>CM070574.1:44138225-45381350 GCA_036346355.1 Rhipidocladum racemiflorum | reverse complement strand
CCATCCCGAAGATGGAGGGTGCCTACTACTCGCTTCCACAACCCATGGTAGATGGAATCACGATGTAGGACTTACTCTATTGGCTCTCCGGATTAGTCATAACTTTCTCACCGACCATTCTGGATTAGTTAATGACTTTCTCACCGCCCGGGCCATGTAACATGTCATGTATGCAAGCATGCCAACATCATATATATAACTCATATATTAACACATGGCATCATAACATCTTAAACATGCTCATCATATCATAGCAATCATTAAAACATGGCAAGTGATCATATATCATGTAGACAATTCCATCTAATCTCAACATGCAACCTACAACTCGCTATCCATCACAACACACTTGCCTCAACCACGTGCAACGGATTGGCGGGAAGTAGAAGGCACTCCCGGGGTCACACCTCCTGCACATGGGTATCACACAATCACAATTATAACCACAAAACAGTACGCAAACCCCCCATCTAACCCGACATTGCCATCTACTCGCAAAACCTAAAAACAGAGCGTCTGTCCCGGCGGGACAGCAGCTTTGCAAAAGGCATAACTTGGGCTCTGGGACTCCGAATTAATTAAACGAGTACATCCTCGCGTACCTTAGGAAATTTCCCAACTTTATCTAGGTATAAGGAAAGACTGATTCGGCCTCTAAAGTTGTTTAATCTACAGATTACCGTGATCTGTTCCAATCGCGTCACAGATTTTAATACGCTCGGTAAAACAGTCATAACTTTCAAACGGCTGATCGGAATTTAACGTGCTTTATGTCCACTGAAAGGTAATGAAATTATCTACAACTTCTTCAAAGTCCGTACGGTCAGATTCGGACTCTAAATCGATGAAAACTCGAACCCTAGCCCGACTGCTCATGCTGTCCCAAAACAGCAACGTGGCAACATCTAGATCTAATCCAAATTACTCCAATCCAGCACCACCAATTGATCTAAAAACTTTATAAACACCCTAAGAACAGTACCCAGATCAACCCCAAGGATCCCCATGATCATACCTTTGCCCGACGCACAAAACTCCAATGGATCTCCTCGCGGATCGCTCCTCGCTCCAATGGATGGATCCACGAGGTGCAGGGGTGGGGAGGCCACCCTAGGGCAGCAAGGGGTGGAGTAGAGGTGGTGTGGAGGTGGAGAGGGCAAGGGCAAGGGCAAAGGGGGCGCACGGCCCAAAGGGGGGAAAGGGGCGTGCGGCTAGGGCTAGGGGAGGGGTGTGGGGCGCAAGGGGGGCTTGGGGCGCACTTAAGGGCAGGGGGAGCCCTCCCACAAGCCCCCAACTAGGATTACTTGTCCTAGATGGATTCCTACTCCATCCCACCAAAGCCCACAACCCCTCTTTAAGGCCCAAAAACCCCCGGAAAGGCCCAAAACTCCGGAAACGGCCCGGAAACGTTAATAACCTCCAATTCCTATGGTTTTAACCTTAATTCCACACCTCATACTGTAATTAACCTTATTATGCCCGTTAAATAAGGTTACGACACTCCGTGGTGTCACATTCTTCCCCCCTTCAACAGGATTCGACCTCGAATCTAAATCGCACCAGCACGCAACCCAGCACGACCGAAGATAGCTTGGTTTTCACATCACATACCTGATGCGAAAAGCTCGGGATACTTCTCGCGCATGCGAGACTCCAGCTCCCTTCATCACTCGCTCCGAAGTCCCCAGAATTTCCACAGGACGGGACTCGAAGGTGAGGTCCTGCTCAAGTACTAATGGTTCCAACGGAACCACCAACTCCGGATCATGCAAGTATTTCTTCAACATCGAGACATGGAACACATTATGCACACCTTGCATGGATTCCGGTAGCTCCAGACGATAGGCCAACCTACCAACTCGGGCGATGATAGGAAAAGGCCCAACATACCTTGGACTGAGCTTTCCTTTGGTGCCAAAACGCACCACACCCTTGGTGGGAGATACTCGCAAGAGTACGCTATCACCCACCTCAAATTCCAAGTCTCACCGCCTCACGTCAGCATAACTTTTCTGTCTGCTATGCGCTGCGATAAGGTTCTGCCGAACCTCCGACACGCGATCAACAGTCTGCTAAACCCAATCCGGTCCAAGAACTGCTCTCTCTCCCACAGCATCCCAACAAAGTGGCGATCTGCACTTTCGGCCAAACAGTACCTCATAAGGAGCAGCCCGGATGCTGGAATGATAGCTGTTATTGTAAGCAAACTCTGCAAGGGGCAAATGGTCTTCCCAGCTACCCTTCCAAGCCATCACACAGGCCCTGAGCATGTCCTCCAAAGTCTGGATGGTACGCTCAGACTGCCCATCCGTTTGAGGGTGAAAAGTGGTACTAAGGCGAAGCTGCGTACCCAATGCACTCTGCAAACTCTCCCAGAACTTGGAGACGAACTTTGCATCCCGATCAGAAATAATGGTCTTGGGTATACCATGCAGTCTCACAATCTCCCGCACATAGATGGGAGCCAACTCGCTCGCTGAATTGGTCGTGCGGATAGGAATGAAATGCGCAGACTTGCTGAGACGGTCCACCACAACCCAAACAGCATCCTTCCCTCGTGGAGTACGAGGTAAGCCAACCACGAAATCCATGGAGATGTCATCCCATGGCCACACAGGAATCTCCAAAGGCACGCAGGCCGGCGGGGACGCTTTATGCTCAGCCTTGATCTTCCGACAAATCCCACAAGACGCCACATACTTGGCAATATCCACTCTCATCCTTTTCCACCGTAAATTCTTCTTCAAGTCCTGTACATCTTGGTCTCCCAGGATGGACCGTGCACGGGTGCGATGAGCTTCTTTCAGAATGTCTTCTTTCACTTGAGATTTCGGGGCACGCCTGACGGCCCTGAAACCTCAAAGCTCCCGCATCATCAACGGTAAAGTCTCCGGACTTGCCTTCCTCAAGGCGTTTCCTCACTGTTGGAGCAAGCGATCATCTTTGTTGTGCCTCCCGCTTTGCGCTCGGGAATCACTGACTCAAGGATCAACTGAGTTTCAGCTTGCACGGTCCCCGCAAAGCAGTAGGAGACTCCCAAACGCTCAAAATCAGCAACAAGACAATCAACAATAGGGGGCATTGTCTTGCGACTGAGAGCGTCGGCCACCACATTTGCCTTCCCCGGATGATACTAGATAGTGAGGTCATAATCCTTTATCAACTCTAGCCACCTCCTCTGCCTCAAGTTCAAATCTTTTTGAGTAAAGATGTACTTGAGGCTCTTGTGATCAGTGAAAATATCACAAGACTCGCCGTACAGGTAATGCCTCCATATCTTCAATGCAAACACCACGGCGGCTAGCTCAAGATCATGTGTGGGATAGTTCTGCTCATGCTTTTTCAGCTGTCTTGACGCATAAGCAATCACCTTGCCATCTTGCGTGAGCACACAACCAAGTCCCAAACGAGAAGCATCCGAATAAACAGTGAAGCGCTTCCCCGGCTCGGGAAGGGTAAGGATAGGAGCAGTCACTAACTTCTCCTTCAAAGTGCAGAAACTATGCTCACACTCTGCAGTCCACTGGAATTTCATTCCCTTCTGAGTCAGCTGCGAAAGTGGCTTGGCAATGATAGAGAAATCCTGCACAAAACGCCGATAGTAGCCAGCCAACCCAAGGAAACTACACAACTCTTTGACATTAGAAGGCCTCTTCCAATCCAAAACTGCTGAGACTTTGCTAGGGTCTACAGATATGCCCTCTGGATTGATGACATGGCCCAGAAAACCCACTTCTGAAATCCAGAACTCGCACTTTTTCAGTTTAGCAAAGAACTGATTCTCCCTCAAGGTGCTCAGCACAAGCCTCAAGTGCCGCTCATGCTCCTCTTCTGATTTAGAGTAAACCAGAATGTCATCGATGAACACTACCACAAACTCATCAAGGTACTTGTGTAGCATACTGTTCATCGCCTCCATAAAGACAGCAGGAGCATTAGTTAGTCCAAAAGACATAACTTTAAATTCATAATGCCCATACCTAGTGGAGAAAGCAGTCTTCTCAATGTCCTGCTCCTTCACACGGATCTGATTGTACCCTGACTGAAGATCAATTTTGGAGAACACCTTTGCTCCCTTCAGTTGGTCAAACAGATCCTCGATGCGAGGCAAAGGATACTTGTTCTAGACTGTCACTTGATTCAGAGCACGATAATCAATGCACATACGCCAACTTCCATCCTTCTTCGAGACGAAAAGAACGGGTGCTCCCCATGGCGAAACGCTACGCCGAATAAAGCCCTTGGCCAACAAATCCTCCAACTGCTTCTTCAACTCGTCTTGAAAAGGACGAGTCAAGCGGTATGGAGAAATAGAAATAGGTCGAGTGCTAGGAACAAGATCGATGCGAAACTCCACATTCCTCACAGGAGGTAAACCAGGCAACTCGTCAGGGAACACATCGACAAACTCCTTCACTACAGGAATCTCCTCAATGGAGACTGAAGAAGATGGCTTCTCCGACAAGGTCATGAGGAAACCCAAATGCCTCAAACGGCGTCAAGAAAACAGACTAGTCAAAGCAAAGACGGAACTGGAAGGTATACCACCCTGAAAGGTCAACTCTACTCCTGACAGGGCCTGCAAGGCAACCGTCTTCCAGAAACAACAGATCTTGGCACGGTACTGATGCAACCAGTCCATGCCCAAAATGACATCAAAAGGAGCCAATTGGATCACCATAAGATTGGCAAAGAAAACCTCATCATCAATGGCAATGGTGCAACCCGGGCAAACCAAAGAGCTAGCAATCAAACCCCCAGGAGAACTAACTAGCACAGACTCAGAAATCCGCTGAACTCCCAACTTAGCTCTACTAGCAAACTCCGACGACACAAAGGAATAGGATGCACCAGAATCAAACAGAACAAAGGCATCAACGGAATCCACGAGCAGAGTACCTGAAACCACCTCTGGATGCCCGACTGACTCGGCGGTCGGCAAAGCGTACACTCCTGGTGGCGCCGGGACGATGAGCCCCGACTCGGTGATGCCCCAACAGAGCTGGGGCGGAGGAGGCAATCGAGGAGGAGCAGACGGCCGCGGGCACCGATGGCCGCTGGTGGCGCCACGCAAAGGGCGGCCGAGAAATAGGAGCAGCCATCATGTGCACCGATCCTCTGGAAGACGCTGGCCGAGCGGGAGGAGAAGGCACCGTCTCCCACTTGATGATGCTACCGGATTCATCCGGCAGACTCGTCCCATGTGGCCGGGCTTGCCACGATGGTTGCAACTCCCACCCAACCACACTCTGAAGCACGGTGCTCACCACCGCACTTGAAGGTCTTCATGCCTGCCGGCACAGATCGAACAGCCGCTCGCGAAGAAGACGCATCAGGCGGCCCCATCTTAGCCCCGAGGAGGAACCCTGTCCTCCCTTGAACTTCTTGAAGGTGGGTCGAGAAGACCCACCTCCTCCACCAAAGGTCCTCTTCTCGCCCCGCTGGGCCGCAGGAACCCTGGACCACCGGGTTTTGCTTATCCCGGGAGAGCTCGGCTCGAGCTCCATGCCCTTCGCCGCTCCACCACGGAGCGAAGTCACGAGGAACAGTCGCCCCATGACAACTCTGAACTCCTGGTTGAGGCCCCTACGGAACCTCCTTGCCTTCTCCCGATCATCGGCCGCCACACAAGACGGCGCACCACGCCGTTGAACTCCACCTCATACTCTGCCACCAACCTCTTTCCTGGGAAAGAGTCGCCGAGTATGCTCCATCCGCTCAAAGAAAGACTATGGGTAGAACTTGGCTCGAAGCGAGCCACAAAGTCTTCCTGTGTGATCGACCAAGATCGGGGCTCTAGCAAAGAACCCTCCCACGGATGTCGCCTTGGCCCTTCACCGAAAGGCCACAAACGAGCCCTCTGGATCGAGGTCAACTCTAGGACCTCAAATCGCCTCTCCATGTACCGCAGCCAATCTGCGGATCGATCGGCGTGCCCGCTCCGTCAAAAGTGTCAAGACGGAGGGACATCCACTCCCGAGACTCATCCTCGGCTCCGCACAACGGGGCAACAATCGGGCCATCGCAGGGGAGGCACAACAATAGGCTGCCTACAATCGCCGGGCGCAGTTCCTGAATCTCCCTCTGCAGAGCCTGAACTAAATCCTCATTGGCGGCGGGTACCCCCGCCCCTGACTGTGCAGCTGGAAGCTCCTCCTGAGCTGGCCCATGAGCGTTGAGCGAAACGCTACCCTCAGCAACAGACTCCGCAACTCCCTGGGAGCCTCGCCCCTGGCCTCCATGGCCACGACGTCCACGGCCTCTACCCCTCGGCATGGCTGCTTCAGACAGACAACCATCCAAACACATAGACATAAACACAGCATCATACAATCAAAACATAGATCAAACATCATCATAAACATAGTCTTCATCGAATAATTAAGCGCAATGCAATGATGAATCAAAACCCCATCCTACTGTGCAACCAAGTGTGTCAAATTTTAGATTAGTTATACCACTTTTGCAAGTTTTAATGTTGCTATCCTATAGCAAAGTTTTAGTTAGAACCTAAACCATGTTTCTAAGTAACTCCACATCATATTTTAGTTGCAACTTAAGGTATGACACTAAAAATACATATTCCAAGGACCTACAAAGCTCTCGATACCAATCAGAATAACCCGGCATTTAATATGCCTGAATGCTACCAAACATAAGCTAAACAACATCTAAATACCACATTTAACATAAAATTCCAGCAAAGGCACATAGGCTAAAAACCGAGATTTCGGCAGCACCTCCTTTGTTTTAACATGAATTTAAGGAGCAACAACAGTATAGCATTATAAGGCAATATGAGAGACATCTAAGATAGCAATAAATAGAGTCTTAACGTCAACAAAAGACTATCATCAAGCACTTAAAGTTTCCAAGTGTCAAACGAACGATAAAACTCTCATTAACAAGCTAAGCATTAAATCAATGATCATCACACGCAATTTATTATCAAACTAATAGAATGATTTGGGGAAACATTATGGTGAAGCTACGTGTGCGCGTGTGACTATTCCCCTTTCCCGCATGCCGTTCTCATGATACCTAAAACAACAAGAAAACACAAGCGTGAGTTCGAAACTCAGCAAGCATATTGCAATGGACAACAATAACAATATCATAGTAATAACATCTCCCATCATGAATATCATCTCAATCATGAACACTTAACAAAATCATCATCATTGTATATGCAATGTAATGCAATGCTCATGTCTCCTTGGAAACTCATACCGGTATGGTTGAGTACACACCCGTCGGTGTGCACCCTGTAACACCCCAAAATTTTGCTTTTCTTAAATTTATGTGTGATTTGGCACTTTGGTGAATTTTTGGAATTTTCTGGAATTTATTTGGATTTATTTGGAATTTATTTGAATTTATTCCATTTTAAAATAATTAAAGAATTTAACTTTGCAAATAAAATTTTGTTGGAAATATTTTATTTGAGTCCCAAATACCCTAAAATATTTTCCAGAATTTTTCTGGAATTTTTCTGAGTCTTTTGCTATTTTTAATGAATTAAATGAATTACTGCGAATTATTTTTAAATATTAAATCGCTGGAAAATCGAGTCGGGTCAAGTACTGTTCATCCGACCGGACCCGAGTCCGAGTCAGACTCGAGTCCGACCCGAGCCACGTGACTCGACCGAACCCGGTTCTAACCCTAATCGATCCGACCGTTGGATCGAGATCCAACGGTCCGAATCAAGCCGCACCGATCCGATCGGATCCGATCCAGACCCGTTCACGCCGTGCGATCCCAGCCGTTGATCCGGACACGTGGACGGTCGTGCGTCGTCGTCTCCGTCCGAATCGCCGCCGGACTCCGCCGCCGGGTGAGACTAGGGCTCCGTCCCGTGCGCGCATGCCGAGGGCATTTAAGTACCGGGTGGTACCCCGAGGACCGCCGTGACCCCGTGCACTTTTTGCCCTAACCCACCGAGCTGTAGCCGCTGTAGGTTCGCCGGGATCGCTCACCGTAGTTGCGTGAAGCGCTGCCACGGTTTTTGTCTTGCCTCGCCGCCGTCCGCCGTCCTCCGCCGCATCCGAGCCCAGCCCCGAGTTCCCTAGGCCAAGGCGCACCCGTAGGCACAATCCATCTCGCCGGAGTAGCCCGCAAACGCCGACGGGTTCGTCGCCGTCTTCGCGTCCGGTGAGACAGCGCCGCCGCACCGCCATCGTTGCCCTCGAGCTCTCACCGCCGTCCGATCAAGATCCGGAGGTCCGTGACGCTGGCCCACGCCATCCGGTGAGATCCCGTCCAAAATCTCAGATCCAATCTCGACCGTTGGATCTAGATCCAACAGTCCAGATCAAACGCGTTAACCCAAACGCGTGAGTCCAGATCTAATCTAGGCCGTCGATTTTCAAATCAACGGCCGAGATTGCGCCACGTGTCGGGAAGCCTGACCGCCGCGATCGGGCCGTCGTGCAGGTGACGCCGACACGCCGCCCGCGTGTCGGCCGACGTGATTAAACCGCACCATGACGTCACGCTGACGTCATGGCGGGCCCGCACGTCAGCGGCCACCCCAGCTGTGCGGTGACGTCACCCATGACGTCACCGGTCCCACTGTCGCCGATACCATGGTGAGCCTCGCCGACGCCAAGAATGACGCGTCCCGAGTGGTCCCACTGTCGCCTCACGTGCCCGTGGACCGGGTCCACGGTAGACCGAGCCGTGGGACCGAGTCCATGGACGGCCGACGTCAGCCGCCCAATCAGAGGCTGCCACGTGTCCAGGCTGACGCAATAATTAATTTCCGAAAAAAAAATGATTTATTAATTCGAAATAATGATTTCAGATTTTGTTTCAAACTTCAAACGCTTATAACTTTTGCGTTTCAACTCCGATTTGAGTGATTCAAATTTCTAAATTTGTGTAAAATTGAGATCTACCTAATTATGAATTTTATTTAATTTTTGGACTAAAGTTTTTCTCTGTAAAATTATTTAATTGATTATTTAAACTTTAAATAATCATAACTTTTGCATTTAAACTCCGATTTGAGCGATTCCAGTTTCTAAAAATTTATAAAATTATGTTCTCTCTGTTTATGGATTTTATTTGGATGTTTGGACACTTTTTGCCTATTGTTTATTCGTGTATTGCTATTTGCACGCTTTACGAGTAGACGTTGAAGTGCCGGAAGGATTCGAAGGAGAAGTATTGACTCAGGATCCAACTCAAGACCAAGAACAAATACTTTTTGAAGGCAAGTTATGCTTTGACCATGTTGATCCTATTTTAAAACCTATTTTGATTTAACCTATTGCATGCTAGTTCAATTAGAAAATACTTTATTTAAATATGGGGAATTAGATAAATGCCAAATTGCTGTATGACACCTTGATTAATTAAATATGTGCCATGACCCTTGTCACCCTAGTTGTGGTTTACTAGTTGGACATTATTAAATTGCCAACATGGGAAATTAGATCGTTGTAGTATATGGCTTAGACCTGCTACGTGCTCATGACATGATTTTGGACAATCAAACGTTAATATTGACTTAATGATATATTGAACCTGTTTTGGAAAGGTATCATGTGATGTTGATGGCACGTGGTGCATGGTAATTAACTGGGGTTTGATAAATAGTTTTTCGACCGGGGCATGTGGCAAGAATAATCAGGTGGGCCAGTTGTGGCATTGGGAATGTTGATTTGGTTCTTCGGGTAGTCTTGTGTCGGGACCCCGAATTTGCAAATCCGAGCCCTCTGTGTATTCAGCACTAGTACAGGAACACGCTAGTGCACACAGTCTTAACATCGGTAAATATCACAATCATACCACTCGATACTAATAAAGTACTTTATTTAAATAGTCAAACTGGTTACTCGACCTTATGGTCAAGTTACAAATGTATGATTTCGCAGGACGAAACTTATTAAGAGAGAAATAGTAGCAGCGGAAAATCAAATAAATTCGTGGCGCCATCCAGTATACCACAGGCAACTGACTGGGCTCGCTCCCTAAGTAGACGGATCCTCTTGGAGCTCCTCCTCCAAAGCTGGTGTAGTCTCCTCTTCAACTGGTGTTGTATTGTGGCAAGGGTGAGTACTTGGTACTCAGCAAGTCATGCACAGAATGAAAGCTAATATACTATATGCATGGCTTGGTACAAAGGAATAGCTCAAGGTATATTTGCAGTAAACAGCATTTGACAAGTAACATAAGTAGATTCGAAAGCAGTAGAAACAAGTATAGCATAGGTAACTTTTCAAGGAGTTTAATAAACATCTTTCCCATCCTAATCCACATTTCCATCAACATCATTATTAATCCATCCCAACCTTTCATATCCAAGTTATTTTTGAGAAAATCTAACCCTTGACTGTAATTCCCGAGCGATGTCCAATACCGCGGACACGGCTATTCGAATAGATTCTACACTCTGCAGAGGTTATGCACTTTACCCAGAAGATACAGTCAAACACCACAAAGGCGAGTTCCCGTAACAAAGTCTTTCGGAAACTTCTAACAATACAAGTGGTCCTCCCCGGTTATTGCACACTAACCCTTCCCTTAGCTAAGGCGAAGTTTAGGCCAATCAACCGTTAGATGGGTACCTGGCCTCACCCCAGACGCTCCCCGTACAACTTACACAAAGGGTGTAGTTGACCTCCTGAGGTCCCACAGGTACGTTATTAGCAACTTAATCAACTAGGTCCGTCCCATTACAGACATGTGGTTGCACGTTAGACCCAGTTCAAAGGCTTGCAAGGTTAAGTCCTTAGGGTGACCAGGGCAAGACTACCCGAAGAACCAAATCAACATCCCCAATGCCACAACTGGCCCACCTGATCATTCTTGCCACATGCCCCGGTCAAAAACTATTTATCAAACCCCAGTTGATTACCATGCACCACGTGCCATCAACATCACATGATACCTTTCCAAACAGGTTCAATATATCATTAAGTCAATATTAACATTTGATTGTCCAAAATCATGTCATGAGCACGTAGCAGGTCTAAGCAGTTTACTACAACGGTCTAAAACCCATGTTGGCAATTTAATAATGTCCAACTAGTAAACCACAACTAGGGTGACAAGGGGTCATGGCACATATTTAAGTAATCAAGGTGTCATACAGCAAATTGGTATTTATCTAATTCCCCAAATTTAAATAAAGTATTTTCTAATTGAACTAGCATGCAATAGGTTAAATCAAAATAGGTTTCAAAATAGGATCAACATGGTCAAAGCACAACTTGCCTTCAAAAAGTACTTGTTCTTGGTCTTGAGTTGGATCCTGAGTCAATACTTCTCCTTCAAATCCTTCCGGCACTTCAACGTCTACTCGTAAAGCGTGCAAATAGCAAATACACGAATAAACAATAGGCAAAAATTATCCAATCATCCAAATAAAATCCATAAACAGAGAGAACATAATTTTATGAATTTTTAGAAACTGGAATCGTCAAATTTGGAGTTAAAATGCAAAAGTTATGAATATTTAAAGTTTAAATAATCAATTAAATAATTTTACAGAGAAAAACTTTAGTCCAAAAATTAAATAAAATTTATATTTAGGTAGGTCTCAATTTTATACAAATTTAGAAATTTGAATCACTCAAATCGGAGTTGAAACGCAAAAGTTATAAGCGTTTGAAGTTTGAAACAAAATTTGAAATCATTATTTCGAATTAATAAATCATTTTCTTTTCGAAATTAATTATTGCGTCGGCTGGACACGTGGCAGCCTCGATTTGTCTGCTGGCGTCGGTAGGTCCATGGACTTGGTCCACGTTCGGCTCGGGTCTCACCGTGGACTCGGTCCACGGCTCCTCGTGTCAGCGGCGGTGGGTCCCCCTCGGGTGGCGTCCATCTTGGCGTCGGCGAGGCTCGACCACAATGAGCGAGTGGGACCATTGTGATGTCATTCTTGGCGTCGGCGCTCGGTAGGACGGCGTGACATCTTGAGCCCGCCATGGCGTCGGCGTGGCGTCATGGTGCGATTTGGCCGGGCGTGACATGCGGGTCCGCGTGTCGGCGTCCTGCGCAGCGGCGTGGGCCGGCCCGGCGCGGCGGTCAGCCTTCCCGGACATGTGGCGCAATCTCGGCCGTTGATTTGAAATTCAACGGCCTAGATTAGATCTGAGTCTCACGCGTTTGGGTTAACGCGTTTGATCTGGACCGTTGGATCTAGATCCAACGGTCGAGATTGGATCTGAGATTTTTGGACGGGATCTCACCGTCGGGTGACGTGGCGTGATCTTGGACCGTGCGGTGGAGATCCAACGGCTCACAGTGCTCGCGGATGACGATGGCGACGCGGCGGAGCAGGGCCACCGGAGACGAAAACGACGAGCCCGACGACGCTTCGGGGTCTCTCCGGCGGAGTGAGAGGTACCCACGGGTGTGCCTTGGCTTGGGGGTCTCGGAACTGGGCTCAACCGCGGCGGAAGACGGCGAACGGCGGCGGAATGAAGCAACAACCGCGGCGGGGAGAAAGGGGACTCCGGCGAGCAATTGCGAGGTGACGGCGGCGGATAAGGCTCCGGGAGTTGAGGAAGACGATGCGCACGGGTCTGGCGATCCTCGAGCAACGATCCACGCCTTAAATACCGGCGCGGACGTCGAGATTCGCTCGGTTTCCGCGGCGGAGCCGGTACGGGCGGCGGAGTCCGTTCCGAACACGGTGAGATGACGTGGACGCACGATGGCCATCCACGTGGCGCGATCGACGGCCGAGATTGGCTCGGGCGCGGCCATGACTAGCGCGGATTGATCCTGACCGTTGGATCTTGATCCAACGGTTCGGATCTGATCTGAGTTGGAGTTGGTTCGGTCGAGTCAGCTGGCTCGGGTCGGACTCGAGTCCGACTCGGGTTCCGACTCGGTCGGATGAACAGTACTCGACCCGATTGATTTTCCAGCGATTTAATATTTAAAATAATTTCCAGTAATTCATTTATTCATTAAAAATAACAAAATACTCAGAAAAATTCCAGAAAAATTCTGGAAAATATTTTAGGGTATTTGGGACTCAAATAAAATATTTCCAACAAAACTTTATTTGCAAAATTAAATTCTTTAATTATTTTAAAATGGAATAAATTCAAATAAATTCCAAATAAATCCAAATAAATCCCAGAAAATTCCAAAAATTCACCAAAGTGCCAAATCACACATAGATTTAAGAAAACAAAATTTTGGGGTGTTACATCTTGCCCTAGTCACCCTAAGGACTTCACCTTGCAAGCCTTTGAACTGGGTCTAACGTGCAACCACATGTCTGTAATGGGACGGACCTAGTTGATTAAGTTGCTAATAACGTACCTGTGGGACCTCAGGAGGTCAACTACACCCTTTGTGCAAGTTGTATGCGGGGAGCGTCTGGCTGAGGCCAGGTACCCATCTAACGGTTGACTGGCCTAAACTTCGCCTTAGCTAAGGGAAGGGTTAGTGTGCAATAACCGGGGAGGCTCACTTGTATTGTTAGAAGTTTCTGAAAGACTTTGTTACGGGAACTCGCGTTTGTGGTGTTTGACTGTATCTTGTGGGTAAAGTGCATAACCTCTGCAGAGTGTACAATCTATTCGAATAGCCGTGTCCGCGGTATTGGACATCGCTCGGGAATTACAGTCAAGGGTTAGATTTTCTCAAAAATAACTTGGATCTGAAAGGTTGGGTTAGGATGGGAAATGTGGATTAGGATGGGAAAAATGTTTATTAAACTCCTTGAAAAGTTAAGTATGTTATACTTGTTTCTACTGCTTTCGAATCTACTTATGCTACTTGTCAAATGCTGTTTTACTGCAAATATACCTTGAGTTATTCCTTTGTATTAAGCCATGCATGTAGTATATTAGCTGCATTCTGTGCATGACTTGCTGAGTACCAAGTACTCACCCTTGCCACAATACAACACCAGTTGAAGAGGAGACTACACCAGCTTTGGAGGAGGAGCTCCACGAGGAACCGTCTACTTAGGGAGCGAGCCGGTCGATTGCCTGTGGTATCTTTGGATGGCACCACGAAGTTACCTTATTTTCCGCTGCTATTATTTCTCTCTTACTAAGTTTCGCCCTGCGAGGCGTACATTTGTAACTTGACCATAAGGTCGAGTAACCAGTTTGACTATTTAATTAAAGTACTTTACTAGTATCGAGTGGTATGATTGTGATATTTACCGATGTTAAGCCTGTGTGCACTAGCGCGTTCCTGGACTAGTGCTGAATACACAGAGGGTCTGGATTTGCAAATTCGGGGTCCCGACACACCATCTCCCCCCTTCCATCCCGAAGATGGAGGGTGCCTACTACTCGCTTCCACAACCCACGGTAGATGGAATCACGATGTAGGACTTACTCTATTGGCTCTCCGGATTAGTCATAACTTTCTCACCGACCTTCCCGGATTAGTTAATGACTTTCTCACCGCCCGGGCCATGTAACATGTCATGTATGCAAGCATGCCAACATCATATATATAACTCATATATTAACACATGGCATCATAACATCTTAAACATGCTCATCATATCATAGCAATCATTAAAACATGGCAAGTGATCATATATCATGTAGACAATTCCATCTAATCTCAACATGCAACCTACAACTCGCTATCCATCACAACACACTTGCCTCAACCACGTGCAACGGATTGGCGGGAAGTAGAAGGCACTCCCGGGGTCACACCTCCTGCACATGGGTATCACACAATCACAATCATAACCACAAAACAGTACGCAAACCCCCCATCTAACCCGACATTGCCATCTACTCGCAAAACCTAAAAACAGAGGTTCTGTCTCGGCGGGACAGCAGCCTTGCAAAAGGCATAACTTGGGCTCTGGGACTCCGAATCAATTAAACGAGTACATCCTCGCGTAGCTTAGGAAATTTCCCAACTTTCTCTAGGTATAAGGAAAGACTGATTCGGCCTCTGAAGTTGTTTAATCTACAGATTACCGTGATCTGTTCCAATCGCGTCACAGATTTTAATACGCTCGGTAAAACAGTCATAACTTTCAAACGGCTGATCGGAATTTAACGTGCTTTATGTCCAATGAAAGGTAATGAAATTATCTACAACTTCTTCAAAGTCCGTACGGTCAGATTCGGACTCTAAATCGATGAAAACTCGAACCCTAGCCCGACTGCTCATGCTGTCCCAAAACAGCAACGTGGCAACATCTAGATCTAATCCAAATTACTCCAATCCAGCACCACCAATTGATCTAAAAACTTGATAAACACCCTAAGAACAGTACCTAGATCAACCCCAAGGATCCCCATGATCATACCTTTGCCCGACGCACAAAACTCCAATGGATCTCCTCACGGATCGCTCCTCGCTCCAATGGATGGATCCACCCTAATATACTACATGCATGGCTTAATATACTACATGCATGGCTTAATACAAAGGAATAACTCAAGGTATATTTGCAGTAAAACAGCATTTGACAAGTAGCATAAGTAGATTCGAAAGCAGTAGAAACAAGTATAACATAATTAACTTTTCAAGGAGTTTAATAAACATTTTTCCCATCCTAATCCACATTTCCAGCAACCTACTCAACTAGGTCTGCCCCATTACAGACATGTGGTTGCATGATTGGCCCAGTTCAAAGGCTTGCAATATTAAGTCCTTAGGGTGACCAGGGCAAGACTACCCAAAGAACCAAAACGACTTTCCCAGTGCCACTCATGGCCCACCCTATCATTCTTGCCACTTGCCCTGGTCTAAATCTATTTATCACCCCAGTTTGATTATTGTGCAACGCATGCTAAGAATAATATCAATTACCATGTAGAACCACAAGGGTACCTACACTTCACATCATCACGTGGCAAGATTACACTAATTCCAAAACTCATTCCATATAACATTAGTCAATATTATTTTGCCATTTGAAGCACATTTCACGTAAGCATAGCTAAGCAACTAATCACGGTCTAGCCTCCCGTGTTGGCACAATATAACATCCAACTATTTAAAACCGAACTTAAGGTGACAATGGTTGTATGGCATACAAATATTAACATCAAGGGTGGAATTAACAATTAGGTGAATTAGCTACTTTATCCCAAATTAAATTAAATTATTTTAACAACATAGCATGCATAATTTAAATCAAAATACATTTCAAGAACTAGGAGCAATATGGTCAAAGCACAACTTGCCTTCAAAAAATAGCTGCTCTTGGTCCTAAGCTTGATCTTGGTCCGGATCTTCAACGTCCGCACCTTCGCACAGTTCAACGTCTACGCGTAGCAGATAAAGAACCAAATAAACACACAGAACAATATACAAACACACATTCGAAAAATACTACAAATCAAACTAGCTCGTAACTTCACGAAAACTTCCAAATAATTAGTTTAGAATTTTCTAAGATTTATAAAATTTATTTTAGAATTTTTGAACAAATAGTTTAAGAGAAACAAAATTCACAAGTTTGGACATTCCGCGAATAATTTAACAGTATAAATTCAATGATAAAATTTCACAAAAATTACTGTAGAAAGGTATTAATTTATACTAATTAACAAAATTTATTGCAAGCGATTCGGACTTAGAACGAATTTGTAACGAAAAAGAGAAAATTCGCGATTCCCGGAAATTGACACACACAACTGGTTTGCGTTTCTTTTCCTGCATGACACTATTCATGTTGTATAAGTATATACTTCAGTTCGGCTAGTCTACGTGAGAAACCGAAACAACATATAAATTACGTATTTAAATACGTATACCCCCTAATACAACCTTATAAATGCATATAGAAAATTTATACTTGCGAACCGGCCGAATATACATATTCAGAGCTGACGAATATACCCATACGTATATATACTACTAGCGTCTAATAATAGAGAGTACCAAATCAATACGCTACGATATATATTTTTACCTGCATAGCAACCGAATATATCTAAGCGCGACTATATCTACGCGTGAATCGACCGAGTACCTACATGTGGACATGTATATGCGCAGGCTACAGAATACAGCTGCCTAACCTATATGTATATATACTAATATATATATACACGATTACGCGTTGACAGGATCAATCAACCGGTAGAAATAGAACACGCGCAAAAGAAAGGCGAGAGAGTACCGATCGACGACAGGCAGTAGCGCGGATCGGCGAGGCTGGAGAGTGCGCCGGCGGCGACGGTATAAACGGGGGTGGCAACGACGGCGGCGGCGACAATGGCTGCGACAGCAACGGCGGCGGCTCCAACGACGGCGATGTCGACGGCAGTAGCGGCCAGGCGGCAGCAACGCGGCGATGGCGACAACGCACGGTCGGCGACGATGGCGACGAAACGGCAGCGGCAATGGTGGTGGCAGCGGCGACGCAGGGGAAGGCGACGGCGACATCGATGGCGAAGGCGGCGTACACAGCGACAACGACATGGACAGCGGCAACGAGGACGGCGACGGCGAAGGCGACAGAAGTGCACAACAGCGGCACACGGCGGTGGCAGTATACGACGGCAGTGGCGGCGACGAAGTACACGGCGGTGATGACGACGGCGAGAGGAGCGCGCGGTCGATCGGACGAGCAGCAATGGCCAGGCAGCGGTCGGCTGAATCGGTCGTTTGGAGATGGAATCAATAGGAGAGGGTGAAATGGAGGAAGGGAGATATTCTGCCAAAATGAAGTTGAGCAAGTGTATTGGATCAGGACGTAACGAAAATGAGGAGGCAATTCAAGTCGTGATTCATGCGCTCGCTGGAATGAAGGAAACGGTTGGTATGGAAACGTTTTGTGCATTCATGCATAGCAGAGAAAACAGCTAGAAGTGGAGACGCATGCATGTATAAACTTCACGTGTGCATGCAAGGATATTGGCAGGTGATTGGCTGAAGGAGGAAAGCATTTACATGAGAATGGCAGGCCAGGATTCGTGCACTAAAAAGGGAAATGGTGAGGAGATCACTCACGGGACAAAAAAAACGGCATGCAAGTTTCATGCAACTTAATTAAATAGAAACGGCAAGAGTATTTCACGTGGAAAAAAAACGGCAATAACGTGTCCAGGCAATAACCAAATGGAGAAACCAAAATAGGAAACGGCTTGATTAATCAGTACACGCATGGCAAATAAAGGTATACACACGTATACTCACATACGTTACCGCAAACGTGTTGAGAGAGGGGAATAAAAAAAACAGAGAGGTTCTAAGATCTGGAAACTTCCTCTAAAATACTAGGAACTATTTGGGACTTAACAAACTTGGTTTCGTGATTTTTCGACATGTAGATTTTTCGTAAAAAATCTTTTAGTGACTCAGACCCTGTACAGATTTTTGTAAAATCAACGACTTAAGTGATATAATATGTTTTTCGAAAATATTTCAAGCGAACACTCTCGTTTACCAATTATCTTAATTATAAACGAGTTTTTAGATTTTATGCTTATGCAAAAATGCGTGATATTTATTTAATGTGATTAGTTCAATAAACTTGAGTCCAAATAAATTCCAAAAAATTCTAAATAATCCCAGAAACAAACTAAATATATTAGAGGCAAATTTTGGGATGTTACAGGAGGCGACGCAGGTAGGGTGGGGATTAGCGTCGGGCTGGGGAGGCAGCAGGCGCCTGGGTGGAGAGGGAGAGAGATGAAGTAGGTGGGGAAAATTTTATAAGGGTAAGGGGACTTTCCTCCACACCTGTCTCTTAAATTCTACATATCACTTCAAATCTGAATTCAATACCCAAAAAAAAACCCTCGGATATCTGAATTCATCAAGAAAATAGATCAACGGCCCTAATGGACGTGCAACCAACTCTAAATTGTAGCCACCTGCTGTCACTGCTCTCTCAAAAAAAAAAAGCAACACAACGAACAGAACACAGGACCACACTTGAACGATACCATAAGATATATACTATGTTTCTTTAATATATGCAACGTTTCTTTATGAACACGAACTCCAAGTCTCTAGTCCGTCTCGGATATGAACTAGTAATTGAGTCGGTTTCAACAACAAACCGTCGCATATCGTACCAGACGGTTGCAGCCAACAAAGCGTCATATTATAACTATACTAGTTACATGCCCGTGCGTTGCTACGAAAAACAAAATTGATAACGAAAAATAAAGATTAAAAAATAAAAAAAATTATTTCACAAGGTCAAACATCTATCTTTAACGTTTCGTTTCTTGCGAAAGCTGGCTAATTAAAGCAACGCTTCGTTTCTTGCGTAGGGCAATTAAGCAGGGCAATTAAGTAGGGCAATTAAGCGGTAATTAATGACGTGGGAAGAACGGACCACTGCCACCAAGTGCTGCTTTAGAATATACTAGTTACATGCCCGTGCGTTGCTACGAAAAACAAATTGATAATGAAAAATAAAGATTAAAAAATAAAAAAAATATTTCACAAGATCAAACATCTATCTTTAACGCTTCGTTTCTTGCGAAAGCTGGCTAATTAAAGCAACGCTTCGTTTTTTGCGTAGGGCAATTAAGCAGGGCAATTAATGACGTGGGTAGAACTCACCACTGCCACCCTCTGCTGCTTTATAATAGTAGAGATAGTAGAGATTATTCCGGAGGTTTAGAGCGCTCCGACGCTATCCGTGTGTCGGTGCCGATCGGCGCCCGGTCCACTGCTCGCGTAGAGAGATCACCGATATCCTTCAGCCACCTCGCTTTCTTCTGGATTCTTCACTTCTCTCCGCCTCGGAGAAGCCCGCATGGCGCGATCCCCCAGCCTCGCCCGCTCCACCTCTACCTGCCGCCCTCCGCCGTTGTCTCGCGCGTCGCAGCCTCCCTCGGTTCGCCTCGCGGGCTCCACACCTCATCCTCGCGCACTCCACTTTTGCCTTCCGCAGTCTCCTCCGCTTCGCTTCTCTCCGCTTCGCTTCTCTCCGCCTCGCTCGCTCCGACCGTTCCTCGCCCCGGAGGCTCCGCGCTCATTCGGCCAACACCGCTCGCTGCTAAGGCCCATCCCGCCTAGTCGCCGGCCATAGCTAAGCTCGTCCTCGCCGGAGATGCCAGGGTCATCAACTGCGGCTACTCCTCCTCCATCGCCACGCTCGCCATCTTCTTCCAGCCCATCCTCTCCAAGATTCCCAAATTACATCGACCAAGGCTTCATTCCTTTTTGCTGTTCTAATCTGCAGCTTCACACGTGCAGCAAGATCTGGCCGATTCGGGATGCTGGCGGTGGAGCGCAACTGGGATCAGCTGATGCGGCCAGCGCTACAAGAAGATCGCCTGGCCAAATCAACACTGGTTCATTCGCGTTCAACTGCTTCTTCGTGTTGTGCTTTCTTTTTCGTTGATTAGATAGGATTAGGTACTTCCCGTGATTGCTACTGCTATTGTTGCTATTAGGATTAGGTACTTCCCTTGATCGATAGATTGATTCGGGGTTTAGGGTGATGCTGATGGATTTGGAGTTTTGGTCTCTCACATGACCATCTTCGAAGTTGATTCTTTTTGCAGGGTTTTGAGTAGGTCAGTTATGATATCGATACAATCAATTTAAGATGACACAAACTTTATTTTAGTGGATGGATTTTTCTCAAGCCTTGATCGACTGACTTGATCTTCCCTCTTATACAAGAGGTGTCTAACCGATGCATTTTGGATGATTATTTACTTGTGATTCCTTTCATACAATGTTGATCTTTCACTGAAATCATGTGATAGACTTTTTTTTATTTTATACTTTTGTTGTTGTTGTTGTTACATTATCGCAATAAATCGTTTGCCAATACTAACTGTATAGTCATTTGAAGCTATTTGGGCATGGTCAAGGTACTTTTTCTGGTTATAATGATAAGCTACACTTGATCTGTGGTTACAGGAAAGGAATGACTTCGACCGGGGTAAAAGGAGGATGGGAGGCCGTCTTACTGTTTGGAGTCATCATCTGTAGCTTCTCTTGTTGTAAGAAGTCCTTACTCTAGGATTTTAATTGTTGGAGTGGTACTTAGAGGATCCGTGTTTTGTATTCAGATTTTAGCTTCTCCTTGTTCTTGCTTTTTTTTGTGCGCTCTTCAATATTATGTTCCATGCGCACTTTACCACTGGATACTGTGAAGTTTGCCACAATAACCTGGGAGTGTAATGCTGTTTGTTAATTTTTGTTTGCTACGTTTAATGCAGGAGATAGATGAATTCACTGGATCTTCGATGAGAGATGCTCTTAGAGCATCTCCAACAGTGCCTCAAATGCATTCCTAAAATCTGTTTTTGGGCTTGATGGAAAGAAAACACCCTCCAACAGTTCCTCTTTGTGGTTCCTCAAATTTTCGCACGCCCAAAACCGAACCCCGGCGACCTCTTTTTTCCGCGCTGCTTCCACGCTCCCAATCCTCCATTCGCGCCCCTCCCACAGCCAAATCGGCGTGCGCAGGCTGTCTTCTCGCCGGAATCCCAACCCCATCGTCTGCAGACCGAGGGGCGGCGGCATCCTCGCCCTCGCCGGGTCCTCTCTACCCGGCGTCTCCTCCCACCGAGCAGTCGAGCTTTCTTCGCGCTCACTGTATCCTATCCTCCACGAGATTACGAGAGAGCCCAGTTCCATCGCCTCACTGTATCCTATCCTCCACGAGATTACGAGAGAGAAGAAGAGTAAAGCCCTAGAAGCCGTCGCCGCGGGTAGTAGGCTGGGGGGGCGATGAAGATCCAGTGCAATGCATGTGGCGCGGTAGAGGTGCGCGTGCTGTGCTGCGCCGACGAGGCCGCGCTCTGCACCGCCTACGACAAGGAGGTGCACGCCGCGAACAAGATGGCGGGGAAGCACCAGCGCTTGCCGCTCCTCTGCGACGGCGCCCGCCGTCCGGCCCAAGTGCGACATTTGCCAGGTGAGGTCGCCCCGCCCTTCTGTCTCTCGATTGGGGGTGCCTGTGCAGGAAGCAGGAGATTTTGGTTCCGGAGACGTTTGATTTCTGCTGCAAGTCATTTCTGATATGAATCCTTAATTTCTTATATGCAAATCTGAATCTCTATTTCTCATTACAGGAGGCTTCTGGATACTTCTTCTGCCTGGAGGATAGGATACAGTGACGTAAATTCCTTTGTTTCAGTACATCAAAGATTCCTGCTAACAGGAGTTCAAGTTGGCCTTGATCCTGCTGATCCAGTTCCACCTATTGCTGATAAGCATACTAATGCTACTGGTGAATCAGTGGGTTCACCGACTAAACATTTGCCAAGGGGAAATCCTACAGTCTTCTCCAATACTTTTGCTATCTAGTCAGACCACAGCAGCCTTCTCCAATCAAATTAACAGAGATAGTGATCGGAGCTATAACTTGCCATTCTTAGGTGGTGACAGTCTACCCGATTGGCCTGTGGATGAGTTCTTCGGTAACTCGGAATATGGTCCAAACTTTGGCTTTGCTGAGCATGGCTCTTCCAAGGTAATCTAAAATATTATACAGATGTGAATTGCTCTGTTGCCATCTTGTGCTTTTCATTTGTTTTGGAACACAGGTTCTATACCATGATTTCATTGGCTAAAATTACTAATGGTTCAGCAGCTTGATGCATTTGAATTTAGGACCTTTTACTGGGGTATGATACAGTTTTTTGTTGCAAATGAGTTCACTCCAGAAGATTAAAAGTTGGGAACCTGTAAAGCATCCACTAGGGGATTATATTAGAATGAAGTGCATAGTGTCATGGTAACAGATTGGACTGATTATGCGTATTCTTGTCTACATTGCACTCTTTATTAGAAGTGAAGGATGCGTATTCTTTAAATAGCTTGAACAAAAGAAGTGAAGGATGTGTCCGTATTGATCTGGCGGCTGTATTTCCTAAACTTCCTTGAATATGTCCACGAGGAGAAGGATGCGTCCGTCGTCTGGCGGCTTTGGTTTTTACCGAACAAAACAGAACCACCATGAGAAGGATGGCCCACCAGACCAATTCAAAGATTTTTTGGAAGAAAATATTAGGAACTGTTGGAGAACAGAGTATTTTATAGGCCCAAAAACTTTTGGGAAGGTCCCAATCTAAAGATATTGGGAGTCTAAATATTAGGAACTGTTGGAGATGCTCTTAGGCACCTGTTTTTTTAGCTTAAAAGGTTATTATAAGGTTTTATGACATGCACCTCCTCTTTTCTTGGTTTCTTGTTTTGGCCGTAATTTGGGTTTGGCCAGAGCTTGTGCTGTCATGTTAGCTTAAGGTTCTTTTTCCTCAAAAAAGTACCATATATTAGTTCTTTGTTTCCGTGTGCACTATACTAGATAGGTTTATTGATTATTGGCAAGTTCCCATGAGAGATTGTCCTCAACGTTACGTCTTCAATGTCTAAATAATTGTTTATAACTACTGCTATTATATTTTTCCGCTTCATGCTCACTGAAATAGCCACATGAATTGTTCACACATAAATGGCTAATTCGTTAGGCATTTCCAAAGTATTTTGTCGTACCTTCGCAAATTGATAGCATCACTATCTTTATTTTTTTACTCAATGCTATTGAATCACTTGGCCTTGCACTAATTTCCCTCTACCTAATATACATTCTGACAGTTTGTGTGTCCCTTTTATTTTTCCTAGTGCCAGCAATTTGCAACTCAGTTTATTGTGGTTTCCTCAATTGATATGTCCACTTTTTTCCCACATTGTACAGCCATCCATGCAAATGGATTACAATGTTCTCCCTTACAAACAAAAAAATATGTGCATCCTTCCATAATTAACATGACATTATTTTAGCCAACTCTCAATGGTATTTACCATACTTTGCTACTCTGTTAGTACTATACTAAATCATATAAGCGTATTGAGTTCGTGAGCTGAAGTTGTGTTCTCTCCGATTGACCATGGTTCAACCAAACTAGGTATAAAGAGGTCAAAGAAAGATTAAACCATTGTGCAGCTAGCGAAGGTTAAAAGCAAACAGGTACACACTGAATTTTTACTCTTGGGTAATCTCATTGAGCTCAATGTAGGTATGTAGGTGTTAAGTACGATCCTGTGGATTTGTTTGGATTTCTATGCTTACCGTTATAGTTCTATAGTATTGTTTCTCCGTTGAATGAGCTATGCATTATCGATTCCTCATTCGCCCTCCTGTAAGCAGTAGTAGACTAATGCCTTCTGGATTCCTGTTATGAATACCTTTTTTAGCCAACATCAAAGAGTTATGCCTTTTTATCAAAACCGGGAATGCTTTTCTCATGTTTCAGCATCCCGTGTATTACACTATTTCCCCTCGCTTCTGCAACCCAACAATTAATCTCTGATTTATCCTATAATTTGTTTTCTGTATTGCCATGAGATTATCATCTTATTGGGTCCGGTTCATAGTTTTGATTGGCATAATTAATTACATGTGCTATTATTTCCTTGTACTTACCATTGTAAGATTTTGCTTCAGATACTCAGCTATGAGGTATATAATTTCCTATAATTTTGCCATTTATGTCCTCACACCCTTTTTGTTAGTTTTTTACTAATCCGTCTTTTCCTATTAATTTTTAGTTTGCGTGATATGCCTTATGTTACATATGATCAGCAAGGTCTTGTTTTCGCTGTGGTTATGGAAGAAGGTGCTATTACGTTGTTTGCTTCTAAATCATATGACAATGTTTTTACTCGACTTTGATTTGAAAATTGTATTTATAAATGGCATGCGAGGTACTTATCTTAGGAAACTAATCTAATATTAGGGTCCATTTAACACTTTCTTGATCGGTACAGCCATGGTTGAAGTTTGCAGCGTCAAATTTAGCAGCGATGTCAAGTCCATGCTTCTAACAACAATTACCGACCATACATATGTTTTGGATGCATACAGAGGAGATAAAGTCAGTTAGTGCTATCATTGCAAAATTTAGCTTCAATTACTAAATGAAATGCATAATTTCTTACGATTTTACCAATAGGAGGGCCAAAACAAACATGTTCAAGTATGATGTTATTTGTTAATGCTGCTATTTGCGATTGCTGTTAAAAAATGAGTGTGCTTATCTGATCAGCAATACTTGCAGGGCATGTTTAGATTGATAAGTAATATAAATAGCTCTTCTATTGCTCCCTTGTTTGCCTGCTACTCCCCTTCTATGTATGTCATTTGCCTTCATATAGTGGGTTATACGGAAGCAGCACATTGCCTTTTTCCCTCCATGTTCAAAAATGCTGTTCTCTATCATTTCCATCGCAGGTCCTCTACTATAAGTCATGGTCTTATTCTTATTATTGGAAACCACATAATGCTTTGGTGCCATATATAGTAATATCACCAAGTCAGCAACTCATTTAAACTTTTCCCCCTTTTTCCCTTTTTTCCCACTTAAGATGTTATAATAGCTTTGTAAAGAATGTAAAGCTGAAATGGTGGGTTTTTTTCGTTTCTACGCAGGAAAATACTTAGCAAAACCACGCTGACGAAGAGTCCTAAGCATCGACCTGCTGTAAGCTACATGAAGCTCGAAACCTTCTATATAATAGCTTTACCTATTCCATCTGAGTTATGCGAAAACAAATGCCGCGCCATGTGAACAACCATGTGAGATTCAGAAAATCCGTATTTGCAAACTTATGTTAATCAATATTGTGTTCGTTTTTATGCTTCCAACCATACACAGATAGTTTGAATCAGATTTATCAACCTAATGTAACAAATAGATGTATGTTACTCACAATTTAAAATTACAAATAAAGGTACATATAGGTCATCAGCGGTCTGTTACTCAGCATAGGACCATTTGTTCAGAATAAATAATCGCATGGCATTCATGTTGTTAGTTATTTCTTTTAGTAGTTTCAAGAAAAGGTTAATACATCTTTTCTCAGCAATATGAAGGCTTTACAACACCACAATTTGATCTATTTAAAAAACATTATGTTCGCTATCCCTATATGATGTTGATTCTCATTTTTCTATACCGCATCATGTTATCCCCATCTTTCTGCTTAAGACTCGCTATTCTGCTTTTGTAGATACCGTTTTGCTTCCTTACAGCATAGCGCTGTCTGTTGAGGACAAATAATCGCATGACATTCATGTTGTTAGAGATTTCTTCTGGTGCTTTCAAGAAAGGTTGACACATTTCGTCTCTAACATAGAAATTAAGGTTGTACAATACCGCAGTTCGATCTATTTGAAAACCATTGTGTTCACTATCCCTATACGATATTTATCCTCTATTTGCTCTACTGCGTCACGTTATCCTTGTCTTTCTGCTTAGACTCGCTATTCTGGTTTTGTAGATACCATTTTGCTTGCGAAAGCATATTCTTTTGTAATTAAAACTAATGACCAAAAAGAAGAGTTGTATCCGTTTTACATCTCAAAGCTTACTAATTACTGCTGATTTGCTATGGCCCTTTGACTTTTCATTATAGAATTATCTCTGCTTGTTTTATCCCGTCATTCTTCTTGTTAGGATTATTACAGCTTTGCCTGCCAAGCTTACAAAAAAAATGTAAAGATTTTTTTCTGTTCATCTCACCCATAACTATTAGACATTATTGGATTAACACAGAATTTTTAACGTGGCCATCAATATCATGCAGGGCACATATTCTGGATTCATAGCTCTAGCTTTCTCCTATATTTGAACTATTTGTTCATTTCTCCTATAGTATTGTGCTGACACTTAATTCTCATTACCAAGTACATGCACTTATTTCATAATATCACAATTTTTAGTCTGCATTTATATGAATTTTTTTACCCTTTTAGTTGATATCATTTTTTACATTTAATTGTCAAATTACGTGTTTGTTGCACAAATTATCGAGATAATATAGCTGAATCAATTTATGTTTAGTGCACACATTGTTCCTGTCTGCTTCATTGCATTATGTAATATGTTCTGGACAATGCTAACCTTTTCCTCTATTCTTCCAAAAGAGAAAGTTAGGCTGCCTTTTATTCCAGATAAAACTACAGCCTCACATGTTGTATTGGCAGACTCAGTACTTATGTCAATAAGCAATAATTTTCTTCTAGAATCAAAGAACCAGCCATGCACTACCTGATTAACAGTTTTACTCCTTGTGTGAAGACAATTGTGACAAAAAAACACTAAAACTAATCTAAACTAAATTACTATATAACATTAATGATTAGTATCCTGTGTATGCTATGGTGATTTAAACTACATGAATTTTATTCAGATAAGAAATTCCTTGCAAAAATGCAGATTATGCACCAATTCTAGAATAACTTAAGGAACAATACGAACCCATAGCTCACATTCCTTATTGCTCAAGCATTGCCTGAAGTGCATTCTTAAACAAAAGGATAAAAGAATCCAACCTAATCCATTGCTTGAAAGATATATGTTTTTTACTCATAAGCTCTAATATACGTTTTTTTACTTAAGATATGCTACACCAAAAATTACTAACAAAAATAACTAGAGCTTCAAACAAATCCAACCAAACTCTCGATCATTCTTACCCCACCTTTGATATAAACATATCAAGATTACTGTGCACATCCCCTAACTCAGAAAATAGTTCCTAATTTTTTTATTAAAAACCCTTACCATTACATTCCAGCACCAGCATTTCGCATTGCCAAATAAAAAACGTTATAATTTATTACTTTATCTTGTATGTTACTATATTATTTACATACTCTAATCTCTGAGAGCATCTCCAGCAATGGCCCCTAAAACAGGGTCCCTATTTTGCATTTAGGGACTCCCCTTATTTTTTGGGGCCCTGTTTTCAGAGCACAAGTTCAACAACAGTCCCTAAATCTCAGCCCCTATTTTACTTTTTCTCCTATTTTGACATATCCGCTATGTATAATCTTCATTTGACACCACTAAAATTCAATCAAAAATATTTGTAATAAATAAAACATAAGCATATTAACATTTACAATTTAAAAACATGATATTTTAAATTTAAATTTAAAATTTTCAAAACATGATAAATAGATAAATAGAAACTCCGAACAATAAATCAAACTACGAAGCGTTGTGAATTGCCCACAAATGCTCAATAAGATCATCTCGAAGTCTCTTATGTATTTTTCTGTCTTGAATAATGTAACACCCCAATTTTTGCTTTTCATGAAATTAAATATTATTTTGCACATTTGTGAATTTTTGGAATTTTCTGGAATTTATTTGGATTTAATTTGAACTTATTCCATATTGAAATAATTAAAGAAATTAAATTTTCAAATAAAGTTTTGTTGGAAATAT
Organism: Rhipidocladum racemiflorum; assembly: GCA_036346355.1. Taxonomy (NCBI): domain Eukaryota; kingdom Viridiplantae; phylum Streptophyta; class Magnoliopsida; order Poales; family Poaceae; genus Rhipidocladum; species Rhipidocladum racemiflorum. The sequence goes on along the minus strand of CM070574.1, from coordinate 45,353,226 downwards.
TTTATTTGAGTCCAAAATGATCCAAAATATTTTCCAGAATTTTTCTGGAATTTTTCTGAGTATTTTACTATTTTTCTTGAATTAAATGAATTACTGGAAATTATTTTAAATATTAAATCGCTGAGAAATCCAAACCGGGTCGGTTACTGTTCATCCGACCGAGCCCGAGTCAGACTCGAGTCCGAGTCCGACCCGAGCCATGCGACTCGGTCGAACCCGGTCACCGCGCCGAAACTCAACCATTGGATCAAGATCCAACGGCTGAGATCAACCGCAATAGCCACCGAACCCTAGCCCGTGACCGTTGGATTGAGATCCAACGGCTCACGTTGATCCACGTCACCCAATCCGAATGGGATTCGGACTCCGCCGCCGCAGCCGGGTCGACCTCGGTCTCCGCGTGATACATGGAAGCCGAGGCCCCTATTTAATGCGCCGCCGCCGCCATCGTGAAGCCCGTTCCCTTGCGCACCCGTAGCCCTAACTCACCCCGTCGGAGCCACTGCCGTTTAGCCGCGCGAGCTCGCCGTAGTTGGAATCCCTCTCCGCCGCGGTTTTTGCTTCGTCCCGCCGCCATCCGTCGTCCTTCGCCGCCGTTGACCCCAGATCCGGACTCCCCGTGACGAGACGCACCCGAGGGGAGGACTCACCTCGCCGGAGGAGCCCATAACAGCGTTGCCGTGTCGCCGTTCCCGGCTCGGCCCGACTCCAGCTCCGCCGCGCCGCCATCGCCGATCCCGAGCTTCGTGGACCGTCGGATCACCATCGCACGGCTAGGATCACGCCACGTCACCGCCGGTGAGATTCCAATCCAAAAACCCCAGATCCAATCTCAATCGTTGGATCTAGATCCAACGGTCCAGATCAAACGCGTTAACCCAAATGCGTGAGAGCCAGATCCAATCTGGGCCGTTGATTTTCAAATCAACGGCCGAGATTGAGCCACGTGTGCGGAAGTTGGACCGGCACGGTCAGCGCCGTACGCGTGCGTGACGCTGACACGCCGGGCCCGCGCGTCAGCGACGCGGCGAAACCGCACCATGACGCCGACGGGCCCACCCGCCGCCACCCAGCCGTCGCGATGGCGTCACCCATGACGTCACAGTGGGTCCCACCTGTCAGCACCGTGGGCTGAGCCCCGCTGACGTCAGCAATGACGTCACCCGAGTGGTCCCACCTGTCAGCGACCCGAGCCGTGGACCAGGTCCACGGTGGACCAAGCCAAGCCGTGGGCTGAGCCCATGGACCGGCTGACGTCAGCCGTCCAATCAGAGGCTGCCACGTGTCCTCGCTGACGCAATAATTAATTTCCGAAAAAGAAAATGATTTATTAATTCGAAATAATGATTTCAGATTTTGTTTCAAACTTCAAACGCTTATAACTTTTGCGTTTCAACTCCGATTTGAGTGATTCAAATTTCTAAATTTGTATAAAATTGAGATCTACCTAATGACGAATTTTATTTAATTTTTGGACTAAAGTTTTCCTCTGTAATATTATTTAATTGATTATTTAAACTTCAAAATGCTATAACTTTTGCATTTAAACTCCGAATTTGACGATTCCAGTTTCTAAAAATTTATAAAATTATATTCTCTGTTTATGAACTTTATTTGGATGTTTGGACACTTTTTGTCTACTGTTTTATTCATTTGTTGCTATTTGCACGCGTTACGAGTAGACGTTGAAGTGCCGGAAGGATTCGAAGGAGAAGTATTGACCCAGGAGCCAGCTCAGGACCAAGAGCAAGTACTTTTTGAAGGCAAGTTATGCTTTGACCATATTGACCCTATTTTGAAACCTATTTTGATTTAACTTATTGCATGCTAGTTCAATTAGAAAATACCTTATTTAAGTATGGGAAATTAGATAAATGCCAAATTGCTGTATGACACCTTGATTAATTAAATATGTGCCATGACCCCTTGTCACCCTAGTTGTGGTTTACTAGTTGGACATTACTAAAATTCCAACATGGGAAATTAGATCGTTGTAGTATATTGCTTAGACACACTTTCGTGCTCATGACATGATTTTGGACAATCAAATGTTAATATTGACTTAATGATATATTGAACCTGTTTTGGAAAGGTATCATGTGATGTTGATAGCACGTGGTGCATGGTAATCAACTGGGGTTTGATAAATAGTTTTCGACCGGGGCATGTGGCAAGATTGATCGGGTGGGCCAGTTGTGGCACCAGGAATGTTGGTTTGGTTCTTCGGGTAGTCTTGCCCTGGTCACCCTAAGGACTTCACCTTGCAAGCCTTTGAACTGGGTCAAACATGCAACCACATGTCCGTAATGGGACGGACCTAGTTGATTAAGTTGCTAATAACGTACCTGTGGGACCTCAGGAGGTCAACTACACCCTTTGTGTAAGTTGTACGGGGGAGCGTACCGGGGCTGCGGCCAGGTACCCATCTAACGGTTGGTTGGCCTAAACTTCGCCTTAGCTAAGGGAAGGGTTAGTGTGCAACAACCGGGGAGGACCACTTGTATTGTTAGAAGTTTCTGAAAGACTTTGTTACGAGAACTCGCCTTTGTGGTGTTTGACTGTATCTTGTGGGTAAAGTGCATAACATCTACAGAGTGTAAAATCTATTCGAATAGCCGTGTCCGCGGTATTAGACATCACTCGGGAATAATAGTCAAGGGTTAGACTTTCTCAAAAATAACTTGGACTTGAAAGGTTGGGTTGGATTAATAATGATGTTGATAGAAATATGGATTAGGATGGGAAAGATGTTTACTAAACCCCTTGAAAAGTTATTTATGCTTTACTTGTTACTACTGCTTTCGAATCTACTTATGATACTTGTTAAATGCTCTTATTGCAAATATACCTTGAGCCACTCCTTTGTATTAAGCCATGCATGTAGTATATTAGCTGCATTCTGTGCATGACTTGCTGAGTACCAAGTACTCACCCTTGCCACAATACAACACCAGTTGAAGAGGAGACTACACCAGCTTTGGAGGAGGAGCTCCAAGAGGAACCGTCTACTTAGGAGCGAGCCCGCCGGTTGCCTGTGGTATCTTGGATGGCGCCACGCAGTTATCTTATTTTCATTTGCTATTATTTCTCTTTTAATAAGTTTTAGCCCTGCGTGTATGTATATTTGTAACTTGACCATAAGGTCGAGCAACCAGTTTGACTATTTAATTAAAGTATTTTGTTAGTATCGAGTGGTATGATTGTGATTTTTACCGATGTTAAGACTGTGTGCACTAGCGCGTTCCTGGACTAGTGCTGAATACACAGAGGGTCCGGATTTGCAGATTCGGGTCCCGACAAATAATAGGGGATGTACTCGTGTCCCTTGGAATTGGGGTTGAGGAGGCAAATTTAGGAGCCTCCTAATTTTAGGGGCTTGAGTTGGGGCTCCCTGGGAATTGGGGCTGAGGATGCAAATTTAGGGGCCTCCTAATTTTAGGGGCTTGAGTTGGGGCCTTGCTGGATCTGTTTTTTTTATTACACTCTCTATTTTAAAGTTTTGGGGCTGATTTAGGGGGCTCTGCTGGAGATGCTCTAACGTACACGGCGTGCCGCCGCGTAAACATTTCTAGTAATATCTACACATCAAAGACACTTCATAGTACGAAACCGTCTCTTTTGTTTATAATCTCATATGCGACGATTCTAACTATGGAACCGCATCAAATCCAACTATCATATAAGACGGTTAAAAATGAACCGCCTCCTATCAGGCCTTCCGCCACCATTAAAGACGCTTTTAATTTATGCAGGTTGAAAGCGCCTCAAAATATGCGTCTTATATTACTCATTTTGTAGTAGTGATAGAGCCTAGACTATTCTTTTGCACTAGATTCTTGTATAGCACAAGGATCCAAATATCCTAAAAGCTTCGAAAGATTGTGAGAGCAACAATCCCTTGTACTCTTTTGAGGTTGTACTTAAAGAATTTGCGATCATTTTGCCAAATCTTTTATCTATTATCGTGGTTGTTTTAACGTCGATATTTTGGTTATCTCTACGAGATTCATCTTCATTTTTTGATACTGTGTATGCTTATATTGTATCTCACAAACTTATTCAATTCGGGAGTTACTGCACATCAGGAGTATCAGAGTATAACAGGTCATTTCGGTCAAAACAATTTAATAGGAACATCTTGATGATCTCTTGAAGCTTGGTAGTACTAGCTACAACGGAGTTTACTATGGAATCCAGGTACACAAATGGGCTCTTATCAGTCTCTTTCTACCGGAGAATGTTGTTTGAGCTTTTTCTTGGCGACCAATTGTCATCCTTTACTGGAGTTTGCCCCCATTGTTCTTGCAACCTTGGACTCCACCTATGCCTGGCAGAAGTGTGGCGTGGCAGCTACCTTGTAACATCCCAAATTTTGCTTTTATTGAAGTTATTGAGTTATTTGAATTTTTGGAATTTTTTGGAATTTCTTTTGATTTAATTTGAATTAAGTCTATTATTGAATTATTTAAATATTTGAAAATTTCATATAAAGTTTTGTTAGAAATATTTTATTTGAGTCAAAAATGTCTTAAAGTATTTTCAAGAATTTTTCTGATATTTTTCTAACCATTTTAGTATTTTTCTAGAATTACATGAATTACTGGAAATATTTCTAAATAATAAAAACAAAAGGAAAATCAGGAAAACCCTAAACGGGTCTGGACCCGTTGGGTCCGACCCATTAACCGTTAACCCTAACCATGCCCATCGATGGATTTTGATCCAACGGCTCACACATGGCCACGTCACATCGCGAGGAAAACTGCCCAGATCGAACCGCGGGGTGGAAGATCTTAGCCGTCGATCTTGCCACGTGTATGGTTCACGTGCGTCGTCTCTGTTCCGATTTTTTCGCCACAAGCCACCGTGACTGTTCATCTCCTCCGCCGTCTCGGACACAAAGACCTCACCTATTTAATGTGCGGTTCAGTCCCAGAGGATCGCATTTTCACGCTAAGTTTTTTTGCCCTAGCATGCGCCGCCAGGACTGCAGCCATAATCACTCGCCGTAGTCCGCACGTTGCCTCTACGTTTTTCACTCTTTCTGCCGCCGTTAAGCCGTCTTCGCCGCGTGGGATTCTAGATCCAAACGCGTCACACCGAGGCACATTCAACCCGATGTTTCACTTCGCCGAAGCTGCCCCAGAATGTCGTTGCTTTAGTCTTCATCATCGTCTCCGGCCAACTAGCCTCGCCGTGCCATCACCGATGCTCGTGAGCTCTCTACACCGTCCGATCAGACCCAACCGTTCAGGTTAGTCCATGTTGCCATCTCGTTGTTTAGGTTAGATTAGATCTTGTCGGGGATTGACCATCTGACAGGAGACCATTGTACCCCGAGAAGATTTTGAAGCTACCGACCATACAGCACCAGCAGGAGATGCTCGGAAGACCATTCGGGCAACACAACTCACGAACATGTGTATCTACCTATCCGCCTACGACCAAACCGGACGAGCACGAGCAACCACGCTCGTGTAGGCCACACCGTTACCCGGGTGAATGGTCGGGGGACCCGGTCATGATACCAGAAAGGAAGTTGGCAATTAATCCGCCGAAAATCAAAGGTAGGTACACCGAAAATTCAAGTTAATTACGCAGATCAAGGACCCCGGATCGTGGGCGCCATGGTTATGAAAGTGTAGCTCCAATCTAGAGGGTAGTTACCTTATATACAACGTAAGGCTCTGTATTTAATCCCCCTGAAAACACCTGTAAGGGGAGATCTCTTTTCAACCGATCATAAACACAATACACTGGAGTAGGGTTATTATCTCAACGGTGAGAGGCCCGAACCAGGATAAACACCACGTGTCTCCCGTCGGATCATTGCTCGGACGTTCTCCCCTGCTCGTACGAGGGGGGCCCTGTTGATCCCTCATTCAACAAGTAAGCTCGGCGGAGAGCTCGTTCTCCAATCGTCGACAGCTGGCGCCGTTCGTGGGGACCAACAATGTGATTCCTGTGCAAATTGGGATCCTCGAGGATGTCGAATTCGAGAGATACCAGGAGTCTTTGTGCCTTCAACGACGTTGATGATGATGACATGTACTACGCCGGCGACGGTGTAGCCGGTGTGACCGATCCCGCAGGCCACACCGAATCCGGGAGCTTTTCCCCGGAATCTGGAGCACGAGGGCGAATTCCCCATCCTCCATGCATTGCCCTCGCCGACGACGAGGATGACTATGACGGACTCTATGATGGTTTGGACATACCGGATCATCTCGAGTTCGACTGCGAGACGGCATCCCAAGGGGATACAATGATGTCCCCGTCACGCTCATCTTATTCTCGCCATGTCAATATGGCTGGGAGCCGTATTGAGCCCGAAGTGCAATCCTCGGGGGCTGCTACGCGGGATCGCTATGAAGCGGCCAGGCACCACCTAGAGGCGTTTTTGGGAAAGACCCTTGCGAGCATACGCCGCCAACCAAGAGAGAGGCGGGTTTCCAGGGAGAGGAATTCCTCCCGGGGAAACTCTCGCGATCGTCGTACCCCCGACCACGTCCCAGAATGCCGTCGGAGCTCTCCGCCACCCATTCGCCAAAACCGAGAACGGTTGCAGGCTTTGGCGGCGGTCTTGCGCGACCTTCGCAGCTTCCCCGATCAAATGGACTTAGAGGCCGTAGGTATGGTCATAGCCGAGGATCTAGAGAAGCTTGCCGCCGATCTAAAGGTCCCGGATCCTCCACGCGACCAGAGTGCCCAGAGTGTTTCTCGGGACCATCGAGGGCATACACCCGTCCGCTCACACAGAGATGAATCCCGAAGCCATGCTCGGAGGATGCCCCAGACTACTAATCCGGTCTGCGAGAAGCCTCGGGGCGACTCCCGAGCAACCTCGGAGCAACATGCTTACATCCACCCGGATTACGAGCATTCCGAACGCTCCACGACCGAGCGGTCGTCAGCGCACCGTCCTCGCGAAGTCTTCTCTCGGCTTGGCCCACGCGTGGGGCGATGGACGAGGGACGCTCGCAATGACCATTATGGCCGAGGACACCACCGTGAGACCTCGAGCTTTGGTTGCCAGGACTTCACGAGCTCCCTTCGGAATGTCACGTGGCCGAACAAGTTCAAGCCCAGGCACATTGAGAGATTCAACGGGACCCAGAACCCAGACGAATTTCTCTCGATCTATACCACCGCTATCCTGGCTGCCGGGGGTGATGGCAAACTATCTTGCAACAGTCCTAGATGGCGCCGCTCGCACTTGGCTCTTCAACCAAAAAGAAGGGTCTATACGTTCTTGGGGTCAGCTCAGCGCAGCGCTCCGAGCAAATTTCCAGAGCTGCTACACTCGCCCAGGAAGGGAGCACAACCTCGAACGCCTGATTCAGACAGAGGGTGAGACCTTGCGACAGTTTGTCCAGAGGTTCATCTAAGTCCGAAATTCGATCCCGAACATATCGAACGAGGCCGTCGTCCGGGCTTTCAAGTTCGGGGTGCGGGACGTGCATTTCACGCAGGACTTGGAAATCCATCCAGACCTAACAGCCAACGAGCTCTTCCGCATGGCCGACAGGTACGCCAATGCCGACGAGGCCGTCCAGTGGAAGAAAATGCTAGACGAAGGAAAGCTACCTCCTCAGCCCGGATTGGAAACCTCTGCCAGCAAAAAGGGCTCGAACTCTGTGGACAAGAAGATCAAGAAGAAAAAGAAAAAACCCTCGCCGGGAATAGTCGCTGCGGTAGAGCAGCAACAGCCCTGAGCATCCCAGCCGCAGCGCCGGGGGTTTAATGCTTGGGGGAGAGGACAACGGAACCGGCACCGCAATCAAGGTGACCAAGCAGAACAGCGGGGCGGCCTCTATTGTCCACTCCATCAGGTGTACGGGCATGATTTACGGAATTGCCGGACATGGACCTATCGCTTGGAGCAATTCTACAGCAGCAAGTGTCCCATGCCGTCGCTCCCAGAACAGGGCGAAAACAGCAAAGGCAAACAACCCATCGAGGACAATGAGGCGGACATGGAATATCAAGAACCCCAGAACCACATCGTAGTCATCTTCGGGGGTTCCTCCGCCTACAAGTCTCGACGAGATTTAAAAGACGCCGCACGAGAGGTACACCATGTCACCCAGGGGAAGCCTCCGGTGCAAGAGCTGAAGTGGTCCGAGCTATCTCTTACCTTCTCCAAGGATGATTGTCCCCTTGGAATGACCAAACCACAGAAGCTTCCGATGGTCGTAAGCCCGACCATCAACAACACTGTCGTTGCGCGGGTCCTTATAGATTCCGAAAGCTCCTTGGACTTAATTTCCGCCAAGGTTCTGGACGAGATGCAGATCCCTCGCTCCAAGATCAAGAGAATAGCGGTTCCCTTCTTTGGGATACTCCCTGGCACCTCGATCAAGCCTTTGGGCCAGGTCGTTTTGCCCGTCACCTTCGGCAGTCCGAGCAACTTTCGTACAGAGTTGATCACCTTTGAGGTGGTCGACTTCGAGTCGGCCTACAACGCCATTCTTGGCAGGCCAGCCCTGGCCAAGTTCATGGCCGCCACGCACCACGCGTACCAATGCTTAAAGGTTCTCGGACCCAATGGGGTCATAACCGTGAGAGGGAGCCACAAGTCTGCGTTAAGTTGCGATGAAAGGGCATTGGATATGGTCCGTCAAATGCCTACACGCGGCCCCGACCAAGAGCCAAAGCACTCCCGGCCTAAAGTTGCCCTCCAGCCCGGAGGAGAGACCAAGGCTGTTCCACTCAGCGAGTCAGAACCCGCCAAGGTCGTGCATTTGGGATCCTCTTTAGATCCCAAATAGGAACTCAAGCTCATCACCTTCCTCCGAGCAAATCCGGACGCGTTCGCCTGGGAACCATCTGACATGCCCAGGGTCCCAAGGGAGGTGATCGAGCACAGGCTAGTAGTTCAGCCTGATAAAAAAACCAGTGCGGCAAAAACTCAGACGTTTTTCCCCGAAAAAACAGGCGATCATCCGGGAGGAACTGGATAAACTCCTTAAAGCCGGCTTCATCAGAGAGATCGAGCACTCGGAATGGCTGGCTAACCCAGTCATAGTCAAGAAGAAGGGAGGCAAGTGGCGCATGTGTGTCGACCACACGGGTTTAAACGCAGCATGCCCAAAAGACAACTACCCGCTACCTCGCATAGACCAATTGGTCGATGCGACGGTGGAATCGCAAGTTATGAGCTTCCTGGATGCTTATTCGGGATATCATCATATCAGCATATCCCGTGAAGACAAGGGGAAGACCACCTTTATCACCCCATTTGGGACATTCTGCTACACGACCATGTCCTTCGGTCTGAGAAACACTGGAGCAACTTTTCAGCGCCTCATGCAGAAAACCTTTACGGACCAAATAGGCCGTAACTTGGAGGTTTATGTAGACGACATAGTCGTCAAGAGCAAGCCCGCTCCAAGTCATGTCGCCGACCTAGAGGAGACATTTTGTAATCTCAATAAGCATCGAATAAAGTTGAACCCGGAGAAATGTGTTTTCGGCGTAAAAACCGGCAAGGTGCTCGGCTACATGGTCGGTCCATAGGGCGTTGGGGCAAATCCAGAGAAAATTGAAGCCATTGAAAACATGAGACCACCCACATGCGTGAAGGAGGTACAGACCTTGACCGGTCGGATGGCCGCTTTGAGCCGTTTTATTTCCCGGCTGGGTGAGCGAGGGTTACCTTTCTTCAAGGCCCTACGCAAACACGATGGTTTCTCTTGGACGGAGGAAGCTAATCGATCCTTCGAGGTACTGAAGCAATACCTGTCCAAGCCACCCATCCTGGTTACTCCCAAGAAAGAAGAGAATCTGCTATTATATCTAGCGGCCACCCCGTAAGCTGTAAGCGCGGTTTTAGCAGTTGAAAGGGAGGGGGCCCAACAACCTATCTACTATGTTAGTGACATGCTGCATGGACCAAAGGAGCGTTACCCCGAGGTCCAGAACCTCTTGTACGCACTACTAGTGGCCTTCAGAAAGCTACGCCATTACTTCCAAGCCCACAGAATCGTGGTCCCGACCAATTTCCCACTCAGGGAGATCCTGAGAAACCAAGACGCCAGTGGTCGTATAGCAAAGTGGGCCATGCAGCTCGCCGAGTTCGAAGTAACATTTTCGGCTCGCACGGCCATAAAGTCCCAGGTCCTGGCATACTTCGTAGCAGAATGGTCGGCTCCACCCCAGTCAACAAGCGATCCTGCAAGGTCTAAGGAAAATCACTGGACTATGTATTTCGACGGGTCCCGAGCGTACGAACGCTCGGGGGCTGGTGTCGTGTTGGTCTCCCCGGATGGAGAACGACTCCAGTATGCCGTCCAATTGCACTTTGCCACAACCAACAACGCGGCAGAGTATGAAGGCCTCTTGGCCGAACTACGAGCGTGCAAATCACTAGGAGTCCAACGGCTCATTGTGATGGGCGATTCATAGTTGGTTGTGAACCAGGTCAACAAGGAGTATCAGTATTCCGATACCTCAATGGCGCTTTACCTGGTTGAAGTAAGGAAGATGGAGAAGTACTTCAAGAATTTCGAAGTACTCTACATCCCCAGGAAGGACAATGCCCTGGCCGACCAATTACCAAAGGTTGGTTCCTCTGAAACTACCGCTCCGGCGGGGGTGCTCGTTGAGCACCTGTACAAGCCCTCCATTCCCTCTGTAGAGGAGGCACCAGAGACTGGCGGTACAGTCTCTCTCCTCGAGCAAAGCACGAGTTGGATGACGCCATCCGTCCAATACCTCGCGCACGGGACATTGCCCGAGGAAGAAGCCGAGCGTTCCCGGCTTACAAGGCGGTCTTCTCAGTACAGACTGATTGAAGGCAATCTATACCGCAAGGGCGCACTAGGAGTCCTCTCCAAGTGTGTCTCCCAAGAGGAAGGCCAGTACCTTCTTCGGGATATCCATGAAGGGATGTGTGGAGCTCATTCGTCGTTCAGAACGCTTGTGAGCAAGGCATTCCGTTCGGGTTATTATTGGCCAACGGCCTTAGCGGACGCACGGTCGATCGTGATGACTTGTCGAGCATGCCAGTTTCATGCCCGCAAGGTCCATCAGCCAGCGTATGCGCTACAAACCATCCCGCTTTCATGGTCATTTTCAACCTAGGGGCTTGACATCCTAGGGCCTTTTCCTCGAGGTCAGAAAGGTTGCAAATATTTGCTCGTGGCCATCGACACTTTCACCAAGTGGATAGAGGCCGAGCCTGTGTCGACCATCTCGGCCCAAGCGGCCAAGAGGTTCCTCCGAAGCAATGTGGTAACTCAGTTTGGGATACCCAACCGTCTTATCACAGACAATGGAACCCAATTCACCAGTGAGTTGTTCCAAAGTTACTGTGAGGAGGTTGGGACCAAGGTCTGCTTCGCCTCTGTGGCAAATCCACAGAGCAATGGGGTAGCCGAACGAGCAAATGGGCAGTTAATTCAAGGCATAAAAAAGAGGGTCTTCAAGAACCTCACCCAGCACAAGAAGGAATGGGTAGACGAGCTACCCGCTATTCTTTGGTCAGTTCGCACCACCACGAGTCGGGCCACGGGTGAAACCCCGTTTCAACTTGTCTATGGTGCAGAGGCCATTTTGCCTGCAGAAATTGTGCTGGGTTCCCCAAGGGTGCAACTGGTCAATTCCGTCGACCAGGAAATCGAGCGACTCATCGACCTAGACCTCGCAGAGGCAACACGAGAACGGGCGTTACTCCGGTCCGCGGTTTACCTACAGGCACTTCGTAGGAACGCGGCCAAGTCAGTTCGACCAAGGACCTTGCAAGCCGGCGACTTGGTCTTACAACGGGTTCAGGACCAGTCAAAAGCCAACAAGCTAACCCCCAGATGGGAGGGACCCTACACGATCGTATCTGTAACACGCCCGGGGGCTGCTCGCCTAGCGATGGAGGATGGTCGAGTGCTCGCCAGCACCTGGAACATCGATCAACTATGTAAGTTCTATGTTTAACACCTTTCCAGTCAAATTATATGCTTTCCGCTTCGTTTTGCGACTCTTTCTCGAAAAGGTTATACCCCAAGCGCTTCGCTCCGAAATTCTTTTTCCCCTTGGATGGGCGCGGCCGAACCATGCATGTGTACCGTCCCCTTTTTGAAGCCAAACTCGGAAAACCGCAGGCCGTTCGCTCATGCTGATCTCCTTTCGTAGTAGCTCTACGCTGCATGAACGATCACGCACAACACATCCTCGTCCTCAGTTCAAGCTCGGCTCCAAACTGGGCTCAGTGGTCCATCACGAGCATTGGCGACACTATGCCTGTTAGCTTCAAGTCTCATGCGCAACTATGCCCACAAGCTAGAGGCTCGGCTCGGCCGCGCCACGAGCAAAACACGTTATGCGCGTGTGCCCTAGGTTTTCAAAACGCATCTATTGATAGTTCCGGTCGTCTAACGAAACAACACGAGCGCATCTTTTTATCCTCCTATGAACAAACCCGTGCTCGCAAGTTCAGGGGCACGACCTTTGTCCATAGCGGGGGCTCACATACGCGTAAGGGCTAACACGACCTTTTTACAAGATTTCGCTCTTGTTCTCTCCCGTGGTTGCTTTCCTTTTTTGCAGAACAACCGTCGAGCAAACATAAGAGCATCCAAAACAAGGAGGAAAGAATACAAGATCGGCCTTTTTCATTTCGAAATTACATACAATAGTTTACAAGTGGAAGAAAAAGAAAAAAGAGAAAGGAAAAAAGGCTATCTACGGGTGGTCCCGATGACCGGCCTGGAAGGCTGCAAGCTCTTCCTTAAGGGAATCGAGCTCGGTTTCTAAGTCCAAGACCTTCCGCCGAGCCGCCCGACCTTCGAAGGTGCTCTCCCGGAGGCGCTGCACCTCCTTGAGCTGAGCTTCTGCGTGCTCCCGAGCTTCTTGCACGGCGCGGCGAAGGTCGGGGGCTTCCTGCCGAAGCTTCCCCAACTCCTCCTCGAGGTTGGCACACCATAGCTCCAGGGAGGCCTTTGCCGTTTCGCTTTGGGAGAGTTGGTCCCGAAGCTCGGCGATGGAACCCTTCATCAACTCCAGCTCCTTTTGGTCAGCGGTGTGCACATTGGAGACACGACGCTCAAGATTGGCGATCTTGGCATCTTGCTCACGGTAGTACCCCGCGAACTCCTCCGCCGAGACCGTGGAGGCGTCGATGTCCTCCATTGCCTTGGCCGCAAACTGCGAACAAAGAAGGGAAGGTCAAACTACCTTAAGGGTCTTGGCGCAGAAGAGAAGGCAAAATATGACTCAGAAAGAGAAAGCTCACCAGAAGAGCACGGCTGACCAGCTTGTCTTCGAGCTTCTAGCGGTCAGTCGCGCCGGCTCGGAAGAACGGGTTGACCCAGGCAGGGTCATCCTCGATCCGAGCAGGCGCGTCCCCTGGGCTGGGGTCTTGCTCCTCTTGGGTACCTGATGTACCCAGGAGGGCAAGAGCGGCTCCCTCCTCGATCAACCTCGGAGGACGCTCGACCTCCGGGACCTGCTCACCCTGAGGATGAACTTCCCCCAGGGCTTGCAGCGTGTGTCGATCATCTCCCAGCTCGGCCTCCACGCTCGAGGGCTGAACATTGGCCTCGACTGTCTCCTGAACCTCCCCGGTACTCGGCACCGTGCTCGTCCCTTCATAAGGGACCAAGGCCATAGCCTCCTCGGTCCCTTGCGGATCCTGCGCCACTGGGACCGGAGGGAGCTCGGTGGCCGCAGGGGGTTGCTCGGAAACCCCTTGCTCCACTGAGATCGGAGGGAGCTCGGTGGCCTCAGAAGTTTGCTCAGAAGCCCCTGGGAGCTCAGCCCTTGGAGTTTCCTCCAAGCCCTCGCTCATCACCAGGTCGACGACGCGTTCCAGCTTGGCATCAACTGCGGAGTCGAGAATCCACTCAGCCATTTGTGGGAGGTCTAAGGACAACAGCCGAGCTATCACGCCCACACCAAGCAGAGTGGGGTTAGCTCGGGAAATTGCAAAGAAAAACAAAAAACAAGGAAGTTACACGAGGATTACCTTCCGCCAGGCGAGCTCCATCGTCCTCGGTCTCCTCGCTTTGGGCCACGAGCGCCCTACCCGCGGCGGCCTCGTAGGCCTCGGCAACTGTCTCGGCACGTTGCGCGGCTGTGTCGCTAGCCCTAGCCATCATAGGGTCGACCTCGTCCATGTCGGCCCCCCTCCAGCGCCAAGGTTGGTTGAGGCGACGACCTTCTGCTCCTCCTAACCAGGGCAAAGGCGTCTTCCTCCTCCTCGTCGGGGTCCTCGACCATCTGAGCAAGTTGATCTTGGAGGGCCTTGATCTGCCTCTCCAACTGCTCCTTGCTCGCGGTGGAATTGGCTGCCTCCTCGGCCAGCTGTTGCAATCGACCCATCAACTCCAGCTTCTTCTGCTTGAAATCAGCAAACCACTGTCGGAGTTCCCTTACCTTTTTTCGGTCAGCGTACTCCAAGAGGCGCTTGCCCGAGGGCCTGGACGTGACTTGGCATTTTAAGCGCCGGGCGGGAGGAGGCGAGGCAGAAGGTCGGTGGCTTCGACCGGCCACCTTCTTGCGAGCACCCCTGGTTGGGGTCGGGATGTCTTCTAGGAGCGATGAAGCAGCACTCGACACGGCGAGCTCGAGGCGACCTTCTCCTGCGAACAGAAACCGAGTAAGATAAGCTCGGAAAGTACTTCTCGAGCAGAGAGCAAACAGAAATACTTACCGCATCACTGCGGTAAAAGACATTCTTCGGGAACTAACAATTGGGCTTCAGCTCCTTCTCCTTCGGGGCACCGAACATCTCGGCGACCCTTTCTTCGACCCAGTCCATCCTCGAGGCTGCGCAACGAACAAGGATTGAAAAGAAGAATAAAGCCAACACCCGGGCAGCGACGATGGTCGAAGGAAGGACCGAAGGGCATACCTGAGTTGTCCTCGCGGGTGATGTCTTGCCACCCGGTCACCTCGAAGAACGGATGCTCGCGGCGCCACAAGGGGGACACCCGGTTGAAGGTGAAGTCCCGGGCAATGTCCCAACCAGTGAGCCCCAACTGGGTGAGCTCGCTGATCGTCCTGAGGACCCGCTCTTCCTCGGGCTGCACGGGCGGGCGCGCCGTCTCGGCGGCCGGGGCAACCTTCCCGGTATAGATCAGTTGGCTCCCCTCCGCCTTCTTCTGGTAAAACCAAAGGTCGGCCCAGCCCGACACCGAGTCCTTCAAAGAAAGAAGAGGATACTCGTATGGTCGGTTGGGCCGAAGACGAAGGTAGACGCAGCCGGCGGGACCACCCCTGCCGGTGCGGAAAGGGGAGTAGAAGTGGAAGAAGAGGCTAGCGGTGGGTGTCACGCCCACATACGCCTCGCAAAGGTGGGAGAAGATCGTGAGGGCAAGGATGGAGTTGGGGTTGAGATGAGAGATCTCGCACCCGCAAAAGGCAAGCATGGAAACGAGAAACTCGCTTTCGGGCAGGCGAAGCCCGTTGACGGCGTATAGCTCGCAGGAGACGATCTCTCCCTCCCGCGGCGTCGGTGTCTCGTCACTCCCAGGCACCCGGCTAGAGTTTGGATCGACGTAGCCGTCGTCCACGAGCGCTTGGAGCCTCCTCCGGTTCATCTGGCTAACTCCAAAATGCGCCATTGCTGAGGAGAGAAGCAGACCGAAGAGGGCTCTAGGGCTCTTGGAGAAGTTCTGGGCAAGATTGAGCAAAAGCACAAGATAGCTCTGTCCCTCGCGACGGTCGGGGTTAAAAAAGCCCGTGAAAGGGCGCATTTAACACGGCCGCGACCGTTCACGAAATGGCGTCTGTCCGTTACGGTGAAAACCGCCCAGTAAATGCACCACTCTTGAGAAACTGCTTTACCGTTACAACAAGGCTTCTTGGAGAAGGAACCATAAATAACCTAACCATGGCGTGGTTGCTCGGGCGACGAGCAAGTCGACGCTCGCCCCCAAGCAACAAGCCCGTTCCCTGGTGCAAGATGGTCGCAAGTCACGAGCAAGCGCCAACAGGAACCTAATCCCTCCTTCGAGTCTTTTTAGGCTCAAGGGGAAGCCCGGGACAAGACGTTCCCCAATTGAGCCTCGGGGGCTAGCTGTCGGAGATTGACCATCTGACAGGAGACCGTTGTACACCGGGAAGATTTTGAAGCTACCGACCATACAACACCAGCAGGAGATGCTCGGAAGACCATCCGGGCAACACAACTCACGAACATGCGTATCTACCCATCCGCCTACGACCAAACCGGACGAGCACGAGCAACCATGCTCGTGTAGGCCAAACCGTTACCCGGGTGAATGGTCGGGGGACCCGGTCATGATACCAGAAAGGAAGTTGGCAATTAATCTGCCGGAAATCAAGGGCAGGTACACCGGAAATTCAAGTTAATTGCGCAGATCAAGGACCCGGGATCGTGGGCGCCACGGTTATGCAAGTGTAGTGCCAATCTAGGGGGTAGTTACCTTATATACAGTGTAAGGCTCTGTATTTAATCCCCCTGAAAACACCTGTAAGGGGAGATCTCTTTTCGACTGATCATAAACACAATACGCTGGAGTAGGGTTATTATCTCAACGGTGAGAGGCCCGAACCAGGATAAACACCACGTGTCTCCCGTCGGATCATTGCTCGGACGTTCCCCCCTGCTCGTACGAGGGGGCCCTGTTGATCCCTCATTCAACAAGTAAGCTCGGCGGAGAGCCCGTTCTCCAATCGTCGACAGATCTAGACTGTCAGATCTAGATCCTAAGGTGTAGATTCCGCCACGTAGGTGCAATCTTGAGTCTTAGATCAAACCAATTTAGACCATTAGATCTAGATTGGACTTTGTGGATTAAGCCACGCAGCTCGGCTCAGTGGAGTACTATATTTCATCTTAGCCGTTGGATCAAAGTTGTACGGTTTAGATTGATCCACGTAGTTCTATAGTTTAGGAATTAGATTCAATCTTGACCGTTCGATCAGAATTGTGCGGCTCGGATTAGTTTAGATGAAATCAGCCTAAAGCAATAGTAGCCATTTGATCTTGAATCAAGGGCCGAGATGCACCCACGCGTCGCAGCCCGGGACTATCCACGTCACCCCTTTAACCCAGCCGTCTAGATTCAATCTCAGCCGTCCGATCCGAATCGATCGGACCAGATCGAGGAATGTAATTCCATATGCACAGGATAAGGTTGAATCATGACCGTTGGATTTTGAATCAACAGATGAGATCGCACCGCACACGAGCCAACCCAAGCGTGACACATAGCGCACGGAGTCCGAGGCATCGCCGAGTCAGCTGCGCCGCGCTGACGTCACCCATGACGTCATCCGAGCAGACCCACCTGTCAGCCACTGTGCATGCGCGTGTGTGATGTCAACGATGACATCATGATGACGTCATCGGTAGGGCCCACATGTCAGTTGACCCAGCCGTGGACACTGACATCAGCAATGATGTTAGCAGTGGGACCCATGTGATAACCACAGTGAATCATGTGGACCGGGCCCCCGGTAGACCCGAACCGAGCCGTGGACCAAGTCTATGCGCCGGCTGACGCAATAATTCAATTTTTCCTTTAGAAAAATAATTTGGCCAAAATTCAAATTAGTTGTTGATGTCACTATTCCAAATTTCCAACAGAAAGATACTTCAATTAATTCTGATTTTTCTTTTAAATGTATTTTCAAACTTTGAATTGCTATAACTTTTGCGTTTGAACTCCGATTGAGGTGATTCCAGTTTCTAAAAATTTGTAAAATCAAGCTCTATTTAATTATGAATTTTATTTAATTTTTGGAGTTGAGTTGCTCTCTATTGTTAGTTATTTATTGCTATTTTATCCGTTATGCATAGACGTCGATGTGCTCGAAGGCTTCGAGGGTGAGGTGCTGACTCAAGAAGAAGGTTCGGAGCTTAATTAGAACCTTTTCCAAGGCAAGTTGTGCTTGACCATATTGATCCTACTATTGAAAATTATGTTAATTCAAATTATTGCATGCTGGTTTAATTAAAAATGATTTCCATTAATCTAGGATTAGCTAAACACCCATTTGAATTATGCCACCTTGTCTTAATTAATTGTATGCCCTAATTCATTTTGTCACCTAAGATGAAATATTAGTTGGACATAAATACTTTGCCAACATGGGTTAATTAGACCATAAATAGTCTGCTTAGGCATGCATCGTCTTATTGATATAATTTTGGAATGCAAACTTAATAATGATTAATGGAATACGGAATGTATTTTTGAATTAGTGTGATGTTTCCACATGATGATGTTGATATGTAGAAGCCTGTGTGGGTCTACATGGATGTGAGTTGTTACTGGCATGTGTTGCACAATAATCATTGGGGTGGGAAATGATTTAGACTGGGGCAAGTGGCAAGAGGCTGTGTGCCAGGTGGGCCTGTGTGGCAAATGGGATGGTGAGTGTGTGAGGGCTGTGTGCCAAGTTGAGAGAAGGAAGTCTTGCCTCGGTCATGTAAGGATTTAACCTTGCAAGAATTTGAACTGAGTCTAACATATAACCATATGTCTGGAATGGGTCAGACCTAGTTGAGTAAGTTACTAATAACTTGCATGTGGTACCTCGGGGTGACAGTGACATGGGGTGTAGCTGTACGGGGAGCATACTTGTGCTGCGGCTTGCTACCCATCTAATGGTATGTGGCGGTCTTATACTTCGGCTCTATGTGAGGGAAGTGATAGTGAAGGCAATGCCGGGGAGGTTCACTTGTTAAGTTAGAAGTTTTCGAAAAACTTTGTTATGGTTAATCGTCTGTGTGGTAGGTGATTGTATCTTGTGGGTAAAGTGTATAACCTCTGCAGAGTGTAAAACCTATTCGAATAGCCGAGTCCTCGGTATTGGACATTGCTCGGGGATTACAGTCAATGGTTAGATTTTCTTAAAAAGGAGCTTGGAATGTTGGGTACTTGCTATGCAAATAGTGAAATTGACTAAGGATGATAAATGCTTTACTTGGAAATTTATTGTGCAATTTACTATTGTTATTATTATTTACTGCTTTTCAATCTACTATGAATATTTGTGAATGCTACTTTGCTGCAAAATAGCCATACAACCTATATTTGTATTAAGCCATGCATATAGTTAATAGCTTGCATTTTATGCACAACTTGTTGAGTGCTTTAAGTACTCACCCCTTACAACAACAACAACATCAGTTGAGGAGGAATCGATGCCAGCCTTGGAGGAGGAGTTCCAGGAGGAGCCTACGAACTAAGGAGCGAGCCCAATCAGTTGCCTGTGTCATATTGGTTGGCGCCACGAGTTTATTTTCTTTCCGCTGCAATTTATTTAGTTAAGACTTTGCCATGTGAGGTGTAACTTTGTAAGTTGATCATAAGGTTAAGTCAACGGGTTTTATATTAAATAAAGACTTTAAATATTATTCCGTTGTATATGATTGTGATATTCATTTATGTTGAGACGGTGTGCACTAGTTTGATCCTGGACTAGTGTGAAATACACCGAGGGTCTAGGTTTGCACATTCAGGTCCCGATATACCTCCACAGCCAGTCACCATCCTGTCGTCCATACAAGTAGCATGATATTTTTTCGAGAACATTTTGCATGTTATTATATGAAAGACAGAAAGAAATGTCAATTAAAGCGCAAAACCAAGAAGGTAATATGAAAAGACTAGAAGTACACACAAACAGATGAGAAAAGAAATGGGGTGATCAATTGTCGCACTTCAAGTACGAAGGAATATGTTCAGCAGAGAATGGGATGATCGATCCGTTGGAGAGTGGTGATGCGGTGCTCTATCCTTCGCCGAGGTGCTTTCTGGTGTTTTGGAAATGTGCAAAGCCAATACTACAAACTCAGAAAGAGTTCAACTACGGAAGAAGTTGCTCAGAGCCATCTTTTTTTTGCAAGACAAGAGTATTCTTGAAACTCAATTTTTTTTTCAATACAAACCATGTATTGGTAGCTTTTCACCTACTTATGCATCTCCAACATTTCCTGGATCAATAATTTGTAAAACCTCCCCAAGACTAAGGTTTCACTGAACAATATACGTGAACGTATCATCACTTCTGCAACAATCAACTCTGCCGCGCTCGCAAGCATGCGTTCCGTTCACGAAGCACAGAAACAGAGCAGCATGTAGAGGCTACGACGACACATGTAGATTCGATCGGTCACTGCACGCTGGGTATGGAGATGAGGTGAATCACCCACCGATCATCTGGAGGTGAGCATGGCGGCGGTGCAGGAGACGCCGGACTTGAAGGGCAGCGCCGGGCGGCCGTAGTGGCAGCCGAGCAGGTACAGCGCCACCTTCTTCTTGGCCCTACTGAGCAGCAACAGCTTCTCTTTCCCCCACTCCACCACCGCCACCTGCACCTGCCGCCTCCACCCCATGCCGCAACCCTCGTCTCCGTCGTCACTGTCATGGACCCCATCGCCGCCGTCTATCCTGTTCTTGGTAGCTGGCCGTCGGCCCTGCCACTGCTTGTCGTCGCCCGCGGGCGACCAGTCCCACTGGAGAGGGTAGCTGCGCAAGAACACCCTCCTGGTGTTGTAGTCCTCGTACCGGAAGCTCCTTGTCGGCTTCACCTCCGCCTCCTCCTTGGAGATCTTCCGATCGAAGTGATCATCCATTGCTGATGATGGCAGCTGCCTGCTATGCCTCTGCTGGCTGAGCTACCAATGTTATGTGTATATATGGACGTAGTAACTGCAGATGGCCACGTCACCTTTATCTCATCTTTTTCCTGCGTTTTCTTGTCCTGTCTGGGATTGTCTGTTTAACAATTCGCATTGTTTGATGAGCATGGCACGGAGATGTTTTGCATTAGTTTGCAAGAGAAGGATTTACTTTACCGGTAATCTGATGGGAACCAGTACGACGACGTTATAGTTAACAATTTCTGCATCAATGCTATTCTTAAAAAGGACCCCGCTTTGGTTCCTTTATTACTCCAGTAAAATGGGTCCCACTTATCAGCTAGGTAGAAAAATCTCGAGGAATATCCTTCCATCAAGGGTATAACTACCTGAGGGGCGAGATGTTGGAAGCGGGTCTGAGTAGGACATTTGGGTTCACCGGTAACCCTTTCCTAAATTCCTTTCAAGCAGCTTAATGGAAGCAGCGAAATTTAGAGGAAGGTAAAACCGTCTGTTAGGTCATTGTTACTCTTCGTTTTCGCTGTGGCGAGGCAAAAAGTTGGTAATGTTAGACAACCTCGCTATCGAATAGTCCGGGGTTGCCTAATAGATCTAAACTGGAGAACAGAAAGAGAGGGCGAGAGACACAATATGAGGAGGAACGGGCCTGCTTTATTATTCTGTATGCTTGTGTACAATGGGGTGACCCCTTGCCTCCTATATATAGCGGTTCTGCTTAGAGATAAGGAAGAGTCCATATCGGATACGAATCCGGTTTCCTAACACTCCCCCTTGGACTCTTCACTGCGAGATGCATATGCCTCATTAAAACTCCATAAAAACCCAGTGAGAAAAATAATTGGAGAAAGAGTACATAGCACACGCTTGCTGTGTTGCACGGATTGCCTCATCAAAAACCTTATGTAAGAAAACTTCAATGAAAAACTTACTTAAGGAAAAGAGTACATTCCACCCAAACTTCAATGTTAATCTTCAAGATTTACGTTGGGTACTCAAACTTCATGTTTGAGATTTATGTAGGAGTATGTGAAAAATCTCCCCCTGAAATCTGCACTTCTCTAAGCCTCATCATCCCGATTCCTCTAATACATCTTTCAAAGGAAGATGCAGGGAGTGACTTAGTGAATAAATCTGCGAGATTTTCACACGACTTAGTATGCAGTATCTTTATCTCGTTCATCTTATGCATTTCATGAGCATAAAAGAACTTGGGGTTGATATGCTTTGTAAGGTTACTCTTCACATATCCCATTTGTACTTGTGCAACACAAGCTGCATTATCTTCATAGATAATAGTGGGGGTTTGTTCCATGTTCAGACCACATGACTTCTGGATGTGGTGAACCATTCTTCGAAGCCATGCACATTCTCGAAAGGCTTCATACAAGGCAATTATTTCTGAGTGGTTTGTCGACGTTGAGACAAGAGTCTGCTTAGATGACTTCCACGAAATTGCTGTTCCACCGCAAAGGAAAACATACCCAGTTTGTGACTTGCCAAGATGTCGGTCCGATAGGTACCAAAGATCGGCATAGCCAACTAAATTCAATTCATTGTTTCTTACGTAAAACAAGCCAAGGTCTTTGCTTCCTTGAAGGTAACGGAAGATGTCCTTCACCCCTTTCCAATGCCTTTTGGTGGGTTACGCCTTTGATCTGCGCGCTAGCAAATTCACGGCGACGCAATGTCCGCCTAGTGCTATTCGCAAGGTACATGAGCGCTCCAATTGCACTCAAGTATGGGAATTCCGCTCCCGGGACTTCCTCCCCTCTTCTTTAGGCACATGCGGGTCTAGGTGCCTTGGAGTGACCTTCCGACCATTGGGGTCTTTGCGGGGTATGCCTTTTCAAAGCCAAATTTCTCCAACACTTTCTGCGTGTAGGATGCTTGGTGTACCAAGATTCCGCCTTGGACATGTTCAAGCTGCAAGCCTAAATGTAACTTGGTTTTACCCAAGTCTTTCATTTCAAACTCAGATTTCAAGTATGTGCATGCTTCTTCAATTTCCTCATCCGTCCCAATGATGTTCAAGTCATCTACATAGACGGAGATTATACAAAATCCATTCGTGGATCGTTGTATAAATACACATGGACAATCTTCGCTGTTCGTGTAGCCTTTCTTGCAGAGAAAGTCACTCAAACGATTGTACCACATTCTTCTGGATTGCTTGATCCATACAGTGATTTCTCCAATTTCACACTGTATAGGTTTCTGTTTGCTCTGTCTTGGTTCGGGATAGGGATACCTTCCGGTACTTTCATGTATATCTCCGAATCCAAGTTTCCATACAAATATGCTGTGACAACATCCATTAGTTTCATTCTCAACTTCAAGTTGACTGCTATTGAGATCAAGTATCTAAAGGTAATTCCACCCATGACCGGAGAATAGGTTTCTTCATAATCAACCCTAGGACGTTGAGTGAAACCTTGAACAACAAGCCTTGCAATGGTTGTTGCTCTTTTCATAGATTCTCCTATTATTACAAAATTTATGGCCATTTCGTCATGGTGTGCTTCATGCACTTCTACTTGCTCTTCATTGCTATTTCCCATTCCAGAGCAAGTTCCTTTAGTTTTTCTCCGCCAATGTGTGCGCACACATTATTTCCGGCTTCTTCCAATGGAAGGTTCAGATCTGGAATTGCCTTTTCCACAGGCTTCTTTCCGGTGCCAGTCTCAACGGCTCCCCTTCTTGCTTTGGGGCATTTTTGTGATTGGCTATGGTAAGTCCTCTTGCCCATTTTTCCCCAGACGTCTCCGGGTACTTTGGGTTTGAGAAGCCAGATTTCCTGTTCTTTTCTTTGAGGCCTCTGAACAGGATGAGGATACCTTCTGCTTTCTTTAGTATTTCCACCCTCTCTGGTGCATTTCTTGCTGGTATATGCGACTTAACCACGCTTTTGAGATCACAAAAATGATCAGCGGTTCATTTGCTAAATTCGCAAATCGATTGTCTTCTTGACTTCATGATTTGCTTCATTAGTGCGAGGTCATGCACGGGATTCCTAATGGAATGCCATATGATTTCCGGCATTTTTCATCCAATGGTTCATTTCCTCCCTAATGACGGAAAACGATCCTCACAAAGATGCAATCGAATCGGTCAGTATTCAAATCCCAGTCATGGGTTCCAAATACAGTTATGGATGCACTTTCATAACCAATGTATATCCAGACTTGCGGAGAGGACCCTTTCGATTTCTTTGTGGGGGTGGTATAGGTACATATACCATACATTCAATTCTTCAGTTGACCCAATGCACTAGTTTGCATGGTTGAATGGATATTGTAGGCCGATTGTCTATAATTGATGAGTCTTTCTTGCATACAGATCTGCGTGTCCCCAACAATTGTTGGGCAAGTTACAACTCTGCAAGAGTGGTCGGCAATAAACTTAATCCCCTTTATTAGTGCTTCACTATTCCATTTTGCGTATGGAATCGTGGATGTGTGGTACAGAGTGCTCAACAGCTTATTCCGATTCTTTGTGCAATAATCATCAAATGCCTTGGAAGTAAATTCGTTGGCATTGTCCATTCGAATGGACTTCAGGCGATGATCAGGAAAAGCATTCTTAATTCTGATGATCTGCGAGATCAGTTTTGCGAATGCATGATTCCTTGTTGACAGCAAACATGTATGCAACCATTTCGAGGAAGCATCAATGAGCACCATAAAGTTTCGAAACAGCCCTGACATGGGCTGAATCGGGCCACAAATATCCCCCTGAATGCGTTCCAGGAATGCAGGGATTTCATGTTGCACTTTCATAACAGAGGGTTTTGTTATTAATTTCCCAGTGGCACATGCATGGCACACAAAATCTTCGTGATTCGGGAAATTTTTTAACATTAATGCCATGACCTTGTGAGTTGTTAACTATATTTTTCATCAATCTAAGACCAGGATGACCTAAATATACAATGCCATAACGAAAATAATTCAGAGCTTCTAAATACAGTCTTCAAATAAGTATACACTGCGTGTGCATTGATTATCGTGTAGTACAACCCAGATTCATATGAGGGACATTTTTCTAGTACCATCTTTCCATATTCCGCGTGCTTCACAATGCACAAGTGTTCTTTGCCATTTTCTTCATTGGTTTCTACGTGAAACCCATTGGCGCGGATATCCTTGAAACTTAAGAGAGTGCGAGTTGATTCAGGGTACAAGAGGGCTTCTTCAATTACCAAAGTTGTACCCATTGGCAATATAATTGTGGCTCTTCCTGAGCCTATTATATGCGTATCGCTTCCTGCGATTGTCGTAATCCTTCCAGCGTTCTTCGTGATCGTCTGGAAGTATTTCGACTCTCTTAAGATGGTATTTGTTGTGCCACTATCAACAATGCATATTTCCTCCATTGGGTGCTACACGATTTCTAGATGAAAAGAAATATAATTCTAATCTGACAGTGGCAAAGTAATTCAAACATTGCTTGCAAGTAAAGAATCTTTGGAATAAAGAATAAATAACAATTCTTATTCATGAGAAAGTAAAAGTATGCTCTTCGAGAGCTTACAATTATTCAATATTAACTAATCAACCACAATCTAAAAGAAAGTGCTAACAATGTTATTCATGCACTAAACAGAATCAAAGTATGCATTCATTTACGCTTCTATGTCATCCACGAAGTGTTTTCTTCATTTGCCAAGGGCTTGGCTGCATCATTGATGTCTAGACCAGGCTGCGAGGATGAAGCATGTGGGGTGTCAACTTCCATGACATCATCATTGCCTACTTCGACAAAATGTGCCTCTGCCGGTGCATTTCCTTTGGCCTTCTTCTTGGCCTGATATGCATTGATCACTTCTTTGGATTCGGCATATTTTTGACCAATGCCCCAAGTGCCGCATTTGAAGCACGTTTGGTTTTGCTGTCCATACGGCTTGCCTGCGGCTTTTCCTTGTCATTCTTCTTCTTTTGGGCTATGGACTTTCCTTTGGCACGATGTTTCTCTTTTCCACCCTTCTTGACCCACTTCATGTGGGCGGGCTTTCACCTTATAGCTGTTGGCATTGATTTACGGTACAATGCCCCTTCCAGTGGTGTGAGATGAAGTTCTTTCAAGAACTTCATCTTGTGACTCCATAACTTGCATAACATCAATCGATTCGCTATACTCCTTGTATGCGTCTGACGATAGTGCGGGCATTACGGATAGCATTGGGGTGAAAAGTGGAAAGAGTTTTCTCAATCTTCTCCTCTTGGTGATCTTCTTGCCACATAGGGAGAGATTAGTACAAATTACGTGCAAGGCAGAATTGTACTCGGCCACTGTTTTGTAGTCCGCAAACCTCAGGCGCACCCAATCTTGCTGTGCTTGGGGCAAGATTGTGTATTTGAGCTTCTCGAATCGCTTCTGGAGTGCAGTCCATAGCTCAATTGCACTTTCTTCACCATATATTCATTTTTCAGGGTGGTGAGAGATGGTGCCTGAGGAAGTGCAATGCTTGATCGTTCTGCTCGGCATTAGGTGGTGCGTCCTTCGAGGACCCTAAGCCAATAGCAGCTCGGAGCTTCTTGCCGCCGAGTACGATCTTCACATCGGATGCCCAAGTGAGGTAGTTTTGACCGTGCTGGGCCAATTCTTCAAACTCACGGTTCACAATGCCAGACATCTGCATTTTACAAGATTCCTACATTAGATTACTGCGTGTAATCTAATAAAGTGTGATTGCATAATTCGTAAAATGCGGAAAGTAAGTTCTCATGAATTTCCAGAATTTTTCTTAGTATTTGGCAATTTTCTGTTAATTATACAGCAATTTTCCAGCATCACTTGATAACAGAAAATAAATTTCAACATGAATTAAACATGGCATAAGTCTAATTACAACTTATATAATTCTTGTTGGCTGGGAACAGGTAATGAATATCTCTGTCAATTTGACTCTTGGCCAGTCAACTTGCCCTAGGGCTCACATGAGGAGGGAGCTCTTCCGCTTTCCGTGCCAATTAAAGAACCAAGCCTCATGTGTGTTTTCCTAGACACCAATTGTCTCATATTTGTTTATTCATTACCAAAATCAAATCCCAACCACTCATGTTCTCATTGTATGCCTTATGAAATATTCTGGTATTTTTCTAGCTCTTTTCATATTTTATGCTAATTTCGAAGCAATTTTCAGAATTACTGTACAACAGAAAAAATTAATTTCAGCAAATATCAACATGACATAATTCATAAATTCAAAATAAACAATAATTTCCACAATTCATAAAATACAGGAAAATAAATTCCATAATTCATAAATGCGGGAAAATAAGGCTAAGGAAAATTAAAACAGAGCCATATAATTTTCTAGAAATTTTTTCATAATTTTCTTGAATTTTCTATCAAATTTTCCGAGTTATTAATCAATTTCTGGAAAATAAATTAGAAAAGAAAATAAAAGAATTGGGGGAGGGCAAAGGGGTAATTTCCCCTTGCCCTCCCCGTGCCCAACCGAATTCATAACCACGTTGCACATGTGGATTTCATGTCCAGGACACGTTGAACTTCATGTCCCAAGAATTTTGTCCATGAAGCTATGGACTTCTTGTCCAGATCGGTTTGAATACGGAGGGACGTGCAACGGTGTTGCCCATGCAGAGGCTGGGGCGGCAGCCCCACCTATCTTGGCGCATTTGGCGAAGTCAAAGCGGAGCGCAAACCGGCCCAAGCAGACGGGAAAAAATAGCCCCGCCATGGAGCCGCTCGGCGACGGCGCTTGTCGCCACCCGTGTCGAACGATAGACCAAGAGAGGCCAGCAGTTGCAGCAGTGCACGCGCAACCGCAACAAAACCAGCGCCGAGCGCATATACGCGAAGAGCAAGGGCCGCGTGTGAAGGTTCGACGACGCTGGCCGCGGCCGCCGAGGCCGGAGTGCGCAGCGGGCGGCGTTGATCAGTGTCGATGTACTGTAGCCATGGCTTCATGCCGATCGGCCGGAAAATTTGAATCAAGCTTCATGTTACGGCCAGACCGATATTGCTTCATTTGTCATTATTCTTGTACCGTAGCTTCATGCTACGTGACTTCATGTCACCGTATACAAAATAGATTCAAAACAGCGATTAGATCAATCACCCAATTCTTACTTTTTCAATATATTCTCTGGTAGGCTATCGCGTAGGATAGAGTCGTGTAGGACTTTTCTTTCGGCAATCCGAGTGGATGCCTGCTTGATGGCGAGTTGATTGCAGATCGGATCGGGCGATCAATCGCCGGTAGTAGACGTTGGTTGTCGTCGACGATCCTTCGCTTCTTGTCTTTTTCTCACCTTTCAATCTTTCTCCGGTAGAGCTTCGTGCTGATAACGTGTTAGACAACCTCGCTATCGAATAGTCCGGGGTTGCCTAATAGATCTAAACTGGAGAACAGAAAGAGAGGGCGAGAGACACAATATGAGGATGAACGGGCCTGCTTTATTATTCTGTATGCTTGTGTACAATGGGGTGACCCCTTGCCTCCTATATATAGCGGTTCTGCTTAGAGATAAGGAAGAGTCCATATCGGATACGAATCCGGTTTCCTAACAGGTAAAGCCGGAATCGAGTGGCTCTCCAGGCCGGGCTTGCTTTTCACCCGATAACGCACAAAGCAAAGTTGTTCCGTTCCTTTTTGCTGGCCTCTAGGGGTGCAATCGGCTCGGATTCGGTCGGATATCGCTCTTTCCGTATCCTAAACCATATTTTTTATCGGATTCGGAATCGAATTCGGATAGTCCCGGATACGAATACGGCACGGATAATATCGTCAGATTCGAATCGAATCTGAACAAAATCGATACTGATCGAATAATTTGTGTCGGATATCGCGCTAAAAGCATAAAACACACATATAGCAGATTGATCAACCATATGAGTTCGAATGAAACAAAACTATCAAAATTTAACTAGTCATTTTATAAGGTAGTCTAACAAAGTTATAAAATTTAATAAGTCATTTGATATGGTAGTCTATCAAAATTTTTACGTCAAGTAAAAAAGAACAGAGGGATCATGTCCTTAGCAAGCTGCGATCCCAGGAGTTATAACTGAAATTTTCATTATGGCCATTTCGATAGCTACTAGTTAGCAAACTGCGATCCCAGGAGCATATTTAACCCAAATCCATTTCGATAGCTACTACTTAGCAACCAAAGTGAACATAGCAAGAATGGTTCCTCACTCCATCAGATCCGTCCACCAATTAGCCTAGCTTCGTGAACACAACAACCTTTAGATCCTTGGCTCCAAATCTCCCAGAATAGAACAGGAGAGAACTCGAGAGAGAACGGCGTACATGGTGGGGTCGATCTTGGCGGTGAAGGACCAGGAGGGAGAAGAGGAGGCCGAACATGAGCTTGTGGTCCTGGGAGAAGTGGTGCCACTCACGGAAAGCGGCACTCCGTGGTTGAAGACGTGAGCACTGCGCATTGGAGCCCGTGCGCCGGCGGCCGGCGGGCTGGTCTCTCAGACGATCGGGCGTCGGCTGACGAGCCACCGCCAAGAATCAGACGCGGAAGTTCGACGTCGAGGAGGGCGAGCACGCGGGTTGGATCTCCCACGGCGGTGCGAGAGATTGGGAGTCACGAAGTTAGCCTTCGTTTGGTGGTGACGGTGACTCGGTGATGTGAAGGGAGCTAGCCAGCTAGGATTTAGTAGTTTACTTACTACTTACCAGGCCACATGTTCGCATATGGGCCATTGAGCATTTGGGCCGATTTCGGATATCCGAATTAATATGTTCGGATATATCCGAAAATATTTTCGGAATATACCGATCCGACGGATAGTGATCTCCCGAATCCGAATCCGAATCCGAAACAAAATATCCGAAATCAAATCCGAATCCGAAAAATATCCGAAAAAAATATCCGAATCCGATCCGAAGCTGCCGGGTCGGTCGGTCGGTCGGAAATTATCCGATCCGATTGCACCCCTACTGGCCTCACGGTGTCTGAAGAGATTTCCCATCCTCTCTTCTTTTCTTTTCACCTGCAGAAATTCAGAACTATTCAGGCTATCTATCCTGCTTGTCTGCCACGTTAACCCCGACGGCTACGGATTATTTGCTTGGATTCATAGGTTGGCAAATATGAGATAATATAGCCGTGTTGCCGTGTTGCCGTGTTGGAGACGTCGATGTGAATAGATCTTTGGGCCTCTACGCTAAGTTGTCGTCAGAGGACAAAACCTAGCTTCAAGGACGAGAGAGGACGGTATTATACCTCTGTTCCAGTAAAATAAGAAAACAGTTCAATTCCGTTAGAAATAAGAAAACCGGGTACAATCTAGAGGCCAAAAGAAGGAGAAACTTTTGCAGCCACCACTCGAGACAGACGGCCGGGTTCCAGTGGACCAGCAAGGATAAAGCCAAGGCAGACAACACGTTGTCTTGTGGGAGCACGTGGAGCTGTCCATCAATCAATCTCCCTGCTTTAAGCCGGCATCATCATCCTCGCGTTCTCTCGTCACCGTGGTGTTCACCAACACTACGCTGGACGCTAATCGGATCGATGTCTAGCATCTAATCGGTAATTAGATGAGTTAAACATGAGAGTAAACGGGTTGGACGGAGTAAAGTCTAGTGTCTAAGTTAGATTGATGTTTAGCGTCTAATCGCGGATTAGATGGGCTAGACGGAAAGGTAAAACCTAGCACGAAAGCGGAGCCTTGTAATATCCCCTTGCCTGTGTTGGTTGCGTGGCGTGAGATCAAACAAGATCAATCTATCAACAAGGAAAGTGGAAGACAGAGAGGAAGAAGGGAGACAGAACAAGGAGATTCTACATTTTTTTTCAGAATTATTATGTTACAATCCGCATTCCCCTTTTAAGAGGACTCCTCCCTCCTCTCTTACATGTGGACCACACCCATTAAATCCCTATAACTAAACACTTGAATTATTTAAAGTAACACACATCCAGACACTGTATTCCATCCGAAAACTGACTTCCTGAACTCCATTCGCTATCTGAACCCTATGTTTCTTCTCTGAACTCAAGTGATCATCCTGGTTGTCACATTACCCCCTCCTGGAAAATTTGCTTGTCCCCAAGCAAGTGAGTTAGAAAATCTCTTTTGCAATACATTAAGATCTTCCCATGTAGCAGCCTCACTATAAATGCCCGACCATTTTATCAAACCTTGCGGTATAGCCACGTTGCCCTTCTTGACCAACTGGCGCTCCACATTTTCTTCCGGCTCTAGATTGGCTACATCTAACTCAGCTACTCGTGGTAATTCATTAAAGACCGGTGTATAATCAGCAACAAAACTCTTCAGCTGAGATACGTGAAAAACCGGGTGTACTTGTACGTCTTCAAGGAGATTCAACCAATAAGCCGCTGCACCAATGTGCTATAGTACTTCATAAGGTCCAAAGAATTTGTAAGACAGTTTAGGATAGGGTCGGTTCACCACTGAGTTTTGAGCATATGGTTGTAGTTTAAGCAGTACTTTATCTCCCACCTGGAATTCACTCTCTTGTCGGTTTTTGTCTGCCATCAACTTCATTTGGTTCTGCACATTGATCAAATGAAGCCTGACCAATCCTGTATGAGCCTATCTCTCCTTCAACAAAATTTCTGCTGATGACGGAGTGGTTTGTTCTCCTTGAGGCAATACTCCATAACTTGGTTCACAACCATAAAGAACGTTGTAGGGTGAGCAACCCAAAGAAGGGTGGAAGTTATTATTATACCAAAACTCAGCTAAAGACAACCATCCCTTCCACTTTGCCGGCAGATCATGAACAGCACACCGGAGATACATTTCAAGACATTGATTCACCTGTTCACATTGCCCGTCCATTTGTGGGTGGTATGTGGTGCTGTATTGTAATTTTGTATCCATCATTTGGAATAGCTCTTTCCAGAAGTTGCTAGTGAGTACTTTGTCCCTATTTGAGACAATAGACTTGGGTACTCCATGTAACTTGACTACATTATCCAAGAATACCAGAGCAACCTTGTGGGCAGTGAAAGGATGTTTGAGAGGAGGAAATGGGCATATTTAAAGAACCTGTCCACAACCACCATAATCACATCATATCCTTCATATCTCGGTAAACCTTCTATAAAATCCATCGTTATATCCTGCCATGCACCAGCCGGAATGGGCAAAGGCTAAAGCAAACTGACTGATTTGGTGTATTCCCCTTTCGCTTGCTGGCAGATCCCGCACTACTTGACAAAACTTTCTACTGCTTGTTTCATTCCTTCCCAAACTAGCAATCTTCTCAATCGCTGATAGGTGGCAGGCACTCCTGAATGTCCTCCGATTGCACTAGTATGGAAAGCGTCTATTAGCCGAGTCTATAAAGCAGAATTCGCTTCGATCCAAATGCGACTTTTGTGTCTTATCAGACCTTGAATTAATTCATTGCCATGTACATCCGGACTTTGAATAGCTAGCTATTCCAACTTGCTCTGGGCATCCCGATCACTCACATAGGAATTGATCACCTCCTGTATCCAGGTTGGCCTAATTTCCAACACGGTTTTTAACTCCATCAAATGTCCCACACGTGAAAGGGCATCGGCTGCCTTATTCTCCTTTCTCTTGCGATACACTATCCTGAATTGAAGTCCCATTAGTCTTGCCATAGCCTTCCTTTGCACCGTGGATTGTAACTGTTGTTTTTCCAAATAACATAAGCTGTGGTAGTTAGTCCGAATGATAAACTCCCCTCTCTGCAAATAGGATCTCCACCGCTCGACTGCCATAACCAAAGCCAGGAACTCCTTCTCATATATAGAGAGGTTTTGGTGCATCATTCCAAGGGCTTTGCTTAGGTAGGCCTCTGGATGCTCTTCTTGCATTAAAACTGCACCTATTCCCCATCACAAGCATCAGTTTCAATAAGGAAGGTTTTATGAAAATTCGGTAGAGCCAACACCGGAGTAGACACATGGCTTGCTTTAATTTGACAAATGCTTTATCGGCATGTTCACTCCAGCAAAATGCCTTCTTCTTCAACAGATTGGTCATAGGTTTGGCAATTATTCCATAATTACACACAAATTTTTAGTAATATCTAGTTAAACCCAGGAAAGCACGTAATTCAGTAACAGAAGAAGGGGTCAGCAAATTCACCATCGCCTGTGTCTTCTGTGGATCAGTAGCCACTCCTCGATCAGAAATCACATGTCCTAAGTACTCTAACTACTGTTGAGCAAAGGAGCATTTTGATTGTTTCACCAGAAACTGATGCTTTCTCAATTGTTCCAAAACAGTGGCTAAGTGCTCGACATGCTGCTTTAGACTTGGATTATAGACTAGAATATCATCTATAAACACCAATACGAATTTGTGCAAGAACGGGCTGAGAACTGAATTCATAACACATTGGAACATTGCCGGTGCATTAGTCAATCCAAAAGGCATCACCCTAAACTGATAATGCCCGTGATGCATCTTGAAAGCAGTCTTTTCTTCATCCTCTTCTTTCATGCGAATTTGATGGTAACCAGCTCTTAGATCCAACTTTGAAAAATATTTTGTTCCTCCCAGTTCATCTAGCAGCTCATATATGACCGGCATTGGAAACTTATTTTTGATAGTCAGATCATTCAACTGGTGATAATCCATGCAAAAACGCCAGGTTCCGTCCTTCTTTTGAACCAATAGGACAGGAGAGGCAAATGGGCTAGTGTTGCAGTTGATGATCCCTGACTTCAGCATTTCCTCCACTTGCCGCTCTATTTCATCTTTGTGTAAAGGTGAATATCGATATGGTCTAGAATTCACAGGTGAGGCATTCGGTACAAGTGGTATTGAATGGTCATACTCTCGAGAAGGTGGAATGCACTCTAGTTCTCCAAATACAGTTTGATACTTCTGAATCACATCTGCAATTTCTGAAGGTATATCCCCAACTTGATCCTCCTAATGTTCCTCGATCATTGCCATAGCCCACACCTCATTGCCCTTTTTCCATTTAAGGTATTGCTCAAAAGTTAACTCAGAAAGTTCTTTCGTCGGTGTAGTGTGAACTCCTTGTAACTTTATAAGATGGACACCATGTTCAAACTCCAGGGTTTTATTCTCCCAATGACATGTCATTGGACTGTGTCCCTTGAGCCAATCCATACCGAGTATGGCATCATATGCACCCAATTCCAGCACTCGTAAATCCATTTTGAAAGTATGGCCTTGAGCCCACCACTCTATTCCCTACAACCAACATTCACACTGTAGTACCTCACCATTTGCCACTCTAACTTGTACAGGCTTGGTTCTGACAGGATCATACCGAACTCGATGCAGCCGATAGCCACTCCTCTTGTTCTTCAACCACCATGGCTTGCACTTGGGCTTCACCACGTTTCTTGCACTGAGAATGGTGACCCACCTCATATTTGTCACCACACTGGTAACACAGCCCATTGGCTTGACAATATTCCTTTAACTGCCACTCCTTCCAGAGTTCTCCCTGACCCAACTTCATTGTATTTCTGGGTGGCTCAACTTTACCTCCCATTAAGCTATCTCGACCTCCGGTTGGTTTTATCTTGCCACTTCTCATTAGATCCTGAACGTCCTGCTGGACTCGATCTAGCATTGCTACCCTCTCTATTGACTCAAGAACCTGACTTTGCACCGGGCCAGCCTCTTAGATCCTCCTTCAAACCTTTAATGAAGTGGGACACAAAAAATTCTTCATCTTAGTGAGGATTGAACATGGATATTTGGTACATAGCCTCTTCAAATTGCATATGATACTCTTTCACCAACTCAGTTTGTTTGAGATCCAACATATCCTCTAGAGATCAGCGGTGATCATAAGCCCCAAATTTTCTCTCCACTATCAACATAAATTGCTCCCACCCTCCCAATTATTGTCTCAACTTGTAAGCCCGTAACCATCTTGCTGCATTGCCCTCTGTATGAAGTGTTGCCACTGTCACCCACATAACATCCAGAACATTGACCATCTTAAAGAAATCCATGCACTTATCCTTCCAAATTCTAGGATTATCCCCCATCAAACTTGGGAAAAGACAATTTCGGTAGAGGATTGCGAGATAATTGAAGGGAATATGCCCTAGATCAATCATGGTGATGATTGTAATACGTCTTTGTTCATGAAATTATGATAACTTTGTTTATCGGTTCCCTGAATATATGTTGCGACTTTGTTCATTGGATACAATCTGATTGTGAAACACATTGTCAAGTGACATTATTCTAAACGGGTCCCTGATCCATATCATTACGAGGAGCGGTGATGATTTGATCAGCACATTTATTGGTTGATGGTAATGTTTCACATACCATAGATATGGAGATATCGAATCAATAAATATGGACACATGTTGGAGAACATAGGTAGTCGGACAAGACCCACTCCGAGACGCTGTGAGTTGTTATCTATTATAGTGCCATCAGTGTATAGTCTCGAGTGGTACGCCTATATGGTCCTTAGACCTGAGATTGTCATGGATACCTAGCATGTAGACTTGTATGCTTTGGTATCATCAAACGCTACACCGTAATGTGGTAGTCATAAAGATGAATACTGGGTATGCCACGATACATCGCCAAGGGTGTGATGATCAAGATGGGATTTGCCCCTCCTAGATAACAGGAGAAGATACCTCTGGGCCCCTCGTGTGGATGGATAGGGAAAACGCACGGCCGTGCTAATGTGACTAAGGAGTTAGTCATGGTTTGTATCCATCACACTGTCGAGAGAAGTGGTCGAGCTATCAACAAGGGTGGCGCGCATCTCGCCTTGAGCTTGACTGGTATCGTGTGGACAAAGGGATCGGTATAAGAGTGTATCAAAGGTTCAGCCGAATATTGATTCTGTGCATTCGGGAGGGGTCAATACGTACTGCTAGGTGCCGCTGTTGATCAATGAATTGGAAACGGGTTCTGGATTCATGTCCGACTTGCACTGAACCTAACGGGTCACACACTTAACGAGTTGGAATAGGATTGACGGGTTTTTGTGTGTGGATGAGATCCGTGTTGGAGATGGAAACCTAGCGGGCTTCGGCCCACTAGCGTGTTTATAAAAGGCGAGGCAAGGAACAGTGCACGGAAGAGAACCCTCACCACGTTCAGCCGCCGTGCGTCCCTCCTGCTCTCCAGAAACCCTAGCTGTGTGGCGAGGTGCTAGCACACCCCGCATGGTGTTCCTGCTCGGGACGTGTGGATACCGGTAGAGGCACTGCCGCTCGCGGACGCGCTGGACGGCGACCACTCGGACGAGGTCGGCGACCACCCGGCGACCACTCGGACGAGGTCGGCGACCACTCGGTGGAGATCGGCGACCACTCGGTGCCGATTGGGAGGTGATCGACTACTTCCTCAACGCGCGTGAATCTGCTTCCGCTGCATCTGCGCGTCAAGGGTAACGATCTGTGATCCTTTACTTGCATGTGCTCTTGGGTGTTCTCGGTAGAAATTTTGATTTTATGCTCGCGTAGCCTACCGGTAACTCCAACAATAATCCCGTTTGTTCACCTTGGGATTGGGTCGATTCGGGTGGCAAGCCTGCGCGCCCTTCTGCCGAACACGGTGTGTGTGTTCCCCCCAGAGTCGACGCCATGGACGCGGATGGGTTAGCCCAAATTGCAAATCCCGACGCCGGTGTCAGTATCCCCTTCCTTTTCGCTTCAGTGGAGCCTTGCTATTTCTCCACCGTAATTCTTGCCACCGCTTGGGTTGTTGCTTCCAACTATTCGGCCAAAAGGAGTTGCTCCCATGCTTGATTTTTCGCCACCTTAGCACCAAGCTCGAATTGGGTTGCCATCTGTTGTTGCGTTGCCTCGATCACCCCAATTTTAGCGAACATTTGGTTGAGGCTCTGCTTCATTGCCGCCCATCTCTCCTCCGCCTGTGTGACCGCATCACCCATCGCCTCCAAGACGAATTGGGTCTACGACGATGGCTTGGGTGGAGCCGTATTGACCGTTCACGAAGCTGAGCCAACCGGATTTAGGAATTTTATAGGGATCGTCGGAGAAATCTCGGATCACCTCGAGTTCCCCAACCTTCTTCTGGGATTTCACAGCTCTAGGCCGGTCGAATAATGATTGTTCAAGGCTCTGATACCAAACTGTAATGTCCCCTTGCCTACGTTGGTTGCGTGGCGTGAGATCAAACAAGATCAATCTATCAATGAAGGAAAATGGAAGACGGAGAGGAAGAATGGAGACAGAACAAGGAAATTCTTCATTTTTTTTCCAAAAGTATTTTGTTACTATCCACATTCCCCCTTTTAAAAGGACTCCTCCCCCCTCTTACATGTGGACCACATCCATTAAGTCTCTATAACTAAACACTTGAACTACTTAAAGTAACACACACCCAGACGCTGTATTCCGTCCGAAAACTTGACTTCCTGAACTCCATTCGCTATCTGAACCCTATGTTTCTTCTCTGAACTCAAGTGATCATCCTGGTTGTCACAAGCCTAAATGAGATAAGCGGCTGCCTAAAGGAACAATACCTCACCATCAACTAATTTACAGGCATCCATCATCCATTCATCCTCCTCCTGCCATAATGAACAGTGAAGGCAACCCCATGCCTAAAGATGGATGCTGGGCCGAGCCATTTAGGACCGACACGCCCGCTTGCAAACAGTCTGGGCCGAGCTGGGCCTACGAATCAGGAACACAGTGGGTGGCCCGATACGACATGCCAGACTAGGTTGTGCTCGGGCGGCACGGCCAGTCACAATGCACAAATGCCGTGGCATGGCACGCACAGCCTGTGGTAGCGCATGCGGCACGTGGTAGGGCCCACGGCAGTGTGCGCGGCACGCGACCGGGCATGCGACAGAGGGGAAGGTGGAGGGGTTAGGGATGCATACCTGGCCAAACCACTATAGTGGCCGCCTGCTCCGTCGTTGTGGTCATTTGCACCGTCGCTGTGGCAACACACACCGCCGTGGGGATATGGGGCGGTGGGGTGATGGGGAGCCTGCGCCGCCGTGGGGAGGTCGCCCACGCTATGGCCACTTGCGTCGCCGTGGGGTAGTGGGGAGCCCACGTTGCCGTGGGGAGGTGAGGGGGTGGAGCGATGAGGAGGTGAGGGGGTTGCAGTACGATGGGAATATGAGGGGGCTGTGCGGTGGAGAGGTGAGAGGGTGGTCGTGCGGTAAAAAGAGAGATGGATGAGGGGAAAGAGGAGGACGAAGACAGCGGGAAAGAGAGAGTGGGGGAAAGAGGAGACAGCTGGACAGGAGAGATTCCAATTTTCAGGCAACGGGAAAATTTGGGTGAGCAACTTTTGGCGAATGACAAAGAAAGAGAGAGAGCAATGTTCGGCAAACAATAGAGATGGACAACGATGTGACGTGTAAAAGAAATAAAGATGATTTCAACATTTGCCTTATTCCATCCTGCGCCTGATTCCAACATTCGGCTGATGAGTTTGCACGCTATTAAACCCCCCCCCTCAGGTTTTTGTTTTTTCAGCACTCGAGTTGGTTCAAAACTAGAGCTCTCTCCTTGCTCTCTTTTTCTTCTCTTCTGATTTTGTTCTCTCTGTTTGCAATGAGTTTGCTCTCTTTTTTCTCTTTCACCATGAAATAAAATATTTTGCAAGAGCAAGAGCAGGAGAGCACGCCCTCGCTCTCCAAGTCCCACTCGTGATGATCAAGAGATCAATCCACGCCAACTCTCCCCTAGCATGGGAGACTATGGTATGGATGACCGTTATTTGGACGGTACGCATGGCATCGAGGATGCCTCTTACATTCCTGAGGGACGAGCTCTGCACCAAGCTCTGATGCCACTATATCGGTGCATCCGGGATAGACGTCAGTATCTGCATTGGGCTTCGATGCTGCTACATCAGTGCATCTAGGACGGGCGTCCATATCCGGCAATTGACGGGCATGGTGCTGGTAACATGGATAGAACCGTCAAAATTGTGGACGGGCGTGAGGTATATGCTATTTGTAAATACTGTCAAGCTAAATTATCTACATGTGCATATGGAGGAACAAGTCATCTCAAGCGACACACGAAGACATGCTTGAAGAATATATCGACCGGATGAAGGCTAGGCGAGGGCGTCCAAACACAGCTCAACTTAAACACCGATGGTTTGGTATGTACATGAGTATACAATGTCAAGATAGCTAGAGACGAAGTTGCAGGTTACATAGTTACAGAGAATCTTCCACTTAGAATGGGTGAGAGCTATTTAAAGGATGATGCAACGTGGATTTTGCTCACAATACCAACATGTTAATAGGAGAATAACTACACGTGACATATACGTAATGTACAGAGATAAACTAGCAATGTTGAAAGAGGCCTTCACAATAGTTAGTTTTTCCTTTGCCTTGACCTCAGATATATGGACTTCATCCCACAAAAGAGCAGCATATCTTAGTGTTGTCGCACATTACTTGGACGACAACTACATCCTAAACAAAAGGATCATAGTGTTTACGACAATCGATGAGGCACAAATTGGAGATGCTATCGTTTAAGGTTTTTACTGACTTTAAAATAGAAAGTAGAATTATTTCCATCACTCTTGACAATGCACCAACTAACACGATGGCTATAGAGCATCTCTCACAGCACCTAGAGAATTATGTTAAAGGTTTTGTATTCCACCAGAGATGCAAATGCCAAAATATTAATCTCACTGTACGCCCAGTTCTTGGAGCACTACAAGGCCAACAATAAGCCACCACAAAGATTCAACCTTGATATAAAGGTTAGATGGAACTCTACATATACTATGCTGGCTCGATGCAAAGACTACGAGTACATTATCACTGTCTTCGTCAATACAATAATGGTAAACCGTTGGTTAATCATGTGGACTGAAAAGTTGCCCATCATTTTTTAAAAAAAATTACAATGCAACTAAGATGTTATCCGGTGTGTACTACCCCCAACTTCTTGCTTAGTCATCGAGTAGCTTTAGACTATTACTTATATTTTCAAAGAAAACAGAGATAATTATATTTACAGCCCATTATAGAACCAATGGAGAATATTTTCAAGCTATTCTACATCTATACTGTTTTGCTACTATTCTGGATCCTCGGAGAAAATTATCTGATCTACAGGGCGCCTTCGATGGAATAGGTAAATCATTTGATCTTGATTTTTTTGATGCCTATACTCATATTTATAACGGGTTTTTTCATAGTTTTCAATAAATATTATGAAAATTTTGGCACTAGAAGTGAAGCAAAAAGATCTACCTCAACAACACAACAAGCACAAGATAGTTTGACTGCTTCAAACATATTGAAGAAGCTATAATACAAGGCATCTAGTTTGTCTTTCGAAGAGCTGAGTAGGTCGCAATGGAATCCACAAGTAGAGATTTACCACTGCCTCAACACGCCTTTCGTGGAGACCTAACTTGACATGGATGAGGACAATCAATTCAGCATGCTCTTGTGGTGGAAGAATTGCCAACATATTTACCCTATGCTATCACAATTTGCATAGGAGGTACTTGTGGTTCCGGTATCCATTGTTTCATCAGAAGCCACTTTCAGTTCAACGGGGAAGGTACTTGAGCCGATGAGGTCGTCTCTCAGACCTAAGATAGTTGAGGCAATTACATGCCTTAAAGACAGGGAGTATGCAGATGACATGACACAACATCAGACCGAGGATCCAGAGATCACAAACATGTAAGCCAACTTTGACTATCTCGGCCTAGAGTAGTCTGTGTGTGAGTACATAAATGTGTGTGTAGTTCCTGTAATCTTTTCCTTATCGGAAGTACCCCACACCGGGATGTAAGTTTTTAACGAGACAGTAACTCTGTACTTGTTCAGGAATGAATAAAATTTACATATTTCCCCCCAATATTTATATCTATTGCCTCTGCTCTTTGCGCCTTTAGCCCCTTTCTTCTCGTCGCAATAAAGCAAATAAGTTAAGACCTTAACCAGCACAACACAAAACGCAAATAGCTCGTGCATATGCTCACCAAAGGCGAGCAAGCCGACATGGCATGGCAAGCCGTCGCAGCCCAACACGATTCATACATCAAACACAATAAATTCATGCTAAACCCACAAAGCACGATGAACTTGTACCTAACCGGTTCGCACAACACCTATCTCTACCCATCCCTAACCCAGACCCAGCTCACAAAAACAGTACTCCAGGCCAGATCTTTGAATTCTATGCAGTTTGCATTGCTTTGCGTGCTGCTCGGCACGTTGCCTCATCCAGGACGTCACCATTACTGGTAACACTTTTGTCTGCATGACAGAGGAGATCCATTGCAAATAACTTTATGCTCCACTGTCAAAACATTACAAAGCCATGAGAACCGGAAACACATCACTGTCTATCCCTTCATCACTGTCTATCCCTTCCTGCACTTTGGACAAAATAAAGTTGCATACAGATCCAATCCCATTAATTTAGTTAAACAATCGGGCGCTTTGCACTGCCTCCTATAGGAGATGAAAAGAATCTGATAAAGGCCAGCAGTGTGAGTCTACACAAATCTATAAAGAGATATGGAAAATAACATCTAAGGGTTAAGAAAAAAGAAAAGTAAAGAAAGAAAAATGTGGCACAAAGGAATTGCTTGCCCCCCACAGAGAGGAAAATCCTGAGGAGAACCAAAACTTCACACGTGGACACTGGACTCAGATTCTTCCCCTCTGCCTATGAGTTGCGGCTTGAAGCTCAGAAGAGACGGCACAGATGGACACTAAGGCATCCTAAAGAATAGAATTGTATATGTACTGCAAAGTGCCCCGTCCAAATGCTATGTATAAATTGCCCCAATTGTCTCCTTCTCAAAGCTTTTTATCTCCCCTGCCAAACGCTTCATGTTATCATCGTAGACATAAGGTATCCCCTCGAACATTATCTTAGTGCCATTGGCAGGTTTTGGCACAAATTCCCGGCAAAGTTCCCCCATGACATTGATCGAGTTATGATAGTGGTAGTATCTAATTAAGCTTTCTGTCTTGTGTGTTGTCCTCCCGTAGACATTTTGTGACATGTGCACACCAGTAGAGTATGTGTTCCGTGCTTGTATTGCATATTTGCGATCTCGCCTTACTCCGGTGATTGAATTACGGAAAACAAGTTTTTCAAATCCCCATTCCCTGAAGGCCAATGACAACAAAATCTGTCAGCATCAAACATTAATGGCAAATTTGTAATAAAAAAGTCATCATACAATGTATTAAGCAGAGCCGATCAGCCACAATCAAGAAACAAACAATTACACATAAAGAGCCCTGCAAAAAAAGGAAAATGAAAAAGAACAACTGGTGTCCTGAATTTTTGCTCATCGAATGCAAACCCCAAGTACTAAAATGAATAGTATAATGTGTCAGATCAAACTATCAAAAACAAACAGCAGCAATTCTTCATCTGTGTTCCATTATCCTAAACTATAATCTGAAACAATGGAGAACAAGAAGTGAAAAGCAAGAGTAAATATTCACATTATCTAGGCAGACTTTGTGAATCAGCAAGAACTACAGCTATTACACTAGGGTATCAGAGAGATTGGTATTCTAAGTTCTAACAAAAAAATTTCACAAAAAAAATGATGTCCCCCTTTTCACTTGTTCACTGTGTCAATTGTTCTGCATTGAGTGTCATGGAAAATTTGAATGTTGCCCCCGATGGAGTTACTAATTTCTCACTTGTCGAAAAAAATCTATGATGTCATTCCAAGACCACAGGCACACAATTTCACCCATCGCTAATTTTATTTCCATGTCCAAAAGCTCAAATGCCTCCCAATTATCGGTTTCGCCTTTTCCCGGGTCAAGCTACAAAACAGATGTTTTTAACATGGAGCTTATTTACGTCTGTTTGCAACATAAGCTTTGTTACATTCAATAACTTGAAGCAGACTTGCGATTACTGAATAAAACTACTGGTGAATATTATATGATTCACGGATTTTAGGTTACATCAATTGAGAATCAAAAGAAAATAATAATATAGTGAGTAATGCTTCTATGCTTTTCTTCCCAATACAAATTTCACAAATCTTGAAGCAAGCGAAGAGGTAAGTAATCCTCATCTACCCTTCATTAATACTTTAATACTTGTGCAAATTTAAAAAAGAAGAGCACAGAAGCACCTCTCATAGTATCCAACATCTATAGAGAAAGTGCAGCCTGTCTAAGGCTGTCTGGTCAAGAAATCAGACAGCTTAGATAGCACTCGGAAGAGAGATGCACAATTTCTCACAAGTCACAAGAAATTCAAAGACAAAATTGTCATTTCAAAATCACAGAATATTAGCAGCTAAAAGAGACATCCCCCAAGAGGGTGCTGGTTCATCCTACTCCCCACCCAATCAAGCATCACCTTGTAACATTAAGTAGGATGATCATCCTAATACGATCTCCTTTGTGATAAATTCCTTTTTTTTTTCATAAACAACATGTGATATGAGCGGACTCCGGATGACTCTGCTCGTATGCCCGAGTGCCAGGCCGTTGGCCGGCTCGCACGCTGCTCAACGACCGAGTCGTCGTAACGACGGCGCCTAGGATAAATTGGCTATTCTTCGGAGCCACCGCCTTGGATTAACTTTATTGACAAAAGATAAGATATCCCTTCTTCGTTTACACCCTTTATTTATAACCCCTTTACTCTACCCTTGGCTTAACACTTGCCGACTTCAAAACAGATTCCTATACGGGATACTAGTTCCCTTATTTCTTACGTATTCTACTCGTACTCATGCACGAGCCGCTTCCTCTTGCCGCTCGGATTCTTCAGCTGTATTTTGGTCCGGCGCCTGTGGATCTTCCGCTCCAGTTGTCGCCCCATGGTCCGGCGTTCGGTGTCCCCTTGTCTTTGGTGCTGTCCGGCGCCTGTAATATACTCGGTCTAGGGTGGTGCGTGTATCATCACCCCCCCCCCCTTCCAACACAAGCTTGTCCTCAAGCTTGAACTCAGGAAATGATCGGCGAAGAGCAGCGGTGTCCACCCATGTCGCTTCCTCCTCTGGTTCACCCTCCCAATGGATTAAGAGTTGCCGTATACCGTTTTGGAATCTCCGGCCAACACACGGTGGGAGTTGGTTCCGCTTAGACCCCATCGATGCCTTCATCTGGCTGGCACCAGGTTGACTTGGCGGGGTACCCT
Organism: Rhipidocladum racemiflorum; assembly: GCA_036346355.1. Lineage (NCBI taxonomy): Eukaryota > Viridiplantae > Streptophyta > Magnoliopsida > Poales > Poaceae > Rhipidocladum > Rhipidocladum racemiflorum. Next base: position 45,309,585 of record CM070574.1, on the reverse strand, counting down.
GAAATTCTTTGAGCAAGGAGACATGAAAAACATTGTGGATGCGTGCATCGGAGGGCAACTTCAACCGATAAGCCACTGCGCCTACTTTAGCTGTTACTTGGAAGGGCCCATAAAACCGAGGACTCAGTTTGGTTTGGTGACGGGGTCGCATGGAGTCCTGACGATACTTGTGGAGTTTTAACCAAACCCATGAGTCGATGGCGAACTCGACCTCTCGGTGATGCTTGTCATATTGTTGCTTCATTCTGTTTTGGGCGAGCAGAAGATATTCCCTGGCTTGTTGGAGCAAAACATCCCGGTCCACCAATGCACAGTCGACTTTGTCAAGTCTCGTGGCCCCTTGCTGATAAGGTGTCAAAGCCGGCGGTGCACGACCATATACGAGCTCAAAAGGAGTCATGCGGTGGCCGCTGTGGAATGACGTGTTGTAGCAAAACTCCGCCCATGGGATCCACTGTGTCCATGACCGTGGGTTTGCGCCTGTCAAACAGCGAAGATACATTTGAATGGTGCGATTGACGACCTCCGTTTGTCCATCCGTCTGTGGGTGGTATGCGGTCGACATAAGTAGAGCCGTCCCACTCCTTTTAAAGAGATCTTGCCAAAATGCACTTAAAAAGACGGGGTCCCTGTCCGATACAATTGATTCTGGAATTCCATGCAATCGAACTACCTGATCAAAGAACACCTTTGCTACGGTAGGAGCTGTTGCCGGTCTTGTGAGAGGTATGAAATGTGCATACTTCGATAAGCGATCGACCACCACCAAGAGGATGGACTTTCCCTGTGATTTAGGCAGATCTGTGATAAAGTCCATTGAGATATCGGACCAGACTTGGTGCGGCACGGGCAGAGGTTGGAGGAGCCCTGCTGGTGCCTTCGTGCTGGTTTTGTTCTGTTGACATATGGTGCAGTTAGCAACAAATCGTTCCACCGACTCTCGCTGTTTTTCCCAAGAGTACATGGATTGCAGCCGGTGCAAGGTTTTCTGTACACCCTCATGCGTGAGATCATGGATGGAAGAGATGATCTCCTCTATCAGTGAAGAAGAGGCTGGAATCCAGAGCCGTTTTCCTCTATAAACCAGGCCATCGTGGACCTGCCACCTTTGGCTTGCTTTTAGTATCGGTGAGGTAGTATCTTCCGTGGGTGTGTGCTGTGCTAAGGCTTGTACCTCCGGGTGTTGACGCAGCGTTGCGTGCCATTGATCCCGAGTGACCCCCCTTGGTCCGGAGAGGGCAGCACATATGGCCTCATCTGAATGTGTCCGGGAGAGAGCATCTGCTGCGAGGTTATGGCGGCCCGGCTTATATTCTACCTGAAAATCGAACCCTATTAGTTTACTCACCCAATGCTGCTGTGGGGCTGTGATGAGGGCTTGTTCCAACAAAAACTTGAGGCTGCCGTGGTCCGTGCGTCTGATGGAAAGGTCAGTTCTCATAGATACTACGCCAAGGCCGTATGGATTTGGATAATCCAATCGCCTCCTCTCATAGGCCGCCAATTTCTTGTGCCGATCCGCTAGTTTCCGGCTGTAGTATGCTATGGGGTGGCCGTTTTGCTGAAGGACTGCTCCGATTCCTGTTCCTGAGGCATCACATTCAACCACGAACGGGGTAGAAAAATCCGGCAACTGAAGAACCGGAGCTGTTACTAGGGCTTGTTTGAGGTGGTGGAAGGCTGTTTTGGCTGCGTCTCCCCATGAAAAATTGTGTCGCCGAAGTAGGGCTGTCAACGGTTCGGCGATCTTTGGCGCATTTCACGCACAAAGCGCTGTAGTACCCAAGAAGTCCCAAGAATCCCTTAGTGCGGTGATGGAGGACGGTGAGGCCATCTTTATTCTGCTTTGTAGTTTGTCTGGGTCAGCGGATACTCCATTGAAGGAGATGATGTGTCCCAGGTACCGGATGCGCTCTTGTGCGAAGGCGCATTTTGAGTGCTTGAGGTGGAGTTGGTGATGCCGTAAGCGATCCATTACTAGCTGCAAATGTTCTTGGTGCTCCTCATTTGTGCGGCGATCAGAGACTAGGATATCGTCAAAGAAAACGAGTACAAACTTGCGTAAGAACTCTTGCAATACCTCGTTCATTAATGCTTGGAACGTTGATGGTGCGTTGGACAGCCCGAAGGGCATAACGAGGAATTCGTAATGTCCATGGTGTGTCCTAAAGGCCGTCTTGCTGATGTCTGTGGTTGGATCGTTGCCATTCCACGCCCAAGGCCCGTTCGTCCACGTCCCGTATGGGCTAGCTCCTGTAGTGCCTCGTTGATCCAAACCGCCTTCAGCGCCTCTGCTTCCCGGGCAAACCCAATAGCTTCTGGTAAATCTCTTGGTCGCTCGCGTCTTACGTCCGCGCCCAGTGCCGGTGAAAGTCCTGCCATAAAGGCCTCGATCTGCTCCGTGCGCTTCATTCTTGTGGTTCTTGCTAGCAGCCGTTGATACTCTCGAGCGTATTCATCTACACTCTGGCTACCTTGCTTTAGGTTGATCAGATCGCCGAATGGTCCTACGCTCATTTGGCGTGTGAACCTTCGGATAAAGGCTTCCGAGATATCCTCCCAAGCGATCCATTGTTCGTCCTTCTGCCAATTATCTAACACCTCTTGTGCTGCCCCTGCTAAATGAAGTCCCGCAATTTCCACATGGTCCTCTTCTGGGATGCTATGTACTCGGAAGAACCTTTCGCATCTCCTGAGCCAACTGAGTGGGTCGTCTTGTCCATTGTAATCTGGAAGATCAAAGCGCGGTGGGCGGGGTGTCCATCTTCGTCTTTCACCTTATTTGTCTTCTTCGTCCGCCGAATCCACCTCGCCTTGGTGGCCCGTGATCTCGCCGATTCGCTCCGCACCTGCCCCTCTCTGTCGCTTCCGACCTCTCTGTTCCTCGCTTTTCTTCTCCCGGAGTCGCCTCCTCCTTTTGCATGAGGTACTTCCTCCGACTTTCCCTTCTCCTTGACGGCCACTAGTACTTCGCTAACATGGCTTTCATTTCCTTCATCTCTGCTTCCAGCACCTTCACGCGATCGTCCATTGAGGATGTCATGCTCCCAAAGGCCGACTGCTCGATACCAAATTGATATGAGCGGACTCTATGACTCTCGCCAGATGCCCGAAAGTGCCAGGCCGTTGGTCGGCCAAGACGCTTCAACGACCGAAGTCGTCAGAACGACGCGCCTAGGATAAATTGGCTATTCTTCGGAGCCACCGCCTTGGATTAACTTTATTGACAAAAGATAAGATATCCCTTCTTCGTTTACACCCTTTATTTATAACCCCTTTACTCTACCCTTGGCTTAACACTTGCCGACTTCAAAACAGATTCCTATACGGGATACTAGTTCCCTTATTTCTTACGTATTCTACTCGTACTCATGCACGAGCCGCTTCCTCTTGCCGCTCGGATTCTTCAGCTGTATTTTGGTCCGGCGCCTGTGGATCTTCCGCTCCAGTTGTCGCCCCATGGTCCGGCGTTCGGTGTCCCCTTGTCTTTGGTGCTGTCCGGCGCCTGTAATATACTCGGTCTAGGGTGGTGCGTGTATCAACATGTTACTAGTACTTCCACCACTAATCCCCTCTCGCTCAGACCTTACCCCCACTGATCTACCTCCCAAATTGCATGTCTATTTGCTGTATATATAAGCCCTATAAGGTAAGAGCCATCTGTTACCTTTGTTGAAAAATATGCACATATACCTATATAAAGTAACAAGAAAAACACTATATAGTGGTGCCAAACAAAAAAAAAGGGAAAGCAGGCCCAATTGTCGTTGTGATTTTCCATAAGATACAACTAATCCAAGAAATCTAATAAGCAAGGTACTCACAATTCCCAATCAACCTAACGCATAAACATGTAATTGGTGTGTGTTTGATAAATTACAAATTGACAATGACTGGAGATGCATTGCACGTTCTGTGGACACTCACTTATCTTCAGGAATACTGTGCCATCGTTAAAACAGAATGTCTTATGCCAATTGCAGTATTGTATTGCACAAATCTAGGCTAGATTCCAACATAAATAGCAGTAGCATAAACAATTGGATTGCAGCGACAACTAATGTAAATAAAGGCCAAGTAGGCAAGAAAACCAAACCTCGGGTAGTCCTTGGTTGGATCCTGCACGCAGAGTTTGCTGGACATGGGATTCTGCTCAATGGTGAACTGTGTGTACCGCTCGAGCTGGCCAAGCACGTCCTCCAGCGTCCGCCCAACATGGAGGTAGATGTACTCATCGACATCGAAGAAGAAGGTCCAATTCGCCGCGTGACGGTACCGGTGGAGGCAGTCGTTCACCACCAAGAACTGGTTGTAGTAGTACCCGTCGTACTCGGCCTGCGCCCGGATGTCCTGGACTGTGACCCGGCCGGCCTTCACCCACGGATCCAGCACTGCCCTGATTTCCGGGCTGACACCGCCAGCGTCGTGGAACACGAAATGCGACCTGGGTCCGAAGAAGTGCGTGTGGTAGGCCAGCCACTCCCGCATTCGGGCGGCACTGAGGTTGCCGTAGAGAGAGGAGCCGCAGTAGAGGTACTCGTAGGGGAAGGGTGGCCGGAAGCGGGACTCGTCATAGGAGCCCGGCGCCTCCTCGAGCGCGACGAAGCGCTCGTAGCGGCGGGATGCGGTGGAGTAGTAGGCGTGCACGAGGAGCTTCCCGCCACGGTTGCCGACGTTGGGGTTGGAGGGGAAGGTGCAGTTGACGACGACAACAGTGTAGACGCGGCCGTAGCCCCAGTCGGGGAGCATCTTGTAGGCCTTGGTCCGGACAGGCCGCGGCGCGGCACCGCCGGCAGCCGGGTCCGGGTTGGGCAGCCATTCGCACTTGAAGTAGGGGGTGCCGAAGATGTGCGCCGGCTTGGACGCCAGCCCGACGACGGCGAAGGTGCGTGGCCCGCCCCGGTAAGCGCCCATCTGGACGAACAGCGCCGCCGCGCTGCCGTACGGCCGAAGCTCCCGCTTGTTAGGGTCCCGCGGACGGCCTGGTAAGGTCGGCGTCGCCGCGCTCGCGGCGGTGGTCGGTGGGGTCGTGTCAGCGGTGGTGGAGTTCGAGGAGGGTAGTGCTGCGGTGGTGGCGGTCGTGGTGGAGAGGGAAGAAGCGATGGTGGTGGTGGTGGCGGCGGTAGGTGAGCGGGGGAGGAGTGGGCAGGAGGAGGTGCGAGCAGCGGAGAGGAGGGGCTGGTAGGGGTGGAGCTGCCAGAGCGCCATGATGAGGGTGAGCAGCGCGAGGGAGGCGACGAAGGACTTGATGTCGAGGCAGGATATGGCAAACGCGCCCACTCCCCCGCCGCCGCCGCCGGCGTCTTTCCTCGCCGCGGGCTTCATCGACCGCCCTCGATTCGCTGGCTCGATCCGCACTGCTTCTTGGGCTGGTGAGCGAGTGTGAGGAGTGGCCGGCCGGTCAGTGGAGTAGCCGTGGTACTTCTCCTTGGCCACTTGTTCCTCGTTTCTTGGGGAGCAGCTAGCTAGTACTGCACTAGCATTTGTATGGGGAACGGGGATGCAGCTGCTAGGATCGATCGGCCGCGAGAACAGGACGGGGAATGGAGAAGGAAATGGGGGAGAGATTGGAGGAAGAATTGAGGGAGAAGGAACAGCTCAGAGAGGAAGATGATGAGGAAGGCTCAGTGCGGATGTGAGGATTCCCCTCCCTCTCTCCTCTCTTTGGGGTGAGCCGGTGCGGAGCTCTCGTCTTAGCCAACCCACACTACGGCCCTAGTATCACCGGAGTTTTTCTATAAAAAAAAAAGGAGTAGATTTTAGCTGTATAGTTAAAAGAACTGCACGGCTGAATAACTGAAAAGATTTAATGTTTGTTAATCTAGTTTTTTAATATAGCTTTCAAGTACGAGAAATACAGATTGGAAATAAGGGTGAGATGATGCGATTTGGGATTTTATACTTGATGAGAAAGGGTAATTTTTTTGAACTCTAGTGGTAAAGTCGTAATCTTAACCCATCGAAACCGTAGGAAGCTATCTCAAATTAACTTTTGGGTTTCAACTTTCTTTTGGTACAAATGAGCTGCTGACTTCTGGTTTCTGATTATGAAAAAACTAGTTGTTTAGAATAACTTCTGGCTTTCAAAAAAACAGAAGTCAAAACTAAAGCCATTCCAAGCTGAACCTATTTACGATGACTTCCACCTTCGCTTGCGGTGATGTATGACGGAGATACAGCCACCGTCAAGAATAAACCACCAGACTTAATGGCGATTTAGTGTAGAGGTTATGATTAGGCAGCTACAGCCAGACTGCTAAAAGCACCGACGAGTGGGACGACCAACGCAGGAAAACGCTTTCGTTTGGGTGGCCAGTCGGTGTGTTTTTCGTGCAGCACAATTGTGCGCTAGCCACGCCCATAAAACGATGGTAATCTCTCCCCGTTGGGTATTGGCGCTCATAATCATGCGTTGCGCTGCTAATTGACTAGAGTTCTAGCTTAATCCTGCCATGTGCATCTATGCTCGTCAAGGGTAGCAACCGATTTCAGTTATGCCTAACTAGAGGTGGCCGAATGGGCTATGCCTCACAATCGGCCTGAGGTTCGGCACCGTAGGTACGACCTAAACACTGCACGACCAGATTGTAAATAGACCGTACGGCACGATCCAACAAGTCGGATTGTGTTTGAGTTGACACCTCAGCACGGTACAGTTCGTTTATAGTCGGGCCTGAAAGGATTGAGTTGGCCAAGAGGGGGAGTGAATAGGTAACTTTTAAAAACTTTAGATAAAATAATGCGAAAACTAAGCTAATGACTGAACTAAAAAGGAGCAATTATAATGAACAACTATAAATAGAAACAGAACAGGTTCAAGTTACCAAATAGCAATAAGCACGGCAAGCACAAAAGCAAAAATGGAGAAATAAATACAGGGACAAAAGGATTTTTCACCGAGGTTCAGAGAGAACTCTCCTACATCCCCATTAGAGCACTTCAACTGAAGTATTGCTCCACCAGTAACCAACTGCTGTAGTTCTGGTTCTCACTAAAGTGACTCTTTCACAACTCCTGTGAGGTGAGTCTAACCTTTCACAACACTAGTGCCCTTCCACAATCAGAGTTGGATAGGTCGCACTACAAATACCTCCAAGCCGTCTAGGAACTGCTAGTTCCAAGAGTAATAGATTATCCACAAGCCCTATCACTTGGTTCACTAGTCACACTAAGTCTAGACTAAACTTGGAGCATTGGACGCTTTGGATTTTGAAATCAGAGTTTACGATTGATCTCTTTGATGACTTTTGAGCTCTAGAAAGTTTAGATGTCAAAGAGATGTAAAAGTTATGTTTCTGGTATGCCCAGGTACGGCTTATATAGGCTACAGAAAGAATATAGCCTTTAATGGCAAAATATAGCCGTTAATGACAAAATATAGCCGTTTGCTAATGTCAGGATGATAAGACATGTTAAAATGATTGCATCTGACAAGATTCGAAACAATTTACAATAGCCTCAATGCACACCGGACTAACTTCAGTGAAAACCCCGTTTGCGCCGGACCAAGATGAGTTGGTCCATCGTACACATGAGTAGAGCAAAAATCAGTCCGTCGTGAAACAATGAAAAGCATGTTTGCGCCGAACCAAAAAACATAGTCCGTCGTAGATGGCAGACTTACTGATTTTGATTCGAGAAGAACTTAGGTTCAACAACAAGTTTCAGTAAGTTTCACGTTTACGTCGGACCGAAAAAGCTGGTCCGTTGTGAATTTAAAAACTTGGTCCGTCGTGAATGACACACACTCAGTTAGGTTTCCAAGAGACTTATTCACTGCGCCGGATTGAAAAACTTGGTCCGGCATGAACGGTATGCGCTCGGTAAGAGTCCAGAAGAAAAAGCTTTTGCGCCGGACTAAGATGGGTTTTGGTCCGGTGTGAATGTGTTTTTGCTGAACTGAAGGAAAGATTGAAATTCTTTTACTTTTGAGGGAAAAGAATAAATAACTTTTGCTCCAAGTGATCTTTAAAGATTTAGCCTATGAACCAAGTTACTGTACTTGTGCATAATCCCTCTTTATAGTACGGCCAAACTAAAAAAAAATCTAGCTACATGACTTGAATCTTCTCCCAAGTCAAAACTAGTAACAAAGAGACTTTAACCTTTGTCCTCCCTTTAAAAATCTTCACCTCATCAAGGGTATAAAAATTGATCATCAACACCAAAACCCATAAACACACTAATAAGAGATTAGGGGGCTTAGATGCTTTCAGGGCCGGCACGCCACGACCCATTTAGCTTAGGGTTGGCCAGGCACGTTTAGCCCGTTTATTTGAAATATAATTGTTTCATAGCCGTTGGAGGCTTAAAAAATTCTAAAAAAAAATTAATTTTTTTCCTATAAATAGGGTAGCACCCCCCTTATTTCTCCATCAACAAACTTGTAATTTCTTCTCTTCATTCTCTTGTGAAAATTCTCGTGCTCTTGGTGATAATTTGGCAAAATTCAAAATAATTTTAACAAAAATATAAAAAAATATGAAATTTGAATTCTAGCTTCTGTCAAGAAATCAAGGTAAGAACATTGATTTAATTTTGTAATTTTCTTTTATTTTCAATGATATTAACTTAATAATAGCGTAATTATTTCTTATAGTTTTCTTAATGGAGAACCAGGATTTTTCATCCTTCACAGCTTCTAATTTGGGATTTCATCTGAAGAGTTTCTTGCATCCTATCAAGATAGAGAAAAAAAATTTATGCTTCAAATTAATTAACGTAGCACACACTGGTGAGAATATTGTTAATTGTATTATAAACGTTGTGGAAGCTTTTGGCCTCATAGATAAAATATTTATAAAAATATTAGATAATGATGCAGCAAACACTTCTGCAATGAATATTATGACTGCTTTTTAGTACGTACGTCCAATATTTCTTGTTATATTAGTGTTTTGCTTGCCATATTATTAATCTTATAGTTAAATATGGTTTAAAGAGGTTAAGCATTTGCATCGAACATTTTCGCATTGCAATATCTTTCATTAATAATTCTAATCCATAAGCAGCATCATATAAGAACTGTTGTCTTGCAATGACTGTACGTCCACGTAAGTTTGGTGTAGATATTTCATTTAGATGGAACTCTACTTTCTTGATACTTAAGGAACTCATAGCCTATAATGATAAATTGTCTGGTTTTATTAATACAAACTATTGTACCTAGGGTGGTCAATTGCTACTCGCAGAGCAACATTGGTATATTGCTAAATACTTGCTGACATTTTTGAAAAAAATTTATAATGCGACTTGTTCTTTATCTAGAGTTTATTACTTAACCTCTCCTTAAATTGTGCATAATATTCTAGAAATTGCTACTCATTTAAAGAACCACAAAAATGGTATTATTTTGCGTGAAAATTGTTTTTGCTATGAAAACTTAATTTTTTAAATATTGGAAAGAAATTCATATGTTATATGCTTTCACATTTATTTTAGATCTTAAAACTAAAATTCGAGGATTTAGTAATGTTCTCACTTCTAAGTGATGTGATAGACACTGATTATTCTAGTTATTTTTCATATACTCATGCTAACTTATCTGAAGTTTATGCTAAATATGATCAGAAGTTTGGTGGAATTCGCCTATAGCAATCTCCACGACCATCCACAATAGGTAAAAAAAAACTGCGTGAGAAAGTATATGGGGTGTAGGCGGCTGTACCTCAAGTACGTCGAGTACTACAACGCCAAGTGCGAACACAACAACAAGTGGTGGGGAGCTGGCTGCCTATCTCAACGGTGACATTGTCAACTACCAAGAGCAGCAAGAGGAGGACTTTGCAGTGGTGGCATAAACACAAGATAACATATCCAGTACTTTCCATATTAGCACGGGATGTGTTAATAGTTAATGTCTCCACGATGTCCTTGAGGACTGCTTTCAATCTATTCAGAAGAATAATCGAGAAGAGAAGAACAAATCTGACAAGTGGGATGGTGGAAATACTTCTCACTATAAAATATTGGGAACAAGCTAATAACAAGCTCAACACACTACAAAAAATGTTGAGTTGGCGGTGACGTTTGAAAATCTTTATCTTGATCAGGAAGAATAATTGTAATATTCACTTTTTTCCTATATGACTGAGTTATAGGCTGTACTCTTTTTTCTTTGCCATGGTTTTCTCATGTTGAGTTTTTACTTAGCAAAGTTTTTAATGATGCAGCCAAACATCAATAAAGCTTATTATTTAATTCAATTATTTGTCTCATTTTAGAATTTATTTCATATTTTTAGCTTTTTCTTAATTTACATACATTTTTAAAAGTTTTTCCTGCATCATTTGAGTTTTTCTAATTATTCTAACTTTTCCCCATTTTTCTATTTTTTAAATTTTTTCTGTATTTTTTAATAATTTTTCGATATTCTAATTTTTCTAACATTTTTTTAAAAAATTTCTTTCTGATTTTTTTAAATTTTTTGGCGCCAACGGGGCGACCAGATCTATTTTGGCCCGCAAGGCAACGAGCCAGCATGGCATGACCCATTTGACCATCGGACCGTACTTGGACCGGCACGAGCTTATTTATTAGGCGGGCTTAAACGGGCCGTATCGGCCGCTAGTTTGGCCACCTCTCTGACTGAGATTGAGGGCATAGGTGCATAGCATAACTCGACAACTTGCTTTCGCCATACATGAGTATATGGAATTTCTACACGATGTTCAACTAAAAATTGTTATACTGTTGTAAAACATTATCGTTCTCCCTCACCAATCAATAACATGCCCACAAGAACACACGAACAAGAACAAGAGCGCAAGTAGGAGCACGCATAATGTAAGGGAAAAAACTCTCTTTATTAGATTGATTTTTTCTGTACAAGGCAATGCCCAATGTATAAAAGAAAAACCCCTGGAGATTAACTCGGATTCGCCCACCAATGTATAGAGTCCTTCCATATAGGGACATCTACCATATCATAACACTCCCCATTGGGTGAATACCGCGTAATACACATGTCTCATTAAAAACTCCTCCCAAATAGGGATGGCAACGGGTCCGGGTCCCTCCGGGTCCAACCTCCGTGGACCCAGACCCAAGACCCGAAGTCAATCACGGGTCCAAACCCGGACGGGTACCCGGACCCAAACAACAGAATTCTATTTTCATTTGTTTGAGTAGCCAAAGTTTATAGAATTTGATTAAATTTTAAGACTTCATTACCCAGATTAAGAAATAGACTACATGTATATAATAACAAAGCAACAGTAAGCTACAATAGATGATGTTTGTTATCTACAATTCTATTTCATATAATGGATATTTTCTTGTCGGGTCTGGGTCCGGGTACCCACGGGTCCAAAATGAGACCTGGATCCGACCCGAAATAATATACCCTTGGGTCCAAATTTGGACCCAGACCCACCGGGTCGGGTACCCGGACCCATGGGTATTTTTGCCACTCCTACTCCCAAAACCCAGTGGGAAAAATGGATGGAGAAAAGAGTACATTGTACTCGCACTTCGTGTTGCACCAGTTGCCTCATTAAAAACCTTTATGTGAGAAACTTCAAGAAAACTCATAGAGGGAAAAAGAGCACAACTCAGAATCTTCATGATATAAACTATGATCTTCAGGATCATACAAAAAAGGTTATGGTTCAAGAATTTACTCCCCCTGAACTCTACAAATCTCTAAGTTTCCTTATTCCAATGCCATTAACGCATATTTGGAAAGTAGACTTTGGTAAAGATTTTGTGAATAAATCTGCTAGATTTTCACATGACTTAGTTTGCATTATTTTTATCTCACCATTCTTTTGAAGTTCATAAGGATAGAAGAACGTATGAACAATATGCTTCGTGATATTACTCTTTACATAAACCATTTGCATTTATGCAACACAAGCAGCATTATCTTCATAGATAATGGTAGGGGTATCGACGGTATTATAACATCCTCAATTTCGGTCTTCTGTTAAAATCTAATCAAATTAAATTAAATTCAAAATTCGGTTCTTCCTCGGTGTGTAAATTAACCTGGCATTCTTTTCCTTCCGAAATTGGAGTTCAACCCTCCATCGTCCGAAAAATCGAATTTCCGAGTTCCGGTCCGTACCCGAAATTCCGCCCGAGTTCCAAAATACTCCAAAACTCCCGAAACCTACTGCGTTAGGTTCCAAATATTCCCAAAACAGTTTGGGATTTTTCCCAAGATTTTTGGAAACTTTCTGGTATTTTATCGCTTGCGGCCTTTCATCAAATGCCCTTTGATCATCCCAGAATTTTCTAAATTCCAAATTTCATCCAAATTCTGTGAAACCAATTTTATTGCGTTCTAAATATTCCCTAATATTTTTAGGAATTTTTCCGGGATTTTTTAGACCATTTTTGCTATTTTATCTCACGCGCATAACCCTTCACTTATTCCGGCCAATCGGGAAGTGCCATGTGTGCACGCACTATTTATCTTCCAGGTCTAATCATTGGAATGTCCAGAGAAACGTGTTTCTCTTCCCTCCATGATGCTCCTCTCTTAGATCTTCCATATCTTCCACATTAAAGCCTCAAATCAAGCATGGCCGGGTCCGTTGGAAAGGCATCAACGAGAGGATTCCATTCCCGGTGTTAATGAACCCTAAATCTCGCCGAAAACGGCTTCATTAACCAAAAACCGAAATCGTCTTAAATGCTCTTAACTCGGTCGTTTAAACTCCAAATCGCGTGCTTCCACTTCTCAAATCTCTGGCTTGGCGTCCTCTTCCCCATGCTATCATTCTCCCTTTGCCTCCCCACTCCAATCGTCTAGGAGATCGTGAAAACCGACTCCGAGCGTCGTTCTTCGATCTCGCTGTCATATCTCTTGTTCCGGTGAGCCATTTGGAGTTCCGTTTGTTTCTAGGCGTGCGTATGGATACCACAGACTAAACCCCTCAATCAATTTCAGGTTTATTCAAGATTCAACTTCGAATTTTGAGTTTGAACCTCGTCGGCCGAACCGTCGTTCATCGTCAAATTCGTCGCCTTCGGTAATCTATTCCGCAATTCCTCGCCATCTTCAATTTTGGATTCCATTTACTATTTCCTTAGGGATTTTGATTTTGTTTGTCCTCTGTTCATCCGCCCCTACCCACGCCCGTGCGCATGCGGTCCGGCCGGTCGCCGTCCCTCCGGCTAGCCGGCCGCCTTCCCTGTGACCCGTCGATCCCCGCGCCTGGCCGGCCGGCGACGCCGCCTCGCCGCGCGCCGTCCGCCCCATCGCCTCGGGCCCACATTCCCCCACCACCTCGGCCTCTCTCCGGTATGGCCAAGCCGGCCGGGCTTCCCATGCTGGCCGCCGCTTCCGCCGTCGCGCCACTCCGCCGTTGATACGTCTTGCGACGCCGCCGCCCGAGCCGTCTCTGGCCCACCGCCGCCCCTCCCCACCATCGTCGGGTCCGCCTCCCCGGTCCCTCTCTCGCTGGCGCACAAGGAGGATGGCCCCCCTCTGTTCCATGGCCAAGGCTAACGAAGAAGAAGCCCATGTGAATGACAAGTGGGCCCCATTGTCATAGAGTGAGGAAAATCATTAAATCAGCCAAAAAGAAAAGATTCCGGGAATATTCCCTTGTTTATCTTTTTCCAGAATTTTCAAACTTCGAACGCTCATATCTTTTCCGTCCGAACTCCAAATTGATCCGTTCAAATTCCTAAATTCATATAAATTCAAGATCTACCTGCCAGTATAAATTTTATAATTTTTAGATTTTATTTATTTTATTGTTATTTATTTGTTGTACCGTTTTGCGCGTAGTCGAGGATCCCGCCGACCTCGCCGCCGAACTTCAAGGTTTCGAGACTCTCGCCGCGAACGAAGGCAAGTCTCCTTGACGCATTTTGATCCCATGTTTGCAAATGTTTTACAATGTTTTATAACATGCATTGCTATGCTTATAATCGTATGTCAAATATAGACTATTAGTTATTCCAAATTGCTATCACCCCCTTGATTGTTGTTATCTATGTTTATTTGTAACCCTAGGACACTTTGCTATGTCATGTATAAACAATATTGTGACATATGTGGATTAGTACGGTAGTATGCTTAGTTGCAAAATTGATTAAATGACCCACGGGTGGGATTATATCAAAAAGTATGATTTAAAGTATGATTTGAAAACTTAAGCAAAGTATTTGCTACTGTTTTTATAAAATAAAAATAAAATGAAAAATGGTTTGGACTTGGGCGGAATGGAATGTCGGGTGGGTGCGGTTGGAGCCCTAGTTTCATTGCGCAGGTACCGCCCCAAGTCAACTATGGACCGACGCTTAAGACTGACCATTCTAAGCATCACCGTACAACCACATGTCTATAATGGGTATGACTTGGCCAAATAATTTGTAGAAACCTAACTTAGACTCACCAGTTGGTGGAATGTGGGCGCCAGATGGAGGCGAGTTGTACTTTCCCACACGGCACAAGAGGGGGCTTCTGTACTGGGTAGAGGGAACCCTAACAGCGGTGAAACCTCAGCGGGTGTAGTCAAGTTAGGCGTATACATTGTAAAGGCCTTGTCATGGTCTCTCTGCCGACACACCAAAGGAAGTGTGTAAATTGCATGGCAACAAGAGATGATCATGCCTTGTGGGTAAAGTTGTACACCTCTGCAGAGTTAAAACTATTCGAATAGCCGTGCCTACGGTCAAAGGCAAAGTGAAGAATGCTTTCATACTGGTAGACTCCAGTTTTGGTTCTAAAAATAAATGTTTCGGGATTCGGGAGTGGTTAGAACTCTCGGATGTTTAATTGGCGGGTTGAGCCAACCAGGTAGATGGAACCTGTTTTCAATTCATGACGGATGGAGTCATGTGTGGATTACCTTAATCTTGTAACATGTGGCAGATAGAGCCTTTATACTGGTGTTGGTAGAAAGAACCTTCACTAGACTATTAAATAATTCAATTGTTAAAATAATTGCTCAAATGTGCTTTGTGAAAATTACTATTAAGTATGGTTTGATGAAACTCAGCTTTGTGCAAAAGAACCATAATAAGCCTTGCTTGGAAAGCCCTACACGTGCAAACTTTCCCAGACTTGCTGGGTACTTTTGTACTCACATGCTACACAAATGTTGTCATCAGAAAACTACCAGGATGCAAATGAAGACGGGGAGCTCTACGCCGAGGAGTATGACGAATATCTCCAGGACAACTAGGCGTGCGTTCCTAGTCGTCGCCTGTGGAGTTATTTGGGTTTTTAGTACGTGTTGTTTTTATTCCACTGCCGTGATCTTTGGTCATGTGACCACGCTATGTAATAAATAGCCTTGTGGCTGATATTTTATATTTATGTTCCAATTTCGTTCTGTTCGGCAATGATTCATCACAGTTTGACTGTGTACTAGCTACTGATCTGGGACTAGTATGGAAATACATAGGAGATTTCGGATAGCTGATTCGGGGTCTCACAGGTATTAAGACCACATGACTTCTGGATATGGTTTATCACACGTCTTAGCCAAACACACTCACGTGAGGCTATAATCTCTAAGTGGTTGGTAGAAATAGCTACCAAGGTCTGCTTAAATGACCGCTAATAAATGGCTATACCATCGCAAAGAAACACAAAACCAGTCTGAAATTTGGCATTGTGGCGATCAGATAGATAGCCAACTTCCATATATCCCACCGTGGTTAAGTCTCGGTTCTTCGGGAAGAACAATCCAAGATCTTGAGTACCTTGGAATTATGCGAGTAAAGTCTTCACACTGGCCCAATAACTTCTGGTTGGGACTACACTGTCTCATTCTAGTAAATTTACTACGAATGCAATATCAGGCCTAGTGCAATTCGCAAGATACATAAGTGCACCAATAGCACTTAAATATGGGACTTCAGGTCCTCAGATTTCCTCATGTTTCATCCTTGGTCTACCTGGGTCTTTATCCACTTCAAGGGATCTTGCAACCATAGGGGTTTTCAAAGGATCAGATTTATCCATATTAAATCTTTCCAATATCTTCTTAGTATAGGCAGGCTGGTGTACTAAAATTCCTTCTGAGAATTGTTTTAGCTACAAGCTTAAGCAATATTTGATTTTACCCAAACATATCATCTCAAACTCCATCATAAGGTGAGCATTTGCTTTCTTTATTTCCTCTGTGGTTCCGATGACATTCAGATCATCGACATATACTAAGATGACATATAACCCACTCTAGATTTCTTTATGAACACACAAGGACAATATTCCTTCTTCAAGAGGAACTCACTTAGTCGGTTATACCACATTCTCCCTGATTGTTTAATCCATATAGCAATCTCTTCAGTTTGATACTATACATATTGCGATTTTGGGATTTGGAGTTATAACTCCTTTAGGGATTCATATAAATATCCGCATGCAATGACCCATATAAATATGCGGTCACTACATCCATCAACTACATTGATAAATTTAAGCTTGATGCTATTAATATTAAATCTCCAAACGTAATTCCACTCATTACAGGAGAACAGGTTTCATCGTAATCGATGACGGCTCTCTGCGTGAACCCTTGTGCTACAAGCCTCACTTTATATCTCACCCCCTGGATATTTTTATTTATCTTTAGGATGAAAAATCCAATTGATCCTGCAGGGAACAATTTAGAGAAGCTCGGTCAACGGGACCAAAAACTTTCCTCTTGTTAAGCGAGCGTTGCCTCAATTGTTTCTTTTCATTTTAACCTAATATGAGCGCTTCCGACATTCTGCCATGGACTTTAGTTCTGGATCCAAATTTTAGTAATTTAGAGGCAAAATATGTCGAAAATTGTAGTCTTTCCTTTATATAGTTCCCCTGCATCACTTCAGGTATATCTCTTCATTAATTTCTTCTAGCTCTTCGTGATTTCCCACAACGATGGAGTCTGGGTGTTCCGACTTCCCATCGTTGGATTATGCACACAAATATAAGATGGGGTTTTCATCTTCAATATGGATCACTTCGGGGATATTACCATATCCTTGATGGCTCACTTCAGGGATTTTCTCAACATCAGGTTGAGCTTCTTCACTGTCAGGGATAGTGTTCTCATTTGTTTGGTTTCTATTCTTGCGGACGTCTCCCAAAATTGAGTCCCATGCACCTAGAGCCTCCCCTCATATTATCATAAGGGTCAAGAGTGGGTTCAATACCCTTCTAGGATATTTCCACTCTTTCAGGTGTATATACTACAGGTATATGAGATTTTTCCACTCCCTTATAATCAGTGAAGACATTTTGGAAGATTATTAGTTCATTTGTTGCAGATTTATTACCCTCCAAACTTTAAGTTCAGTCACTTTAATGTGCGGATCTAAGGACTAGGCATTCTTTAATGTGGTACTTATCTCTCCCTAATACTGAAAAAGTCCTTAGTACAATCAGTGTATCGAGCCGTATACAGATCCCCTGTTATAGGCTCTAGGTGTTTAAATAATTGATAGAGAGTCATAACCTACATAGATCCCCAACTTTTAGTGAAGTCCCATGGTGGTACGCTGCGGTGGAGAGATTGGCACATATAAAGCACAACCAAATTTTGATATATGGAAAATACTTAATTCTCTTCCACTCACTATCTGCAATGGGAAAATTCCATGATGTGCAGTTGGCTTGAGTTGAATTAATTCTGCAGTATGCAGCACTGCATGGCCCCAACAGCTGGTAGGTAGCCTTTTTTCTGCAAGAGTTGCCAAGCAATAATTTTTATTATTTTAAATTAATGACTTTGCTAGGTCATTTTGAGTGTGGACGTGAGGTACAAGATGCTCTACAATAATTCCCAAAGCCATACAATAATCATTAAATGCTTTTGAAGTAAACTCACTAGCATTGTCCATTCGAATAGACTAGATCCATTCTTCTGGAACAGAGACTCTTAACTTAAAATTTGTGCAATTAATGTTGCAAAAGTATGATTCTTAGTAGGTAAGAGACTTAAATGGGACCATCTAGTAGAACCATCTATCTGTACTATAAAGTATCTGAAATGGCCCAACAGGGGCTGAATAGGTCCACATATATCACGTTTAATTTTCTTCAGGAAATTCAGTGATTCTTCCCTAACTTTTAGGTAAGAAAATATAACTATAAGCTTTCCTATATCACAAACATGGCATAAAAAATCTTCAGGTCTAGGAAAGTCTTTACGCTATGG
Organism: Rhipidocladum racemiflorum; assembly: GCA_036346355.1. Taxonomy (NCBI): domain Eukaryota; kingdom Viridiplantae; phylum Streptophyta; class Magnoliopsida; order Poales; family Poaceae; genus Rhipidocladum; species Rhipidocladum racemiflorum. The sequence continues at coordinate 45,291,475 of CM070574.1, read as the reverse complement.
CCAACATAGTTATTAATTATTCTTATAATATTCAACTCAGGATAACCCAATTGATCTGCCACATCTTAAATATTTCTTGGTTTTCATCGCAGCATCAACTTCAGGTTTTATGTGTGCACAGTATAACCAGAGGAAGTTTTTATACCGCACTTTTATTACACCCATTAATTTTAGATATGAGTAGGTATTCTGTACCATGTTCTTTCTCTGTCTGCATATGGAAACCTTTCAGACCAATGTCTTTAAAACTTAAGTAAGTACAACTGGACTTAGGGTATGATATGGCATTCTTACAGTGCCAACCATAAGTGCATCGCTTCTAGAGATGGCAACGGGTATATACCCGGCGGGTATCACCACCTCGTACCCATACCCGTGTTCATAAAATTCACCCGCTACAATACCCATACCCGCACGCGGGTACAAAATTTACCCGTACCCGTACCCGTGCGAGTACCGGGTACCTGTGGGTAACCCACACCCACAATCTAAATGTGGAGACTCAACTGGTTTCAGACTTTCAGCATAGTGTATACAATTTCTTAGCACAAAACTAATCCTTTCAACCAAGTATATTAATACCGTTGACATTCAACTGACTGTCTGAATGATTGATTGCAATTAAGACAATGATTCAACCTACATGTTCCCGAATTATGCCCTTGCGCAGTGGCAGTTATCTCATTGTTAGACTTCTAGCAGAAGTTGGTTGGGAGGGCTTCGACCAGAGCAATAAACAAATTAACATGTATTGTTTAGTAGCCAGTATGCCAGGTTGGCTAGAACATACATGTTACATTAAAATGCAAGTACTATTTGAGCACGCAAAATGTACTACTATGCAAAGCTGTTGAACAAACTAAACATTGACTTACAGACCTGTACCCACGGGTGAACGGGTACGGGTAATAGTAGAACGGACCCGTACCCGCTCTACCCGCCGGGTACTAAATTTTGCCCGTTAATAAACCCACGGGTATGAAAAATAGTCCATACCTGGCCCCTAATAGAGTAAATACCCATCGGGTTTCGGGTTTTCGGGTCCCCGTTGCCATCTCTAATCACTTCTGGTGATAGTAATCATATTTTTAAATCACTTAGTGTGGTATAACTGTCTTCTAGACATATTTCCTTTCTCGTCATTGGATTATACTTTGTTCTATATTAAAAGTATGACTTAATAATCAGACAATTGTTGCATCAGGAATAAATTGTAAAATAAATTGTAGAATATAGCACAAACATAGCACAATTAATCAAGTATATGGGAAATAGGCATCTATTCAATTTTAAATGATAATCGCTCAACAGGAGCGTAGACCAAATGTTCATTCAGGAACTAAGACTGAACTGATGAGGAGACTTATAAGGAATATGTGACATCGATTAGCAAAGTGAAAGGAATACTTACGAGACTAATCCAGGTCTCCATGAGGGTTGTATATGTCCTTCTGGGACTTTTTGAACTAAATAATATTAAGAACCATATTGTCATACTTTTCAACATCCGTGTCAACAATAGGTCGTACGGTGAAGTATGACATAACATTATTTACCCGAGTCTTATTGACTTTTCCAGTGGATTTTTTGTAAAGGTCTACCACATGCTTCGGGGTGCGATAGTTGCACAACCAATAGCCAGTGCATCATAACTAAAACAGGGTTATTATGGGTTTGCAGCCTTATTTAACTAAGTCTTGCTTCTGGGGGCTGCCCCTAGCCCTTTAACTTTGTAGGATCGAAGTATACGAATATAGCAATCAGAGGGGGGTGAATGATTGTGCAGAAGCTAAAACTAAATCTTTGATCTATTAAAAGTTCACCCCAAATCTGAACCAAAAAGTTACTTCGTATTCAACAAGAACAGATTGACAAATGTTCGGTAAAATGTGAATTCCTGGAGATCTAACTGTCGGATCGATCTAAAATTTGGACACAAGAAACTAGATTCCAATATGAATCTAACCCAAAAAGAATCAGCTCGATCGGACTTACGGATCAAAAGTTATAAACCTCGCAAGCTTGCTGTGACAGAAGATGACGAGAATCAATCTAATCAAAACTTGTAGATTAATCAAGAACAACAAAGGATTAATCAATAAAACTTTGAGGAACACTAAATTGATGCCCTAGAACATTTTTGGATGGATCAAAACAAAGAGAAACTAAAGGAATCAAAGATCCAATCTAGTACCAGAAGATGTGCAAGAAAAGAACCCCAAAACATAGTAATAGCACGCGTGCACTGTAGCTACGAGGTTACTGTAGCAAGCAAAGAATCTGGAAGAATTGATCTTTATTTCTTTTTGTCTAAAGTACTCCAAACAAAAGAGTACAAACCCTAAAGCTCTGCTCTATGCTTGATTGCATAAACAGTAGGCGCATCCCCCTATTTATACAGAGCAAACACATAGAGTCCTGAATACAATTCCTACTCCTAATCCTAGAAGGAGTCCCACTCCTAATCCTAGAAGGAGTATGTATTCAACACAACTCCACTTGGCCCAACATGGCCGAGTACAACTCTTGCACGCGTATGGCAACCCTGCCATACTCACGTGACTAACAACTCTGCACGCGTATGGCCCACCTGCCATACTCACGTGACTAACCATTCTTCATGTGCACCATTCTCTTAGCCCGAGCGCCCCGCATGACATCCTTGACCACCAAGACCTCAGTTCCTCCTGAACCTAGTCCCGAACCTCAGTTCGTCCATGAACCTAGTTCCGGTCCCGTCATCGATCAAGTTCGCCCTCGAGCAACACCTGCACATGAACAAACCACAAAACGATTCCGAGCACAAGTATGCGACTTGACTCAATATTAGTCCATGCAAATACTCACACGAGCATTGCATAAGTTCAAAACATGCATTATGAATTCAAACCAAAATTCAATTCCAAAATTGCTCTAAACCCTAATCGAGCAAAAGACCATTCACGCCGGACCAAACATCAGTCCGGCACAGCTCACGACGGACTAAATATTTGGTCCAGCGTACATGCGAAAAGTCTCGGTTCAATTCAAAGCAAACATGTTCAAAAACACGTTCATGACGGACTAAATTTTTGGTCTGGCGTACATGCAAAAACAACGCTAAAAAATGTGTTCACGACGGACCGAAAATTTGGTCCGGCGTAACATAAAAGCTTACTGTTTTTGTAAAACTTGGTCCGGCACAAAACATGTTGTAACACCCCGGCATTTAATATGCCCGAATGCTACCAAACATAAGCTAAACAACATCTAAGTACCACAATTAAACATAAATTCCAGCAAAGGTTCATATGCTAAAAACCGATATTTCGGCAGCATCTCCTTTGTTTTTCCATGAATTAACACAATCTCAATATCATGGCAAGATATATATCATAGCACACGACATCTAAAACAACAACATAAATGGACATAACATCAAGTTATGCCAATAATACCACGCTTAACCACTTCATAAACTATAACGAAGCAAATAAGGATTCACAAGCATGCTAGATTAAACCATACATTAAGTTTAGGGCACAACTCTTAATATCATGTCTCCAAGTGGTTAATTATGGACTATGATGGTGGAGCTACGTGTAGAAGTGTAGCTAGATCCCTTTTTCCAGCATGCCGATCTCAAAGTACCTAAAAACAACATAAAACACAAGTGTGAGTTTGAAAACTCAGCAAGCATATTGTAATGGACAACAAGATCATTTACAAGACAATAATACCTCACATCACATATAACATCTCATACTTGAGCACATAACAACATCATCATCATTAAAAAAAATGTATTGCAATGCAATGCAATGCAATGTTATGCTCATATCTCCATGGAAACTCATACCGGTATGGTTGAGTACACACCCGTCGGTGTGCACCCTCTCCCCCCTTCCATCCCGAAGATGGAGGGTGCCTACTCCTCGCTTCCACAACCCACGGTAGATGGAATCACGATGTAGGACTTACTCTAATGGCTCTCCGGATTAGTCATAACTTTCTCACCGACCTTCCCGGATTAGTTAATGACTTTCTCACCGCCCGGGCCATGTAACATGTCATGCATGCAACTATGCCAATTATCATATTTCACATGTACATAAACATATGGCAACTCATCATGACAAATATAAACACATGGCATCGAACCATGATAATCATACTCAATATTTCATTGGAAAACAGCAAGCATGGCAAGTGAGCATAGCAAGTGTTCAATCTTTCACCCAATATCAACAAACAACATACAATCCGCTATACATTACAACACACTTGCCTCAACCGCGGGCGACGGATTTGTGGGACGTAGAGGGCACTCCCGGTGTCACACCACCTGCACATAGGCATCACACACTCACAATAATGCCCGCAAAACAGTACACAAATCCCCATCTAACCCGACATTGCCCACTACTTGCAAACCTAAAAACAGAGGTTCTGTCCCGGCGGGACAGCAGCCTTGCAAAGGCCATAACTTGAGTTCTGGGACTTCAAATCGATTAAACGAGTACACCATCGCGAAGCTTAGGAAATTTCCTACCTTTTTCTAGTTATACGGAAAGACTGATTTGGACTCTAAAATTGTTTAATCTACAGATTACTACGATCTGTTCCAATCTTGTCACAGATTTTAACACGCTCGGTAAAACGGCCATAACTTTCAAACGGCTGATCGGATTTTAACGTGCTTTATGTGCACGGAAAGATAATTAAATTATCTACAACTTCTTTTAAGTCCGTACGGACAGATTCGGATTCTAAATCGACGAAAACTCGAACCCTAGCCCGACTGCTCAATCTGCCCGAAAACAGAAACGTGGCAACGTCTAGATCTAACCCAAAGAACTCCAATCCAGCACCACCAATTGATCTAAAAACTTGATAATCACCCTAAGAACAGTACCTAGATCAATTCCAAGGATCCCCATGATCATACCTTTGCCCAACGAACGAATCTCCAATAGATCTCCTCGCGGATCGCTCCTCGCTCCATGCTCCTCGCTCCTCGCTCCAACGGATGGATCCACAAGGTGCAGAGGTGTGGAGACCACCCTAGGGCAGCAAGGGGGTGGAGGAGAGGTGGGGAGCAATGGGGCAAAGGGGGAGGTGGAGGCGCACAAGAGGGAGAGGGAGAGGGGGTGGCGGCTAGGGCTTAGGAGGGGCAGGTGGGGGCGCCCAAGGGCAGGGGGAGCACGCCGAAAAGGCTGGTGGGGAGCCCTTTTACCAGCCCCCACACCCAATTCTAGTCCGTTACGGAGACCTACTCCATCCCACCAAAGCCCACCAAGGCCCAAACTCCCCCGGGAAGGCCCAAAACCCCGGAAACGCCCCGGAAAAGCTATTAACCTCCATATCCTATAGTTTTAACCTTAATTCCACATCTCATAATGTTATTAACCTTATCATGCACGTTAAATAAGGTTATGACACTCCGTGGCGACATAACACTTCAACCGGCCCAAAAACGCGAGAAAACCCTAAGCCGAAAGGTTTTATTCTCTAGTTTCACCTTCTATAACGTCACACCAAACCATAGTGTCACATTCTTCCCCCCTTCAACAGGATTCGACCTCGAATCCGAAGGACGCCAAAAACAACAACAAAGTCCCCAAGGGACAAAAGGCTTCTCTGCAGCACAAAACATTCGCTGACAACGACTAGAACCTAAACAAACGACAAACGAGTTCCCAAAACCAACACTTAAAGAAAAAGTGTTGATCTAGCTCAACTAAGGGCAACCGCTCACAGTTCAACTTTCAATTCAAATCCCAAAGCGAGAATCTGCGTTTCAACCTCGAAGGGCTTCAACAACCCAAAACGCTCGAATCCTCACGACAAACACCTCACCCTTCTATCACAACCTACCCGACTACACACACCGCAATAAACTCAACATGACAAAGTCAAAGGAAGTCACAATTCCTTTAACGACCTCTCTTCATTCGAAAGTTTCCATCGAGGGGAATAACTCATTAAGGCACACTAGCCCTTCCGATACACGATCATACTAACATTTTATTCCATCCTTTCCCGGCAAGACTCAAACCCAAAAACAACTAGTGAAGACAATCGCTCACGGCGAGCAATTATCACCGATCTACCGTCAACTTCACTTCCACCCATCGCTACTCTTAGTAAAGGTTAAACCCATACATCATCAACCTCCATCACAAACCACCCTTATACCACTAAGGTTCGACACCTAGCCCAAGCTAGGATCGAAAACCTTACCAAACCACAATTGGTTCCTTTCTTAAGAGGGTCTCGCCCTCACACAAAAACACTTAGCTATCAAGCCCAAGTGTACACACAACAACTCAAACCCAAAGCGTTAACAACCATTTTGGAAAGAATTCGGCAACATCCAAGCCAAAACACAAAGGAAGCATAAATCCCCTACATCACAACCAACATACCATAAATTGTTCATTGCTTCTTTTCATACTAGAAAGCAATGTAAATCTCGTTTCATGACATAAATTCACACTCTTAATGAGCACTCATGATTAGTCATATCTCCATATATGACTTTCTCACCGACCTGGCTCAACGACTCTTTTATCATTTAACATGTAAAAACGATGTCATGTTTACTTTTAACCATTCCCTCATCATGTAACCACACTACCGAATAGTCATTCACATGATGACTTTTGCCTCGGTATCATATGAATAAATCTCGAATAACATCGAGAGTTGCGCTAATTCGTATAAACTATGATGGCAACATCGTTAATCAACAAAACACCACATCGTGTGAAAACCTATCTTCGATTTAACACTAGCTTTGCAACACCTCGCAAAATCAAACTCAACCCTTTGGAACAGAACATCGACTCCAAAATCAAACATCTGCAGACACAAGCGCCATAAATTTTTATCAAAAGAGAGGGAAACTCAATCCAAAAAGAAAACTCTTCACTAACCAAATTCACTTATGAAACATTCATAAAAATCCAGACTTGTAAAACACCCGCACACCAGACACATTTTCCAAATGACTCCAACTCTAGTCAAATAGAGTTACACATCAAGGGCTTAACTCAAAAGTTTCCAACACAACCCTTTATGACCATCTGCTTCCTTTTAAAATTAATTCCAAAGATAAATCGGTCTGAACGCCGAAAGGGCGCGATCCACTCAAAAACTTTTGGATGTAAACTCAAACTCACAACACGAACTAAACAAATTCGCCAAAACCAAAGGTCGACACCAACCACTACGAGTTTTGGGGAAACTCTGAAACTCAACATAAGGAACACCTCAACCGAAAGCATTCAACCGAGATGGCAAACAACCAAACCAGTTTCAAAGGTTTTTAGACAACATTTCGAGATGAAAGGAACCATCTCTAGTACTCCACTACACTTTCCATTAAAGACTTCAATAATCACTATTTACTATCTGAGGAGCCCCAACACAATTCAACCGAAAGTTTCACAACAAATTCTTCCTCTAGTTACCATTCCCAACATTTTTTAATAAGGGTTTATGATGCTTATCAAAAAGGCACCCAACCAAGACTATAATGACATGATCCCCACGGCTCACCGAATCATAATATATCTTATTCTAAATTTGAAACATAGTACTTCCACAAATCTTTCAGCAAGATCAACCTATAAATTTCATACCACCTATATATTCACGTCTCGACAACCGAACCTAATTCAGTTAAACAACGACTTCAACATGTAAATATTATCTCTACAAGACAAAGTTCATAACTAGGATTCCAAGGCATACATTCATTAAGGATGAAATTGTACATCATGTTAATTATCCAAAGCTCACTCCATCGCAACATGTTAAAATTTTCCTCTATTTTAACCATGGTTTTCCAACGAATAATCTAAACAGTTACCACAACTACTTAGTCATCAACAACAACAAATGGGCATAATCATCAACCAATAACATTACTATTAGCTACCCTATACATAGGTGATAACAAAATTACCACCACACAACATACTCCCACTATTTAAAATAGACTGAATACTAGCATTAACACTACCATTAACAACATCATTAACAATAAGTCTTATGTCTTCTCCATTGATATCAATACTAGCATTGTAGCGACACAACTGCATACTTCCAAAGATGCTAGTAGTTTGCAACAACATAAATAGCAACTCTAATCAACATCCAAATTAAAGTCACTAGTCAACACGATTAAATTTCTCTATTAATCCATTAGATTAGAACATCTTTAACAACCAAAGAAAGTTTCTTTTACAATAACAATGATCTACATCATCTTAATGTTTTAACTATGCATCAAAGTTTAAACTTTTAACATTAACAAGGATCATAAGCACTTTTAAAGAAAGGCAACAGATTCTAAGCATGTACATTAACACATTTAATCATTCTCGCTAAGAGTAAACTGCAACACTAGTAGTCTATTTATTCTCAAGCTAGAGATATTAATCACATTGAATTGATTCAACTCAAAATTTAACTTAGCAACACATCAATCCATAAACCACATTGTTACCTACTACATAACATGCTAAACATCAATTCTTACTAGGGACAAACGATTTCACTCAAAAGACTACTTTGTTTAAAGAATTTTAGTTTTAAAAATCATCCTAATTTAATAAGGAAAATTTGACTATCAAAATAGCGATGATACAAAACCAAACTTGGTCATGCAAAGGAATTCACCAAAACACTTTTCAATCTCCAAGACTCCCACTGGAGGGAACCAACCGATCAAATAAACCTTTGCAAATAAAACCTTAGCACCAAACCCCAATCTTTCACGAAATAAGAAGGGTTTTTCAAAGATGATTTCTTAAACCAGTAAAATAACGAAATCAAACACCACGTACTACTACAAAGCCACAGAACTTCAGCCCTAACAAAGTGTCTGGCACAACTCCGCAATAACTCCTTTAACCACAGAGAAAGACAAACACAGGGATAAATTGAATGCTTGTTCCCCATAATGCAATCAACAGGCATCAAAACTGGAAAGGCGCCCAAAAGAAGTGCAACACTAGTCTCCTCTTCTTCGTCTTCAACCAAGGAAGAGAAAACCACACACCGCATACGGAACGATCCGCGAAAACCCAACACTTTTCATTTGATTCAAATCTACTAAAGACAAGAAAAGCAAAGAACACCGACTGTCAGAACGGCAAAGAACATACGAAGGAAACCACCATTAACTCTTCTATTTGACTCCAGTCAACTACCCGATCAACGACAGAAAGGATAAGCACTCTTCTCCTACAGGGGTCAATAGTTCTTCGGTGGTGGCGCTAACCGCCACACCACAAACCTCACCCTTACTATGAAATAAGAGAGGTGGTCAAACCCTTCGGCACCAAAACCCCACTTTTACCACCACAACAGGAATAATTCAATCATTTATCTCATAGACATAGCAACGTACTATATCAAATATAGCATTTAGCAACAAGGCTTAAGTACAACATTTAAGCGTAAACAACGATACCCATACCCTTCCTACTGTGCATCCATGTGTGTCAAATTTTAGATTAGTTATACCACTTTTGCAAGTTTTAATGTTGCTATCCTATGACAAAATTTTAGTAAAAACCTAAGCCATGTTTCTAAGTTATTCCACATCACATTTTAGTTGTACCCTATAGCATGACACTAAAAATACACATTCCAAGGACCTACAAAGCCGCTCGATACCAATCAGTAACACCCGGCATTTAATATGCCCGAATGCTACCAAACATAAGCTAAACAACATCTAAGTACCACAATTAAACATAAATTCCAGCAAAGGTTCATATGCTAAAACCGCTATTTCGAAAGCATCTCCTTTGTTTTTCCATGAATTAACACAATCTCAATATCATGGCAAGATATATATCATAGCACACGACATCTAAAACAACAACATAAATGGACATAACATCAAGTTACGCCAATAATACCACGCTTAACCACTTCATAAACTATAACGAAGCAAATAAGGATTCACAAGCATGCTAGATTAAACCATACATTAAGTTTAGGGCACAACTCTTAATATCATGTCTCCAAGTGGTTAATTATGGACTATGATGGTGGAGATACGTGTAGAAGTGTAGCTAGATCCCTTTTTCCCGCATGCCGATCTCAAAGTACCTAAAAACAACATAAAACACAAGCGTGAGTTCGAAAACTCAGCAAGCATATTGTAATGGACAACAAGATCATTTACAAGACAATAATACCTCACATCACATATAACATCTCATACTTGAGCACATAACAACATCATCATCATTAAAAAAAATGTATTGCAATGCAATGCAATGCAATGTTATGCTCATATCTCCATGGAAACTCATACCGGTATGGTTGAGTACACACCGTCGGTGTGCACCCTCTCCCCTTCCATCCCGAAGATGGAGGGTGCCTACCTCGCTTCCACAATCCACGGTAGATGGAATCACGATGTAGGACTTACTCTAATGGCTCTCCGGATTAGTCATAACTTTCTCACCGACCTTCCCAGATTAGTTAATGACTTTCTCACCGCCCGGGCCATGTAACATGTCATGCATGCAACTATGCCAATTATCATATTTCACATGTACATAAACATATGGCAACTCATCATGACAAATATAAACACATGGCATCGAACCATGATAATCATACTCAATATTTCATTGGAAAACAGCAAGCATGGCAAGTGAGCATAGCAAGTGTTCAATCTTTCACCCAATATCAACAAACAACCTACAATCCGCTATACATTACAACACACTTGCCTCAACCGCGGGCGACGGATTTGTGGGACGTAGAGGGCACTCCCGGTGTCACACCACCTGCACATAGGCATCACACACTCACAATAATGCCCGCAAAACAGTACACAAATCCCCATCTAACCCGACATTGCCCACTACTTGCAAACCTAAAAACAGAGGTTCTGTCCCGGCGGGACAGCAGCCTTACAAATGCCATAACTTGAGTTCTGGGACTCCAAATCGATTAAACGAGTACACCATCGCGAATCTTAGGAAATTTTCTACCATTTTCTAGTTATATGGAAAGACTGATTCAGACTCTAAAATTGTTTAATCTACAGATTACTACGATCTGTTCCAATCGCGTCACAGATTTTAACACGCTCGGTAAAACGGCCATAACTTTCAAACGGCTGATCGGATTTTAACGTGCTTTATGTCCACGGAAAGATAATTAAATTATCTACAACTTCTTTTAAGTCCGTACGGACAGATTAGGATTCTAAATCGACGAAAACTTGAACCCTAGCCCGACTGCTCAATCTGCCCGAAAACAGAAACGTGGCAACGTCTAGATCTAACCCAAAGAACTCCAATCCAGCACCACCAATTGATCTAAAAACTTGATAATCACCCTAAGAACAGTACCTAGATCAATTCCAAGGATCCCCATGATCATACCTTTGCCCAACGAACGAATCTCCAATAGATCTCCTCGCGGATCGCTCCTCGCTCCACGCTCCTCACTCCTCGCTCCTCGCTCCAACGGATGGATCCACAAGGTGCAGAGGTGTGGAGACCACCCTAGGGCAGCAAGGGGGTGGAGGAGAGGTGGTGGAGAGGTGGGGAGCAATGGGGCAAAGGGGGAGGTGGAGGCGCACAAGAGGGAGAGGGAGAGGGGGTGGCGGCTAGGGCTTAATAGGGGGAGGTGGGGGAGCCCAAGGGCAGGGGGAGCACGCCCAAAAGGCTGGTGGGGAGCCCTTTTACCAGCCCCCACACCCAATCCTAGTCCGTTACGGAGACCTACTCCATCCCACCAAAGCCCACCAAGGCCCAAACTCCCTGAAGGCCCAAAACCCCTAAACGCCTTAAAAGCTATTAACCTCCATATCCTATAGTTTTAACCTTAATTCCACATCTCATAATGTTATTAACCTTATCATGCACGTTAAATAAGGTTACGACACTCTGTGGCGACATAACACTTCAACCGGCCCAAAAACGCGAGAAAACCCTAAGCCGAAAGGTTTTATTCTCTAGTTTCACCTTCTATAACGTCACACCAAACCATAGTGTCACACATGTTCACAATGGACTAAACAAAAATCAGTCCGGCGTACATGCAAAAACAAGATTCAAAATGCCGTTCACGACGGACCAAAAATTTGGTCCAGCGTGCATGTAAAAACAGGCCTTCAAAATGCGTTCACGGCGGACCAAGGAATTGGTCCGGCGCTAATGCAAAGAGATGGTCCGGCGCAAAAAGGTCTAAACGCACATTCACGGCGGACCACAAATTTGGTCTAGCGTAAGCACGAAAAACGTTCCGGCGCAGATGGGAAACTTACTGTTTTTCCAGGTTTGGTCCGGCGCCAATGCGAAACTTACTGTTTTTGGAATTTGATCCGGCGCATGTACAAGCACAAACACATTTGCAACTTCAATTCTAAGACAATTTTTCAGCACATGATTTCACAAACTTTACTTATCCACTATAAATTCCCTCTTTCCCAATCTGATTTGCTATACTTGCATTTATCCCCTTTATTCCTTTGGCCCTTTTTGTGGCTATGGTTATTGCTAGCCTATTGAGCATTTGCATGTGCTACGAGCATTGCATAACCCCCTTTGGCAAGTACGTGATGATTCTTCACCAGGAGTTCATCACGCTTTTCTGCTTCTAGCAAAATACATGTAAACTCGGAGTAATTTCTGGTACTTAGCGTGATGATACTATTACAGCAGTATCCTCATATTGGGGTGGAAGGAGCATAATATCTTATCAATCATTTTAGCATTAGTAACCTTCTAGTTACATAATGTTAGTTTAGTGACAAGCTTGTGCATTGCAAAGTTATTTGCTGCCACAACCTTTAAATTACTGAGAGCGCGGGAGGGTTCATTTGTGTTGTCTTTTGGCAATAGGATGAATCTTTGCTAATTATATATTTTTCTTTAGGGAATTCAAAAATACTAGCTGTCCTTCTTCCATCAAAATATACAACCTTAAGGTCCGTATGAAAATGGAGTCTCAGGAAGTGCAAGGCCGTACACATGACGACTTAGGGAAGAACAGGGGTAGCAGCTTCAGACTAGAAAGAATAGCCCTAAAAAGTGGAGTTGTCAAATTAATCTTAGTTTTAATTACCCGAGTAAGATAATTGTTGCCATTCAGGGCAAGCTTAACAAATTTCCTCTATGCTATGTTCAACATTTCCTATTTCTATTTATGCCAAATAACTTTTACTACTAGTAAAATCATTATATCGCATACTCATTTTTCAATCAGTAAATCTTGGTCTATATCTATTAAGTAGATAATTATCTAAAATTTCTCAGAATTTTGCTAGCAATTTCCATAGTTTTTTTGCTAATTATTTAAGCAATTTTAAGAATTACGAAATAGAATAAAATAAATTTCAACATAAAATTATGCTAGGAAAATAAATTCAGAGACACAAGGTTCACAAATTCTATTTGGAGTTTTCTAGAATTTTTCTAGCATTTTCATGATTTTCTGTTGATTTCTAAGCAATTTTTAAAATTATTTAATAGCAGAAAAAATAAATTTCAGCACATATCAACATGAAATAATGCTAAGAAAAATAAAATCAGAGGCATAGTATGAACAATGTGTCATTGATTATCTATGATTTTCTAGTAATTTTCATAATTTTCGGTTAATATTTAAGCAATTTTCTAAATTACTTTATAACAGAAAAATTAAATTTCAGCACATATTAAGCATGACCAAAGCTAAAAAAATAAACCCATGATGTGGAACTTTCAATGTGCTAAGTACTAATTTTGCCAATATTTCGGAAGTCCATAGGCCTAAAAATCTAATTTTCAGGATTTAATACAAATTTCTAGGTTTATTTTCTGATTTTTGAAATTACAAGAAATAGAGGGGCAAAAGCGTAAATTTCTATTTTTAGAAAATAATAAATAAAAAGAAAATAATATGGACCGGGTTGGCCCATTGGGCTTACCGAGCCCATGACCCACGCCTCAAAACCCGACGGCTAGGGTTTCAATCCTAGCCGCCACTCCATTCATCCGCACAGTCGCATCCATGGCACTACTGTTGCCAACGCGAGCTCGGGCGGAGCACACCGCCGATGCGACGAGCACGCCACCTCTGACGCGAGCTCGGCCGTAGTATGCCACCGCCGCTCTTTGAGAGCCGGCTAGTGGAGCGACTGCCGCTGCCGCTCTTCGGGAGACACGGGCGATGACCGAGGCAACGAGGGCACAACCGCTGCTGTCAACATGCATGAAAGCCGAAGCGTCGATGGGCGCGGTCGTTGACGTGTACGCGGGAGCTGAGGAGTCAGCGGCGATGGCGCGGAATCCCAGGAGCCGGGGGCGAAGACTAAGCAGCAGCCGAGTACATCGTCTTCGGGCTAGGAGGGGGCGCGACGCGTGAGCGGAGACCGGCGGCGGCGGCTTCAGACCAGTGGGTGGCGCAACGCACGGTCGGAGACTAGGGACAGCGGCTTCCTACCGGTGGCCACGGTAGAGCGAGAGTCGGCACGGCTCCCGCGGCGCAGGGGCTGAGTTTCTGCATGCGACTTGTGCTCATGTCAGGCGCGGCGGCGCGGCCTGCGAGCAACAACAACGGCGGGATGCGGTGGCCTACAGGGCTGTGGCGGTTGCCAAGGGGCCGAAGGGGTGGCGACGAGCCACATGGAAGCTGGCGTCCAGGAGATTGAGGCGGCTGCGGGCGCACCGGGGCGGCGGCCGGCCATCTTGGAGGCCAAGGCAGCGTGCAAGCAGAGGCCGAGCGCGACAGGCGCAGGTGGCCAGGCCAAAGCAGTTTTCGGTAGGCGCGACGATGTCGGCTTTAGGCCAAACAGCAGCGATGGTGACGTGACTGAAGGCTTTAGCCTTTGTTTTTTTTTAATATATGAACAATAGCTTTTTTTGCAATAGTAGATTAGGTTAAGCAGTAATCTATGTTAGCGAAAGAACAATCTGTAGGATTTGTTTAACTGTTCATGTGCGATCAACTTACGTAGGGTTTGACGCAGTGTAGATCGTGTGTTGCCGGTCGATTCAATGCCGTGTAAATTTGACGCGGGCAGACAATTAGATCGGCCTTGGCAGAACATCATGCGTTCGTGACAAACATAGATCAATATGTGGTTAGTATCAAGAAAACAAGATTGGTCTACTTGCAAAAGGATATAGACGACAAACGCTGGCTTTAGCTATGTAAAGTTTCGTGCTGATAACATGTTGTAAAACATTGTCGTTCTCCCTCGCCAATTAATAGCATGCCCACAGAAACACACGACCAAGAATAAGAGCACAAGTAGGAGCACACACAACGTGGGGGGGGGGGGGGCAAGCTCTCTCTTTATTATATTGATTTTTCTGTATAAAACAACGCCCAATATATAAGATAAAAACTCCTAGAGATTAGCTCGGATTCATCCAGAAATGAACAGAATCATTCCACACAAGGACACGGATTCTAACCACATCATAACATATACAGCATTTCTGTTTTCGGTAACACTGGTGAGCGTCGCGGCATTGTTGTCACCGTCATCTCTGGCGAACCTAGCTTGACGCCAAATGCTCCATCCTCGTCCTCCTCAGTAAATTCAGCTGTTCTCTTCGCGTTGGGACGACAGAACAGGCGTATCCGATCCAGCAAACCTCATCGACGAGGAATGTGTGCACAATAGACAATAAAGTGGTCGAGTTTATGGTGATGGCGCAATTAAGGCTTAGGAGTGAGGAGGGCAGTTTGGTTTTCAAAGGAGCGAGGGTAAGAAATCTAGGGGCATTCGATGGCTCACAAAATTCAAGTGAAGTCCAAGCAAGTTTTACATGCGTGATAAAATAGATAATCTCATCAGCATATGACCTGAAAAGTAAAGGGAGTTGCCCTTTTTGACGATGATATTCCCGTTTAATGTGAGGCTTAGTTTTCTCCACGGAGCCTCTAACGCCGCGGTGTCCTCTGCCCCACCCTGTGCCACCGTTACTCATTTCTCTGTCGTGGAATCAGTATGGCAATGACAACCTTGATGTGGGCACAGCAGTTTCTGGTGAGGACGACGATGGCTAGGAAGCACTGAAGTAGCGACAGCGGCCTCCTCTCGATTCGAGCGGTGACCAGGGTTTAAAATGCCGAATGAATTTCGTGAAATTTGGCCTTACCGTTCGGTTTCGAAATCGGATTTCGATCGGTTTTTTGTTCAAATTCAAATTTAAAAAATTTGACCAAATTTATCCAAAATTTTCTTATAATTAGTATTAATATTTTTATGACCTCTTGTGTGAATATTTTTTTGAAAAAAATAAATTAAAGACATTTTTGAGCCATTCAAAATATAGATAATAGAAAAAGCAAAAAAGAAGAAGAAGTATTTTTATTAACAATTTGTTGTAGTATGTCAAGTAGCAATATTTCTTCAATTATGTTAAGTAGCAATATTTGTTAAAGTATATTTAGTAGCAATATTTATTCAATTATATTTAGTAACAATATTTGTTGAAGTTTATTTTAATGTGTTAATGTTATCTAATATTGAAAATTTTTCTTGTATTGATTTGTGACAACTTTCAATTATTTAAAATAGAGCAAAGGTATGGTATTTTTTAATATATTAATGTTATCAAATATTAAAAACTTACTTGTATTGCTATAGTATATTTAATGTGTTAATGTTATCTAATATTGAAATTTTTTGATATGTGACAAATTTCAATTATTTAAAATATAGTAAAGGTATGGTATATTTAATATGTGAATGTTATACAATATTGAAAAGCTTACTTTTATTTCTATAGTATATTTAATATGTTAATGTTATCTTGCTATGGTATATTTTAATATTTTAATTATATGAATGCTTATTTTTGCACTTGTATTGATATGTGACAAGTTTTAATATGTGAATTGCATTTTATAAATTTTACAATATTTTTTTGTAATTTTTCTTACTTTTTTATATTTTTCTTAATTTTTTAAACCTATCATCGAAATTTCGAGCTTTTCGATCGAATTTTGACACTTTTCGATGGAATTTCGAGCCTTTCGATCAAATTTCGCTCATGCATTTGACCACTTTTCAAATTTATTTGACTTTCAAACCGTTCGAAATTTCTCGAATTTCGTCGAATTTTGCTACCGACGGATGCGCGAAAAATGAGTCCGAAACGAAATTGAAAACCCTGGCGGTGGCAAATTTCAAGCAACTACGGTAGATCTAGAGGCAACGATGACAACCTGAAGCGACAGTAGCACAGGGGCAAGCCTTGATCCAGCGGCGAGCTTCGTCGGCACAGTGGCGACCTCCATAGCATGATGTCATTCTCAGTTTGAGGTGATGACAAGTAGACCGACATAATCTTTTTTTAGCTTGCATCTAGAGGTGGGCGTCGTGCCATGCCGTGCCGGCTCTGCCTGGGCCCATCATGTTTCGGGCCGGAACCGTGCCGTGCCACGATGGCCCATCGTGCCCACCGTGCTTGTTTGTCTTGGCCGACTTCGCCTTTGGCAAGCCAGTCCGGCCCATTTAACCGTGCACCTTTCGTGCCGTGCCGGCCCAAGCCCGACCCATTTTCACTATTGTGACGAGCAAAGAAATAAAACACATCACTACTACTAAGCTACCTATTTTAATTACATAAGAGACTAATCACATCAACAAAATGTCAAACATAAATGCAATGTTTGAAGATGCCCTGGATCAACAATATCTGCCAAATTTTTGGTCTTAATCCATGATTTTGTGCCCGTTCGCGTGCGTGCCCAAATTTAAACGATCGTGCGGTCGTCGGCCGCCCATCGTGCTCTCGGGCCGGCCACGTACTACGATTAGTGCCGCAGGCCGTCTTTGTCTTGCTTTGCACCGGGCCATCCCGTCGTGCTTCAGGCTGGCCCAAAAGAGTCCGGCCCAAGTGCTCACCTCTACTTGCATTGGTGTATATAAGATACATCGTTTCTACTTGTCTCTATTTCTAGCACCAGCTCTCCACTGGCTAACAGATGTTAACTCATCTCTTTACTCTTCTAGCACTGGTTTTTCACCACATTGTAGTATTGTACATGACCTAATCTGTCATCTAATGGAAGCTGTTGTGTCTAGAGGTGGGCATTTGGGCCGGGCTCTTTTGGGCCGGCCCGAAGCACGATGGGTGGCCCGGTGCAAAGCACGGCATGGCACGGTTCCGTGTCGGGCCGGGCCGGCACGCGACTGTAGCTCGGGCCGTGTCGGGCCCGGGAACCGAGCACGACGGGCGGCACGGCACGGCACGGCACGAACGGGCACGAAATCACGAATTAAGGCCTAAAAATTGGCAGATATTGTTGATTCAGGGCATCTTCAAGCATTGCATTTATGTTTGATATTTTGTTGATATGATTAGTCTCTTATGTAATTAAAATAGGTAGTTTAGTAGTAGTGATGTGTTTTATTTTTTTACTCATCACAATAGTGAAAATAGGTCTGGCCTTGGCCTACACAGACGGCAGGACGGCGCAAATGGGTCACGCTTTGGCTCGCCAAAAGCGAAGTTGCGGACGCCCGACACTGGCACGATGGGCCGTCGTGGCACGGCACGGTTCCAGCCCGAAGCACGATGAGCCTTGACCGGGCCGGCACGACACAACACAACTTGTGTCATGTTAAGCAGTTGTATTTGGGTTAGGGCAGCCTAGTGGGTGTACGTAGGGGTGAAAACGGGTCGGATACGGTCGGATATTGCTCATCCCGTATCCTAACCCATATTATTATCCCGGATTCGGAGTCGAATACGGATAGACCGGATACGGATACGAATTCGGAGTAGTTCGGATTCGGACACAGGAGGATACATGATGGATACGGATCGGAAACGGATAATATAGTCGGATAGTACGCAAGGCAAAAAAAATGCATGAACCATACAACATTCACATGAACCAATGAACTTTTCAACGCAAGTACGAACATAACAATATAACATAGCTCTCACACGATAACACACATACATGATCACATTGACATAATCATAAGTCATACATAAATCCAACATAAGTGATTCATACATAAGTGATCCAACAAAAGTGATTCATACATAAGTCCAACAAAAGTGATTCATAAATAAGTTTTGACTTCCTTGATTTATTCGATAGGATATGTTGAAGCTTTAGTCTTGGTTCTGCCATATATCTGTTGTACACAAAGATGCCTATTCGACGTATACCTTTTCGACATATAGTGGCATAACATTATATGAGTTGATGATTTTAGAACACACATATGACATAACATTATATGAGTGGATCATCTACTGCTATCACGGCTCATTCAGCTGGATTTGAAGTATGTGATGACCTACCTCCCATGGGGCAAGCACTCTCTGTGCGAGAGCACCAGAAGAAATGCTGCAGACTGCAGCTCAAAAGGCAAAGGTACTTCTTTCAATATATTTAGCCCCAAGCTGTATACCAAATCTCTACTTAGTCACTTACCTGAACGCCTGGATCTACCCTAAAATTGCCATCAACATGCCATTGGTGAATAACATTGTGTGTATTTGTCAACAATGCACAGAATGACAGAATACAGAGAGAGGGTACTAAAAGATAACTTGAAGGATGACAAAAAGGTAGGATCTGGATCAAGTTTCTTGAACACGGAAAGTTTCCCCTCAGCATAGTTTAATCTGTTCATTTTACTCATTGACAGAGAGGAACACTAACTCGAATGGGATCCATCTCATCAGAACAAGCAGGTAAATATAAGAGTCAACTTTCCTTTTAGTCACCAGATGTTAGGCATTTGACTTGAAAGAATTACTTGCTAGACACATGCTTAAGATTGGACATGAAGAGATTGAAAGATCATATATGACATACATATGACATAACATTGGTAATATGGTGCACATAAAAATTCAGTCCATATTTTCTTTTCAGGCGTAAGGCAAATCGATTCATATACAGCGACATAGCGTCAAAGCATTCTCCAAATGAACCAAAATTATGATTAATTGATTAGATCAACCTCAAGGGGACCTGAAATTGGATCATCCCTATTTCCTTAACAGGAGGGCGCGACGGTTGTTACCTCCAGTAGCAGGAGAGCCAGCAGGGCGATGCTGTGGAGGGTGCGGTGGACGGAGGCGTGCTGGCGCAGTGGACGACGGTTCGGCGGATGGCGCGACGATGGTTCGGCGGAGGGTGACGGCTTGGCGGAGGGCGCGATGACGGCTCGGCGGCGGCGGCGGCTCGGCGGCGGGCGTGAGGATGAGGGCGGAGGGCTTGGGGGACGACGGCTTGGTGGACGACGGCTCGGCGGCGACGACGACGTTCAGATCTGAGGACTGAGGAAGAGAGGAGCAAGCGACTGAAATGGGCAGTCCAGAGAGGAAACCTGGATTAGGGCATGGACCGCATGGTCTTGCCTTCTTGGACTTAGTCATTGTCTCATACTCTCATTGACCAGTGATCCAGTGCACATGTTCGGATATCCGGTTATGGTATTCGGGTAATATCCGGATTAATACGGGAATTATCCTTATCCGGCGGATATTGGACGCCCCGAATCTGTATCCGTATCCGTATTTGATTATCCGGATCCAATCCGAATCCGACCGGATATAAAAACATCTTCCCGGATCCGGTTTTTTTCGGATCCAGTTCCGGATCGGGTGGGAAATATCCGACCCGTTTTCACCCCTAGGTGTACGGAACACTGGGAACAAAACAGCGGCACGGCATGGTGCCCACTACGCGAACAGCGAAGCCGACAAAACACAAGGCGAACGACTGGCTGACGCGTGGAGGTGTGACGTGAGCGAGGGATCATGAGTCCACGTGCTAGCCGGCTGCTGTGCACTACAGGTACTACCGTCGTTGCTTTGCTCCTACAAGAGAATTTTTTTTAATAATACATATTTTATTCAAAATTGCAATCATATACCACCAAAAAAAAATTACAGAACTAGACGTCTGTAGCTCTTTCATTGGGCGACTGAGCCTCTGTAGCTCTTTCATTGGGCGACTGAGCTTCTGTAGCTCTTTGAAATGGCTACTGAGATTCAGTAGCTTGTTGAAATGGCGACAGAGCCTCTATAGCTCTTTGAATGAGCTACAGAGCCTCTATAGCTGATCCATTAGGCGACAGAGCCTCTGTAGCTCATTGAACTGGCGACAGATAGATCGATTAGGGTTTTTAAATTTTTGAAGGTCGAAATCGAATGAAATAAATGTTTAAATTTTTGTTAAGCTATAAGGGTTCGTAATATATAAAAAAAAGGTATGATGTCGCATGGAAAATTAAGTTGTATGCATGGCTGCTAAAGATCACTTATTCGTAAGGTAGATGTCCAATTTTCGAAAAAATCTTTACGAATGAACTGAATTAATAAACCAAATGGCTATAAGATTCATCTATTTCATGAAACGCAGAATGCTTTTCGGTACCGCGTGAAATATCGTATTTGAATATATTTTTTGGGAAGAATGCGACAGATTCGGTCTTTGATACATGGGCCACCATATTGTGGCCTTTTCGGCATGTAAATTGTAAATTGTAAATTGTAATCGCGCAATAACCGTAAGTAATATAGTCTATAACATTCTATAATGTGTATGCCTTTTTGGCGGGTATTAGGATATCGTGTTTGAAGGTAATTTTTTGTAAGAATGAATGAGATTTGCAATAAACATACATAATAATATTATATTCTATAACCGTAAGTATTATAGTCTGTAACAAAATGAACGCGTAAGCCTTTTCGGCATGCTGTAAGATGTCGTGTGTGAAGCTATTTTTTGGTAAAAAGGGATGAGATTTGCTATGTGATATCTGGACTAGCATATTTCCCTACAATATTATATTTATACCATCCGTTGCATCTAAAATGCAGCAGCGCAATAACCCTAAGTAATAATGCATGTGACGGTATGGTAATTTTTGGAATACTGTACAAACTATAAGTCATATTTACAAACATGAACATCATATTCGTATATTTATAGAAATCGCAGTCATACCTGAAATTTTAAAATTCGTTTATTCTTTCCCGAAACATGAAATACTGTTTCACATGTATTTAAAAAAATGCGGTAAGTGTATTGCAATAACCGTAAGTATAGTCCACAACAAGTCATGTTTTGAATAGTTTAGCTTTTTGAGACATAATTAACGACATTGCAACGCAGAGCCCTTATGATGAACGCAATAACGTCAACAACATAGCATTACAACATAGGAAATGCAGAAATACAGAAAAAAGGCTTAAAGTTAACATGCCTTAGGTTAAGGAAACAACAAGGGTCCTTCTGCCACACTACTGAGTGCACCGTGGATATTTCCCCTTGCGCAACCCATCGGTGCCTGCCGCCCTGGCCCTAGACGCCCTCTCACGCTTCCTCTCATTCTCGGCCTCCCGCTCGGCCGCCAGGGCCTGCCGTTCGGCCTCCCTCTGTGCACGCATTTCTTCGGCAGCCTTCATGCGCTTCTCCTCGTCTTCCTGCTCACACCACTGCTGCTGTACCATAGATCTGCGATGCGAGTACTCCCAATTCCGCATCCTCTCCATTTGAGGAGTTTGCTCCGCATCGTAGAATCTGATGAACTCGCACAATGGAGTCTGCAATTGGCGACAGAAGATGGTAGTAATGTATTAAGGTTTTCCACGGTTCGATGTTACAGCAAATGCGAGTACGAACATACCGGGCTTCTCCGCCGCATCCGCATCTGCATCGTTTGCTCGGAGTCGCGGTTGCGGCAGCTCCAGTACCTCATACCGTACGTGTATGAGTTGTCTACGGACTGCCGGAAGCGGCAAGGATCCCCACATAGGCACATGGGGACTGTGTGCCTTCGAGGATGGCTTCGACAACGCTGTGCCTTGGGGGCGATGGGAACTCCATTGGCACCGGTAAGTTGGCTGGTGAACTTGTGCGACGTAGTTCGGATTGCTAGGTTGGTCTGATTATTGGGAGGCGACCACTGGGGTTTAAATAGTCAGCCACCAGCCATACGAGAGAGTGGCGGACTTAAGAGAAGTTCACGTCCGCCAGCATCGGATTCCTCTGCAGCTTTGCATGTGATGGGACGTGAGCCTGCCTATGGCCACAGCTTTACACAGGCTTTCCTGGTTCTCCACATAGTTCTGAACTTGCTCTCCTGGTCCTGCTAGCACGGTCTTTTAAACATATTCATCAATTCCCTGTGTTTTCATGGAGACGAAGTCTGAGGGAAAGCATAATTAACGGTGCGAAATAATAAAACATACGTAACGTGCAAAAGAACGACGACACATGAGTCGTCAATGTCATGAAAAGTACAACATATAAGTATTATCAAAAGTAGTAACAATCATAAACAAAACAAACTAGCGTCGGCCCCGCTTCGGCTGTGGGGGCCTCCTCCAACGGATCTGGTCCCGTGAGTACGTCAGCTGAGCCGGCGCGCGGTGCGGCCTCAGTGGTCTAGCGTCTGGTGTAGTGTAGCCCGGCTGAGTCCCTGGCGTCGGTGGTGGTGCCCCGTGTAAATGCGATGGTCCAGGCTCCTCAGGAAAAAACCTGGACAGTCCAGCATCATCTAGGTCATGGTCCGCGTAAGCTGAGTCGTCAGGCTGATCGTCGTAGTCGTCAGGTGCAGCTGCAGACGTAGACGGGAACAACCGTGCCTGTGAGCCTATATGAAATGGAGAATTGTTGGATGAGTTAAAAAGTGATTCAAAAAACAAAAAAGTGGTTGAAAAACAGAGTAAGTGCGATGGAGTACTCACCTCCAGCGTGACCTGAGTGCCCAGCCCCTCGGCCTCTCGCAGTCGACGGCATGATGGTGGCACGGGAGGATGGAGGGCGCGCAGACGTACCAGCAAGACCCGTGCCTCCTCCAAGCGGTACCTGGTCGCCTACCACATCAGAAGGCTGGCGGCAGCCTGCCATCTCTAGGACGCGTCTGGCACTGAGCTATAACCTCACGAAGAAGGTGTTCACCTCCTGTCAGGTCACCTCAGCTCCGCTGGTCAGACGGGCAAGGTAGCTCCCTACCTCGTCGTGGTACTGCTGCAAAACGTCAGTCTAAACAAACATTACGAATTGGTTAGCTCTGTTACCAACTAAGCGTGCACGAGATCGTAGATAGGGCGCAACGTACTGCAGCGTGGAGAGCCGAGTCGGTGTGGGACGGGTACATGTCCGCCACCGTGGGAACATGTCTAGGAGGATCGGGGTCGACACGTACCAAACGCAGGAGCGTACGAGAAGTGTACCACCGTCGGTAGGCGCGGTACGTCTGCGGGTCGTACACCGCCTCCTCAACGTGGACGTCCTCCAGGGCTCCCGCCCACTCCTCAACCCACGGCGCCATGCGTATGTGCCAGGGGGTGGCCCCATGCACACCCTTCCTACTGTGCCTGTGGATAATGTAACACCCCAGCATTTAATATGCCCGAATGCTACCAAACATAAGCTAAACAACATCTAAGTACCACAATTAAACATAAATTCCAGCAAAGGTTCATATGTTAAAAACTGATATTTCGGCAGCATCTCCTTTGTTTTTCCATGAATTAACACAATCTCAATATCATGGCAAGATATATATCATAGCACACGACATCTAAAACAACAACATAAATGGACATAACATCAAGTTACGCCAATAATACCACGCTTAACCACTTCATAAACTATAACGAAGCAAATAAGGATTCACAAGCATGCTAGATTAAACCATACATTAAGTTTAGGGCACAACTCTTAATATCATGTCTCCAAGTGGTTAATTATGGACTATGATGGTGGAGCTACGTGTAGAAGTGTAGCTAGATCCCTTTTTCCCGCATGCCGATCTCAAAGTACCTAAAAACAACATAAAACACAAGCGTGAGTTCGAAAACTCAGCAAGCATATTGTAATGGACAACAAGATCATTTACAAGACAATAATACCTCACATCACATATAACATCTCATACTTGAGCACATAACAACATCATCATCATTAAAAAAAATGTATTGCAATGCAATGCAATGCAATGTTATGCTCATATCTCCCTGGAAACTCATACCGGTATGGTTGAGTACACACCCGTCGGTGTGCACCCTCTCCCCCCTTCCATTCCGAAGATGGAGGGTGCCTACTCCTCACTTCCACAACCCACGGTAGATGGAATCACGATGTAGGACTTACTCTAATGGCTCTCCGGATTAGTCATAACTTTCTCACCGACCTTCCCGGATTAGTTAATGACTTTCTCACCGCCCGGGCCATGTAACATGTCATGCATGCAACTATGCCAATTATCATATTTCACATGTACATAAACATATGGCAACTCATCATGACAAATATAAACACATGGCATCGAACCATGATAATCATACTCAATATTTCATTGGAAAACAGCAAGCATGGCAAGTGAGCATAGCAAGTGTTCAATCTTTCACCCAATATCAACAAACAACCTACAATCCACTATACATTACAACACACTTGCCTCAACCGCGGGCGACGGATTTGTGGGACGTAGAGGGCACTCCCGGTGTCACACCACCTGCACATAGGCATCACACACTCACAATAATGCCCGCAAAACAGTACACAAATCCCCATCTAACCCGATATTGCCCACTACTTGCAAACCTAAAAACAGAGGTTCTGTCCCGGCGGGACAGCAGCCTTGCAAAGGCCATAACTTGAGTTCTGGGACTCCAAATCGATTAAACGAGTACACCATTGCGAAGCTTAGGAAATTTCCTATCTTTTTCTAGTTATACGGAAAGACTGATTCAGACTCTAAAATTGTTTAATCTACAGATTACTACGATCTGTTCCAATCGCGTCACAGATTTTAACACGCTCGGTAAAACGGCCATAACTTTCAAACGGCTGATCGGATTTTAACGTGTTTTATGTACACGGAAAGATAATTAAATTATCTACAACTTCTTTTAAGTCCGTACGGACAGATTCGGATTCTAAATCGACGAAAACTCGAACCCTAGCCCGACTGCTCAATCTGCCCGAAAACAGAAACGTGGCAACGTCTAGATCTAACCCAAAGAACTCCAATCCAGCACTACCAATTGATCTAAAAACTTGATAATCACCCTAAGAACAGTACCTAGATCAATTCCAAGGATCCCCATGATCATACCTTTGCCCAACGAACGAATCTCCAATAGATCTCCTCGCGGATCGCTCCTCGCTCCACGCTCCTCGCTCCTCGCTCCTCGCTCCAACGGATGGATCCACAAGGTGCAGAGGTGTGGAGACCACCCTAGGGCAGCAAGGGGGTGGAGGAGAGGTGGTGGAGCAATGGGGCAAAGGGGGAGGTGGAGGTGCACAAGAGGGAGAGGGAGAGGGGGTGGCGGCTAGGGCTTAGGAGGGGGAGGTGGGGGCGCCCAAGGGCAGGGGGAGCACGCCCAAAAGGCTGGTGGAGAGCCCTTTTACCAGCCCCCACACCCAATCCTAGTCCGTTACGGAGACCTACTCCATCCCACCAAAGCCCACCAAGGCCCAAACTCCCTGAAGGCCCAAAACCCGAAACGGCCCTAAACGCCGGAAAAGCTATTAACCTCCATATCCTATAGTTTTAACCTTAATTCCACATCTCATAATGTTATTAACCTTATCATGCACGTTAAATAAGGTTACGACACTCCGTGGCGACATAACACTTCAACCGGCCCAAAAACGCGAGAAAACCCTAAGCCGAAAGGTTTTATTCTCTAGTTTCACCTTCTATAACGTCACACCAAACCATAGTGTCACAGATAAGAAATACCAATACCATGAGTAGATTGCATGACACAGCAAGTATTACGAAACATAGATGGACGAAACTTACGCGTGGTCGGCTGGTGGGACCAAACGGCCGACCTGCACTGGGAAGGCCTGTCGTAGGCCGAACTGCCTCATCACTCGATGGACAGCGTAGCCCTCCACTTGTACGTCAAACACGAGGCACCGACGCGTGATCCAGTACGCCGCATCTCGTGTGCAAAGGGTGGAAAGGCCACCCGACGCACGATCCTGGACCTCAGCATCTGCGTACGGCGTCCAGCGCATGTGGTCCTCGGTGAGGTGGTCGAACGCAGCGACGAACTGTGGGTAGCCCGTACGCACCGTCTTGTGTGCCCATCTAGGCTGTAGGCAAAAGCAAAAGTTTATGCTATTAGTCACAGATGAGAAAGCAAATTTCAAAAAATCGTTATTGCAATAGCTTACCCGTCTATGGCACCAGATGGTGCCGATGGTGGGACCGTCGACGTCGCCATCGCCTGTCGGGTGAAGAGGCTCCAGGTCGATGTCGGGCCGCCTTATCTGGAATCTCTCGTATGCCCACAGCTGTACAAGCAATGGACATCCTCCAAAGATGGCGCCGTCTGCGGTCCGTACAATCAAGCCGCGAGTGCCCTGCAGACGTCGTGCATAGCACAGCGGACCCCCAAGAGTACTGTGGCACGGCCTCAAGTGGGGAGTCAGCGATCTCCCTCGCGAACTGGATGAGGTGCTTGTCCACGCTATCCCCATGGGAGCTCGTGAACATGCACCAGCCAAAGAGCCACAACAGATACGCCTCCAGGTGCCGGGACACCCTATACTCGTCCGCTGGCTCGACGATCTCCGCGGCCTACAAAATAAAGTCCTCTTGTTATTTTAGGGAGCACATGCAAAAATAAATTTTAAAGTGCGCTATGCATAACGAATCGCCGGCCACCGCAGCGTCGGACCGTGTGTACTGTCGAAGGTCTGGTACCCAACGGCTGGTAGCACATCGTGGAACCTGTCGAGGGTGTCCTGCCGCCACATCGGCCTGACATCCTCCGGCACCACCGGGTGACCGGCAATCAGCAGCCCAAGAAGGTAGGAGACGTCCTGCAGCGTGATCACCATCTCCCCGACGGGTAGATGGAAGGTGTGGGTCTCTGGCCTCCACCGATCCACCAGAGCGGTGATCAGGGACCTGTCAAACGGGAACCGGTGACCACCCACATCCTCCACCATGCGGGCGAGTGGCAGCAACCCCGAGGCTCGGAGCCTGTGAAACACAAATAATGTAAATAATGTCAGTACTATACTAATCATCGTAGTACAAGCAAGACATATGGAAAATTTTGTACTAGTATGTTACCTGGGGATCCAACGAGGATCGAGGGCCCAACCATACTGTGGTGTCCTCGGCCGAAGTACACCGAGCTGCATAGGATCCCCTCCATCCTGTGGACAAGCGGTCGCGAATCGGGCACGGTGAAAGCGATCCACGACCGGATCTAGCAGCTCGAAGGGCCAGTCGTCATCTCAGATCTTTCTTGAGCCATACCTGCAAATGTCATAGATGAAAATTATAATTGGCAGGCATGTACAAACAAAAGCGTACGAAAAACTATGAAAGCATGACAATAATGCGTTCCAACAAAAAAGCACATAGAACATTACACCATTGACCTTGCTAGTCCCGAAACAAATGGGCCGTGAGGACACAACACTCACAACTACAGGGAACAAGCTTACAGGTAGGCACAAAATAGAGTTCGCACAACACGCATTACAACGGTAAAATGTCAATTTGACAGAGTTCACGATACACACATTACATCGGTGAAATGTAAATTTGACAGAGTTCACGATACACACATTACATCGCTAAAATGTAAATTTGACATAGTTCACACAGCACGCATTACATCGGTGAAATGTAATTTGACATCATTTAGTTGATATTTGAAGTTGCTTCTCATCCGGTACGATGGGGTCATGCACCACTCCTCGCAGAGGAGGATCCTTCCCCCACTATCGGATTGACACCTCCTCCTTCATCTCCTTCGTTCCGTGCAAGGCAGTTCTTGAATGTATGTCCTCTTTGCTTGCACAACGAACATTTCTTCCCGTGTTTGCCAGCTTCTAACTCATCCATATCATTTCTGATACACCTTGTTTTCCGATGCCCGGCTTTGCATCTTCTACCATCGAAATCAGGCACCCAAAACCTTTCATCAATAGAAGGAGTTGTGGTGAAAGAACCCACAACACCATAACCATAAAGCTCCTCGCTCCAAGTTGCCATCACCCTTTCCTTCGTAAAATATTCAGATAGGTACGTACCAGGTTGCATTCCAAACAAAGCACAAGCGGCTATGACATGTGAACATGGCCTATGCAAAAGGTAGGGCTTGTTACACGAGCATTTGCAATCATCCTGTAATGTGCACTCTTGGATGACCACCCGCTGGTTGGTTCCACGTCGTCCTTTATCCCTACAAATCACCTCGAAGCGCATTGTTCGTGCACCAACTTTGATAGCCCTATGCTTTGACGCCTTCAAACTCTTCTCATCCATGTATTTACTGATCATGGAAGAGTAAATGCACTTCTCATCTCTCATAACTATCTCAGCAGCTTGATGCCTGTCCACAAAGTACTTGGTTGTGCCACGCAGCACTCCCTCAACAATTCCAACCAGGGGGAGGCACCTCATTCCTCTCATCACCCAGTTGTAAACTTCTGCAAAGTTAGTGGTCATGACACCATATCTAGCACCATGTGTGTCATGTAATAGTGACCACTTCTCTTTCTGTTCGTGCTTGATCCAATCAGAGAAACATTTTATTGGCCTTTGCCTTCGACGACGAATGGTGGCGTCATCTTCTGTTGGCAGGGGGAAAAGAGGCATCGCCTGCTGTTGTGCACTCTCGTCCTTGTGTTTTCTTGTGAGCTCATCAAGGTTTCTCCATAGAGTCATAAACTTTCTCTCCTGGTTCTGCTTGCACAGTCTTTTGAACATGTTCATCAGTTCCTTGTTCTTGAATTGCTTATAGAAGTTAGCACCCAAATGCCTCATACACCATCTGCTATGCAAGTCCGGCCATGGGAATGGCTCCTCCGCCTCGCTTGCAATCGGTTGATAGCACTAAGCAGACCATCATGCCTGTCATGCAGCACGCACACATCTCGATGAGTTTTGACCACCCCCATCTTCAAGTTCCGTAGGAACCACAGCCAACTGTCATAATTCTCGCTTTCCACAAAGGCGAAGGCAACTGGCAGAATCTGGTTGTTTCCATCAACGCCCACAACGGTCAGTATTTGCCCTCTGTATTTCCCGGTCAAGAATGTCCCGTCCACACACAACAGTGGACGGCAGTGATAGAACGCCTTGATGCAAGGTCCGAATGCGAAGAACACTCTTTTGAGATGCATTTTAGTCGGCCACTTCATTGATGGACAATCTTGCAAATTATAGTAAGTGCCAGGATTTCTTCCCTGAATGCAACTGAGCAGTGCGGGCAGATTGTGGTACGAGTCTTCAAACTTGCCGAACCTCATTTCCAATGCCTTCTGTTTCGCCCTCCATGCCTTGCCATAGCTAATTGTGTACTGATATCTATTCTCGATTGCTTGGATAATTGCACGGGGCTCAAATCTCAGGTTCTCCACTATCTCGGCGTACATAATGTTCGCGACAAACCCGGATGATAGGTTCCTGTGAGCCATAAGTGTTTCCTCCGTCATACAGCAATGCTGCTCAACCTTCGAACATTGCCAATGGGTGCCCCATTTGGCCTTGTACGCATGCACTCTCCACGGACACCCAACGATCTCACACACCACGTCGTAGGATGTTGGGGTGGATTTCTTAACCTTGAAAGTCCTTCTTAACGATAAGGCCCAATCTTTCACAGCATCCTGCACAGCCTCTTTTGTGGGGTATATACTGTTAAGCCTCACCTCATTTTCACTACACTGCGAAGGTGTCTCGCTGCTTTCGTTGACAATCAACTGATCAAATTGTTGCGTGCTCCACTCGGCTGGCACAAGCGGCTCCGTATCTTCATCTTCCTCATCTGACTCATCGTCGTCTTCCACTTCATCCGCCTCACAGTCTTCCTCTTCCATCCTATGAGTTATTTCGTCAATTTCCTCGCCTTCGTCCGCCTGTCCCCGTGCTTCCTGCCCAACATTCTCATCATCCTTGTCGAACCCAGCTTGTTCACCACTCTGGCAAATGGTCTCATCATTGCATTGCTCAATGTACTGCTCACCGCCAGATCCCCCAGTTTCAGTCTCACCTAAACTGAACTCATTTCCTGCCTGACTACACTGACCACCGTCCAACTGCTGCTGTACGGCAACATCCCTCTCATATGCTTGCACAAGAAGGACCGGACTCCATCCCCGTTGCTGTGCCCCCCTCACATATGATCTCCACAATGCGGTACCCTTCAGCTCAACTAGCTCCCAACAGATAGGAGCATTTTGCATGCTATAAAGGCTAAATACCTTCAGCTGGCACTTCTCCTCTTCCATCGTAAAAGTGTAGTACAACCACTTCAACACAGATGAAAATGTGCGCTCTCCAACCCTGGTCAAACTTCTATCCACGTACTGGAAATTGCTTAGATCCGCTCCCTCCGAACCATACATTACAACCCCTTCTCCGTAATAG
The DNA here is from genome assembly GCA_036346355.1 of Rhipidocladum racemiflorum. Lineage (NCBI taxonomy): Eukaryota > Viridiplantae > Streptophyta > Magnoliopsida > Poales > Poaceae > Rhipidocladum > Rhipidocladum racemiflorum. Next base: position 45,260,115 of record CM070574.1, on the reverse strand, counting down.
ATTCTAAATGGAACTCGTTCTCCCATATCTGCGAATCCATTAATTCAAGCACGGATTAATTAATTTCCGTAAAAAATGTTGTGACACCTAACATAACTATGTGTACGTGATACAAATATACATATCTATATATAGAATAATTAGCTACGTTCCTACAAATATATATCTACCTACATCGAAATACATTATTTCTACTCGGACTACATTCCAATGAATATATAAGTATGTACTTGTATCAGTGAATTTATTTACATATGAAATTACTTGCACTAGAACATTATTTGGTTCTAACGAAATAACCCAGTACATAATCTCTAACTTATTTGTACTCTACCATCATTTCTTCCACTACCATCGTTGATCAAGTAATCGATTTTACCATGTAGTCTACTCATTTTTCAACGATATTACTACCGATGTTACTAACTGATATTACTACCACCTCTAGCATACGACTTAAACGAATATGTTACACACTCCTTTATTAGTTTCGGTATACTCTAATAATAACGTTAAGATATAAAATGCGGTATTGTTAAAAAAAATCATCAGAGTCCTTTATTTTTTGGTATATATCCTTAAAAAGAGTATATAAATAAACTCTGCTATAAATATCAACGATATGTAGTCTGCTAGATGTTAACCATCGAGTCTGGTTGTTTTTCAACGATATTACATTACGATTTTACTACTGATATTTGAACGATATTACTGCTCAAATATCTACATTCGCTAAATCTATCCGTAACCTAACAATTTATCTACATCTGAAAGTATATCCGCCTTTGCAAAGGAATAAACAGCTACATAATCACTAAATCTACATCTACATCTATTCGTACTCTCTATATTTGATAAATATACATCTACATCTACATCTACAACTGCATTTGCTAAATCTACATCTACATTTGCTAAATCTAAATCTATATTTGCTAAATCTATTTCTACTCTACATCTACATTTCCTAAATCTACATCTATATTTGATAAATCTACATCTACATCTACAACTACAGCTGCATTTGCTAAATCTACATTTACATTTGCTAAATCTACATGTACATTTGCTAAATCTATTTCTACTCTATATCTAGATCTAATTTACTACTAATAAAAATAAAACAAATACCTGAACTCGCGCAGTCTTTCCTCCTCCTCCCCCCTCCTTTTCCTTCTCTTCTTCCTCCTTTTCCCTCTCTTCTTCCTCTTTTTTCTTTCTCTCCCGCGGCCTCTCTTCTCTCCCTCTCTCGCTGGCTCAAATGGCCACAGTGCCGTGCGTGGAGACTTATAGAGCCCTCTGTCGCCAGACCATGGGGCGACAGAGAGTCCCGCATGCATGTATCGCCCGATGATCGAGCGGTTTTTGCTCAGTCGCCGCATCATCAGGCGATGTAGCTACAATAGCTATTTCATATGGTTATTGATCTTCAGTCGCCCAATGAAAGAGCTACAGACGTCTAGTTCTGTAATTTTTTTTTGGTGGTATATGATTGCAATTTTGAATAAAATATGTATTATTAAAAAAAAATTCCCTACAAGAAACCTTGCCAATCCAATCCATGCGTAGAAAGGGTTGCGTGCGCCGATTCGACTCGAATCATTCGAGAAGGTGCACATGTCTCCGATCTTGGTTCTCTATGGTTCGTATCGTCAACCGCGCACCGTGATGACACGAGCGATAGCGGTGAAAGCGGATCGGATATGAGTGGATATTGGTTATCTCGTATCCTAATCCATATTATTGCTTCGGATTTGAAGTTGACTACGGATAGACTGGATACAGATACGGACTCAAAATTGGAGTAGTCCGGATTCGGATATGAGACGGATACATGATGGATACGAATCGGAAACGGATAATATAGTCGGATAGTATGCGAGGCAAAAAAAATTAACGAACTATGCGTTATTCACATGAATTAATCAACTATACAACACAAGTACATACATAATTTTGACAAGATGAATATAGCCAGATAACACACATACATGGTCAATATATTAGTAAATTATATTACAACCTGCTCACATTATATCACAGTAGCAATTAGTTTCACATTATATTACAACTTGCCTAATCGGATAGGAGAAAAATTGATCATTACCAAAATGTTATCTAGCAAACCAGCAGTTCAGTACTCAGTTGACATTAGTTTCACATTATATTGATCGTGACAGCAACAATAAGAGCTTGCTCTAGAAAGTAGTGCAATTATATTACAACTTGCTCACATTATATCACAGTCTCACAGCAGCACTATGTTTCATATTATATTACAACTTTGCATAATCAGATAGTACATATCCTAACCCATATTACATGATATTTATCGGATATCGGGTCAGATATTTACCGGATATCGGGTCGGATATTGCTCTTCCCATATCCTAACACATATTACATGAGATTTTTCGAATACGGATCGAATATTGCTCTTCCCATATCCTAACCCATATTACATGAGATTTTTCGGATACGGATACAGATAACATCGGTACGGATTTTTTCGGATACCGTATCGTATCGGGCGGATATTTCCTATCCTATTTTCACCCCTAACGAGCGATCAGTTGCAATTCTATCCACTGCCACAAACCAACGTCGTATGCACAAGCTGCTGATCACGCTCTGGTTTGCGATAGAAGATTAGCGGTCCAGCGAATACTACCAGGTTAATAATACCGTTTCGACATCGGATTTCAATGACTCAGCAGTACTGAAATTCATAAAAACTCGTTCGAAATTCGTTAAAAACCGAACGGTCTGGAAAATCAAATGAATTTAAAATCTAGTCAAATCAACGAGAGATTTTTGTAGTTTTTGGATGAAAACCGTTCGAAAAGTCACGATTTTAGAGCAGTTTCTGGGGGAAAATCGGTGATAGTTAAAAAGCCGGAGAAAATAGAAAAAAAAACCAAAATTGCAAACAAAATGTTGTAAATTTGTAAAAATGAATTAAAGGCCTAAAAATAGGAAAAATGTAATAAATATATAAACAAAAGTACGAAAAAACATGGAAAAAATTCTGGCATGATCTTTCTTAAATATAAAAAATTTCAACATGACTATTGCTATATTTTAGACAATTGCAAATTGTAAAGTAGTCAATTAGTAATAATATGTCAATAAATAATCTTTCATTTTAATACTATTCACATAATGACATACCAATACCATTCACATACCAATACAATTCATATTTCGATACATTTCATTTGAAGTTGGAAATAAGACATATTTTCATCATCCTTTCCACACAAATATCATGTTGGACCTACATGGACACTACATTAGTAAAAAATCAAGTTGCAATAAAATGAAATATGCAAATGAAACATTACCTTTGGGGCTGCGGGTAGTATTGTTCTGTGTACACTTGGTTGGCTATATTGTATTCCTCGGAAGACAATAAGGCCAATCGTCGTGTAGCGAGCAACTCCCATCCATGTACTTATTGTTTGCCATTGTTGATACAACATGGTAGAGAACTCAGGGTCATGCCACTCGTAGATTTATTGGATGGGAGGTTGTACATGAGCATCGGGCATGGCGTAGTCATAGCTACCATATAAGCCACAACTACCTTGCATCTCGGCGACGCCATATGAGTTAGAGCTATCCTTTGGTGTGTCCTTTCACTTCCCTCCAGTAGTCGTCCTCTGTGATTGAGGAGCGTCATAGTCTCTATCCTGTGTTGCATGAGTGAATTGCGGCTCCCTTGTAAATTTGACGGTACGCTGCTTTTCTAATTGGTGCATGGGAGGTATGGAGGCATAGCCACCGGATTCACTGCCATCGGTGTCCGTCTTGGAGCTTCTATCATGTGACTTGGTATAACGGGCTCCGACAGTCCCCGCTCTTAGTGGAGTCATCACTCCCTACATAATGCGGTTCATGTGCTGCAAGCGTCCCCTTTCCTTAGAGGATGCTCTCCTTTTTCCTGTACCCCTTCTCAGCACTTATTGATGCTTTCTCTTACCTGTATGAGTGTCCTCGACTATTTTGTCTACCCATTCGGTGATGCTTGCAGCCCTAATTTCCTTTCTTAACACAGCAGGGTGAATCGGGTATATCACAAGCTATGATTGGAGAGGGGTGTCACTCAATTTATCCTCCTCATTAAGTAATAGGTCACTATTGGATCTTCCTTTTTCCATTCACTGTCAGATCGATTTGCATCGTCGCATAATGTAAGCTCCATAAGATGCTGGAAATGGATCGTCTCCATCTGAGTGCCTTTGATTTTTCTGTGGCTTGAATTCGAAGCCGAAGATTGTAGTTGATGTACACCAACTTATCTAGCTTTTTGTATAATAGATGGTAGCAAATTTTTATGTGGATGAACGTAAATGTACTCTAGTTGCGCTCACATCCTCTAGAAGATGTGCATTGCGACACAAGATGTAGGGCAAACCGCTAAAGGATGAATGTTTTTGAACCAACATATCCCACCAATATGCTACAAGTTAACGAATAGATTAGTAAGTACCGACGAGAGTCACATTATATTTAATACGTGTAAGATCGAGGATGAGCCTAGAGGGGGGGTGAATAGGCTCTTTCAAAAATTTCTAACAATAAAGAGCTTTAATTAGCCTTAAGACAGAAATCAAATAAGCTTACGGAAGAGTAAGCTAAGATTTTGACAAACAAAGCCTAAAATATCTAGGCTCTCTATTGCACCAACAGAGATAAGCAATTTGAAACATAGAGCAAGCAGAAGAAACGATACAATAAGTAAAGACTGGAAATAAAAGGCAATAGACACAGGGGATTTTTCACCGAGGTTCAGAGATGAACTCCTACGTCCTCGTTAGAGCACTTCACAAGAAGTATAGCTCCACCAAAAGCTAATCGCAATAGCTGTGGTAATCATTGGGTGAATCTTTCACCACTCCGGTGAGATGAGTTCCAAATTTCTCACAATCAGTGGTGGCCTTCAACAAGCACGGTTAGACAGGTCGCACCAAATCTCCTCCCAGTCGTCTAGGAACAAAAATTTCCAAGAGTAATAGACTATCCACAAGCCTTATCTCTTGGTTCACTAGCACAACACTGTCTAGACTAAGCTTGGAGCAAGATCACTTTGGAAAATTGAGATCAAGAATGAAATTCAGTCTCTTTGGTGGCTTTTGAGCTCTAGTATGAAAAAATGTCAGAGAGACGCAAAAGTTCTTTTTCACAATGACCTGGAAGAGCTTATATAGTCCACAAAAAGGAATATAGCCATTACTGCATTTTACTAGCGGCTGGACAATGTCAAACTATTAAAAAATTACTAAACAAAAGTGCCTTGGACCAACAAAATTAAGCTTCACAATTTGTCTAATGCACAACGGACCACTAAAGTTGAAAACCCCATTTACGCCGGATCAAATCAGCTCGGTCCGTCGTACACTTGATTTGAGTAAAAATAGTCCGTTGTGAAAGCCAACGAAAGACAGTTTGCGTCAGACCAAAAAGTTGGTCCAGCGTAGAAGGAAAACCCATTGGTTTTTGGTCCGACGGACTTTTGACATTAGAACAACATTCCAGAGAGAATCACGTTTACGACGGACCAAAAAGGTTGGTCCAGCGTACACATGAGATTGACAACGGACTGAAAAATTGACTACAACGAAAATTAGTCCGTCGTGAATGTTGTATGCTTGGTTTAATTCTTGAATAAGTGGTTCTCAGCGCTGGACCAAAAATAACAAGGTCCGGCGTAAATGCAGTGTGCGCCGGACTGAAAAATAGACATGTCCAAGTTGGTCCAGCGTGAATGGAATACAGTCGGTTTGATCTTTGATGAAGTATTTTCAGCACTAGATTAAGACAACTAGGTCTGTCATGTAGGATTTTGTCTATATGAGTGAAGGACTAAGTTTTGGAGAAAATAGAAATGAAATGACCTTTACTCAATTAATCTTAATGATTTGGCCTATGAACCAAAGTACTTACTTGTGCCTAATACCCCTTTATTACGTCTAATTTATAACTATCCTAGCTATATGGCTTGAATCAACTCCCAAGCCAGAACTAGTAACAAGAGTCCTTAGCCTTTATCCTTCATTCACAAATGTGTTCACTTCACACGGGATACTTGACTTGATTATCAACACCAAAACCCATATAAACCATTATTAAAAAAATTAGGGGATTTAGATTGTGAAATCATGTGCTGAAAAATTGGCTTAAGAATTGAATTTGCAAAATGTGTTTGTGCATGTGTTTGACAAATTGATGAGAAACAGTGTGTCTCTTTTACGCCGGACCAAAGTTCCAAGAAACAGTAAGTTTTCACTCTTACGTCGGACCATTGCGCCGGACCAAACTTTAGTCCGCCGTGAAAGAGCTTTTGAAGCCTGTTTTTTACATGCACGCCGGACCAAACCTTTGGTCCGTCGTGAACGCCATTTTGTGCTATGATTTTGCATCTACGCCGGACCAAAGTTTTGGTCCGTCATGAACCCATTTTTTTTGAATACTTGTGCCGGACCAAATTTGTTGAAAAACAGTAAGTTTCTATGTTACACAGGACCATGCACGCCAGACAAAAATTTTGGTCCGCCGTGAACGCATTTTTGAGCGTTGTCTTTGCATGTACGCTGGACCAAAAAGTTTGGTTCGCCGTGAACGTATTTTTGAACATGTTTTCTTTGAATTGAACCGAGACTTTCGCATGTACGCCGGACAAAAAGTTTGGTCCGTCGTGAGTTGCGTCGGACCGAAGTTTGGTCCGGCGTGAATGGATTTTTCTAGGGTTTTGCCCTGTGTATGTCGGACCAATGTTTGGTCTGTCGTGAACGTGTTTTGCACGGTTAGGCTTTTGAATTAAAAATTTGGGTTGATTGTATGCAATGCTCGTGTGAGTAGTTGCATGGAATGATCTTGAGTCAAGTCATGGACTTGTGCTCGGAAGTGTGTTTTGTTTGTTCATGTGCAGGTGTTGCTCGAGGACGAACGTGGTCGATGATGGGACCGGAACTAGGTTCATGGAGGAACTGAGGTTCGAGACTAGGTTTAGGGAGGAACCGAGGTCTTGGTGGTCAAGGATGTCATGCGGGACGTTCGGGCTAAGAGAATGGTGCACATGAGGAGTTGTTAGTCACGTGAGTATAGCAGGTGGGCCATACGCGTGCAGAGTTGTAGTCGTTTGGGGTAGCTTACATGTATTGGGCTAGCTTGGGCCAAGTGGACATGTATGCGTACTCCTTGTGTTTTGCTCCTTTAAATAGGAGGGGTCGTCTCCTGTTGAAGGGCATCAGTTAGAGTTTTAGGGTTTGTACTCTGTAGGATCGAAGTATACGAATATAGCAATCAGAGGGGGGGTGAACGATTGTACGGAAGCTAAAACCAAATTCTTGATCTATTAAAAGTTCACCCAAAAACAGAACCAAATAATTGCCTCGTTTTCGACAAAAACAGAATGATAGAGGTTCGGTAAAACGCGAATTCCCAGAGATCCAACCGTCGAATCGATCTGAAATTTGGACACAAGAAACTAGATTCCAGTACTAATCGAACCCAAAAAGAATCAGCTCGATCGGACTTACGGATCAAAAGTTATAAGCTTCGCAAGCTTGCTGTTCCAGAACTTGACGAAAATCAATCTAATCGAAACTTGTAGATTGATCAAGAACAACAAAAGATTTATCAACAAAACTTTGAGGAACACTAGATCAATACTCCTAGAGAGGTTTTTGATGGATCAAATCAAGATGAAACTAAAACAAAAACCAATCTAGAACTAGAACAAGTATGCAAACAAGAACCAAAAGAGAATATTGTAGCACACAAGGAACTAGAAGAATTGATCTTTATTTCTTTTGTGTAAAGTACTCCCATCAAAAGAGTACAAACCCTAAAATTTGAGCCCAAGGCTCTATGCGCCTAGCTCTCTCATTCGATGCTCTTCAACAGAGACAACCCTCCTATTTAAAGCACCAACTCACAAGGAGTTCTCAATACGATTCCTATTCCTAGAAGGAATCAGATTCAACACAACTCTACTTGGCCCAACCTCGTCGAGTACAACTCTTCACGCTGTATGGCAACCCTACCATACTCACGTGACTAACACTTTGCACGCCGTATGGCCACCTCGCCATACTCACGTGACTAACACTTGCACGCCGAATGACCTCCACCCATTCTCACGTGACTAACCATTCTTCATGTGCACCATTCTCTTAGCCCGAACGTCCCCATGACATCCTTGACCACCAAGACCCTCGATTCCTCCTCCTGAACCTAGTCCTGAACCTCAGCTCCTCCATGAACCTAGTTCCGGTCCCGCCATCGACCACGCTCGCCTTTCGAAAGCAATACCGCGCATGAACAAACCACAAAACAATTCCAGCACAAGTCCACGACTTGACTCACATCAATCCATGCAAATACTCACACGAGCATTGCATAAAGTCCACTTCTTAAAGAAGCATCATGAAATTCTCACAAATTTCATAATCCCAAAAATGAATCAAACACAATTCCACTTTGCTCAAACCCTAATCGAAAGCAAAACGCATTCACGACGGACAAGGAAATATGGTCCTGGCCATACATGAAAAAGTCACTCAAGAAGTTGATTCACGATGACCAACAAAATCAGTCCTGTACAAGTGAAAGTATCGCGTTTCAAGAAGAAATCATTCTGGCGAAAATGACGTTCACGACGGACTAAAAGAAATCAATCTGGCCGTGCATGCGAAATCAATCCTCAAAAAGGCCATTCACGATCGAATTCTAAAACTTGGTCCGTTATACATGCGCCGATCGCTATTTTCTTGGAAAATTGAGTTTGGCACAAGAGCTCAAAAACATGTGCACGCATGCACTCCAAAAACTTGGTCCAACGTACATGGGAAAAAGAGGTTGCCAAAAAACATGTTTACAACAGACCAACAAAATTGGTCCGTCGTGCATACTAAAAACGATCCGCGCAGATGGGGAACTTACAAGTTTCTTGAGAGCTTGGTCCGCGCAGTGTTTCTAAACTTACTTTGCTTCTTGTCAAATTGTCAAACACATGCACAAGCACATTTTGCAAAACCAATTCTAAGTTAATTTTTCGTTCAAAGCCAATTTTTTTCAAAGACATGACTTCACAATCTCCCCTTGATGAAAACATTGGCAACACCACTTAGAATTGAACATTTGGCATTCACTTTACAAAAGATTTTGAAATCCAAAGGATCAAAGACCAAAGTAAGAAAACATCTCCCTTTGACAAAAAGGCAAAACAAAATCTCCCCTAAGAAGGAACATGTGTGAATGTTCATTGTGCCCAAAAATTCCAAAATTCTCCAAAATTCTCCCAAAATTCTCAAATTTCCAAACACAACTCCCCCTTTTCTTCTCCTTTTTCCTTAAACTTTTCAATGATTCCCAAATTTCTCCCCTTGACAATGGTTTCAACAAGAGTACAAAAGAGAGAATTTTGTTCAAAAATTTTCCTCAGAGCAAAGATTTCACAAGGAGAAACAAGGGAGTGCCAAGATAGGAAAAGATGAGCCTATTCGATCATATAACCTTATATATCACATAACATGCAAAATACATGATCTTGATGTGATTTTAGCAAGTTAGGAATGACATGCATCTCAACCTCAATTCACAACTATAGCCAAGTACTAAGCAAAACCTTTAGTAGAAAACAAAGGCTCAAAGTTGAAGCAAATAACAAATCGTAGGGCGAGCAAGTAGTTTCAACTCCAATCTAGTGGACCAATTTAATCTTTAAACAAGAACCGCATGTGGCATGCTTGAAGCATACTTCTTTTATTTCCTTGGAGTGGCATGCTTGAAGCATACATCTTGTCTTTTGAGGCAATGGCATGCTTGAAGCATACATCTTATCTTTTAGGGAAAGCATCCTAAAGCTCATAACTTGAGGCTTTTGCTTTTAACAACCTTTTTTTATTGATTCCTTTTTCTTTTCATTTTTCTTTGATTATAAACATGCAAAAGTGATTAAAAGGTCTTATGAAAGAGTAAAGTTGAAACCACACTTGCTTCATAGCCCAAATTTGTCAAGAGGATTCAATATCAAGCCTAGAAGAGTGAGATATCACAGAGTATTTAGCTATAGGCAATCATCCATGGAATTCCACAATGTCATTTTTAGTTCAAGTGAGACAATTATATTATCATATATTAGCTCAATTACATAACATATAAAGAAATATGATAAAGTGAGCTTATCAAGTGAAAGAACTTGGCAAGGAAACTCCCCCTCAAAACAAACCCATTGGATGAACAATCACAAGTTCTCCTAATAAAGCAAAACGAGAAGAAGACAAAGGTTTTGTGAAAATGTTCCGCTAATTGATGTTCCAGATTCACATGGTGAAGCACTATGCTTCCTTTTTCAAGATGATCTCTAATAAAGTGAAATCTGGTATCAATGTGTTCAAGAAAGAGAATTACTCAAGAAGTGGCATGAACAAGATGTACTTTTTCTATCAATTCTACATCCTCCAAATTCAGCAGATCGTGAGAAAGCTCTTAAACTAATGCATGAGGAAGCGTAAAGTCAAATGCCAAAATCTTGAGTACCACGGAGATACCTTAAAATCCTTCTTGATAGCTTGTCGATGTGAAGCACGCTGGGAAGCTTGAAACGAGCACACAAGCACACAACAAACTCCAATTATCTCATCCTCAACAAAGATCATCATCATCTTCATCAACAAAGATACTCTCCCGGGAACATATGCACCTGCACCGCACTATTTGGACTAGTGCCTTTAGTAAAACAGAGGTGGAAGAAGCATCTTGAAAAATAACACTTTTAGCACGAGATGCGCGAAAGTGAAGGAGGAGAACCAATTCTTATCATCGGACATGTGGCGTGAGCATCCTAATCCACTAGCCATATGTTCTCCTTCCTCGCGTGAGAAGCCTACATAGAAGCGTAGAAAGTGTCGAGGTCTCGCATCTGGGGTTAGAAATAAGATGTTTAGGAATCCAAGATCGAGACACACTCCACGCTACAACAAGAGGGGCACAACACGAGCATTCTTATGCACAAAGATAGATTTGTCTTTTCCCGTGTTCTTACCAACAAAAGGTGTTTGCATCACCCTAGGCACATAATGAGAAACAAAGCGTGCCTGGCTCTGAAATTAGACCTAGCCTTAGTTTTTTCTTTCTTTTGTTGTTTGGCTAGTCTAAAGCAAAAATCTACTAAATGTCCATCTCTACCACAATGAGTGCAAGTGTACTTAACAGATGTTTGGCTTAGAAGTAGAAGCATCATTTGCATTCATCATAGTAGAAGATAACACTCCAAATACTTAAAGACAATTTTCTTAGGCTCATTGACAATTTCAAATTTTCCTCCTTCAAATGATTTAACAAGTGGGAGCATGTGATTTATGATGAGCATAAGAATCAAAACCTAAACCTTTGTTATGAGTGCTGACTTTTGATTGATCCAAGATCATGTTTAGGTTTTTCTTTCCTTTAGTGAAACGCTCTAATGACTTTTCCAAGTAATCAATTTTTCGAGAAAGAGTTAAACAATTATTACAGGAACGCTCACTTTTCCTTTTGCTTGCAACAAGTTGAGCATGAAGAACCTCATGTGTAAGCAAATCTTCCGTCATTTGAGAAGCCCTAGCATTTGCATCATGCAACTTCAATTCAAGTATGGAGCATTTAGAACATGGAGTTGTATCATGCAAATCAATGGTAGAACAACTAGCATTTTTAACAAGTTTTCATTTTCTCATTTTCAGCAGATTGATTTGCTCTAACAAGGAAACATGTTCTTTCCTAAGCAACGTAAGCTCATTGTAAATTAAGTCACATGATTTGCAAGCATCGGAATCAAGGTTTTAAGTCTAGAAATTTCAGCATTCAATGACTCCACAACAAAATCATGTTTCTTAATTTTCTTGTCACGCTTATCAAGCAATTTACCAAGACGAGCAACAAAGAATAGCTAATTCATCGTGAAGAAGGATCTACCTCATTGAAGTCGCTATCATGATCGCCCGGTGGTGAAATCGTCCGCTGCTTTTGGCCATGAGACACAACCCGCTAACTCATGCTTGCTTGAGTTGCATCATCCTCGCCGCTTCCTCGAATTCACATCGCTCAAATTGACTTGTTCAAGAGCGTAAAGAACTCGATGGACAACTTTGCGTTGATGAAGTTCTTCTTCTTTCTATCACTTGGAGAGAACTTCTTCTTCTCTTTCTTCTTCTATCGTTGTCCTTCTCCTCCCTTGATGCTTTACCTGCAAGTTTAGGACAATTTGGACTAATATGGTCGAGATCACCACACTCATAGCATCTTGGAGGATCACCACCACCTCTATTTCTCTTCTCATATTTTGCAAAGCTTTGTTAAAGCGAAGAAGAGTAGTGATAAGTCTTCTTCTCGGGAATTGCTCAATCTGTCATCGTTAATGAAGACAAGAAAGATAGAGCAAAACTTGAAGCAAGACCATTATGAGATATGCTCGATTGAGATGTCAAAGCAATTGATTTATAATCATTCTTTTCTAGCAAAAACATCTAATTCATGAGTTTTCAACTTAGAATAAAGAACATCTAAAGTAAGTGTACTCATGACAAGAGATTCTCTAATGGATGTAACTTTCATCTCCCAAATAGACATGTCTAATGCACCAAGCAATTGTCTAGCATTAAGCAAGCATCATCAAAGCTAACTCCAACAAAGCACACAAATTACTAAGAATCTTATTAAAGCGCAAAGAAATCATCTAACGACTCACCGTTTCATCTCAAATCGCATGTATTCTTTTTGTAAAGATCTTGACGAACCTCTTTGATAGTATTAGAACCCTCATGGTAATCACAAAGAGATTTCCATACCTCATATCATGGATTTGAGATGGATCACACGATCAAAGTCACTACGCCCCAAGCCTTGGATGATCAAGTTGCGCCTTCTGCCGCTGTTTGCTTCAACATGTGTGCGATTGGTGTCGTTGACGTTGTCGTTTGCGGTGGACTTCATATGGCTTGTAGACCTTCTCCCAAATTGTGAAGCCTTGTGCTTGGATGAACGCCTCCATCTTGGCCTTCCAAAACTGAAAATCAACACCATCGAACACACATGGTTTTGTCGAATAACGATCCATTGATCTAATCACCGGTTAAGATAGATTAGAAAAACCTTGCTCTGATACCACTTGTAGGATCGAAGTATACGAATATAGCAATCAGAGGGGGGGTGAACGATTGTACGGAAGCTAAAACCAAATTCTTGATCTATTAAAAGTTCACCCAAAAACAGAACCAAATAATTGCCTCGTTTTCGACAAAAACAGAATGATAGAGGTTCGGTAAAACGCGAATTCCCAGAGATCCCAACCGTCGGATCGATTTGAAATTTGGACACAAGAAACTAGATTCCAGTACAAATCGAACCCAAAAAGAATCAGCTCGATCGGACTTACGGATCAAAAGTTATAAACTTCGCAAGCTTGCTGTTCCAGAACTTGACGAAAATCAATCTAATCGAAACTTGTAGATTGATCAAGAACAAAAGATTTATCAACAAAACTTTGAGGAACACTAGATCAATACCTAGAGAGGTTTTTGATGGATCAAATCAAGATGAAACTCGAAAAACAAAACCAATCTAGAACTAGAACAAGTATGCAAACAAGAACCAAAAAGAGAATATTGTAGCACACAAGGAACTAGAAGAATTGATCTTTATTTCTTTTGTGTAAAGTACTCCCATCAAAAGAGTACAAACCCCTAAAAATTTGAGCCCCAAGGCTCTATGCGCCTAAAGCTCTCCTCAATTCGATGCTCTTCAACAGAGACAACCCCTCCTATTTAAAGCACCAACCCATTAAGGAGTTACAATACGATTCCTATTCCCTAGAAGGAATGTATCCAACACAACTCTACTTGGCCCAACTGCCGAGTACAACTCTTGCACGCCTGTATGGCAACCTACCATACTCACGTGACTAACACTTTGCACGCCAGATGGCCACCGCCATACTCACGTGACTAACACTTTGCACGCCGAATGACCTCCACCATTCTCACGCGCGGACTAACCATTCTTCATGTGCACCATTCTCTTAGCCCGAACGCCCCGCATGACATCCTTGACCACCAAGACCTCCGGTTCCTCCCCTGAACCTAGTCCTGAACCTCGGCTCCTCCATGAACCTAGTTCCGGCCTCCGTCATCGACCACGCTCGCCTTCGAGCAATACCCGCACATGAACAAACCACAAAACAATTCGTGCACAAGTCCACGACTTGACTCACATCAATCCATGCAAATACTCACACGAGCATTGCATAAAGTCCACTTCAAAAGAAGCATCATGAAATTCTCACAAATTTCATAATCCCAAAAATGAATCAAACACAATTCCAATTTTGCTCAAAACCCTAATCGAGCAAAACGCATTCACGACGGACAAGGAAATATGGTCCTGCACAGATTACATGAAAAAGTCACTCAAGAAGCCATTCACGACGGACCAACAAAATCGGTCGGTGTACAAGTGAAAGTATGTCGGGTTTCAAGAAGAAATCATTCCTGGCTCAAAACGTCGTTGACGGACTAAAAGAAATCAGTCCGTCAGACATAAATCAATCCTCAAAAAGGCCATTCACGACTGACCCTAAAACTTGGTCCGTTATACATGCGCTGACTGCTATTTTCTTGGAAAATTGAGTTTGGCACAAGAGCTCAAAAACATGTGCACGACAGACCCAAAAACTTGGTCCAACGTACATGGGAAAAAGAGGTTGCCAAAAACATGTTTACAAATGCATCAAAATTGGTCCGTCGCATACGAAAAACGATCTAGCGCAGATGGGGAACTTACTGCTTCTTGAGAGCTTGGTCCGCGCAAAGCGTAAACTTCTTGCTTCTTGTCAAATTGTCAAACACATGCACAAGCACATTTTGCAAAACCAATTCTAAGTTAATTTTTCGGTTCAAAGCCAATTTTTCAGCACATGACTTCACATACTCTTTTGATTGGATTACTTTAGACAAAAAGAAATAAAGATCAATTCTTCCATATCCTTTGCGTGCTACAGTAATCGTGAAGCTATAGTGCACGCGTTGCTACAGTGTTTCCTGTTTTGGTTCTTGTTTGCACGCTTGTTCTGGTTCTATATTGGTTTTTGTTCCTTGAGTTTCATCTTGAATTGATCCATCAAAAACCTTTATAGGGTATTGATTTAGGCTTCCTCAAAGTTTAGTTTATTAATCTTTTGTCGTTCTTGTTTAAACTTGAAGTTTTTGTTAGATTAATTCTCGCCATCTTTTGTCACAGCAAGCTGCGAGGTTCATAACTTTTGATCTGTAAGTCCGATTGAGCTGATTCTTTTTGGGTTCGATTCGTATTGGAATCTAGTTTCTTGTGTCCAAAGTTCAGATTGATCCGACGGTTGGATATCTAGGAATTCGTATTTTACCGAACATCTATCAATCTGTTTTGTCGAATACAAGGCAATTATTTGGTTCCGTTTTAGGGTGAATTTTTAATATATCAAAAATTTGGTTTTAGCTTCCTGTAACACCCCAAAATTTTTCTTTTCTTAAATCCATGTGTGATTTGGTACTTTGGTGAATTTTTGGAATTTTCTGGAATTTATTTGGATTTATTTGGAATTTATTTGAATTTATTCCATTTTGAAATAATTAAAGAATTTAATTTTGCAAATAAAATTTTGTTGGAAATATTTTATTTGAGTCCCAAATACCCTAAAATATTTTCCAGAATTTTTCTGAGTATTTTGCTATTTTTAATGAATTAAATGAATTACTGGAAATTATTTTAAATATTAATTCGCTGGAAAATCGAGTCGGGTCAAGTACTGTTCATCCGAAGTCGGAACCGAAGTCGGACTCGAGTCCGACCGAGCGATCGACTCGAACAAACCCACTCCTAACCCGATCGATCCGGCCGTTGGATCGGGATCCAACGGTCCGGATTGGACCGCGGCTCGAGCCGAGTCGGTCGGACCCGTCTGCGTGAGCAATCGTAGCCGCTCATCGCGACACGTGGGCCAGTCCCGACCATCGTCTCCGTTCGAATCCAAGCCGGAGAGCTCCGCCGTGACCAAAGCGGGACACGGTTAGGTTCGATTTGCGCGCCACGTCGAGCCGAGGCAAGATTTAAGGCGTGGACCCGTCCAGAATCGCCGTTTGACGCCGCACCTTTGCCCCAAGCCACACCGCCCGAGCCGTCTTTCTTTGAGGAATTGCTCGCCGTAGTAGGGTTAGGGTTTCACTTCGGGTTCGTGCGCACGCCGCCGCCGTCAAGCCGTCTCCGCCGTGTTGGAGCCCGGATCTGGAACCGCACGAGCAAGGCGCGTCGAACCGCACCATCCACCTCGCCGGAGACCCTCGGAAACGCCGCACGGAAGGTCGCCGTCCTCGTCTCCGGTAGCCCGAGCCCCGCCGCGCCGCCATCACTAGTGCGAAGCTTCTGGACCGTCCGATCCCGATCGAACGGCAGCGGTGAGTCACGTGTTTCCAAACCCGATTAGATCTGGACCGTTGGATCAAGATCCAACGGCCCACGATCACCTCAGGCCGTAGCAGCGTTAACGTAGGGTTAGATCTGGACCGTCTGATCTAGATCGAACGGCCCACGATCACCGTGTAGTTTTCAACGTGTTAACCCTAGATCTAATCGCGGCCGTTGATTTTCAGATCAACGGACACGATCGTGCCACGTAGCCTAGGCGCGCCGCACCGTGCAAGCGCACGTGGGCTGCTGACATGCGGGCCCGCATGTCAGCCGCACCAAGCCGTGCGCCAGTCCACCGTGGACCGTGCCGCCCGTGGACCCAGTCCATGGACCGGACACGTGGCGGCTCGAGCGAGTGATGCCACGTGGCATGATGACGTCATCTTGGCGTCATCATGGAGGCCGTTCGTGGCGTCGGCCAAGAGTCACTGTGGACCAATCACAGGATGACACGTGTCCTCGCTGACGCAATAATTAATTTCCGAAAAAGAAAATGATTTATTAATTCGAAATAATGATTTCAGATTTTGTTTCAAACTTCAAAAGCTTATAACTTTTGCGTTTCAACTCCGATTTGAGTGATTCAAATTTCTAAATTTGTATAAAATTGAGACCTACCTAAATATGAATTTTATTTAATTTTTGGACTAAAGTTTTTCTCTGTAAAATTATTTAATTGATTATTTAAATTTCAAAATGCTATAACTTTTGCATTTTAACTCCGAATTTGACGATTCCAGTTTCTAAAAATTCATAAAATTATGTTCTCTCTATTTATGGATTTTATTTGGATGTTTGGACACTTTTTGCCTATTGTTTATTCGTGTATTTGCTATTTGCACGCTTTACGAGTAGACGTTGAAGTGCTGGAAGGATTTGAAGGAGAAGTATTGACTCAGGATCCAACTCAAGACCAAGAACAAGTACTTTTTGAAGGCAAGTTGTGCTTTGACCATGTTGATCCTATTTCGAAATCTATTTTGATTTAACCTATTGCATGCTAGTTCAATTAGAAAATACTTTATTTAAATTTGGGGAATTAGATAAATTCCAATTTGCTGTATGACACCTTGATTACTTAAGTATGTGCCATGACCCCTTGTCACCCTAGTTGTGGTTTACTAGTTGGACATTATTAACTTGCCAACATGGGTTTTAGACCGTTGTAGTAAACTGCTTAGACACACTTTCGTGCTCATGACATGATTTTGGACAAACAAATGTTAATATTGACTTAATGATATATTGAACCTGTTTTGGAAAGGTATCATGTGATGTTGATGGCACGTGGTGCATGGTAATCAAGCGGGGTTTGATAAATAGTTTTTCGACCAGGGCATGTGGCAAGAATAATCAGTGGGCCGGTTGTGGCATCGAGGATGTTGATTTGGTTCTTGGGTAGTCTTGCCCTGGTCACCCTAAGGACTTAACCTTGCAAGCCTTTGAACTGGGTCTAACGTGCAACCACATGTCTCAGAATGGGACGGACCTAGTTGACTAAGTTGCTAATAACGCACTGTGGGACCTCGTGAGGTCAACTACACCCTTTGTGTAAGTTGTACGGGGAGCGTCTGGGGCCGAGGTCAGTACCCATCTAACGGTTGATTGGCCTAAACTTCGCCTTAGCTAAGGGAAGGGTTAGTGTGCAATAACCGGGAGGACCACTTGTATTGTTAGAAGTTTCGAAAGACTTTGTTACGGGAACTCGCCTTTGTGGTGTTTGACTGTATCTTGTGGGTAAGGTGCATAACCTCTGCAGAGTGTAGAATCTATTCGAATAGCCGTGTCCGCGGTATTGGACATCGCTCGGGAAATACAGTCAAGGGTTAGATTTTCTCGAAAATTACTTGGATTTGAAAGGTTGGGTTGGATTAATAATGATGTTGATGGAAATGTGGATTAGGATGGGAAAGATGTTTATTAAACTCCTTGAAAAGTTACCTATGCTATACTTGTTTCTACTGCTTTCGAATCTACTTATGTTACTTGTCAAATGTCACATCTTTGCAAAAATACCTTGAGCTATTCCTTTGTACCAAGCCATGCATATAGTATATTAGCTTGCATTCTGTGCATGACTTGCTGAGTACCAAGTACTCACCCTTGCCACAATACAACACCAGTTGAAGAGGAGACGACACCAGCTTTGGAGGAGGAGCTCCAAGAGGAACCGTCTACTTAGGGAAGCGAGCCCAGTCAGTTGCCTGTGGTATACTGGATGGCGCCACGAAGTTATTTGATTTTCATTGCTACTATTTCTCTCTTAATAAGTTTCGCCCTGCGAGGCGTGCATTTGTAACTTGACCATAAGGTCGAGTAACCAGTTTGACTATTTAAATAAAGTACTTTATTAGTATCGAGTGGTATGATTGTGATATTTACCGATGTTAAGACTGTGTGCACTAGCGTGTTCCTGGACTAGTGCTGAATACATAGAGGGTCCGGATTTGCAAATTCGGGGTCCCGACACTTCCCCACAATCATTCATTCCCCCTATGATTGCTATATTTGTATACTTTGATCATACAAGTGGTATTAGAGCAATGTCTTTCTAATCTATCTTAACCGGTGATTAGATTAATGGATCGTTATTCGACAAAACCGTGTGTGTTCGATGGTGTTGATTTTCAGTTTTGGAAAGCTAAGATGGAGGCATTCATGGAGGCGCAGGGCTTCACAATTTGGGAGAAGGTCTATAAGCCATACGAAGTCCCTGCAAACGACTACGTTAACGACGCCAATCGCACACATGTTGAAGAAAACAGCAAAGCGCGCAACTTGATCATCCAAGGCTTGGGACACAGCGACTTTGACCGTGTGATCCATCTCAAATCCGCATATGAGGTTTGGAAATCTCTTTGTGATTACCATGAGGGTTCTAACACTATTAAAGAGGTTCATCAAGATCTTTACAAAAAGAAATACATGCGATTTAAGATGAAGCCTGGTGAGTCACTAGATGATTTCTTTGCACATTTTAATAAAAGTTTTAGCAATTTGCGTGCTGTTGGAGTTAGCTTTGATGATGCTGCTAATGCTAGACAATTGCTTGGTGCATTAGACATGTCTATTTGGGCGATGAAAGTAACATCCATTAGAGAATCAACTGTCATGAGTACACTTACTTTAGATGTTCTTTATTCTAAGTTGAAAACTCATGAATTGGATGTTCTTGCCTGGAAGGGTAATGTTAAATCAATTGCATTGATCTCTAATCCTAACATGTCAAATGCAAATTCCTCTTCTAGCTTTGCTTTGTCCTCCTTGTCTTCTTTAATAGATGAGCAAATTGAAGAATTTCCTAAAGAAGATATGGCACTACTCTCTTCTCACTTTAACAAAGTTTTACAGATTGTGAGAATGAGGAAGAGAGTTGGTGGTGGCCCTCCAAGATGCTATGAGTGTGGTGACCTCAACCATATTCGCACAAATTGTTCTAAACTTGCAGGAAAAGCATCAAGGGAGGAGAAGGACAACGACAGAAGAAAAGAAAAGAAGAAGTTCTCTCCAAGTGATAAGGAAAAGAAGAACTTCTTCAACCACAAAGTTGTCCACCGAGTTCTTTCCGCTCTTGAACAAGTCAATTTGAGTGATGTGGATTCGGAGAGTAGCGAGGATGATGTAACTCCAAGTAAGCATGATTTGATGGGGTTGTGTCTCATGGCAAATAGCAAGGTCAGCTTCACCGAGGACGACCACGATAGCGACTTCAATGAGGTAGATCCTTCATATGATGAATTGGCTATTGATGTTGCTCATCTTGGAAAATTGCTTGACAAACGTGACAAGAAAATTAAGAAACATGATTTCATTGTTGAATCATTGAATGCTGAAATTGCTAGACTTAAGACTTTGATTCTTGATGATGATACTTGCAAATCATGTGACTTAATTTACAATGAGCTCACCTTGCTTAGGAAAGAACATGCTTCCGTGCTACTTCAAAATGAGAAAAATAAGAAACATGTTAAACATGCTAGTTGTTCCACTGATGATTTGCATGGTTCAACTTCTTGTTCTAAATGCTCAATTCTTGAATTGAAATTGAAAGATGCAAATGCTAGGGTTTTTCAAGTAACAGATGCTTTGCTTACACATGAGGTTCTTTCATGCTCAACTTGTCGCAAGCAAAAAGGAAAAGTGGATGTTTCCTGCAATAATTGTTTAACACTTGCTAAGAAAGTTGATTACTTGCAAAATTCTTTGGAACGGTTCACTAATGGCAAGAAAAATTTGAACATGATTTTGGATAAATCAAAGGTTAGCTCAAATAAAAAGGGCTTAGGTTTTGATCTTCATGCTTCATTTGAAACTAAACCTCGCACTGTTGTTCATGCTCCTTGCAATGACAAAATTGAGATTTTTAATGAGCCTAAAAAGATTGCTTTTAAATCTGCTAGTTTTCTTTCTTCTACTATGGTGAATTCAAAATGTGCTTCTACTGTTAAAGCTAAACATCGTGTTAAGTATACTTGCACTCATTGTGGTAGAGATGGATATCTAGTAGATTTTTGTTTTAGACTAGCCAAACAACAAAAGAAAGAAAGGACTAAGGCTAGGTCTAACTTCAAACAGGCACGTTTCACTTCTCATTATGTGCCTAGGGTGAAGAAAACACCTTTTGCTGCTAAGATCACAGGAAAGGGAAAATCTGATTTTGTGCATAAGAATGCTTGTGTTGTGCCTACTGTTATGCGTCGTGTGTCTCAGTACTGGATTCCCAAAAATCTCATTTCTAACCCCAGTACTGAGACCTTGACATGCTTTGCTATGTAGGCTTCTCGCGCGAGGAAGGAGAACATATGGCTAGTGGATTCTGGATGCTCACGCCACATGTCCGGTGATAAGAATTGGTTCTCCTCCCACACTCGTGCATCTCGTGCTGAAAGTGTTACCTTTGGAGATGCTTCTTCCTCATCTGTTGTGGCAAAAAGTACAGTGAGGATATAGGTGCATATGTTCAGGGGGAGAGTATCTTTGTTCACGAAGATGACGACGATGATAATGTTGAGAATGAGGAAGGCCGGATATACAATTTGTTGTGTGCTCGCTTTCAAAGCTTCCCCACGTGCTTCACATCGACAAGCCATCAAGTGAATTTTCAGGTATCTCCATGGTACTCAAGATTTTGGCATTTGGCTTTATGCTTCCTCATGCATTAGTTTAAGAGCTTTCTCCGATTCTAATTTTGGAGGATGTAGAATTGATAGAAAAAGTACATATGGTACATGTCATTTCTTGGGCAATTCTCATATTGCATGGTCATCTAGAAAATAATCTTCTGTTGCACAATCAACTGCTGAATATGAATATGTGGCTGCTGCTAGTTGTTGTTCTCAAATTCTTTGGATAGTAGCTACATGTCGGGATCACGCTAGTGCACACAGTCTCAACATCGGTAAATATCACAATCATACTCAACGAAATACTAAGTACTTTAATTAATTAACCCAACTGGTTGCTCGACCTTATGGTCAAGTTATAAAGATACGCCTCGCAGGGCGAAGACTTATTAAAAGAGAAATAACTAACTACGGGATAAAGTAGATTTTGTGGCGCCATCCAATATACCATAGGCAACTGACTAGGTTCGCTCCCTAGTTAGACAGCTCGTCCTGGTATTTCTCCTCCAAAGCTGGCGTCGACTCTTCTTCAACTGATGTTGTATTATGGCAAGGGTGAGTGCTTGGTACTCAGCAAATCATGCACAGAATGCAAGCTAATATTCTACATTCAAGGCTTGATACAAAGGATAGGCTAACAGGTTCATTTGCAGTAAACAGCATTTAACAAGTAGCATAAATAGATTCAAAAGCAGTAAAAATAAAGATAATATCAATAACATTTCTAGGAGTTAAGTAAATATTTTCCCTTTCCTAATCCACATTTCCATCAACGTCATCACTAAACCTAACCAAACTTTTAAAGTCCAAGCTGTTTTCATGAAAGTCTAACCCTTAACTGTAATCCCCGAGCAATTTTCAGTGCCGTGGACTCGGCTATTCGAATAGGTTGTACACTCTGCAGAGGTTATGCACTTTACCCACAAGATATAGTCAAACACCACAAAGGCGAGTGATCGTAACAAAGCCTTTCAGAGACCGCAAACTAAACAAGTGAACCTCTCCGGCTTTTGTCATACACCATCCCTTCCCTTAACAGAGGCGAAGTATGGGACCGACATACCGTTGGACGGGTACCATGCCATAGCATTGGTACGCTCCCCTTTCAAGCTACACAAAAGGTGTAATTGACACCCCGATGTACCACAAGCAAGTTATTAGTAACTTACTCAACTAGGTCCGTCCCATTACAAACATGTGGTTGCACGTTTGACTTAGATCAAAGGCTTGCAAGGTTAAGTCCTTAGGGTGATCAGGGCAAGACTACCCGAAGAACCAAAACCACATCCCCGATGCTAATCATGGCCCACCATAAAATTCCTGCCACTTGCCCCTGTCTAAATCTATTTATCAAACCCGGTTGATTACCATGCACCACGTGCCATCAACAATCACAACACATGATACTTCTCCAAAAACAGGTTCAATATATCATTAAGTCAATATTAACCTTTGATTGTCCAAAATCATGTCATGTGCACGTAGCAGGTCTAAGCAATATACTACAACGATCTAAATACCCAATGTTGGCAATTTAATAATGTCCAACTACATATTCCACAACTAGGGTGACAAGGGTTCATGGCACATAATTAAATAGTCAAGGTGTCATACTGCAATTTGGCATTTATCAAATTCCCAGAAATAATTAAAACATTTGCGAAATAAACTAGCATGCAATAATTTAAATCAAACTAATTTTCAAGGATTGGAGCAATATGGTCAAAGCATGACTTGCCTTCAAAAAGTACTTGTTCTTGGTCTTGAGCTGGCTCCTTGGTCAAACTTCACTTTCGTAGCCTTCGGCCACTTCAACGTCTACTCGTAACGCCTGCAAATAGCAATAAATAAATAAACAGTAGGCAAAAGTGTGCAAAAATTAAAATAAAGTTCATTACCAGAGAGAGCATATTTTTTATAAATTTTTAGAAATTTGAATCGTCCAAATCGGAGTTAAAATGCAAAAGTTATACCCGTTTAAAATTTGGAAAAATCAATTAAATAAATATAAACAGAGAAAACTTTTGTCCAAAAATTAAATAAAATTCACTATCAAGTAGATCTCAATTTTATACAAATTTAGAAATTGGAATCACTCAAATCGGAGGTAAAACGCAAAAGTTATAAGCGTTTGAAGTTTGAAAAATCAAATAAAAGAATAAACTGAATTAATTCATTTATTTTTCTATTGAAAAATCCATTTATTGCGTCAGCATGGAAATTGAATTTCCACCGAATTATTTTTCTATTGAAAAATCGAATTATGACGTCAGCATGCGTCAGGCGGTCTATGGACTTGGTCCACGGCTTGGGTGCGGTCCACCGTAGACCCGGTCCATGGGTGCACATGTCCCTAACACGTGGGACCCACTGCTGACGTCAACACGACTCGGATGAAGGACGACTGACACGCGGGCCCCACCGTGACGTCAACATTACGTCACGGATGACGTCATGGAGCCGTTGGGCCAGCCGCTGACACGCGGGCCCCGCGCTGACATCACGCGTGATGTCAGCGACGACTGGGCGCGTTCGCGTGAACCGCGCCGATTTGGCTCCCGTGCACGTGGATCGTTCGATTTAGATTGGACGGTCAAGATCCGACCAGGTTTCACCGCATCAAGGGGGCGACGTGGCATGTCCCGGGTGGCAACGCGTGGCTCAATCTACACCGTTCGATCTCGATCGAACGGTTGAGACCACATCTAATGCTACAACGCGGGTTAACGCTAACCGTACTATCTAGATCTAACGGTTGAGATCTAATCCTAACATGGTGCAGTTACGGCTACGTGGTTCAATCTAGAGCGTTGGATCTAGATCCAACGGCTTGAAATAGATCTAAAAACCGCAATGTGGATTTCGTACGGGTGACATGGACGAACGTGGATCACTGGATCTGGACCTAACGGTCTAGATCTAATCTGGTTTTCTACGGGTGTGGGATGATGTGGTCTCATCGTGGCTGTTCGATCTCGATCGAACGGTGGGTGGAGCTCGGGGTCGGCGATGGTGACGCGGCGGCTTGCGGCTACCGAAAACGAAGACGACGACATGGGGAATGGCGTTGCGGGCATGCTTCGTCGAAGTGGATGGTCCTGGCCGACACAGCTTGTCCTTGCGTACTCGATTCTGCGCTCGGAGATGATCGGGGCGGCTCGACGGCGGCAGAAACTTGCAGAAACCGTGACGGAGACCTAAAGCAACTCCGACGAGCGATTTCACGGGTGTGGCGGCGGCTTGAGCAGTGAGAGTTGAGGCAAAATATGTGCACGGCAAAGGGCTTCAACGGGGAGGTGTCAGAGCATTAAATAGTGCATCGATGTCCGCGGAAATCGCGAAACCCTAACAAACTCGAAAACCCCACGGCGGCGCAGGCCGAGCAGGACTTGGGCAGAGACGAAGGCGGACGGCCGTCCACGTGTCTGGATCCGACGGCCTGGGCGCGCACGCGACGTGGACTCAGGCACAGCCGTTGGATCCCGATCCAACGGTGCACAGCACGCATGCACGTGGCTTGCTCCTGGCCGTTGGACCTCGATCCGACGGCCCGCATGAACGTGGTCCGATCCGGCCTGGTCAGGCTTGGGTCGGGCTCAAGTCAGATTCGAGTCTGACTTGGGTCGGACTAGGTCGGATGAACAGTAAAATCGGTTCGCTATTTTCCAGCGATTTAATATTTGAAAATAATTCTAGTAATTCAAATAATTCGAGAAAAATAACAAAATAATCAGAAAAATTCTGGAAAATACTTTGAGACATTTTGGACTCAAATAAAATATTTCCAACAAAACTTTATTTAAAACTTTTAATTATTTATTTATTTCGAAAGGGAATAAATTCAAATTAAATCCAAATAAATCGCAGAAAATTCCAAAAATTCTCAAAAGTGTGAAATGGCATTTAAATACATGAAAAGCAAAAATTGGGGTGTTACAAACCTCCCCCCTTAATAGAATCTCGTCCCCGAGATTCAGGGCTGACTAAGGAATAGGTTTGAAAATTCTTTCTTCAAATCCTCCTCGCGCTCCCAAGTCGCTTCGCTCTCTGCATTGTTGCTCCACTGGACTCTACAGAAATGGGTTTACTTATTTCTCTTCTCTCGATCCATGGTGTCTAGAATCTTCACGGGGTGCTCCTTGTAAGTTAGGCACTCCTGCAACTCTATCGATTCCAACGGTGTTTGCTCGTCTGGTACTCGGAGACACTTCTTCAATTGTGACACATGGAACACATCATGTATGCCTGCCAACGACTGCGGCAACTCCAGCTGATATGCAACTTCGCCTCTGCGGCTCAAAATCTTAAAAGTTCCGACATATCGCGGTGCAAGCTTCCCTTTGGCATGGAACCTTTTGACTCCCTTGAGGGGTGTAACCCTGAGATATACAAAATCTTCCGGTTCAAAACTCAAGTCTCGGCGACGGTTATCGGCATAACTCTTTTGTCTTGACTGAGTTATCTTCGGTCTTTCCCGGATCACGGCGATCTGCTCATAGGCCTCTTGGAGAATATCCGATCCAAACACATGTCGTTCACTCGTCTCATTCCAATTCAATGGTATTCGACACGGTCGGCCATACAACGCCTTAAAAGGTGACATCTGTAGACTGGCCTGATAGTTGTTATTGTAGCTGAACTCAGCATATGGCAGACTCTTATCCCAGAGGTAGCATAAGCCAATGCACAAGCTCTTAGCATATCCTCTAGAATCTGATTAACTCTCTCAGTCTGTCCATCTGTCTGCGGATGATAAGCGGTACTGAAATTCAAACGGGTCCCCATGGCTTCATGCAGCTTGTTCCAGAATCTCGAGGTAAATTGGGTACCTCTGTCCGATACAATCGTCTTCGGTACTCCGTGTAAACAGACGATCCTGGTCATGTACAATTCCGCTAACTTATCTCCCGAGTAAGTGGTTTTTACGGAGATAAAATGAGCGACCTTAGTCAAACGGTCCACTACAAACCATATGGAGTCATATCCTCCCTGAGTCTTCGGCAAACCGGTAATGAAGTCCATTCCGATTTCCTCCCATTTCCAGTCAGGAATCTTCAACGGCTGCAGCAACCCTGCTGGCCTTTGCTGCATTGCTTTAACTCTTTGGCACACATCACACAACGCAACATGCTCGGCAACCTCACGTTTCATGCTTGGCCACCAGAATCTCTCCTTCAGGTGTTGCTACATCTTGGCACTTCCTGGATGAATGGAATACTTGGAGTCATGGGCTTCTCCCAGAATCAACTGTTTCAGGTCCTTCTTGTTCGGCACACAGATGCGATCCTTAATCCACAACGTGCCTTGCTCGTCCAGTCTGAAGCCCTTAGCCTTGCCCTCATCCATCTTGGACTTGATCCTTTGGATCTTGTCGTCATCCTTCTGTTCTTCTCGGATCTGATCTTCCAGAATAGGCTTTACTTCCAATGCAGCTAAAAATCCTTTCGGTACAACCTCCAGCTTCATCTTCTGAAATTCCTTGCACAGCTCATCCTGACTTTCTGATATCATCATATTCACAGTATGGCTTTTCCGACTCAGAGCATCGGCCACCACATTGGCCTTTCCGGGATGGTAATGGATTCCGACATTGTAATCCTTGATCAACTCCAACCATCTCCTTTGCCTCATGTTCAGGTCCGATTAGGTGAAGATGTATTTAAGACTCTTATGGTCCGTATACACTTCGCATCTATTCCTAATCAAGTAGTGTCGCCACAACTTCAGGGCATGCATTACGACTGCTAACTCTAGGTCATGCATTGGGTAATTCTCTTCATGCGGCCTTAGATGCCTTGATGCATATGCGACGACCTTCCGGTTCTACATCAGCACGCATCCAAGTCCTTGGCACGATGCATCACAATATATATCAAAACTTTGATTAACATCCGGTAGGACTAACATCGGCGCTGATGTCAATCGCTTTTTCAGCTCCTGGAAACCTCTCACATTCCGGCATCCAGTTAAACTTCTTCTCCTTTTTCAACAATTGCGTAAGAGGTCTCGCAATTGTCGAAAAGCCTTCAATAAAATGGCGGTAGTAACCGGCCATCCCAAGGAAACTCCAAATCTAGGTCACTGTCTTCGGCGGTTCCCAATGTAACACAGCCTCAACTTTGCTTGGATCAACCACGACTCCTTTTGCGGTGTGAGACCCCGGATCGGCTATCCGAAATCTCCTGTGTATTTCTGTACTAGTCCCAGATCAGTAGCTAGTACACACAGTCAACAGTGAAGTATCATTGTCGAACATAACAAAATTGTAACATAAACATAAAGTATTAGCCACATGGCTACTTATTACATCACATGGTCACATGACCAGAGATCACGACAGCGGAAACAAAATGATAGGAAGCGGAACCCAAATAACACCACAGGTGACGACTAGGTACGTGCTTAGTTGTTCAGGCGATCCTCTTCGAACTCTTTAGCGTAGTACTCACCGTCTTCAACGGCGTCCTAATAGTTTTCTGATGACAATAGTTTATGTAGTATGTGAGTACAAAAGTACTCAGCAAGTCTGGGAAAGTATGCACATGTGGAGCTTTCCAAGGAAGGCTTAATATGGTTTATTTGCATAAAGCTGAGTTTCATCAAACCATACTTACTAATAATTTCCACAAAGCATATTTTAGCAATTGTTTTAACCATTGAATTATTTAATATTTCAGTGAGGGTTCTATCCACCATCACTAGTATAAAGGCTCTTTCCGCCATATTTTAAAAAGATCAAGATTATCCACACATGACTCTATCCGTCATGACATAAAACAGGTTCCATCTACTTGGTTGGCTCAATCCGCCAACAAACACCTGAGAGTTCTAACCACTCCCGAATCCCAAAACATCATTTATTTTCAAAACCAAGACCAAATTCTACCAGTATGAAAGCATTCTTTGCTTTGCCCTTGACCGTAGGCACGGCTATTCGAATAGTTTTAACTCTGCAGAGGTGTACAGCTTTACCTACAAGACATGATCATCTCTTAATGCCTCCGGATTAACACACTTCCTTTGGTGTGCCGGCAGAGAGATCATGACAAGGCCTTTACAATGTATACGCCTAACCTGACCCACCCGCTGAAGTTTCACCGCTGTTAGGGTTCAATCCACCCAGTACAGAAGCCCCCTCTTGCGCCATGTGAGAAAAACAGTCTTGCCTCTATCCAGCACTCACATTCCGCCATTCGGTGAGTCTAAGTTAGGTTTATACAAATTATTTAGCCAGGTCGTACCATTATAGACATGTGGTAGTGTCGGGACCCGAATTTGCAAATCCGTACCCTCTGTGTATTCAGCACTAGTCCAGGAACACGCTAGTGCACACAGTCTCACATTGGTAAATATCACAATCATACTCAATGAAATAACAAGGTACTTTAATTAGTTAACCAAGCTGGTTGCTCGACCTTAAGGTCAAATTACAAATATACGCCACGCAGGGCGAAAACTTATTAAAAGAGAAATAACAGCAGCGGAAAATAAGATAACGTCGTGGCGCCATCCAGTATACCATAGGCAACTGACTGGGCTCGCTCCCTAGATAGACGGTTCCTCTTGGAGTTCCTCCTCCAAAGCTGGTGTAGACTCTTCTTCAACTGATGTTGTATTGTGGCAAGGGTGAGTACATGGTACTCAGCAAGTCATGCATAGAATGCAAACTAATATACTACATGCATGGTTTAGTACAAAGGAGTAGCTCATGGTATAATTGCAGTAAAACAGCATTTGACAAGTAACATAAGTAGATTCGAAAGCAGTAAAAACAAGTATAAGATCAATAACTTTTCCAGGAGTTAAATAAACATCTCTCCTATTCCTAATCCACATTTCCATCAACGTCATTATTAAACCAGACCAAACCTTTCAAGTCCGAGTTATTTTCAAGAAAGTCTAACCCTTGACTGTAATTCCCGAGCAATGTCCAATGCCGCGGACACGGCTATTCGAATAGATTTTACACTCTGCAGAGGTTATGCACTTTACCCACAAGATACAGCCAAACACCACAAAGGAGAGTGTCCATAACAAAGTCTTTCGGAAACTTCTAACAGCACAAGTGGGCCTCCCCGGTTATTGCACACTAACCATTCCCTTAGCAAAGGCGAAGTTTAGGCCAATCAACCGTTAGATGGGTACCTGGCCGCAGTCCCGGTACGCTCCCCCGTACAACTACACAAAAGGTATAGTTGACACCCCGAGGTCCCACGGGTACGTTATTAGTAACTTAATCAGCTAGGTCCATCCCATTACAGACATGTGGTTGCACGTTTGACTCAGTTCAAAGGCTTGCAAGGTTAAGTCCTTAGGGTGACCAGGGAAAGACTACCCGAAGAACCAAATCAACGCTCCTGGTGCCACAACTGGCCCACCCGATCATTCTTGCCACATGCCCTGGTCGAAAACTATTTATCAAACCCTCAGTTGTTTACCACGCACCATGTGCCATCAATATCATCATCAATAACATATGACACTTCTCAAAACAGGTTCCATATCTCATTAAGTCAATATTATCATGTAATTGGCAAAAACATGTTACGTGGCAAGGCTAAGCATACTACATCGATCTAATTACCCATGTTGGCAATTTTAGTAATGCCCAACTAATGATCCACAACTAGGGTGACAAGGGGTCATGGCACATAAATAATAATCAAGGTGTCATAATGCAAAGTTGGCATTTAACTAATTTCCCCAAAATTAATAAAAGCATTTTTTAATTAAACTAGCATGCAATAAATTAAATCAAAATAATTTCGAAATGGAATCAACATGGTCAAAGCACAACTTGCCTTCAAAGAGTACTTGTTCTTGGTCTTGAGCTGGCTCCTGTGTCAACACTTCACCTTCGAAGCCTTTGGGCACTGCAACGTCTACTCGTAACGCGTGCAAATAGCAATCAAAAAATAAAACAGTACACAAAAGTGTTCAAAAGTTGAAATAAACTTCATAAATAGAGAGAGCATATTTTTATAAATTTTTAGAAACTGGAATCGTCCAAATCGGAGTTAAAATACAAAATTATAATCGTTTAAAGTTTAAAGAAACCATTAATTAAATATAAATAGAGAAATATTCATAATAAAAAATTAATTAAAATTCATATTTGAGTAGGTCTCATTGTTATGAAAATTTAGAAATTTGAATCACCCAAATCGGAGTTGAAACGCAAAAGTTATAAGCGTTTGAAGTTTGAATTTATATTTAAAATCAATAAACCGAATTAAATAAATATTTTCTTTTTCGGAAAATGATTTATTTCGTCAGCATGACACGTGGACCAATCAGAGGCCGCCACGTTGCCTCGGGTCCATGGACCCGGCGCACGGCTCGGCTCGGTCCACCGTGGACCCGGTCAACGGCACGTGTGCCTCTGACAGGTGGGCCCCTCGGGTGACGTCAGCGCACGGCTCGGCCGAGGGTTCTGACACGCGAGCCCCTCCGTGACGTCAGCATGATGTCATGGGTGATGTCATAGCGCGGTTCGGCGGTCACTGACGTGCGGGTCCCACGCTGACGTCGCGTGTTGACGTCAGCGGCGACTGGGGCTGACCGCGCTGATCGCGACGGTCAGGCTTCTAGCCACGTGGCTCGATCTGGGCCGTTGATTTGAAAATCAACGGTCCAGATCAGATCTAACCTCACGCGTTTGGAAAACAACGCGGTTGATCTGGACCGTTCGATCTTGATCGGACGGTCAAGATCCAATCTAAAGCTATAACGTGGGCTAACCCTAGCCGTACGATCTAGATCTAACGGCTGAGATCTATCGAAGCACGGTGCAGTTACGGCTACGTGGCATGATCTAAACCGTTGGATCTAGATCGAACGGTTGGAAACATATCTAAAAACTAAAACGTGAAAATTACCCGGGGATGACGTGGACAAATCCTGGCCGCTGGATCTTGATCAGACGGTTGGTGGAGCTCGCGAGACGGCGATGGTGTGCGGCGGCGCTAGCAGACCGGAGTTGGGGATGACGACCAAGCGAACGGCGCTACGGGGCTCCTCCGGCGAGGTGAGTGGTAGTCTCCGACGCGTCTCGTCCTT
The DNA here is from genome assembly GCA_036346355.1 of Rhipidocladum racemiflorum. Taxonomy (NCBI): domain Eukaryota; kingdom Viridiplantae; phylum Streptophyta; class Magnoliopsida; order Poales; family Poaceae; genus Rhipidocladum; species Rhipidocladum racemiflorum. Next base: position 45,228,451 of record CM070574.1, on the reverse strand, counting down.
GCGGTTCCGGATCTGGGCTCGGTGGCGGCGGAGGACGGCGGACGGCGGCGGAAACAACGGAGAACCGCGGCGGAAGCCTAACCCAACTACGGCGAGCGATTGCGACGCAACCACGGCGGCTCAGGCGTGATGGTCTAGGGCTACAGGTGCGCACGGAAACGGGCTATAAGCTGGCGGCGGCGGCGCAATAAATGCCCCCCTCGACGTCTGTGATAAACACGGAAAACGAGGCCCCACCCACGGGCGGCGGCGGAATCCGAATCCATTTCGTATTGGGTGACGTGGCTCAACGTGGACCGTTGGATCAAAATCCAACAGGCACGGGGTTTGGGCTCGTGTCCGGCTTGGCGACCTGGCTGGCTCGGTCGGGTTCGGGTGACGTGGCACAATCGTGGCCGTTGGATTTCGATCCAACGGTCACGCGGTTAGGGTTAGGTTGGGCTCGGGTCCGGCTCAAACGCGGCTCGGGTCGGGCTCGAGTCCGACTCGGTCAGATGAACAGTGAAACCAACTCGATTTTCCAGCGATTAAAATAATCCGATTAATTTCTAGAAATTCATTTAATTCAAGAAAAATAGCAAAATGCTCAGAAAAATTCCAGACAAATTCTAGAAAATGTTTTAGGACATTTTGGACCCAAATAAAATATTTCCAATAAAATTTTATTTGCAAAATTAAATTCTTTAATTATTTGAAAAGGGAATAAATTCAAATAAATTCCAAATAAATCCCAGAAAATTCCAAAAATTCACAAAAAGTGCTAAATAACACTTAAATTTATGAAGAGCAAAAATTTGGGGTGTTACAGGTAGTACGGTTATGCTCAGAATGGACAATCATAAGCGTCGATCCTTAATTGACTCGGGCCGGTACTTGCACATTGGAAACTAGTGCTCAAACCGCACCCACCCGACATTCCAATCCGCCCAAGTCCAAATCCTTTTTCATTTTATTTTTATTTTATAAAAACAGTACCAAAATCTTTATAATAATTCATAAATCACAATTTTGATATAATCCTACCCATGGGTCATTTTCATCAATTTGGGTACTAAGCATATCTACCGTTCTAGTAAACAAATGTCACAATATAAGGTAGACATGACATAGCAAAGAGTCCTAGGGTTACAATTAAGCATGGATAACAATAATCAAGGAGGTAATTGCAATTTGGATTAACTAATAATCTATATTTGACATACGATGTTAAAGATAGCAATGCATGTTTATAAAACATTATAAACACATTTGCAAACATGGGATCAAAATACGTCAAGGGACTTGCCTTCGGTTGCAGCGGGGATGTCGAACTCTTGAAGTCCGGCGGCGGGGTCGGCGGACTCGGCGGGACCCTCGGATACGCGCAAAACGGTACAACAAATAAATAACAATAAATAAAATAAAATCCAAAAATTATAAAAGTTATACTGTCAGATAGACCTTGAATTTAGCTGAATTTAGGAATTTGAACGGGGTCAATCGGAGTTCGGACGGAAAAGTTATGAGCCTCCAAAGTTTGAAAATCATGGAAAATAAAAAAACGAGGGAATATTCCCAGAATCTTCTTTTTGGCTGGATTTTGGAATTGATTGACTATATTACGTGTGGGGCCACCTTGTCATTGAAATGAGGTTCTTCCCTATTGAACTTCCAAGCCAATAAACAGAGGAGCTTGGGGCTCGTTGGGCGCGGCGAGTGGCCCGGCCAGCGGCGGCGGCAGCGGCCGGGCGGCAAGCGTGGCGGCTGCGCGGCAGCGGTGCGGTAGCGCGTGGCGCGTGTGACCAGCGAGGGCTTCGGCGGCGGCGCTAGGGAGAAGCGGCAGCGGCGCAGCGAGCCGGCGATGGCGATGGCGGCGGCGAGCGGCGCTGCGCTTAGTCGGCAATGCGGCGAGTGGCGGCGAACGCAGCCGACGACGGCCGACGGCGGCGAGCATGCATGGGCAAGGCCAAAAACAGAGCCCCAATTTTTTGCCAAAATCCGAAATTTTCACCAAAATTTGAACATGACCATGCTAAAATGAACAATGGGTCATCTAGAGTATATCTAAAGGGACCTAGGACTGCAAGGAATCGAACCAAAGCTCACCGGAGGCGACGAATTCGACAAAAATCAACGGTTCGGCCAAAGCGACAAAAACTCAAAATTTGGATCCAAATCTTGATGAAACCTAAAATGGATTGAGGGGTTATGATCGTGGCTTCCATACGAACACTAAGAAACAACCGGAATTGAATTTGGCTCACCGGGGAAGAACATGTGATGATGAAACCGAAGAACACGAAAAACAGCATTCCTCGTCGGTTTTTGTGATCTCGCGGGTGAATGAGTTGGAGATGCAAAAGAAGGGTGCTACCACCGGGAAGAGGGTTCTAGTACAAAGATTTGAGAGGTGGAAGCACGCCGTTTGGAGTTGAAACGGCCGAGTTATGAGCAATTAAGTGAATTTCGGTTTTTGGTTCACTATTCAAATTCCGGTGAGATTCCGGGCTGAAGATAATGGGGATGGAAAGTTTTCGTCGCTGCAAATCCAATGGATCCGACCGTTCGCGATTTGGAGCATTGAATGGGAAGTTATGAGTGATTGAAGGAAGGAACCAAGTATGGAAAGATGAAGTTCTTCCTCTGTACGTTCCAACCTGAGGTTGAAGAAGCATGAATAGTGCTGCCACGTGTTGCTCCGCGATTGACCAAGAATTACGTAAAACCAACGCCCTAAAGTAAAATTAGCAAAAATGGTCTAAAAATTCCAAAAAAATTCCTAGAACCATTAGGGAATATTTGGAACCCAATAAAATTGGTTTCGTGGAATTTGGAGGAAATTTGTAGTTTAGAATATTCTGGGGCGAATAGCGAGCATTAAACGAAAGCCACGCGAGATAAAATACCAGAGAGCTTCCAAAAATCTTGGAAAAATTCCCAAAATGTTTTTAGAATATTTGGAACCTAATGCAATATGTTTCAGGATTTTTGGAGAATTTTTGAGCTCGGGTGGAATTTCGTGTACGGACTGGAATCTAGAAATTTGATTTTTCGGGCGAAGGAGAATTGAACTCCGATTTTGTATGGATAAGGATGCCAGGTTAAATTAAATAATAGGGAAAATCCAAATTTTGAATTTAATTAATTTAAATTAAATTTTGGCAGCATACCGAAATTGAGGATGTTACATGCGGTCATCACATGTCCAAGAAACTCCACCTTGTCCTTCCAAAAGTCGCATTTGCTGAACTTGGTGAGGAGTTGTTGTTTTCTCAGCTTCTCCAAAACTAGCCTCAGGTGTTCTGCATGTTCATCCCTTGTCTTGGAGTAGACTAAGATATCGTCTATGAACACAACAACGAACTTGTCCAAATACTCCATGAATACCTTATTCATCATATTCATGAAATTAGCTGGCGCATTCTTCAGACCAAAGGACATAACTGTAAACTCGTAATGTCCGTATCTCGACGAGAATGAAGTCTTCAGGATATCTTCTGATCGGATCTTCAACTGGTGATATCCTGATCTCAGATCAATATTGGAGAAAACTCCGGCGCCTCTCAACTGGTCGAACAGATCATCGATCCTGGGTAGCGGGTACTTGTTCTTCACGGTGACTTCATTGAGTCACGGTAGTCAATGCACATCCTGAAACTCCCATCCTTCTTCTTGACAAACAGAACTGGTGCTCCCCATGGCGACGAACTCGCTCGAATGAATCCTTTCTCCATCAATTCTTCAAGCTGCTTCTTCATCTCCACCAATTCTTCGGTTGACATCCGATAAGGTCTCTTTGCTATCGGTGCTGTTCCTGGTACTAACTCAATCAAAAATTATATGTCCCTGTCTGGCAGCATTCCAGGCAAATCTTCAGGAAAAATATCAGGATACTCATTTACCACTGGAACATCTTCTATGCTGACTGCCTTTACACTGTTGACCATCAACTGTCCATCGCGAACGGCGGTCGCTTGAAATTCCACTTTTCGTCCACACGGGCTCTCGACAGAGATGATCCTTCTCCCACAGTCAAGCACGGCCTTGTGCATGGATAACCAATCCATCCCTGAGATAACATCTAGGGTCTGGGTTCCCAATATAATAAGGTTCGCTAAGAACTCTACCCCATCTATTAGTATTCTCGCCCCAGAACATCCTACTTGAGATTGGAGTTCTGACCCAGGGGTTTGAACTAGAAGCATGCATTTAAGATCCACAATCTCCAAATCATTCTTAGAAACAAAATCTCGAGAAACAAACAAATGCGAAGCTCCAGAGTCGAACGAAACTGTTGCTGGTACTGAGTTAACAAGTAACTTACCTAGTACGACGTTCGTAGCATTCTGAAGTGCATCTACGGTCACATGATTGACTCGACCTCTCACCACGGTCTGGGGCGCGGCTCCTGGCTGTGCTGCTCCACGGTTTGCTCCTGGTGCAGCTGTCCTGGTTGGTGTGGATCCTAAGTTCAAGCGAACTGGGTTCACTCCCGCTGTCTTCTTGGGGCAATTGTTGGAGAAGTGCCCTGGTTCATTGCAGGTATAGCAACGACTCAATGTTCCCTGCTGGCTGCTTGCAGCGGCGTTCCTGGATGGAGCTGGTGTCTGGTAATTCTAGTTGGTAGGTCTTTTCGCTGGCGATGATGTTCTGATAGCATTCTGCGGCTGAAATTTGAAGAACTGATTCGGTGCAACTCTCAGGCGTTGCCCTCCTTGGCGTGCTCCCTGTTGTGCCATCCTACGCTTCCAGTTGTCATCTAGTTCCTTACGCTTGTCCTCTAGGATGAGCGCCTTGTTCACAAGCTCTTGGAAGTCAAGAAACGTGTGGGTGATCAGTCCCACATGCAGTCCTGAGTTAAGTCCCTTTAATAATCGAGACTGCCTAGCCTTGTCTGTCGCCACGTCTTTAGGCGCGTAGCATGCAAGCTGTGTGAACTTGTTCAGATACTCCGACACTGGTTGATTACCTTGCTTCAGCACCCTGAATTCTTCCTTCTTTACGTCCATTATTCCTTCTGGTACGTGATACTGGTGAAAGGCAGCAGTAAATTCCTCCCAGGTGATATCCTGTGGGTTATCCCGCGTGGCGCAGAAGTTCTCCCACCACTCTGCTGCGGTCCCTTCTAACTGATGAGAGGCGTAGAGCACCCTCTCATTTCCTACACATTGGGTAATATGCAACTTCCTCTCAATTGACCTAAGCCAATCATCCACCTCCAGTTGATTGGCGTTCCCAGATAATGTGGGTGGATGAGTCCTCATGAACTCTGACAACCTCGAGTTCTGACGCTGTCCCTGATTGACTTGATTGGTAGCGGCCTGAGCAGTGACTTGCTGTATCTATTGCATCATAGCATGCATCAATTGGGTCTGTGCGGCAAGGAAAGCTCCAAAGTTCTGCATGTCAACTGGCGGTGCTGGCTGGGGTGCTGGTGCTCCATCATTAGGGTTCCCAGCTGGGCGAGAACCACTTCTGTTGCCTCCAAGGTTTCCACGAGTGTTCACCATCTATCGATTGCTCAAGGGTTTTAGAGACGAGAGGGAAACAAGCATAGACAAGTAGTAGAGTAACTTATGCGGGGTGGAAGGTGTAACTCAAAATCTAACTTTATTATTTAATAATAACTTGGTATGGTTGTTCACAATGCCTAAGAGCCTTGCAACACATACTACACACTCAGCAAGCAATGAAACTCCAAATCAACTATCACACTGAAGTCTAACGCCTCTAAGGGTGACTCTTTATTCATAGACGCGACTCGACGAAGGAGTCTCAACTATGAAGCCTAACGCTCAGTCATCAATCCAACCTCCACTGCCTCCTTTTGGTGGGTGCGGTGACATTGGTGCGAAGCAATCTCCGTGACCAACAACAGCGGTGGTCGACAACGCGACGTCCTCTTCTGGCTTTGGCTGCGGCTCAGGCGCGGGCTATGGATCTGGCTACGGCTCCTCGGGGTCTGGCTCGTGCAGCTCCAGTACTGGCTCTGGCTCCTATCCATACAATGCTGTTTCCAACTCATTGACCCTTCACAGAAGATGAGACATATACTCTTGAACCTCCTGCAGACTTTTCTTCTCTTTCTTGATCTCCTCTCAGGCCTTCTGCAGCTCCTGCACCGTGTCATCAAGTGCATCCTCCTGCGTGATGACGAACCTCGCCAAGTGTGTGATGGTGACATCTTCATCTTCAATCGGCTCCCGCTCGATCCTGTTGTCTCAGTGTGGGTGGTGACGAAACACTGTGCCTTCTAGCTCTTTGGAGTAGGTGCGAGCAATGTGCCTCATAGCTCGGCGCGACACCTCCTGGATTCCCATCTCAAATGTAGACCTCCTGGCTGTGAAGTAGCATGGGCGACTGAACTTCGTCTTCTCTCGAGCATACACTGTGATATTGACATCCCACGCCGTGACCAATCCAGCCTGCACTACGGTGGTCCCCTGGTAAAGTGGCCTCTTGAAACCTCCAAGCACCTGTAACATACGCCACAACTCGGCGGTGTAGCCTCCTGCACTCTCAGCGTAGTTGTTGAGCATCTTCATCTACCAAAGTACTCACGTGAGAACGCAGCAATTTTAAAACCAAGAAAAGACAAAAAGAACTCAGCAAGGGGTATGAAAAGAGAGAAGGGGATAAGTCGAGAGTTCAATCATTATCTTGTCAAGTTTTAACTTTAGAAATTAGGTTTTAACTTCACAACGACCCTTTGTGTATTCAGCACTAGTCCATGATCTCGCTAGTGCACACAGTCTCAACATCGGCAAATATCACAATCATACTCAACGAAATAATAAGTACTTTAATTAATTAACCCAACTGGTTGCTCGACCATATGGTCAAGTTACAAAGATACGCCTCGCAGGGCGAAGACTTATTAAAAGAGAAATAACTACAGTGGGATAAAGTAGATTTCGTGGCGCCAACCAGTATACCGCAGGCAACTTACTGGGCTCGCTCCCTAGTTAGACGGCTCCTCCTGGTATTCTTCCTCCAAACCTGGCGTCGACTCTTCTTCAACTGATGTTATATTGTGGCAAGGGTGAGTACTTGGTACTCAGCAAGTCATGCACAGAATGCAAGCTAATATTCTACATGCAAGGCTTGATACAAAGGATAGGCTAACAGGTTCATTTGCAGTAAACAGCGTTTAACAAGTAGCATGAATAGATTCGAAAGCAGTAAAAGTAAAGATAATATCAATAACTTTTCCAGGAGTTAATTAAATACTTTCCCTTTCCTAATCCACATTTCCATCAATGTCATTACTAAACCTAACCAAACTTTTCAAGTCCAAGCTGTTTTCATGAAAGTCTAACCCTTGACTGTAATCCCCGAGCAGTGTCCAGTGCCGTGGACTCGGCTATTCGAATAGGTTATACACTCTGCAGAGGTTACGCACTTTACCCACAAGATACAGTCAAACACCACAAAGGCGAGTGATCGTAACAAAGCCTTTCAGAGACCGCAAACTATACAAGTGAACCTCTCCGGCTTTTGTCATACACCATCCCTTCCCTTAACAGAGGCGAAGTATGGGACCAACATACCGTTGGACGGGTACCATACCATAGCACTGGTACACTCCCCTTTCAAGCTACACAAATGGTGTAGTTGACACCCTGAGGTACCACATGCAAGTTATTAGGAACTTACTCAACTAGGTCCGTCCCACTACAGACATGTGGTTGCACGTTTGACTCAGATCAAAGGCTTGCAAGGTCCTTAGGGTGACCAGGGCAAGACTACCCGAAGAACCAAAACGACATCCCCGGTGCCAATCATGGCCCACCATATAATTCCTGCCACTTGCCCCGGTCTAAATCTATTTATCAAACCCGGTTGATTACCATGCACCACGTGCCATCAACTATCACATCACATGACACTTCTCCAAAAATAGGTTCAATATATCATTAAGTCAATATTAACCTTTGATTATCCAAAATCATGTCATGTGCACGTAGCAGGTCTAAGCAATATACTACAACGGTCTAAATACCCAATGTTGGCAATTTAATAATGTCCAACTACATATTCCTCAACTAGGGTGACAAGGGTTCATGGCATATAATTAAATAGTCAAGGTGTCATACTGCAATTTGGCATTTATCAAATTCCCAGAAATAATTAAAACATTTGCTAAATAAACTAGCATGCAATAATTTAAATCAAACTAATTTTCAAGGATTGGAGCAATATGGTCAAAGCATGACTTGCCTTCAAAAAGTACTTGTTCTTGGTCTTGAGCTGGCTCCTAGGTCAAAACTTCACCTTCGTAGCCTTCGGGCACTTCAACGTCTACTCGTAACGCGTGCAAATAGCAATAAATAAATAAATAGTAAGCAAAAGTGTCTAAAAATTCAAATAAAGTTCATGAACAGAGAGAGCATTTTTTTATAAATTTTTAGAAATTTGAATCGTCCAAATCAGAGTTAAAATGCAAAAGTTATACCCGTTTAAAGTTTGTAAAAATCAATTAAATAAATATAAACAGAGAAAACTTTTTTCCAAAAATTAAATAAAATTCACCATCAAGTAGATCTCAATTTTATACAAATTTAGAAATTGGAATCACTCAAATCGGAGGTAAAACGCAAAAGTTGTAAGCGTTTGAAGTTTGAAAAATCAAATAAAAGAATAAACCGAATTAATTCATTTATTTTTCTATTGAAAAATCCATTTATTGCGTCATCATGGAAATTGAATTTCCACCGAATTATTTTTCTATTGAAAAATCAAATTATGACGTCAGCATGCGTCAACCGGTCCATGGACTTGGTCCACGCACCGTGGACCCGGTCCACGGGTGCACGTGTCACTGACACGTGGGACCCACTGTTGACGTCATTGCTGACATCATCACGACTCAGCTGAAGGACGACTCACATGCGGGCCCCACAGTGACGTCAGCATGACGTCACGGATGATGTCATGGAGCTGTCGGGCCAGCCGCTGACACACGGGCCCCGTGCTGACATCACGCGTGACGTCAGCGACGACCAGGCGCGTCCGCGTGGACCACGCCGGTCCGGCTCCCGTGCACGTGGCACGATCTAGGCCGTTGGTTTGAAATCCAACGGTCCAGATTGGATCTGGGTCGCACACGTCGTGGACAACGTGGCTGATCTGGACCGTTCGATTTAGATTGGACGGTCAAGATCCGATTGGGTTTCACCGCGTCAAGGGGGCGACATGGCATGTCCCGGGTGGCGACGCGTGGCTCAATCTACACCGTTCGATCTCGATCGAACGGTTGAGACCACATCTAACGCTACAACGCGGGTTAATGCTAACCACACGATCTAGATCTAACGGCTGAGATCTAATCCTAACACGGTGCAGTTACAGCTACGTTGTTCAATCTAGAGCGTTGGATCTAGATCCAACAGCTGGAAATAGATCTAGAAACTGCAACATGGATTTCGTACTTGTGACCTGGACGAACGTGGATCGTTGGATCTGGACCTATTGGTCTATATCTAATCTGGTTTTCTACGGGTGCGGGATGACTTGGACTCACCGTGGCCGTTCGATCTCGATCGGACAGTGGGTGGAGCTCGGGGTCGGCGATGGTGATGCGGCGGCTTGCGGCTGCCGGAAACAAAGACTACGACACGGGGAACAGCGTTGCGGGTGTGCTCCGGTGAAGTGGATGGTCCTGGCCAACGCGGCTTGTCCTTGCGCACTCGAATCTAGGCTTGGAGATGATTGGGGCGGCTCGACGGGGGCGTAAACTTGCAGAAACCGTGACGTAGACCTAAAGCAACTCCGATGAGCGATTTTGCGGGTGTGGGGGCGGCTTGAGCAGTGAGAGTTGAGGCAAAAGATGTGCACGGCAAAGGGCTTCAACGAGGAGGCGTCGGAGCATTAAATAGTGCATCGACGTCCGCGAAAATCGCGAAACCCTAACAAACTCGGAAACCCCACGGCGGCGCAGACCAAGCAGGACTCGGGCGGAGACGAAGGCGGACGGCCGTCCACGTGTCCGGATCTGACGGCATGGGCGCGCGCGCGACGCGGACACAGGCACAGCCATTGGATCCCGATCCAACGGTGCACGCATGTGGCCCGCACGAACGTGGTTCGGTCCGGTCTTTTTCTATCTTTGCACACTTTTGTTTCTCTTTTGTGAAATCATTGCTATAGGGAAAATTCTGAACTTGTTTTTCTCTCTTTTGTACTCTTGATGAATCCATTGTCAAGGGGGGAGAAGTTTAAGGAAAAATGGGGAGAAGTTTTTGAAATTTTTAGAATTTTGTGAGAAATATGGAGAATTGAATTTTGGGAGAAGTTTGGAGAATTTTGGAATTTTTTGGTCACATTGCACATTCCCACACATTTTTCTTCTTAGGGGAGTTTTTTCGTATTTTCACCCAGGGAGAGTTTGTTACTTTGCATTTTGGTCAAAGGGGGAGTTTCTGTGATTTGTCACTTTGGTTTTTGATTTTAATCCTTTGGATTTCAAAATCTTTTGTGAAGTGAATGCCAAATGGTCAATTCTAAGTGGTGTTGCCAATGTTTTCGTCAAGGGAGAGATTGTGAAATCATGCGCTGAAAAATTGGTTTAAGAATTGAATTTGCGAAATATGTTTGTGCATGTGTTTGACAAATTGACAAAAAACAGTGTGTCTCTTTTGCGCTGGAACAAAGTTCGAAGTAACAGTAAGTTTTCACTCTTACGCCGGACCAATGCGCCGGACCAAACTTTAGACCGCTGTGAATGAGCTTTTAAAGCCTGTTTTTGACATGCACGCCGGACCAAACGTTTGGTTCGTCGTGAACGGCATTTTGAGCCATGATTTTGCATCTACGCCGGACAAAAGTTTTGGTCCGTCATGAATGCATTTTTTTTAATACTTGTGTCGGACCAAATTTGTTAAAAAAAGTAAGTTTCTATGTTACGCCGGACCATGCACACCGGACCAAAAGTTTGGTTTGTCGTGAATGCATTTTTGACCGTTGTGTTTGCATGTACGCCGGACCAAAAAGTTTGGTCCGTCGTGAACGTGTTTTTGAACATGTTTACTTTGAATTGAACCGAGACTTTCGCATGAAAGCCGGACCAAAAGTTTGGTTCGTCGTGAGTTGCGTCGGACCGAAGTTTGGTCCGGCGTGAATGGATTTTTCTAGAATTTTGCCCTGTGTACGCCGGACCAATATTTGGTCCGTCATGAACGTGTTTTGCACGGTTAGGGTTTTGAATTGAAAATTTGGGTTGATTGTATGTGTGGGATGTCAGAGACAGGGGTCCCGCAAGAGGGGCCTACACCCGACTGGGCTTGACAGGCGGAGTAGAAAGCCCAGAGCCCAGAAGCACCACGATGGGCCCGGAGGAGGTTTTCGACTTGTTCCCCAAGGCAACTCCCGATCCTTCGGGGAAGCTTCGCGCCACGCCCGAAGAACCCGCCAAGAACGAAGCATGCAGCCTGACACTGCCAGAGCCTGCGGATACTGGAACCTGACAGGGCGGCAGGCGTGGGTCGGGGAAAGCATAACCACCTGTCCAAGACGTAGAGCGCCAGGGCCAATAAGGACAAAGTACATGTCGGCCAGGCCACCATGTTCAGGGTCCGGTGGCGCCCATCTATCATGTATCCTTCCCCCAGCATATAAGGGGAGGAGGGAGAAGAAAAAGAAGAGACACATATATCCAAGAACACAGGACTAGGGTATTATCTCCTCCGAGAGAGCCCGAACCTGTCTAAAAACAGATCGCCCTCACATCCTGTGTTACCATCAAGTTTAGATCCCGCACAAATCCCCTAGAATCACAAATCTCTTTGCCGGCGAAACCGATCGTCGACAGTTGGCGCGCCAGGTAGGGGCTTGTGTCAAGATCTTCGTCAAGCTTGATGGCTACGACGAAGGAAGCCTCCACAGCCTTCTTCCCGGGCCAGGTCTTCCGTTTCGGAAGCCTGACCTTCATCTCCAACGACCTCGAAAGCCTTTCCCTCTCTAAGGGAACCGTGCTGCAGCGCGGCGAGGTTTCCGGCGAGCCATCGCCACGACTTCCGCGCCGATCGGAGGGTCCCCCTGTCTCATGCTCTAAAATGCCGAGTGGGGAACCGAAGGCCCATTCCAGCCTGGGAGTCGGACTCGAAGATGCCGAGGTGCGAATGGTGGGGGTTCTCGCCGCCAAGCCACTCGGCACCCCCGAGCGCCTGGATTTATCTTCTCCAGGCTCACCCAGCTCAGCGGCCGAGTCAGAAGAAAGCCTAGAGAGCTGCTGGAATTTCCGTAGAGTCTGCGTAATCGAGGGCTCGCTGGCGGATTCGCAGCAGCGCCTCGACACCTCAGCCGCCGCCGACTTGGAAGGTGGCCGAGCAACTGAACCTGACGCGCGGGCGCGTACTCTCCGGGACCGCGCCCGGGCTGTCAATGAAGACATTCTGCAAGCTAAGATGGGGGACCAGGCTGTTTTTCGTACCCCACAGCAGAATATCGTCGCCTCCAAGACACTCCTGGATACCCTGACCCCTATGCTTTGAGGCGGGTGATCGATTGCCCGATCATGGCCCAAGTAAAGGCCATGGTGACGGCGGCGGCTATCCAGCGAGCCCAAAGCCCGACCCGGCCGGCGAAGGAGGCATCACGTGGTCGGTGAGGACCCAGGCGGCCAGCGGCCAGGTCGGGAAGCCCACCAGACACATCATGTTCTACCCGCGGAGACGACTTGCGACACGGCATCAACCGCGACCTCCGTTCAGACCTCGGCGCCAGCGCCGCGATCGAGAAAGGGAGGAACAACGCCCGTCAAGCCGGCGAATATGAGCGCTACGGCATCCTTCCGCGAGATCGCGAAATCGCCAAGCGCGATCCTCTCGCGTCGATCACCACCCGAAGGGTGTCGCGAAGTCATTGAAGGGGTTTCGCGTTTACACCCCTCACCTCTGGCCGAGTGGTTTGGCACGATGGATTTAATCCTAAAGGCATCACTAGGTTCGACGGTGAGAGGGACCGGAGGCTTGGCTACAAGTATATGCTCAGCGTCGGGGCCAGAGGATCGAAAGTAATGGCAAACTACTTACAGGTTACCCTCTCGCCTGGCCCAAGCATGGCTCACTGGACTTCAGGAACTCTATAGATTCCTGGGGAGATCTGTGTGAGCAGTTCATTTCAAATTTCCAAGGCACTTACGAGCGCCCGAGGCACCCCTTGGGACCTATACCGGCTACACCAAAGGAGGAGCGAACCCCTCAGGAGTTCGTCAAGCGCTTCATGCACAGGAAAAGCACCGTTCGGGATGTCACAGATGCGATTGTGATAGCTGCCTTCCAGAAGGGAGTCAGCGACCCCGACCTCATCAAGAAGATGTCCCGGAAGCCACCGACGTCGGTCCGGGAGCTGTTCGCCCTAGCGGACCGTTACGCTTCAGCCTCCGAGGCTCTGGCGGAACGGCGTGACGAGGGGAAGGATCAGGCTGAACCCCCCCAGCGAAAAGAAAAGAAGCGCAAGGGTGAAGAGCTGGTGGCAGTCGCTGCACCAACCCACCCTCGCGCCCTCAAAGAGGATGGATATGACAAGGTTATGAACTCACCTTGCCCTTTCCATCCGAAGGGGAGGCATGCTGCCAAGGACTGCTTCACCCTAAAGAGGTTCGCCGCGAGCAAGAAGCGGTGGACAAGGTCCGAGTGGGCACGCCGCCAACAAGCCACCTCCCCCCGAAGCCGAGGAGGACTATCAGGAAGCCGATCTCGAGCTCAACTACATATTCGGGGGCTCAGCTGCATATGAGTCCAAGCGGAAGCAAAAGCTCACCGTCCGGGACATCTACGCGGTGCAGCCGGAAACGCCCCAATATGTACGCTGGTCCAAGGCCGCGATAACCTACGACCGCTCGGATCACCTGGATCACGTCCCGTTCCCCGGCAGGTATCCTCTCGTCTTGGCGCCCGTCGTCCGCGGCATCAAGCTCAAGAGGGTATTGATCGACGGTGGGAGCGGGCTCAATGTCCTCTTTGTCAAAACCCTTGACGATATGGGGATTCCACGGTCGGAGCTAAAGCGCGGATCGTCGCCTTTCCACGGTGTCATACCTGGAACTTCTGCGACACCACTTGGACAAATCACTCTGCCGGTCACTTTCGGCGCAAGGGAGAATTACCGGACGAGATAACCTTGGCCGAGGTGGCAGATTTCGCAAAGATATCATGCCATCTTGGGAGACCAGCTGGCCAAGTTCATGGCGATGCCCACTACACGTACTTGACATTGAAGATGCCGGGGCCGAGTGGTATCATCGCTCTACGCGGTGACATGAAGCAGTCTTTTTCCTGTGACAGGGAAAGCTGCGAGATGGCCGAGTCCCTGGAGGCGCGAGCGGGTCGGGAGGGGATCCGGCGAGAAGCGGATTCTGAGAAGCCGGAAGGCGGCGTCCCCACCCGCAAAGCGCGAAACCCCAGGATCGGCCCCGAAGAAGGTACCAAAAGAATCCTCCTCGACCCGTCCGATCCGTCGCGGACCGCCTTGATCGGGACAGGGCTCGGGGACAAATAGGAGGACGTGCTCATCACTTTCCTGCGGGCGAATAAAGACGTCTTCGCTTGGAAGCCGTCGGACATGCCCGGAGTTCCCAGGGAGGTGATCGAGCACGCGTTAAATGTAGACCAATCGGCCAGGCCAGTCAAGCAAAAGCTGCGGCGATTCGCCCCAAATCGCCGACAAGCCATCAGGGAGGAGATTACAAAGCTGCTAGCCGCAGGCTTCATCAAAGAAGTGTATCACCCCGACTGGTTGGCAAACCCTGTCCTTGTACAGAAGAAAAATAAAAGCTGGCGCATGTGTGTTGATTACACCAACCTCAACAAGGCTTGTCAGAAAGATCCCTTTGGTCTCCGTATTGATCGGTGGTGGACTCCACCGCCGGATCCCGATCGCTTAGTTTTACGGGCGCCTACTCAGGCTATCATCAAATCCGGCCGAGAGGAGGATTGCGAGAAGACCTCGTTTATCACCCCGTTCGAGCATATTGCTACATCACCATCTTTGTTTGGGCTGAAGAACGCCGGTAGCGACTTATCGGTAGCGATCTGGTGATGTTTTCACCATCAGCTTGGACGCAATGTGGAAGCTTATGTGGATGATATAGTGGTCAAAACCGATGCAGAAGACAACCTCACCTTTGATCTAACCGAGACGTTCACAAGTCTGAGGGCGTTCAAGATGAGGCTAAACCCCGAGAAGTGTGTTTTCGGAGTTTCCTCCGGGAAGCTACTCGGGTTCATTGTCTCTCATCGCGGGATCGAGCCGAACCCGGAGAAAATCGGGGCCATCATGAGGATGGCCCCGCCTACCAGCCAAAAGGAGGTCCAAAAGCTCACTGGGTGCATGGTAGCGCTTGGCAGGTTTATCTCCCGGCTGGGAGTTCGGGGAATGCCTTTCTTCAAGCTCCTCAAGAAGCAGGACCGCTTTGAATGGACGGCGGAGGCGCATCAAGCCTTTGAAGAGCTCAAGGTGTTCCTCTCCACCCCTCCAATCCTAGTCTCGCCGGTGCAAGGTGAACCTCTCCTGCTCTACATAGCGGCGACAACTCATGTAGTCAGCGCCGTGATCGTTGTGGAGCGGGAAGAATCGGGACACTGCTACGGCGTGCAACGCCCAGTTTATTTTGTCGTGAAGTCTTTGGCGAATCCAAGGCAGCGATACCCTCAAATCCGAGGAAGGCTGGCATGCGCCATTTTGACCTCGTCACGGAAGTGAAGCATTATTTCCAAGGACATTCGATTTGATGGTGACTTCTTTCCCGTGGGAGAGGTCCTCCATAATCGGGAAGCTACTGGAAGAATTTCAAAGTGGGCAGCCGAGCTTGGAGCTTTCGACATCTCGTTCAAGCCGCGCGCCGCCGTCAAGTCCCAGGCTTTGGCCGACTTTACGGCCGAGTGGACCGAATCCCAGGCTCCCCGCACGGAAGAAGAGCCAGAATATTGGATCATGCACTTCGATGGATCTCTCATGCTTGGAGGAGCAGAGGCGGGAATTCTCCTTATCTCGCCTAAGGGCGACAGGTTGAAGTATGTCCTTCGGATTCACTTCCCGGCCTCGAACAATGCCGCAGAGTACGAGGCTCTCATCCATGGGCTCCGTATTGCCACATCACTCGGAATCCGACGGCTGGCGGTTCGGGGCGACTCCCAGTTGGTGGTGAACCAAGTACAGAAGGACTGGTCGTGTGTGGATCAGACCATGACGGCGTACTGCCAGCAAGTCCGAGAATTGGAAGGCAAGTTTGATGGTCTGGAGCTGGTTCATGTCCTCCGCCGTAATAATGAGGCAGCTGACGAGTTGGCTAAAATGGGAGCCACTCGGGCAGATGTCCCGAGTGGTATCTTCGTACAGGATCTTCACGAACCAACCGTTACAAAACGACAAGAGCCGAGTAAGGATCCTAGGACCGGGGTCCTGCTCATCGATCCCGACTTGACTACCCCGTACCTTGATTATCTCCTGAAGGACAAACTCCCGGAAGCGACCACCCAGGCAGAGCGCGTCTCCCGACAAGCCAAGTCCTACGTGGTGGTGGGCGATGAGCTTTTCTGGAAGAGTGCCTCAGGTGTCCTCAGGCGGTGTATTTCGGGACAAGAGGGAAGAGAGCTGCTCCAAGAAATCCACTCGGGGATGTGTGGCCATCACGCGGCGTCGAGCGCCTTGGTGGGGAAAGCCTACAGATAGGGCTTCTTCTGGCCAACAGCTGTAACGGATGCCAAGGAGATTGTTCGAACCTGCGAGGGTTGCCAGTTCTACGCAAGGCGGACACACTTGCCGGCGCAGGAGCTGCAAACTATTCCCATCTCTTGGCCCTTCGCGATGCTGGGGCTCGATTTGGTAGGCCCGCTCAAGAAGGCTCAAGGTGGTTTCGCCTACCTCTTCGTGGCCATTGACAAGTTCACCAAGTGGATCGAAGCCAAACCGATGCGTCACTATCAACTGCGATTAAGTCAAAGCAGTTCTTCCCGAATATTGTGGTCACATACGAAGTACCAAACCGGATCATAACAGACAACCGCACCCAATTCAGGAGTGAAGAATTCCAAGAATGGTGCGGCGTCGGGATCAAGATCTGCTTCGCCTCGGTGGCTCACCCACGAAGCAATGGGCAGGTTGAGCGAGCTAACGGTCTGGTCCTCCAAGGCCTCAAGGCCAGGATCTTCGACCGCCTCAAACCATACGCTGCCCGATGGGTGAAGGAGTTACCGTCGGTACTCTGGGGACTCAGAACCACTCCCAGCCGAGCAACTGGCCAAACCCCCTTTTTCCTGGTCTATGGCGCAGAGGCGGTTCTGTCGACCGAGCTAGGGTTCGAATCCGCAAGGGTTCGGAATTACAACGAAGCCGAGTCCGAGGGAAGCCGAATGGTGGAGCTTGATCAACTCGAGGAGGCTCGAAACGTTGCAGCCATCCAGTCGGCTAAGTACCTCCAGGGACTTCGGCGCTACCACTCTCGCAATGTCAGAAGTAGAACCTTTTGTGATGCCCTAGGTCTGAGAGCGATCCTAGTTCTTTTCCGTCGTGGTTGTTTCGAAAAGAGAGAAGTTTGGTCGGGAATTGATTAACTAAAGTTCATGCGACGTTTTAATATTTTTTTTTGGAGCGTCGGGCTAGAATCAGTGGGCCGAGGACAACCTGGGCCGAGGCCGGGATTTCCCTCCCCACCTCTCCCTCCCCCTTCCCCTAAGTGGGCCGGCCCACTAGCCAAGGGGGGCGCCACCCCTTTTCCCCCCTAACCCTAGGCGCCTCCTCCCTCTCCCTCCCCTAGCAGCCACCTCTCCCTCCCCTTCCTTCCCCTACGTGGTGGCTCAAGATCCACCGCGAATCGCGAAGGAGAAGGCGAGGAGCGACTCCGTGGAGGCGTGGAGGACGAGCAGATCGCCGATTCGGGGTTCATCGCGTGTTCTTCGTGGGTTCGCAAGGGAGAACACTAGGTAAAATTCCCAAACTTTTACCTCTGTTTTACCTAGGGATTAGGAGTGTATTAGATCTGGTGGTGAGGGTTTTGGATGGATCTTGTTGGGGGAGAAGGGTAGATGTTCACGTGGTGCTGTTTCTGGAAGGGGGATTTGTGCAGCGCGGATTGTTTCGCGTTTTTCGTGGCATAGATGATTTTTCCTGCCAAAACCTATAACTAGAAAGTTGTAGATATCATCGAGACCTAGCTTCTGTAATTGTTTCAGAATTTTTTGGGATGTTTTCTGAGAGTTATCGCTGTTGCAAACCGACGAACAGAATCTGGGAACAGATTTCATCCACTGTGTTGGACGACTGTTTAGTCATATTTAACAGAGGAATTAGAATTTATGATCTTCTGGAAAGTTGTAGATGTCGTCAATATCTAGCTCCTGTAATTTTTTCATATTTTTTTGTTCTGTAGAAAGAAAGATACGAAAAAGAGAATGGGGGTTGCTGCTGTTCGATCCGGACAGAACGGGGTTTCGGTGTTGGAAAAGGGGAACGGGTTGTAGGAATTGCGTATTTGAGTTGTGTGATCAATTGTGGTGTTATTACATACTGAAAATATGCTTGTACAGGTGGTGCCCCTTCTGGACGCAACTAGTTCCGTCGTCTATGTCGGTAAAGGCAAGTGGAAGTAGTGTTATGGTTGAACTATACATCGTTGTTTGCATTGCCTTCGTTATATTTCCCGATGACATTAATCATACATGGTTTGATCATTTGCTAGGAAGATTGCAATAATTAGATTAGCAATGTGATGATGTGCTTTGGCTTTGAACCATGAGTAAAGAGAAGAATGATGTTGCCTATTGGTTGAACTGTCTAAATAGTTCATCTCAATGTTATTTGTTTTTCTATCCATGTTATATGATGGCATGCAAATATGTGGACTCAATGTGGAAAATTATGAATGAATTCATGCATGAAGCATTAACTGCATAATCATGCATTGGAAGTTTGTCGGCCTTGACGTCTTGTGGCAAATGCAGTACAACACCGTGTGTTCACTGAGAAGAACGCAGTGAAGAGGATCATGGCATAAGCATATGCACAAGCATGAGCATTTTACTGAGGTTGTGGTAGTCGATGTTGTGGTGTTGAATGTAAAGCATGTGGTGTGTTAAATTCTTGATGGATGTGATTATGTGTTAATTGTTCCGCTTGCTGAGATTACCCAATCTCACTGCTTGTGTTTTGTTGTTTTCAGGTAGCGTGCAAGAGACATAAGCATGAGGGGTGGGCTAGCAATACAAATAAACCTTCGAATGTCTTCACAACTCCCATGAACTAGTGTTTATTTAATACATTAGCTTGCTGAATTTTATTTACACTTAGACTATTTGTTGTTATGACTAAACTTATTCTTGCTTATGGTTGGTTTAGACTTGTTGTCGCTAGTATTGTTGAATTGCTTATATTCCTGTTTGAATTGCTTATCATGAAATGCTTCCGTAATGTCCTGTTTTTAGGGGAGATGCTGTCGAAATTTTCTTGTTCTATAGTTTAGTTTTAAGGGGTGTTACACCTTTTCAGAAGGAGATCTGGTCCTAAGAAGGAATCAGAAAAGCGAGCACAAGCTCTCTCCAATTTGGGAAGGTCCGTACATTGTGGAGAAGACGGTCCGGCCGGGTGCTTATCGACTTAGATGTGAAGACGGCGAGATTTTGGCGAATACTTGGAACGCCGAACAACTCCGTCGCTTCTACGCATAAGTTATGTACCCGACTCTCACATACTGAATAAAATGGTGATCCCCTTTTATTTTTACGAAGCCCTCTTGTGTAATGGTAGTCCTGAGTGGTTATTACCCGGTGGTGTAGCGCCTGATCCTGGGCCAGCTGGTACAAAAGCATACGGAAATAAAAACCGCGATGAGCACAAAACTCCGGTTTATACCAGCGCATAACGGAATGGGTAGAAAGCACTAACCACTCGGGGACTACAATTAGCGCCCGAATCTAGCAGAGATTTGCACGATCGAGAGTTTCTAGCCATCAAGCTCGTGCCCCAGCGCCTGCGTTCTGGCGTAATGGAGCAATGACTAGAATAGTTGATCAGCGGAACCTAAACTCGGAATAAACATGGCCAGCCAGATTGGGCAAGATTCCACTTTTATTCCTTAATATTAGTAATTTACACTCTTGACTTTCTTTTTCTTTTTCTCGCTAAAAAAGGGGGGCGGGCGGCTCTGCCGCCAATCCTATTCTTCTTCGCCGCATTGGGAGGCAGGAGAGAGGTCGTCGGGATCGAGGCGGCAGCGGCGATGTAGCGCCGCTAGGATCTCGTCCTCAACCACCCAAAGGGGCGGTATGAGGCGGACGAGAGACCTGATGGCCAGGTCATTGCGGCGCTCGCGCCCGATCATCTCCATGATGATCTCAGCCACCTCGTGGAGCCCCGGAGCCACCTCCAGCAAGGCGGCCACTGCGGCGGCGTCGCTGGTGGCTCCTTCCTCCTCCTCCGCCTCTAGAGTGGCGAAGTCGAGCTCCTCCCAAAATTCTGCCTCCTCCCAGTTATGGAATAGCCCGAAGAATCGCTGGCGGAAGAATGCCGCGTAGGGGCCAACGAATCTCCTCATGCTAGCCATGGAAGAAGGCTGGGAGGGAAGAAAGAGGAAGAAGAGGAAGAAGAAGGGGATGATCGCTCGAGGGCGGTGACGTCCCATTTATAACCTGTACCTGGCTCCGGAATCGAGGCGACGCCATTCAAAAACACAAAAGACGAAGCGACGCCGCGAGACTGACAATTCGTTCGGAGTGCCAAAGAAGATCGGTACGTCGAACAAAATCAAGGGGCATTGCGCCAGACACGTGTCATGAGCAGTTCAAGCTCACTCGGCCTTCCCGCTTAATTCGCTCAAATTAAGCGAAAAGCCCGGGGCTGGAGAGCTAGGAAACGACGCAAGTCTGGGGGGCTAAACCACTCAGCCAGGTGGCCACAACGTAAGTCCCGACGCTCGAGAGCTGCACGCCAGCCTCTCGGAAAAGCGTGTCTGGGGCAAGAAAGCCAGCCTCTCGGAAAAGCGTGCCTAGGAACCAAACCAGTCGGCTGAAACCCACCCAGAAAGGCGCAACGGGGGCCAAAAAGGCCGTGGGCCTATATTCTAGCAACTCAGACAAGGGGGAAAGAGTGAAGAGGTGCAGAGCCCACTCGTGAGAGGACAATACAGACAAATTATATTCAAGTGAGAAGACACAATATTTCAAACAAGGAGGGCGAGCACTCGGCATTAAGGTTTACATCGAAGTCAGAATTCAAGATTCTCTACCAAGGCTTGCGATGTACCGAAGACCTCTTCGAGGAGCGTGTTGGCTTTGTCTTCATCACAGGCAAAACCTTCTTTCACAGCTTCGAGGTCAACTCTCGGATAATGAGACTTGACCACTGCCAATGCCTGGTTCGCACTCATGGTCGCGGACTCCTTGGCGTAAGCTCGATCTGTCGGCTCCTCCGAGAGAAGTGGAACGACATCGTCCCCTGGCGGCTTGACTCCTTCAATACGCGAAGGTGCGGGGCGGCTCGCGAGCGACGGCAGCGGCTCGATCAGCCCTGTTCGGCGGGCCATCTTCTCCTTGCATTCTCGCAACAAAGTCAAGCGGCCATCAATAGCACAACCGACGTCAAGTATATTCAAACCAAGTCAAAGAAATTTACCCTTCGGCTCATTGCATCCTCTCCAAGGCGACTCGAGCTTGAGGCCGAGTTCTCTGAAGCCTCGGTCGGGCTCTCGGCTCGGCAGCGGTCGGTCGGCGCTCTGAAACACGAGAGCGTCATCATCCTCTCCAACCATCCAAAAAGACATCCAACCCGAGTCCAGGGGAGGATCTCACCTTCGAGCATATGCTCAAGCTTCGTCTTCTCCTCTCGGATCGCCATACATTGGTCCTCGAGCCCGTGGACCTCTTTCCACCTGTCCGAACTGATCTCGCTGAGCTTGTCACTGCATCGCTTCGCTCCTTGAGCTTGGGAGCACCTTCCGGAAAAACGCGACCTTTGCTCCGAGCGCTCCCCATGTCCTAGGTAGCAGGCGAGAATCTCGAGGAGAAGTCGGCGGGCAACAAATTGAAGACAAGAAACTCACCCTGACGAAGCGTGCTACACTGGCGGTGAGCTCATAAAGCTCCGTCCGAGCCGCTCTCTCCATCTCATCGTCCTCTTCCATCCCTTTCCAGTCGGAACCCCCTTCCCACGATACGGTCCGATTCGGGGGCTTCGGCAGAGGACCAAGCGGCGGTGGCTCTCGAGGCACCTCCTCCACTCCGGAGGCGGTCGGGTCGATCTCGTCGGCGGACGAACCACCGGATGGTTCGGCCGTCGAACGCCGGCACCCGGTGGCGACGCCCCGGCAGTCGGCGGCGAGGGTGACCTAGCCGACGCGGCGGGGGCTCCCCTTGGGGAAGCCTGCGCCTGGGGCTCCTTTTCAGGAGACCCCTCCACCGGGACGTCCATAGCAGGAGTCCTGAATCAGCAAAAAGGGAAGACACCTCAGCACAGGCAGTAACAAAAAGACAAGGATCGCCCAAAAGAATACCTTTTGGATTTCTTGAATTTCATCCCAGGTCTCATCCGAGACCCAGCACCACTCGGAGGGAAGTCAGCGCCTGCAGCCGGGGCTGCCCCTGGGACAGAAGGCTGTGGCTCTGTGCTTCGTGATCCGGGTGCATCGGAGGTCGAAGGCCCGGCTGACGAAAGACCAGCGGCCTCCTCCGCCGATTCCCGGCGCAGCTCGTCGACCGAGGTGTCAGCCACTCGCTTCGCCTGAGCATTTTTCAGCCGAGAGAGGCCGATGACCGGAGCGTCAGAGAGGAAGGACGCGCGTTCCTGAAAAAGGAACGATCGCACCCTGTTTGAGTCACACATTAGTCAAGAAATCATGGAACAGTTTTTCGAGAGAATAGTACACTCACAGGAGGGGGAGGCCTTGCCGTCGAAAATTTATGAGGGCAGCCCCTGTTGGTGATCACTGTGCCAGGCACGAAGAGATCAACTACGTCTTTGCCCGGCGCCTCCATCGATAAGGGCGTATCCGTTTCCCGAGTGGGGTCCACGAGGCCCGTTATCTTGGAACCCCAAATGGACTCTCTCCTTTAAGGGCTGCACCCGGCGCTTCACAAAGCTGATCGCGATCCCGGGACCCGTCAGCCCTCAGTTCTTCAGATCGTCAATCAATGCCAGAAGCTCGGGGATTTGGGCCGAACCACCTCCATCCGGGGCGTCGCTCCAGCATCGGGAAGCTTTAGGAGCGCGGCCAGCGAAGGGGGCGAGGAAAGGGTCAACATTGGCACAGTAGAACCACTCCCGCCTCCAACCTTTGAGGGAGGTCTTGAGGGGAACGACAAAATACTGCTTCTTCGAGCCCTCCTGGTGGAGCCCTGCCGCCCCAACGACGCTGGGAGCGGCCCGGTTCGGATGAGGCTTGAGCAAGAAGAAGGAGCGGAACAAGTCCAAATGAGGACGTATCCCAAGATACGCCTCGCAAAGCTGAACGAAGATAGCGATGTGAAGAATCGAGTTGGGGTTCAAATTGATCACCGATTTCGTAAGCGGAGGAGCCCCGGAAGAAGGCGCTCCCGAGGCAGCTAAATCCTCGCTAGAAGAAGGACTCGAACACCACAATCTCATTCTCCAAAGGTGTGGGGTAAGGGTCACCTGCGGCGGGACGAGTGGAGATCAACTCCAGCGGAGGAAGGACGCCGGCGGCGACCAGTCCCTCCAAGCGGGACGTCGTGGTGATGGAGGTCTCCCACCCCTTGATCGCGCAGTCGGTGCTACCTCCCGCTGACGAGGATCCCGAAGAGGAAGACATCTCTGTGAAGGAGACCTGGAGGGAGGAACCGTCGGGGGCCTTGGGCGCGAAATTAGAAACCCTAAGTCGCCCAAATCGCCGAAAGAGGCTCAAAGGTTTCTCAACTTTGGTGGGGGAAGGGCAGAGGTACCTTCGCCTAGCAAGTTTTCCCTCATTTATAAGGAGCAAGCCTTAATTTTCGCCTTACGGCGGGGAAAGCAAGGGCCTCCGCTTTCGATTCTGGGCCAGATCTAGGGCACGCCCCATGTTGGGCCGATAGCTGGGTTGCGCAAAACGCGACCAGGTGTCAAGTCTGGTTCGAAGTTTGGGATAAAGTGCGCCCCATGATGGGCCTGAACGCCGGCCGCCACGGAAGTTTGGGGCCGGGCACTTTCCGAACATCCCCAAGCGGTATGCCCCATAATTTGGGGCCAATTGCTAGTCACTGCTTCTTAGCGTGATTGGATGCCGTGCGAGGATTTTCACTAAACCGGTCTTGAGAATGCGCCCCATGAGGGTCTAAAGCAGTGCGCCGTAAGCGGGCACAAGCATTACTCTGGATGACCAAGGTATGCCCCATGAGGGTCGGTTGGGTCTCACAAGCCAATCGCCGCACACCGCAAATGGGAGCGGGTACCGCTCGGCCCCGAGCCAAAAGACTACTGATGCGCCCCATGAGGGCGGTAGAAGCGACAAGCGGTTGCAGCGCCGTAAGCGGGCGCGGGTACCACTCGACCACGAGCCAAAAGACTACGATGCGCCCCATGAGGGCCGGAGCGACAAGCCCGGCTTGCGTGCACCGTAAGCGGCCGGGTACCACTCGACCACGAGCCGAAAGACTACGATGCGCCCCATGGGGGCGGTAGAAGCGACAAGCGGTTGCCACGCACCGTAATGCGAGCGCGGGTACCACTCGACCCACGAGCCAAAAGACTATGGTACGCCCAGGGCGGTGGCGACAAGCGGTCGCCAGCGCCTTTATGTGGCGCGGGTACCACTCGGCCACGAGCTAACCAACCACGGTGGCTTCATACTACAAGTTCTTTACGATATTTTTCCCGCATAATCCTTATGACAGGATAAGAGACGGAAATCCGATCCCAAAGCACTTAGGGGCTGCTGTGGGATGTCAGAGACAGGGGTCCCGCAAGAGGGGCCTACACCCGACTGGGCTTGACGGGCGGAGTAGAAAGCCCAGAGCCCAGAAGCACCACGACGGGCCTGGAGGAGGTTTTCGACTTGTTCCCCAAGGCAACTCCCGATCCTTTGGGGAAGCTTCACGCCACGCCCGAAGAACCCGCCAAGAACGAAGCACGCACGACACTTTGCCCAGAGCTGCGGATCTTTGGAACTGACAGGCGGCGCGTGGGTCGGGGAAAGCATAACCACCTCTCCAAGACGTAGAGCGCCAGGGCCAATAAGGACAAAGTACATGTCAGCCAGGCCACCATGTTCAGGGTTCGGTGGCGCCCATCTATCATGTATCCTTCCCCCAGCATATAAGGGGTGGAGGGAAAAGAAAAAGAAGAGACACATATATCCAAGAACACAGGACTAGGGTATTATCTCCTCCGAGAGAGCCCGAACCTGTCTAAAAACAGATCGCCCTCGCATCCTGTGTTACCATCAAGTTTAGATCCCGCACAAATCCCCTAGAATCACAAATCTCATTGCCGGCGAAACCGATCGTCGACAGTATGCAATGCTTGTGTGAGTAGTTGCATGGATTGATCTTGAGTCAAGTCGTGGACTTGTGCTCGGAAGTGTTTTTTGTTTGTTCATGTGCAGGTGTTGCTCGAGGACGAACGTGGTTGATGACGGGACCGGAACTAGGTTCATGGCGGAACTGAGGTTCGAGACTACATTTAGGGAGGAACCGAGGTCTTGGTGATCAAGGATGTCATGCAGGACGTTCGGGCTAAGAGAATGGTGCACATGAGGAGTTGTTAGTCGCGTGAGTATGGCAGGTGGGCCATACGCATGCAGAGTTGTAGTCGTTTGGGGTAGCTTACATGTATTGGGCTAGGTTGGGCCAAGTGGACATGTATGCGTACTCCTTGTGTTTTCCTCCTTTAAATAGGAGGGGTCGTCTCCTGTTGAAGGGCATCAGTTAGAGCTTTAGGGTTTGTACTCTTTTGATTGGAGTACTTTAGACAAAAAGAAATAAAGATCAATTCTTACAGTGCACGTGTTGCTACAGTGTTTCCTGTTTTTGTTCTTGTTTGCATGCTTGTTCTGGTTCTAGAATGGTTTTTGTTCCTTGAGTTTCATCTTGAATTGATCAATCAACAACCTTTCTAGGGTATTGATTTAGGGTTCCTCAAAGTTTAGTTGATTAATCTTTTGTCGTTCTTGTTTAATCTTGAAGTTTTTGTTAGATTAATTCTCGTCATCTTTTGTCACAGCAAGCTGCGAGGTTCATAACTTCTAATCTGTAAATATGATCGAGCTGATTTTTTTTGTTCGATTCGTATTGGAATCTAGTTTCTTGTGTCCAAATTTTAGATCGATCTGACAGTTGGATCTCTAGGAATTCGCGTTTTATCGAACATCTGTCAATCTGTTTTGTCGAATATGAGGCAATTATTTGGTTCCGTTTTGGGGTGAATTTTTAATAGATCAAAAATTTGGTTTTAGCTTCTGCACAATCATTGACCCCCCTCTGATTGCTATATTCGTATACTTCGATCCTACATAGATGCTTTCAATCTCTACCTTTTTGGTGGTTAATGACAACACCCTTGATTTTGGATAATAATGACTTACATTTTTCTGCAAAGAAATGTTAGTATGATAGAACAAGTATAATATTTGCATATGTAAGAAAGATAATTTATGCTCCCCCTAAATAAGTGCTTAGGATAAAAAGACATTTGAGAACAAAAGCAGAACTATTTTGCACAAGTACAGGGAGAAAAAACATACAAAGCATAATTAATCATATCAAAACAAAAATAGTCATATCAGAGCAAATCCAAAGAGCTATTCCGAACACAAAACATTAAGATAACTTGAACAATAAACCCGTTTTAACACAAAGGATTACAGAACCAGCAATTAAGGATTTATGGACTTAGACTCCCAGACTAAGGACTTAGAGACTTAGACTCCTAGACTAAGAGAACTATTACTCCAACTAAAAATTCTCCAAGGTTACTTCTTGCGTTTGGAGAAGGTTGTAACATCCTCAATTTCGGTCTGCTGCCAAAATTTAATTTAAATTACTTAAATTCAAAATTTGGATTTTTCTTGGTGTTTAATTTAACCTGGCATCCTTATCCGTCCAAAATTAGAATTCAATCCTCCTCCGTCCGAAAAATCAAATTTCCAGATTCCAGTCCGTACACGAAATTCCACCCGAGCTCGAAAATACTCCAAATATTCTAAAAACATTTTGGGAATTTTCCCCAAGATTTTTGGGAGCTCTCTGGTATTTTATCTCGCACGGCTTTCGTTAAATGCCCGTTATTCGCTCCAGAATATTGTAAATTCCAAATTTCTTCCAAATTTCGCGAAACAAATTTTATTGGGTTCCAAATATTCCCTAATGGTTCTAGGAATTTTTCCGGAATTTTTAGACCATTTTTGCTAATTTTTATCTCGCGCTAAACTATTCACTAACTCCGATCAATCAGGTAGCAACACGTGGTAGCACTATTCATGGTCTGCAACCTCACGATGGGTTGCTTCCAGGGAAAGAACAGAAAGGCTTCTAAAGGCTCTCTTCAATTCAAATGCCCATAATTCCTTCCATAAGCTTCCAAATTCATCATGGCCGGATCCATTGGAATGATAACGGCAAGGAGAATCCATTCCCAGACTCGAATCGTTCCAAATCTCGCCGGAAACGGCTCAATCCTTCCAAAACCGAAATTGGCATTAATGGCAATAACTCGGCCGTTTTAACTCCGTTTCGCGCAATCCCACCTCCATTTACGTCGTATTGGAGTCCTCTTCCCGGTGGTATCATCCTCCCTTGGCCCCTCCAACCCATTCGTCCGCAAGATCGAGAAAACCGACCCGAACCACGTTCTTTGCGTTCATCGTCGTATCTTCTTCTCCGGTGAGCCATTTGGTATTCCGGTTGTTTCCTAGTGTTCGTATGGAAGCCACGATCATAACCCCTCAATCAATTCTAGGGTTCATCAAGTTTCGACTTCGAATTTCATGTTTGGATCGTTTCGGCCGAACTGGTGTTCGTCGCCGAATTCATCTTCTCTGTTGAGTTTTGGTTCAATTCCTTGCTATCCCAAGTCCCTCTAGATGTCCCCTTGATGATCCATCTTTTAATTTAGCAATGTCATGTTTTAAATTGTTGCAAATTTTCGAAATTTCGGATTTTTTTAGGACGTCTCTGTTTTGCCGTTCGGCCTCACGTGTTCCGGCCGGCGAGCTCGCCGTCGCCGCCCCTCCTCCTGGCCAGCTGGCACCTCCGCGCCCCGCCGCCCGCTGCCGCCGCCACGGCTGAGGCCTCCTGGCAGCCCGTGTCGTGCACCGCCCACGCCACGGCGCCCGCGCCGCCCGCTCTTGGTCACCCCGGCCGATCGGCCCGCTGTCGCCTCCCAGCCACCCCACCCTCTGGCCGCCCCGCCTGCCCCACGGCCCGCTATGCTGCTCGCGCCGTCGCCCACCGCATGCGCCTCACGCCACCGACCGGCCGCCGAGCCCCTCCTCGCCGGCACACCATGGAAGCTTTGCTTCCTCTGTTGTTTGGCCATGGAGCCCAATGAAGAAGAAGGCTAGAGCCAATGACAGGTAGGCCCCACATGGAAGAGAGAGGAAAAATCAGAAATCCATGGAAAAGAAAAGATTCTGAGAATATTCCTCGTTTTTCCATTTTCCAAATTTTCCGAACTTCGGATGCTCATAACTTTTTCGTCCGAACTCCGATGAACCCGTTCAAATTCCTAAATTGATCTAAAATCAATATCTACCTTCCAGTATAAGTTTTGTAATTTTTTGATTTTATTTATTTTATTGTTATTTATTTGTTGTACCGTTTTGCGCGTAGTCGAGGATCCCGCCGAGTCCGTCGACCCCGACGCCGGACTTCAAGAATTCGACATCCCTGCTACGACTGAAGGCAAGTCCCTTGACGCATTTTGATCCCACGATTGCAAATGCTTTTACAATGTTTTATCGCATGCATAGCTATTTTTTTCATCGTATGTCAAATATAGACTACTAGTTATTCCGAATTGTGATCACCTCCTTGATTATTGTTATCCATGCTTAATTGTAACCCTAGGACTCTTTACTATGTCATGTCTACCTTATATTGTGACATTTATTGACTAGAACGGTAGATATGCTTACTACCCGAATTGATGAAAATGACCCATGGGTGGGATTATATCAAAATTGTGATTTAAGATGTGATTTCGGAATTTTGGTAAAGTATTTGGTACTGTTTTTGTCAAATAAAAACAAAAAGAAAAAGCATTTGGACATGGGTGGAGTGGAATGTCGGGTCGGTGCGGATTGAGCATTACTTTCCAATGTGCAAGTACTGCCCCAAGTCAATTAAGGACCGACGCTTATGACTGTCCATTCTAAGCATAACCGTACTACCACATGTTTATAATGGTACGACCTGGCTAAATAATTTGTAGAAACCTAATTTTGACTCGCCAGTTGGTGGAATGTGGGTGCCAGATAGAGGCAAGTTGTACTTCCCACACGGCGCAAAAGGGGGCTTCTGTACTGGGTAGATAGAACCCTAACAGCGGTGAAACCTCAGCGGGTGAGTCAGGTTAGGCGTATACATTGTAAAGGCCTTGTCATGATATCTCTGCCGGCACACCTAAGGAAGTGTGTTAATAGCTTGGCAACAAGGGAATATCATGTCTTGTGGGTAAAGTTGTACACCTCTGTAGAGTTAAAACTATTCGAATAGCCGTGCCTACGCTCAAGGGCAAAGCAAAGAATGCTTTCATACTGGTAAACTTTGGTTTTGGTTTTGGTTTTGAAAATAAATGATGTTTTGGGATTCGGGAGTGGTTAGAACTCTCGGATGTTTAATTGGCGAATTGAGCCAACCAAGTAGATGGAACCTGTTTTATTTCATGACGGATAGAGTCACGTGTGGATAATCTTGATCTTTCAAAAATGTGGCTGATAGAGCCTTTATTCAAGTGATGGTGGACAAAACCCTCACTGAAATATTAAATAATTCAATTGTTAAAAGAATTGCTAAAATATGCTTTGTGAAACTTATTATTAAGTATGGTTTGATGAAACTTGGCTTTATGCAAAAGAACCATAATAAGCCTTCCTTGGAAAGCCCTACATGTGCATACTTTCCCAGACTTGCTGAGTACTTTTGTACTCACATACTACACAAAATGTTGTCATCAGAAAACTATCAGGACGCCGTTGAAGACGGTGAGTACTACGCTGAAGAGTTCGAGGAAGATCGCTAGGACATCTAAGCTCATTCCTAGTCATCGCATGTGGTGTTATTTGGGCTTTATCTCTTGTCGTTTTTATTCCGCTGTTGTGAACTTTGGTCATGTGACCATTTGATGTAATAAGTAGCCATGTGGCTAATACTTTATGTTTATGTTACAATTTCGTTATGTTCGGTAATGATAATTCACTGTTGACTATGTGTACTAGCTACTGATCTGGGACTAGTACAGAAATACACAGGAGATTTCGGATAGCCGATCCAAGGTCTCACAAAGGTCCTCTTGAGCAGTCCAGAGAACTTGAAGCTTGTACTATGCCTTTGAGGTGATAAGTGTTGCCAGTTTGGTGAAGGTTCTTCTTCAGACTTAGCTGGATGAGAAGCCATAGCTTGATTATGCCAACTTGGATAATCTGGATCTTCTAGCTAAGGACTCACAGTCTAATGATGAAAGTCTTCTTATAGCTATCTGTTGACATCAAAAACTTGAAGTAGGGTTCCTGACTTCAAACACATCAATCGAACACCTAGTTTTAGCGTGCCAATCGATTTGACCTACAATCGACAAGGTAGGAAAATAATGATCTCGATCTAAGATGATATCAAACAATGGTCAGCGTAACTCCAATCGGCATAAAGCCGATTAGGGGGTAACTAGATTAGCCGATGGAAGCTAATATTTAGGTAAAGGCAGACTAGCTTTGAGAGGCGATACGCAACAAGACAAAGCAAATCGAACCTGCGATGAATTCAACGAGATCAATAATCGGTGATGCACAAACTCTTATTGATCTAGTCGACTTACAAAAGAAAGCTTATTACAAGAAACAAAAATGACGAGAAAACTGTAAATGTGGTTGTGGATGTCTCCCCTTTTGCCTTGCCGAGGCTCAACTTTTATACCTGTGAATCATGTGATGAAAAATTGGCTTGATCTTGTGCTGAAAAATTCGTTAGGACTAATCTTGCAAAATTGCTTGCATGAAGGACCAAACATTCAAACATCCAAAAACAGAGACTTTGCATTTGCGCCAGACCAAACATCCAAAAACAGTGAGTTTCGCATGTATGACGGACCAAACTTTTTGGTCTGTCATAGACATGATTTTGATGCATTTATGCTTGTTCAAGAAATCGCGTTTTTCGCATGTATGAAAAACTAAATTTTTTGGTCTGTCATACACATGCTTTTGGTGACCTCGTTTTTCCCATGTATGACAAACCAAATTTTTTGGTCTGTCATACACATGTTTTTGGTGACCTTGTTTTTCCCATGTATGACAAACCAAATTGTTTGGTCTTTCATAAACGTGTTTTTGGCAACCTCGCTTTTTCCATGTACGACAGACCAAATTTTTTGGTCCGTCGCAAACGGGATTTTTGATGCTTGTTTTCGCCATGTATGCCGGACCAAATTTTTTGGTTCGCCATGAACTGATTCTTCTGGGGTTTTGAGACATGTGTGCGCTGGACTGGATTTTGGTCCGTGATGAATATCTTTTTGCTCAGTTAGGGTTTTGAGAAAATTTGGAATTGAATCTTGGTTTGAATTTGAGATTATGAAATTAGTGTGAATTTCATGATGCATGTTTTGAAGTGGACTTTATGCAATGCTCGTGTGAGTATTTGCATGGACTAATGTTGAGTCAAGTCGCGGACTTGTGCTCGGATCGTTTTTGTGGTTGATCAAGTGCAGGTGTTGCTCGAGGATGAATGTGGTCGATGATGGGACCGGAACTAGGTTCATGGAGGAACTGAGGTTCGGGACTAGGTTCAGAGAGGAACTGAGGTCTTGGTGGTCAAGGATGTCATGCGGGACGTTCGGGCTAAGAGAATGGTGCACATGAAGAATGGTTAGTCACGTGAGTATGGCAGGTGGCCATGCGCGTGCAAAGTGTTACACGTGAGTATGGTAGGGTTGCCATACGCGTGCAAGAGTTGTACTTGGACAGGTTGGGCCAAGTGGAGTTATGTTGGATACATACTCCTTCTAGGATTAGGAGTGGGAATCCTTCTAGGAGTAGGAATTGTATCCAGGACTCTCTGTGTTTTGCTCCTTTAAATAGGAGGGGTTGTCTCCTGTTGAAGGGCATCAAACAGAGATGAGCGCATTGAAAGCTTAGAGCTTTTGTTTTAGGGCTTGTACTCTTGTGTTTGGAGTATTTTAGACAAGAGAGAAATAAAGATCAAATTCTTCAGATCCTTTGCGTACTACAGTTACCTCGTGCTATAGTACCCACGAGGTCCTGTTTATCCAAGTTTTTGGGTTTCGTTTTCTCTCTGGTTTTTAGGTTTAGTAGATGGATGTTTCGTCTACTTTGTTTCTTTGAGTTCCTTCGTGATTTGATCAATCCAAAACCTCTCTAGGGATTTGTTTTATAGTTCTTTAAAGTTCTGTAGGTTGATCTTTTGTCGTTTCTGTTAAATCTTTAAGTTTACGTTAGATCAATTCTCGTCATCTTCTGTTACAGCAAGCTTGCGAGGTTCATAACTTTTGATCTGTAAGTCCGATTGAGCTGATTCTTTTTGAGTTCGTTTCGTATTGGAATCTAGTTTCTTGTGTCCAAATTGTACATCGTTCCGATGATTGGATCTCCGGGAATTCACGTTTTACCGAACCTCTATCATTCTGTTTTTGTCGAATACGAGGCAATTATTTGGTTCTGTTTTGGGGTGAACTTTTATTAGATCAAAGATTTGGTTTTAGCTTCCGCACAATCATTCACCCCCCTCTGATTGCTATATTCGTGTCTTTCGATCCTACAATACCCTTTGGCTGATTTGAGTCCTTCAATACGACAAGAATCCGTGTCGGCCACGTTTTCCTAAACAGTTTCCTGTTTTCAAGTTCCATCTATCGTGCGCTTATCCAAACTCCCATATGCCCTAATTGGCCGATATTTCCATATGTGCCAAATTCTGGTGCAAACACTATCTTAAAGACTCATTTGTCTCTTGAAATTGTTTATCAAAGGCACTGCCAAGCAACTCTTGAGTAATAACTAGATAGGTATGAGCCTCTCAGTAAAGTCCATATGATCTTCTAAGGAATACCCCAACCAGTCCAAGCAACCTCCTTGAGCATCAAGCTTGATGCGTGTATTCTGAGCAAACTGATCAAATTTTGTATCTTGTGCATTCTGTTTCTTGTTGATGTCATACAATCTGTCTTTGAGGATATTTTGATTTGTCTTGATCTCTCCAATCCAGTTCCTCATATCCCACTGATTGCTCCTGAGCATGTCAAACCTTTTGTAGTTCTCATTTCTGAACATGGCTTGTTCTTGATAAATCTTGCTGAGCATTTCTTGAGTCTGATCATGATTCTGTTGAAGAGCAGCCATGTGTTGATCATGTCTCAGGGCTGCCAATCTCTGTTCTTTAGCAAATCTCTCTTGAGCAATTCTTAAATTAGCATTATACTGTTGCTCAAAGGAGTAAAACCAGGCAGGCTCAGAGTTCCATGCAGGTGGTTGATCATAATGCGGTTCAGGAGGTGGAGAATTGTGAGAAGCTACATAGTCTCATGGAAAAGTTGACCCTCCTGCCTCATGATCGTGAGCTGCAAGCCTAAAATCTTAGCCTTCTATAAATCTTGCTATTGTAGGAAGTTCTTGAAGCTTCTGAATTTTTGGATCTTCTCCCTTATTTTATGACTAAGAGCTTGAAATGATTTCTACAGCTTCATATTCTTCTCCAAAAAGCATCTGTCTTGATTTCAAAGGACTGCCACCCATTTTCTTAGATGCTTCATTGTGTTGTGACATGTTTTTGGGGACAAAATGTTTCATAGCTGGGATGCTTGGTACTGGAGAGAAATGACCATGACTGTGACTGTGGTGACTGGGACTCAAGTGAGCAGAATAGCTAGGAATGGGTCCATCTCCCCCATTGTCACCATTATCATCATCCTCACTGTCATTGTGAGCACTTGGCTCAACTTCATGTATTACTGGAGGTGGAGTTGGCACTCGAGTTCCTCTAACAGCTTCACCAGTCAACTTGTGCATTTTATATTGCTTAGGGATACACTTAAAGTCTTTGGTCATTTCTTCTTGAGATATACTCCCTTGGGCCAAAAGCATTTGTGAAATCTGTTGGGCAAATGGGAGTAGACTGCCCATCTTCCTGTAAATGGTCTCTTCCATTTCTCCAATGATGTAATCCACTAAATCTATGGGCTATCTGGATAGGATCAGATGTAACAACCAAGCCAAAGTTGGTGTGACACCCTCTTTATATATAGATTTTGGGAAAATGGTGTGTCTGAGCAGCAACAAAAGAATTTTGGCTTCAGCAGATAAGAAGTGAACTCTGTTTGAACTAAAATTTTCTTCGGTGATGTCCCTATATATGTGAGCTGACAACTGCAAATCAGGCATATCCCCCCACTTGCCTCCATCTTTGCCTTGGGAACATCCTATCATGAATTCTAGTCTTATTGACAAGAGGACTTGTAACACCTATTGCTGATTCAAAATGAGGTGATCTCACTTTCCAGATTTTTCCATCTATAGTAAACATTATATAATGCCTTTTCTTATTTACCAAGAGGGATGCATAGAATTCTAGGATTGTATTTTCATTCCAGGAAGGAATTCTAGTTGACATCAAAATTGCCAGGCCAGGAGTTACTGCATTTTACTAGCCATTGGACATTGCCAGACTTTTAAAAATTGCTAAACAAAAGTGCCCTGGACCAACAAAATTAAGCTTCACAATTTGTCTAATGCACAACAGACCACTAAAGTTAAAAACCCCATTTACGCCGAACCAAATCAGCTGGGTTCCTCG
The DNA here is from genome assembly GCA_036346355.1 of Rhipidocladum racemiflorum. NCBI lineage: Eukaryota > Viridiplantae > Streptophyta > Magnoliopsida > Poales > Poaceae > Rhipidocladum > Rhipidocladum racemiflorum. The sequence goes on along the minus strand of CM070574.1, from coordinate 45,193,535 downwards.
TACACATGATTTTAGTAAAATAGTCCGTCGTGAAAGCCAGCGAAAGACAGTTTGCGCCAAACCAAAAAGTTGGTCCAGTGTAGAAGGAAAACCCATTGGTTTTTGGTCCAGCATACTTTTGACGTTAGAACAACATTCCAGAGAGAATCACATTTGTGATGGACCAAAAAGGTTGGTCCGATGTACACATGAGATTGACAACGGACTGAAAAATTGACTACAACGAAAATTAGTCCATCGTGAACGTTGTATGCTCGGTTTGATTCTCAAATAAGTGGTTCTCAGCGCCAGACCAAAAACAACAAGGTCCGGCGTAAATGCAGTGTGCACCGGACTAAAAAACAGACATGTCCAAGTTGGTCCGGTGTGAATGGAAAACACTCGGTTTGATCTTTGATGAAGTATTTTCAGCGCCGGACTAAGACAACTAGGTCCGGCATGTAGGATTTTGTCTATATGAGTGAAGGACTAAGTTTTGGAGAAAATAGAAATGAAGCGACCTTTACTCCAAGTAATCTTAATGATTTGGCCTATGAACAAAAGTACTTACTTGTGCGTAATCCCCTTTTAGTACGTCTAATTTATAACTATCCTAGCTATGTGGCTTGAATCAACTCCCAAGCCAGAACTAGTAACAAGAGTCCTTAGCCTTTATCCTTCATTCACATATGTCTTCACTTCACGAAGGGATACTTGACTTGATCATCAACACCAAAACCCATATAAAGCATTATTAAAAAACTAGGGGGGGCAAGATGCTTTCAATACGATATAAGAAAAATATCAAAGGATGTTTTGCCATCTTGTGCCATCCTCACAACTAGAGCACTTGAAAACGATCCAGCCTTCCGTCTGAAAACATCGATGTCATGAAGAGATTGCGCAGCGCTATCAGTATCATCTTCAAGCACTTCAAAGGTATCACGAAGATTTCGCAAGAAGCAGTTGTTCATGCTGTAAGTGTAGGCAGTCCGGTGCTTTAAGGCAGTAGCTGTATGAAGTGGATCGAAACTTGTCAAGACAAGTGTGTAACCTATGTGCAATTGCAAGATAATGTGTTAAGAGAAGAATGTATTACCGGTGTTCATATAAGTGTGGTGCGTTAAGTTATCCATTCTTCGGTTCACCACGTCAATGTACATCTCCTTTGTTGCTGGAGAGTCATGGAACAAACTATTGTACTCTTGTTGCAATATGGTGTACCGTAGGATTGTCTCGCTCAATATAGGCACCATGTCCTGATTGACGAATCGCAGGAAGGCGTACAACAGTTTGACCGACTTGACAACAGGTCGAACATTATCCCACCAGTTCAAGCTCTAGAGGTGGCCATACAAATACCTCCCCTCGGTGGTATCAACAAAGCAAGAGTTTATAAATTCTTCGGCAACCATCCATTGCATGAACTTTTCCTTGCGACGAAAGAAATTGTCCAAGAACATGTAGTTAGTGCTGAAACAAGTTGCATTCCACTTGATCAACTCACCTCCAATATACTTCTTAATCATAGCATGAAGCTTGGACGAGTTGAATACTATCGAGAAATTTTTCTTACACTCTCAATGACCAAGGCATGATTAGAGAACTCTCCAATCTCCTTCAACATCAAATTAATGGTGTGGGCCACACAAGGCTGCCACATAATATTGCGGCGCTGCGTGCGATGAGCTTGCACGCCTTCTTGTAGTTGGTACCATTATCCGTCACAATCTGCACCATATTTGTCGGACCCACCTCATCAACAACTAAATTTATTTCCTATGATAACTAACAAAATGAAAACCTCCATTACATGATGTGTATGCCAATTATATTTGTGAAGAGGACCAACGAAACCAGGTACCTTGAGCAAGTACGTGGCATCCTAAGGTAGGCCTGTGGCATCAACAGACTTGTGGAAGAACATGGTGCCATTGGAGTAATCATGAAGTTAATTATGCTCATGCGTATCGGTCCTATCCAAGAATCGCACATGATTGTTACTCCGTACGTAGGCCATTCCAGCTTGAATTTTGCGAAGCTCTCCTTTATACTTGCTTCATTGGCGTCTAAATATTTTCCATCTATATCTTGGCCACTCGGGGATGAGACACTATCACCTGTAAATGGAACATAGTACACAAATGTTAGCTATGAATCATCGTGCAAATGAAAAAAAAATTTAAAGCTCACTTACAGTATTTTTGCGTTTCCCTCATGGGGCCAACAAAGTATTGATTATCTGCTTTCCACCCCACGATACCAACAGTGTAAAAAAATTTGGCCCACGCCGAGCCAATGGCCACAGGCCACGGGCCATACCAACATTGTAATTCCCCACCGCTTGGGTCTTTCTCATTGCGAGGAACTCCGAAACATCTTAGACAACAGACCACTATGATCTCTTCCAGCCCCCCAAGAGGAGCCACTAACACCACTGTGCTCATACCTACCACTTGCCCGGCTTCCAAATTCTGCCTCCGTCCTGGAGGCAGCTATGGCATGCTAGAGTTGGTCCTACTCATAAAAATCACTCGTGTACTTCGAATATACACTTTGCCTTAGCGAGAAATCTCCAGCTGCTCCTTCTTTCCTCAGCCTCTCCTCTCTCTTGTTCTTCTTCTTATCCTTCATCTTGTCTAGCTCATGCTGAAAGTGCTCGCGAACTTCCACAGAAACTTTTCTACAATGGACGACACTCGTACCATACCATGCCAAGTGCTGCTTCAGTCGGTTTGCACCGCTTCCTTTCTTCTCTTTGAGACATTGTTTGTATCGAAATCCAGCACCCTACTTCTCACCGTGCTCCCACACCATGTCGACATTGTTTGCCATCTGCTAATAGAGAATAATAAAAGTAAGCATACATACAAATATCACTACTTGAGCAAATAGTACCATTTGCAGATGTCGTCCATTGCTACTAAATATACTTCGATGAATATTTCTACTAAATATAATTGAACAAATATTGGTACTAAATATACTTCAACAAATATTGCTACTAAATATAATTGAACAAATGTCACTCACTAAATATACTTTGACGAATATTACTACTAAATATAATTGAACAAATATTGCTACTATATATATTTCAACAAATATTGCTACTTGTCATAACTGAACAAATATTGCTACTTGACATACTTGAACAAATATTACTACTAAATATAGTTGAATAAATGTTGTTACTAAAATATGTTGAATTAAATATTGCTACTTGACATACTTCAAAAAATATTGCTACCAAAAATTCATGAACGAATATTATTAGCCACCATTTTCAGCATGACCACAATGAGCATTGCATGCCAATTTTCCAACTAATTAAAATGCAAATACATGCATGAACAAGACATAGCTCCAAGTACATAGCGAAAATTGATACAAACCGAGAGAAAACCGAGCTAATTTCGTGAATTGTGTAGAAGTGCTCAAAATTCTCTAAAGTCTTCGATTTTCGCTAAAATCGAGCGGTTTTGAGGGCTTACCGCTTGAAAATCACTGGGTGGACAGCGAGTGGTGGCCGTATCTGAACGGAGGTGACGCCGTCGAGAGCTAGGGCTGATGGGGAATTTTGTGCGCAATGAATGTGTCTGTTCAAGCTTGGGAGTTGGTCGCAACATTATAGCAAAGTTGTTAAGCTGGGGTGGTCTGGAAGCCCATAAGCAACATTGGCCTGCAAGTTGTCTCCAGACTTCATTTTTTGTAAAAAAAATATTCACACCAGAGGTCATAAAGCTATTATTACTAATTTTAGAGATTTTTTACATAATTTTTTTATTTTTTGAATTTGAATTTGAATTTGACTGTGATTGGTAAACCGAGTGGTTTTATTTCTCAAATCGGCATGATAAACTTGGTTTTCGAGCGATTTTTGTTGATTTATGAAACCCTGAATACTACTACTACTACCCTGCTGATCGAAGAAATAACATGTGGCTCTGTAGGCGCCAGAGCAACGGCCACTGGCTACCGGTGCCATTTTGACGATATGCACACCCAAGGTTCAACTTATCTTTTTTTTCTTCGGAAATTGCACTATTTTTTATTATTGGAAAAAATTATTTAAAAATCGCATGGTTATGAAATCCAATTTTTTTTTGAAAAATAAGAAATCTACTATGTTGATCGATTTTGATCGGTTAGTTGAATGTTTCTCAAAGCTGTTTTTTGAGCAATTTTCTCTCGATTTTGGCTAATTTTCTTCTGATTTTCACCGACCAGTTGAATGTTTCTTAAAACCGATTTTTGTGTGATTTTCTCTTGATTTGCATCAATTTTTTCTTGATTTTTACCGATTATCGCGATATTATCGCTTATGTGGAGGGATGTAGATATGTGAGCAGGGCTACAGATTGGCAGGAAGCTCATCGAGGTGAGGCGGCCATAGTGATGGAGCACTGCAGGTTGGGAAGAGTACGACCCAGTGGTGACCTCTTACGGCTGCTTGTGTCTTCGATGTTGGCAAGTGGCTGTACATGGAAGAGGAAGAGGAAGAGGAAGATGCAGGAGATGAAGTGGAAGAAGAAGGGTAAATCGATTTGGGATGTATCGGGAGGTGTATTGGGCGAGATGTGTTGTATTGGGCGAGATGTGATTTGATGATGGCCTGGGATGGATGCGAATTTATTTATTTCCCACCATATGGAATCGGCTTGCTTGCTTCCTTTGCCATGCAGGAAGAGGAAGGAGCAGGAACAGGGAACAGAGGAAGAAGAAGGGCAAGTCTGTCTTTTTTGCAGCCTAACTGATACTACATCTAGTCTATGGTACTTTTATCAAGGCATATTCATTGGGTCACTTATTATTCTTTAGATGATGTATTTTACTCTAGTCTATGGTACTAAATGACAGTGAGAATAGCTAGAGAGAAGATGCATACAAGGAAAAAATAGAAAAAAATTATCTTCTATCGTAGAATGATATATATTTAGAAACAAAAATTGAAAAATAAAAAGATATGCATTTAGAAACGGAGGGTAAGGATGCAATCAGCTCAGATAATTTTCGATCGACCGATGGACCGAATATGTTTGGCTTAAATTCGGATAGTTGTCAGATTCAATAACAATTTCAGATATTTTGTTTCGAATTAGGATTCAAATTTTGAAGAGCATTACCCATCGGCTCGATATATTCTGAAATGATTTTTAGATACTTCCAGAAAAAATAATTCGAATAACCGAAAATCGTCGAATGGCCTTCATCCCATCACAACCCTACTCCCATTAGGCATCGCATGCCTCAGCTGCCTTCCGCTCCTACCTCTGTCCCTCCCGCAGTCGCCCTTCGCTCCCTCCGAGCGCAATCTTGAGCGCCCGCTGTGCTGCAGTATCTTCATTCTCCCCTCGCTGTGCTGCAATATCTTCATTCTTGTAACACCCCGGCATCTAGTGTACCTGAATGTTACCAAACATAGATTAAACAGCTTCTAAAAACCTCAAATAAAGATAAATTACAACAAAGGAGCGAATGCTAGAACCGAAAATTTCGGCAGCATCTCCTTTGTTTATCCATGATTCAGAGCAACAACAAAACATCACATGATATATCATAATGGAAAAACATCCAAAGCAGCAATAACAGGTAATATATCGGCAATTTAAGTCTAACATAACGAATTTAACCACTTCATGAACCAAATCGAAGTAAAGGATGTAAACAGGCACATGAACAAATCATAATCCTAGTTTCATCACCCTAGATTCATGATCACAAATCCGAAAGGTAAATATTGTATAATTGTGTGGAAATTATGTGATGTCGTGCCGCTAAGCCCCTTTCCCACATGTCGGTGTCAAGGTACCTAAGAAAAACAACATAAACACAAGCGTGAGTTCATCACTCAGCAAGCATATTGCAATGTATCATAAAGAATAGATCAACGCCAACAACAATACATACCATACTTTAACATCATGATCAAACCATAACCTCATCTACAACATCATAGCCATGACAAAGCACATTGTACACAACTCATAATCATCATCATGTATGCAATGCAATGCAATGCACATGTCTCCTGGAAGCATATCTGGTATTCTTTGAGTGCACACCCGTCGGCGTGCACCCTCTTCCCCCTTCCATCCCGTAGATGGAGGGTGCCTACTCCTCGCTTCCATTCACCACGGTGGATGGAATCACGAGGTATGACTTACTCATTGGCTCTCCGGATTAGTCATAACTTTCTCACCGACCTTGCCGGACTAGTTATGACTTTCTCACCGACCGGGCCAGATCACATGCCATGTATGCGATTATGCCATAAACATAAACAACTTGTACCAAACTGAACTAAACATGGCATAACATCATAATAATATTTTTTCATCATAACATGGCAAGCACTAATCATGGCAAGATATCACAACATGTAATCATGACAAGATAGCACATCATGTAAACAAAGTTGCACCTAGTCACAAATAACAACATACAACGCTACCCATTACAATACACTTGCTTTAACCTCGGGCGACGGATTGGCGAGAGGATGAGGGCACTCCCGGGGTTACACCACCTGCACATACATACCACACACTCAAAATGTGCCCCCAAAATAGTACGCAAAAGCTCGTCTACCCCAACTTCACAAACTACTCCCAAAATCGAAAAACTGAGAATCTGTCCTCCCGGGACAGCAGACTTCAATCTTGCTTAAATTTAGTTCTAGGACTCCGAATCGATTAAACGAGTACATCCTCGCGTAGCTTAGGACATTTCCTAACTTTTTCTAAGTATTGGGAAAAGCTGATTCGGCCACTAAAGTTGTCTAATCTACAAAACACTACGTTCTGTCCCAGCTATGTCACAGATTTGAACACGCTCGGTAAATCGAGCATAACTTTCAAACGGATGGGCAGAATTGGACGTTCTTTATGTCCACTGAAAGGTATTGAAGTTACCTACAACTTTCTCAACAGGCGGCCGACCAAATTCCGACTCCAAGGTCACGAAAACTCAAACCCTAGGTCGACTGCACAATCTGCCCGAAGCAGAGAACGTGGCAAACTCTAGTTTTCATCTAATCTACCCAATCATAGCACCACCACTTGATCTAAAAGCATCCAAATACCCTCTAGCACTGCACCTAGACCAACCCCAAGAATTCCCCTAGCCATGCCTTCGCCCGACGAACGGTGAACCGACGAATCTCCTCCCGGTTCACGCGATCTCCTTCCTCGCTCCAAATCCACTGGATCTCCTCGTCGCGGGCCTTCCCAAAGGATGGATCAACGGGATGGTGAGGTGGGGATCTCCTCTAGGGCAGCAAGGGGGGTGGAGAGGGGAGGGGAAAGGTGGTGGCGCCATGGGGGAAAATGGAGAGGAAGGGGAAGGGTGGAGGCGCATGGGGGGCTAGGGGGTGGTGGCTAGGGTTGGGAAAGGGAGTGGGGGCGCACCAAGGGGTGGGGGCCAGATTTGGCTGCCCAAAAGTCCCCCCTTGGGCCCAAACCCTTCCACCGGAGGCCCAACTCAACCCCCAAGGCCCAAAGTCCCTCGGAGAGGCCTAAACACCCGAAAACGGCCCAAAAACACGCTATAAAGTCGTACCAAAATGCCGAATTCTAAAATGTCATATTCTGGGGTGTCACAATTCTCCCCTGGAAAACATGAACAACCACGGCCTGTGCACCTCCAAGGAGGAGCCACTCCTGTGCCCGCCGCTCGAGGTGCGCATCGAGGACACAATGCTCCTCGCGCAGGTACAGATTCGAATCGCCTATTGCTTCAGTTGCATTCCATGGTTTAATACTTAAGCTAAATTTTGAGTGCAACTTTGGTCTGGATCTGGCTCCTATGGAGGTTCGGGCTTTTCGATCTGTGGGGAGAGGAGGGTAGCGACTAACATTGACTAGGAAATCTGGGAATGGCAACGGCAATGACGTACATAAACAGCTCTAGATAGATTACCATTTTTTTTTATAACTGCTGTTAGTGAACAGCCAACTTCAGGATTGAGTGGGGAAGTGTGGCAAGCCGAGGACTGCTAAGACCCTGTTTGTTTCGGCTTAGGTTTTTTGGTTTCTGGTTTAAAGCTAGCTTTTTGGCTTAATGAGCTTTTAAGCCATCTGCTTTTAAGCTAAGACATGTTGTTGTTTGGTATCCTAGCTTATTAATGGGTTAGATGGTACAACTTATAGATGAAAAGTCTAAAATATCCTAAATGAGATGGTGGATGAATTCTCAATTTATATATAATGGCATTTTGTAGGTAATTTTGGAGACTTTAGTGGCAAAGGGTTATTTCATTCAAAAAAGCCCAAAAAAGCTCCTCTTGTTTGGCTTTTGGCTTATAGTTATACAGGGGCTTTTGGTTTTTTTAAAGCCTGGCTTAAAAGACAGTCGTTTGTTTCGGTTTAGGCTTTTTGGCTTTTAAGCCGATAAAAAAGCCGAAACAAACAGGGCCTAAGACCAATTAGAAGGTTGAAACGTGTATGTGAGGAAGTGATGAGCTCCTGGCCATGAATTGCTTGACCTGATCTAAACATAAATTTGCTTTCGACTTCATACCTCTGTTGATCAAAGCCCAACAGGTTCAGCTCAATCATCTTGCTCAGTACCATCAAACTATTAAATTTAGCTCATTTGATGCACAGAAATTACATGATTGTCCATCTCCTTCAGCATTCCTGACCGCCTACAAGAGTCACGTGGTGCAGTCCTGGATCCACATATACTCTCGTGTTCACACGTATGGACAGCTAGTAGAAATGTTTCGGTTTTGTGAACAGTAATAAAAAGATGCAGTCCATTCATCCTCAAATGATTAATAATTTGACATCTCATATGCAAGCCTATCGAAGCTTAATAAGTTATTTTTTCATTAATGTAAACATGTCATGCACAGACTTTTTGTTTTTGTAGGATGAGATTATGGTTGATACTGATATTGACTAAGTGCTTGAGTGTTAAGGACAAGTAGTCATGTTCATGCACTCGTGGTCTCATTGAGATGTTACCAACCTACCTTGGCCACTTCAGTCTTCAAACTCTTCTATAAGATTGTGTCATTGTTAAGTCATATGTGCTTCATGCAGTATGTATTCGCGCGATATTCATCAAAAAAAAAAAATCCGGTATCATATCGATTCCGTTTCGTATGTGCTTCGAATCCGTGATCGATATTATCCGTGTTGTAGTCGTATCCGGTGCTATCTACAATCGACTATGAGTCTTATAAAAAAATATGGTTTAGAATACAAAAAAAAATGATATCGATTAAATTCGAATCCATTGTACCTCCAACATAGTGAGTAAAAGACTAACAGCACACGACGAGAGTCGCATACAAGGGCAGCGAAAATTTCTCCAGCGGCATTGACGGAAAGAAATTCTTGGTAGTAGATCAGGAAAGAGTGAAATATTCGATCGCGTAGAAGGAATTTTCTTCTCTGTGTGTCCGTCTGACCCTGACCTGTGGTGCTCTCATATTGCTCGTACGTTTGTACCCAACAATGGATATCTGTCGTGCGTGGGCGGCGGCGCCCGATCCATTATTTTTGGTGTGATATTCCATCCGCGATCAGTGACACGGAGAAAATATTAAAGCCGGCCGCTTTACAGGTACAGTATCGCACGTACTGACGTACGTGCACGCCCTTGTACCGTTGTACGAGGAGTATTTACCTGCGGTGCAGCACAGGCCATCATGTGAGTCAGAGTAAATACGTACGGACGGGCTGTACGGTGTCATATGTACCGACCACTAGATACTTGTACAGTTCTACCGAAATACATAGATAAATACCAATAGGTCTATGGAGCGGTTGCAAAATGCTGTGGGATATCAATTGACCCCAAAGGTTTTATTTGCCTACGCCACGGTCTCGATCCATTCGTCGCCTCTAAACTTCACCTTGTCATAGTTGTGCCACCTAGCTGCGGCAATAACTTATAGAGATCCTTGCAATATTGATTTGGTGATTATTTACAGGCAGCACAAGTCCTTTTTTTTTCACGAATGGACTACACAATGACAAGACAAAAATACAAGTCCAGATCCGTCCATGCTTGGATCAGGTATCCCAGGTCTAATCCTTGACACGTGCACTCATCGACTCTATTGCCGGTTTTTAAACCGGTACAGGCCATCCAGGACTGATGCTCAAGGGCATCAGTCCCGGTTCCCTCACCCGGTACTGATAGAGTATCAGTACCGGTTGGTAGTCACACGTGGCAGCGCATCGTGAGACCCTGTGGACCTTATCAGTACCGGTTGGTGTCTCCAACCGGTTCGGATGAGGCCGTCATCAGTACCGGTTGTTTTATCTAACCGGTACTGATGGGTTGTATATAATATATATGTAAATATATATGTGTGTGTCCAATACTGGCTATTATATATAATATATGTGTGTGTGTGTGTTAAATCACAACGAATTAAAACACATATAATCAATACATATATAATCAATCATGCACATTTGCCAGATAATGAAATCACTGTACATTCATTAACAAATTTAATTACATATAATGTACTAAATATGTACACAACTTTAATTACAACTCCAGTATTTCTTTTCCTTCTGTTCATTTGGATTTTTTACGTGCATCGCTCTTGCTAGCCGTAGATGTCGAGAATGACAGTTCACCGGTCCTTATCGAAGGGCCCCACTTGTTAAAATTTGGTTCGTGGAACTCACCTTTTGGATTTACAACCTCATCGTAAATGAAGCCAACGAGTTGTTCTTGAATTGCTCTCACTCGCGCCGGCGAGAGTTCCGAACCTTGTTTCGCCAAATATTGAGGCACCTGCCGTTAAGTCATTAACAAATCAATCCTTGAATTTGTACAAGATGTAAGGAGTAATATACATCGTTAAAGGTAGTAATTATATTTACTCACCCCCTTGTCGCCTTTTAGCATGCGGTCAGCGGCTCTGGTTTGGGTGTGCAAAAACTCACATACATAGTAACCGCATAAATTGTTGCCCGCCGACTGACTCAAGATCTGCGGTTGAAAAAGTTGAAAGCGTGAAATGAATGCAAGGAAATTAACTTAACTAACCAAAAAGCTAACATTATGATATACGTACTTGAGATGCTGTTGTAATTTCAAATTTCTCCTTGAATGCGCCCCTATTTTTAGCACAAAACTGTGCGAATGCACTACACATATGACTACCAATTGTACATGATTAGAATTTGTTTCAAATGGAAGGAAATAGAAGTAATACAATAATGAAAGGAACAAGAATTAATACCGGTTGAGCAAATCGATAAAGGTTTGATACGTTTGAACTGGTTTCCTTCTCGAGTCCATAATTGTGATCCGACTATGATCTAGCTCGATCATAATAAGAATTCAGTGAAAACTGTACATATGTCAACATAGATAACTAATTAGTTCTAACATAGTGTTATGAAAAAGGAGTAGAACAAGGCGGTACGAAAACACATACTCATGTGCGTAGGGTAGATATATCCTTGACTTATATTGATGTCCCATTAGCGCATTGTATACGTTAGTCTGTGTTTCGCTTGGGCTGTATCTAACGGTTGTCTTGTTGATAACTACTGGGTCCATGAATCCTATGTCAAAAATTTGATCCCTTCGGCATCTTTGTATCTCCATGCTACACAAGAAGAAATTAGTTAGGCTTGCAAGGTCCGTACTCTACAAGGGCACGCACGATGGTTTTTTTTGTAAATAAGACACTTACAGAGTCCAGCAACCCACCAAGGAACTAAAAGCTGTATATAACGGTTGTCTCGTTGATAACTACTGGGTCCATGAATCCTATGTCAAAAAACTTTTTTTGAAAACTTTTTCACAAAATTTTTTAAAACTTTTCTCGAATCTTGAACTCATTTTTTATTTTCTGTAAAGCCATTTATATTTTTTATTTTGTTTTAATTCGCAAATGAATTTAAAATTCTTATTTTTTCCACATAACTATTGCAATTTGAAGATCCTAAACGCTATGATTTTCATGCACCATTCTTAATTTCCCCAACTATATATGCACCATCCTACATCGAACGATGGAACTAAAACGTAAATTTGAGCTAGATCCACACCTTAAATGCGAGCTATATTATAATCCAAGCAAATTTAAGCTTAGTGACCTTGGTTACGAGTAAATTTTTGTATCCTACTTGAAACGATCGAGCTAGAACTTTACATTTCTAATCTTTCATCGATTAATAGAAAAGATCAAATTTTCGTTATAATTCAAGCAAAGAAGAGGCACCATTTAACACCAAATGTAGTGAGGAATGATGTTACTAACCTTAGTTACCTTGGTTGCGAGTGAAATGACCAAAAATTTAAAATTTGGGCAGCACCTCCCCTTCCTTGGAGCTCTTGCCCGAACTCCTGTTCTTCTCGCCGGCTGATCAAATGATGTTGGTCTGGCAGAGAGCGGGAGGAGGAAGAAGTTTAAATTGCGACAGAGTACCGGTTGACAGCACAAGCCGGTACTGATAGTCACATCAGTACCGGTTTGTGCCTTGCACCGGTACTAATATCCACCTGCAACTGTAGCCGTTGCTACTAGATAGTACCGGTTCGGAATACAAACCGGTACTGATGTGACTATCAGTACCGGTTGGTACCTTTAACCGGTACTGACCACCCCCGAGATAAATGTACACATATGATTTTCATGCATATAATATAAATATTTATAAAGATATTCATAGCTAAAGTTTCAAAATTTTGACCACACGTATCTCAAACCGACAAGTTTTTGCGAGCTGGAGAGAGCATCATCTCTTGTCTTTCAATGTTGTTAAGTGAGGTATCTAAGTTGTTTTCTATTACACTTTTTTTAAATTCAAAAATTCAATCTAAAGTTACTACTCCCTCCGGTCTTCAAAAATGCCGACCTTTTGGACATAGTGATGGCAAAATTCAAAACTTTAACTATCGATATATTTTAAAATATTTAAATTGGATACGTGAAAATTATATGTGTACATTCATCTCGAATCATACTTTCATAATTTTTCTTCCGATTTTCTCCTGATTTTCACTATCCAATCGAATGTTTCTCGAAGCCATTGTTCTGAACGATTTGCTCATTGTGCCGTAATTTTTTTCAACGTTTTTTTTATGTTTTATAATTTTTTTTAATATTTCAATTTAACGGTAGAGGCGGCGGAGCTACAAGAAGGGGGAGGTAAAACATTATATATTATATTAATAATTCATTACATAAAACATTACATATCATATTAATAATTCATAATATAAAACATTACATATTATATTAATTAATTACAATATATATAATATGCATAGCGGCGCACGGGTGGTGGGTGGCGCGATCACCCATACCACCACTCGTCGTCGCTGCCGGGGGGGTTGTCGTCGCCGGAGTCGTCATCAGGCGGGGGGCGGTCGTCGTCGTCGTCGTCGTGGATGACGTTTTCATCATCGTCATCCTCGTCCGACGACGTCGCGCTCCTCGAACGGACCCAACCCTCCTCCTCCCGCTCCTCCTCCTCCTCCTCCTCCTCATTGTCCTCCTCCTCCTCCTCATCCTCCTCCTCCTCCCGCTCCTCCTCGTCCTTCTCCCGAGGTGGTGATGATGGCGCGCCAGAGGGAGAAGAAGGAGAAGCTGCCATAGTTAAAAAATGGGCTAACTACTGATCATCAGTACGTCTACCTCCTCAGTCGATCTAACGGTTTTATAGGAGGCTGGATCGGAAAACAAGAATTCGGATGAACACGAATTAAGAGTTTCATCGTAAAGGCGCGCGGGGGATTGATCGGGCGCGGGAGACGAAGCGCATTAGTACCGGTCAAACACAACAACCGGTGCTGATGCTCCACATCAGTACCGGTTGGTTACACCAACCCGTACTAAGCAGCACAGGAGCCGAGGAGGCTGCTTAGTACCGGTTGGTTAAACCAACTGGTACTGATAACACGAACATCAGTACCGGTTGGTTACATCAACTGGTGCTAGGAACCATCCACGGCTCCTGTGCTGCTTAGTACGGGTTGGTGTAACCAACCGGTACTGATGTGAGAGCATCAGCACCGGTTGGTAGTTAAAACCGGTACTGATGATCCCCCCGGACCTATAGACCGTTGAACCGGGACTGATGTAAATGTTAGTCCCGGTTCATGCATAACCGGTAATATTGGGCCGGTATGGAAGGCCGGATCTGTAGTAGTGCGTGCCAAACCGGCCGGCCGGGTCTCCGTCTCGCGTGCCTTTTGATTTGCCATGCACGATGCATGCACACGTCCTTCTCGTCTGCCATGGCGTCACCGTTGCTCGTCACTTGGTTCTGCGTGCATAAGGATTAAGGACGACGACGACGGCGCGTAGTACGTCGAGGCCAACTCACTGCTTATCATCCCACTGTACGACAGCGACGCATCGACGTCATCGGCTCCGTTCAGCACCGGCAGCGCGGGCCACATGAACGCAGGCTTTCACGGCAGCACGGTCGGCGTCGGCAGGGCGCGCGTCAGGACCAGCACGACGGCCTGCGTGCTGGGCCGCGCCCCGGGGTTCGGGTGGCTGCATGCGAGGCCCAGAAAAAGAAGACGCTACGCGTCGTCCTCGTCAAACTCGCCGGCGAGCTTCTGGTTCACCGCCTCCACGACTAGGGGTGCAAGTGGGGCAGGCAGCCCACTAAGCCGCAAGCTCACTTCATAAAATTAATCCACTTAACTGTTTGCAAAAAATAAGTTGACGCTAGCGCTTTTAAACAGGCCAGCCCGCATAGCCACTGGGTCGCTGCATAACCCGCTTGCTCAATATCAAACCCTAGCCGCCCCCAACTTTGCTCAGTGGCCTCGCTGGCTCCTCGACCCAATGACTCCCCATGACCCGGTGATCAAGCAACTCCCCCGCGCCGGCAACTCCCGAGCGACCCGGCGATCAGGCGACTCCCCCGCGCTGGCGACTCTTCCGCGCCCGCGACTCCCCCGCGACCTGGCGATCATGCGACTCCCCTGCGGGCAACTGACTGGTGAGATCCTCACTTCCGCACTTCCTTTGATCCATCCGCGTGTTCTTCATTCCTTCGTCTTTCGTACGGGATGGTTGATTTGATTCCTGGATAGTGGCAGACATAATTATTTACTACTGCTAATTGGAATTTAGTGGGTTTTTCTTTCTTTTTTCTGAAGGATTTTATCCATCATTCGGATTTCATCGATCATCCACTTTTACTATATGATTGTAATAGAATAAGTAGATCTGTCTATTCTATGTGCATTTAAATTCTTGACATATTCAGTACTTCTAATATATATCTTTATTTCTTTACAGTAACATGTTAGTAATCTTGCGATGTTCTATCTTTTGCTTTGCATAAAGTCAGTGTCTTAGTGAACATTCCATCTTTTAGAAAGCATACTAGCGTGGAAATCCAAAATGATGGTGACGGCACCAGCTATTGTTTCATGTCTCCGTAGTGTTTCTCTATGAGTCATCTTTGTGAAAGACCAGGTTTCTTTCAGCGTTATTGTTTCTATTGTTGTCTGTCCTGGTTGACTTGTGAAAAGCAGGTTATTTGCCTTGTCTTCATTGCAGTTATGGGTTATACTTATACGAAGTTGAAGATAAAATGTTTTGGTTACCTCTTCTAATAATTGGTTAGTACAATCATGATAGGTGCTTAGTTGGTTGTGGTTTCTTTCATGGGTTTGGATATTCTGCTTTGCAATTATTAAGATAGACCAGCACTTGCTATATTCTCGCTTCTCTTTCAAGTTTTCATTTGGGACAATTTTTTTTAAGAAAGTTCCATTTGGGACCATCTATTGCCCTACCCTGATCAATGTCATTCATAAATGCAAGTATGGCAGCTCTAGAGGGAGGGCTAGCAGCTGGCCATAAGTCACCGCATACTGCACAAGGAAGAGATATTCATGAACAAGTAGGAGTCTCATTGAGCAGCTCGTCGGTGCTAAAGCGGAAACCCCTATGATGAAGCGACAGAAGTCGCAGGCAGTTAAACGGCTAAGATCACCGGTATTGACAATAGTGAGGTCTCCAGGGATAAGGATCATGTTGTCTCCAGTACTGCAGTCCCAATTTTTGACACGAGCGAGGTCGCCATCTGCGACATCTCCAACTATTGGGACTGCGACATAGGCGAGGTCTCCATCTGCGACATCTCCAACTATTGGGACTGTGACATAGGCGAGCTCTCCATCTATTGGGACTGCGACACGAGCGACGTCCCCATCTGCGACATCTCCATCTCTTGGGACTACGGCACGGATGAGGTCTCCATCTGCAACTTCTTCGTCTCTTGAAGAAACAAGAACTGTTATTGGGCATGGTAAGCTTTGAATCTATTGCTATTAGTTTGCCGTTTATACTTGATCATGTCATAATATATGCTTACATGCTAAATAATTTAGAATTTTCGGACAGAAATAGAAGACGCAAACTAAGATCAAATATCTGGACTGATTTTGAGCCTATATATGCTGATAGGAAACTTTTAGGAGCCAAGTGCATTCACTGTAACAGATATTTTAATGCTGCACGAGATAATGGTGTTGGGGAATGCGGTATGCTACACTAGCACAAATTAAAATTTCTATCGCAAACCAGAAAAGCTACTCGCAAGAAGGGGATCATAGATCTATTACCACTAGACGCGCAGTTGCGGAATCCTTCGCACGTTGTTGTAGTGGATCGTTCTCGGCGTGGATCGTCCTCGCCGCGGATCGTCCTCGCCATGGATCTTACTCGCTGCGGATTGTCCTCTCCACGCCGCAGTAGCAGCAGCATCACCATAGCAGTCCACACGTCCGGGGATGGAACGCCGTGCGTCGGTGTGCAAGCACCGGGTCGCTCGGCAGGGGCAACGAGAGGAGGTGGCTAGGGTTTCTGGTGAAACACCTCTAAACCGCACGAAAGTGCATTCTGCGTCTTGCCTCCTCCCCTCCTTATATAGCCACAAGGTGAAACCCTAGGCAGTCAGGGCCCATCTACGCGCTAAGCCCACGAGGTCCATTAATTACGGATCCAATCCGAATTAATGCATCCCAGCCCGTTAAATGTGTGACCCTGTAGGTTCATGCGCATTTGGACATAGATTCGGAAAACCCTTTTTTCTAATCCAATAGTCGGTAGCGGCTCCTTGCAGAGCATGCCAACTCCCAAACGCATATGATTAAAGTACTGATGTAATAATCCCTTTGCCAAACTATATGAAGATCGAACTCAAGGCGAGAAGCATGTCATCCTTTGACAGTTCAATCCATCTCTCGTATCCGTGATATATTAATAAGTTGTGATTGACTTCTCAATCACGGCATGGCCATGCACTTCCTTAATCATATCACACGAGTGGCTTAGACATATATCTCCGTTACATTGGAGTGGCAAATTCCATCTTGACTGCTCACTTCCCTCTGCATGTTTCATAGTAATCATGAAAGCTACCTTTATAACTATCCGGTTAGGAAATAGTGTTTGGTAACCCCAAGGTAAACTATTACACATGTAGGGAATATGACAATCTCAGGTCTAAGGATCATACATCTACTATGTATGAGATACACTGATGACACATAAGAATGTAACATTCTCGCAGTGTCCCATTGTGGGTCTATCTAACACATGTTCTTCAACATGCGTCCACACTGTATTGATGATATCTCCATATCCCATGATTATGAAACATGATCATCGAACAATACATGTGCTGATCTATTCATCGTTGTCCTATACGATGATATCCGATCAGAGATATTTATCCAATTATATCAATAAGTACAGAGCTTCATAAACAAGTCACACACTTGTTGATCAAAACAATGATATACATTCATTGGACCAATAATCGCATATTATTATTTATAAACATAGTCATGTTACAATCATCCATACGATTGCCTCAAGGGCATAACACTAACAAATGGCACAAGTACTTGCCGTAGGCATTTGGAAAGTTGTGAGGAAAGAGCTAAATTGCATCGATTGGTAGATCATATGAACTCTTCTAATCTTTCTGCACATGCCTCTACTTTGAAAGAATGGAAATTTGACCAAGAAATCTCTCGATAAGAGCTCGTTAAGTTGATTGTTTTGCATGAGTTGCCATTTAGCATAGTTGAGTACCCTAAATTCAATAGTTTTGTGGGCAGTCTAAATCCATTGTTTAGACTTGTTTCTCGAACTACCATCAGGGGTGATTGCTTTAGTGCATATGAGCAGCAAAGGTTACCTCTACGAGAGGTTTTGAAGAACTTAACATCTAGGGTTTTTCTTACAGCTGATATGTGGATATCTAATCAAACATTGGGCTATTTATGCGTCACTTGTCATTTTATTGATAATAAGTGGAAGATGCATAAAAGGATCATAAGGTTTACTCTTGTAGAGACACCACATGATGGTAGAACTATGTTTAATGCAATATTGAAGAGCATCCAAGACTGGCATATAGAAGATAGGATCTTTAGTATTACGTTAGACAATGCATCGGTAAATGACTTTATGGTGACATCTTTGCAAAAGAATCTTCTTGCGAAGCATTTGCTACCATGCAAAGGTCAGCTATTTTATGGTCGTTGTGCTGCGCATGTTTTCAATCTTATTGTTCAAGAAGGGTTTAAGGCCATTAGTGGTGCTACTAGTAATATCAGGGATAGTGTAAAGTATGTCAAAAGCGCACAGTCTCACAAGCAAAGGTTTGAAGAGATGATTGAGCAGGTAGGCATATTATGTGAGAAGCGGCCCCCTGTTGATGTATCTACTTGATGGAATTCAACCTGTAAAATGCTTGAATCAGCTTTGCAGTATAGGAGGGCATTTGAAGCTTTGGCACGGGAGGACACTCATTACACACATGCACCTTCGGTTCAAGAATGGGAGATGGTAGAAAAGCTTTGCATCATGTTGAAAGTATTCTATGATGCCACTCTAGCAGTATCAGGTTCCAAAGATCCTACTGCAAGCTGCTACTTCCATGAGCTTTGGGAGGTGAAGAAAGGGTTGGAAAGGGAGTCTTCCAATCCAGACATTGTCATTGCATATATGGTGCATGAAATGAATGAGAAACTTAAGAAATATTGGAACCTATCATTCTTGCAAATATGTGTTCCTGTTGTCCTTGATCCGAGGTTTAAGTTGGGATTTCTTGAGTATCGCTTGATGTTGGGACCCGAATATGCAAATCTGGACTCTCTGTGTATTCAGCACTAGTTCAAGATCACGCTAGTGCACACAGTCTCAACATAGATGAAATATCACAATCATACACAATGGAATAATAAAAGTAACTCAATTATAAAATATAAACTATTGAACGACCTTAAGGTCAACCTTACATTTGTGAGGCCTTGACGGCTTCAACTCCAAATAAGCAGCAGCGGAATGAAGAACGTCGGTGAATCCTATCAATATGCCACAAGCAACTGACAAGGTTCAACTCCTAGATAATCGCCTCCTCGCGGAACTCCTCCTTTGAAGATGTAGGCTTCCCCTCAACTGGTGATTTGTTTGTTGCAAGGGTGTAATATCCCGAGTATTTCTATACTCAAGCCACTGTACATTTGTACTCAAACGCTGTTCAATAATACACTGTACTTGTGTATTTTCGTGTCTTGAGTGAACATACTTGCTTGGGATCAGAAAGAACCCTTCAACTTAAGTAATTTCGCTCATAAGTAAATTCGAATTAGGTTGGGCAAGTGCCTGTGACCCTATTAACTTCCAAAATACTTTGGGACAATTAGTAATCAACCACAGGCGTTAGCCGTCAAGGCCCAAGTTCAAAAGTTAGGATGTCAGGAGTATCAGGATCCAACCGGAATGTCGGACAAAGTCGGAGTGTCCGGATTAGGCTGGCGGCGGTCCAACCGAGTGTCGGACCAATGTCCGGAGATGTCCGGTTAGTGTTAAGACCCCAACCCGGAGTCTCGGGTTAGTCCGAGAGTCCGGTATTAGCGTGGGGTTTTGTATAAAAGTCCCATTCGTGGCTCCTTCCATTCTTTCTTCTTCTTCTACTGGTTTCCCACTTCCTTGGTGTTCTCTCCACCACCCCGAGCTCCTCTCCCGAGCCACGCCGGTGACCCTCAGTGACTCCTCCATCTCGGTGTGCTCCTCCCCCGTCATTCCCCATCCTCCACCCGGCGTTGCTCCTCCTCCATCTTCCTTGGAGGTAAGCTTTTCTCTTAGGGTTTGATTCGCGGGATTCTTGGGTTCTAGAGTCGTTCATGGTGGGATTAGGACTTAGGTTTGGATTTGGGAGGCTAGGGTTGAACTTGGGTTCTAGGGTTTTGGGTGTAGTGGTTATAGGGTTGAAAATGGGATTTGGATTAGTGAATGTGGTATGCTAGAGTGGTAGATCGGGTAGTAGTAATGTTGATTTAAGAAGTTGTTGGTGTGAGTTAGAGGTTTGGCGGAGTTAGCGACGCGTTTTCTCGTAGAATCGGCTAGTTGGAACTCCTTCGATTCGCTAGGTGTACGAAAGTCGTAGATCGGGTCATGGTGAAGATTGTAGGAAGTGGTAAGGTCTCCGTCTCCTCGTCGAGTTGGACCACACGCCCTAGACCGGAGTATCGGACGAAAGCGGTCCGGAGTGTCCGGCCCTATCCGACTGGCCTGGATGCAAAACCGGACTATCGGGTTAAATTTTGTCCTGGCCGTGTTGTGTTGTCGAAGTGCGTTGTTTCTTGAGGTTTCTTGGTTGTACTTCATTCTTGTGTATTGCATGCACTTCATGGTGCATTTAAAACTTTCTTTTGCTAAGTTGTATTTCTTTCTGCGTTTTTGTTGCTTTGACCGATTAGAGGCTAGCGAGTCAGCTTCGCCTCGAACAACCCGAGCATCATCCCGGACATCACCGAAGTGCAACAACAAGGCAAGCACCTCCTTTGACCATCTTGAAACCTATATTTCACGATGTCTACTTTGATTTCTCAAACCATATGCATTGTTTATATTCAAGAAATTGCTAGTTTGTGGGAATGGTAGATATACCCTGATTTGGTGGTTTCCCTCAATTTAATTCCCTGAGATCATTGATAACCTTAGTAGGGTTAGACAATTTAATAAAATGTCACTTGGGTATAAGCGATTTAGTAATTGCATACGCTTAGACCTGCAATAGAGGTGAGCAAAGTCAGTCCTTACCAAATGCTCAAAATTATGATAAATGTAATTGGTTTTGGAAAAGTTTTGGAAATGTGAATCGTAAAGGTATATTGATAAAATGTGAAGTGTCTAGTTGGTAATTAGACTTGGCGGGAGGTATAATATGTGCTAGTTAAACATGGTGGCGATTGGTTGGCGAGTTAAGTGGAGTTCCCGCTGAGTCACTAGGCAAAATATAAGGACCGAACTTGTGGCGGTTTTGAATTGAACACCGTGCAACGGCGCAATCTGGGATGGGGCAGCCTATTCTAGTAATCTTGAAGTGTGAGGATAGCCATGCACATTGGTAGGCCGAAGAGTGGACCTTTTCCCTGTGTTGGCTTGGTCAAGCGCGGTGTGTGTCCTCACGACCCGCATGCGCCCGTGTGCGCTTGTACTTTGCGGCAGGAATCGCTCCAAGTTCATGTTTGTTGATGATACAGCGGTGTACGCCTTGCTATGGGTAATGCGCGGCCAACAATTCGCCGTCGTCACGATGAGTATTCGTGGCCGCTGAGTGGTGGTTGGCCTCTTATCGCCATAGTAGTGGATTTGTCGTCACCGGTCTTTGGGGTGTGGCTATAACCTCAGCGATGGGAAAGAATAGATCATTCTTGTATATCGGATACCTCGTGTATCGCGTGTACCCTGGATAGCGAGGATGCAAGTCCTGAGTTGTGTTTGGGTAAAGTCGCCAAACTCTGCGAGTATCAAATAATTCTAATCGATTAGCCGTGCTCACGCAGTTATGAGCAATCTTCTCTAATCATATCAAGTATAGAGATTTGGTTTGGTTTTGAAAATGAAAATCTATTTCGAGTCGGTATAAAGTATGTGGTGGAATGGTACTTGATGGAATTGTGGATATGTGTATATGATTCTCGATGGGATTATGAGTATGTATGGATGTCGATTAATATCGATTGCGACCATGGATGGTGGCGGTGGAGCCTCAGATTATTCGATATCGTAAATATGTTTTATTCAAATTGCTGTCTTTCAAATTAAGTATTACTTTTAGATGAACTATTTTAAATCCAACTTTCGCAATTAACTTGATTATAAGCTTTATCCTGTTGAATCAGCCTGCATTTATTTATATTTCCATACACTAAAGTCTTGCCAGTACATACGTGTACTCATAGTTGCTTTGCTAACCCTTTTTCCACGAGAGGAAGGTAATGATGATGTCGATGATGGCGAGCCCCTTTTGCGAGTGTTGCGGCCGTAGTCCCTCCTCCGGTCGGTGCTTTGTGGGGTGGTCGGGCCATTCTTGGTTGTCTTTCTTTTGTTTCCTGTCGCTTTACTTCTTTTGGTTTCTGTAATACTCTTGTTCAAGGTTTACACCAGTTATGTAAATTATCGTAGTTTATCCTTCCGTGCCTTGGTACTCGTGTTGTTGATGCGCGATCTTGGGCTACCGCGATCCAGGGATCCGATGTCGAGATGCATCTGAGGCACCGGTCCAGCTAAGAGGTTCGATCCGTCGATCGAATTTTTAGGTTCACATCTTCGGTGTCGAGGCTTCCACTGTTATATACGGTGCTATACGCTACTGATGACGGCAGCGTCTGATGCAGTATAGGAAGAGGGGGTCCCCACAAAGGGGTGAGTACATAAAGCACTCAGCAAGTCATGCACAGAATGCAAGTCTAATTACTACATGCATGGCTTATTCCAAGTGGATGGCTAAATGGTTCTTTTGCAATAAGGCATCATTCACAAATAACATAATAGATTGTAAAACGCTAAAACAAATAACAATAATAATAAATTTCACAGTTATTTCACAATTAAATCATCCCACATTCTTAACCAGTTATCACTTTCCGCAGGCAACCTGCCTCCATGCCCAAGTTTAATTTTATGAAAATCTAACCCTTGACTGTATCCCCGAGCATTGTCCAATACCGCGTACACAGCTATTCGAATAGTTTTGATACTCTACAGAGGTTATACACTTTACCCACAAGATACAATCAATTCATCACGTCAACCGTGAATCGCCATACAAGAGTACGCGAATGAGCGATCATAACAAAGCCTTTTCAATGCTGTCTAAACCCAGTACTGTCCGCTAAGATTTCAATGCCGAAGGGATTGGTTACCATAATCAGTGCGCCCCTCTTGCGCCATGTGAGCCTACCCGTAAAGCCGGGCCTCACACCCCCACGACAGTACTAAAGTGAAGACTCCACAAATTAGTCGGCTAGGTCTGTCCCATTCTAAACATGTGGTTGTATGTTAGACTCAGTTCAAATTCTTGCAAGGTTAAGTCCTTAATGTGACTAGGGCAAGATTTACATCAATACTCTCATAGAAAACCACCTCACCATCACTCATATATATATCATGTTTCATATCATCCCTACCGCCAATCTGGCCCACCATAATCCTTGCCACTTGCCTCAGTCTAAAATATTTTATCAACCTAGTTGAATATTGCGCAACACAATGCCAACAACAACTCAACATCCTTGAAGAAGCACGAAGGCCTCCACATATCACATTATTGTGTCGGCAACACGTCACACCATTTCAAAATACATTGCATAGTCCGTTAATCAATATTGACCTTTGTATTTCCAACATGATGTCACTGACCTGTTGCAAGTTTAAGCAAACTACTACGTTCTATCTAATCCATGTTGGCAATTTATTAGCTACCAACTATTAATTAACAATTCTAGGGTGACAAATGAATCATGGCATACAAATAGTAACAAGGTGGCAATAACAAATAGGTTGATTATCTAATCACAAATTAATTGAAATTAGTTTAACTTAAACTAGTATGCAATAATTTGAAACAACATAATTTTGAAACATGGGATCAATATGGTCAAAGCACAACTTGCCTGGCCCTTGTGATTTTTACTGTTCTTTACTCTTTATTCTTTGATTCTCGATCCTCAATCTTCAATCTTCACTTCCTTGATCTTCAGCTCCTTGGAGCGACTTCCGGATGACGCATCTAACGATAAAGAAACACAAATACAACAAAACTCAAAAGGTAAATCAAATAAACTCCAAATTGAGAACGGATGATATTGTATCACAAGGACTTAGGTGAATTTAGGAACTTGAATGGATTGGATCGAAGATTAGACAAAAGAGAACGGGCTTTCGGAAAATACACTGAAAAGGGAAATAGTAATAACTGAGAAAGAAGGAATAATATTCCAAAGAATATTTCTCCTGAAGTTATTATCTTGATTGGATAGACAATGACATATAGGCTCTCGATCTATAGACTGGGTCTATAAAGATGTGTTAGTTCACAATGAACTAAGCTGATGCTTAATGTTGACTTTTGTTGACTCAATAGGTACATAGTCAATCAAAAAAGAGATAGACTGATAGATTAGATATGGGCGTAAGGATGTGACACATGGCCAATGGTCTAGTGACCAAGTCCACGAATGAGTTCTAGGTTAATGGCAGATTAGATTTTCAGGGATAAAGCATAGACAAAAGAGATCGACATCCTCTGTGATTCGATTTGGAATCCAGTCATACATCGAAGAAGAGACTTGACGATGGCAAGGCGGCGATGATATGGTTACTAGGTAGCGATGACGATGTAGGATAAGATAGAGCACAAATGTTTCTTTACTAAAGTTGATGCAATGAGAAAGATCGCAATGATAGCAACACGGCTCACAATGAACTTGGTCCATTGAACCGGTCTTAAGTTAGGGTTTTGGTTCGGCTTTACAGATGCTGGAAAGATAAGGCTAGACTCACATGAGATGGGGTTAGATCACACCACAGTGATAGAAAAGATAATGACATCGTGCTAAGGCTTTTACTTGTATGCACGCATGCGATAATAGCGAAGCGATGAGAGCAAAGCGTTAACGGGGGAATGTTAATGGGGGAATGTTAACGGCGGAATGTTAACGGTGAAGGTGAAGCGTTAACAGGACACTCATGAAATAATAAGGTGGCGACCATCAGTACAATGATAGGGCAATGACGTCATGATATGGCTCAAGTTTGATCCGCGAGCTGCGGGGTTCACATGTCGTGACGCTTCGTATCGACTGATTGGACCAAACGTTAAGTTAGGGTTTGAGCGAAACGATTAAGGATTGGATACACCTAGCATAGGGATAGTGTCGGGACCCGAATTCGCAAATTCGGACCCTCTGTGTATTCAGCACTAGTCCAGGATCACGCTAGTGCACACAGTTTCAACCTCAGTAAATATCACAATCATACTCAACGGAATAATAAGTACTTTAATTAATTAACCAAAAGGTTGCTCGACCTTATGGTCAAGTTACAAAGGTACACCTCGCAGGGCGAAGACTTATTAAAAGAGAATTTAACTGCAGCGGAATAAAATAGATTTCTTGGTGCCATCCAGTATACCACAGGCAACTGACTGGGCTCGCTCCCTAGATAGATGATTCCTCCTGAAGTTCTTCCTCCAAAGCTGGCGTCGCTTCTTCTTCAACTGGTGTTGTATTGTTGCAAGCGGTGAGTACTTGGTACTCAGCAAGTCATGAACAGAATGCAAACTAATATTCTACATGCATGGCTTAGTTCAAAGGGTACGCTAACAGGTACATTTGTAGTAAAACTGTATTTAACAAGTAGCGTAAGTAGATTCGAAAGCAGTAAAGGTCAAGCTAATATCAATAACTTTTCCAGGGGTTAAGTAAACAATCTCCCTTTCCTAATCCATATTTCCATCAACGTCATCAATAAACCCAACCAAACTTTTCAAGTCCAAGTTGTTTTCATGAAAGTCTAACCCTTGACTGTAATCCCCGAGCAGTGTCCAATACCGTGGACTCGGCTATTCGAATAGGTTGTACACTCTGCAGAGGTTATGCACTTTACCCACAAGATACAGTCAAACACCACAAAGGTGAGTGATCGTAACAAAGCCTTTCGGAGACCGCAAACTGAACAAGTGAACCTCTTCGGCTTTTGTCATACAACATCCCTTCCCTTAACAGATGCGAAGCATGGGACCGACATACCGTTGGATGGGTACCATGCCATAGCATTGGTACGCTCCCCTTTCAAGCTACACAAAAGGTGTAGTTGACACCCCGAGGTACCACTCGAAAGTTGTTAGTAACTTACTCAACTAGGTCCGTCCCATTACGGACATGTGGTTGCACGTTTGACTCAGATCAAAGGCTTCCAAGGTTGAGTCCTTAAGATGACCAGGGCAAGACTACCCGAAGAACCAAAATGACTTCCCTAGTGCCACTCATGGCCCACCACATCATTCTTGCCACTTGCCCCGGTCTAAATCTATTTATCAAACCAAGTTGATTACCATGCACCACGTGCCATCAACAATCACAACACATGATACTTCTCCAAAACAGGTTCAATATCTCATTAAGGCAATATTAACATTTGATTGTCCAAAATCATGACATGTGCACGTAGCAGGTCTAAGCAATATTCTACAACGATCTAGCTACCCAATGTTGACAATTTAATAATGTCCAACTATATAAACCACAACTAGGGTGACAAGGGTTCATGGCACAATATTAAATAGTCAAGGTGTCATACTGCAATTAGGCATTTATCTAATTCCCAGAAATAATTTAAACCATTTTCTAATTAAATTAGCATGCAATAATTTAAATTAAATTAATATAAAAAAAATGGGATCAATATGGTCAAAGCATAACTTGCCTTCAAAAAGTACTTGTTCTTGGTCTTTAGCTGGCTCCTGGGTCAAAACTTCACCTTCGAAGTCTTCGGGCACTTTAACGTCTACTCGTAACGCTTGCAAATAGCAATAACATTAATAAATATTATGCAAAAAAGTGTCCAAAAATTCAAATAAACTTCATAAACAGA
Organism: Rhipidocladum racemiflorum; assembly: GCA_036346355.1. Lineage (NCBI taxonomy): Eukaryota > Viridiplantae > Streptophyta > Magnoliopsida > Poales > Poaceae > Rhipidocladum > Rhipidocladum racemiflorum. Next base: position 45,166,642 of record CM070574.1, on the reverse strand, counting down.
TAGAGCACATTTTTATAAATTTTTGCAAATTTGAATCGCCCAAATCGGAGTTAAAACGCAAAAGTTACACTCGTTTAAAGTTTAAAAAATCATTTAAATAAATATAAACAGAGAAAACTCATGTACAAAAATTAAATAAAATTCATAATTATGTAGAGCTCAATTTTATAAAAATTTATAAACTGGAATCACCCAAATCGGAGTTAAAATGCAAAAGTTATAAGCGTTTGAAGTTTGAAAATTCAAATAAAAGAATAAACTGAATTAATTCATTTATTTTTCTTTTGAAAGACCCGATTTATGACGTCAGCGTGGAAATTGAATTTCCACCGAATTATTTTTCTATTGAAAAATCGAATTTTGATGCCAGCATTGCGTCAGCGGGTCCATGGACTCGGTCCATGGCTCGGGTCCAGTCCACCGTGGACCTGGTCCACGGGTACATGTCTCACTGATATGGGGGACCCCTCGGATATGCCAGCGCTGACGTTATTGCGCTCGGCCACACGGTACTGACACGCGGGCCCCATCGTGACGTCAGCGTGACATCACCGCACGGTGGGCAGAGCCACTGACATGCGGGCCCCTTGCTGACGTCACGCGTGACGTCAGTGGCGACCGGGCGACGCCCGCGTTGACCGCGCCATTTCGGCTACCTGACACGTGGCGCAATCTGGGCCGTTGGTTTGAAATCCAACGATCCAGATCAGATCTAATCCCGCACGTTGGGATGCAACGCGGTTGATCTGGACCGTACGATTTAGATCGGACGGTTGAGATCTGATCGGGTTTAACCGCGTCGCTGGGGGTGACGTGGCATGAACTGGCGCTCGACGCGTGGCGCAATCAACACTGTCCGATTTATATCGAACGGTCGAGAGCCATTCTAGTGCTACAACGTGCGTGAACCCTAACCGTACGATCTAGATCTAAAGGCTGAGATCTACCCCTAGCACGGTGCAGTTCAAGGCTACATGGCTCAACCCCGTGCGTTGGATCTAGATCCAACGGTTTAGATTAGATCTAAAAGCCGCAACGTGGATTTCGTTACGGTGATGTGGACGAACCTGGGCGGTCGGATCTTGATCGGACGGCTGGTAGAGCTCGCGGGTTCCGGCGATGTCGTGGCGGAGCTGGCTTGCCGGAGGCGGGGACGACGACCTGGCCAACGGCATTTCCGTGCGTCTCCGATGAGGTGAGTGGTACCCCTCGACGCGCCTCAACACGGGGAGTCCGGATCTGGGTAGCACGACGGCGGAGGACAGCTGTAGGATCGAAGTATACGAATATAGCAATCAGAGGGGGGTGAATGATTGTGCGGAAGCTAAAACCAAATTCTTGATCTACTAAAAGTTCACCCCAAAACAGAACCAAATAATTGCTTCGTTTTCGACAAAAACAGAAAGATAGAGGTTTAGTAAAACGCGAATTCCCGGAGATCCAACCGTAGGATCGATCTGACATTTGACCACAAGAAACTAGATTCCAGTACGAATCCAACCCAAAAAGAATCAGCTCGATCAGACTTACGGATCAAAAGTTATAAGCTTCGCAAGCTTGCTGATCCAGAACTTGACGAGAATCAATCTAATCAAAACTTCAAGATTAAACAAGATCTTCAAAAGATTTATCAACAAAACTTTGAGGAACACTAGATCAATACCCTAGAAAGGTTTTTGATGGATCAAATCAAGATGAAACTCAACGATCAAAAACCAATCTAGAATTAGAACAAGCATGCAAACAAGAACCAAAACAGAAAACACTGTAGCGACGTGGTTACTGTAGCACGCAAAAATCTTGGAAGAATTGATCTTTATTTCTTGTCTAAAATACTCTCATCAAAAGAGTACAAACCCTAAAACCAAGCTCAAAGCTTGATGCGCTCAGCTCTACTTGATGCCTTTCAACAGAGACCCCCACCTATTTAAAGCACCAACCCACAAAGAGTTCGAATACGATTCCTATTCCTAGAAGGAATCCGTATCCAACACAACTCTACTTGGCCCAACCTGGCCGAGTACAACTCTTGCACGCGTATGGCAACCCTACCATACTTACGTGACTAACACTTTGCACGCGTATGGCCACCTGCCATACTCACGTGACTAACACTTTGCACGCGAATGACCTCCTGCCATTCTCACGTGACTAACCATTCTTCATGTGCACCAGTCTCTTAGCCCGACCGTCCCGCATGACATCCTTGACCACCAAGACCTCAGGTCCTCCTGAACCTAGTCCCGAACCTCGGTTCCTCCATGAACCTAGTTCCGGTCCCGTCATCGACCACATTCGTCTTCGAGCAATACCGGCACATGAACAAACTACAAAACAATTCCGAGCACAAGTCCACGACTTGACTCACATCAATCCATGCAACTACTCACATGAGCATTGCATAAAGTCCACTTCAAAAGAAGCATCATGAAATCATCACAAATTTCATAATCTCAAATTCAAATTATTTCAATTCTGCTCAAAACCCTAATTCAGCAAAAACGCATTCACGACGGACAAACAAAACCGATCCGGCGCAAATGCCAAGTGAAACCCTAGAAAATAGTTCTAGCGGACCAACAAAGTCATCCGTTGTATAAGGGAAACTCTCGGTTCCAAAAGAAAACATTCCGGCCAAAACATGTTTCTGACGGACAACCAAAATCGATCCGTCGTACATGCAAAAGTCTCGGTTCAAAAGCGCTTTCAAATTCATGTTCACGACGGACAAAAAAACTTGTCCGCATAAGCGTGCCACGCTCGGTTTCAAAAACAACATGGTCCGAACGAAACCTAAAAAATGCATTCACGATCGACCAAAGAAGTTTGTCCGCCGTACATGCAAAACTTCTTGGTTTCTTGGAAGATTGAGTTCGACTCATGAGCTCAAAAACACGTTCACGACAGACCCAAAAACTTTGTCCGTCGTACATGGGAGACTTCTTGTTTCTTGAGATCTTGGTCCCAGTATAAGCGAAACTTATCGCTTCTTGTCAAATTGTCAAGCACATGCACCAAAGACATTTGCAAATTCAATTCTAGCCAATTTTTCAGCACATGATTTCACAATCTCCCCCTTGATGAAAACATTGGCAACACCACTTAGAATTGAACATTTGGCATTCACTTTACAAAAGATTTTGAAATCCAAAGGATCAAAGACCAAAGTAAGAAAACACAGAAATCCCCCTTTGACCAAAATGCAAAACAAAATCTCCCCCTGAGAATGAAAATGTGTGTGAATGTGCAATGCGCCCAAAAATTTCAAAAATTCTCCAAACTTCTCCCAAAATTCTCAAATTTAACAACTCTTTCTTTAAACTTTTCAATGATTTCCAAATTTCTCCCCTTTGACAATGGATTCATCAAGAGTAAAAGAGAGAACAGGTTCAAAATTTTCTGAAACAATGATTTCACAAAGAGAAACAAGGGAGTGCCAAGATAGGAAAAGATGAGCTCATTCGATCATATAACCTTATATATCACATAATATGCAAAATACATGATCTTGATGTGATTTTAACAAGTTAGGGAATGACATGCATCTCAACCTCAATTCAGTCAACTATAGCCAAGTACTAAGCAAAACCTTTAGTAGAAAAACAAAGGCTCAAAGTTGAAGCAAATAACAAATCAGGGCGAGCAAGTAGTTTCAACTCCAATCTAGTGGACCAAATTAATCTTTAAACAAGATGTGCATGTGGCATGCTTGAAGCATACTTCTTTTATTTCCTTGGAGTGGCATGCTTGAAGCATACATCTTGTCTTTTGAGGGAATGGCATGCTTGAAACATACATCTTATCTTTTAGGAAAGCATCCAAGCACATAACTTGAGTTTTTTTAACAATCCCTTTTTTAAACTGATTCCCTTTTCTTTTACCTTTTCATTGATTGTAAACATGCAAAAGTGATTAAAAGGTCTTTTGAAAGAGTAAAGCTGAAAACACACTTGCTTCATAGCCCAAATTTGTCAAGAAGATTCAATATCAAGCCTAGAAGAGTAAGATATCACAGAGTATTTAGCTATAGGCAATCAAACCAAGGAATTCCGCAATGTCATTTTTAGTTCAAGTGGAACAATTTAGATTATCATATATTAGCACAATTACATAATATATAAAGAAATATGATAAAGTGAGCTCATTAAGTGAAAGAACTTGGCAAGGAAACTCCCCCTCAAAACAAACCCATTGGATGAACAATCCCAAGTTCTCCCCGAATAAAAGCAAAACGAGAAGAAGACAAAGGTTTTGTGAAAATGTCTGCCAATTGATGTTCAGTATCCACATGATGAAGCACAATGTTGCCTTTTTCAACACGATCTCTAAGAAAGTGAAATCTGATGTCAATGTGTTTTGTTCTAGAGTGTTGCACGGGGTTCTTAGCAATGCAAATTGCACTAGTATTATCACACAGAAGAGGAACACTATCCAAAATAACCCCATAATCTTTAAGTGTAGCTACTATCCAAAGAATTTGAGAACAACAACTAGCGCACCACATATTCAGATTCAAGCTTGATTGTGCAACAAAAGATTGCTTTCTAGATGACCATGCAATGAGAGAATTTCCCAAGAAGTGACATGAACCAGAAGTGCTTTTCCTATCAATTCTACATCCTCCAAAATCAGCATCGAAAAAGATCTCAAACTAATGCATGAGGAAGCGAAAGCCAAATGCCAAAATCTTGAGTTCCATGAAGATACCTGAAAATCCTTTGACAAATTTGTTGATGTGACGCACGTGGGGAAGCTTGAAAACGAGCACACAAGCATACAGCAAATTGTATATCCGGCCTTGATGCAGTGAGGTACAAAAGTGAACCTATCATGCTTCTATATTCCTTTTGATCAACCGGCTCACCATCTTCATCCTGATCAAGTGTGCAATTGCTTTCCATAGGTGTCATGATTGGTTTCTTTGTTTTCCATCCCAAATCTATGCAACAAGTCTTTTGTGTATTTGCTTTGATGTACAAAGGTACCATCCTTTGTTTGCTTGATTTGAAATCCCAAAAGTATGTCAACTCACCCATCATACTCATCTCAAACTCCTTCCTCATTGTTTCAAAACTCAGACACTAAAACATGAGAGGAACCACCAAAGATAATATCATCAACATAAATCTGAACGAATAGTTGATCATTGCCTTGCTTGAGTAAAAAGAGAGTTTTGTCAACCTTTCCCATTAAAAAGCCTTTTTCAAGTAAAAAGGTTTTTAGCCTATCATACCATGCTCTAGGGGCTTGTTTCAAACCATACAAAGCTTTTGATAGTTTGAACACATGATTTGGAAACTTTGGATTTTCAAAACCAGGTGGTTGCTTGACATAAACCTCCTCATCTATGTAGCCATTAAGAAAAGCACTTTTCACATCCATTTGATACAATTTGAAACCTTTGGATGCAGCAAAAGCTAAAAAGATTCTAATGGCTTCAATTCTAGCAACAGGAGCAAAGGTTTCATCAAAATCTAAGCCTTCAATTTGAGTGTAACCTTGAGCAACCAATCTAGCCTTGTTTCTAACAACAACACCATCCTCACTTTGTTTATTTTTGAAAACCCATCTAGTTCCAATAACATTAAAATCTGGAGGAGGTGAGACAAGTTTCCAAACTTTATTTCGTTCAAAATTCTCTATTTCTTCATGCATGGCATTGATCCAAGATTCGCGGATAATGCATGAGATATATCTTTGGGTTCAAAAGAAGCAACTAAAGCGGAATGAGCATGAGTGTCAGAATGAATAAACCTGGATCGAGTGACTCTCTCATTTAGGTCTCCAATCATTTGTTCAGATGGATGCATTTTTTGAATGTACAAGGGAGCATTGGCTTTTGAGACTTCTCCTTCTCCTTCTTCATTTTCAGCATGTACAGATGATGTTGTAGCTTGAGGATGGTTAGCTGTAGGTGATGTAGTAGTAGGTGCCAAAGGTGCTACATCTTGTTGTGCATTAGGAAGAATCAAGACCTCATCTTCAACATCATCATCATCTTCAAAGATTTTCTCCCCACGAATGTATGCGCTTTGTACCTGCATCACTTGGACTAGTGCCTGGACTAGCCTCATCAAAAGTAACTTCACAAGTTTCCACAATTTTGTTAGTCTCCAAAACAAGCACACGATAGCCACGAGTATGAGTAGGATATCCAAGAAAAATGCCATCAGTTGATCTAGCTTCAAATTTATCAAGATTTCCAGATTTCAAGACAAAACATTTGCATCCAAAAACTCGAAAGTGAGAAACAGAAGGTCTATGTCCAAACCGAAACTCATATGAAGTCTTACCCAATTTTGATCTCAAAAACACACGGTTTGAAACATAACAAGCAGTTGAAATAGCTTCAGCCCAAAAATTTCTAGGAGAGAGATGTTCATCTAACATGGTTCTAGCCATCTCAACTAACGTTCTGTTTTTTCTTTCGACTACACCATTTTGTTGAGGCACTCTAGGAGATGAAAATTGATGATCAATTCCTTTTTCAGCACAAAAGAGATCAAAGGAAGCATTTTTGAATTCAGTTCCATTATCACTTCTAATAGCTTTGAGAGCTCCTGGATGGTCAACAGAAAGCCTAAGAACAAGACTTCTAAAATGACTAAAAGCCTCATCCTTAGATGCCATAAAATACACCCAAGAGTATCTAGAAAAATCATCAACAATCACAAGCACATACCGTTTGCCTCCAAAGGATTGAACTCGAGATGGTCCAACTGTATCAAGATGTAGAAGCTGTCCTGGAGCGTTTGTCATCATCATGGTAAGAGGTGGATGTGAACCTGCAATCATCTTACCATGTCTACAAGAAGAACATACTAGATTGCTATCACCCTTAAGCTTAGCAGGCCACGTATATGATCTAAACCACTTACACGAGTAAGATGATCAAAACCAACATGACCAAGTCTACGATGCCAAAAGAATAAATCTTTAGAAACATTGGCAATTAGACACCTATGCTTAGAAGAAGGTGATGCATCAAAATCAGCTTTAAAGACTCTTCCAAAACGAGAAATTTTGAACACAAGATCACCTGAAGCATCTAGCACTTTGCATTCATTTTTCTTAAAGCTTATCTCAAGATCTTCATCAAGCATTTGTGAGACAGAAAGCAAGTTATATTTCAAATTTTCAACAAGAGCTACATCTTTGAACATAAACTTGTCACTTACCTTTATTGTACCTTTTGCCACAACAGAAGAGGAAGAAGAATCTCCAAAAGTAACACTTTCAAAGACGAGATGCACGAGTGAGGGAGGAGAACCAATTCTTATCACCGGACATGTGGCGTGAGCATCCGGAATCCACTAGCCATATGTTCTCCTTCCTTGCGCGAGAAGCCTACATAGCAAAACATGTCGAGGCCTCAGTACGGGGGTTAGGAATGAGATTTTTGGGAATCCAGTACTGAGACACACGACGCACAACAGTAGGTACAACACGATAATTTTTATGCACAAAATCAGATTTGCCTTTTCCCATGTTTGTAGGAACAGAAGGTGTTTTCATCACTCTAGGCGCATAAAAATGTGCTTTGCTGAAATTTGACCTAGCCTCACTTCTTTCCTTCTTTTCTTTGTTTGGCTAGTCTAAAGCAAAAATCTACTAAGTGTCCATCTCTACCACAATGAGTGCAAGTGTACTTGACATGATGTTTAGCTTTAACAGTAAAAGCACATTTTGCATTCATCATAGTAGAAGATAAAACCAAACAGATTGAAAAGCAATTTTCTTAGGCTCATTAGATAACTCAATTTTGCAAGGAGCCTGAACAACGGTCACGAGGTTTAGTTTCATATGTGGCATAAGGATCAAAACCTAAACCTCTCTTGTTTGTGCTAACCTTAGATTGATCCAAAATCATGTTCAACTTCTTCTTGCCATTAGTGAAACGTTCCAAAGAATTTTGCAAGTAATCAACTTTCTTAGCAAGAGTTAAACAATTATTGCAGGGAACATCTACTTTTCCTTTTTGCTTGCGACAAGTTGAACATGAGAGAATTTCATGTGAAAGCAAATTATCAGTTAATTGAGAAACCCTAGCATTTGCATCTTTCAATTTTAATTCAAGAGTTGAGCATTTAGAACAAGAAGTTGAACTATGCAAATCATCGATTGGAACAGCTAGCATGTACAACATGTTTCTCATTTTTCTCATTTAGATGCAACAAAAGAGCATGTTCTTTCCTAAGCAAGGTGAGCTCATTGTAAATTAAGTCACATGACTTGCAAGTATCATCACTAGGAATCAAAGTCTTAAGTCTAGCAATTTCAGCATTCAATGATTCAATAATGAAATCATGTTTCTTAATTTTCTTATCACGTTTGTCAAGCAATTTTCCAAGACGAGCAACAGCAATAGCTAATTCATCATAAGAGGATCTACCTCATTGAAGTCATTTGTCGTGGTCGTCCTCGGTGAAGCTATCCTTGCTGCTTGCCATGAGACATAATCCTATCAAATCATGCTTGCTTGGAGTTGCATCATCTTCGCTGCTCTCCGAGTCCACATCGCTCAAATTGACTTGTTCAAGAGCGGAAAGAACTCGGTGAACCACCTTGCGGTTGATGAAGCTCTTCTTCTTCCTATCATTTGACGAGAACCTTTTCTTCTCATTCCTTCTGTCGTTGTCCTTCTCCTCCTTTGATGTTTTTCCTGCAAGCTTAGGACAATTTGTGAGAATATGGTTGAGGTCACCACACTCATAGCATCTTGGAGGACCACCTCTCTTTCTCATTCTCACATTCTGCAAAGCTTTGTTAAAGCGAGAAGAGAGTAGTGCCAGATCTTCTTCAGGAAACTCTTCAAGTTGCTCATCTGTTAAAGAAGACATGGAAGACAAGGCAAAGCTAGAAGAAGAATTTGCATTTGACATGTTAGGGTTAGAGATCAAGGCAATTGATTTAATGTTACCCTTCCTGGCAAGAACATCCAACTCATGAGTTTTCAACTTAGAGTAAAGAACATCTAATGTGAGTGTGCTCATGGTAGTAGATTCTTGTATAGATGTTACTTTCATCTCCCACACTGACATGTCCAAAGCACTAAGCAATTGTCGAGCATTTTCAGCATCAGTGTAGCTAACTCTAACAGCACGTAGATTGCTAAGAATTTTATTGAAACGTGCAAAGAAGTCATCTACAGATTCACTAGGTTTCATCTCAAAACGCATGTATTCTTTTTTGTAAATATCTTGGCGAACCTCTTTGACAGTGTTAGAACCCTCATGGTAATCACAAAGAGATTTCCATACCTCATATGCGGATCGAAGATGAACCACACGATCAAAGTCGCTGCGTCCCAAGCCTTGGATGATCAAGTTGCGCGCCTTACTATTTGCTTCAACATGTGCGCGATTGGTGTCGTTGACGTTGTCGTTTGCAGGGACTTCATATGGTTTGTAGACCTTCTCCCAAATTGCAAATCCCTGAGCTTGGATGAACGCCTCCATCTTGGCCTTCCAAAACTGAAAATCAACACCATTGAACACACAAGGTTTTGTCGAATAATGATCCATTGATCTAATCACCGATTAAGATAGATTAGAAAAACCTTGCTCTGATACCACTTGTAGGATCGAAGTATACGAATATAGCAATCAGAGGGGGGTGAATGATTGTGCGGAAGCTAAAACCAAATTCTTGATCTACTAAAAGTTCACCCCAAAACAGAACCAAATAATTGCTTCGTTTTCGACAAAAACAGAAAGACAGAGGTTTAGTAAAACACGAATTCCCGGAGATCCAACTGTAGGAGCGATCTGAAATTTGAACACAAAAAACTAGATTCCAGTACGAATCCAACCCAAAAAGAATCAGCTCGATCAGACTTACAGATCAAAAGTTATAAGCTTCGCAAGCTTGCTGATCCAGAACTTGACGAGAATCAATCTAATCAAAACTTCAAGATTAAACAAGATCTTCAAAAGATTTATCAACAAAACTTTGAGGAACACTAGATCAATACCCTAGAAAGGTTTTTGATGGATCAAATCAAGATGAAACTCAACGATTAAAAACCAATCTAGAATTAGAACAAGCATGCAAACAAGAACCAAAACAGAAAACACTGTAGCGACGTGGTTACTGTAGCACGCAAAAATCTTGGAAGAATTGATCTTTATTTCTTGTCTAAAATACTCTCATCAAAAGAGTACAAACCCTAAAACCAAGCTCAAAGCTTGATGCGCTCAGCTCTACTTGATGCCTTTCAACAGGAGACCCCCCACCTATTTAAAGCACCAACCCACAAAGAGTTATGAATACGATTCCTATTCCCTAGAAGGAATCCGTATCCAACACAACTCTACTTGGCCCAACCTGGCCGAGTACAACTCTTGCACGCGTATGGCAACCCTACCATACTCACGTGACTAACACTTTGCACGCGTATGGCCACCTGCCATACTCACGTGACTAACACTTTGCACGCGAATGACCTCCTGCCATTCTCACGTGACTAACCATTCTTCATGTGCACCATTCTCTTAGCCCGAACGTCCCGCATGACATCCTTGACCACCAAGACCTCAGTTCCTCCTGAACCTAGTCCCGAACCTCAGTTCCTCCATGAACCTAGTTCCGGTCCCGTCATCGACCACATTCGTCTTCGAGCAATACCTGCACATGAACAAACCACAAAACAATTCCGAGCACAAGTCCACGACTTGACTCACATCAATCCATGCAACTACTCACATGAGCATTGCATAAAGTCCACTTCAAAAGAAGCATCATGAAATCATCACAAATTTCATAATCTCAAATTCAAATTATTTCAATTCTGCTCAAAACCCTAATTCAGCAAAAACGCGTTCACGACGGACAAACAAAACCAGTCCGGCGCAAATGCCAAGTGAAACCCTAGAAAACAGTTCACAACGGACCAACAAAGTCTGTCCGTTGTATAAGGGAAACTCTCGGTTCCAAAAGAAAACATTCCGGCCAAAACATGTTTACGACGGACAACCAAAATCGATCCGTCGTACATGCAAAAGTCTCGGTTCAAAAACGCTTTCAAATTCATGTTCACGACGGACAAAAACTTGTCCTACGCAAACGCGTCTGCCCGATTTCAAAAACAACATGGTCCGAACGAAACCCTAAAAAATGCATTCACGACTGACCAAAGAAGTTTGTCCGCCGTACATGCAAAACTTACTGGTTTCTTGGAAGATTGAGTTCGACTCATGAGCTCAAAAACACGTTCACGACAGACCCAAAAACTTTGTCCGTCGTACATGGGAGACTTACTGTTTCTTGAGATCTTGGTCCGGCGCAAAAGCGAAACTTACTGCTTCTTGTCAAATTGTCAAGCACATGCACCAGCACATTTGCAAATTCAATTCTAAGCCAATTTTTCAGCACATGATTTCACAACAGCGGAGACGGCGGGAAACAGAGAAAAATCGCGATGGCGCGCACTTCCAACTTCGGTGAGCAATTGCGGGTGGGCGGCGGTGGCTGGAGCTCAGAGAGTTAGGGCTACAAGTGCGCACGGAAGAGGAGAACACGACACGGGTGGCGGCGCAATAAATAGTGGCTTTGGCGTCCGTGAAATCCGCGGAAACCGAGGCCCACTCGGCTGCGGCGGCGGAGTCCGACGGCGATTCGGACTAGACGACATGGCGCAATCGTGACCGTTGGATCAAGATCCGACGGTCACACGCGTTAGGGCTCGGTTGGGTTTGGGTCGGGCTTGAGTTCAGTTTGAGTCAGACTCGGGTCGGACCCAGTCGGATGAACAGTAAAACCGGTTCCCTATTTTCCAGCGATTTAATATTTGAAAATAATTCTAGTAATTCAAATAATTCGAGAAAAATAGCAAAATAATCAGAAAAATTCTGGAAAATACTTTGAGACATTTTGGACTCAAATAAAATATTTCCAACAAAATTTTATTTATAAATTTTAATTATTTATTTATTTCAAAAGGGAATAATTCAAATTAAATCCAAATAAATCACAGAAAATTCCAAAAATTCTCAAAAGTGTGAAATTCCAATTAAATTCATGAAAAGCAAAAATTGGGGTGTTACAAACCTCCCCCCTTAACAGAATCTCATCCCCGGTGTCGGCGTATGAGCCAACAGACCCCTTCCGGCGAGGGGTATACTAAGTTCTAACCGGGTCTTTCGTGGAGATCGCTCGGGAAATGGAGAACCGGGGGCGAAGTATGCAAGGAGACTGGCGTTTTGTCAGGTTCAGGCCCTCCTCAGTGTAATAACCCTACTCCTGTGTTCTTGTATCATGGTATGCCTGGGGGTAACTGGAAGATGAACAGCTACCCCGAGCAACTCAGATCAGCTCGCCCGGAATGGGGAGTCTAGCCTGAGAAAAATGATCGAACCCCTCCCCTCATTGTCGGGACCCCGAATTTGCAAATCCGGACCCTCTGTGTATTCAGCACTAGTCCAGGAACGCGCTAGTGCACACAGTCTTAACATTGGTAAATATCACAATCATACCAATCGATGCTAATAAAGTACTTTTATTTAAATAACCAAACTGGTTACTCGACCTTATGGTCAAGTCACAAATGCAATGCCTCGCAGGCGAAACTTATTAAGAGAGAAATAGTAGCGGCGGAAAATCAAATAACCGTGGCGCCATCCAAGTATACCACAGGCAATCGATCGGGCTCGCTTCCCTAAGTAGATGGTTCCTCTTGGAGCTCCTCCTCCAAAGCCGTGTAGTCTCCTCTTCAACTGTGTTGTATTGTGGCAAGGGTGAGTACTTGGTACTCAGCAAGTCATGCACGAATGCAAAGCTAATATACTATATGCATGGCTTGGTACAAAGGAATAGCTTAAGGTATATTTGCAAAGAAACAAAGATTTGACAAGTAACATAAGTAGATTCAAAGCAGAGAAACAAATATAGCATAATTAACTTTTCAAGGAGTTTAATAAACACCTTTCCCATCCTAATCCACATTTCCATCAACATCATTATTAATCCAACCCAACCTTTTAAATCCAAGTTATTTTTGAGAAAATCTAACCCTTATTGTAATTCCCGGCGATGTCCAATACCGCGGACACGGCTATTCGAATAGATTCTACACTCTGCAGAGGTTATGCACTTTACCCACAAGATACATCAAACACCACAAAGGCGAAGTTCCGTAACAAAGTCTTTCGGAAACCTCTAACAATACAAGTGGTCCTCCCGGTTATTGCACACTAACCCTTCCCTTAGCTAAGGCGAAGTTTAGGCCAATCAACCGTTAGATGGGTACTGGCCTCGGCCCGATGCGCTCCCGTACAACTTACACAAAGGGTGTAGTTGCCCTCCCGAGGTCCCACAGTGCGTTATAAGCAACTTAGTCAACTAGGTCCGTCCCATTACAGACATGTGGTTGCACGTTAGACCCAGTTCAAAGGCTTGCAAGGTTAAGTCCTTAGGGTGACCAGGGCAAGACTACCCGAAGAACCAAATCAACATCCCCAATGCCACAACTGGCCCACCTAATTACTCTTGCCACATGCCCCGGTCGAAAACTATTTATCAAACCCCAGTTGATTACCATGCACCACGTGCCATCAACATCACATGATACCTTTCCAAAACAGGTTCAATATATCATTAAGTCAACATTAGCATTTGATTGTCCAAAATCATGTCATGAGCACGTAGCAGGTCTAAGCAGTATACTACAACGGTCTAAAACCCATGTTGGCAATTTAATAATGTCCAACTAGTAATCCACAACTAGGGTGACAAGGGTCATGGCACATACTTAAATAATCAAGGTGTCATACAGCAAATTGGTACTTATCTAATCCCCCATATTTAAATAAAGTATTTTTCTATTGGAACTTAGCATGCAATAGGTTAAATCAAAATAAGTTTGAAAATAGGATCAACATGGTCAAAGCACAACTTGCCTTCAAAAAGTACTTGTTCTTGGTCTTGAGTTGGATCCTGAGTCAATACTTCTCCTTCGAATCCTTCCGGCACTTCAACGTCTACTCGTAAAGCGTGCAAATAGCAATACACAAATAAACAATAGGCAAAAAGTGTACAAACATCCAAATAAAATCCATAAACAGAGAGAACATAATTTTATGAATTTTTAGAAACTGGAGATAAATCAAATTTGGAGTTAAAATTCAAAAGTTATGATTATTTAAAGTTTAAATAATCAATTAAATAATTTTACAGAGAAAAACTTTAGTCCAAAAATTAAATAAAATTTATATTTAGGTAGATCTCAATTTTATACAAATTTAGAAATTTGAATCACTCAAATCGGAGTTGAAACGCAAAAGTTATAAGCGTTTGAAGTTTGAATCAAAATCTGAAATCATTATTTCGAATTAATAAATCATTTTCTTTTTCGAAATTAATTATTGCGTCGGCAGGACACGTGGCAGCTTCGATTGGCTCGGCGTCGGCCACCATGGACGTGGTCCACGCTCGGCTCGGGTCCACCGTGGACTCGGCCCACGAATCCGCGTGTCGCCGACATGTGGGTCGCCTCGGGTGACGTCCGCTGCGGCGTCGGCGGGCTCGGCCCATGGTGGCGGCGGTGGGACCATCGTGGCGTCATTCTTGGCGTCGGCGCTTGCTGGGACAACCGCTGACATGCGGGCCCGCCATGACGTCAGCATGACGTCATGGTGCAGTTTGGCCGGGCCGCTGACATGCGGGCCCCGCGTGTCAGCGTCACACGCACGCGCGCGTGGACGACGCTCACCGCGGCGGTCAGCCTTCCTGGACAGGTGGCGCAATCTCGGCCGTTGATTTGAAATTCAACTGCCCAGATTAGATCTGAGTCTCACGCGTTTGGGTTAACGCATTTGATCTGGACCGTTGGATCTAGATCCGACGGTCGAGATTGGATCTGGGAATCGCACGTGGTTCTCACTGGGGGATGACGTGGCGCAATCTGGGCCCTTGGATGAAGATCCGACGGCTGGTGGAGCTCGAACGACGGCGATGGCTTGCGGCGCCAGCTCACCGGGCCGGGGGCGGACGACCTAGCCGACGGCAGCGTTTGGCGCTCGGCGAGTGAGAGGTACCACGGGTGCGCCTTGGCTTGGGGGTCTCAGGCCGGGTCAACGGCGACGGAGGACGGCGCGGCGGAATTTGACGAAAACCGCGCGGCTCCTTCTCCCTACTCCGGCGAGCTCGCGGCGCAACCACGGCGGCTCGAGCGGCGTTGTCTAGGCTACTGCGCGCAATGAAGCGGCGATCCCGACACGGGTGGCGGCGCAATAAATAGGGCCCTCGGCGTCAGTGAAACGCGCGAATCCGAGGTCCTCTCCGTTGCGCGGCGAGTCCGCGGCGACACTGCTTAGGGTGACGTGGCACGCCGCGGCCGTTGGATCGAGATCCAGCGATGCGAGTTTGGGTCCGGTCGGACTCGAGCGGCCAGCTGGCTCGGTCAGGCTCGGGCTCGGGTGACGTGGCTTAATCGTGGCCGTTGGATCTGAATCCAACGGTCACGCGGTTAGGGCTCGGCCGAGTGGGTTCGGTCGAGTCATGTGGCTCGGGTCGGACTCGAACTCGAGTCTGACTCGGGCTCGGTCGGATGAACAGTACAAACCCACTCGCATTTTCCAGCGATTTAATAATTAAAATAAATCCCAGTAATTCATTTAATTCATTAAAAATAGCAAATGACTCAGAAAAATTCCAGAAAAATTCTGGAAAATATCTTGGATCATTTTGGACTCAAATAAAATATTTCCAACAAAATTTTATTTGCAAAATTGAATTCTTTAATTATTTCAAAATGGAATAAATTCAAATAAATTCCAAATAAATCCAAATAAATTCCAGAAAATTCCAAAAATTCACCAAAGTGCCAAATCACACATGAATTTAAGAAAAGAAAAATTTTGGGGTGTTACAAACCTCCCCCCTTAATAGAATCTCGTCCCCGAGATTCAGGGCTAACTAAGGAATAGGTTTGTGAACTCCTTCCTCAAATCCTCTTCGCGCTCCCATGTCGCTTCGCTTTCTTCATGATTGCTCCACTGAACTCTACAGAAACGGGTTGACTTATTTCTGGTCTCTCGATCCATTGTGTCTAGAATCCTCACGGGATGTTCCTTATAAGTCAAATCCTCTTGCAACTCAATTGACTCTAGCGGAGTCTGTTCCTCAGGTACTCGGAGACACTTCTTCAACTGGGACACATGGAATACGTCATGTACTCCTGTTAACGACTGTGGCAACTCCAGCTGATAAGCAACTTCGCCTCTGCGACTCAAAATCTTAAATGGTCCAACATAGCAGGTGCGAAGTTTCCCTTTGGCATGGAACCTCTTAACTCCCGAGAGGCGTAACTCGAGGTATACAAAGTCTTACGGTTCAAAACTCAAGTCTCGGCGACGGTTGTCAGCATAACTCTTCTGTCGTGATTGGGCTATCTTCAACCTTTCCCTAATCACGGCAATCTGCTCCTCAGCCTCTTGAAGAATATCAGGCCCGAAGACACGGCGCTCGCCGGTCTCATTCCAATTCAATGGCGTCAGGCGAAGTCGACCATCTGATTGCCTCAAAAGGTGACATCTATAAACTAGCTTGGTAACTATTATTGTATCGAACTCGGCATACGGCAAACTCTTATCCCAAGAGGTAGCATAAGCCAATGCACAAGCTCTTAACACATCCTCCGAGAATCTGGTTAACTCTTTCGGTCTGTCCATCCGTCTGTGGATGATAAGGCATCTTGAAGTTCAAGCGGGTTCCCATGGCTTCGTGCAACTTATTCCAAAACCTTGAGGTAAATTGGGTACCTGTCCGATACAATCCTCTTTGGCACACCGTGCAAGCAGACGATCGATCATGTACAATTACGCCAATTTATCCCCGAGTAAGTGGTCTTTCACGGGATAAAATGGGCTACTTTGGTCAAGCGATCCACTATAACCCATATGGAGTCATAACCTCCTTGAGTCTTAGGCAAACCGGTAATGAAATCCATTCCGATTTCCTCCCACTTCCACTCAGGTATTTTCAATTTGTAGCAATCCTGCTGGGTCTCTCGATGCATTGCCTTGACTCTCGGCATACGTCGCACAATGCAACATGTTCGGCAACTTCACGTTTCATACTCGGCCACGAGAATCTCTCCTTCAGATCCTGATACATCTTGGCGCTTCGGGATGAATTGAGTACTTGAGTCATGGGCTTCTTCCGTAATCGATTGCTTTAACTCCTTCTTGTTAGGCACACAAATCCGATCCTTCATCCATAACGTGCCTTGCTCATCCAACTTGAAGTCCTCTGCCTTGCCTTCCTCCTTGATGAACTTAATCCTGCGGATCTTGTCATCATCCTTCTGTCCTTCCCGGATCTGATCCTCTAGGGTAGGCTTTACTTCTAATGCGGCCAAGAATCCGCTAGGTACCACCTCAATCTTCATTTTCTGAAAATCCTCACATAACTCATCCTGACTTGTGGCTAGCAACGTACTCACGGTATGGCTTTTCCGACTCAGAGCATCGGCTACTACGTTGGCCTTCCCGGGATGGTAATGGATTCCAACATTATAGTCCTTGATCAACTCTAACCATCTCCTCTGCCTCATATTCAGATCTGACTGGGTGAATATGTACTTAAGGCTCTTATGATCCGTGTATACTTCACATCTGTTTCCAATCAGATAGTGACGCCATATCTTCAAGGCATGCACTACAGCAGCTAACTCTAGGTCATGCGTCGGATAATTCTCCTCATGCGGCCTCAACTGCCTTGATGCATAAGCGACGACCTTTCCATTCTGCATCAGCACACATCCAAGTCCTTGGCGCGACGTGTCACAATAAATATCAAAGCTTTGATTAACATCCGGTAGAACTAACACCGGTGCCGATGTCAATCGCTTCTTCAGCTCCTGAAATCCTTCCTCACATTCTGGCGTCCATGCAAACTTCTTCTCCTTTTTCAGCAATTGCGTAAGAGGTTTCACAATTGTCGAAAAGCCTTCAATGAAACGGCGGTAGTATCCTGCCATTCCAAGGAAACTCCGGATCTGGGTCACAGTCTTCGGATGCTCCCAATGTAACACCGCTTCTACTTTGCTTGGATCTACGGTGACTCCTTCTGCGGTTATTACATGTCCGAGGAATTCTACCTTATCCTTCCAAAATTCGCACTTACTAAACTTGGCGAAAAGTTGCTGTTCCCTCAGCTTTTCCAAAACTCGCCTTAAGTGTTCGGCATGTTCATCCTCTGTCTTGGAGTAGATTAGGATATCATCTATGAACACGATTTAACAAACTTGTCCAAATATTCCATGAACACCTTATTCATCATATTCATGAAATATCTTTGGCGCATTCGTCGGACCAAAAGACATAATCAGAACTCGTAATGTCCATATCTTGACGAGAATGCAGTCTTCGGAATATCTTCTTATCGGATCTTCAACTGATGGTATCCTGATCTCAGATCAATATTGGAGAAAACTCCGGCTCCTCTCAGTTGATCAAACAAATCATCAATCCTGGGTAACGGATACTTATTCTTCACGGTGACTTCATTGAGTGCACGGTAGTCGATGCACATCCTGAAACTCCCGTCCTTCTTCTTGACAAACAAAACTGGTGCTCCCCACGGTGATGAGCTCGGTCTGATAAATCCTTTCTCCATTAATTCTTCTAGCTGTTTCTTCATCTCTACCAACTCCTCGGTGGACATCCGATAGGGTCTCTTTGCTATCGGTGTTGTACCAGGTACAAGCTCTATCACAAACTCTATGTCCCTGTCTGGCGGCATACCAGGTAGATCTTCAGGAAAAACATCTGGGTACTCATTCACTACTGAGACATCCTCTATGCTGATTGCCTTGGTACTATTAACCATCAACTGTCCATCTCCAACGGCAGTGGCTTGAAATTCCACTTTCCTTCCACACGGGCTCTCAACTGAGATAGTCCTTCGTCCACAATCCAATACGGCCTTGTGCTATGAAAAACAGACCATTCACAAAATAACGTCTAAGGTCTAGGTCTCCAAAATAATAAGGTTCGCTAGGAACTATATTACATCTATTAATATTCTCACCCCGGAACATCCTACTTTCGTTCGGAGTTCGGATCGAGGGTTTGAACTAAAAGCATGCATCTAAGTCTTGCAATCCTCAAATCATTTCTAGTAGCAAAGCCTTGCGAAACAAGCGAATGCGAAGCTCCAGAGTCAAACAAAACTGGCAGTGTATCGAAGTTAACAAGTAACTTACCCAATACGACGTCCGTAGCATTACGCGGTGCATCTGCGGTGACATGGTTGACTCGGCCTCTCACCACGATGCGATGTGGCTCCTGTATCTTGGCGTCCTAGTGGGGTGGTTCCTAGATTGAAGCGAATCGTCACTCCTGCTGTCTTCTTCGGACAAGCTGTTGGCAAAGTGTCTGGCTCGTTGCGGTTGTAGCGGCGTCTCACTGTTCCTTCTTGTTGCACGGAAGCAGCGTTTCTAGCGAAGTGGGGTGCAGTAGTTCGATTGATGTGTCTTGGTGCTGGTGGACGGTGTCCTTGTAGCATTCTCGTGGCTGGAACACGAAAAATTGATTTGGTGCAACTCTCGACGCCGTTGCGTTCCACTGGCGTGATCCCTGTTGTTGCATTCTGCGCTTCTGTTCTCATCCAGTTCCTTGCGCTTGTCCTCAAGAATAAGCGCCTTATTCACCAATTCTTGGAAATGCAGGAAGGTGTGGGTGATCAATCCTACTTGCAATCCTGAGTTAAGTCCCTTCATGAAAGCAGGTATGCGGCTTTATCTGTCGCTACATCCTCAAAGCGTAGCGTGCTAGCTGTGTGAACTTGTTCGTAGTCGGCCCTTTGGTGATTACCTTGCTTGATGCTCTGAACTCCTCCTTCTTAAGGTCCATGATTCCTTCAGCACGTGATCTTGACGAACGCAGTGTGAACTCTTCCCAAGTGATGTCTTGAGGGTTCTCTTGCGTAGCACGAAGTTCTCCCACCATTCGGCATTTGTTCCTTCCAAGCGATGAGAAGCGTAAAGTACCTTCTCATTTCCTATGCATTGAGCTATGTGTAGCTTCCTCTCAATTGACCTTAACCAATCATCGGCCTCCAATGGATTGGCATTCCCGGAAGAAAGTGGGTGGATGAGTCCTCATGAACTCGATAGTCTTGTATTACGGCGTTGTCACTGATTAACTTGATTAGCGATGGCACTGAAGCGATGGCGTGTTGCATTTGTTGCATCATAGCATGCATCAAGCGAGTCTGAGCGGCAAGAAATGCTCCAAAATTCTGCATATCAATCAAGGCGGTCTTGGTGCTCCATCATTGGGGTTTCTATTTGGCGAGAACCACTTCCATTGCTTCCAAGGTTTCCGCGGGTATTCACCATCTGTCGATTTGCTCTAGGTTTTAGAGATGAGAGGGAAACAAGAATAGACAAGTAATATGGAACTTATGCGGGGCGAAAGGTGTACTTTAAGGTCCAATTTTATTATTGATATTAATAACTTGGTATGGTTGCTTACAATGCCTAAGGGCCTTGCAACACATACTGCACACTCAGCAAACAACGAAAATCCAAATCGAACAACACTGGAGTCTAACGCCTAAAGGGTGACTCTTTATTCTATGACGCGACTCGGTGAAGGAGTCTCACTATAGAACCTACGCTCACTCATCGAGAAAACCTCCACGGCTTGGGTACGGGTGCTGCGGCATAGGCGCGAAACGATTGCCATGTCCAGCAACGGTGTCATCTGTGGTAGTCGAAGAAGCAGTGTCCTCATCGAGATCTGACTCCTCCGGATCTGGTTCGTGTAGCTCGAGTACTAGCTCTGGTTCTGGTCCGTATAAAGCCGTCTCTAACTCTCCAATCCTTTGCAGAAGGTGGGACACATACTCTTGAGCTTCCCGCCATCTGTTCTTTTCTGTCGTGATCTCCTTGCGGGCCTTCTGTAGCTCTTTGCTTGTATCATCTAGTACATCCTCCTGGCGACAACAAATCGTGCCAAGCTGTATGGCAGTGGCATCCTCATCCTGAATCGCCCTCGGGTCAAGAAGGTAATCGCTGCGCGGAAGATAACGGAACACAGTTCACTCCAACTCTCTGGCGTAGATAGGGGTAATGTTCCTAAAAGCTCGTCGGGATACTTGTTGGATACACCTCTGCATTGTAGACCTCCTGGCGGTGCGGTGTATCGAGGCGTTGCACAGGCCCTTCTTCCTAGCAGGTACCTCAATCTTCACGTCACAAGCCTTGATCAATCCTGCTTGTCTGATCACTTCCACTTGGTATTGCGGCTTCTCAAAATCTCCGAGAGTCTGAAGCATATGCCAAAGTTCCGCGGCGTGACCAACTCCCAGATCAACGTAGTTGAACTCTTCCTCCATCTATCACAAGAGTGTTTATGTAAGAACTCGATTTTTTTTTAAATTGTGACAAGGTAAGGAAAAATTAAGCAAGTGACAAGAAAAGAAAGAATGGGATAAGTCGAGATGTCATTTCTTGTCTTCACAAATTTTTAGCTTTAGAAAATAGGTTTTATCCTCACTACGACCATTCTAGCTTAGGGTTGAGCCTACGGTCAGTATGGCTCTGATACCACCTCTGTCGGGACCCCGAATTTGCAAATCCGGACCCTCTGTGTATTCAGCACTAGTCCAGGAACGCGCTAGTGCACACAGTCTTAACATTGGTAAATATCACAATCATACCAATCGATGCTAATAAAGTACTTTTATTTAAATAACCAAGCGGTTACTCGACCTTATGGTCAAGTCACAAATACTGCGCCTCATGAGGCAAAACTTATTAAGAGAGAAATAGTAGCAGCGGAAAATCAAATAACCGTGGCGCCATCCAGTATACCACAGGCAATCGGCGGGCTCGCTTCCCTAAGTAGACGGTTCCTCTTGGAGCTCCTCCTCCAAAGCTGGTGTAGTCTCCTCTTCAAGCTGGTGTTGTATTGTGGCAAGGGTGAGTACTTGGTACTCGGCAAGTCATGCACAATGCAAGCTAATATACTATATGCATGGCTTGGTACAAAGGAATAGCTTAAGGTATATTTGCGATGCTTGACATTTGACAAGTAACATAAGTAGATTCGAAAGCAGTAGAAACAAATATAGCATAATTAACTTTTCAAGGAGTTTAATAAACACCTTTCCCATCCTAATTCACATTTCCATCAACATCATTATTAATCCAACCCAACCTTTTAAATCCAAGTTATTTTTGAGAAAATCTAACCCTTGACTGTAATTCCCGAGCGATGTCCAATACCGCGGACACGGCTATTCGAATAGATTCTACACTATGCAGAGGTTATGCACTTTACCCACAAGATACAGTCAAACACCACAAAGGCGAGTTCCCGTAACAAAGTCTTTCGGAAACCTCTAACAATACAAGTGGTCCTCCCCGGTTATTGCACACTAACCCTTCCCTTAGCTAAGGCGAAGTTTAGGCCAATCAACCGTTAGATGGGTACTGGCCTCGGCCAGATCGCTCCCCGTACAACTTACACAAAGGGTGTAGTTGCCCTCCCGAGGTCCCACAGTGCGTTATTAGCAACTTAGTCAACTAGGTCCGTCCCATTCTGGACATGTGGTTGCACGTTAGACCAGTTCAAAGGCTTGCAAGGTTAAGTCCTTAGGGTGACCAGGGCAAGACTACCCGAAGAACCAAATCAACATCCCCAATGCCACAACTAGCCCACTGATTACTCTTGCCACATGCCCGGTCGAAAACTATTTATCAAACGCCAGTTGATTACCATGCACCACGTGCCATCAACATCACATGATACCTTTCCAAAACAGGTTCAATATATCATTAAGTCAACATTAGCATTTGATTGTCCAAAATCATGTCATGAGCACGTAGCAGGTCTAAGCAGTATACTACAACGGTCTAAAACCCATGTTGGCAATTTAATAATGTCCAACTAGTAAACCACAACTAGGGTGACAAGGGGTCATGGCACATACTTAAATAATCAAGGTGTCATACAGCAAATTGGTACTTATCTAATCCCCCATATTTAAATAAAGTATTTTTCTATTGGAACTTAGCATGCAATAGGTTAAATCAAAATAAGTTTCAAAATAGGATCAACATGGTCAAAGCACAACTTGCCTTCAAAAAGTACTTGTTCTTGGTCTTGAGTTGGATCCTAAGTCAATACTTCTCCTTCGAATCCTTCCGGCATTTCAACGTCTACTCGTAAAGCGTGCAAATAGCAATACACAAATAAACAATAGGCAAAAAGTGTACAAACATCCAAATAAAATCCATAAACAGAGAGAACATAATTTTATGAATTTTTAGAAACTGGAATCGTCAAATTTGGAGTTAAAATGCAAAAGTTATGATTATTTAAAGTTTAAATAATCAATTAAATAATTTTACAGAGAAAAACTTTAGTCCAAAAATTAAATAAAATTTATATTTAGGTAGATCTCAATTTTATACAAATTTAGAAATTTGAATCACTCAAATCGGAGTTGAAACGCAAAAGTTATAAGCGTTTGAAGTTTGAATCTAAAATCAAATCATTATTTCGAATTAATAAATCATTTTCTTTTTTCGAAATTAATTATTGCGTCGGCAAGGACACGTGGCAGCTTCGATTGGCTGCGGCGTCGGCCGATCCATGGACGTGGTCCACGCTCGGCTCGGGTCCACCGTGGACTCGGTCCACGAATCCACGTGTCGGCCCGACATGTGGGTCGCCCTCGGGTGGCGTCCATCGGCGTCGGCGAGGCTCGGCCCATGGTCTTGGCGGCGGGTGGGACCAACTGTGGCGTCATTCTTGGCGTCGGCGCTTACTGGGACAACGCCGACATGCGGGCCCGCCATGGCGTCGGCGTGGCGTCATGGTGCGATTTAGGTGGGCGTGACATCGCGGGCCCAGCGTGTCGGCGTCTGCACGCTGCGTGGGCGGCGATCGCGGTCTGCCTTCCGGACAATTGGCGCAATCTCGTAGTTGATTTGAAATTCAACGGCCCAGATTAGATCTGAGTCTCACGCGTTTGGGTTAACGCGTTTGATCTGGACCGTTGGATCTAGATCCGACGGTCGAGATTGGATCTGGGAATCGCACGTGGTTCTCACCGAGGGATGACGTGGCGCAATCTGGGCCCTTGGATGAAGATCCGACGGCCGTGGAGCTCGAGCAGCGGCGATGGCTTGCGCGGCTGGCTCACCGGCGCGGGGGACGAGGACCTAGCCGACGGCGTTGCGCTCCGGCGGAGTGAGAGGTACCCACGGGTGCGCCTTGGCTTAGGGTCTCGAGCTGGGTCAACGACGGAGGGCGGGCGGCGGGCGAATTTGACGAAAAAGCGGCTCCTTCTCCCTACTCCAGCCCGAGCTCTGGCGGCGCAACCACGACGGCTCGAGCGGCGTTGTCTAGAGCTACGGGTGCGCAATGAAGCGGCGATCCCGACACGGGTGGCGGCGCAATAAATAGGGCCTCGGCGTCCGTGAAATGCGCGAATCGAGGTCTCTCTGTCGCCGGCGGCGAGTCCGGCGGCGACACGGTTAAGTGACGTGGCACGCGCCGCGGCCGTTGGATCGAGATCCAGCGACGAAGTTTGGGTCCGGTCGGACTCGCGAATCAGGCGGCTCGGTCGGGCTCGGGCTCGGTGGCGTGGCTCAATCGTGGCCGTTGGATCTGAATCCAACGGCCACGCTGATTAGGGTTCGGCCGAGTGGGTTCGGTCGAGTCACGTGGCTCGGTCGGACTCGAACTCGAGTCCGACTCGACTCGGTCGGATGAACAGTACAAACCCACTCGCATTTTCCAGCGATTTAATAATTAAAATAAATCCCAGTAATTCATTTAATTCATTAAAAATAGCAAATGACTCAGAAAAATTCCAGAAAAATTCTGGAAAATATCTTGGATCATTTTGGACTCAAATAAAATATTTCCAACAAAATTTTATTTGCAAAATTGAATTCTTTAATTATTTCAAAATGGAATAAATTCAAATAAATTCCAAATAAATCCAAATAAATTCCAGAAAATTCCAAAAATTCACCAAAGTGCCAATTCACCAAATTGTCTTGACTGAGTTATCTTCAGTCTTTCCCGAATCATGGCGATCTGCTCTTCAGCCTCTTGAAGAATATCCGGTCTAAAGACATGTCGTTCACCCATCTCATTCCAATTCAATGGTGTTCGACATGATCGGCCATACAGCGCCTCAAAAGGTGACATTTGTTGACTGGCCTGATAGCTGTTATTGTAGCTGAACTCAGCATATGGCAGACTCTTATCCCAAGAGGTAGCATAAGCCAATGCACAAGCTCTTAGCATATCCTCCAGAATCTGATTTACTCTTTCCGTCTGTCCATCCGTCTGCGGATGATATGCAGTACTGAAGTTCAAATGGGTCCCCATGGCTTCATGCAACTTATTCCAAAACCTTGAGGTAAATTGGGTACCTCTGTCCGATACAATCTTCTTCGGCACTCCGTGCAACACAGACGATCCTGGTCATGTACAATTCCGCTAATTTATCTCCTGAGTAAGTGGTCTTTACAGGGATAAAATGAGCGACCTTAGTCAAGCGGTCCACTATAACCCATATGGAGTCATATCCTCCCTGAGTCTTCGGCAACCCGGTGATGAAGTCCATTCCGATTTCCTCCCACTTCCACTTAGGAATCTTCAACAGCTGCAGCAACCCTGCTGGCCTTTGGTGCATTGCTTTAACTCTTTGGCACACATCACGCAACGCAACATGCTCGGCAAGCTCACGTTTCATGCTTGGCCACCAGAATCTCTCCTTCAGGTCTTGGTACATCTTGGCACTTCCTGGATAAATGGAATACTTGGAATCATGGGCTTCTTCCAGAATCAACTGCTTCAGCTCCTTCTTGTTCGGCACACAGATGCGATCCTTAATCTACAACGTGCCTTGCTCGTCCATTCTGAAGTCCTTAGCCTTGCCTTCATCCATCTTGGACTTAATCCTACGGATCTTGTTGGCATCCTTCTGTTCTTCTCGGATCCGATCTTCCAGAATAGGCTTTACATCCAATGCAGCTAAAAATCATTTCGGTACAACCTCCAGTTTCATCTTCTGAAATTCCTTACATAGCTCATCTTGACTCCCTACGGCCATCATATTCACGGTATGGCTCTTCCGACTCAAGGCATCGGCCACCACATTGGCCTTCCCGGGATGGTAATGGATTCCGACATTGTAGTCCTTGATCAACTGTAGCCATCTCCTCTGCCTCATGGTCAGATCCGATTGGGTGAAGATGTATTTAAGACTCTTATGGTCTGTATATACTTCGCATCTATTCCCAATCAAATAATGACGCCACAACTTCAAAGCAAGGGTTGTTACAGATAGGATGGTTAGGGTTGGCTCTGCGATAAAACATTACCAAGGATGGCTAACTGAAACCGGATCCGATAACCACAAAGGACTAGATCGAAAGACGATGGGTATAATCTAGAATAGGGCTTTGATGGAAATGGAGACTAAATGAACTCTAAATATGGGATAAACATGGGATATTAACCAACCGGACAAGATAACATGGTCACAATGAACTAAGATCGTTGGCGGCAAAAGACGGTGCACAACGGCGACAAAAGATGGTGGCTAACGAATAAAATTTTTTCAGAGTATGGAACAGCAAAGAGGAAGTGAGCACCACATGGAACGCGGTGATTCGATCTCAATGGTATAGGTGGATTTGCGGCGACCCACCGGATTAATCACAAATTACCGATGAACGGCTTCCGGAGCTAATAGATCAAACGGTCATAACTATTAAAATAATGCATGAAACATAACCAAATTTTACAGAGAGCTATTTGGGACCCTAAGACACAAAGTGACCTGAACGGATCTGAGTTTTACCTTTTGGATCAACGAGGAACGCGTGATGAAGTTTTCAGCTGTTTGCAACGTAGTCTGATCGAGGAAGATTAATTTTTCTGCGCAAATCCCGTGGGCAAAACCTTGATTTAGGGTGAGCACCGTGTTGAGGACATCAAGATGAGTCTATAGTAAAAATTTCACAGTCATACTCGCAAAAACGAGGGAGAACGGGTGATGGCAAAATTTGAGATTGAAATGGCCATAACTTTTGATTCCATGGAAAAAATTGCACCAAATTTGGAGGAGAGTTAGATGGGACCATGAGGCACAAGATGACCTAGTTGGATTTTAGAAAAACTAACTGGAACGACGAGGAACGCGATGCCAAAATCGTCCAATGTCGGGTTGGCACCGGAGAGACATGGCGGCAGCTCTAGGGTTTTGGAGATGTCCTGGGGTTTCGATATGCGTGGGAGAGGGTCATAGCACTCTTAGACAGGCCATACAAGAAAACGGGAAGAAAAACCAAATTTGTATCAAAGGGGACTTAAATCGAACACTTGGCGTGTGCGACAGTGCTGGGCCGGCCCAGTACTGTTCATAGCCTTTTTCCAATAAAAATAATTCTAGGAATTCAATTAATTCATTTAAGGCAATAAAAATATCAGAAAAATTCTGAAAGAATTATATAAAATATTTTGACATATTTTGAACTCAAATAAAATATTTGCAACAAAACTTTATTTAAACTTTTGCAATATTGAATTACTTTAAATAAAAGTCTTAGTTTAAATTAATTCCTAATAATTCCAAATAAATTCCAAAAATTATCAAAAATTCAAATAACTCAATAAATTCAAGAAAATAAAAAATTAGGATGTTACACTTGAGCAAAAGATTTGGAAATAGAGCATCTGGATACCTTTCTGAAGTGAAGAAGGCCATTAGAGAGCTCTTTGCTGAATATTTCGGAGACTCAAGCATTGAGAATTATGGAGATTCAAACATTGCAATAATTATTGATGAAAGTAACCCTTGGGCTGATTGGGGGCAACATCTTAGTGAACAACAAAGGAGTAGAGCAAGTGAGCTTGGCAAATACTTGGAAGAAGAAACAGTTCCCATAACAGTTAATTTTGATATCTTGCAACATTGAATGATGTTTTCTACCAAGTATCCTGTACTTTCTCGCATGGCGCGTGATCTATTGGCAGCCCCTGCATCTATAGTAGCATCATAGTCTGCCTTTTCTATAGGAGAGAGGGTTATAAGTGACTATCGAAGCAGGCTGACCAATGAAACTGTAGAAGCTCTTATTTGTCTCCAAGATTGGATTTGAGCTAATGGTATATTTACTTTCTCCCTGCTAAAAAATCTTGCTTATATTATGCTAAATATTTTTTTGTGTAATTGCGTATTGATTCCTTTTCAATGTTTCAGATGGTAGTGACAACACAACAAGTGAAGATAGGGATAGCGATGATCTCCTTTAATTGATAACTTCAAGTAATCTCCTTCCTAGATTACTCATATATGAATATAGGGCTGCAGTTTGTCAACAAGATTTTTCTTGCCTCTATTTGGATATGTCAGTATGTCACCAAGATTTGTTTGAGGAGCAGTGTTTGGCATGTTCTTCTCTTGTCTTGGAGTACACAAGGATATCATCTATGAACACGATGACGAACTTATCCAGGTACTCCATGAAAACCTTGTTCATCATATTAATGAAGTATGCGGGAGCATTTGTCAGACCAAAGGACACAACTGTAAACTCATAATGTCCATATCTCGACGAAAATGAGGTCTTCGGTTCATCTTCTGACCGAATCTTCAGCTGATGATACCCTGATCGCAGGTCGATCTTGGAGAAAACTCTGGCTCCTCTTAACTGATCAAACAAATCATCGATCCTGGGTAGCAGGTATTTATTCTTTATCGTCACATCATTGAGTACACGATAATCAATACACATACGAAAACTTTCATCTTTCTTCTTGATGAATAGGACTGGCACTCCCCATGGGGACGAACTGAGTCTGATAATCCTTTTTCCAATAGTTCCTCGATCTTCTTCTTCATATCCACTAACTCATCGGTAGACATCCGATAAGGTCTCTTGGCTATTGGGGTTGTACCGGGTACTAGCTCGATCATGAACTCAATGTCTCTGTCCGGTGGCATACCAGGTAAATCTTCAGGAAAAATGTAACACCCCAAAATTTTGCTTTTCTTAAATTCATGTGTGATTTGGCACTTTGGTGAATTTTTGGAATTTTCTGGAATTTATTTGGATTTATTTGGAATTTATTTGAATTTATTCCATTTTGAAATAATTAAAGAATTTAATTTTGCAAATAAAATTTTGTTGGAAATATTTTATTTGAGTCCCAAATACCCTAAAATATTTTCCGTAATTTTTGGAATTTTTCTGAGTATTTTGCTATTTTTAATGAATTAAATGAATTATTGGGAATTATTTTAAATATTAAATCGCTGGAAAATCAACTCGGTCGAAAGTATCGTTTCATCCGATCGAAAGTCGGAACCCGAAGTCGGACTCGAGTCCGACCCGAGCGATTGACTCGACCAAACCGATTCCCAACCCTAAGCGATCCGGCCGTTGGATCGGGATCCAACTACCGAGATCCGCCCGTCTGCGGTTCGAGCAGCGTCCGACCGGACACGATCGCGCCCGTCGATCGTGGCCGTTGATCGCGACACGTGGGCGGCTCCGATCGTCGTCTCCGCTCCGACTCGAGCCGAGAACTCCGCCGTGACCGGCGGGACACGGCTAGGGTTCCGATTTGCGCGCACGCCGAGGCCATATTTAAAGCCCGGACCGGCCCCGAGGTTGACCTCTCCTATGCGCCCGCTTGCCCCAGCTAATAGAGCTCAAGCCGCCAAGCCGTGCTTGATTGCTCGCCGTAGTAGGAAGTCCCCGCCATGATTTTTCGTCGATCTCGCTACGCCGCTCTCCGACGACACCGAGCCCAGGGGAGATCCCCATATTGCGTCGCGCCTGAGAGTGCCAATCTTCACGCCGAAGCTACACGGACACGCCGTGTGGGAGGTCGTCGTCTACGTCTCCGGTGCTCAAGCCTCGCCGCGCCATCACCGGACTTCGAAGCAATCTCGCCGTCCGATCCGGATCAGCCGGCGAGGTTCGCCCACGTATTTCCTTTACTGTTCAACCCTAGATCCGTTAGCAGCCGTTAGATCTAGATCGAACGGTCCGAATCAACCGTGTAGTCTTGAACGTGAAGTCTAGATCCAATCTGGGCCGTTGATTTTCAAATCAACGGACGAGATTGTGCCACGTGTACTTAAGCCACGCCACGCGCGCGTGATCGCGTGTCTCTGACACGCGGGGCCCGCGTGTCAGCGGGACAACCGAACCGCACCATGGCGTCACCGCTGACGTCACGGTGGGGCCCGCATGTCAGCGAGTAGACCGCAAGGGTTAATTGCGTGTGACATCGGCGGTGGGGCCCACATGTCAGTCTCACGTGAGCCGTGGACCGGGTCCACGGTAGACCCGAGCCGAGCGTGGACCGAGTCCATGGACCGGCTGACGTCAGCCAACCAATCAGAGGCTGCCACGTGTCCATGCTGACGCAATAATTAATTTCCGAAAAAGAAAATGATTTATTAATTCGAATTAATGATTTCAGATTTTGTTTCAAACTTCAAACGCTTATAACTTTTATGCGTTTCAACTCCGATTTGAGTGATTCAAATTTCTAAATTTGTATAAAAATGAGATCTACCTAAATATGAATTTTATTTAATTTTTGGACTAAAGTTTTTCTCTGCAAAATTATTTAATTGATTATTTAAACTTTAAATAATCATAACTTTTAACGCCTTAACTCCAAATTTGACGATTCCAGTTTCTAAAAACTCATAAAATTATGTTCTCTCTGTTTATGGATTTTATTTGGGTGTTTGGACACTTTTTGCCTATTGTTTATTTGTGTATTTGCTATTTGCACGCTTTACGAGTAGACGTTGAAGTGCCGGAAGGATTCTAAGGAGAAGTATTAACTCAGGATCCAACTCAAGACCAAGAACAAGTACTTTTTGAAGGCAAGTTGTGCTTTGACCATGTTGATCCTATTTCGAAATCTATTTTGATTTAAACTATTGCATGCTAGTTCAATTAGAAAAATACTTTGTTTAAACATGGGGGTTAGATAAGTACCAATTTGCTGTATGACACCTTGATTATCTAAGTATGTGCCATGACCCCTTGTCACCCTAGTTGTGGATTACTAGTTGGACGTTATTAAATTGCCAACATGGGTTTAGACCGTTGTAGTAAACTGCTTAGACCTGCTACGTGCTCATGACATGATTTTGGACAATCAAATGTTAATATTGACTTAATGATATATTGAACCTGTTTTGGAAAGGTATCATGTGATGATGATGGCACGTGGTGCATGGTAATCAACTGGGGTTTGATAAACAGTTTTCGACCGGGGCATGTGGCAAGAGTAATCAGGTGGGCCAGTTGTGGCGTTGGGAATGTAGATTTGGTTCTTCGGGTAGTCTTGCCCTGGTCACCCTAAGGACTTAACCTTGCAAGCCTTTGAACTGGGTCTAACGTGCAACCACATGTCTGTAATGGGACGGACCTAGTTGACTAAGTTGCTAATAACGTACCTGTGGGACCTCAGGAGGTCAACTACACCCTTTGTGTAAGTTGTACTGGGAGCGTCATCGGGCCGAGGCCGTGTACCCATCTAACGGTTGATTGGCCTAGACTTCGCCTTAGCTAAGGGAAGGGTTAGTGTGCAATAACCGGAGGACCACTTGTATTGTTAGAGGTTTCAAAGACTTTGTTACTGAACTCGCCTTTGTGGTGTTTGACTCAGTATCTTGTGGGTAAAGTGCATAACCTCTGCAGAGTTTAGAATCTATTCGAATAGCCGTGTCCGCGGTATTGGACATCGCTCGGGAATTACAGTCAAGGGTTAGATTTTCCTAAAAATAACTTTGGTTTGAAAAGTTGGGTTGGACTAATAATGAAGTTGATGGAAATGTGGATTAGGATGGGAAAGATGTTTATTAAATTCCTTGAAAAGTTATTTATACTTTACTTGTTTCTACTGCTTTCGAATCTACTTATATTACTTTTCAAATGCTGTTTACTGCAAATATACCTTGAGCTATTCCTTTGTACCAAGCCATGCATATAGTATATTAGCTTGCATTCTGTGCATGACTTGCTGAGTACCAAGTACTCACCCTTGCCACAATACAACACCAGTTGAAGAGGAGATTGCACAAGCTTTGGAGGAGGAGCTCCAAGAGGATCCGTCTACTTAGGGAAGCGAGCCCAGTCAGTTGCCTGTGGTATACTGGATGGCGCCACGAAGTTATTTAATTTTCCGCTGCTATTATTTTTCTCTGAATAAGTTTCGCCTTGCGAGGCATATATTTGTAATTTGACCATAAGGTCAAGTAACCAGTTTGACTATTTAAATAAAGTACTTTATTGGTATCGAGTGGTATGATTGTGATATTTACCGACGTTAAGACTGTGTGCACTAGCGCGTTCCTGGACTAGTGCTGAATACACAGAGGGTCCGGATTTGCAAATTCGGGGTCCCGACAGAGGTGGTATCAGAGCCATACTTGACTGTAGGCTCAACCCTAGCTAGAATGGTCGTAGTGAGGATAAAACCTATTTTCTAAAAGCTAAAAATTTGTGAAGACAAGAAATGACATCTCGACTTATCCCCTTCTCTCTTTTCTTGTCTCTTGCTGAAATTTTCCCTTACCTTGTCACAATTTAAAAATTCCGAGTTCTTACGTAAAGCACTCTTGTGACAGATGGAGGAAGAGTTCAACTACGTTGATCTAGGAGTTGGTCACGCCGCGGAACTTTGGCATATGCTACAAACTCTCGGAGATTTTGAGAAGCCCCAATACCAAGTGGAAGTGATCAGACAAGTGGGATTGATCAAGGCTTGTGACGTGAAGATTGAGGTACCTGCTTGGAAAAAGGGCCAGTGCAATCGCTCGATACATCAGACCTTTGCCAGAGATCTACAATGCAGATGGGTATCCAAGAAGTATCACGACGAGCAATGCGGCACATTACCCGTATCTACGCCAGAGAGTTGGAGAGCACGGTGTTCCGTTATCATCCGCGCAGCGATAACCTTCTTGACCCAAGGCGATTCAGATGAGGATGCCACGGTTACACAGCTTGGCACGATTTGTTGTCGCCAGGAGGATGTACTAGATAATACAAGCAAGGAGCTACGTAAGGCCCGCAAGGAAATCACGACAGAGAAGAACAGATGGCGGGAAGCTCAAGAGTATGTGGCACACCTTCTGCGAAGAATTGATGAGTTGGAGATGACCTTGTACGGACTGCACCCAGAGCCAAGATTTGAGCTACACGAGCCAGATCCTGAGGAGTCGGATCTCGATGAGGACATTGCTTCTTCGACTACCACAGAGGACACAATCGGCTGGACATGGCGATCGTTCGGCGCTTATGCCACAAAGACCGTACCGTGCCGTGGAGGTTTTCTCGATGAGTGAGCATAGGTTCTATAGTGGGACTCCTTCGCCGAGTCGCGTCATAGAATAAAGAGTCACCCTTTAGGCGTTAGACTCCAGAGTTAGTTCGATTTGGATTTTCATTGTTTGCTAAGTGTGCAGTATGTGTTGCAAGGCCCTTAGGCATTGTAAGCAACCATACCAAGTTATTAATATCAATAATAAAGTTGGACCTTAAAGTTACACCTTTCGCCCCGCATAAGTTCCATATTACTTGCCTATTCTTGTTTCCCTCTCATCTCTAAACCTAGAGCAAATCGACAGATGGTGAACACCCGTGGAAACTTTGGAAGCAATGGGAGTGGTTCTCGCCCAGCAGAAAACCCCAATGAGGGAGCACCAGCACCGCCACTGGATGTGCAGAATTTTGAGCTTTTCTTGCTGCCTGCACTCGATTGATGCATGCTATGATGCAACAAATGCAACACGTCACCGCCAGGCCATCGCTAATCAAGTTAATCAGTGACCACGCGAGAATACAAGACTGCCGAGTTCATGAGGACTCACCCACCCACTTTCTCCGGGAATGCCAATCCATTGGAGGCCGATGATTGGTTAAGGTCAATCGAGAGGAAGCTACACATAGCTCAATGTATAGGAAATGAGAAGGTACTCTACGCTTCTCATCACCGAAGGAACAAATTACCGAATGGTGGGAGAACTTCGTGCCACGCAAGAGAACCCTCAAGATATCACTTGGGATGAGTTCACAATGCATTCGACAAGATCACGTGCCTGAAGGAATCATGGACCTTAAGAAGGAGGAGTTCAGAGCATCAAGCAAGGGAATCAGCCAAAGGGCCGACTACCTGAACAAGTTTACACAGCTAGCACGCCACGCACTGAGGATGTAGTGACAGATAAATCCAGGCAGCCTCGTTTTATGAAGGGACTTAACTCAGATTGCAAGTAGGGTTGATCACCCACACCTTTCCGATTTCCAAGAGGCTGGTGAATAAGGCACTTATTCTTGAGGACAAGCGCAAGGAACTGGATGAGAACAGGAAGCGCAGGATGCAACAAAGAAGGATCACGCCAGGGAACGCATAGCAGCGCTGAGAGTTGCACCAAATCAATTCTTGATTCCAACCACGTAATGCAACAAGGACACCATCCTCGGCACCAAGACACATCAACCGTAACTACTGCACCCCAGCCCCGCTAGAAACACTACTCGAGCAATCGGCAAAGGAACAGTGAGACGCTACAAGCGCAACGAGCCAGGACACTTTGCCAACAGCTTGTCCGAAGAAGACAGCGAGAGTGACCCGATTCGCTTCAATCTAGGAACCACCCAGCTAGGACGCCAGCACGAGAGCCACACCCCAGGCCGTGGTGAGAGGCCGAGTCAACCATGTCGCCGCAGATGCACTGCGAGAATGCTACTGACGTCGTCTTTGGGTAAGTTACTTGTTAACTCGATACACCTGCAGTTTTGTTTGACTCTGGAGCTTCGCATTCGTTTGTTTCGCAAGGCTTTGCTACTAGAAATGATTTGAGGATTGCAAGACTTAGATGCATGCTTTTAGTTCAAACCCCTGGTTCCGAACTCCGAACGAAAGTAGGATGTTCCGGGGTGAGAATACTAATAGATGGAATAGAGTTCCTAGCAAACCTTATAATTTTGGAGACCCAGACCTTAGACGTCATATTGGGAATGGATTGGTTATCCAAGCACAAGGCCGTATTGGATTGTGGACGAAGGACTATCTCAGTTGAGAGCCCGTGTGGGAAGAAAGTGGAATTTCAAGCCACCGCAGTTAGAGATGGACAGTTGATGGTTAACAGTACCAAGGCAATCAGCTTAGATGATGTCTCAGTAGTGAATGAGTACCCCGATGTTTTTCCCGAAGATCTACCTGGTATGCCGCCAGACAGGGACATAGAGTTTGTGATAGAGCTTGTACCGGGTACAGCACCGATAGCAAAGAGACCCTATCGGATGTCCACCGAGGAGTTGGTAGAGATGAAGAAACAGCTAGAGGAGTTAATGGAGAAAGGATTTATCAGACCGAGTTCGTCACCGTGGGGAGCACCAGTTTTGTTTGTCAAGAAGAAGGACGGGAGTTTCAGGATGTGCATTGACTACCGTGCACTCAATGAAGTCACCGTGAAGAATAAGTATCCGCTACCTAGGATTGATGATTTGTTTGATCAGTTGAGAGGAGCCGGAGTTTTCTCCAAGATTGATCTGAGATCGGGATACCATCGATTGAAGATCCGATCGTAAGATATTCAAGACTGCATTCTCGTCAAGATATGGACATTACGAGTTTACGGTTATGTCCTTTGAAATTTGACGAATGCGCCAGCTTATTTCATGAATATGATGAATAAGGTGTTCATGGAATATTTGGACAAGTTTGTCGTCGTGTTCATAGACGATATCCTAATCTACTTCAAGACAGAGAGTGAACATGCCGAACACTTAAGGCGAGTTTTGGAAAAGCTGAGGGAACAGCAACTTTTCGCCAAGTTCAGCAAGTGTGATTTTTGGAAGGACAAAGTGGAGTTTCTTGGACATGTAATGACCGCAGAAGGAGTCGCCGTAGATCCAAGCAAAGTAGAAGCTGTGTTACATTGGGAGCAGCCAAAGATCGTGACCCGGTCGAGTTTCCTTGGAATGGCAGGATACTACCGCCGTTTCATCGAAGGCTTCTCGACAATTGCGAAACCTCTTACGCAATTGCTGAAGAAGGAAAAGAAGTTTGCATGGACGCCAGAATGCGAGGAAGGATTTCGGGAGCTGAAGAAGCGATTGACATCAGCACCGGTGTTAGTTCTACCGGATGTTGCTCAAAGCTTCGATATTTATTGTGACGCATCGCGCCAAGGACTTGGATGTGTGCTGTTGCAGAATGGAAAGGTCGTCGCTTATGCATCAAGGCAGTTGAGGCCGCATGAGGAAAATTATCCGACACATGACCTAGAGTTAGCTGCCGTAGTGCATGCCTTGAAGATATGGCGTCACTATCTGATCGGGAACAGATGTGAAGTGTATACTGATCATAAGAGTCTTAAATACATATTCACCCAGTCGGATCTGAATATGAGGCAGAGGAGATGGTTAGAGTTGATCAAAGACTATAATGTTGGAATCCATTACCATCCCGGGAAGGCCAACGTAGTAGCCGATGCTCTGAGTCGGAAAAGCCATACCGTGAGTACGTTGCTAGCCACAAGTCAGGATGAGTTATGTGAGGATTTCCAGAAAATGAAGATTGAGGTGGTACCTAGCGGATTCTTGGCCACATTGGAAGTAAAGCCTACCTTAGAGGATCAGATCTGAGAAGGACAGAAGGATGATGACAAGATCCGCAGGATTAAGTTCATCAAGGAGGAAGGCAAGGTAGAGGACTTCAAGTTGGATGAGCAAGGCACGTTGTGGATGAAGGATCGCATTTGTGTGCCTAACAAGAAGGAGTTAAAGCAATCGATTACGGAAGAAGCCCATGACTCCAAGTACTCAATTCATCCCGAAGCGCCAAGATGTATCGAGGATCTCAAGGAGAGATTCCGTGGCCGAGTATGAAACGTGAAGTTGCCGAGCATGTTGCATTGTGCGACGTATGCCGGAGAGTCAAGGCAATGCATCGAGACCAGCAGGATTGCTACAACCGCTGAAAATACCTGAGTGGAAGTGGGAGGAAATCGGAATGGATTTCATTACCGGTTTGTCAAGACTCAAGGAGGTTATGACTCCATATGGGTTATAGTGGATCGCTTGACTAAAGTAGCCCATTTTATCCCGTGAAGACCACTTACTCGGGAGATAAATTAGCGGAATTGTACATGATCGATTGTCTGTTTGCACGAGTGCCGAAAGGATTGTATCGGACGAAGGTACCCAATTTACCTCAAGGTTACGGAATAAGTTGCATGAAGCCATGGGAACCCGTTTGAACTTCAAGATGACTTATCATCCACAGACGGATGGACAGACCGAAAGAGTAAACCAGATTCTGGAGGATATGTTGAGAGCTTGTGCATTAGCTTATGCTACCTCTTGGGATAAGAGTTTGCCGTATGCCGAGTTCAGTTACAACAATAGTTACCAGACTAGTTTACAGATGTCACCTTTTGAGGCACTGTATGGTCGACCATGTCGGACGCCATTGAATTGGAATGAGACCGGCGAGCGCCGTGTCTTTGGGCCTGATATTCTTCAAGAGGCTGAAGAACAGATCGCCATGATTAGGGAAAGGTTGAAGATAGCCCAATCACGACAAAAGAGTTATGCTGACAATCGTCGCCGAGACTTGAGTTTTGAACCAGAAGACTTTGTATACCTCCGAGTTACGCCTCTCAGGGGAGTTAAGAGGTTCCATGCCAAAGGGAAACTTCGCACCCGTTATGTTGGACCATTTAAGGTTTTGAGCCGCAGAGGCGAAGTTGCTTATCAGCTGGAGTTGCCGCAGTCGTTGGCAGGAGTGCATGACGTATTCCATGTGTCCCAATTGAAGAAGTGTCTCCGAGTTCCTGAGGAACAGACACCGCTAGAGTCAATTGAGTTGCAAGAGGATTTGACTTATAAGGAGCATCCCGTGAGGATTCTAGACACAATGGATCGAGAAACTAGAAACAAGTCAACCCGTTTCAGAGAGTTCAAAGGAGCAACCATGAAGAAAGCGAAGCGACTTGGGAGCCGAAGAGGATTTGAAGAAAGAGTTTCCAAACCTATTCTCAGAGTGAGCCCTGAATCTCTGGACTAGATTCTATTAAGGGTAGGTTTGTAACACCCCAAAATTTTGCTTTTCTTAAATTCATGTGTGATTTGGCACTTTGGTGAATTTTTGGAATTTTCTGGAATTTATTTGGATTTATTTGGAATTTATTTGAATTTATTCCATTTTGAAATAATTAAAGAATTTAATTTTGCAAATAAAATTTTGTTGGAAATATTTTATTTGAGTCCCAAATACCCTAAAATATTTTCCGAAATTTTTCTGGAATTTTTCTGAGTATTTTGCTATTTTTAATGAATTAAATGAATTATTGGGAATTATTTTAAATATTAAATCGCTGGAAAATCAACTCGGGTCGAGTACTGTTCATCCGACCGAGTCGGAACCCGAGTCGGACTCGAGTCCGACCCGAGCCAGTTGACTCGACCAAACCAGTTCCCAACCCTAAGCGATCCCGACCGTTGGATCGGGATCCAACGGCTGAGATCCGCCCGTACCGGTTCGAGCCGCGTCCGACCCGGACACGATCGCGCCCGTGCGATCGTGGCCGTTGATCGCGACACGTGGACGGCTCCCAGTCGTCGTCTCCGCTCCGACTCCGAGCCGGAGAGCTCCGCCGTAACCGAGCAGGACACGGCTAGGGTTCCGATTTGCGCGCACGTCGAGGCCATATTTAAAGCCCGGACCGGCCCCCGAGGTTGACCTCTCCTATGCGCCCCGTTTGCCCCAGCTAATAGAGCTCAAGCCGCCGCCAAGCCGGGCCGATTGCTCGCCGTAGTAGGTGAAGTCCCCACCGCGGTTTTTCGTCGATCCCCGCCGCTCTCCGACGCGACAAGGCCCAGGACCGAGATCCCCATATCGCGTCGCGCTGGAGTGCCAATCTTCACGCAGCGGAGCTACGAACACGCCGTGTGGGAGGTCGTCGTCTACGTCTCCGGTGCTCAAGCCTCGCCAGCGCCATCACCGGACTTAGCGAAACAATCTCCGCCGTCCGATCCGGATCCGACCGTGAGGTTCGCCCACGTATTTCCTTTCTTGTTCAACCCTAGATCCGTTAGCGGCCGTTAGATCTAGATCGAGCGGTCCGAATCAACCGTGTAGTCTTGAGCGTGAAGTCTAGATCCAATGCGGGCCGTTGATTTTCAAATCAACGGACGAGATTGTGCCACGCGGTACTTAAGCCACGCCACGCGCGTGCGATCGCGTGTCTCGACATCGCGGGCCCGCGTGTCGGCCGGGACAACCGAACCGCACCATGGCGTCACCGCCGACGTCACGGTGGGGCCCGCATGTCGGCGAGTAGACCGCAAGGGTTAATTGCGTCGCGTGACACCGACGGTGGGGCCCACATGTCGATCTCACGTGGTAGTGGGCCGGGTCCACAGTAGACCGAGCCGGCGTGGACCGAGTCCATGGACCGGTGGCGTCGACCAACCAATCAGAGGCTGCCACGTGTCCATCTTGTACGCAATAATTAATTTCCTAAAAGAAAATGATTTATTAATTCGAATTAATGATTTCGTGATTTTGTTTCAAACTTCAAACGCTTATAACTTTTGCGTTTCAACTCCGATTTGAGTGATTCAAATTTCTAAATTTGTATAAAAATGAGATCTACCTAAATATGAATTTTATTTAATTTTTGGACTAAAGTTTTTCTCTGCAAAATTATTTAATTGATTATTTAAACTTTAAATAATCATAACTTTTGCGTCTTAACTCCAAATTTGACGATTCCAGTTTCTAAAAACTCATAAAATTATGTTCTCTCTGTTTATGGATTTTATTTGGGTGTTTGGACACTTTTGCCTATTGTTTATTTGTGTATTTGCTATTTGCACGCTTTACGAGTAGACGTTGAAGTGCCGGAAGGATTCTAAGGAGAAGTATTAACTCAGGATCCAACTCAAGACCAAGAACAAGTACTTTTTGAAGGCAAGTTGTGCTTTGACCATGTTGATCCTATTTCGAAATCTATTTTGATTTAAACTATTGCATGCTAGTTCAATTAGAAAAATACTTTGTTTAAACATGGGGGTTAGATAAGTACCAATTTGCTGTATGACACCTTGATTATCTAAGTATGTGCCATGACCCCTTGTCACCCTAGTTGTGGATTACTAGTTGGACGTTATTAAATTGCCAACATGGGTTTAGGCGTTGTAGTAAAGCGCTTAGACACACGCGTGCTCATGACATGATTTTGGACAATCAAATGTTAATATTGACTTAATGATATATTGAACCTGTTTTGGAAAGGTATCATGTGATGATGATGGCACGTGGTGCATGGTAATCAAGCGGGGTTTGATAAACGATTTCGGCCAGGGCATGTGGCAAGAGTAATCAGTGGGCGATTGTGGCGTTGGGAATGTTGATTTGGTTCTTCTAGTCTTGCCCTGGTCACCCTAAGGACTTAACCTTGCAAGCCTTTGAACTGGGTCTAACGTGCAACCACATGTCTCAGTAATGGGACGGACCTAGTTGACTAAGTTGCTAATAACGCACTGTGGGACCTCGGGAGGTCAACTACACCCTTTGTGTAAGTTGTACGGGGAGGCGTCTGGGTGAGGCCAGGTACCCATCTAACGGTTGATTGGCCTAGACTTCGCCTTAGCTAAGGGAAGGGTTAGTGTGCAATAACCGGGGAGGACCACTTGTATTGTTAGAGGTTTCCGAAAGACTTTGTTACGGGAACTCGCCTTAGTGGTGTTTGACTGTATCTTGTGGGTAAAGTGCATAACCTCTGCAGAGTTTAGAATCTATTCGAATAGCCGTGTCCGCGGTATTGGACATCGCTCGGGAATTACAGTCAAGGGTTAGATTTTCCTAAAAATAACTTTGGTTTGAAAAGTTGGGTTGGACTAATCATGAAGTTGATGGAAATGTGGATTAGGATGGGAAAGATGTTTATTAAATTCTTTGAAAAGTTATTTATACTTTACTTGTTTCTACTGCTTTCGAATCTACTTATATTACTTTTCAAATGCTGTTTACTGCAAATATACCTTGAGCTATTCCTTTGTACCAAGCCATGCATATAGTATATTAGCTTGCATTCTGTGCATGACTTGCTGAGTACCAAGTACTCACCCTTGCCACAATACAACACCAGTTGAAGAGGAGACTGCACAAGCTTTGGAGGAGGAGCTCCAAGAAGATCCGTCTACTTAGGGAAGCGAGCCCAGTCAGTTGCCTGTGGTATACTGGATGGCGCCACGAAGTTATTTAATTTTCCGCTGCTATTATTTTTCTCTGAATAAGTTTCGCCTTGCGAGGCATATATTTGTAATTTGACCATAAGGTCAAGTAACCAGTTTGACTATTTAAATAAAGTACTTTATTGGTATCGAGTGGTATGATTGTGATATTTACCGATGTTAAGACTGTGTGCACTAGCGCGTTCCTGGACTAGTGCTGAATACACAGAGGGTCCGGATTTGCAAATTCGGGGTCCCGACAAAAAACATCTAGGTACTCACTGACCACTGGTACATCCTCAATGCTAACTGTCTTCACGCTGTTGACCATCAGTTGTCCATCTTGAACTGCGGTTGCTTGAAAATCCACCTTTCTGCCATCCGGACTCTCGACTGATACGACTCTCCGTCCACAGTCTAACACAACCTTGTGCTTGACCAACCAATCCATTCCCAGTATAACATCTTGGGTCTGCGTATCTAATATAATAAGGTTCACTAGGAACTCTGCCCCATTTATTAGTAACTTTACCCCAGAACATCCTACATTAGATCGGAGTTCTGATGCAGTTGCATTGTCGGTTGGTGCTGGTGTCTGATAACTCTGACCGGTAGGTCTTGGTGCTGACGACGGTGTCTTGGCCACATTCTTGGGCTAGAACATAAAGAATTGGTTGGGTGCAACCCTCATCCTCTGTGCTCCTGGGCGGGCTCCCTCCTGTGCCATCCGGCGCTTTCGGTTATCATCCAGTTCTTTGCGCTTATCCTCCAATATAAGGGCTTTATTCACCAGCTCCTGGAAATCAGGAAATGTGTGGGTGATCAGCCCCACCTGCAGTCCTGAGTTCAGTCCCTTCATAAAGCAAGACTATCTGACCTTGTCTGTCGCCACGTCTTCAGGTGCGTAGCGAGCCAACTGGGTAAACTTATTCAGATAATTAGCCACTGACTGGCTGCCTTGCTTCGAAGCTCTAAACTCCTCCTTTTTGAGCTCCATGACTCCCTCGGGCACATGATACTGGTGAAAAGCAGCAGTAAACTCCTCCCAAGTGATCTCCTGGGGATTTTCCTGCGAAGCGTAGAAGTTCTCCCACCATTCAGCTGCAGTTCCTTCCAACTGATGAGAGGCATAAAGTACTCTCTCATTTCCCATGCACTGAGTCATGTGCAGCTTCCTTTCAATGGACCTTAGCCAATCATCCGCCTCCCAGTGGATTGGCATTCCCGGAGAATGTGGGCGTGTGAGTCCTCATGAATTCGAACAACCTTGAATATGGACGCTGTCCCTGGTTGGCCTGATTGTTCTAATTAGCAGCGGCTTGAGCAGTGACTTGCTGCATTTGCTGCATCATTGCATGAATCAGCTGCGTCTGCGCGGCAAGGAAAGCTCCAAAGTTCTGCATGTCGATTGGGGGTGCTGGCTGGGGTGTAGGTATTCCATCATTGGGGTTCCCAGTGGGACGAGAACCACTTCCACTTGCACCATTGTTGCCACGAGTGTTCACCATCTGTTGATTACTCCGAGGTTTAGGGATAAGAGGGAACAAGAGTAGACAAGTAAAAGAGAACTTATGCAGGGGTAAAAAGGTGTAACTCAAAATCTAACTCAAATCTAACTCTTTATTAATTATTAATGACTTGTTATGGTTGCTCACAATGCCTAAGGGCTTTGCAACACATACTGCACACTCAGCAGGCAAAGGAAATCCAAATTAAACTACACTTTGGAGTCTAACGCCTAAAGGGCGAGTCTTATTAATATAAAATGTGACTCTGCACTCGAGTCTCAACTACTAGACCTAACGCTCACTCGTCTATCCATCCAGGATGAGGTCCTCCTGGTGGATACACAGGCGGGTGTGGCGGCATCAGCATGAACCGATCGCCATGACCCTGAACTGCCGTAGTCGATGAAGCTGTGTCCTCCTCGGGCGCTTGGTGCTACTTTGGCTCTAGCTCCGGCTCTGGCTGCACCTCCTCTGGATCCTCCCCATCGAGCTCCAGCTCTGCCTCTGGCTCCTGGCCATACAACGCCTTCTCCAGCTCTCCGATCCTCTATGCTTCCCAGACGTTGGTATCCTGCAGTCTCTGCTCCATAAACTCCAAGGCGGTGTAGGCATCGTCCAGCTCCTTCACCGTATGATCTATCACCGCATCCTTCGCGGTAGTGAACCTGGCCAAGTGCACAACAGCGGCGTCGCTCTCCAGGTCTATCGGAGCAATAGTGACTCCTCCCTTCTACGGGTGAAGGTGGAATACAGACTTCTACAGCTCGTTGGTGTAGGTGGTAGAGATCCTACTTAGAACAAGACATGATATCTTCTAATGTC
The DNA here is from genome assembly GCA_036346355.1 of Rhipidocladum racemiflorum. Taxonomy (NCBI): domain Eukaryota; kingdom Viridiplantae; phylum Streptophyta; class Magnoliopsida; order Poales; family Poaceae; genus Rhipidocladum; species Rhipidocladum racemiflorum. The sequence goes on along the minus strand of CM070574.1, from coordinate 45,123,049 downwards.
GGCTTCAAAGGTAGCCCTCCTAATTGTGATGTTAATGGGACAACTTGCCTTTGTCTTCTCCCAGGCATACACGGTGATCTTGGTGACCATGCCCCGAGCATGCCGTTCACGATCCAGGTGCTGGCTCTGTAGGTCGGCATCTCAAAGCCACCCAATACCTGAAGCATCCTCCATAGCTCTACGGCGTAGCCTCCCTCACGCTCACCATAGGTGTGAATCCTCTTCATCTGCCAAAAGACACCCTCATAAGAACGCAACACTTTAAAACAACTTAAGAAGAAGAAAAATTCAACAAGGGGTATGAACAAGATAGAGAGGGGATAAGTCAAGAGTTCATTCTTCATCTTGGCAGATTTTTAACTTTTAGAAAATAGTTTTATCCTCACCTCGACCATTCTAACTAAGGGTAAGTTCTACAGTCAGTATGGCTCTGATACCACCTCTGTTGGGACCCGAATATGCAAATCTAGGACCTCTGTGTTTTCAGTACTAGTCCAGGATCACGTTAGTGCACATAGTCTCAACATCAATGAATATCACAATCATACACAGCAGAATAATAAATAAAGTCTTTATTATAACGAAAGTGATTGAGTCAACCTTATGGTTAACTTACAAAGATACACCTCGCAGGGCAAAGCCTTAAATGAATAAACTGCAGCGGAAATAAATAACTTGTGGTGCCAACCAATGTGCCACAGGCAACTGACTAGGCTCGCTCCCTAGTTCGTCGGCTCCTCCTAGAACTCCTCCTCCAGTGCTAGCATTGATTCCTCCTCAGCTGATGTTTGTGTTGTTGAAAGGGCGAGTACTCACAGCACTCGGCAAGTCATACACCGAATGCATGTCTAATAACTATCTGCATGGCTTATTTCAAGTAACAGGCTAAAGTGGTTCATTAGCAATAAAGCAACATTTACAAATAATAATAGTAGATTGAAAGCAGTAAAAATAGTAATAACAATAATAACTTTCTCAATACTTTCACAAGTAAAGCATTTAACATCCTTAATCAATTTCATATTTCCAACCCAAGTTCATTTTTATGAAATTCTAACCCTTGACTATTATCCCTGAGCAATGTCCAATACTGTGGACTCGGCTATTCAAATAGGTTGTATACTCTGTAGAGGTTATACACTTTCCCCACAAGATACAATCAAACACCACCAAGGCGAGTGATCGTAACAAAGCCTTTACAATGTTCCTTCTAGACCCAGTACTGCCTGCTAAGGTTTCAACACTGAAGGGACTGGTTACCACACTCAGGCCCCCCTTTTGCGCCATGTGAGACTACCCGTACACCCGGGACTCACACCACCATGACAGTACCGAAATCTAGACTTCACAAATTAATCAGCTAGGTTTGTCCCATTCCAGAGTTGTGGTTGTATGTTAGACTCAGTTCAAATTCTTACAAGGTTAAGTCCTTAATTGACCAAGGCAAGAATACCCAGAGAAGTTCACAAGTATCCAAAATCAGCTAAAACCAAATACGACCTCTCAAGTGCCACACCAAGGCCAACATAAACATTCTTGCCACTTGCCTCAGTCTAAATCATTTTATCACCCCGTTGATTTACCATGCACCACGTACCATCAACATCATCAATAACACATGTCACATTTTCGTAAACATGCTCCATATCTCATTAAGTCAAAGTTAACATTTAATTAATCCAAAACAATGTCTTCGACACGTTGTAGGGCTAAGCATACTACATACAATCTATTTAATCCATGATGGCAAATTATTAATGTCCAACTAATACTTCATAATCTAGGGTGACAAATGATTCATGGCATACAATTATTATAGACAAGGTGGCATACAACGAATAGGTCGTATAACTATTCCCAGAATTAATCGAAAGCATTTTAATTAAACTAGCATGCAATAATTTAAATCAACATAGTTTGTAAAAATAGGATCAATATGATCAAAGCATAACTTGCCTTGGAAAAGGTCCTGTTCCTGCTTTTGGACTTGTTCCTGGGTCAAGACCTCTCCTTTGAAGCCTTCGGACAATTCAACATCTATGCGAAATGAATAAATAAATAAAAATAGAGAGCAACTCAAGTCCAAAAATCAAATAAAATTCACCATTAAATTGAGATCAATTTTACAAAATTTTAGAAACTGGAATTACCTCAATCGGAGTTAAAACACAAAAGTTATAGCGATTTGAAGTTTGAAAATCAATTAAAAAGAATAAACTAAATTATCCAATTTATTTTTCTATTGAAAAATTGGAATTATGACATCATGCTTGTGTCAGCATCGAATTTGATTTTCGGTCGATTTATTTTTCTAAAGGAAAATCGATTTTTGATGTCATGCTTGCATCCTCCGGTCCATAGACCTAGTCTACGGCTCGGCTCGGTCCACCGTGGACCCGGTCCACGAGTACACGTGTCGCTGACAAGTGGGCCCGGCTCGGATGACATCACTGCTGACGTCAGCACCCACAGCACGCCTCGGCTAATATGTGGGTCCCACCAATGATCTCATCGCTAACGTCACGCGCGCGGGCACAGCCACCGACACTGCTCGCCACGTGGAAGTATCTGGACCGCACGCTACGGATCGAACGACTATGATATAAACTCAACGCTAGCATGCGAATCACATGTAACCATTCAACTACGATCCAACGGCTAAGATCCAATCTAACTCGCGACAGTGCGGGACTATGTGGCTTAATCTAGTACGTTCATTCTAGATCTAATGGCCGCAACTAGCTCTAAGTCCAAATCCTAGATCCAATCTAGTCCGTTCAGTATTGATCTAACGACCTATGTTGATCCAATCTACGACGCAAGGAGTCTTCTATGTGGCTTAATCCTAACCCTAGGATTTAAATCTGACGGTTTAGATCTAATCTAACCTGATCACTGAGACGGCAAGGTGGACTAACCTCGTGCGTCGGATCTTGATCGGACGGTTGACGGAGCTCGAAGAATCCGATGGTGGTGCGGTGCGGTTGGCTAACCACAGACGAAGAAGATGACCCTCGCGATAGTGTTTCCGTGGGTTTCTGGCGAAGTGAGGTGCCCCGCTTGAAGCGTCTCGTCGTGGGGGATCTCGGATCTGGGATGTACGGCTGTGAAACGGCTTCGACGACGGCGAAACGGGTCCAAACACGCGGGGCTCCCTCGTCAACCCTGTCGACATGCTCCTTGGCGTGCTTGAGGTAGGGCAAAAGAGGCAGCGCAATTATCGAATATCTAAATATGGGATATGCATGCGCACCGAAAAGACGAAAATCATGCCGTATATCCCAGACGCCCAGAGCCCTATCTCTACGGGAGATAAGGCTAACGGAAGGGATATCTCCACATTAGGAAGGACTTGATCTTGCTTCCGTAACGAGGAGACCAAATTGAGTACGATGAATAAATAAGGAAAATCAGGTTCCCTACAAGGATCTCAGAACGTAGATACCTGATCGGGAAGGACTCGGAGTTCCCATCCGGCGACGTCTCCAGAAGATGGTGCACCGAGCTATAAAAATAGAGGGAGGAGCACAAAAGAGGAGAGAGATCAATGGGAGTAGTACAAGAAGGAGCTCGAGGAAAGCACCCGCTAGGCCATAGTCGACAGATTAGATCTAGCTACAGTTTTCCCATCTTCCATGTAATTAGAGTTTAGACATCCCCCAGATCTGTACTCCGTGTTCAGCGGTCTGATAGTGCAAAACCACAGGAGTAGGGTATTACTCTTTCTAGAGGCCCGAACCTGTCTAAAATCTTGCTTCGTCTGTGTCTTTTGATCTTGCAAACCCCGAAGGTACCCATTACAAATTTACCATCCATTTCTAAACCTTCGACAGTTGGTGCACCTGGTAGAGGTTTTCAACTAATTTTGCAGATCAATCACGACGATGGCAAGCATTTTCTATAGAGTCAACAACAATATTAGCAGTGCCATCGACTCCAACATCTTCATCAACCAAGTCCCCACCGTCGAATCCCAGATCGCGTTTAGAATGATGCTTTTCCAGTGGGGACCCGAAGGCACGCTCGACTACCTTGGCTTTATCGAGTCCTGCTCTTGGGATCCAAGCCGAGTAGTGTCCTTTCACGATTTCGATCCTATGGGAGATAATCTCTTAAAGTGCATCGAAATAGATAGCGACAGCTCTGGTAGCAGCGAGGATAGGGATAGCCACAACAGTAGCAATCAAGCCGATAGCTACGTGTATGTGGCCAGGAACGACAATACCACCTCTGCAGGAAACTCTCAAGACAAGACTACCCAAGCAGAGGTTGTGGGCAACCTAGGACTTCAAGCTCCTTTGGAGACACCCATGGACCCACTAGCGGCCTTCACGGCCAAAGTCATCGCCCTAGGAATGACAGACCATCGACGAGATACCAATGCATTAAACATGGCTGCGATGACGGCAAATCTGACAAAGCGTTTCAATCAGGTCAACCTAATGATGCCTCACCCAGAGGCAACAATTCCTAATAGGGCACATGACTTACAAGGACGCGACCACCCTAGTAGGTCCAATCGCGTCGCAGGGTTAACTTTTTAGCAGCATCGTAGTAATGATGTCTTCAGCACCCCTAACGCAAACATCTAGTGCACTCCTATGCTGTTAAAGTCACTCCCTCCATCGGGCCCGGAAAACCCAATGAGCTTTGTGCTCGACCAGATGAGAGTGCTTCTCGATGCGGTGCAGGCCCAAACTGCTCGACTAACCAACTCGAGGCCAGGGCGCACCCATCAGCAAGGCGCATCGAGTCGCACGCCGCGACCCTCATACCACGGTCATCTAGACTCGAGAACAGTGGTGGCTGCCTCGAGCCACCATACTTCTAGGACACTTCGGTACAATAACTACCCAAAGCGCCCAGAAGATTTCCGAGATCGCATTCCCCATAACCAGCGGGATTTATGCCATGTGCTGCGCGACCAATGGGAAGAGCGAGCCCATGAAGAATGAGAAAGGAAGAGTTTTTCCCCACAAGGACGGCAGAGTGAATCCTTGCGACCGGCCAACCATTCACCAATCAGAATTAGAAGCCCTCAGCCAGAGGGGAGGTATCACCGGCGTTAGACATTGCCCGATGATATCAATGCTAAGGGTGTTAGGCTTTTACTCCTAAGCTTTGAGCCATCAGATGGCTGGACAAGTTCAAGCCGGGGCCCATCGAAAAATACTCTGGTAAGATTTACCTAGTTGAATGGCTGCAGATCTACACCATTATCATGAGGGCGACTGGCGGGAATGAGAAGGTGATGGCCAACTATTTGCTCACTATCCTAGACGGTGCGGCAAGATCTTGGTTACTCAACCTCCCACCTCAGTTCATATCCTCGTGGGTCGAGCTACGAGCGCAGTTCATCGCCAACTTTGAAGGCACGTACGAGCGCCCTGGGACCCGCAGCAACTTGCATTGGGTGATCCAAGGACCCATCGAGTCATTGCATGACTTCATCAGGCGCTTCAGCAATAAGCGCAACTTGATCCCTGACATCTTCGACGAGGCTGTGACAATGGCTTTCGAGAACGGGATCAAGGACCATGATCTTAAAGGGAAGCTCGCTACTCGAAAGATCTGAACCACTTGTGAGCTGTTCAAGTTGGCGGATAAGTACACCATCCGTGCTGAGGCCCACGACTTCCTCGACAACCCCAAGTCCGAGATCGACAAACCCGAGTTGTCGGTGTCGATGTTCGGTATCGGCAATGAATGTGGGGATGTATGTGTGCGGGGTTAGATGCTAGATCAGGAACTCGATGGTAACACAAGACGAAGGTTTAGACAGGTTCGGGCCCTCTACGGTGGAGGTAAAACCCTAGTCCTATGTTCTGGGATTGTGTGTTGCTCTTCTTCCTTCTCCTCCTCTATGCCTCCCAATGTCTCTTATATAAACGAAGAGATAGCAGAGTCCAACTCGGTTACAATAGGGACGATTCCGAGTTGGTTAAAAGCTTGCAGATCCCATCCTTCCTTATCTAGGATGGTATCCTTTTCGGTTACAACATTATCTATAAGGGGACGATTCCCTTCCGTTATTCCTTCACGGGATCCAGTGGGATGGCTTGCGTAGCTTCCAATCCACTCGCCTGGCCCCACTGGTCTCTTCTTACCGGGCCCTTTTTAACTCTCATGAGCATACCCGGTAGCTGCGTTCTCCACAGTAGCCCCCTAGTGCTTTGCAATCGAGTCGCTTGCGATGAGGCCTTGTTTTGCGGGCGTGGGATGCCTCCAACTGCCCGATCGGTTGCTCCTTTAGAGTACTTGGCTGCAAGCAGGGAGTTTGCAAGGGACTCAAAATTATCTTGCTCATTGCATGACGCGAGAAGTCTTTTAATAGGGGTGCCCTCGTTCGGCCTGTTGTCGGGAAGCGCTGGCGAAAGCATTGGAGGTCAGCTCAGCTTGGAGCTCTCCGAGTTTGTGTCCCGGAGGACGATGGTGATCGTCCCATTCTTGGGGCACACCTGAAGAGCATCCAGTAGGATGTTGATGATCATCCCCATTTTGGGGCGCACCTAGGGTGCATCCAGTCGGAAGCTAGTGATCATCCCCCTTTGGGGCGCACCTAAGGAGCATCCGATCGGACACCGGTGATCATCCCCGTTTGGGGCGCACTTGAGGAGCATCCAGTCAGACGTCGGTGATCATCCCTATTTGGGGCGCACCTGAAGAGCGTTCAATCAGATGCCAGTGATCATCCCCATTTGGGGCGCACCTGAGGCATGTCTGTTAGGACATTGGCCGAGTGGTTTTCACGCAGTCTAGCGAATGGCGCTTCCCCGAAGCTTTGACCTGGTCCGGGCCCGAGATTCTTAGATAAATCCAAACCAAGAGCGCTCCGTGGGGTCCACACTACCTTTTCGCGGAAAAAGAGGGATTTTCTTCCCACCTAGAGGTGAAACCCTAATAATGCGTGGCGCATTTAATGAGCCCCTTCAGAGAAAATCTGTTTCGATCTCCTCTTGCTTCTTGGCCGCTGCCTCTTTTTCTCGCTCGTCTTTCTCGAAGATCTTCTGCCTCAACCTTTCGCCGATACTTCCTTCCACCTCTGGAAATGGCATCCTCCACTGCAGCTATCCCCAATGCGCCTTCCACATCCTAGGATTGGGCCACCTCGATAACAACATAGCCGTGTCTCAAGGCGGTGGTCTCCGCTGGGGTCATGCCTCCATTAGAGTTAATCAGAGCTCACGCAGCGGCAGGTGAATCTTTCCCTACTCCTCGACAAGAGGAAGTCGTCATTTTCGAGTACTTTTTCCGGCGCGGATTCGGCTTGCCTGCTAGTGCTTTTCTCCGCGGTCTCCTCTTTTATTATGGAATCGAATTGACTCATCTTAACCCGAATTCCATTCTTCAAATTGCCGTCTTCGTCAATCTTTGCGAATCATTTATAGGCATTTGCCCTCACTTCAGCCTTTTTTGCCATCTTTTCCTTCTCAAGCCCTTCTCGAATAGGAAGGCCCCCAAACTTGTTGGGGGTGCTGGCCTTCAGCTCAGGGATGGGTTGAAGAAATCCTATTTTGCCATCCCCTTCCATTCCCCGAACAAAGGATGGCACCGAGAATGGTTTTATTGCTCCAATCTCGTACCCATCCTTCCAATCTTCTCTGTGCAGGGGCCCATCGTTGACGTCTCCTAGAACAAACCTCCACCCGACCATGATAAGCATGAAGTCGGGGAACTTATGGCCATTATTCAGCAAATGAAGAAGGATGGCCTGCATGTGGTTGGGATCGCCACCAGCTTCGCCATTCGTCGCGCCCAATCGCTGAAGGACCAGACTCACCCGGGGTATGAGTTCCAAGGGAGGTTAGACCCTACCCGGGAGACACCTGACAAGATCTCGACGGGGCCTCTTGACAGTCGGCTGAATGACTTTTTTGCCCCTAACACCATGATGGATTGCAGCGGGTGCCCCAGGTCATATAGCTTGAAGTGGCCTCCTCCTCAGGTATCCTTTTGTCTCTCAGATGGGCTTTTCCTTTTATCTTTCTTGCCATGGCCGACTGGTTCTCTGCACTTCAGGACCGAGATGGTTATTTTTTCGACGCCCCTGTTCCCAGGTATCCAAAGTTCCCGAAAGAAAGGCCAAGGAAAGGTAACGATCTCGAACCCTTTGTCGAGGTTGACGTAGATTTGGGGACGTCGTCACCTGAGTCTCCCGGCTCTCGAAGTCCTGTCGCGCCTCCTGATGCCGCCGCCCATCCCAAGGTGGGTTCAAAACGGCCGGCTCCTGTCTCTACCGCCGCACCGAGTGCCCAAAGAAGTAAAGGGGCACTAGCTCAGTGTTCCACAAGTCCCCCTGTTGCCACCGCGGCCACGGGTGAAGAACTCCCGACTGCGGCTTTTGCCTCGAAGGGGAAGGGGGTGACCAAGCAGGGGTCATCGAAAGCCCAAATCCCCTTGGTCGCTCTGTGCGGTGGCCCCACCATTCATGAGCCCACGAGCTAGCCCCTGATGGAGCCGGCCCCACGAGTCCCGGGGGTCGACCTGCTGCCTTTGCCTTTGAGCAGCGGTCTGCCCCAACATGGAGGTGCTGGAGTAAAAATACGAAGGTCCACCAGGTAACGTGTGGCCTGTTCCCTTCATTGGTTGTCGTCTGTTTATCCGAAAGAGCCTCTGACTTTTTCTTGCTTATACCAGAAAGCCATCCGTCGATGTTCCCGTTGGAGCGCCGACTGGAAATCCCTAGGAGATCGCTCCCGAAGATGTCCTCAGTCGGGATGGAGCGCCATCTCCGAGTGTTACCTCCTGTGGGGGTGCCGAAGCAGTTCCAGAGGTCGCTCCGGACGCGCCGCCTCTAAGTGTGTCCGCTCAGGGGGACACTGGAGTCGCCGCTGAGGTCCCCCTGCCCCGTTTCCTCGTCGCGACTGCCCCCTGCCATCAGCCAGCGCAGAAGCCCAAGGTCCAGCTAAAGGCTATCCTCAAGTGGAGGAGATCCCATGTTCCGAGGCGGACAATGGGCCTAGCCTTGTGCTCGCGTCTTGGGACAGCGATGAAGAAGAGTGGGGAGCCGTCGATGATGCTGCTGAGGTGCAGGAGGTAGTGGAGCTCGAGGAGTGTGTTGTTAGGAGCTCCCGACTGATTTGGGTAATCCTTCGCTCCCCCTTGCCCTTGATTTCTCTCTCTATCTTCTCTTTATGCCTGTGATGTCGTGTCTAGTCTCTGGGGGACCGCCTAAAGAAGAAGTTGGACTTTCTGCGTCGCATCATTCCTGTAATTAAGACGAGCAAGGAGCACAAAGTCGAGCTCGACCAGGTTTGGAATGAACGGACCCAAGAGCTGCATGGGCTTCGGAACAAAGTGCAATTGCTTCGCTTGGAGAAAATGGACATGACCGGCACTCTTCGAGGTAAGCGCCACCCTTCGCTCTGACTAACCTTGACACCCTCAATTCTTTTTGTGCCTTAGCTTGCGTCCGACTCCTTCAGCCCAAGAGTCAGCCACCGAGCGACTTCGAGGTCAGCTGGCGGCGTCCGAGGAACACCGCGGAGCGTTGGAGGCTAAGCTTAAAGCTTTGCAGGAGAAGTGCCATGCACTGGAGGAGGGGTCCCGGGTTTCAGAGGCAAAGCTTGCGTCCGCCGAGAGCCGAGAGCTTCGGGCTAAGGCCGAATAAGACAAGCTGTCCGGTGACCTTGAAGGTATGCGTCTGTTGATTGAAAATCTCTGCAGTTCGCCAGTCGCTTAGAGTTGCTGACTGATTCTTCCCATAGAATATCGGAGGAGAGCACAGGCTTAGTTTGATGATCTCGAGGAGAGAGTCCAACATGCCCTCGCGCTGCGCTCTACTTTTCAACGGGCCTCCGAGTCGGTGCTGGCCTTCCTGCATTCTCATGATCTGTGTGGTAGGGCTGAAGCTCTTCAATGCCTTCGAGCGGCGCCTAAAAGGCTTAGGGCCCATGTGCGGGAGAGGGCGATCATGAGCTCTAACCAGGCGCTGGTGATTGTGAAGTCGCTGTACCCCCGGGTGGAGCTTGCGGCTGTCAAAGGGGGCTTCACCTTCACCGTGGACGACGCAGAGGCTGTTGCTCTCCTGGAGGAAGTCCAAGATGTATCGGAGTCCCTAGTTGAGAACCTGGAACTAGATCCTGCATAAACACATGTAATGGATGATTTGAAATTCTATATCTTTAGGTGTGTGGGAATTTCGCCTACTGCTTTGTCCTCTTTAGGGGTTATCCGCCGAGCGCTTAGCCCAACTAGGGAAGTGCTCCGCTATCCCATCCGACTAGGTCAGTTCCCGCGTGCGCTTTTCCTTAGCGGTAGATTCTTCAAGTGCCCTGGTCGGCTGAAGAAGTCGCCGAGTGCTCCCTCCGACTGGCGAGGTTCCTGAATGCGTCGTCCGAGTAGCATAGCTCCCGAGCGCACTTCCCGATTGGTGGGTTCTCCGAGTGGCCCTGTCAACTGGTGGGGTGCCAAAGTGCGTTGTCCAAGTAGCACAACTCCCAAGTGCTCTTCCCGACTGGTGCCGATCTTAGACAAAATAACTGGGCAAAAGCATGAGCGTGCGAGCGTACACTTATTAAGTATGCCGGCTGTTCAAGCAGGTTAGTTTTACTCGGAGGTTTACGCACAGGCAATCGCGCACTTATTAAGTGTAGCCCTCGGCTTACTGCCTAGTTGAGAAACAACTAGGCCGTAAGGCAAAATAAATGCGGGAAAATATAGAGGGAAGAGTTTTACCGTTATTGAGATGAGCTTTACCGTAACGGTCGTGTGGTTAAGTTGTTCAGTATGGCGTTGTCTTGTCATGAATGCATTAAAAGCGCACCACCCTCGATTTGATGTTGGCACCGGCGGGCTAGCCAGTCGCCCCTTCGTTCCGTGTCTGCGTCTAAATGGGCGACGCCTTGGCTTCTGCGCCTGTACATATAAAGGAGGAGTGGGGGAGCGCTTCTGTGGACACGGCTGCTCTCTCCTGGATCTCTGACTTTTTCTTCTCTCCTCTTCTTTATCGTTTTTTCCGATGTCGTTACACCTCGCTCCCTGGTACTTGGGGTTGCCCCATGTTGAACTATGGGAGTCTTTCAAGGAAGCCATGACAGAGTTGAGGGAGGAGGAGGCCGCTGAACGTGACGCTGCAGCCGTCGACACCTTGCTTGAGGTCGTTCCTCAGCTGTTTAGGGCAAGGGATGCCCTTATTGAGGCGGTCGGCTGCGCACGCCGTGATGAAGCTTAGTCCAAGGAAAGAAATTTTACATGTAAAAAGAACACTTTTCTTTTTTGATGTAATATGAATGAATGAAAAGTGCTATCTTTCTTTGCACTCCTCTATCCTCTACTTTTTTATTTTGGCGTGTTTTTTGATTTTGCCCGAGCGTCGCGTCCTTTGTCATCTTACACGTTCTGTCTAATTAGCTTAGCCCCCGGGCAACGGTAGTTCGCTCTTTGCGATTCTCCCCGTGCACTTTTGTTTACGGGGGATTTTAGGCTTCGTCGTTTACGGTTACGTGTAATCGTCACTTAGGTTTCGTCACTCTTTTTTTTAGACAGTAAGGAAGTAGATAGAGGCAGAAGGGAGTTTTGACGTCACCGGGCTATTTGCATGGTCAACCCGAATCTGCCTCGGGAATGCGGAGTTGCTTCAGCTTCCCACCCCTTCCTTTAGCCCTCCGGCCCTTCGCCTTCTGTGCTTTTCGGTATAAGAAGGGGTGGGGCGAGCCTCCGACGGTTGTTCTGCACACTTCTCCTTCCTCGCCTCCTTTTTCTTCTCGTGACCTGCGATGGCGAGCCGTCCTCCTCGTCCCTGGTACTTAGGGCTACCCCACAAGGCGACGTGGAGGGCGATCGAGGCGGCTATGGAGCGGGCGGTAGTCGAGCGCGACACTGCCGCCGTTGATGCTCTTTTGGAGGTCGTCCCTCACCTTTTTAGGGCGAGGGAGGCCCTCATTGAGGTGGTTGGCCGAGTGCACCGCGGTGAGACCTGAGAGGTTTTTAGACTTGTCTGAGCGCTTCTACCCTCATCACTTACGCATTCCGCCCGACTGGACCCAGCCCCCGAGTGCCGCCTCACCGATTGCTTTTTTTCCCGAGCACTCTTTTCGTGGGGGTGTCAGGTTTTGTCGTACACGGTATTGCATTTTTGTGAGCTAGGATTTGCGCGTGCCCAGAAGTTTTTATCGACGCTTTTAGGGAGAAAGGGAGTGCTGAGGGAGCTCACGAAGGTACTTTATTTGAAGGATGTAAATGAAAATACAAAATTTAAGCGTAGAAGCGACGTAGCTGTTCTATGTTCCAGGTGTTGCTGATGACCATGCCGTCTTCTCGCTCGAGCCAATAAGTCCCCGACCGCACTATCTCGCTGGCAATGTAGGGGCCTTCCCAACTCGGGGAAAGTTTATGCTCGCTCTTCTGATTTTTCCTTAGGACCAGATCTCCTTTGGAGAAAGCGCGCCCCCTGACATTACGGTCGTGATAGCAGCGTAGACCCTAAAGTTACTTGGCCGAGCAGATTGAGGCGATGTCTCTGGCTTCTTCCAATTGGTCAAGATCTTCTAGCCTATCTTCTTTTGATTTAGCCTCGCTGTAGTTCCGAACCCTTGGGGATCCGAATTTCAGCTCAGTGGGTAAGACCGCCTCGGACCCATACACCAGGAAGAAGGGAGACTGCCCGGTTGCTCGGCTAGGGGTGGTTCTGAGCCCCTAGAGCACCGATGGCAATTCCTTCACCCATCGGGTGGCGTAGGGGTTGAGCCGATCGAAGATCCTTGCTTTAATTCCTTGGAGCACCATGCCGTTTGCTCGCTCTTCCTGCCCATTGCTCCGCGGGTGAGCCACGGATGCGAAGCAGATTTTGATTCCCAACTCCCGACACCGCCCCGAATTTTTCACCCTCGAACTGGTGTCGTTGTTATGCATTATGATTCTGCTTGGTGTACCGAAGCGAACCACAATTTCTTGGAAGAGCTCCTTGGCCTTGGCCGCGGTAATGGTGGCGACTGGCTTAGCTTCGATACACTTTGTGAATTTGTCCACAGCGACAAAGAGATGTGTGAATCTGCCTTGTGCCTTCTTCAGAGGTCCCACCATGTCGAGCCCCCAGACCGCGAATGGCCAGGTGATTGGGATAGTTTGCAATTCTTGAGCCGGCATGTGAATCTACCTAGCAAAGAATTGACAGCACTCACACGTACGGACGAAATCTTCTACGTCTGTTACTGCAGTCGGCCAGAAGAAACCCTGGCAGTAGGCTTTTTCGACTAAGGTTCTTGAGGCCACATGATGCCCGCAAACTCCTGAGTGGATTTCCTTGAGCAGGTCCTTTCCCTCTTGTTCAGGGATGCAATGCCTGAGTATCCCGGAGGCACTTTTTTGAAAAAGTTCCCCCTCGATGACCACGTAGCTTCTGCTTCTACACGTAATGCGTTCTGCTTTCGCGCGATCTTCTGGGAGTTCCTCCTTCATCAGATAGTTGAGGTAAGGGCTCGTCCAGTCGGGGTTGATGGCCAGCACCTGCGCATCAGCTGGAGAGGACGTCTTTCCCTCTCGGCGCGCGGTGGCTGAAGGTTTGTGAAGTGCCTCCACGAAAATCCCCGCCGGGACATCTGCCCGACTGAAGCCCATTTTGGCAAGCTTATCGGCGACCTCGTTGTCCCATATAAGTACATGAGACAATTCCAGCCTGTCGAATTTGTCCTCTAGTTTGCGCACCTCTTGGCAATACGCTGCCATCATATCGTTAACACATGACCAATCCTTTTGCACTTGACTGACCACGAGTTGAGAATATCCGTGGACCGCTAACAGCTGAATGCCGAGTGAGGCGGCGATACGGAGCCCATGGATGAGTGCCTCGTATTCTGCAGCGTTATTTGATGCTGGGAAGTGGATCTGCAGGATGTATTTCAGCTTTGCACCTTTTGGTGAGGTGAGCACCACGCCGGCCCCTGCGCTGCTGAGCATGAGGGAGTCGTCGAAGTGCATTGTCCAGTACTCGAGCTCCTTGTTGATCGGTGGACTCTGCAATTCTGTCCACTCGGCGGTGAAGTCGGCAAGTGCTTGTGATTTTATGGTGGTGCGAGGCTTGAACGTGATCTCAAAGGCTCCAAGCTCGGCCGCCCATTTTGCAATCCTCCCGGTGGCTTCCTGATTGTGGAGTATATCCCTGATCGGGAAGGAAGTCACCACCGAAATTGCATGCTCCTGGAAGTAATGCTTGAGCTTTCGAGAGGTGATTAGCACAGCATAAACAAGCTTCTGAATTTGTAGGTATCGAACTTTGGATTCGCCCAATACTTCACTGATGAAGTAAACTGGACGTTGTACCCTCTGCTGGTGCCCGTCTTCCTTGCATTCCACAACAATTGCGGCGCTAACCACGTGGGTGGTCGCGGCTATGTAGAGCATCAATGGTTCTTCTGGTAGTGGAGACGCCAGCATCGGAGGTCTCATCAGGAAAGCTTTCAAATCTTCGAAGGCCTACTGTATCTCGGATGTCCACTCGAATTGATCTTGCTTCTTCAGCCACTTGAAGAACGGTGTTCCCCGCATCTCCAAGCGGAAGACGAATCTCCCGAGTGCCACCATGCACCCTGTAAGTTTTTGAACGTCCTTTTGACTTGCCGGTGGCTTCATCTTCAGGATGGCATTCACCTTTTCTGGATTCGCCTCGATGCCTCGATGGGACACGATGAACCCGAGAAGTTTTCCCGAAGGGACTCCGAAAGTACACTTCTCGGGGTTTAGCTTCATCCGGTAGGCCCTTAGGCTCTCAAATGTCTCGGTTAAGTTGGAGATGAGGTCCCCTTTTAACCAGGACTTTACCACGACGTCGTCCACATAGGCCTCCATGTTGCGTCCAAGTTGATTGTGAAAGCACCGTTGTATCACGCGCTGATAAGTTGTGCCAATGTTTTTCAATCCGAACGGCATCGTGACATAACAAAAGGCTCCGAATGGTGTGATTAACGAAGTATTGATGCAGTCTTCCTCTTTGAGGCTGATTTGGTGGTATCTCGAGTAAGCATCCAGGAAACTCAGGAGTTCATAACTAGCCGTGGAGTCCACGACTTGGTCGATGCATGGCAACCCGAAGGGGTCCTTTGGGCATGCTTTGTTGAGATTGGTATAATTGATGCACATGCACCAACTTTTATTCTTTTTCCAGACCAAAACCGGGTTTGCTAACCATTCGGGATGATACACCTCTTTTATAAAGCCTGCGGCTAATAATTTGGTGATCTCCTCTTTGATTGCGTCGCGCTGGTCTTGGGTGAAACGTCTGAGCCGTTGCTTAACAGGCTTGGCATTCTCGTTGACGTTGAGTGAGTGCTCGATCACCTCCCTCGGGACTCCAGGCATGTCGGCCGGCTTCCAAGCAAAAATGCCCTGGTTTGCCAGGAGAAAAGTGATGAGTGTGCTTTCCTATTTTTGATCGAGCCCTATCCCAATCAAGGCCGTTTTGGCCGGGTTGGACGGATCGAGCGCTATCTTCTTGACCTCTTCGCTAGGTTGAATTCCTGCTTTGGCTTGCTTCTTGGCTGGGACTTCCACGTCCTACGAAGAGGAAGCTGCCAATTGGAGCTTTTGTAAGTCAGTTGAAGCTTGTAGGGCTTCAGCCAACTCACAGCTTTCTCTATCACATTGGAAAGGCTGCCGTACGTCTCCCCGGATCGTGATGATGCCTTTGGGTCCTGGCATCTTAAGCACCGCGTAGATGTAGTGCGGTACTGCCATGAATTTTGCTAAGTCGGACGTCCCAAGATGGCGTGATACGCCCTCTCGAAATCGGCAACCTTGAAACTCATGCATTCTTTTCTGTAGTTGTCCTTTGTGCTGAACGTGATGGGCAAGACGATCTGTTCGTGTGGCACAGAGGAGGTCCCTGGAATCACACTGTGGAAGGGTGATGAACTCTGCTTGAGCTCTGATTGTGGTATCTTCGTGTCATCGAGGGTTTTGGCGAACAGAATGTTGAGCCCACTTCCCCCGTTGATTAGCACCCTCTTGAGCTTCACGGTGCTGATAACCGGGTCTAGCACCAGGGGGTAATGGCCGGGGAAAGGTATGTGCTCGGGATGATCTGAGCGATCAAATGTGATGGAGGTTTCCGACCATCTTAGATACTAGGGAGTAGCGGGCGTAATTGCATTGATGTCCCAAGCAGTAAGCTTCTGCTTCTGCTTGGACTCATATGCGCCTGAGCCCCCGAATATGAAATTGAGCTCTTGCTCAATCTCTGGGATTTCTTCCCCTGATGGGGGGTCATCTTTCTTCCCGACTTCCTTCTTCTCTTTTGGATCCGATTGGCTGCGGTTCTCTCACGCGAATCTGTAACACCCCGGCATTTAATATGCCCGAATGCTACCAAACATAAGCTAAACAACATCTAAGTACCACAATTAAACATAAATTCCATCAAAGGTTCAAATGCTAAAAACCGATATTTCGGCAGCATCTCCTTTATTTTTCCATGAATTAACACAATCTCAATATCATGGCAAGATATATATCATAGCACACGACATCTAAAACAACAACATAAATGTACATAACATCAAGTTACGCCAATAATACCACGCTTAACCACTTCATAAACTATAACGAAGCAAATAAGGATTCACAAGCATGGTAGATTAAACCATACATTAAGTTTAGGGCACAACTCTTAATATCATGTCTCCAAGTGGTTAATTATGGACTATGATGGTGGAGCTACGTGTAGAAGTGTAGCTAGATCCCTTTTTCCCGCATGCCGATCTCAAAGTACCTAAAAACAACATAAAACACAAGCGTGAGTTCGAAAACTCAGCAAGCATATTGTAATGGACAACAAGATCATTTACAAGACAATAATACCTCACATCACATATAACATCTCATACTTGAGCACATAACAACATCATCATCATTAAAAAAAATGTATTGCAATGCAATGCAATGCAATGTTATGCTCATATCTCCATGGAAACTCATACCGGTATGGTTGAGTACACACCCGTCGGTGTGCACCCTCTCCCCCCTTCCATCCCGAAGATGGAGGGTGCCTACTCCTCGCTTCCACAACCCACGGTAGATGGAATCAGGATGTAGGACTTACTCTAATGGCTCTCCGGATTAGTCATAACTTTCTCAACGACCTTCCCGGATTAGTTAATGACTTTCTCACCGCCCGGGCCATGTAACATGTCATGCATGCAACTATGCCAATTATCATATTTCACATGTACATAAACATATGGCAACTCATCATGACAAATATAAACACATGGCATCGAACCATGATAATCATACTCAATATTTCATTGGAAAACAGCAAGCATGGCAAGTGAGCATAGCAAGTGTTCAATCTTTCACCCAATATCAACAAACAACCTACAATCCGCTATACATTACAACACACTTGCCTCAACCGCGGGCGACGGATTTGTGGGACGTAGAGGGCACTCCCGGTGTCACACCACCTGCACATAGGCATCACACACTCACAATAATGCCCGCAAAACAGTACACAAATCCCCATCTAACCCGACATTGCCCACTACTTGCAAACCTAAAAACAGAGGTTCTGTCCCGGCGGGACAGCAGCCTTACAAAGGCCATAACTTGAGTTCTGAGACTCCAAATCGATTAAACGAGTACACCATCACGAAGCTTAGGAAATTTCCTACCTTTTTCTAGTTATACGGAAAGACTGATTCGGACTCTAAAATTGTTTAATCTACAGATTACTACGATCTGTTCCAATCGCGTCACAGATTTTAACACGCTCGGTAAAACGGCCATAACTTTCAAACGGCTGATCGGATTTTAACGTGCTTTATGTCCACAGAAAGATAATTAAATTATATACAAATTCTTTTAAGTCCGTACGGACAGATTCGGATTCTAAATCGACGAAAATTCGAACCCTAGCCCGACTTCTCAATCTGCCCGAAAACAGAAACGTGCCAACGTCTAGATCTAACCCAAAGAACTCCAATCCAGCACCACCAATTGATCTAAAAACTTTATAATCACCCTAAGAACAGTACCTAGATCAATTCCAAGGATCCCCATGATCATACCTTTGCCCAACGAACGAATCTCCAATAGATCTCCTCGCGGATCGCTCCTCGCTCCACGCTCCTCGCTCCTCGCTCCAACGGATGGATCCACAAGGTGCAGAGGTGTGGAGACCACCCTAGGACAGCAAGGGGGTGGAGGAGAGGTGGTGGAGAGGTGGGGAGCAATGGGGCAAAGGGGGAGGTGGAGGCGCACAAGAGGGAGAGGGAGAGGGGGTGGCGGCTAGGGCTTAGGAGGGGGAGGTGGGGGCGCCCAAGGGCAGGGGGAGCACGCCCAAAAGGCTGGTGGGGAGTCCTTTTACCAGCCCCCACACCCAATCCTAGTCCGTTACGGAGACCTACTCCATCCCACCAAAGCCCACCAAGGCCCAAACTCCCCCGGGAAGGCCCAAAACCCCTAAACGGCCTAAAAGCTATTAACCTCCATATCCTATAGTTTTAACCTTAATTCCACATCTCATAATGTTATTAACCTTATCATGCACGTTAAATAAGGTTACGACACTCCGTGGCGACATAACACTTCAACCGGCCCAAAAACGCGAGAAAACCCTAAGCCGAAAGGTTTTATTCTCTAGTTTCACCTTCTATAACGTCACACCAAACCATAGTGTCACAGAATTTTTTTAAGGTGTAGCAATCTTTCGCTGCATGCCTCCCCTTTGGGTGGAAAGGACATGGTTCGTTCATCACCTCGTCATAGTAGTCTTTGCCTTGTGGGGCCTTAGTTTTTCAGCACTCGGTCGCCACAACCAGCTCCTCGCCCTTCCGCTTCTTGTCTTTCGACCTTGAGGATTCATCATGATCTCTTCTATCTTTCTGCGGGGGTCGGTCATCTCGGCATTACGCCAGCTCGTCCGAGGCGGCCGCATAGCGGTCGGCTAGAGCAAACATCTCGCGAGCCATGGTGGGTGGCTTTTGGGACATCTTTTTGATGAGATCAAGATCACTGACCCCCTTCTGGAAGGCAGCAATGACAACCGCATCGGAGACGTCCCGGACGATGTTCTTCTTTTGTGTGAATCTCTAGATGAAATCTCTCAGAGACTCGTTCTTCTTTTGATGAAGCTAGTATAGGTCCCAAGGAGTTCCAGGCTTCTCGAAAGTGCCCTAAAAGTTCGCAATGAACTGGCCACAGAGGTCACCCCAAGAGTCGATGGAGTCTCTTGGAAGCCTTATAAGCTACGCCTGTGCTGAAGGGACAAGCATGACTGGCAGGTAATTTGCCATTACATTGCAGTCACCTCCTGCTGCTTTTACCGCAAGGGAGTAAACCTGCAACCAAGCCTCCGGATCTCTTTCTCCGTCGAACTTGGTGATGCCCTTCGGATTGAATCTGAGAGGAGCCGCCCAGACCGTCCTCGGGTTATTACAAGGTTTAGTCATCCTAATTGAATTTGGAGGCTAACAGCGGACCGCCAAGGGTGCTCGCGGTGTTAGCACCCAAGCCCAACCGAGACAACGGTGAGACCCTTTGAATAACTCGACAACAATCCCGGTATTCCCCCAGTATGCGACCCAAAGCTCGCCCAGGATCCCCGCATACCGGTTTCCAATGCTGTATCAATTCAATTTGCATAAAGGGGGCAACGAACTCGGAACCCCACAACCAGAAACGCAACGCGGAAGCAAAACTAACAAAACAACATGGCACGAAGACAAAACCCCACGACCACGACCCACGACAACTACAAGGCACGAAGGCCGGCGAAGACAGGAGATAGAACAATAAGATAAAGTGAGTAATGACATACAACAGGGGTCAACTACAAAAGAAAACCAAGTACTACAAATAGATAAGACATCGTTTAAACTAACTATACAACAAAATAGGGCACATCCATTAAACTATACCCAAAATTAAAACATCTCCGGAAGTGTTCCGCCTCTGAACACTCCTGGGCGTGTAAGACGACGGTAGCCTCTACTCGGTGCCCCGCCCGGTCACCGATAGGCAGCAGGGGCAGAATTTACACCCCGCTGGATCCTCACCTGCAAAACCACAACAGTAGAAGCCTGAGTACGGAAGGTACTCACAAGGCTTACCCGTGGTCCATATACGACCGACTCGAAATTAAGGAGTATGCATTTGGAAGTAGCAAGGAAATCGCCTGAAGTTAACAATGCGAAAAGCTTAACTTTGTTGGTTATTTAGTATCGCTATTCAATTCACAAATTAAAGCGGTTGTAATGGCACCTACTTCTAGGGTGAAGTTCAACATTTAATATCAACAGAGCAAGTAATTTCATAACATTTTTGAGCTCAATCCCAGAGGCGAACTTCATTTCAAGTTGTTACTACGTTGAAGTGTGCTAAGATCAAGCGTGCTCATATCCGAGAGCGCGGCAATTCGAATCGCTTAATTAACCCTGCAGGGAAGCATTGACCGCACGACATGTGCCACGAAGGAACCTCATGTCAACCCTCCTCCCACCCATACCAATTCGTTGGGGCATCTTCATGCGGCCCGAGCACCTAGCACCCCCTCGAGCGGCCCAAGCCCGTCTTGGCCCTAGACAGTCGGCCTAAGCCTCGCCCTCAACCACATCTAACCGCATGAGGTCATGGCCCATCGAACGGCATGCGATGAAAGAAAAGCTTTACCGGCCCATTTCCGGCATGCGATCAACCAAGGTGTGCTCGATCAAAGGGCAAACAACGGATCGGTCCTCAATCGACACAGGCGAGACTACCACACTTGAGTCTCCACACCCAAGTGATCCAATTCTCTCACCCGGTCTCATTTCATATTCCACTTCTACTCATAACCATACCATTGCCACTACGACCCAATGTTTACAAAGTAAAACAACCTCATGCGATGGAACCATCCATCACTTGGCCCATACCCGACATCTAAGCAAACTAATCATGGACGCAATATAATTACCCATACTAGCTCCAAGGAAGGTGCTCATCAAGTACAAATGAGTGTACGTCCAACAATTAGGATCTAGCACTATTCCCACAATTAAACTCCTAATGCATACTTAAACGTCCAATAAGCAGTTTATTCACAAAAATAAGATTACAATTAGGGTTGAATATGCTTAGGTGCTTGCCTTGTACTTCTGCTTGTGGATCGACGACAAGTTGCTCGTCGGCAATCCCCTCAACTACGGTCACGTCAGTCACCGCGGTCTTGTTCTCTACACAAACACAATGCGTGAATGAGATGCATGCAAATGCAACTGGAAATGAAACACCAACGCAAACCCCACCGAACAGATCTGGTAAACCTGGACAGTCCGGGTATTTAATCCGGATAGTCCAGATAACTTGAACAGTCCGGACCATTTGTTCGGACACTCTGGACATGACGCAACTAGCCCAACTAACACGATGGATCGAAGTGCCGCCAGGCTCTACGGCCCCACGAGAACCCGATCTACCACTTTCCTACACTCGGCAAAGCCGGGGAAGCTTCGAGCTAGCCCAAATGCGAGGAAAGGACGCTCACATCTAAGAACCCCAACCAAAACCTAATCCAAATCTTAGAATGGCATCGCCCACCACCGATCTACAACCCTAACACCCAACATTGCATAATCCAACCCCCAAAACCAACCACCCACCAAAAACCCTAACACTCCCAAAGTTTATCTCCAACTCCCAATCTACACACCAAACCCCAAATCCAACCCCAAGGAATCCCTAGAACCCAAGAACCTATGAAGAGACTCCAAGAAGAGGCCTCACCTTCGAGGAGGATGAAGGAGAGGTAGAGGAAGCTGGGAAGGAGGAAGGGGACGCCGGCTTGGGGAGGAGCTTGAGGACACCGGGATGGAAGGAGTCACCGGGGAGGAGCACGGAAGGACGCCGGGGTCACCGGAGACGAGGGCGGGGTGGAGGAGAGGGGCACGGGCAGTGGGGAGCAATGGGTGGAAGAAGAAATGAGTGAGGAGCCACGAAATGGAGTTTTATACCTAAGTCCCGCAGGGTCCGGATACTCCGGACGTTCAACCCGGAGACTCCGGGTTGGGGTCTTCGGTAGGACTAACTCGGACACGCCAGACAATTAGTCTGGATACTCCGGGTTAGGGCGTTCGGGTGAGCTAATCCGGATACTCCGAATAATTTATCCGGACATTTCGGGTTACATCCGGATATTCTGGGTATTTCTTCTGGATATTCCGGATTTCCCAGAATTTTTGAAAGTGGGCCTTGACAAACCCTCCCCCCTTAAGGGAATCTCGCCCTGAGATTCAGAACCGACGCATAGGCAGGATAGAACGTGGATGGACAGTACGATCGTGCACTAATCGATACACCTTGAATTGCGGAAAAACTGTACACTGGTACTCACATAGTACGGAAGAACTCGGGATAGTCGGTCTTCAAATGATCTTTGGGCTCCCAAGTGTCTTCATCTTCGGTATGATTGCTCCACTGGACTTTGTAGAACTTGAGAGTCTTCCGACGTGTCTTGCGTTCAGCTTCTTCCAAAACTCGAATAGGATGTTCTTGGTATGACAGATCTAGTGCAGGCTGGACTTCGAGTTCATCCACCTCCAGCGACTCAAAAGGAGTACGGAGGCACTTCTTCAACTGAGATATGTGGAAAACATCGTGGACCATTGCCAGAGAGGGAGGAAGCTCCAGCTGATATGCCACTTGACCATGCCTCGTAAGGATCTGAAAAGGTCCTATGTAGCGAGGTGCTAGCTTTCCCTTGACCCCAAAACGACGGGTGCCCCGGAGAGGCGACACCTTCAGGTAGACATAATCACCAACGTCGAAGGAGAGGGGTCTCCTACAGCGATCCGCATAGCTCTTCTGCCGTGATTACGCTACCCTCAGATTTTCTTGAATGGTCTTCACCTTTTCTTCTGCAGCTTTAACCATATCCGGCCCAAAGAATGGTCGTTCTCCACTCTCAGACCAGTTCAGGGGTGTCCGACAGCTACGACCATAGAGTGCTTCGAAACGAGACATTCTGATGCTGGTTTGGTAGCTGTTGTTGTAAGCAAACTCGGCATATGGAAGGCACTCGTCCCATTTCTTCCCATAAGACAGAACACAAGCCCTCAACATATCCTCAAGAATCTGATTGACCCTCTCGGTTTGGCTGTCAGTTTACGGATGATACGTTGAACTGTGAAGTAGCTTGGTGCCCAATGCCGCATGCAAACTTCTCTAGAATTGGGAGACAAATTGAGAGCCCCGATCGGAAACTATTCGCTTCGGCACTCCATGAAGGCACATAATCCGGGATAGGTATAGCTCTGCATATTTGATGCCTCGGTAGGTGGTGCGAACGGCCAGGAAATGCGCGGACTTTGTCAACCAGTCGACTATAACCCATATCGAGTCATGACCAGCAGAGGTCGTCGGTAGGCCGGTGATGAAGTCCATGCCAATGTCTTCCCACTTCCAGCTGGGAATGGGCAATGGCTGAAGAGTGCCAGCTGGCTTAAGATGTTTCACCTTCACCCTTTTGCAGACGTCGCACTCAGCCACATAGCGAGCAATCTCACGCTTCATGCGAGTCCACCAAAACCGTTGCTTCAGGTCTTGGTACATTTTGTTGCTGCCCGGATGGATTGTGAGCAAAGAATTGTGGGCCTCATCAAGAATTCTTCTTCTCAACTCTTGGTCCTTAGGGACGACTAGGCGCTCGCCGAACCACAAAGTTCCACAGTCATCAAGATGGAAATCAAGGACTTGGCCGAAACTCATTCTGCTGCATATTTGGGCAACGTCACCGTCCCCCTTTTGAGCTTCCCTAATCTGATCCAACAGCGTGGAATTCAACTCCAGATTAGCTAAGGAACCTTCTTCAACCATCTCCAGATCGAGCTTCCGAAATTCCTCACAAAGAGTGGCACTCCGGGGTTGAAAGTGAGGCAATTGCATCGAGCCTTACGACTTAACGCGTCAGCCACCACATTGGCTTTTCCCGGGTGGTAATGCACCTCCAAGCTGTAGTCTTTGATCAACTCAAGCCATCTTCACTGCCTCATATTCATATCTGCCTGAGTGAAGATGTATTTGAGACTTTTGTGATCGATATAGACATTGCACTTTTTCCCAAGGAGATAGCACTACTACAGATCCGTACATCACAATCGGTTCTTTTTGGTCATCACAGTAGGTTTTGGTGGCGATACAAAGTCCAACGACAGTGATAAGGTAGATATATCACAGTCGGTTTTTAACCGACACTAATAATACATTATCACTGTCGGTTCTTTTTAGGAACCGACTGTGATATTACACTTATCACAATCGGTTTTCTCTTAGAACCGATTGCGATAAGTATAATATCACAATCGGTTCTTTTTTAGAACCGATACAAATGATTACATTATCACAATCGGTTCATTTGTAGAACCGATGGGGATAAGAATAATATCACAATCGGTTCATTTGTAGAACCGATTCAAATTATTACATTATCACAATCGGTTTTTATTGAAACCGATGGGGATAAGAATATTATCAAAATCGGTTCTTTATGCAAACCGATTGCGATACGAAACATATCCCAATCGGTTCCAGTAAGAACCGATTGTGATGATGTTACTGCCCATCGTCCGAAAATGGCCTCGCATTGACAATATGACACATTCATCACAATCCACAAAATCACAGAACATATACATCACAATCTACACACATTACATTCAAATTAATATTGTTTACAATCTGTAACAGATCACATTCACATTCAGATAAATTTTGTTTACACTTTATGGACTAGTATTTGCTTGAATTGTCTCTATATCTACCATCATCTGTTATAACTTCTGTCCAGTACCACTGGCATAAATGGTCTCGTAATTTCTTGAGATCAGTGTTGGTTAGGCTCTTCCGGATGATATCAAGGTCCTGCAAAATAGATAGTAGTGCACTAATATATTTAAGGCTTAAATTGGTATTGTAACATGCTGATAGTATTATGCTTGTAAACAAATATCACATAGACAGTAGTGCAAATAATCTGCTTTATACCTTAGGGAAAACATGTGAGCGACCAACCAAATTCAGCATGTGATGCATCACGTAAAAGCCACACAGATCATCGCACCCTTGTTGATGACACTGTGAACAAAGAAACTTAAATTAGGAGACGAATTAAAAATAGGTGTAAGAAAAAAATCCTATGATAGACACTTGTACCTTGAAGCGCTTCCACTTGAGTTTGGTGCCTTGTTTATCATTGTGTCGGCCACGTTCAACAACGTAAGACATGAAAGCCCTATACATTGGAGAGATGCCATGCATTGAGGTTAAAAATACCTAACGTAGTTCAATATGTAAAGTGTTAGGTTAGAGGAATGTACTTACTTCTGCAAAACAGGCTCGATCGCATAGTCCATCGGTCTATTTTCGAGTGAGTTCAACGTGTAGACCTTGTTTTGACTCGGAACAACCACAAGTAGAACCCAATGGTTGCTTATTAAATGGTACACAATGCAAGAGAATAAGTTAATACAAGGTTGAAGTGTGTACATGTAATTGAATTGTATAGTAGTACATACTCCTGGTGGTATGGGAAGAGAATGAAGTCCTTTTTTGCCTCCTCATGCAATGCCTGCTTGATGTATCCTGCAAGGAACTCCGATTGATACTTAACCATGGTCGCAGACACCATCTCGGGGTCGACAAACCCGACAGGGTGTCGACCCGTCACGGCTCGCTGCCTCATGATCCTGCAATTCATGTCAATTGTTAAAAAATATAATACAAAATCAATAAATAGTCATCTGATTGAGTATGGTGCGAGACTCACAGCGTCCAGGATCGTATGGTAGAAATATCGACGGCTTTCAAGCTGTACATAAAGTACAGATCCTCAAAAGCGGCCCAGGAAGGTCCCATCCTCGTTGCGGTGGAATTGGCCCGCTCGATACTTCACTATGAAATCGTGGCGAGGCTCGGCCTCATGTGACCTATCGATGTACCATCCGTGTAGGTGACGAGTGAACAAGCCCAAAGAATTCAATTCTTGGTTTGGGAGAAAGGGCTTTCCATGTATGTACCGCTTGTGATCATCAGGGTGCTCTGTGCCCTCTGACAACTTTGCCTTCTTCACGGAGGGACTCTCACGAACTCGCTTTGTATCTTTCGTCATCGTGGTAGAAGTCCTTTTCGCCCCACCTGCGCACCAAAGATTTGTAGCTGCGGCGTAGGTGCGGGAGGTGCAACTGCAGCGTAGGTGTAGGAGGTGCACTGCGGCGTAGGTGCAGGTTGTGTAGCGAGGCGAGGAGCATGTGCAGCGAGCGAGGAGCGATAGTAGGAGGAAGCGAGAGTAGCGGCAGGAGTAGTACCAGGAGCAGCGGCGATAGTACCAGCAGCGATAGCGATGCAGCGGCAGAGTAGGAGGAGCGATATGAGAGCAGCACGATGGCGATAGCAGGAGGAGCACCAGATGGTAGGAGGAGCGATGGTAATGAGAGCGACACGATGCGATGCAGTACTAGTAGTAGCGAGTAGTAGCGATAGTAGCGATAGCGATGAGCGACAATAGCGATACCGATGTAGTAGTAGTAGCAGCGATGCGCGATGGCAGCGATAGTAGCAGCGATGGCAGTAATAGCGATAGTACCAGCAGCAGGAGGAGGTGCTTGCACTACGACACCCGTCGCGGGCCACTTGATGAACGACATCTGTGCTTGCCCGAGAGTGGTGATATCTTTGTTCGGGGGGAACTCCAGGGCATGAGACATGTAAACATCGTGGACATAGTCCACCTGCACCCTCATGTAGCCCATCCCCAAAGGTATACCATGCACCGTGTCATCCTCGTTGCATGGAAATGCAACCCCGCACGCAGCCTCAATCTGTATTCCGTCGTTGATCAGGACTAGCCGGCACTTGGCAGGACCCTGCAAGAAGTGATCAGCATCTTCATCATAATCTGTGTTAAGCTTACTCATGTACCTTTTGGTCTGAAACAATTATTACCTTGAGGTGTGGAATGCACAGTTCCTTATTGGAAGCGCAGCTGCTAGGGCGTAGCATAGGCGATGGTTGAGGAATCGATTACGGGAGAACATCGCCATCATCTCAGCCATCATCTCGGCCTTTAACTCCTCCTTCAACTCCTCCTTCATCTACAAACGGATCCGCGCCTCACGTGCTTCCCATGATCTTGCCACAGCCTTTGGGCGCGCTCTCCTCTACAAAGAAGGACCTCTTCGTATACCCCGCACTGCGGCAAGCACCCGCCCCTTATGATCGGGCTTCCGATTACCGAACACAGATGTCCCTTGACCCTTGGCTTTCAAATGCTCCTTGCTCTTTACGCAGGCTTACCTCCTCCTGCAGTCGCAAATATAAATTATTACTAAAATACAATGGGAATATAATATGCAATGTACTATGTTAGATATCTTACGATGGTCGTGACGATCTGTGCGATCGCGGGGTTTGGAATGACAATCGGCCGTCGAGGTTTTCTTCGTCCTCGCTAATACCCGATCGTGTGCCCGCTCCTCGCATATGTGGGAGTAAGGCATCGTTGTCCCGAAGGTTGCACACTCGGAGGCTAGTCGCACCCACTCTGCCTTCTTCCCTCGTGCACTCCACCGAACCGAGGTGGTGCGCGTGTGTGTTACGCCTCTGTATAGCGATATTCTTCTCTCTCAGCTCCTCCGCCTCGGGCGTATTCCTCATCCTTGCGAACTCCTCCCAAACCTCGGGTGTAACAAATGAATACCTTTGGAAGGGAGTACGGTCTTTCAACACGAACTCGGCATGCATGGTCACCCTGAAATGCCTCAAAGCCACACCCATTCTCTTCAAGGTGTACCGTCTCGCATTGATTTCATCTTCCTCTGGTATAATCCATTTTCCCTTAACTTCGTCCCATAGTCGGTTCTTACGCTCAAGTAAACTTACTTCCTTCCTCTAGTCCTTAATTGTGATCGGCACTCGCTCCCTCACCAATTGGCCGAGAAAAGAGGAGTAGCGCCCCTTAAACGGGCCAGGACCCGTGCAAACCCCCCTGGCATTGAAGTGGAGCACTTGCGGCGTTCTCCCTGTGGCTCCTTTATTTGGTCCTCGGCCTTTCTAACCTTCCTCGATGGGGTAGCAGGACCTTCTTCTCTCTGGCGTTGAGCCGGTGCTCTCTCTTTGCGACATTTGAAGTAAGTGCGTATATGTCAAACCTAAACTTCATGAGAGGAAGCAATTCAAATTTCACATAATAGAAAGCAATTCACATGTCTATCTCAGACCGACTAAATGCGTGCGTGCCAACGATGACTCCTAATCTCTAATTAGGTTAGGTCCTAATCCCATTCGAGGATATGTGGTTCGAGCAAGTTCCTAAGGCTGTTGTACAACTCTAGGGAAAATTTGGCAAGATCTCATTTGTTCTCCAAATACACGTCTCGACAACAGGTCAAGAGGGTGTGTATTCGAAGAACACCAGGAGATGCTTTGAAACTTTCTAGAGTTTGTACAACAAATTTTAGGAACTTGCCCGAGCCACATATCCTCAACTAATCAAAACGTGGACAATTGAGATCGCTTATTTATAAATATGCCATTTTAGCATACTTATAAACAAGCACCCTCGAACGGGAGACGCATAGGTTACGCAACTAAACTCGATAATAAAGTGCGATAATATAGCATGTGTTACAAGTTTCAAATTGCAATGATGGATTGCTCTCGATTGCTATAGAAGGGTTGCTAAATTAATTAGCCGTCCAACTTCTAGATGGCCAATATATCACCGGCTATTACATCTAAAAATTTCAGGATTACAACCCTAGAACAACCTTTGCTCTATACAGAAAACAACAAGTACAAGATAACACGTAATGAATATAGCACTAATCTAACCCTACCACAATGCATTAAGAGCAAGTGCCACCAAATTGTCACTAAGAGCATAAAGGAATAAGCACAGACCTTTGCTCGACCCTAGAACAATGCATTAAGAGCAAGTGGCACCAAATTGTCAGCTAAGAGCAGTGTTGTTCTAGGTCTAGCAAGTTCCTTTAATGATCAGATTAATCAAGCCTCATTCAAAAGCAATCATCATCGAGCTATTTACAACCAATTACAGCCCACAGTCCGAAATGCATCTTACAGTGCGCCGAACCGAGTCGGCAATGTGGGAGGAGCCGATGGGGGACGCGCCGATGGGGGGGAGGAGCCGGAGGGGGAGGCGCCGAGGGGGAGGCGCCCACGGGGTACCCGCCAATGGGGGGAGGAGCCGGAGGGGGAGGCGCCGGTGGGGGAGGTGGTCGAGCTAGGGTGTGGGAGGAGCCGGAGGGGGAGGACCCAGAGGGGGAGGCGCCGGGTGGGGGGGAGGCGCCCACGGGGTACCCGCTAATGGGGGAGGAGCCGGGGGGGTGTGGGAGGAGCCGGAGGGGGAGGTGGTCGAGCTAGGGTGTGGGAGGAGCCAGAGGGGGAGGCGCCCACGGGGTACCCGCCGATGGGGGAGGCGCCGGGGGGGGGAGGAGGCGGAGGGGGAGGCGCCGGTGGGGGAGGTGGTGGAGCTAGGGTTGTTGAATGAATTGAAACGAAATCAGTGCGCGCCGAAATGAACTGAGTGTGTGCGCCGAAATGAAAATGCTCTGGGTTTTATCACGGTCGGTTCTATAGAAAAACCGATCGCAATATGTGGAGTATCTGTGTCGGTTCTATATAAAAACCGATCGCAATATGTGGAGTATCTGTGTCGGTTCTTTAAAAGAACCGATCGTAATTATACTATCTATGTCGGTTTCCTAAAGAACCGATTGTGATGACTATGATCCAATTTCTAATTTTTTTTAAAACAGAGTCTTCATTCAAAAGAGTCGAAAAGTCAAATCTTTTTCAAATTTGCTATACTATAAGATCCATTTGACATATATATTCTACAAAATGCTACATTATACAGGGAATTCTTACAACTTAATTTATTTAAAATACAACCCTTCTTGATGATCTACACGCATGTAATGTGTTCCATGTGTGCCGTCGTCACCGCTAAGACATGCCCCATCTGCAAACGGAGGTGTTTCATCAAATTGGTTGTACTCTTCTTCATCTACGACATTTTCAACTCCAACAATCCTCCTCTTGCCATGAAGTCTGACGTGCAACCTCGGATTGGCCGGATCACGCATACGTAGAAAACTTGATTTGCTTGATTTGCGAGGGCCGAGCGGTTCATCTCTGTAGGCCACTCTATTCGAGATCAACAAGTGTAAAACCTGTCTTGTCGACCTTAACTCCGTGAGGAAGTCTCACCCACTTACATCGGAACAATGGAACTTGGTATATTCCGTAGTCGAGCTCCCATATTTCTTCGATCATCCCGTAGTAATGATTCATTGCAGTTGGCGATCCTCTAATTGAGTGATCATCGGACAAAGCATCTATGCTCACACCACTGTTTTGCATTGTACTCTTTGCATCTTGACTTTCAGTATAAAATGTGTAGCCATTAATATCGTAACCTTGCCATGTCTGTATATTAAATCTTGGTCCGTCAGCCAACCATTTGTCATCCTCGGTACTAACGGAGACCTTCACCTTTTCTTTGGACCATGTGAGGAATCGATCGTTGTGTTCTCGTGTGATGGAAAGCTCATCCATAAGTGGATTCTCTTCCCGTAATATCAACTTGTCTTTGTTGGATGTATGGATGAACCTTATTTGTGTTGCAAGACTGTGAACTGCGCTTTACAGTACATATCAAATTGTGGGCTCATTAGATTTGACCCAATGGTTCCTTTGCCACCAAGTCTGCCCTAATGACGAGATATAGGAACACCAATCGGTTGTCTTTTACCTAGGTAGTCCACGCAGAACTCAATAACCTCTTCAGTCCCATAACCTTCAATAATACTACCCTCAGGCTTCGACCTATTCCTCACGTATGACTTTAATATACCCATGTACCTCTCGAACAGATACATGTAACGCAGGAATGCGGGTCCACAAATCTTAATCTCTCTAACAAGGTGAACAACGAGGTGGACCATGACGTCGAAGAACGACGGGAAATGCATCTCAAGGCGACAAAGAGTCTGCACCACCTCACTCTGTAAGTTGTCCAAAGATATCGGGATCAATAACCTTGCATGAAATCGCATTGAAGAAATAGCATAGCTTCGTGATTGCCAACCTGGCGTCATCTGGTAGGATATTTACGATTGCAACAGGGAGCATTTGGGTCATCAAGACATGACGATCGTGGGACTTCATACCGATCAACTTCAAATCATCCATAGACACAAGCTTCTTAATGTTTGCGGAGTAGCCCGATGGAACTTTAATATCGTGGAGACACTTGCAGAGGTCTTCTTTCTCTTTCTTGGATAAGGTGTAGCATGCAGCGGGGATGTACGGCCCTTTTCCATCCTCCTCCATCACTGCAAGCTTGGGCCTGATCCCCATGTAGGTCATATCGCGGCGAGCATTCACACCATCCTTTGTCTTCCCAGGTATGTTCAGCAGGATGCCTACCAAATTATCACAAACATTTTTCTCAACGTGCATGACATCAATACATTGACGGACATCTAACTCCTTCCAATATGGTAAGTCCCAAAATATCGACCTCTTTTTCCAAATGGTCCTAGGACGAACAGATTTACGGCTCTTACCATACTGAACATCGATATCCTCTACGCGTGAATATACTTTCCTTCCAGTCATAGGCTGCGGGGCTGCACGAACTTCCCTCTTTCCATCAAATTTGTCATCCATCTTATGATATCGATGACTTCGGGGTAGAAACCTTTGGTGACCCATGTACACCGTTTTCCTCGAATTCGGCAGCCACAAGCTATCAGTGTCCTCTTCACAAATTGGACAAGCTTTGGCTCCCTTCGTGCTATAGCCCGCCAAATTACCAAGGGCTGGAAAATCATTTATGGTGCAAAATATCATAGCCCGTAGGGTGAAGTTCTCCCTTTTGTATGCATCCCACACCTCAACCCCCACATTCCACAATTTTACCAAATCCTCAATTAGTGGTGATAGGTACACATCAATATCATTACCCGGCTGTTTGGGTCCTGAGATTAGCAACGACATCATGATATACTTCCGCTTCATGCATAACCAAGGAGGCAAATTGTAGATACACAACAAAAGCGGCCAGAAATCTTGTGTCGATTGCTCATATTACCAAGCAGATTCATACCATCCGTACTCAATCCAAATCTTATGTTCCTCATCTCGGCACCAAACTCCTCATGTTGCCAATTAATGTTTCTCCATTGAGCCGAATCAGCGGGATGTCTCAACTTGCCATCTTCCTTTCGAGATTCATAATGCCAACGCAACAATTTTGCCTCTTTAGGATTTGCAAATAACCGCTCTAAATGGGGAATGATGGGCAAATACCATAACACCTTGGCTGGTGCCCCTTTTTTCACATCTTCACCGTCGTCAATTCGGTTCTTACGCTTCTTGTCATTACGCTTCTCATTTTGTTTGTATCGGGGTACACCACAAACAGGACAAATGCGCAGATCCTTATAGACGTTGCGGTATAGTATGCAATCATTTGGACATGCATGTATCCTTTCTATTTCCATTCCCATGGGACATAATAGCTTCTTCGCTTCATAAATACTTGTTGGCAACTCGTTTCCCTCTGGAAGCATATCCGATAGAAGTATTAAAAGTGCATTGAAACTTGTATCTGTCCAACGGTGTTTTGCCTTCAGTTCAAACAATGCAAGGACCGAACCCAACTTGGTGTATTCCCCTTTGCAACCTGAAAACAATGGTTTGGCATCGTCATCCATCAAGCTTTTAAATTTTTCGAACTCTCTGTCCGTGTAATTTCCCTCCACATCCCGCAACATTTGATCTAAATTATCGTCATCAAACATATCACACTCCGACTTGTGATCGGCTTCGAGCATGTCTTCGTTGCATAGCACAGAGGTACTACCTATCTCCCCATGATGGATCCAACACGTGTAATTCCTCACGAAGCCACGTCGAATCAAATGCCCTTCAATTTGAGCTGAGTTGTTAAATCTCCTGAGATTGGTGCAATCAATACAAGGACAATATATGAACTTTACACCCCTCATAACCATATCTTCTTCTGCAATTCTTATGAACTCCTTAACTCCCCTCTGAAATTCAGCACTCACACGGCTTTTGTGATACATCCATTCTTCACGGTCCATCTACAAGTAAACCACAAACAATAAATTAATAATGCCCTAATCAATGAAATAAAAGAAGGGTTGAACCCGAAAACAAAGTTTTTTTGTTGAATGATCTTAAAGAAACGTATATCTGTAGACCGACTAAGTACGTACGTACCAACGATGACTCCTAATCTCTAAGTAGGTTAGGTCCTAATCCCATTCGAGGATATGTGGTTCGAGCAAGTTCCTAAGATGTTGTACAAACTTTAGAGAAAATTTCGGCAGCATCTCCCCGCTGTTCTCCAAATACACGTATCGACAACATGTCAAGAGGTGTGTATTCGGAGAACATTGGCCAGGGAGATGCTGCCGAAACTTTCACTACAGTTTGTACAACAGCTTAGGAACTTGCCCGAGCCACATATCCTCGAACTGTCCAAAAAACGTGGACAATTCGAGACTGCTTACTTATAAATATGCCATTTTAGCATACTTATAAACAAGCACCCTCGAACGGGAGACGCATAGGTTCTGTGACCTAATTAACTATTATATATAATTGATCATATTAATTATATTAAAACAATTATGACATGTAATGTACACATTCACCAAATAAAAAAATTAATTTAAGTCCTACTGCAATATTGAAGAGATTTCTAAGAATTAATGCTGGTCACCTTTCGAGGAAAACCACAAACGAGGGGAAATCTAGCTCCTGATCAAGCTAGCTAGGGTTTCAATTAACGGAGACCTTCAACGCACCGATCTCCTCCACCATACACTCTGCTAATGAGACTAAATCAAAATCGAATAATGTACGTTAATACAACATTGAAGGGATTCGAAGGAATGGGGCCCACCTTTTGAATAAAGCCACAGGTAAGATAATTTGGAAAATAGAGAAATCGCCTAGCGAACTAACTCGACGAGAGTTAATAAGTTCATTCCCGAGTCCAGACGGTACATATAAAACCTAGCGAGCCTCATCACAATCGGTTCTATAGAAGAACCGTTTGTGATTAATTAGTTATCACCGTCGCTTATATGTAAAACTGACTGTGATAATTTGATTCTCAACACTGTCGGTTTCTTTATAGAACCGACACAGATAATGTATCTGTGTCGGTTCTCAAGAAGAACCGACTGCAATAACTTAAGTCAAAATAGTCGGTTCGGGATATGAACCGACACGGATATTAATCGACCCCCTCAGCTTCCCCGCCAATTTGACCGTTCAAACATATAACTCCTTTCAAATAGCTCCTTTCTAATCATCGGTAGTACTCGGGCAAGGTCTGATCGCGTTCCATTCCTCCGGCAAGGTCTGATCGCGTTTTCTTCTCTCCTACAAGGTCTGACTCCTCCGGCAATGGCAGCAATGGGTCCATTCTTCTCTTTCATATAGCTCTCCATGCATATAGCTCCTTTCTACTCTTTCATGTAGCTCCTTTCTTCTCTGCAAGGTCTGACTTCTCCTTTCGACCGCAGTAATGGCAGCGCCCCCTCCTTCTCGGCAGAGTCGACTCACGGTGGAGTCACCGTCTGATCCTCCACCGCCACGGCGGCTGCCTCAGCCTCCGGCACCTCACTCCGGCGTGGCGCCAGCGCCCCACCTGTCTCCCGTCGTCCCTCCCGGCGCCTCACCCCATTCTGGCGCCTCCAAAGGCAGCAGGAAGCGCCCCAGAGATGACGACGATGACGACGACGACGAGGACGACGACTACGAGGAGGACGACGACGACTATGAGGGGGACGACGACGACGACAACGACGAGGAGGAGAAGGAGGAGGAGGAGGAGGAGAAGGAGGCGGAGTACTACGCGCCGATCACCATAGGGACCGGCGCGTCGTCTAGATCGGGTTCATCATCGGAGGATGAACCATCACTAGTCCGCGTAGTCTCCAGCGACTCTGGCGACTCTGGCGACTCGGGTCACTCGGATGACTCGGTTGACTCGGGTTACTCGGGCCAGAGCCGCGAGTCGTAAATTTAATATATTAGGTGTAATGCAGTCCCCCTTTATATGTTTACTAATTATAAACAATGGATGTGGTGATATATTGTAATGAAATACAGCTTGTTTAATATATTAGGGTTGTTGGCCTAGTGCAGATGAAGTCTATTAATTTGCCTTTACACTCTATTTTGAATCTCTTTTATATTTTTGTGCATTGTATCTTTCTAATGTTCTGTTGTTCCAAGTCAAAATGTTTCATGTCCTATTGATAAAAAAAACAAGTATAATGTGTGGAATGGTATATATATTATTATTATCTGCTACATGCATGCTACTATAATGTTATATATAATTTGCATCACTACATGTGTCTATATAAATTGTCTGAGAGTTGAACCGCGAGTTGGGATTCTAGCAGATCGGTACTGTTCATCGTCCGAAAATACAAGTTTGCACAAATATTAAAGCATGAATGAAGGGTACAAGAGGTCTGTGTTGTGATTCTAGCAGAGCGGGCTATGTTGGAGTTTGTTTTTTTCTTCTTCCCTGAAGGGGAAATGTGTGAGTGGAGGATATCACAAAAACTATGTTTCTAATGAACTGTTCTTGGTTGCACCTAATGGTGTTGCCAAAAAATCATCACAATCGGTTCTGGAAAAGAACTGATTGTGATAACCCCTGTGCTCATCACAATCGGTTTCTTCCCAAAACCGATTATGATAATACCTTCTCATTACAATCGGTTCTGGAAAAGAACTGATTGTGATAACCCCTGTGCTCAGGACAATCGGTTTCTTCCCAAAACCGATTGTGCTAATACCTACTTATTACAATCGGTTTTAGATAAAAACCGATTGTGATAACAAAATTATTATCACAATCGGTTCTTATCTAGAACCGATTGGGATTATTATCATATCACAATCGGTTCTCTCTCAGAACCGATTGTGATAACCTGTTACCAAGATTTCCAAATGGAATATGCTTATCACAATCGGTTCTGAAGTCAAAAGTTTAGAACCGACACAGATGAAGCGATAGTAATGTGTCATTCTGTAGTAGTGTAGTGGCGCCAAATTTTCAAAGCATGGACCACTACAGCAAGCTCCAAGTCATGGGTTGGGTAGTGCTCTTCATGATGATTCAATTGCCATGATGCATAGGCAACAACCCGGCTTTCTTGCATGAGCACGCGGCCAAGGCCGATGCTTGATGCATCGCAATAAACATCAAACGGTTTGTGGATGTCCGATTGTGTGAGGATAGGAGCTATAGTCAAGCGCTGCTTTAGAGTCTGGAATGCTCTCTCACAGCCCACAGACCATTTGAACTCAGCACCCTTTTTCAGCAGCTCCGTCATGGGCTTGGCAATCTTCGAGAAGTCTTGAATGAATCGGCGGTAATAGCCTGCAAGCCCAAGAAAACTATGAATCTTGGTGACTGTCTTGGGTTGCTACCACTTGAGGACATCCTGTACCTTGCTTGGGTCGACAGTGACACCTCGCTCGGAAAGGACATGTCCTAAGAAGGATACCTCTTTCAGCCAAAACTCGCACTTGCTGAATTTGGCATAAAGGTGATGTTCCCGAAGTCTCCCGAGAACAATATGAAGATGCCTGGTATGCTCTTCTTCATTAGCTGAATAGACTAGGATGTCATCAATGAATATGACCACAAAAGAATCTAGCTCCTCCATGAAGATAGAGTTCATGAGGTACATGAAGTACGCCGGTGCATTCGTTAGACCGAACGACATGACGTTGTACTCATATAACCCATATCGGTTGGAGAATGCTGTCTTTAGGACATCCTCAGCCCGAATCTTGATCTGATGGTACCCGAGCCTCAAGTCAATCTTGGAGAACACCCGTGCACCAGCAAGCTGATCAAACAGGATATCGATCCGAGGCAGAGGGTACTTGTTCTTGACCATGACTGCGTTCAAGGGACGGTAGTCCACGCACAGACGAAGAGAACCGTCCTTCTTGGTCACGAACAGAGCCGAGCAGCCCCAAGGTGAGGAGCTCGGGCGAATGAATCCCTTGTCCATCAATTCCTTCAGCTGAGTCTTTAGTTCAGCCAATTCATTTGGTGGCATCCTATACGGCCGCTTGGATACAGGAGCAGCCCCAGGCTGAAGCTCCACTACGAACTCAATGTCCCGATCGGGCGGCATCCTTGGCAGTTCTGCGGGGAACACATCCAGGTACTCCGAAACCACGGGAATGGATTCTAATTCTTCAACTTCGGTGCCATTCAAGGAACAAAGGGTGGCCTTGCCATCATCAAGGAGTAGAGTCAGCAAGTCGCCCTTCGGTCCCCTGAGCGAGATGGAACGACAAGAGCAATCTAGAATGGCCTGCTGCCTTGTGAGCCAATTCATGCCCAAGATGACGTCCATCCCACGAAGGTCAAGGAGCAGTAGGTTGATAAGGAATGGTACCCCTTGGACTAACACAGTGGCTTTCGGGACCATTTGATTAACAATAACCTTGGAACCTGGTGCTTCAATTTGGAAGGAAGTGTGGCTACAACTCGCTTTCATTTGATGCTGCACGACAAATCCTCACTAATGACGGAATGGGAAGCCCCTGAGTCAAATAACACCCTAGCAGCATGTCCCTCAATGCATAACGTACCCGTCAGCACGGTGGCGCCCTCAGGAATCGCCTCAGCATCCACATAGTTGACTCGGCCACGGCTTGGCGCAGGAAGTGGAGGTGGTGCAGTCGCGCCTTGAGGTCTTGGGGCATTGGGATTGTTGCCCCTCCTTAGGAAGGGACAGTCGCGAATGAAGTGCCCCGCACGCCCACAGTTGTAACATGGGCCCGGTCTAGAGCTCGTCACAACACGCACTTCGGGCTGTGGCTGTGGAGGCTGTGGAGCAGCGACAGGAGGCCGGGCCATTCCAGCCGGCAGGGGAGGTGCAGGAACAGTGGCCCTCGGTGGTGGATAAGCAATCCGTGCCCGCTGTGAACTGCCACCTGCTGAGTACTGTACCGCCCTCTTCCACTTCTTCTCATCTTGATGACTCCTCATCTTGTGCTCTACGGTGATCGCCCGACTCACCAAGGCATTGAAGTCGGGGAAATCACAAACAGAGAGCCTATCCTGCATCTTTGCCGTCAGGCCACTCATGAAACGGTCTTGCTTCTTCTGATCCATGTCGACTTCCTCTGGCGCATATTGAGCCGAGTAGTTGAACTCCCGTGAGTAGTCCATCACTGACTTGCTCAACTGCTTGAGGGCAAGAAACTGCTGCTTCTTGATGTCCATGAGTCCTTTCGGGATGTGATAAGCCCGAAAAGCCTCATGGAACTCCGCCCAAGTCACCTGATGACCGGCTGGCTGCATGACCACGAAGTTGGCCCACCACGCTCCAGCAGGACCTTGAAGCTGCTGCGCTGCAAAGGGAGCCTTCTGCAGGTCCTCGCAGTAGATAAGAGCAAACTT
Source organism: Rhipidocladum racemiflorum (assembly GCA_036346355.1). Classification (NCBI taxonomy): domain Eukaryota; kingdom Viridiplantae; phylum Streptophyta; class Magnoliopsida; order Poales; family Poaceae; genus Rhipidocladum; species Rhipidocladum racemiflorum. Next base: position 45,084,570 of record CM070574.1, on the reverse strand, counting down.
CTGCTCTAACGTACGCATCCAGTCGTCAGCTTCCAAGGGATCAGTGGCCCGGGAGAACGTCGGCGGCTGAGTGTGCAGGAAATCCAGGTAGCCATTGGGTCGGCCTCGCCCATCACCACGACCACCTGGAGCAGCTTGGTTCTGGACAAGCATCTCCAAAATCTGGCTGGTGGCCTGCTGGTTCTGCTCCGAACGCAGCAAGACATCCAGCAGGTTGGGAGGAGGAGGCGGATTGCTACCGCCAGGCTGCGATCGCCCAGTGCCATCATCACCTCCCAAACCGCCGCGGGTCCTCATTCTGCCATCAATCAAGTCAGACAACAAGAGTTAGACTCCACACGGATAGGATAGGTCTTGAACTTAATAAACCCGCAAACTACCCCCAAGTCAGACTGTAGTACCCCACACTGGAGTCCAACAAGTCTAACACACTCAAAACATAGTTTATGATGCAAATTGCATGGCACATGCATGATATGACATGAAATGCACGATTCCAACGTAACCCATACTCACTACACATATACATAGGGCGGGGTATAAGTATAAGTACTACTTCTACTTAATGCATTATGACAGTCCTAATCAATTCCTTAAGTGGTCATCAAGTTTCGGGTTCGTCTTCATGCACCTTGCTCTGATACCAGCTTTGAGAGGAGCCACCCAGACCGTCCTCGAGTTATTAGAAGGTTTAGTCGTCCTAATCGGATTTGGAGGCTAACAGCGGACCGCCAAGGGCGCTCGCGGTGTTAGCACCCAAGCCCAACCGAGACAACGGTGAGACCCTTTGAATAACTCAACAACAATCCCAGTATTCCCCCAGTATGCGACCCAAAGCTCGCCCAGGATCCCCGCATACTGGTTTCCAATGTTGTATCAATTCAATTTGCATAAAGGGGGCAACGAACTCGGAACCCCACAACTAGACACGCGACACGGAAGCAAAACTAACCAAACAACACGGCACGAAGACAAAACCCCACGACCACGACCCACGACAACAACAAGGCACGAAGGCCGACGAAGACAGGAGATAGAACAATAAGATAAAGTGAGTAATGACATACAACATGGGTCAACTACAAAAGAAAACCAAGTACTACAAATAGATAAGACATCGTTTAAACTAACTATACAACAAAACAGGGCACATCCATTAAACTATACCCAAAAGTAAAACATCTCCGGAAGTGTTCTGCCTCTGAACACTCCCGGGCGTGTAAGACGACGGTAGCCTCTACTCGGTGCCCCGCCCGGTCACCGATAGGCAGTAGGGGCAGAACTCACACCCCGCTGGATCCTCACCTGCAAAACCACAACAGCAGAAGCCTGAGTACGGAAGGTACTCGCAATGCTTACCCGTGGTCCATATACGACCGACTCGAAAGGAGTATGCATTTGGAAGTAGCAAGGTAATCGGCTGAAGTTAACAGTGCGGAAAGCTTAACTTTGTTGGTTATTTAGTATCGCTATTCAATTCACAAATTAAAGCAGTTGTAATGGCACCTACTTCTAGGGTGAAGTTTAACATTTAATATCAACAGAGCAAGTAATTTCATAACATTTTTGAGCTCAAGCCCAAAGGTGAACTTCAGTTCAAGTTGTTACTACGTTGGAGTGTACTAAGATCAAGCGTGCTCATATCCGAGAGCGCGGCAAGTCGAATCGCTTAATTAACCCTGCAGGGAAGCATTGACCGCACGACATGTGCCACGAAGGAACCTCATGTCAACCCTCCTCCCACCCATACCAATTCGTTGGGGCATCTTCATGCGGCCCGAGCACCTAGCACCCCCTCGAGCGGCCCAAGCCCGGCTTGGCCCTCGAGAGTCGGCGTAAGCCTCGCCCTCAACCACATCCAACCGCATGAGGTCATGGCCCATCGAACGGCATGCGATGAAAGAAAAGCTTTACCGGCCCATTTCCGGCATGCGATCAACCAAGATGTGCTCGATCAAAGGGCAAACAACGAATCGGTCCTCAATCGACACAGGCAAGACTACCACACTTGATTCTCCACACCCAAGTGATCCAATTCTCTCGCCCGGTCTCATTTCATATTCCACTTCTACTCGTAACCATGCCGTTGCCACTGCTACCCAATGTTTACATAGTAAAACAACCTCAAGCGATGGAACCATCCATCACTTGGCCCATACCCGACATCTAAGCAAACTAAGCATGGACGCAATATAATTACCCATACTAGCTCCAAGGAAGGTGTTCATCAAGTACAAAGGAGTGTACTTGCAACAATTAGGATCTAGCACCATTCCCACAATTAAACTCCTAATGCATACTTAAACGTCCAATAAGCAGTTTATTCACAAAAATAAGATTACAATTAGGGTTGAATATGCTTAGGTGCTTGCCTTGTACTTCTGCATGTGGATCGACGACAAGTTGCTCGTCGGCAATCCCCTCGACCACAGTCACATCAGTCACCGCGGTTTCGTTCTCTACACGAACACAATGCGTGAATGAGATGCATGCAAATGCAATTGGAAATGAGACACCAACGCAAACCCCACCGAATAGATCAGGTAAACCCGGACAGTCCGGGTATTTAATCCGGATAGTCTGGATAACTCGGATAGTCCGGACCATTTGTCCGGACACTCCGGACATGACGCAATTAGCCCAACTAACACGATGGATCGAAGTGCTGCCAGGCTCTACGGCCCCGCGAGAACCCGATCTACCACTTTCCTACACTCGGCAAAGCCGGGGAAGCTTCAAGCTAGCCCAAATGCGAGGAAAGGACGCTCACATCTAAGAACCCCAACCAAAACCTAATCTAAAGTTTAGAATGGCATCGCCCACCCCCGATCTACAACCCTAACACCCAACATTGCATAATCCAACCCCCAAAACCAACCACCCACCAAAAACCCTAACACTCCCAAAGTTTACCTCCAACTCCCAATCTACACACCAAACCCCAAATCCAACCCCAAGGACTCCCTAGAACCCAAGAACCCATGAATAGACTCCAAGAAGAGGCCTCACCTTCGAGGAGGATGAAGGAGAGGAAGAGGAAGACGGGAAGGAGGAAGGGGACGCCGGAGTGGGGAGGAGCTCGAGGACACCGGGATGGAAGGAGTCACCGGGGAGGAGCACATAAGGACGCCGGGGTCACCAGAGACATGGGCGGGGTGGAGGAGAGGCGCACGGGCAGTGGGGAGCAATGGGTGGAAGAAGAAATGAGTGAGGAGCCACGAAACGGAGTTTTATACCTATGTCCTGCAGGGTCCGGATACTCCAGACATCCAACCCGGAGACTCCGGGTTGGGGTCTTCGGTAGGACTAACTCGAACACTCCGGACAATTAGTCCGGATACTCCGGGTTAGGGCGTTCGGGCGAGCTAATTCGGATACTCCGGATAATTTATCCGGACATTCCGGGTTACATCCGGATATTCCGGGTATTTATTCCGGATATTCCGAATTTCCTAGAATTTTTGAAAGTGGGGCCTTGACAAAATCCATCAAGCCACTGCACTCGGCGGAGGCGCATCGTGAAGGCCTTAATTCCATCATGGGTTCCTCATCCCGCCTAAGGTGGCGACGCGGTGGGGAAACCGCTCGGCTATCACCACTCCACCGCGGGCTTCGTTGGTTTCTGCGATAATCATGCCCAGTCGCTGGTTCTCGGTGGCGTCTCCTGTCTTGGCTATGATTGATGCCTAAACGCTCGTACTCGACTTCGTGCCAACGCCGCTCATCCTCCTCTCGTTCTTGCCTCCTGGCATCCAGGTTTCGACGAAGATCACGGGGGATGGTGGAGCGGACATCTTTGTCACGAAGAGTCCTATGCCGACTGCTTCCCGTTCGACTGCGACTTGTCTGGCTATCGGGTGTGTACGTCTCTCCCCGAGAGGCCTTGGTCGTCTGGCCATGCTGGTTCTGCTGGATCGCGGTGGCCGTCACCATGGCCTTGACTTGGGCCATGATCGGCTCGGACTGTTCAGCTCAATCATCGGGCCCAGTGTGTCCAAGAGGATATTGGTGGCCACGATGTTCTGCTGCGGCATACAGAAAACTGACTGGTTTCCCATCTTCGTATGCATAATGTCGTCATTGACAGCGCGCGCTCAATTTTGCTGTGACCGGGCGTGCGCGTCCTGCTCCTCATCCCAGACGGGCTCCGTGTTCCCTTCTTCGGCTCCCCCTCGATTATGTGATTCGGGCATGTCCTTCCCGATCACAAACACCGAGCAAAAGCCGAGCGGATCTTCAGATTGGATCTGATATGCTCCGACGGGGATGAGGAAGCCAAGGTCGTTGGTGATGAAGTGAAGAATCCCAAAGCAAGAAACTTGCCCCGGGATGAAGGTGATGTCGCTACTGAAAGCCATCAAAGTTGCCTGCATTGATCTTCGCGCACCCCTACCTGGCGCACCAATTGTCGATGTTCGGTATCGGCAATGAATGTGGGGATGTATGTGTGCAGGGTTAGACGCTAGATCAATAACTCAATGGTAACACAAGATGAAGGTTTAGATAGGTTCAGGCCCTCTGCGGTGGAGGTAAAACCCTAGTCCTGTGTTCTGGGATTGTGTGTTGCTCTTCTTCCTTCTCCTCCTCTATGCCTACCTATCTCTCTTATATAAATGAAGAGATAGTAGAGTCCAAGTCGGTTACAATAGGAAGGAGTCCGAGTTGGTTACAAGATTGCAGATCCCGTCCTTCCTTATCTAGGATGATATCTGTCGGCGTAAGAGCCAACAGACACCTCCGGATCGGGTGTATATGAAGTTCGAATAGGGAGCTTTCGTGGAGATCGCTCGAAAGATGGAGGAAAGGAATCAATGGTGAAGCTTGCAAGGGGACGCTTGGGTTTTCCCAGGTTCGGGCCCTCCTAATGAGTAATAGCCCTAATCCTACATGTCTGTTCTTGCTTGTATTCGTGGGGGAAACTGAGACAATCCAAACAGACAGAAACGCTCTTCAGAGGTTGAATAACCGAACCGAATCAGTCGAACCCCTCTCCCATGCACCCCGGCTTCCTTTTATACTTGGGCTGGCTGGGGCGCATGGGAGCTTACATCAGTGTACCACACTCATTACATTGCCATATCGCATTTAATGCACCTGTCACTATTCTTGCGTCACACTTAATGCTCTGACATAGCCAACTTCACCCCGGCCTCGGGCCCCGCGTGCCTGCCGGCTCCGCCAGCCTCGCCAGGGCGGGGGATTTTGCCATGACGTCACCCGTAATAAATGCACGTGTTGGGAACATGCGCCGTCACACTGTGGCCTTCATTACCCCCATTTAATGCACACGATATGCATTAAATGCCTTTGATCCTCTGTGTGGTGGCGCAGACCACTAGGGGGCCTTGGGAGCTGAGCGCCAGCGGCGTGGCCTGGATGCCACCTGTCCGCTGGGCGACCACCTTGCTGAGCGCCAGCGGCATGGCCTAGACACCACCTGTCCGCTGGGCGACCACCTTCTTGACCACCGAAGAAGATGGCACAGACGCCACCGTCATTGGCGACCACCTTGCTGACCGCCAGCGGTGTGGCCTAGACGCCACCTGTCCGCTGGGTGACCACCTTCTTGCCGATCGCTTGTGGCACAGAGGCCACTGTCATTGGCGACCACCTTGCACCCTTACTGTGGTGAAGTGGGCACCCTGGTGTAGAATACACCGACAGTAGCCCCCAGGCCCACACTGGAGCGCCTTTGTCCCCTTTTGAAAAATGGCTCAGTCTCCCAGGTGGGTCCATTATAAATGCCCACGTAACGTCGCAGCTTTGAATGCCCGCTGCCGTTTCCGGGCACCGAGGCGGAACATGCAGCCGCCCCCACCTCGTAATCGACGCAGGATCCTTGGGAACGTGCCCACGCTTTGACAGCCTTCTGGGCTTCCCGCTTTTGAACCGCCGCACCCCTTCCGGTTTCTCGCCAGATCACCCCTCCGTGTGCCTACATATAAGTCGCCACGGGGGGAGCGGTTCTATCTTTCAGCCTCACTCATCCGCTAAGTCTTCAGCCGTGCTTCTTGCGAACTACCTCCTTCTTGCACATCGCCTCCTTCGCCCAGATGGCATCTTTAGCACCTCTGCTCCCGCCGTCGACCGTCGAGGAAGAAGACGCCGCGAGGTTTTCCCGGCAATTACCGGCAGCACCCTCCGCGTCCGCGCCGGGACTACCGCACCCGGCTGCCACCCGGGAGAAGTGATCTTCTTCGGCTGGGCGATGCTGGCGGGCCTACTCCCGCCGGTTTCTGACTTCTACATATCCATCCTCAACTTCTACTCCATTCACAATATTCATCTTCCTCCCAACTCCATCGTCCTCCTTGCTGTCTTCTCCTACTTCTGCGAAATGTTCGTGGGAGTGGCTCCTGTAGGATCGAAGTATACGAATATAGCAATCAGAGGGGGGTGAATGATTGTGCGGAAGCTAAAACCAAATTCTTGATCTATTAAAAGTTCACCCCAAAACAGAACCAAATAATTGCCTCGTTTTCGACAAAAACAAAATGATAGAGGTTCGGTAAAATGCGAATTCCCCGAGATCCAACTGTCGGATCGATCTGAAATTTGGACACAAGAAACTAGATTCCAGTACGAATCGAACTCAAAAAGAATCAGCTCGATCAGACTTATGGATCAAAAGTTATAAGCTTCGCAAGCTTGCTGTTCCAGAACTTGACGAAAATCAATCTAATCGAAACTTGTAGATTGATCAAGAACAACAAAAGATTTATCAACAAAACTTTGAGGAACACTAGATCAATACCCTAGAGAGGTTTTTGATGGATCAAATCAAGATGAAACTCAAAAAACAAAAACCAATCTAGAACTAGAACAAGTATGCAAACAAGAACCAAAAGAGAATATTGTAGCACACAAGGAACTAGAAGAATTGATCTTTATTTCTTTTGTCTAAAGTACTCCCAACAAAAGAGTACAAACCCTACAATTTGAGCCCAAGGCTCTATGCGCCTAGCTCTCCTCAATTCGATTGATTGCTCTTCAACAGGAGACACCCCTCCTATTTAAAGGACCAACCCACAAGGAGTTCTGAATACGATTCCTATTCCCTAGAAGGAATCTGTATCCAACACAACTCTACTTGGCCCAACCTGGCCGAGTACAACTCTTGCACGCGTATGGCAACCCTACCATACTCACGTGACTAACACTTTGCACGCGTATGGCCACCTGCCATACTCACGTGACTAACACTTTGCACGCGAATGACCTCCTGCCATTCTCACATGACTAACCATTCTTCATGTGCACCATTCTCTTAGCCCGAACGTCCCGCATGACATCCTTGACCACCAAGACCTCAGTTCCTCCTGAACCTAGTCCCGAACCTCAGTTCCTCCATGAACCTAGTTCGGTCCGTCATCGACCACATTCGTCTTCGAGCAATACACGCACATGAACAAACCACAAAACAAATCCGAGCACAAGTCCACGACTTGACTCAATGTCAATCCATGCAACTACTCACATGAGCATTGCATAAAGTCCACTTCAAAAGAAGCATCATGAAATTCTCACAAATTTCATAATCCCAAAAATGAATCAAACACAATTGCAATTTTGCTCAAAACCCTAATTCAAAGCAAAACACATTCACGACGGACAAACAAATATGGTCCTGTACACATGAAAAACCACTCAAAAAACCATTCACAACGGATGAGACAAAATCGGTCCGTACACATGAAAGTCTCTGTTTAAAGAAGAAATCAAAACCGATCAAAACACTTTCAAAACTGACAAACAAAATCATTCTGTTGTAAAAGTGTAAATATCGGTTCCTTTGGAAAAGAGTTTGGCACATAAGCTCAAAAGCATGTCCACGATGCACTCCAAAACTTGGTCCGTCGTACATGCAAAACTTATCGGCTTCTTGGAGAATTGAGTTCGACTCATGAGCTCAAAAACACGTTCACGACAGGACAAACAAAATCGGTCCGTCGTACATGGGAAAGTGAGGTTGCCAAAGCATGTTTTCGGATGCACCAACAAAATTTGTCCGTCGTAGATGGGAAACTTATCGCTTTCTTTAAGTTTGGTCTGGGCGCCAAAGCGAAACTTACTGTTTCTTGTCAAATTGATAAAACACATGAACAAACACATTTTGCAAATTCAATTCTAAGCCAATTTTTCAACACATGATTTCACAATCTCCCTTGATGAAAACATTGGCAACACCACTTTAGAATTGAACATTTGGCATTCACTTTAAAAGATTTTGAAATCCAAAGGATCAAGGACCAAAAAGAGAAAACACAGAATTCCCCTTTTGATCAAAATGCAAAACAAAATCTCCCCCTGAGAAGTAAAATGTGTGTGAATGTGCAATGTGCCCAAAAATTTCAAAATTCTCCAAACTTCTCCCAAAATTCTCAAATTTCCAAAAACAACTCCCCCTTTTTCTTTAAACTTTTCAACGATTCCCAAATTTCTCCCCCTTTGACAATGGATTCATCAAGAGTACAAAAGAGAGAACAGGTTCAAAATTTTTCTTGAAACAATGATTTCACAAAGGGAAACAAGGAAGTGCCAAGATAGGAAAAGATGAGCTCATTCGATCATATAACCTTATATATCATATAATATGCAAAATACATGATCTTGATGTGATTTTAACAAGTTAGGGAATGACATGCATCTCAACCTCAATTTAGTCAACTATAGCCAAGTACTAAGCAAAACCTTTAGTAGAAAAACAAAGGCTCAAAGTTGAAGCAAATAACAAATCAGGGCGAGCAAGTAGTTTCAACTCCAATCTAGTGGACCAATTTAATCTTTAAACAGTAAACTGCATGTGGCATGCTTGAAGCATACTTCTTTTATTTCCTTGGAGTGGCATGCTTGAAGCATACATCTTGTCTTTTGAGGGAATGGCATGCTTGAAGCATACATCTTATCTTTTAGGGAAAGCATCCTGAAGCTCATAACTTGAGGCTTTTGCTTTTAACAACCCTTTTTTATTGATTCCCTTTTCTTTTCATTTTTCTTTGATTATAAACATGCAAAAGTGATTAAAAGGTCTTATGAAAGAGTAAAGTTGAAAACACACTTGCTTCATAGCCCAAATTTGTCAAGAAGATTCAATATCAAGCCTAGAAGAGTGAGATATCACAGAGTATTTAGCTATAGGCAATCAGTCCAGGGAATTCCGCAATGTCATTTTTAGTTCAAGTGAGACAATTAGATTATCATATATTAGCTCAATTACATAACATATAAAGAAAAATGATAAAGTGAGCTCATTAAGTGAAATAACTTGGCAAGGAAACTCCCCCTCAAAACAAACCCATTGGATGAACAATCCCAAGTTCTCCCCGAATAAAAGCAAAACGAGAAGAAGACAAGGATTTTGAAAATGTCTGCCAATTGATGTTCAGTATCCACATGGTGAAGCACAATATTTTCTTTTTCAACATGATCTCTAAGAAAGTGAAATCCAATATCAAATGCTCAAGAAAGAGGATTACTCAAGAGGTGGCACGAACCAAATCAATTCAACATCCTCCAAAGTCAACATCAGAATAAGCTCTTAAACTAATGCATAAGGAAGCAAAAAGCCAAATGCCAAAATCTTGAGTACCATGGAGATACCTGAAAATTCACTTGACCGTTTGTTGATGTGAAGCACGTGGGAAGAGTCTCTCATGTAAACCTCCAATTATCTCATCCTCAACAGCATCATCATCTTTATGAACAAAGACACTCTCCCCCTGAACATATGCACCTGTACCTGCATCATTTGGACTAGTGCCTTTTGCGAAAACAGAGGTGGAAGAAGCATCTTCAAAAGATAACACTTTTAGCACTAGATGCATGAGTAAAGAGAACCAAATCTTATCACTAAACATATGAAGTGAGCATCCGAAATTCACTAGCCACATGTTCTCCTTCCTCGCGTGAGAAGCCTACATAGAAGCAGAAATTGTCGAGGCCTCGGTACTGGGGTTAGAAATAAGATGTTTAGGAATCCAGTACTAAGACACACGACGCACAACAGTAGGCACAACACGAGCATTCTTATGCACAAAGATAGATTTGTCTTTTCCCGTGTTCTTACCAACAAGAGGTGTTTGCATCACCCTAGGCACATAATGAGAAACAAAGCGTGCCTGTCTGAAATTAGACCTAGCCTTAGTTCTTTCTTTCTTTTGTTGTTTGGCTAGTCTAAAGCAAAAATCTACTAAATGTCCATCTCTACCACAATGAGTGCAAGTGTACTTAACAGGATGTTTGGCTTTAGAAGTAGAAGCATCATTTGCATTCATCATAGTAGAAGATAACACTCCAATGAGACTTAAAGACAATTTTCTTAGGCTCATTGACAATTTCAAATTTTCCTCCTTCAAATGATTTAACAACGGTGGGAGCATGTGATTTATGATGAGCATAAGAATCAAAACCTAAACCTTTGTTATGCGTCTTTGACTTTTGATTTATCCAAGATCATGTTTAGGTTTTTCTTTCCTTTAGTGAAACGTTCTAATGACTTTTCCAAGTAATCAATTTTTCGAGAAAGAGTTAAACAATTATTACAGGGAACGTCCACTTTTCCTTTTTGCTTGCGACAAGTTGAGCATAAAAGAACCTCATGTGTAAGCAAATCTTCTGTCATTTGAGAAACCCTAGCATTTGCATCATGCAACTTCAATTCTAGTATGGAGCATATAGAACATGGAGTTGTATCATGTAAATCAATGGTAGAACAACTAGCATGTTTAACAAGTTTCTCATTTTTCTCATTTTCAGCATTGATTTGCTCTAACAAGGTAACATGTTCTTTCCTAAGCAAAGTAAGCTCATTGTAAATTAAGTCACATGATTTGCAAGCATCATCATCAGGAATCAAGGTTTTAAGTCTAGCAATTTCAACATTCAATGACTCAACAACAAAATCATGTTTCTTAATTTTCTTGTCACGTTTATCAAGCAATTTACCAAGTCGAGCAACAGCAATAGCTAATTCATCGTAAGAAGGATCTACCTCATTGAAGTCATTTGTCATTGCCGTCCTCGGTGAAGCTATCCTTGCTGCTTGCCATGAGACACAATCCCATCAAATCATGCTTGCTTGGAGTTGCATCATCTTCGCTGCTCTCCGAGTCCACATCGCTCAAATTGACTTGTTCAAGAGCGGAAAGAACTCGGTGAACCACCTTGCGGTTGATGAAGCTCTTCTTCTTCCTATCATTTGACGAGAACCTTTTCTTCTCATTCCTTTTGTCGTTATCCTTCTCCTCCTTTGATGTTTTTCCTGCAAGCTTAGGACAATTTGTGCGAATATGGTTGAGGTCACTACACTCATAGCATCTTGGAGGACCACCTCTCTTTTTCATTCTCACATTCTGCAAAGCTTTGTTAAAACGAGAAGAGAGTAGTGCCAAATCTTCCTCAGGAAATTCTTCAATTTGCTCATCTGTTAAAGAGGATAAAGAGGACAAGGCAAAGCTAGAAGAAGAGTTTGCATTAGACATGTTAGGGTTAGAGATCAAAGCAATTGACTTAATATTACTCTTCCTGGCAAGAACATCTAACTCATGAGTTTTCAATTTTGAATACAGAACATCTAATGTAAGTGTGCTCATGATAGTAAATTCTTGTATAGATGTTACTTTTATCTCCCACACCGACATGTCCAAAGCACTAAGCAATTGTCTAGCATTTGCAGCATCAGTGTAGCTAACTCCAACAGCACGGAGATTGCTAAGAATTTTATTGAAGCGTGCAAAGAAGTCATCTACAGATTCACTAGGTTTCATCTCAAAACGCATATATTCTTTTTTGTAAATATCTTGACGAACCTCTTTAATAGTGTTAGAACCTCATGGTAATCACAAAGAGATTTCCATACCTCATATGCGGATCGAAGATGAACCACGCGGTCGAAGTCACTTCGTCCCAAACCTTGGATGATCAAGTTGCGCGCCTTGCTGTTTGCTTCAACATGTGTGCGATTTGTGTCGTTGACGTTGTCGTTTGCAGGGACTTCATATGGCTTGTAGACTTTCTCTCAAATTGTGAATCCCTGTGCTTGGATGAACGCCTCCATCTTGGCCTTCCAAAACTGAAAATCAACACCATCGAACACACATGGTTTTGTCGAATAACGATCCATTGATCTAATCACCGGTTAAGATAGATTAGAGAAACCTTGCTCTGATACCACTTGTAGGATCGAAGTATACGAATATAGCAATCGAGAGGGGTGAATGATTGTGCGGAAGCTAAAACCAAATTCTTGATCTATTAAAAGTTCACCCCAAAACAGAACCAAATAATTGCCTCGTTTTCGACAAAAACAGAATGATAGAGGTTCGGTAAAATACGAATTCCCGGAGATCCAACCGTCGGATCGATCTGAAATTTGGACACAAGAAACTAGATTCCAGTACAAATCGAACTCAAAAAGAATCAGCTCGATCAGACTTACGGATCAAAAGTTATAAGCTTCGCAAGCTTGCTATTTCAGAACTTGACGAAAATCAATCTAATCGAAACTTGTAGATTGATCAAGAACAACAAAAGATTTATCAACAAAACTTTGAGGAACACTAGATCAATACCCTAGAGAGGTTTTTGATGGATCAAATCAAGATGAAACTCAAAAAACAAAAACCAATCTAGAACTAGAACAAGTATGGAAACAAGAACCAAAAGAGAATATTGTAGCACAGAAGGAACTAGAAGAATTGATCTTTATTTCTTTTGTCTAAAGTACTCCCATCAAAAGAGTACAAACCCTACAATTTGAGCCCAAGGCTCTATGCGCCTAGCTCTCCTCAATTCGATTGATTGCTCTTCAACAGGAGACACCCCTCCTATTTAAAGGACCAACCCACAAGGAGTTCTGAATACGATTCCTATTCCCTAGAAGGAATCTGTATCCAACACAACTCTACTTGGCCTAACCTGGCCGAGTACAACTCTTGCACGTGTATGGCAACCCTACCATACTCACGTGACTAACACTTTGCACGCGTATGGCCACCTGCCATACTCACGTGACTAACACTTTGCACGCGAATGACCTCCTGCCATTCTCATGTGACTAACCATTCTTCATGTGCACCATTCTCTTAGCCCGAACGTCCCGCATGACATCCTTGACCACCAAGACCTCAGTTCCTCCTGAACCTAGTCCCGAACCTCAGTTCCTCCATGAACCTAGTTCCGGTCCCGTCATCGACCACATTCGTCTTCGAGCAATACCTGCACATGAACAAACCACAAAACAAATCCGAGCACAAGTCCACGACTTGACTCAATGTCAATCCATGCAACTACTCACATGAGCATTGCATAAAGTCCACTTCAAAAGAAGCATCATGAAATTCTCACAAATTTCATAATCCCAAAAATGAATCAAACACAATTGCAATTTTGCTCAAAACCCTAATTCAGCAAAAACGCATTCACGACGGACAAACAAATATGGTCCGGTGTACACATGAAAAACCACTCAAAAAACCATTCACAACGGACAGACAAAATCGGTCCGGTGTACACATGAAAGTCTCGGTTTCAAGAAGAAATCAAAACCGAGCAAAACACGTTCACAACGGACCAACAAAATCAGTCTGTTGTACAAGTGAAAATATCGGTTCCTTTGGAAAAGAGTTTGGCACATAAGCTCAAAAGCATGTCCACGACAGACCCAAAAACTTGGTCCGTCGTACATGCAAAACTTACTGGCTTCTTGGAGAATTGAGTTCGACTCATGAGCTCAAAAACACGTTCACGACAGACAAACAAAATCGGTCCGTCGTACATGGGAAAGTGAGGTTGCCAAAGCATGTTTTCGACAGACCAACAAAATTTGTCCGTCGTAGATGGGAAACTTACTGTTTTCTTTAAGTTTGATAAAACACATGAACAAACACATTTTGCAAATTCAATTCTAAGCCAATTTTTCAACACATGATTTCACAATCTCCCCCTTGATGAAAACATTGGCAACACCACTTTAGAATTGAACATTTAGCATTCACTTTAAAAAAGATTTTGAAATCCAAAGGATCAAGGACCAAAAAGAGAAAAACACAGAATTCCCCTTTTGATCAAAATGCAAAACAAAATCTCCCCCTGAGAAGTAAAATGTGTGTGAATGTGCAATGTGCCCAAAAATTTCAAAATTCTCCAAACTTCTCCCAAATTTCTCAAATTTCCAAAAACAACTCCCCCTTTTTCTTTAAACTTTTCAACGATTCCCAAATTTCTCCCCCTTTGACAATGGATTCATCAAGAGTACAAAAGAGAGAACAGGTTCAAAATTTTTCCTGAAACAATGATTTCACAAAGGGAAACAAGGAAGTGCCAAGATAGGAAAAGATGAGCTCATTCGATCATATAACCTTATATATCATATAATATGCAAAATACATGATCTTGATGTGATTTTAACAAGTTAGGGAATGACATGCATTTCAACCTCAATTTAGTCAACTATAGCCAAGTACTAAGCAAAACCTTTAGTAGAAAAACAAAGGCTCAAAGTTGAAGCAAATAACAAATCAGACCTCCTGCCAGGTATTAAACCAAAGCACGACAAACCGTTAAGTTCTTTTAGTCTGAGAGGCTTACCCCTTTTCACCTTCTTCAGGGCGACCACTTCAAGTGCCCCAGCCGAGGGCAACCAGGGAACCACAGCGGTCGTGACAGTGCCGGTTGCGGTGGACGAGCATCAGGACGACACGAATGACCGCCAAGTGGTCGCCATAGGGGCGACCACCGCGCCGACCGAAGGCGAGTTGGGCATGCAGCCCACTCCGGAGGCCTCCAACGCTTCAGTTCCCTCGGCGGACGCGGACGCTCTGCTGGCCGCCCTCGGCGAGCTGCACTCCAGCATGAGCAATCACCTTGCGACGAGCAAGGAGAGGCTGAAGGAGGCCATCGTGGAGATCAACCGCCTCCGCAAGGAGGCGCAGGACTGGTGCAGTCAGGTGGAGCAGCTGGAACGAGAGCTGCAGCGGGAGAGGACGCAAGGAGCCCTCCGCGTCGAGGTGCTCACCAGGGAGCGCGATGCGGAGAGGAGTGACTGGCTCTGCGCAGAAGTCGAGACCACCTCCATGCTGCTCCCCGCCTTCGACCGGATGGTGGCCAGCCTTGCGCCGCTGGGGCTGGAGCAGCTGCCCCCCTTGAGCAGGTGGCACGGCACTATGCTTTCTGCATGACCCGTGTCGCCGACTTCCTCACCTTTATGCCCGCCGCCTTAGCCACCCGGTCCAGTCATGAAGGGCGCGTAGTCGCGGCAGCCATGGCGAAGTACGTGCTAGCGTGCTGCGCCAGCCGGGATGCCAACTTTGACCCCCTGGCCGTCATCCAGGGGGTGGAAGGGGACTGGGCCCGTGTAGAGGCGCAGGTCCACAACACTACCGAACAGGTCACCGGGCAGCTCGAGATGGTCAACCCGGCGCTGGAAGCGGTGACCGAGGATGTGGCTCTTGGGCTGGATGTCGGTTCGGCAGAGGAACAGGGGGTCGCGAAAGCCGCGGCGGACGAGGAGTGAAGACCCTCAACTTAGTTTTTCTTGTCTTTTGTTTTTGTCTTCATCTGTAAAAACTCCTGCAAGTTAGCTCTTACTCATGAATGCACGCACTTCCCCTTACATGTCTTATGCTTGAAAGTTTGTCCGTGCACCCCACTTTGCTTGTTCTGCACGAGCGAACTGGCAACCGCACGTTTTAAAGGTTAGTCGGGATGCAGGGGTTGAGACCCTCGTGCCGGAACACCACCCTCTCAGGACCTTAGGACCTTGTGAAATTAACTACTCTCGCGGTCTCTTGGGACCGAACACTTGGTGAGGCGTGTCAGGGTAGTAGGCTCTCGGTAGCGGTGTTTAAGTCGCCGGTTCTCACGGGGACACCCGAGCGTCATGACCGTGTTGAGAACCGTGCCAAGCCAGCCGCCCAATCGCCCATCCCTGCTCGCTGTGCTCACCCAGTGGTTCCACTTTTACCGTCGAGGTTTCAGAGAGTCGCAAGGTACTGATGGCGATTACGCGAGAACTAAGATGATAACTGCTTTGAATAAAAACCAAACGCTTGATTAAACAGAGGCTTCCCCTGACCAGCCATGGAGAGGAAAACTCAGTCTGGCTGGTCGGGGCACACAGCTCTGCACTTACAGCCATTTTTAGGGATAGAAATTGCCCAGAAGCTCTATGTTTTGGGAGTTCTCCAACTCCTCCCCGTCTTTAGTGGCCAACCTGACCGCCCCGGGGCGAGAGACTGAGACCACCTTGAAGGGGCCCTCCCACTGGGGAGACAGTTTGTGCAACCCGGCATGCGTCTAAACTCTGCGCAAGACCAGGTCGCCCACTGCCATTGTTCTCTCGCTGACCCGGGCGGCGTGGTACCGCCTGAGACTTTGCTGGTACCGGGCAGTGCGCAAGGCTGCACGGTCTCGCACTTCTTCCAGATGATTGGCTTCCTCTCGATGCAGATCTTCCTAGCCTCCCTCCGTGAACGCCGTGACGTGCAGTGACCCCAAGGCCAGCTTCGAAGGCAAGACAGCTTCCGCGCCGTAGACCAAGAAGAAAGGAGTTTCTCCGGTGGCCCGGCTGGGGGTGGTACGAACCGACCACAATACCGCCGGGAGCTCTTCAGTCCACCGGGCTCCGCGCTTATGGAGTCAATCAAATGCCCTGGTTTTGAGGCCCTTCAGCACCAACGCATTGACCCGCTCAACATGGCCATTACTCCTTCGGTGGGCCACTGAGGCAAAACAAACCTTGGTGCCCATTTCTTCACAGAAACCCAAGAAGGCAGCGCTGGTGAACTGTGTGCCATTGTCGGTGATGATACGGCTGGCGACTCTGAAGCAAACGAAGATTCCTTGCATGAACTTGACTGCAGCGGCGGTAATGGCCCTTACTACTTTGGCTTCCACCCATTTGGTAAACTTGTCGATGGCGACGAACAGATGGGTGTAGCCCCCCTGTGGCCCACAGGAACGGGCCCAGGATATCCAGCCCCAGACCGCGAAGGGCCATGAGAGCGGGATGTTTTGCAGAGCCTGGGCTGGTCGATGGATTTGCTTGGCGTGGAACTGGCATGCCTCGCACTTCCTCACTAGCTCGCAAGCATCCTGGAGGGTGGTTGGCCAATAGAACCCTTGGCGGAAAGCTTTCCCAACCATCGTTCGACTGGACATATGGCTCCCGCACACGCCTCCATGGATATCAGAGAGCAGACTGCTCCCCTCTTCCCGAGTGATGCACTTCAGGAGAATCCCATTTCTACCCCGGCGGTACAGGTCCTCGCCCACCAGGGTATAGCACTTGGCCTTTCGTTCTATCTTCTTCGCTGACGCATCATCGTCGGGGCACACTTGATCCCGCAGGTAGGCTAGGATCGGATCCATCCATGTGCCTTCCCGGTCAAGTGTGGCTATCACTCGGTGATCGCCCGGGTACTTCGTCTGGCCAGACGTTTCCGCCGGTACTACTCTCCCTTTCGGAACGAGGGCTGAAGTAGCATCACCATCGTCCCCACCAGAAACGGGGGCTGCGATGGACGGTCGCGGAAGCCTTTCTTCAAAGACTCCGACCGGAACAGGGGATCTTGTCGAGGCGAGCTGCGCGAGCCCGTCCGCCAAGTAGTTGTCGTGCTGGGGGATATGAGTATACCCCAGCCCGTCGAATTGTCGCTATATTTTTCTGACCTCTGCCAGGTACACCGCCATGACAGGATCAGAGCAGGAGAACTCCTTTCTCGCTTGGTTGACGACCAGTAGGGAATTGCCCTTGACTTGCAGACGCCGAACATCGATGGCTGCGGCGGCGCGAAGTCCCGCCAGCAAGCCTTCGTACTCAGCGACATTGTTGGTGGCCTTGAAGTCCAGGATGACCACGTACTTGAGGAGGTCTCCGGTTGGGGAAACCAGGAGGACCCCATCCCCCGCGCCTTCGAGCCTGATGGAGCCGTCGAAGTAAAGTGCAGGGGGAGGGCGCGGGGATTTCTTCAGATTCAGACTTGGCAGGAGTCCATTCGACGACGAACTCTGCGAATCTTTGACTCTTGATTGCAGTACGGGGGGCGAATTTGAGGCCGAACTCCCCCAGCTCCATGGACCACTTGGCAATGCGGCCCTCCGCTTCACGATTGTGAAGGATCTCACACAGGGGATAGGCAGAAACCACTGTGATCTCCCTTATTTGGAAATAATGCCGCAACTTCCTGGATGCCACCAATACGGCGTACACCATCTTCTGGGCTTGTGGGTACCTTGTTTCCGCATCATGCAACACCTGGCTAATGTAGTAAATCGGCATTGGGCGCCTTCCGCTCTGCCACGGTGCCGCTCACAATCGCGGATCGCCGCCACATATAACAGTAGCGGCTTGCCTGGCTCGGGGGCAACTAGTACCGGAGGGGAGGAGAGGTACTTCTTCAAATCTTCAAGTGCTTGTTGTGCTTCTGTAGTCCATTCGAAGAAGTCAGTTTTCTTTAACAGCTTGAAAAAGGGGAGGCTCCTTTCTCCCAGCCGGGCTATGAACCAGCCGAGAGAGGCCAGACGACCAGCTAAGCATTGTGCATTGTACTTGCTTGAGCCGTGTCGGTGGCTGCATCCGCTCAATGGCCGCGACTTTTCCGGGTTGACCTCGATTCCACGACTGGAAACGAGGAACCCGAGCAGTTTTTCAGACGACACACCGAACACACACTTCTCAGGATTCAGCTTCAAACAATACTACCGGAGGTGGGAGAAAGTCTCCTCTAGATCTTCAATAAGCCCAGCAGTCTTTTTGGTCTTCGCTACCAAGTCATCAACATACACTTCAAGGTTTCTTCCAATTTGTGACCGAAATACAGTATGCATAGCTCGCTGGTAGGTTGAGCCAGCGTTCTTCAGCCCGAAAGGCATTCGGACATAACAGTACACACCGAGAGGGGTCACAAAAGCAGTCTTCTCCTCGTCTTCCCGTGCCATGCTGATCTGGTGGTAGCCGGAGTAGGCGTCCAGGAAGCATAAGACCTCGCACCCTGCTGTGGAGTCGACAACGACGTCTATTCGCGGCAGAGGGTACGGGTCCTTGGGGCAGGCTTTGTTAAGGTCGGTGAAGTCAATGCACATCCGTCACTTCCCGTTTGACATATTGACAAGCACGGGGTTGCCCAGCCACTCAGGGTAGGTGGCCTCCCGTACGATCCTTACACGCAGCAGTTTCTCCACCTCATCCCGAATGGCATCTTGCCGCTCTGGTGCCTGCCTCCGGACTTTCTGCCGGACTGGGTGCACTCCAGGGAGCATTGCCAATCAGTGCTCAATCACCTCCCTAGGGACCCCGGTCATTTCATATGGTTCCCAGGCAAACACATCTGGGTTAGACCGGAGGAAGGTGACGAGCGTGTCTTCCTATTTGGTGCTGAGATTAGCGCTGATCTTCACGACCTTCCCAGAACCGTCCTCACCCACGGGGACCACCTTCACCTCACCCGAGGGACCGGGTGAAGCACGGGCCTTGACCGCGGGGACCTCTGGGCAGTCGTCCTTGCCTCGGGCCGAGCAGGTGGTGCCGGCCAGGTCCTGCACCTGCTTGGTGAGGCGCAGGGCTTCCAGCCGATCCACCTTCATAGTAATTGGGCCCCTAGGCCCGGGGATCTTCACCATCATGCAGGCATAATGCGTGGCCGCCATGAACTTGACCAAAGCTGGTCGGCCAAGTAAAGCGTTGTAGGGGAGGTCGAAGTCGGCGACCTCAAAATTGACTCTCTCTGTCCGGAAGTTCTCCACACTTTCGAATGTGACGGGCAACCGGACTTGTCCCAGGGGCATCAAGCCTACCCCGAGGGCAACTCCATTGAAGAGAGGGGCCGGGCGCAACTCATTATATGGAATTTGGAGTGCCATTAACGCCCCAACTGACATAAGGTTGATGGAGCTTCCTCCATCAACAAGCACTCGCCCGAGTCTCGCATTTCGGACCGCGTCGTCGTGGTCGTCTTCGCGGTGTTCCTTGAGCCGTTGTTCCACTAGTTTGGACATGACCTGGCAATCCGCCAGATCATGTCCGCTGGTCCTGTGGATGGGGCAGTAGGGTTTGCCCCCGTCGTCTTCTCGGCGGGGTGAATGGTGGTCCCTGCGATTGCCGCGCGCTCCTGGGCCTCCGCCGCCCTGGCGCATTTATGCGCCAAGGAGAACAGCTCGGAAATGGTTGATATATTGCAGGTAGCCATCTTCTCTCGCATCTTCTGATCCCGAAACCCCCTCCGAAACGCGATGATCACCGATTGCTCGGAAATCCGGGGTATTGTGTTACGGCAGTGGCTGAACCGCCGAATAAATTCCCTCAGGGACTCCCCCTTTGTTCCAGGGCGTGGAGGTCATCCTCCACGCCTGGCTGAGTGTAGGAGCCCTGGAAGTTGGCGATGAAAAGGTCGCACAGTTCTTCCCTGTGAAATCATGTGCTGAAAAATTGGCTTTGAACTGAAAAATTAACTTAGAATTGGATTTGCAAAATGTGCTTGTGCATGTGTTTGACAATTTGACAAGAAACAGTAAGTTTCGCTTTGGCGCCGGACCAAACTTAAAGAAAACAGTAAGTTTCCCATGTACAACGGACCAACTTTCTTGGTCCTTTGTAAACATGCTTTTGACAACCTCATTCTCCCATGTACAACGGACCAACTTTCTTGGTCCTTTGTAAACATGCTTTTGACAACCTCATTCTCCATGTACAACGGACCAACTTTCTTGGTCCTTTGTAAACATGTTTTTGACAACCTCATTCTCCCATGTACGCATGCACCAACTTTCTTGGTCCTTTGTAAACATGCTTTTGACAACCTCGTTTTCCCATGCACGCATGCACCAACTTTTTTGGTCCGTCAGAAATGTGTTTTTGAAGGTTGTTGTGCCAAACCATGTTATTGAAAAGCAAGAAGTTTTACATATGCCGGACCAAATTTTTGGTCCGTCGTGAATGGGTTTTTGAGCGATTTTGAGATTGAAATTTGAATTTGATTTTGAGATTATGAAATTTGTGATAATTTCATGATACTTCTTTGAAGTGGACTTTATGCAATGCTCATGTGAGTAGTTGCATGGATTGACATTGAGTCAAGTCGTGGACTTGTGCTCGGATTTGTTTTTTGTTCATGTGCAGGTATTGCTCGAAGACGAATGTGGTCGATGACGGGACCGGAACTAGGTGCATGGAAGAACTGAGGTTCGGGACTAGGTTCAGGGAGGAACTGAGGTCTTGGTGGTCAAGGATGTCATGCGGGACGTTCGGGCTAAGAGAATGGTGCACATGAAGAATGGTTAGTCACGTGAGAATGGCAGGAGGTCATTCGCGTGCAAAGTGTTAGTCACGTGAGTATGGTAGGGTTGCCATACGCGTGCAAGAGTTGTATTCGGCCAGGTTGGGCCAAGAGGAGTTGTGTTGAATACGGACTCCTTCTAGATTAGGAATTGTATTCAGAACTCCTTGTGTTTTGCTCCTTTAAATAGGAGGGGTGTTTCCTGTTGAAAGGCATCAAGTAGAGCTGAGCGCATCAAGCTTTGAGCTTGGTTTTAGGGTTTGTACTCTTTTGATGAGAGTATTTTAGACAAGAAATAAAGATCAATTCTTCCAAGATTTTTGCGTGCTACAGTAACCACATCGCTACAGTATTTTCTGTTTTGGTTCTTGTTTGCATGCTTGTTCTAGTTCTAGATTGGTTTTTATTCTTCAAGTTTTATCTTGATTTGATCCATCAAAAACCTCTCTAGGGTATTGATCTAGTGTTTCTCAAAGTCTAGTTGATCAATCTTTTGTCGTTCTTGTTTAATCTTGAAGTTTTGATTAGATTGATTCTCGTCAAGTTCTGGATCAGCAAGCTTGCGAAGCTCATAACTTTTGATCCGTAAGTCCGATCGAGCTGATTCTTTTTGGGTTCGATTCGTATTGGAATCTAGTTTCTTGTGTCCAAATTTCAGATCGTTTCGACGGTTGGATCTCCAGGAATTCTCGTTTTACCAAACCTCTGTCATTCTGTTTTTGTCGAAAACGAGGCAATTATTTGGTTCTGTTTTGGGGTGAACTTTTAATAGGTCAAGAATTTGGTTTTAGCTTCCGTGACAATCATTCACCCCCCCTCTGATTGCTATATTCGTATACTTCGATCCTACAAGTGGTATCAGAGCCAGGTTTCTCTAATCTATCTTAACCGGTGATTAGATCAATGGATCGTTATTCGACAAAACCATGTGTGTTCGATGGTGTTGATTTTCAGTTTTGGAAGGCCAAGATGGAGGCGTTCATCCAAGCACAGGGCTTCACAATTTGGGAGAAGGTCTACAAGCCATATGAAGTCCCTGCAAACGCACAACGTCAACGACACCAATCGCACACATGTTGAAGCAAATAGCAAGGCGCGCAACTTGATCATCCAAGGCTTGGGACGCAGCGACTTTGATCGTGTGGTTCATCTTCGATCCGCATATGAGGTATGGAAATCTCTTTGTGATTACCATGAGGGTTCTAACACCGCCAAAGAGGTTCGCCAAGATATTTACAAAAAGGAATACATGCGTTTTGAGATGAAACCTAGTGAATCAGAGATGACTTCTTTGCACGTTTCAATAAAATTCTTAGCAATCTATGTGCTGTTGGAGTTAGCTACACTTGATGCTGAAAATGCTCGACAATTGCTTAGTGCTTTGGACATGTCATGGGAGATGAAAGTAACATCTATACAAGAATCTACTACCATGAGCACACTCACATTAGATGTTCTTTACTCTAAGTTGAAAACTCATGAGTTGGATGTTCTTGCCAGAAGGGTAACATTAAATCAATTGCTTTGATCTCTAACCCTAACATGTCAAATGCAAATTCTTCTTCTAGCTTTGCCTTGTCTTCCATGTCTTCTTTAACAGATGAGCAACTTGAAGAGTTTCCTGAAGAAGATCTGGCACTACTCTCTTCTCGCTTTAACAAAGCTTTGCAGAATGTGAGAATGAGAAAGAGAGGTGGTCCTCCAAGATGCTATGAGTGTGGTGACCTTAACCATATTCGCACAAATTGTCCTAAGCTTGCAGGAAAAACATCAAAGGAGGAGAAGGACAACGACAGAAGGAATGAAAAGAAAAGGTTCTCGTCAAATGATAAGAAGAAGAAGAGCCTCATCAACCGCAAGGTGGTTCACCGAGTTCTTTCCGCTCTTGAACAAGTCAATTTGAGCGATGTGGACTCGGAGAGCAGCGAAGATGATGCAACTCCAAGCAAGCATGATTTAATAGGATTATGTCTCATGGCAAGCAGCAAGGATAGCTTCACCGAGGACGACCACGACAGCGACTTCAATGAGCTAGATCCCTCTTATGATGAATTAGCTATTGCTGTTGCTCGTCTTGGAAAATTGCTTGACAAACGTGATAACAAAATTAAGAAACATGATTTCATTATTGAATCATTGAATGCTGAAATTGCTAGACTTAAAACTTTGATTCCTAGTGATGATACTTGCAAATCATGTGACTTAATTTACAATGAGCTCACCTTGCTTAGGAAAGAACATGCTCTTTTGTTGCATCTAAATGAGAAAAATGAGAAACATGTTGTACATGCTAGCTGTTCCAATCGATGATTTGCATAGTTCAACTTCTTGTTCTAAATGCTCAACTCTTGAATTAAAATTGAAAGATGCAAATGCTAGGGTTTCTCAATTAACTGATAATTTGCTTTCACATGAAATTCTCTCATGCTCAACTTGTCGCAAGCAAAAAGGAAAAGTAGATGTTCCCTGCAATAATTGTTTAATTCTTGCTAAGAAAGTTGATTACCTGCAAAACTCTTTGGAACGATTCACTAATGGCAAGAAAAAGTTAAACATGATCTTGGATCAATCTAAGGTTAGCACAAACAAGAGAGGTTTAGGTTTTGATCCTTATGCCACATACGAAACTAAACCTCAGACCGTTGTTCGTGCTCCTTGCAAAATTGAGTTATCTAATGAGCCTAAGAAAATTGCTTTTCAATCTGCTGGTTTTTTATCCTCTACTATGATGAATGCAAAATGTGCCTTTACTGTTAAAGCTAAACATCATGTCAAGTACACTTGCACTCATTGTGGTAGAGATGGACACTTAGTAGATTATTGCTTTAGACTAGCCAAACAACAAAAGAAGGAAAGAACTGAGGCTAGGTCAAATTTCAGCAAAGCACATTTTACTCCTTATGCGCCTAGAGTGATGAAAACACCTTCTGTTCCTAGAAACATGGGAAAAGGTAAATCTGATTTTGTGCATAAAAATTATCGTGTTGTGCCTACTGTTGTGCGTCGTGTGTCTCAGTACTGGATTCCCAAAAATCTCATTCCTAACCCCAGTACTGAGACCTCGACATGTTTTGTTGCTATGTAGGCTTCTCGCGCGAGGAAGGAGAACATATGGCTAGTGGATTCCGGATGCTCACGCCACATGTCCGGTAAAAAGAATTGGTTCTCCTCCCTCACTCGTGCATCTCGTGCTGAAAGTGTTACTTTTGGAGATGCTTCTTCCTCTTCTGTTGTGGCAAAAGGTACAGTAAAGGTAAGTGACAAGTTTATGTTCAAGGATGTGGCTCTTGTTGAAAACTTGAAATATAACTTGCTTTCTGTCTCACAAATGCTTGATGAAGATCTTGAGATAAGCTTTAAGAAAAATGAATGCAAAGTGCTAGATGCTTCAGGTGATCTTGTGTTCAAGATTTCTCGTTTTGGAAGAGTTTTTAAAGCTGATTTTGATGCATCACCTTCTTCTAAACATAGGTGTCTAATTGCCAATGTTTCTAAAGATTTATTCTTTTGGCATCGTAGACTTGGTCATGTTGGTTTTGATCATCTTACTCGTGTAAGCAGTTTAGATCTCATACGTGGCTTGCCTAAGCTTAAGGGTGATAGCAATTTAGTATGTTCCTCTTGTAGACATGGTAAGATGATTGCAGGTTCACATCCACCTCTTACCATGGTGATGACAAATGCTCCAGACAGCTTCTACATCTTGATACATTGGACCATCTCGAGTTCAATCCTTTGGAGGCAAATGGTATGTGCTTGTGATTGTTGATGATTTTTCTAGATACTCTTGGGTATACTTTATGGCATCTAAGGATGAGGCTTTTAGTCATTTTAGAAGTCTTGTTCTTAGGCTTTCTATTGATCATCCAGAGCTCTCAAAGCTATTAGAAGTGATAATGGAACTGAATTCAAAAATGCTTCTTTTAATCACTTTTGTCTTGAAAAAGGAATTGATCATCAATTTTCATCACCTAGAGTGCCTCAACGAGAATGGTATAGTTGAAAGGAAAACAGAACATTGGTTGAGATGGCTAGAACCATGTTAGATGAACATCACACTCCTAGGAACTTTTGGGCTGAAGCGATTTCAATCGCTTGTTATGTTTCAAACCGTGTTTTTGAGATCAAAATTGGGTAAGACTCCATATGAGCTTCGGTTTGGACATAGACCTTCTGCTTCTCACTTTCGAGTTTTTGGATGCAAATGTTTTGTCTTGAAATCTGGAAATCTTGATAAATTTGAAGCTAGATCAACTGATGGCATTTTTCTTGGATATCCTGCTCATACTGTGGCTATCGTGGTGCTTGTTTTGGAAACTAACAAAATTGTGGAAACTTGTGAGGTTACTTTTGATGAGTCTAGTCCAGTACTAGTCCAAGTGATGCAGTCAAAGCGCATACATTCAGGGGGAGAAAATCTTTGAAGATAACGATGATGTTGAAGATGATGTCTTGACTCTTCCTAATGCACAACAAGCTGTAGCACCCTTGGCACCTACTACTACATCACCTACAGCTAACCATCCTCAAGCTACAACATCATCTGTACATGCTGAAAATGAAGAAGGAGAAGGAGAAGTCTCAAAAGCCAATGCTCCCTTGCACATTCAAAAATGCATCCATCTGAACAAATTATTGGAGACCTAAATGAGAGAGTCACTCGATCCAGGTTTATTCATTCGACACTCATGCTCATTCTGCTTTAGTTGCTTCTTTTGAACCCAAAGATATATCTCATGCATTATCGATTTAATCTTGGATCAATGCCATGCATGAAGAATTAGAGAATTTTGAACGAAATAAAGTTTGGAAACTTGTCTCACCTCCTTCTAATTTTAATGTTATTGGAACTAGATGGGTTTTTAAAAATAAACAAAGTGAGGATGGTGTTGTTGTTAGAAACAAGGCTAGATTGGTTGCTCAAGGTTACACTCAAATTGAAGGCTTAGATTTTGATGAAACCTTTGCTCCTGTTGCTAGAATTGAAGCCATTAGAATCCTTTTAGCTTTTGCTGCATCCAAAGGTTTCAAATTGTATCAAATGGATGTGAAAAGTGCTTTTCTTAATGGCTACATAAATGAGGAGGTTTATGTCAAGCAACCACCTGGTTTTGAAAATCCAAAGTTTCCAAATCATGTGTTCAAACTATCAAAAGCTTTGTATGGTTTGAAACAAGCCCCTAGAGCATGGTATGATAGGCTAAAAACCTTTTACTTGAAAGGGGTTTTCAATGGGAAAGGTTGACAAAACTCTCTTTTACTCAAGCAAGGCAATGATCAATTATTCGCTCAGATTTATGTTGATGATATTATCTTTGGTGGTTCCTCTCATGTTTTAGTGTCTCGAGTTTTCGTAAACAATGAGAAAGGAGTTTGAGATGAGTATGATGGGTGAGTTGACATACTTTTGGGATTTCAAATCAAGCAAACAAAGGATGGTACCTTTGTACATCAAAGCAAATACACAAAAGACTTGTTGCATAGATTTGGGATGGAAAACAGCAAACCAATCATGACACCTATGGAAAGCAATTGCACACTTGATCCGGATGAAGATGGTGAGTCGGTTGATCAAAAGGAATATAGAAGCATGATAGGTTCACTTTTGTACCTCGCTGCATCAAGGCCGGATATACAATTTGCTGTATGCTTGTGTGCTCGTTTTCAAGCTTCCCCACGTGCTTCACATCGACAAGCTGTCAAAAGGATTTTCAGGTATCTTCATGGAACTCAAGATTTTGGCATTTGGCTTTCATTCCTCATGCATTAGTTTGAGATCTTTTTCGATGCTGATTTTGGAGGATGTAGAATTGATAGGAAAAGCACTTCTGGTTCATGTCACTTCTTGGGAAATTCTCTCATTGCATGGTCATCTAGAAAGCAATCTTCTGTTGCACAATCAATCATGAATCTGAATATGTGGTCTGCTAGTTGTTGTTCTCAAATTCTTTGGATAGTAGCTACACTTAAAGATTATGGGGCTATTTTGGATAGTGTTCCTCTTCTGTGTGATAACACTAGTGCAATTTGCATTGCTAAGAACCCTGTGCAACATTCAAGAACAAAACATATTGACATCAGATTTCACTTTCTTAGAGATCATGTTGAAAAAGGCAACATTGTGCTTCATCATGTGGATACTGAACATCAATTGGCAGACATTTTCACAAAACCTTTGTCTTCTTCTCGCTTTTGCTTTTATTCGGGAGAACTTGGGATTGTTCATCCAATGGGTTTGTTTTGAGGGAGTTTCTTTGCCAAGTTCTTTCACTTTATGAGCTCACTTTATCATATTTCTTTATATATTGTGTAATTGTGCTAATATATGATAATCTAAATTGTTCCACTTGAACTAAAAATGACATTGCGAAATTCCTTGGTCTGATTGCCTATAGCTAAATACTTTGTGATATCTTACTCTTTTAGGCTTGATATTGAATCTTCTTGACAAAATTGGGCTATGAAGCAAGTCTGTTTTAGCTTTACTCTTTCATAAGACTTTTTAATCACTTTTGCATGTTTTCAAAGAAAAATGAAAAGAAAAGGGAATCAATAAAAAAGGGTTGTAAAATTCAAAAGCCAAAAATTATGAGATTCAGGAATGCTTTCCCTAAAAGATAAGATATATGCTTCAAGCATGTCATTCCTCAAAAACAAGATGTATGCTTCAAGCATGCCAATCCAAGGAAATAAAAGAAGTATGATTCATGGATGACACATGGAGTTTCTGTTTATAGATTAATTTGGTCTACTAGATTGTAGTTGTAATCAATTGCTCGACCTGTTTTGTTAGGTTCTTCTATTTTTGAGCTTTTGTTCTTTTCTTGAGATCTTGCTTCGTACTTGGCTATAGTTGTGAATTGAGGTTGAGATACATGTCATTCCCTAACTTGTTAAAAATCACATTAATATCATGTATTTTGCATATTATGTGATATATAAGGTTATATGATCAAATGAGCTCATCCTCTTCTATCTTGGCACTCATTTGTTTCTCCTTGTGAAATCATTGCTACAAGAAAATTTTAAACATGTTCTCTCTTTTGTACTCTTGATGAATCCATTGTCAAAGGGGGAGAAAATTGGGAATTGTTGAAAAGTTTAATGAAAAAGGGGGAGAAGAAAAAGGGGGAGTTGTGTTTGGAAATTTGAGAATTTTGGGAGAAGTTTGGAGAATTTTGGAATTTTTGGGCGCATTGCACATTCACACACTTTTTCATTCTCAGGGGGAGATTTTGTTTTGCTTTTGGTAAAGGGAATTCTGTGTTTTCTTACTTTGGTCTTTGATCCTTTGGATTTCAAAATCTTTTGTAAAGTGAATGCCAAATGTTCAATCCTAAGTAGTGTTGCCAATGTTTTCATCAAGGGGAGATTGTGAAATCATGTCTTTGAAAAATTGGCTTTGAACTGAAAAATTAACTTAGAATTGGATTTGCAAAATGTGCTTGTGCATGTGTTTGACAATTTGACAAGAAACAAGAAGTTTCGCTTTGGCGCGGACCAAACTTAAAGAAAACAAGAAGTTTCCATGTACAACGGACCAACTTTCTTGGTCCTTTGTAAACATGCTTTGACAACCTCATTCTCCCATGTACAACGGACCAACTTTCTTGGTCCTTTGTAAACATGCTTTGACAACCTCATTCTCCCATGTACAACGGACCAACTTTCTTGGTCCTTTGTAAATATGCTTTTGACAACCTCATTCTCCATGTACAATGGACCAACTTTCTTGGTCCTTTGTAAACAGGTTTTTGACAACCTCATTCTCCCATGTACGCATGCACCAACTTTCTTGGTCCTTTGTAAACATGCTTTTGACAACCTCGTTTTCCATATGCGATGCACCAACTTTTTTGGTCCGTCGTAAATGTGTTTTTGAAGGTTGTTGTGCCAAACCAAGTTATTGAAAAACAAGAAGTTTTACATATGCAGCCGGACCAAATTTTTTGGTCCGTCGTGAATGGGTTTTTGAGCGATTTTGAGATTGAAATTTGAATTTGATTTTGAGATTATGAAATTTGTGATAATTTCATGATACTTCTTTTGAAGTGGACTTTATGCAATGCTCATGTGAGTAGTTGCATGGATTGACATTGAGTCAAGTCGTGGACTTGTGCTCGGATTTGTTTTTTGTTCATGTGCAGGTATTGCTCGAAGACGAATGTGGTCGATGACGGGACCGGAACTAGGTTCATGGAAGAACTGAGGTTCGGGACTAGGTTCAGGAGGAACCGAGGTCTTGGTGGTCAAGGATGTCATGCGGGACGTTCGGGCTAAGAGAATGGTGCACATGAAGAATGGTTAGTCACGTGAGAATGGCAGGAGGTCATTCGCGTGCAAAGTGTTAGTCACGTGAGTATGGTAGGGTTGCCATACACGTGCAAGAGTTGTATTCGGCCAGGTTGGGCCAAGAGGAGTTGTGTTGAATACGGACTCCTTCTAGATTAGGAATTGTATTCAGAACTCCTTGTGTTTTGCTCCTTTAAATAGGAGGGGTGTTTCCTGTTGAAAGGCATCAAGTAGAGCTGAGCGCATCAAGCTTTGAGCTTGGTTTTAGGGTTTGTACTCTTTTGATGAGAGTATTTTAGACAAGAAATAAAGATCAATTCTTCCAAGATTTTTGCGTGCTACAGTAACCACGTCGCTACGGTATTTTCTGTTTTGGTTCTTGTTTGCATGCTTGTTCTAGTTCTAGATTGGTTTTTATTCTTCAAGTTTTATCTTGATTTGATCCATCAAAAACCTCTCTAGGGTATTGATCTAGTGTTTCTCAAAGTCTAGTTGATCAATCTTTTGTCGTTCTTGTTTAATCTTGAAGTTTTGATTAGATTGATTCTCGTCAAGTTCTGGATCAGCAAGCTTGCGAAGCTCATAACTTTTGATCCGTAAGTCCGATCGAGCTGATTCTTTTTGGGTTCGATTCGTATTGGAATCTAGTTTCTTGTGTCCAAATTTCAGATCGTTTCGACAGTTGGATCTCCGGGAATTCTCGTTTTACCAAACCTCTGTCATTCTGTTTTTGTCGAAAACGAGACAATTATTTGGTTCTGTTTTGGGGTGAACTTTTAATAGGTCAAGAATTTGGTTTTAGCTTCCGCACAATCATTCACCCCCCCTCTGATTGCTATATTCGTATACTTCGATCCTACATTCCCACAAGTGCACGGAGCCTCGCGGGAGGTTCAGCAGCCAGGAGCGGGCAGAGCCCGTCAGCGACGTCGGGAGGTAGTTGGCCATGATCTTTTCGGACCCTCCCGCGGCATGCACCACCGTAGTGTAGATCTGCAGGAACTCCTCCCGGTTGGTGGTACCGTCGTACTTTTCGATGGACGCAGGGCGGAATCTCTCCGGCCAAGCAGCTTGGCGTAGGTAGAGGGAAAACGCCTGGCATCCAACGTTGTAGGGGGAGCAGCGTTGCTCGCCCGCTCCTCGGCCCCAAGAGGGGGTCGAGGAGTGCGAGTCTATGCTCTCCCTGGAGTCAGGGGGCGAGATCTCCCCCCGACCGCTAGGCGTCGGGCGGCCAGCGCGACGTTGCACATGCTCACAACGCCGCCTAAGGGCATAGCGCAAGTCACCATCGCGTTGGAGCCACCTTTCGTCTAGACGGGCCCTTAGATCCTCGTGGCCCCCCGCCGGCTTGGGGGGACCGCGAGAAGGGGTGGGAGCATGTGCACGTCCCCCGATATCCAAGGGGGCTGCACCCTGCGCACCCTTCCCTTTGTCCCAGCCCTCGTGACCAGAAAGAACTTTGCTGGGGCGGCTGGAAGCCTGCGCATCGATTGCGCGCACATCCTGCCGCCAAATGCCGGAAGCGCCCGGCTGGTTTGCTGTCTCCACCTGCTACTTTGGCGGCATCCACTAGGCGGGCGATGTCCCGTAGCCATGGAGCGGTCGGGGTTTCGCCCCCTAGCGTAACTGGAGGGTGATCGAGGAGCAGCCGGGCCGCATGAAGATTCCGTGCTGGGGTGTCATCTCCCATCAACAAGCGCCGTCGAACGGGCTGTCCTCCTAGCGCGGAAGCAACACGTGTCCCTCCCAGGATGGAGGGACCCGGGAGGTCCGACGCCCTAGTCGGGCGCCGGGATCGGCTACGAGTGTTGCTCTCTTCAGGTAGGTCACCGTGCTTGGAACGTGAATCCGCCATGCCGACGACCGCCAAAGTTTCTTGCAAGCTTCGCGTGAAGGTTGAAGAAGAAAGGGCAATCTAGCCACCGAGCCCCCTACCTGGCGCGCCACTATCGGTGTAAGATCCAACAGACACCTCCGGATCGGGTGTATATGAAGTTCGAACAGGGGGCTTTTGTGGAGATCGCTCGAAAGATGGAGGAAAGGAATCAATGGCGAAGCTTGCAAGGGGGACGCTTGGGTTTTCCCAGGTTCGGGCCCTCCTAACGAGTAATAGCCCTTGTCAGCGTATGAGCTAACAGATCCCTTCTGAAATGGGGTGTGAGAGGTCCGAATGAGGGGCTTTCATGGCGGATCGCTCGAGACACAGTGGAAAGAGAACGAACGAAGCTCACAAGAGGAAGACACTTGGTTTATCCAAGTTCGGGCCCTCCTCACGAGTAATAGCCCTAGTCCTGCTTGTGTTGTTCTTGATTATGTTCTTGGAGGAAATCGCTGGAACAATGAATCTGAGACTCATAGACCCTTATCCCAGAGGAGAATGATCCGGTCTGAAAGACTCGAACCCTGTCTAAAGAGGTGGACTAGCCGAGAAGAGGAAGAAGAACTAGCCGAACCCCCGCTCCCATGCACCCCAGCCCCCTTTTATACTCGAGTTGGCTGGGGCGTGCGGGCTTACAAGAGTGTAGTACATTGAATATACTTGACATGCTGCATTTAATGCGCCTGTCACTGTTCTTGCAGCACACTTAATGCCCTGGCACAGCAGTCCTCTCCCCCGTCTTGGGCCCCGCGCCTGCCGGCTGCGCCCGCTCTGCCGGAGTGGGAAATTACACCATGACATCATCCGCAATAATGGCGCGCATTGGAAACACACGCCGCCGTGCTGCGGCCTTTATTACTCCCATTTAATGCGCACGATACGCAATAAATGTCTTTGACCTCCTGTGCGGCCGCGCATGTTACTAGGTGGCCTCGGGAACTAAGCGCCAACGGTGTGGACTGGGCACCGTACGTCCGCCAGGCGACCACCTTGCTGACCGCCAGTGACGTGGCCTGGTCGCCACTTGATCGCTGGGCAATGAAACAGCTGACCGCCAGCGACGTGGCCTGGTCGCCACCTGACCGCTGGGCGATCACACAGCTGACCGCCAGCGACGTGGCCTGGTCACCACCTGACCGCTGGGCGACCACCTCACTGACCGCCAGCGGCGTGGTCTGGACGCCACGTGTCCGCTGGCGTCTCCTACTGAAGTGTAGTGGGCACCCTGGTGTAGAATACGCTGACATTAGCCCCCGGACCCACCCTGGAGCGCCCTTTTTACCTTTCTGGAAACGAAAGCGGCTCAGTCTCCCGGGTGGGTCCATTATAAATGCCCACGTAACGCTTCGTCTTTTAAATGCCGCGGCCGTTTCCGGGCATCGAGGTGGAACGTGCAGCCGCCCCCGCCTCGTAACCGGCGTGGGCCTGGGGAGCATGCCCGCACCTTTTCTGAATACTTTGGGTTTCCCGCCAGCGAACCGCCGCATCCCCTCGGGTCTCCCGCGATTCGAACCGCCGTGCCCCCTCGGGTCCCCCTCCGAAGTACTCCTCCATGCGCACATATATAGGTGGCTCGGGGGGAGTCGGTTCGTTCTTTCCTTAGCCTTTGCCTCCTGCGAATTGTTTCCTCGCCTTTGCCTCTTGCAAACTGCTCCCTCGCCTTTGCCTCTTGCAAACTGCTCCCTCGCCTTTGCCTCTTGCGAACTACTCCCTCGCCTTTGCCTCTTGCGAACTGCTCCCTCGCCCCCATGGCGCCGCCAGCACCTCTGCTTCCTCCATCGACCGTCGAGGAGGTCGACACCGAGAGGTTTGCCCGGTAAGTCGCCGGTGGCACCGTCCACACTCGCACTGGGACCGCCGCGCCCGGCTGCCTCCCGGGAGAAGTAATCTTCTTCGGATGGGGGATGCTGGCGGGTCTCCTTCCGCCGATCTCCGACTTCTACCTCACCGTCCTCAACTTCTACTCCATCCCCCCCAACTCCATCATCCTTCTTGCTGTCTTTGCCCACTTCTGCGAGATGTTCATGGGAGTGGCCCCCAACCTTCCTCTCTTCCGTTTCTTCTACTCCTTGCGCACGGCCAAGGACCTTTACACCACGGCAGGCTCCTGCCACCTCCGCCTTCGGTACGGCGCGGCTTCCCGCTACATTCCGCTGGACCTCCGTTCCAACTGGAGGGCTTGGCGCAATGAGTGGTTCTACGTCGAGGATGGCAGCGGCGTAGAAGTCCTGGATTTAACGACTGGGCCAGCGGTCAGCACCCCCACCTGGGGAGCTCACGTCGATGAGACACCCGAGCTCCAGATGATGCTGGCCTGTGTGGACCAGCTGCGAACAACGGGCCTGATGGGAGGCATGGTTTTTCGGGACTACATCGTTCGGAGAATCAGCCCTCTGCGCCGTGCCATACTGCTGGCAAGACACTGCTCGGCGACATGACCAGGACAGCTCTCGAAGGTAGGTCACTTGTTTTTTTTCTCTTTTTGGTGCTTTTCGAAACCACTGCTGAGTTAATGATGACTCTCCCTTGCTCTCTTCTTCAGCCGCAGGGGACTTGTCCCCCACCAAGCTCGAATCCTGGATGGGCTTGCTGGGCGCCTCCATCAACGTCCCGCCTTTCCCGGCGGGCGCGCTCCCACTCTGCCAAGTGGAGCCCCAGGAACGCGTGGCGATCACCCGCGCCATGCCCACCATGGACGCCCTGGGACTGGTGAACACACCCCGCCAAGTGGCGTTGACGATCCGGGGCCCTCCTCCAGCTGGCGATCCGAGGAGGGTCAAGCGCCCAGCTGACGACGACGCCTCTGGTGCCAGCCCAAGGAGGGTCCGCTCACGCCAGGGGGCGCGGTGACCACGACCGGAGCGGGGAGCTCTACGGCGGCCACAGCATCAACTTCGGCTGGCGCCGCCCCGACAATAGCTCCATCGGCACCAGTTCTTCCTCCGCCGCCGCCGGCGCAGGTCGATCCTCTGCCGCCGCCGTCGGCACCGGTCCTTCCTCCGCCGCCGTCGGTGCAGGTCGATCCGCCTCCGCCGCGGCCGCCAGCACCGGTCCTCCCTCCGCCACCTCTGGCGCAGGTTGACCTGCCTCCGCCGCCGTAGGTTGATCCGCCTCCGCCGTCGGCACCGGTCCTTCCTCCACCGCCGCCGGCGCAGGTCGCTTTGCCAGTACCGGGGCCGCGAGGGGGAATAACACTCGCCCCGACCATGCCTCATTTCAGGAGGCCTTCTGCCGGGTACGCAAATAGACAGACAACATGTTGTCAAGCTCCTTTAATTTGAGAGGCTTACCTCTTTTTTACCTTCGTATGCCTACTTGAGGCCCCAAATGGGTGACTGGCACCGTATCTGCCGGCAGCGCTACCGCGGCGGACGAGCACCAGGGTGACCTAGGCGACCATCAGGTTGGCGACCACCAGGTGGCCGCCGCAGGGGCGGCTGTCCTACCGCCCAGAGGCGGGATGGGCTTGCCGCCCACTTCGGAGGTCGCTAGCGCCTCGATCACCTCGGCGGACGCGGACGCTCTGCTGGCTGCCCTCATCGAACTGCACTTCAATGTGAGCGACCGCCTCTCGACGAGCAGGGAGAGGCTGAGGGAGGCCATCGCGGAGAACAACCGCCTTCGCACGGAGGTGCAGGACTGGCGCGGCCGAGCAGAGAGGTCGGAGCGAGACTTGCAATAGGAGAGGGAGCGAGGAGCCCTCCGCGTCGAGGCGATCACCCGAGAGCGCGACGAGGAGAAGGGCGAGCGGCTCCTCGCGGAAGCCGAGGCCACCTCCATGCTACGCCCTGCTTTTGACCGGATGGTGGCCAGCTTGGCGCCATTGGGGTTGGTGCAGCCGGCCCCAGTCGAGCAGACGGCCCGGCATTATGCCTTCTGCATGAGCCGGATCGCCGACTTCCTCACCTTCCTACCCGGCGCCTTAGCCACCCGGTCCAGCCAAGAAGGGCGGGCGGTCGCGGCGGCATAGCGTCGTACGTGCTCGCCTGCTACGCCAGCCAGGACACCAACTTTGACCCCCTGGCTGCCATCCAGGGAGTGGAAGGAGACTGGGCCCGCGCCGAGGCACAGGTCAGCAACGCCGCCGATCAGCTCGAGATGGTCAACCCGGCGCTGGAAGCAATGGCCGAGGACGTGGCACTCGAGCTGGACGTTTACCCGGTGGAGGACCAGGAGGCCGCAGAAGCCGCGGCAGACGAAGAGTGAAGACCTTTATTTCGTTGTTGTTGTTTTTTTTGTCATCCCTTGTAAAGGACTCCTACAAGTTTATAAATGCATATGCTACTTCCCTTTTCACGTCTTATGTTTGGATGCTTGTTCGCGCCTCCACTATGCTGGTTCTGGACGAACAAAAAGGCAACCGCACGCTTTAAATGTTAGTCGAGGTGCAGGGTTCGGATCCCTCGTACCGGAATATCGCTGTCTCGGGACCTTAGGACCCTGTGAAGCTAATCACTCTCGCGATCTCTTGGGGCTGAGCACTTGGTGAGGTGTGGCAGGGTAGTAGGCTCTCGGGAGTGGTGCTTGAGTCGCCGGTTCTCACGGGGACACCCTGAGTGTCATGACCGTGTTGAAAACTGGGCCAAACTAGCCATCCGATCGCCCATCCCTGCACGCCACGCTCACTCAGTGGTCCCACTTTTACCGTCGAGAATTCAGAAAGCCTTAAGGTGCTGAGAGCGATTACGCGGACACGACTCACCGGGGCGCAAACCAGAAAAAAAAGGAGAACACGGGTGACAACTGTTTTAAATAGAAACTGGACACTGAATTAAGCAGGGGCTTCCGCCGACCAGCTTCGAAGAGAACAGCTCAACTCGGCTGGTCGGGGCGCCCAGCTCTACACTTACAGCCATTTTAAGGGATAGAACTTGCGCAGAAGCTCTATGTTTTGGGAGTTCGCTAACTCCTCCCCGTCCTCAGTGGCCAGCCTGACCGCCCCCGGGGCGAGAGATTGAGTCCACCTTGAAGGGGCCCACCAACTGGGGAGACAGTTTATGCAACCCGGCATGCGTCTGAATTCTGCGCAAGTCCAGGTTGCCCACGGCCAGTGTTCTCTCGCTGACCCGGGTGGCGTGGTACCGCCTGAGACTTTGCTGGTACCGGGCAGCGCGCAAGGCTGCGCGATCTCGTACTTCTTCCAGGAGATTGAAATCCTCTCAATGCAGATCTTCCTGGGCTTCCTCAGTGAACGCCGCCACGCGCGGTGACCCCAGGGCAAGCTCCAAGGGTAGGACAGCTTCCACGCCGTAGACCAGGAAAAAAGGAGTTTCCCCGGTGGCCCGGCTGGGGGTGGTACGAAGCGACCACAGCACCGTCGGGAGCTCTTCAGTCCACCGGGCTCCGTGCTTGTGGAGTCGATCAAACGCCCTGGTCTTGAGGCCCTTTGGCACCAGTGCATCGGCCCGCTCAACTTGGTCATTACTCCTCGGGTGGGCCACAGAGGCGAAAAAAACCTTGGTGCCCATTTCTTCATAGAAGCCCAAGAAAGCAGCGCTGGTGAACTGCGTGCCATTGTCGGTGATGATGCGGTTAGCAACCCCAAAGCGAGCGAAGATACCTTGCATGAACTTCATCGCAGCGGCGGCGGTAATCGCCCTTACCGCTTCGGCTTCCACCCATTTGGTAAACTTGTCGATGACAACAAACAGATGGGTGTAGCCCCCTGTGGCCCGCGGGAACGGGCCCAGGATGTCCAGCCCCCAGACCGCGAAGGGCCATGAGAGCGGGATGGTTTTCAGAGCCTGGGCCGGTCGGTGGATTTGCTTGGCGTGGAACTGGCATGCTTCGCACTTCCTCACCAGCTCGCAAGCATCCTAAAGGGCGGTTGGCCAGTAGAACCCTTGGCGAAAAGCTTTCCCAACCATCGTTCGACTTGACATGTGGCTCCCGCACACGCCTCCATGGATATCAGAGAGCAGACTGCTCCCCTCTTCCCGAGTGATGCACTTCAGAATAATTCCGTTTCTACCCCGGCGGTAAAGGTCCCCGCCCACCAGGGTATAGCACCTGGCCTTTCGTGCTATCTTCTCAGCTGACGCATCATCGTCGGGGCACATTTGATCCCGCAGGTAGGCCAGGATCGGATCCATCCATGTGCCTTCCCGGTCAAGTGTGGCGACCACAGGGTGATCGCCCGGGTACTCCGCCTGGCCGGGCGTTGCTACTCTCCCTTCTGGAGTAAGGGTTGAAGCATCGTCACCATCGTCCCCACCAGAAACGGGGGCTGCGATGGACGATCGCGGAAGCCTTTCTTCAAAGACTCCGACTGGGATTGGGGATCTTGTCGTGGCGAGCTGCGCGAGCTCGTCCGCCAAGTAGTTATCGCGCCGGGGGATGTGGGTATACCCCAGCCCGTCGAAATGCCGCTCCATCTTTCTGACCTCCGCCAAGTAGTCTGTCATGACGGGATAAGAGCAGGAGAACTCCTTTCTCGCTTGGTTGACGACTAGCAATGAGTCACCCTTGACCTGTAGACGCCGAACTCCGATGGCCGCGGCGGCGCAAAGTCCCACCAGCAAGCCTTCGTACTCGGCAACATTGCTAGTGGCCTTGAAGTCCAGGACGACCACGTACTTGAGGAGGTCCCCGGTTGGGGAAACCAAGAGGACCCCAGCCCCCGCGCCCACAAGCCTGAAGGAACCGTCGAAGTTGAGTGTCCAAGGGGAGGGCGCGGGGGTTTCCTCAGTCTCGGACTCGGCAGGAGTCCACTCAACAATGAATTCTGCTAGCCTTTGACTCTTGATCGCAGTGTGGGGGGCGAACTTGAGACCGAACTCCCCCAGCTCCACAGACCACTTGGCAATGCGGCCTTCAGCTTCGCGGTTGTGAAGAATCTCGCGCAAGGGATAGGTGGACACCACCGTGATCTCCCTTCCTTGGAAATAATGCTGTAACTTCTGGGATGCCACCAGCACGGCATACACTATCTTTTGAGCCCGCGGGTACCTTGTTTCTACATCATGTAGCACCTTGCTAACGTAGTAAACTGGCCGCTGGACCCCTTCACGCTTCGCCACTAGTGCCGTGCTCACAACTGCCGGACTGGCCGCCACGTATAACAGCAGTGGCTCGCCCGGCTCGGGGGCGACCAGCACCGGAGGGGAGGAGATCTATTGCTTCAATTCTTCAAGTGCTTGCTGCGCTTCTGTAGTCCACTCGAAGGAGTTGGTCTTCTTCAGCAGCTTGAAGAAGGGGAGGCTCTTTTCCCCCAGCCGGGCTATAAACCGGCCGAGAGAGGCTAGGCGACCAGCTAAGCACTGTACTTGCTTGAGCCTTGTGGGTGGTTGCATGCGCTCGATGGCCGCGATCTTTTCCGGGTTGACCTCAATTCCACGGTTGGAAACGAGGAACCCAAGTAGCTTTCCAGATGACACACCGAACACACACTTCTCAGGATTCAGCTTCAAGGAATACTGCCGGAGGTGGGAGAAAGTCTCTTCTAAATCTTCGACAAGCCCAACAGTCTTTTTGGTCTTCACTACCATATCATCAATATATACTTCAAGATTTCTCCCAATTTGCGACCGAAATATAGTGTGCATAGCGCGCTGGTAGGTTGAACCAACGTTTTTCAAACCAAAAGGCATTTAGATATAGCAGTACACGCCTAGAGGGGTCACAAAAGTAGTCTTCTCTTCGTCTTCCCGCGCCATGCTGATCTGGTGGTAGCCGGAGTAGGCATCTAGGTAGTACAAGACCTCGCACCCTGCTGTGGAATCGACGACGATGTCTATCCGCGGCAGGGGGTACGGGTCCTTGCGGCAGGCTTTGTTGAGGTCGGTGAAGTCGATGCACATCCGCCATGTCCCGTTCGACTTCTTGACAAGTACAGGGTTGGCCAGCCACTCGGGATAGGCGGCCTCCTGTAACACCCCAAAATTTTGCTTTTCTTAAATTCATGTGTGATTTGGCACTTTGGTGAATTTTTGGAATTTTCTGGAATTTATTTGGATTTATTTGGAAGTTATTTGAATTTATTCCATTTTGAAATAATTAAAGAATTTAATTTTGCAAATAAAATTTTGTTGGAAATATTTTATTTGAGTCCCAAATACCCTAAAATATTTTCCAGAATTTTTCTGGAATTTTTCTGAGTATTTTGCTATTTTTAATGAATTAAATGAATTACTGGGAATTATTTTAATTATTTAATCGCTGGAAAATGCGAGTGGGTTTGTACTGTTCATCCGACCGAGCCCGAGTCAGACTCGAGTTCGAGTCCGACCCGAACCCGACCCGAGCCAGTTGACTCAACCAAACCCGTTCTTAACCCCAATCGATCCTGACCGTTGGATCGGGATCCAACGGTCCGGATTGGATCGCCCCGACCCAAGCCGTGTCCGGCTCGGACCGTCTTGGCGCTGGCGATCGTGGCGTTGATCGAACACGTGTACGGCCGCGGGTCGTCGTCTTCGCCCGAGTCCGGATCGGACGCGCCGCCGCGTCCTCCGCCGCATCCGTTAGGGTTACGGATTGAGCGCGGAAGCCGAGGCTATTTAAAGCCCGGATCCTGCCCCAAGGACCGCCGTGACCCCGCGCTACTTTTGCCCTAGCTCGCTAAACCCTAGCAGCCGCCGCTTGCCCGGGATTGCTCGCCGTAGTAGCTTAGGGTCTTGTGTTGGTTTTTCTCACCTTCCGCCGCCGTCCGCCGTCGCCCGAGAAGAAGGAGGCGATCAGGATCCCGAGCCAGGGCAATTGAGCGTGACCACGCACGTCGCCGGAGGAGCCCCGTAGCGCCGCGCCCTTGGTCGTCGTCCCCGTCTCCGGTGCACCAAGCCCCGCCGCGACGCCATCGTCACCGCGAAGGTCCTCAGCCGTCCGATCAAGATCCGACAGTCACGGTGAGCCCACGTGCAACCCAAACTCCTTAAACTAGATCGGATCTGGACCGTTGGATCAAGATCCAACGGCCCACGATCGTCACGTGCTGGAAACTGCGTTAACCTAGGGTGGATCTAGACCGCTGGATCTAGATCCAACGGCCGTGATCAGGCCACGTAGCCGTCGCCGCGCCGTGTGTTGCGTCACTGACGGGTGGGACCCGCGTGTCAGCGACACGTGGAGTCGTGGACCGAGTCCACGGTGGACCGAGCCGCACCATGCGCCGAGTCCGTGAGCCGGCTGACGTCAGCAGGCCAATCAGAGGCTGACACGTGTCCTTGCTGACGCAATAATTAATTTCCGAAAAAGAAAATGATTTATTAATTTGTAATAATGATTTCAGATTTTGTTTCAAACTTCAAACGCTTATAACTTTTGCGTTTCAACTCCGATTTGAGTGATTCAAATTTCTAAATTTGTATAAAAATGAGATCTACCTAAATATGAATTTTATTTAATTTTTGGACTAAA
Source organism: Rhipidocladum racemiflorum (assembly GCA_036346355.1). Classification (NCBI taxonomy): domain Eukaryota; kingdom Viridiplantae; phylum Streptophyta; class Magnoliopsida; order Poales; family Poaceae; genus Rhipidocladum; species Rhipidocladum racemiflorum. The sequence goes on along the minus strand of CM070574.1, from coordinate 45,043,776 downwards.
GTTTTTCTCTGCAAAATTATTTAATTGATTATTTAAACTTTAAATAATCATAACTTTTGCGTTTTAACTCCAAATTTGACGATTCCAGTTTCTAAAAACTCATAAAATTATGTTCTCTTTGTTTATGGATTTTATTTGGATGTTTGGACACTTTTTGCCTATTGTTTATTCGTGTATTTGCTATTTGCACGCTTTACGAGTAGACGTTGAAGTGCCTAAGGATTCAAGGAGAAGTATTGACTCAGGATCCAACTCAAGACCAAGAACAAGTACTTTTTGAAGGCAAGTTGTGCTTTGACCATGTTGATCCTATTTCGAAATCTATTTTGATTTAAACTATTGCATGCTAGTTCAATTAGAAAGATACTTTGTTTAAACATGGGGTTAGATAAATACCAATTTGCTGTATGACACCTTGATTATTTAAGTATGTGCCATGACCCTTTGTCACCTTAGTTGTGGATTACTAGTTGGACATTATTAAATTGCCAACATGGGTTTAGAACGTTGTAGTATACTGCTTAGACCTGCTACGTGCTCATGACATGATTTTGGACAATCAAATGTTAATATTGACTTAATGATATATTGAACCTGTTTTGGAAAGGTATCATGTGATGTTGATGGCACGTGGTGCATGGTAATCAACTGGGGTTTGATAAACAGTTTTCGACCGGGGCATGTGGCAAGAGTAATCAGGTGGGCCAGTTGTGGCATTGGGGATGTTGATTTGGTTCTTCGGGTAGTCTTGCCCTGGTCACCCTAAGGACTTAACCTTGCAAGCCTTTGAACTGGGTCTAACGTGCAACCACATGTCTCAGAATGGGACGGACCTAGTTGACTAAGTTGCTAATAACGCACTGTGGGACCTCAGGAGGTCAACTACACCCTTTGTGTAAGTTGTACGGGGGAGCGTACCGGGGCTGAGGCCAGGTACCCATCTAACGGTTGATTGGCCTAGACTTCGCCTTAGCTAAGGGAAGGGTTAGTGCGCAATAACCGGGGAGGACCACTTGTATTGTTAGAGGTTTCCGAAAGACTTTGTTACGGGAACTCGCCTTTGTGGTGTTTGACTGTATCTTGTGGGTAAAGTGCATAACCTCTGCAGAGTTTAGAATCTATTCGAATAGCCGTGTCCGCGGTATTGGACATCGCTCGGGAATTACAGTCAAGGGTTAGATTTTCTCAAAACTAACTTGGATTTGCAAGGTTGGGTTGGATTAATAATGATGGTGATAGGAATATGGATTAGGATGGGAAAGTTGTTTATTAAATTCCTTGAAAAGTTATCTATGCTATACTTGCTTCTACTGCTTTCGAATCTACTTATGCTACTTGTCAAATGCTGTTTACTGCAAATATACCTTGAGCTATTCCTTTGTACCAAGCCATGCATATAGTATATTAGCCTGCATTCTGTGCATGACTTGCTGAGTACCAAGTACTCACCCTTGCCTCAACACAACACCAGTTGAAGAGGAGACTGCACAAGCTTTGGAGGAGGAACTCCAAGAAGATCCGTCTAATTAGGGAAGCGAGCCCAGTCAGTTGCCTGTGGTATACTGGATGGCGCCACGAAGTTATTTTATTTTCCGCTGCTATTATTTTTCTATGAATAAGTTTCGCCTTGCGAGGCATATATTTGTAATTTGACCATAAGGTCAAGTAACCAGTTTGACTATTTAAATAAAGTACTTTATTGGTATCGAGTGGTATGATTGTGATATTTACCGATGTTAAGACTGTGTGCACTAGCGCGTTCCTGGACTAGTGCTGAATACACAGAGGGTCCGGATTTGCAAATTCGTGGTCCCGACAGAGGTGGTATCAGAGCCATACTTGACTGTAGGCTCAACCCTAGCTAGAATGGTCGTAGTGAGGATAAAACCTATTTTCTAAAAGCTAAAAATTTGTGAAGACAAGAAATGACATCTCGACTTATCCCCTTCTCTCTTTTCTTGTCTATTGCTGAAATTTTCCCTTACCTTGTCAACAATTTAAAAATTCCGAGTTCTTACGAAAAGCACTCTTGTGACAGATGGAGGAAGAGTTCAACTACGTTGATCTGGGAGTTGGTCACGCCGCGGAACTTTGGCATATGCTACAAATTCTCGGAGATTTTGAGAAGCCCCAATACCAAGTAGAAGTGATCAGACAAGCGGGATTGATCAAGGCTTGTGACGTGAAGATTGAGGTACCCGCTAGGAAGAAGGGCCCAGGCAATCGCCCGATACACTGCACTGCCAGGAGATCTACAATGCAGATGGGTATCCAAGAAGTATCACGACGAGCAATGCGGCACATTACCCGTATCTACGCCAGAGAATTGGAGAGCACGGTGTTCCGTTATCATCCGCGCAGCGATAACCTTCTTGACCCGAAGGCAATTCAGGATGAGGATGCCACGGTTACACAGTTGGCACGATTTGTTGTCGCCCAGGAGGATGTACTAGATAATACAAGCAAGGAGCTCTGAAGGCCCGCAAGGAAATCACGGCGAGAGAAGAACAGATGGCGGGAAGCTCAAGAGTATCGGCACACCTTCTCGCGAAGGATTGACGAGTTGGAGATGACTTTGTACGGACTGCACCCAGAGCCAAGATTTGAGCTACACGAGCCGGATCCAGAGGAGTCGATCTCGATGAGGACACCGCTTCTTCGACTACCACAGAGGACACGATCATTTGGACATGGCGATCGTTTACGCCTATGCCACAAAGACCGTACCCAGGCCGTGGAGGTTTTCGCGATGAGTGAGCATAGGTTCTATAGTGAGACTCCTTCGCCGAGTCGCGTCATAGAATAAAGAGCCACCCTTTAGGCGTTAGACTCCAGAGTTAGTTCGATTTGGATTTTCCTTATTTGCTGAGTGTGCAGTATGTGTTGCAAGGCCCTTAGGCATTGTAAGCAGCCATACCAAGTTATTAATAATAAAGTTGGACCTTAAAGTTACACCTTTCGCCCCGCATAAGTTCCATATTACTTGTCTATTCTCGCTTCCCTCTCATCTCTAAACCTAGAGCAAATCGACAGATGGTGAACACCCGTGGAAACTTTGGAAGCAATGGGAGTGGTTCTCGCCCAGCAGAAAACCCCAATGATGGAGCACCAGCACCGCCACTGGATGTGCAGAATTTCGGAGTTTTTCTTGCTGCCCAGACTCAGTTGATGCATGCTATGATGCAACAAATGCAACACGTCACCGCTCAGGCCACTGCTAATCAAGTTAATCAGGGACCACGCCAGAATACAAGACTGTCAGAGTTCATGGGGACTCACCCACCCACTTTCTCTCGGAATGCCAATCCATTGGAGGCTGATGATTGGTTAAGGTCAATCGAGAGGAAGCTACACATAGCTCAATGCATAGGAAATGAGAAGATACTCTACGCTTCTCATCAGCTGGAAGGGACAAATTACGAATGGTGGGAGAACTGTGCCATGCAAGAGAACCCTCAAGATATCACTTGGGAAGAGTTCACAAATGCATTCCGACAAGATCACGTGCCTGAAGGAATCATGGACCTTAAGAAGGAGGAGTTCAGAGCATCAAGCAAGGAAATCAGCCGGTGGCCGACTACCTCGAACAAGTTCACTCGGCTAGCACGCTACGCTTTGAGGATGTAGCGACGTATAAATCCAGGCAGTCGTTTTATGAAGGGATTTAACTCAGATTGCAAGTAGGGTTGATCACCCACACCTTTCCAGATTTCCAAGAGTGGTGAATAAGTCTCTTATTCTGGAGGACAAGCGAAAGGAACTGGATGAGATCAGTAAGCGCATGATGCAACAAAGAAGGATCACGCCAGTGGAACGCAATAAATACCGAGAGTTGCACCAAATCAATTCTTCGATTCCAACCACGTATGCAACAAGGACACCGTCCCGGCACCAAGACACATCAACCGTAACTACTGCACCCGGCCCGCTAGAAACACTACTCGAGCGATCGGCAAAGAAGGAACGGTGAGACGCTGCTACAAGCGCAACGAGCCAGACACTTTGCCAACAGCTTGTCCAAAGAAGACAGCAGGAGTGACCCGGTTCGCTTCAATCTAGGAACCACCCCAGCTAGGACGCCAAAGACAGAGCCACACCCTGCATCGTGGTGAGAGGCCGAGTCAACCATGTCACCGCAGATGCACCGCGAGAATGCTACAGACGTCGTGACTTGGGTAAGTTACTTGTTAACTCGATACCTGCAATGATTTTGTTTGACTCGAGCTTCGCATTCGCTTGTTTCGCAAGGCTTTGCTACTAGAAATGATTTGAGGATTGCAAGACTTAAGTGCATGCTTTTAGTTCAAACCCCTGGTTCGAACTCCGAGCGAAAGTAGGATGTTCCGGGTGAGAATACTAATAGATGGAATAGAGTTCCTAGCAAACCTTATAATTTTGGAGACCCAGACCTTAGACGTCATATTGGGAATGGATTGGTTATCCACGCACAAGGCCGTATTGGATTGTGGACGAAGGACTATCTCAGTGGAGGGCCCGTGTGGGACGAAAGTGGAATTTCAAGCCCCTTTGCGGTTAGAGATGGACAGTTGATGGTTAACAGTACCAAGGCAATCAGCATAGAGGATGTCCCGATGGTGAATGAGTACCCAGGCGTTTTCAGAAGATCTACGGTATGCCGCGCACGAGGACATAGAGTTTGTGATAGAGCTTGTACTGCACAAGCACCGATAGCAAAGAGACCCTATCGGATGTCCACCGAGGAGTTGGTTGAGATGAAGAAACAGCTAGAGGAGTTAATGGAGAAAGGATTTATCAGACCGAGTTCGTCGCCGTGGGGAGCACCAGCTTTGTTTGTCAAGAAGACGGACGGGAGTTGCAGGATGTGCATGGACTACCGTGCCCTCAATGAAGTCACCGTGAAGAAGAAATATCCGCTACCTAGGATTGATGATTTGTTTGATCAGCTGAGAGGAGCCGGAGTGTTCTCCAAGATTGATCTCGAGATCGGGATACCATCGATTGAAGATCCGATCGTAAGATATTCAAGACTGCATTCTCGTCAAGATATGGACATTACGAAGTTTACGGTTATGTCCTTTGGGCCGATTTAACGAATCGCCACTTATTTCATGAATATGATGAATAAGGTGTTCATGGAATATTTGGACAAGTTTGTCGTCGTGTTCATAGACGATATCCTAATCTACTCCAAGACAGAGAGTGAACATGCCGAGCACTTAAGGCGAGTTTTGGAAAAGCCGAGGAACAACTTTTCGCCAAGTTCAGCAAGTGTGATTTTTGGAAGGACACGGTGGAGTTTCTTGGACATGTAATGACCGCATGAAGGAGTCGCCGTAGATCCAAGCAAAGTAGAAGCTGTGTTGCATTGGGAGCACCAAGACTGTGACCCAGATTCGGAGTTTCCTTGGAATGGCAGGATACTACCGCCCGTTTCATTGAAGGCTTTTCGACAATTCTAAACCTCTTACGCAATTGCTAAAGAAGGAAAAGAAGTTTGCATGGACGCCTTAATGCGAGGAAGGATTTGGAAGTCAAGAAGCGATTTACATCAAGACCGGTGTTAGTTCTACCGATGTTGCTCAAAGCTTCGATATTTATTGTGACGCATCGCGCCAAGGACTTGGATGTGTCTTTGTCGCAGAATGGAAAGGTCGTCGCTTATGCATCAAGGCAGTTGAGGCCGCATGAGGAAAATTATCCGACACATGACCTAGAGTTAGCTGCCGTAGTGCATGCCTTGAAGATATGGCGTCACTATCTGATCGGGAACAGATGTGAAGTGTATACGGATCATAAGAGCCTTAAGTACATATTCACCCAGTCAGATCTGAATATGAGGCAGAGGAGATGGTTAGAGTTAATCAAGGACTATAATGTTGGGATCCATTACCATCCCGGGAAGGCCAACGTAGTAGCCGATGCTCTGAGTCGGAAAAGCCATACCGTGAGTACGTTGCTAGCCACAAGTCAGGATGAGTTATGTGAGGATTTTCAGAAAATGAAGATTGAGGTTGTACCTAGCGGATTCTTGGCCGCATTAGAAGTAAAGCCTATCCTAGAGGATCAGATCCGAGAAGGACAGAAGGATGATGACAAGATCCGCAGGATTAAGTGCATCAAGGAGGAAGGCAAGGCAGAGGACTTCAAGTTGGATGAGCAAGGCACGTTGTGGATGAAGGATCGCATATGTGTGCCTAACAAGAAGGAGTTAAAGCAACTGATTCTGGAAGAAGCCCATGACTCCAAGTACTCAATTCATCCCGAAGCGCCAAGATGTATCAGATCTCAAGGAGAGATTCGGTGGCCGAGTATGAAGCAGAAGTTGCCGAGCATGTTGCATTGTGCGGCGTATGCCGGAGAGTCAAGGCAATGCATCGAGAGACCAGCGAGGATTGCTACACCGCTAAAAATACCCGAGTGGAAGTGGGAGGAAATCGGAATGGATTTCATTACCGGTTTGTCAAGACTCAAGGAGGTTATGACTCCATATGGGTTATAGTGGATCGCTTGACTAAAGTAGCCCATTTTATCCCGTGAAGACCACTTACTCGGGAGATAAATTAGCGTAATTGTACATGATCAGGATTGTCTGCTTGCACGGAGTGCCGAAAAGGATTGTATCGGACAGAGGTACCCAATTTACCTCAAGGTTACGGAATAAGTTGCATGAAGCCATGGGAACCCGTTTGAACTTCAAGATACCTTATCATCCACAGACGGATGGACAGGCCGAAAGAGTCAACCAGATTCTGGAGGATATGTTGAGAGCTTGTGCATTAGCTTACGCTACCTCTTGGGATAAGAGTTTGCCGTATGCCGAGTTCGATTACAACAATAGTTATGAGGCTAGTTTCTGAGATGTCACCTTTTGAGGCCTTGTATGGTCGACCACTGTCGGACGCCATTGAATTGGAATGAGACCGGCGAGCGCCGTGTCTTGGCCTGATATTCTTGAGGAGGCTGAAGAGCGGATCGCCATGATTAGGGAAAGGTTGAAGATCGCCCAATCTCGACAGAAGAGTTATCTTGATAATCGTCGCGAGGATTTGAGTTTTGAAACTGCATTTACTTTGTATACCTCAGAGTTACGCCTCTCAGGGGAGTTAAGAGGTTCCATGCCAAAGGGAAACTCGCACCCCGTTATGTTGGACCATTTAAGGTTTTGAGCCGCAGAGGCGAAGTTGCTTATCAGCTGGAGTTGCCGCAGTCGTTGGCAGGAGTGCATGACGTATTCCATGTGTCCCAGTTGAAGAAGTGTCTCCGAGTTCCTGAGGAACAGACACCGCTAGAGTCAATTGAGTTGCAAGAGGATTTGACTTATAAGGAGCATCCCGTGAGGATTCTAGACACAATGGATCGAAACCGAGAAACAAGTCAACCCGTTTACAGAGAGTTCGATTGGAGCAACCATGAAGAAAGCGGCGACTTGGGGAGCGAAGAGGATTTGAAGAAAGAGTTTCCAAACCTATTCTCAGTGAGCCTGAATCTCGGGGCGAGATTCTATTAAGGGGAGGTGTGTAACACCCCAAAATTTTGCTTTTCTTAAATTCATGTGTGATTTGGCACTTTGGCGAATTTTTGGAATTTTCTGGAATTTATTTGGATTTATTTGGAAGTTATTTGAATTTATTCCATTTTGAAATAATTAAAGAATTTAATTTTGCAAATAAAATTTTGTTGGAAATATTTTATTTGAGTCCCAAATACCCTAAAATATTTTCCGTAATTTTTCCGAATTTTTCTCAGTATTTTGCTATTTTTAATGAATTAAAATGAATTCTTGGGAATTATTTTAATTATTTAATCATGGAAAATGCGAGTGGGTTTGTACTGTTCATCCGGCCAGGCCGAAGTCGGACTCGAAGTTCGAGTCCGACCGAACCCGACCGAGCCGCTTGACTCAACCAAACCCGTACTTAACCACAAACCATCCTGACCGTAGGATCGGATCCAACGGTCGGATTGGATCGCTTCGACCAAGCCGCGTGTCGGCTCGGACCGTCGCGGCGCTGGCGATCGTGGCCGTTGATCGGACACGTGTACGGCCGCGGGTCGTCGTCTTCGCCCGAGTCCGGATCGGACCGCGCCGCCGCCGTCCTCCGCCGCATCCGTTAGGGTTACGGATTGAGCGCGGAAGCCGAGGCTATTTAAAGCCCGGATCCTGCCCCAAGGACCGCCGTGACCCCGCGCTACTTTTGCCCTAGCTCGCTAAACCCTAGCAGCCGCCGCTTGCCCGGGATTGCTCGCCGTAGTAGCTTAGGGTCTTGTGTTGGTTTTTCTCACCTTCCGCCGCCGCCGTCGCCCGAGAAGAAGGAGGCCGATCCGGATCCCGAGCGAGCGGTCGAGCGTGACCACGCACGCGTCGCCGAGGAGCCTCGTAGCGCCCGCGCCCTTGGTCGTCGTCCCCGTCTCCGGTGCACCAAGCCCCGCCGCGACGCCATCGTCACCGCGAAGGTCCTCAGCCGTCCGATCAAGATCCGACAGTCACGGTGAGCCCACGTGCAACCCAAACTCCTTAAACTAGATCGGATGCGGACCGTTGGATCAAGATCCAACGCCCACGATCGCCACGTCTTTGAAGCTGCGTTAACCTAGGGTGGATCTAGACCGCCGGATCTAGATCCAACGGCCGTGATCGAGCCACGTAGCCGCCGCCGCCGCGTGTGTTGCGTCAGCGACGGTGGGACCCGCGTGTCGGCGACACGTGGAGTCGTGGACCGAGTCCACGGTGGACCGAGCCGCACCATGCGCCGAGTCCGTGAGTTTACCGACGCCAGGCCAATCGAGGCCGACACGTGTGCTTGCTGACGCAATAATTAATTTCCGAAAAAGAAAATGATTTATTAATTTGTAATAATGATTTCAGATTTTGTTTCAAACTTCAAACGCTTATAACTTTTGCGTTTCAACTCCGATTTGAGTGATTCAAATTTCTAAATTTGTATAAAAATGAGATCTACCTAAATATGAATTTTATTTAATTTTTGGACTAAAGTTTTTCTCTGCAAAATTATTTAATTGATTATTTAAACTTTAAATAATCATAACTTTTGCGTTTTAACTCCAAATTTGACGATTCCAGTTTCTAAAAACTCATAAAATTATGTTCTCTTTGTTTATGGATTTTATTTGGATGTTTGGACACTTTTTGCCTATTGTTTATTCGTGTATTTGCTATTTGCACGCTTTACGATTAGATGTTGAAGTCTTAAGGATTCGAAGGAGAAGTATTGACTCAGATCCAACTCAAGACCAAGAACAAGTACTTTTTGAAGGCAAGTTGTGCTTTGACCATGTTGATCTTATTTGAAATCTATTTTGATTTAAACTATTGCATGCTAGTTCAATTAGAAAGATACTTTGTTTAAACATGGGGTTAGATAAATACCAATTTCTTTGTATGACACCTTGATTATTTAAGTATGTGCCATGACCCTTTGTCACCTTAGTTGTGGATTACTAGTTGGACATTATTAAATTGCCAACATGGGTTTAGAACGTTGTAGTATATTGCTTAGACACCTTTCGTGCTCATGACATGATTTTGGACAATCAAATGTTAATATTGACTTAATGATATATTGAACCTGTTTTGGAAAGGTATCATGTGATGTTGATGGCACGTGGCGCATGGTAATCGACTAGGGTTTGATAAACAGTTTTCGACCGGGGCATGTGGCAAGAGTAATCAGGTGGGCCAGTTGTGGCATTGGGGATGTTGATTTGGTTCTTCGGGTAGTCTTGCCCTGGTCACCCTAAAGACTTAACCTTGCAAGCCTTTGAACTGGGTCTAACGTGCAACCACATGTCTGTAATGGGACGGACCTAGTTGACTAAGTTGCTAATAACGCACTGTGGGACCTCGGGAGGTCAACTACACCCTTTGTGTAAGTTTTACGGGGGGCGTCTGGGTGAGGCCAGTACCCATCTAATGGTTGATTTGCCTAGACTTCGCATTAGCTAAGGGAAGTGTTAGTGCTCTATTACCGGTGAGGACCAATTGTTTTGTTAGAGTTTTCCGAAAGACTTTGTTACGGAACTCGACTATGTGTTGTTTGACAGTATCTTGTGGGTAAAGTGCATAACCTCTGCAGAGTTTAGAATCTATTCGAATAGCCGTGTCCGCGGTATTGGACATCGCTCGGGAATTACAGTCAAGGGTTAGATTTTCTCAAAACTAACTTGGATTTGAAAGGTTGGGTTGGATTAATAATGATGGTGATAGGAATATGGATTAGGATGGGAAAGTTGTTTATTAAATTCCTTGAAAAGTTATCTATGCTATACTTGCTTCTCGCTTTCGAATCTACTTATGCTACTTGTCAAATCTTTGTTTCGCAAATATACCTTGAGCTATTCCTTTGTACCAAGCCATGCATATAGTATATTAGCTTTGCATTCTGTGCATGACTTGCTGAGTACCAAGTACTCACCCTTGCCTCAACACAACACCAGTTGAAGAGGAGACTGCACAAGCTTTGGAGGAGGAACTCCAAGAAGATCCGTCTAATTAGGGAAGCGAGCCCAGTCAGTTGCCTGTGGTATACTGGATGGCGCCACGAAGTTATTTGATTTTCCGCTGCTATTATTTTTCTCTGAATAAGTTTCGCCTTGCGAGGCATATATTTGTAATTTGACCATAAGGTCAAGTAACCAGTTTGACTATTTAAATAAAGTACTTTATTGGTATCGAGTGGTATGATTGTGATATTTACCGATGTTAAGACTGTGTGCACTAGCGCGTTCCTGGACTAGTGCTGAATACACAGAGGGTCCGGATTTGCAAATTCGGGGTCCCGACACCTCCCGTACAATCCTCACCTGCAGCAGTTTCTCTACCTCATCCCGAATGGCATCCTGCCGCTCTGGTGCCTGCCTCCGGACTTTCTGCCGGACTGGGTGCACTCCAGGGAGCGTCGCCAATCGGTGCTCGATCACCTCCCTAGGGACCCCGGTCATTTCAGATGGTTTCCAGGTGAACACATCTATGTTAGACCGGAGGAAGGTGACGAGCGCATCTTCCTATTTGGTGCTGAGGTTGGCACCAATCTTCATGACCTTCCCAGAGCCATCCTCGCCCATGGAGACCACCTTCACCTCACCCAAGGGACCAGGTGAGACGCGGGCCCTGACCGGAGGGAGCTCTGGGCAGTCGTCCTCATCTCAAGCTGAGTAGGTGGTGCCGGCCAGGTCCTACACCTGCTTGCTGAGGCGCAGGGCTTCCAGCCGGTCCACCTTCGCGGTAATTAGGCCTCCAGGCCCAGGGATCTTCATCATCATGTAGGCGTAATGCGTGGCCGCCATGAACTTGACTAGAGCTGGTCGGCCAAGCAAAGCATTGTAGGGAAGGTCGAAGTCCACAATCTCGAAGTTGATTTTCTCTGTCCGGAATTTCTCCACACTTCCGAACGTGACATGTAGCCAGACCTTCCCCAGGGGCGTCAGGCCCACCCCAGGGACAACTCCGTAGAAGAGAGGGGCCGGGCGCAGCTCCTCAGAAGGAATTTGGAGTACCTTGAACGCCCCTACAAACATGAGGTTGATGGAGCTCCCTCCATCGACAAGCACTCGCCCGAGTCTCGCATTCCGGACCGTGGGAGAAACCACGATCGGGAGATGGCCCGGGCCTGAGGTGCTCTCCGGGTGGTCGGCCTAACTGAAGGTGATCAGCTCCTCCGACCATTTCAGTAGCCTGCTCGCCCCAGGAGTTGGTACGGTTGCGCACACTTCTCTCACCTCTCGCTTGTACTGCGAGTTTGAAGAGTAGGTGGCGAAGCCACTATGGATGAACACCACCGTGTGCTCCGCTTGCTGAAAGGCCAGTGGAGCAGGGTCTTCATCCGCGTCATCGCGGTCGTCTTCGTGGCGCTCCTTAAGCCGCTGCTCCACCAGCTTGGACACGACCTGGCAATCTGCCAGGTCATGTCCATTGATCCTGTGGATGGGGCAGTAAGGTCTGCCTTCATCGTCTTCTCGACAGGGGGACCGGCGATCCCTGCGGTCACCTCGCGGGCCTCGGCGATCACCCCTCCTGTCCTGGCGGTCGCGCTTCTGGGGCTTGTCCTCCGGATCGGCGATTAGGACCTCTCCGGCACCGATTTCTTTGCGCTTCTTCTTTTTTTGATCGGAAGCCTTTGAGGTCCCCGCCTCGCTGTGGCCGGATGGCCCCGCCGTGTGCTCTCGGGCCTCTGCTGCCCGGGCACACTTATGCGCCAGGGAGAACAGCTCGGAGGTGGTCGAAATGGTGTGGGTAGCCATCTTCTCCCGCATCTTTTGATCTCAGACCCCCCTCCGAAAGGCGATAATCACCGATTGCTCGGAGATCTGGGGGATCGTGTTACGGCAGTGGCTGAACCGCCGGATGAACTCCCTCAGGGACTCCCCCTTTGTCTGTTCCAGGGCATGAAGGTTGTCCTCCACACCCGGCTGAGTGTAGGAGCCCTGAAAGTTGGCGACGAAGATGTCACACAATTCCTCCCACGAGTACACGTAGCCTCGAGGGAGGTTCAATAGCCAGGAGCGGGCGGAGCCCGTCAGCGATGTTGGGGGGTAGTTGGCCATGATCTTCTCAGACCCTCCCACGGCACGCACCACCGTGGTATAGATCTGCAGGAACTCCTCTGGGTTGGTGGTGCCGTCATACTTCTCGATGGATGTGGGGCGGAACCTCTCTGGCCACGCAACTTGGCGTAGGCAGAGGGAAAACGCCTGGCATCCAACGTTGTAGGGGCAGCAACGACGCTCGCCCACCCCTCGGCCCCGAGATGGAGTAGAGGAGTGCGAGTTGTCGGGACCCCGAATTTGCAAATCCGGACCCTCTGTGTATTCAGCACTAGTCCAGGAACGCGCTAGTGCACACAGTCTTAACATCGGTAAATATCACAATCATACCACTCGATACTAATAAGGTACTTTATTTAAGTAGTCAAACTGGGTACTCGACCTTATGGTCAAGTTACAAATATACGCCACACAGGGCGAAACTTATTAAGAGAGAAATAGTAGCAGCGGAAAAATAAGATAACTTCGTGGCGCCATCCAGTATACCACAGGCAACTGACTGGGCTCGCTCCCTAAGTAGACGGTTCCTCTTGGAGCTCCTCCTCCAAAGCCGGTGTAGTCTCCTCTTCAACTGGTGTTGTATTGTGGCAAGGGTGAGTACTTGGTACTCAGCAAGTCATGCACAGAATGCAAGCTAATATACTATATGCATGGCTTGGTACAAAGGAATAGCTCAAGGTATATTTGCGATGTGACATTTGACAAGTAGCATAAGTAGATTCGAAAGCAATAGAAACAAGTAAAGCATAGATAACTTTTCAAGGAGTTTAGTAAGCATCTTTACCATCCTAATCCACATTTCCATCAACATCATTATTAATCCAAACCAACCTTTCAAATCCAAGTTATTTTTGAGAAAATCTAACCCTTGACTGTAATTCCCGAGCGATGTCCAATACCGCGGACACGGCTATTCGAATAGATTCTACACTCTGCAGAGGTTATGCACTTTACCCACAAGATACAGTCAAACACCACAAAGGCGAGTTCCCGTAACAAAGTCTTTCGGAAACTTCTAACAATACAAGTGGTCCTCCCCGGTTGTTGCACACTAACCCTTCCCTTAGCTAAGGCGAAGTTTAGGCCAATCAACCGTTAGATGGGTACCTGGCCTCAGCCCTGGTACGCTCCCCCGTACAACTTACACAAAGGATGTAGTTGACCTCCTGAGGTCCCACAGGTACGTTATTAGCAACTTAATCAACTAGGTCCGTCCCATTACGGACATGTGGTTGCACGTTAGACCCAGTTCAAAGGCTTGCAAGGTGAAGTCCTTAGGGTGACCAGGGCAAGACTACCCGAAGAACCAAATCAACATCCCGCCACAACCGCCCACCTGATCATTCTTGCCACATGCCCCGGCCAAAAACTATTTATCAAACCCGCTTGATTACCATGCACCACGTGCCATCAACATCACATGATACCTTTCCAAACAGGTTCAATATATCATTAAGTCAATATTAACATTTGATTGTCCAAAATCATGTCATGAGCACGTAGCAGGTCTAAGTAGTATACTACAACGATCTAAACCCATGTTGGCAATTTTAGTAATGTCCAACTAGTAATCCACAACTAGGTTGACAAGGGGTCATGGCACATATTTAAGTAATCAAGGTGTCATACAGCAAATTGGTGTTTATCTAATTCCCCATATTTAAATAAAGTATTTTCTAATTGAACTAGCATGCAATAAGTTAAATCAAAATAGGTTTCAAAATAGGATCAACATGGTCAAAGCACAACTTGCCTTCAAAAAGTACTTGTTCTTGGTCTTGAGTTGGATCCTGGGTCAATACTTCTCCTTCGAATCCTTCCGGCACTTCAACGTCTACTCGTAAAGCGTGCAAATAGCAATACACGAATAAACAATAGGCAAAAAGTGTCCAAACATCCAAATAAAATCCATAAACAGAGAGAACATAATTTTATGAATTTTTAGAAACTAAAATCGTCAAATTTGGAGTTAAAATGCAAAAGTTATGATTATTTAAAGTTTAAATAATCAATTAAATAATTTTATAGAGAAAAACTTTAGTCCAAAAATTAAATAAAATTCATAATTAGGTAGATCTCAATTTTATACAAATTTAGAAATTTGAATCACTCAAATCGGAGTTGAAACGCAAAAGTTATAAGCGTTTGAAGTTTGAAACAAAATCTGAAATCATTATTTCGAATTAATAAATCATTTTCTTTTCGAAATTAATTATTGCGTCGGCTGGACACGTGGCAGCCTTTGATTGGGCGGTGGCGTCACCGATCCATGGACTCGGTCCACGCTCGGCTCGGGTCTACCGTGGACCGGCCCACGGCTCACGTGAGGCGACAGTGGGACCACTCTGGTGACGTCATTCTTGGCGTCGGCGAGGATTCGGCCGCTATACCGACAAGTGGGACCATCGTGACGTCACGGTGACGTCGGTGCTTGGGACGGCCGACATGCGGGCCCGCCATGACGTCGGCGTGGACGTCATGGTGCGGCTTTGGCTGAGTCGACATGCGGGCCAGCGTGTCGCTGACTCCACACACGCTGCAGCGTGGGCGCGGCGGCTCGGCTCCCCGGACATGTGGCACGATCGTGTCCGTTGATTTGAAAATCAACGGCCGCGATTAGATCCAGGGTTAACACGTTGGAAAACTACTCGGCGATCGTGGGCCGTTCGATCTAGATCGGACGGTCTAGATCTAATCCTACGTTAACACTGCTACGGCACGTGGTGATCATGGGCCGTTGGATCTTGATCCAACGATTCAGATCTAATCGGGTTTGGAAAAACGTGAACTCACCTCAACCGCAAGATCAAGATCGGACGGCGCACCGAGCTCGCGAGGGCTGATGGCGGTGCGGTGGTCGGGGACGAACGGAGCTGGGGAAGGCGACCTCCGAAGCGGCGTTGCGGTGCTCCTCCGGCGAGATGGGTGCACGGCTCGGGCGCGTCTCGGTGAGGGGTTTCCAGATATGGGCTCGGTGTCGACGGAGCAGCTCTGGACACGGCGAAAGACGGCAGAAACCACCGTGGAGACCCAACCAACTCCGGCGAGCAATCGGGCACGAACAGCGGCGGCTAGGGTTTCGGGAGATGGGGCACAAGGTGCACACAGTTGAAGCCAACCTCGGACGATGACCCACGCCTTAAATGGCCTCGGCATGTGCGCACAAAACGGAACCCTAACCGGACGCGGCGGCTACGCGGCGGCGGAGTCCAGCTCGGTTTCGGCGGAGACGACGACGCACGGCCGTCCACGTGGCACGATCAACGGTCACGATCGCGTGGGTGCGATCGGATCCGACCCAGACTCAGCTCGAACCGGTGCGGTCCAATTTGGACCGTTGGATCTCGATCCAACGGTTAGGATCGAATGGGGTTCGGTCCAGTCACGTGGCTCGGGTCGGACTCGGACTCGGGTCCGGTCGGATGAACAGTACTTGACCCGACTCGATTTTCCAGCGATTTAATATTTAAAATAATTCCTAGTAATTCATTTAATTCATTAAAAATAGCAAAAGACTCAGAAAAATTCCAGAAAAATTATGGAAAATACTTTGGGGCATTTTGGATTCAAATAAAATATTTCCAACAAAATTTTATTTGCAAAGTTAAATTCTTTAATTATTTCAATATGGAATAAATTCAAATAAATTCCAAATAAATCCAAATAAATTCCAGAAAATTCCAAAAATTCACCAAAGTACCAAATCACACATAGATTTAAGAAAAGCAAAATTTTGGGGTGTTACACGAGTCTACGCTCTCCCTGGATCCAGTGAGCGAGGTCTCCCCCCGACCGCTAGACATCGAGTGGCCCACGCGGTGCTGCACGTGTGCACGACGCCCCCTAAGGACGTCGCGCAAGTCACTGCCGCGCTGGGACCTCCTTTTGTCTAGGCGAGCCCTCAGATCCCCGTGGCCCCCCGCCGGCTTGGGGGAACCATGGGAAGATGTGGGAGCACGTGCACGTCCCCCTGTACCCGAGGGGGCTGCAACCTGTGCACCCTTTCCTTTGTCTTGGCCCTCGCGACCGGGGAAAGTTGTGGCCGTGCGGCTAGAGGCTTGCGCGTCGGTCGCGCGCACGCCCTGCCGCCCGACGCCGGAAGCCCCCGGCTGATTTGCCGCCTCCACCTATTGTTGGGCGGCGTCCACTAGGCAGGCGATGTACCACAGCCATGGGACGACCGGGGTTTCGCCCCCTAGCAAACCGGGGGGTGATCGAGGAGCAGCCGGGCCGCATGAAGATTCTGCGCCGAGGTGTCGTCTCCCATCAAGAGACGCCGCCGGACGGGCTGACCTCCTTGCGCGGAAGCACCATGCGTCCCTCCCTGGACGGAGGGACCCGGGGGTCCGACGCCCTGGGCGAGCGCCGGGACTGGCCATGAGCGCTGCTCTCCTCGTGTAGGTCGTCGTGCTTGGAGCGAGAGGCCGCCATGCTGATGATCGTTGAAGCTTCTTGCAAACTTCGCAAGAAGATGGAAGAACAATCCAGCCACTGAGCCCCCTACCTGGTGCGCCACTGTCAGCGTATGAGCTAACAGACTCCTTCTGAAATGGGGTGTGAGAGGTCCGAATGAGGGGCTTTTGTGGCGGATCGCTCGAGACACAGTGGAAAGAGAACGAACGAAGCTCACAAGAGGAAGACACTTGGTTTATCCAGGTTCGGGCCCTCCTCACGAGTAATAGCCCTAGTCCTGCTTGTGTTGTTCTTGATTGTTTTCTTGGAGGAAATCGCTCGAACAATGAATCTGAGACTCACAAACCGTTATCCCAGAGGAGAATGATCCGGTCTGAAAGACTCGAACCCTATCTAAAGAGGTGGACTAGCAGAGAAGAGGAAGAAGAACTAGCCGAACCCCCGCTCCCATGCACCCCAGCCCCCTTTTATACTCGGGTTGGCTGGGGCGTGCGGGGCTTACAAGAGTGTAGTACATTGAATATACTTGACATGCTGCATTTAATGCGCTTGTCACTGTTCTTGCAGCACACTTAATGCCCTAGCACAGCAGTTCTCTCCCCCGTCTTGGGCCCCGTGCCTGCCGGCTGTGCCCGCTCTGCCGGAGTGGGAAATTGCACCATGACATCATCCGCAATAATGGCGCGCGTTGGAAACACACGCCGCCGTGCTGCGGCCTTTATTACTCCCATTTAATGCGCACGATATGCAATAAATGTCTTTGACCTCCTGTGGGCCGCGCAGGTTACTATGTGGCCTCGGGAACTGAGCGCCAGCGGTGTGGACTGGGCACCGTACGTCCGCCAGACGACTACCTTACTAACTGCCAGCGACGTGGCCTGGTCGCCACTTGACCGCTGGGCGATCACATAGCTGACCGCCAGCGGCGTGGCCTGGTCGCCACTTGACCGCTGGGCGATCACATAGCTGACCGCCAGCGGCGTGGCCTGGTCGCCACTTGACCGCTGCGCGATCACACAGTTGACCGCCAGCGACATGGCCTGGTCTCCATCTGAAAGCTGGGCGATCACACAGCTGACCGCCAGCAACATGGCCTGGTCTCCACCTGACCGCTGGGCAACCACCTCACTGACCGCCAGCGGCGTGGTCTGGATGCCACGTGTCCACTGGCAGGTCCTACTGAAGTGTAGTGGGCACCCTGGTGTAGAATACGCCGACAGCCCTAATCCTGCATGTTTGTTCTTGCTTGTATTCATGGGGAAAACTGAGACAATCAAAACAGACGAAACCACTCTTCAGAGGTTGAAGAACCGAACCGAATCAGTCGAACCCCCTCTCCCATGCACCCCGGCTTCCTTTTATACTTGGGCTGGCTGGGGCGCATGGGAGCTTACATCAGTGTACCACACTCATTACACTGCCATATCGCTTTTAATGCACCTGTCACTATTCTTGCGTCACACTTAATGCTCTGACATAGCCGACTTCACCCCGGCCTCAGGCCCCGCGTGCCTACCGGCTCCGCCTGCCTCGCCAGGGAGGGGGATTTCGCCGTGATGTCACCCATAATAAATGCGCGTATTGGGAACATGCGCCGTCACACTGTAGCCTTCATTACCCCCATTTAATACGCATGATACGCATTAAATGCCTTTGATCCTCTGTGTGGTGGCGCAGACCACTAGGGGGCCTTGGGAGCTGAGCGCCAGCGGTGTAGCCTGGACGCCACCTGTCCGCTGGGCGACCACCTTGCTGAGCACTAGTGGCGTGGCCTTGATGCCACACGTCATTTGGCGTCCACCTTCTTTGGCGCCCGGCGACATGGCTGGATGCCACGTCATTTGGCGACCACCTTGCTGACCGCCAGCGGCGTGGCCTGGACGCCACCTGTCCGCTGGGCGACCACCTTGCTGACCGCCAGCGGCGTGGCCTGGATGCCACCTGTCCGCTGGGCGACCACCTTGCACCCTTACTGCGGTGAAGTGGGCACCCTGGTGTAGAATACACCGACAGTATCCTTTTCGGTTACAACATTATCTATAAGGGGACGATTCCCTTCCGTTATTCCTTCACGGGATCCAACGGGATGGCTTGCACAGCTTCCAATCCACTCGCCTGGCCCCACTGGTCCCTTCTTACCGGGCCCTTTTTAACTCTCATGAGCATACCCGGTAGGTGCGCTCTCCACACAAGGGGCCAAGAAGAACAAGAGCCACGATGAAAAGTGGAAGAGCGATTCTACCGTGGCCGCGGTCGACAGAAGCAAAGAACGGAACACCAGTGACAACAAAGGCAGGAGCCGCAGAGGCAAGAAGTACTGTCCCGTCCATCATACGGACAAGCATGACTTTGATGAGTGCCAGATTATTAGCAAGAAGGTCGAAGAAAAGCTGAAGGCTGCTCTCGCCAAACACGGCATCAAGCAAATCAAGGAAAAGGCCAACAAAGATGAGCCCGAGTATCACAAAGCTGAGCACAAGGTGGCCCATATCTTTGGAGGATCTTCCACATACGAGTCGAAATGACAATACAAAGCAGTCGAAAGGGAGGTTAGTTTGATCACTCCACCTTTTCCTCGATTTCTCACATGGTCAAAGGTACCAATCACCTTCGACCAGCGAGATAACCCTGCTGTGATCCCTAAACCAGATCGATACCCTGTGGTGGTTGAGCCTACCATACTCAATATCCGAGTGGTGCGAGCCCTAGTCGATGGAGGAAGTTCGCTGAACCTCATCTTCGCCAAAACTTTGGATAAGATGGGAGTTTCCTGAACGAAGATCAAAGCTGGAGCAGAACCTTTCCACAGTATAACTCTGCATTCGTCGTCAATACCGCTCGGGCAAATCGAGCTACCAGTTACATTTGGCACACTGCAGAATTTCTGTACCGAAGAGATCCTCTTCAAAGTTGCGGACTTTGAAACCACGTACAACATAATCTTGGGTCTCCCCATATTGGCAAAGTTCATAGCAGTGGTGCATTATGCTTACCAGACCATAAAAATGCCAACATCTAAAGGAATCCTCACCATAAAAGGTAACGCGCGCTCCGCCGTGAGGTGCGACAAGAAGATCCTGGAGATGGTCGAAAATGACCACCCCAGTGACCTTGCTAGCCCAGCCAAACACCGGAAACACTAGAACACTGTCAATCCTCCATCAGTCAACATCGTCGACAGCGAACCCGGCAAAAAAGACGGCGGGGAGATCAAGGCCATTCCTCTGGACACATCAGAGCCATCCAAAATAGTCAAGGTGGGCGCCAACCTCAGCCCCAAATAGGAACTCGAGCTCATCACCTTCCTCCAAGCAAACCACAACGTCTTCGCTTGGCAACCGTCTGATATGCCTGGAGTCCCCAGGGAGGTGATTGAGCATTGACTGGCGGTGGACCCCAACATCAAACTGGTGGTCCAGAAGCAGCACCACTTTGAGGAAGACCGCAAGTAGGCCATACAAGAGGAGATAGGCAAGCTTATCAAGGCCGGCTTCATCCGAGAAGTTCGGCACCCTACGTGGCTGGCTAACCCGGTCCTCGTCAGGAAGCCCAACGGCAAGTGGAGGATGTGTGTCGACTACACCGACCTCAATAAGGCATGTCCCAAGGATCCTTTCCCTCTCCCCCGCATCGATCAAATTGTGGATTCGACGGCGGGTTGTGAACTGTTGAGTTTTCTTGATGCCTATTCGGGGTATCACCAAATCAGCATGTCTGCAGAGGATGAGGAAAATACATCTTTCATCACCCCGTTGGGTGTTTTCTGTTATGTAAAGATGACTTTCGGGCTTAAGTGCGCCGGGGCTACATATCAACGATGTATACAAAATTGTTTGAAATCCCAAATCGGGCGCAATGTTGAAGCCTACATCGATGATATTGTAGTCAAGTCTAAAACCAAGCATGCGCTGGTAGAGGACCTCCGAGAAACATTTGACATTCTTAGGAAGTATCGAATGATGCTAAACCCCGAGAAGTGCACGTTCGGTGTCCCGTCCGAAAAGCTTCTCGGATTCCTGGTTTCTAGTCGAGGCATCGAGGCCAACCCGCGCAAGATTAAAGCCATCAACCAAATGTGCTCACCACAGAGGTACAAAAGCTTGTAGGATACATTGCAGCCCTAAGTCGGTTCATCTCTCGGATGGGCGAACGAGGACTCCCTTTCTTCCAAC
Organism: Rhipidocladum racemiflorum; assembly: GCA_036346355.1. NCBI lineage: Eukaryota > Viridiplantae > Streptophyta > Magnoliopsida > Poales > Poaceae > Rhipidocladum > Rhipidocladum racemiflorum. The sequence continues at coordinate 45,022,648 of CM070574.1, read as the reverse complement.
TGCTCAAGAAACAGGAAAAGTTCGAGTGGACTAAAGAGGCCGAGGGAGCGTTCCAAGAACTAAAAAGGTACTTATCATCTCCCTCCGTCCTAGTATCCCCTAATGAAGGAGAGGATCTTTTCTTGTATGTTGCAGCAACTCCCCAAGTAGTAAGCACTGTCTTAGTAGTCGAGCGGGATGATCCCGACAAAAAGATGAAAGTACAGAGGCCAGTCTACTATATGAGCGAAGTTCTACACGACGCAAAGCAACGGTACACCCAGATCCAGAAAATGCTCTACGTAGTCCTGATGACATCCAGAAAATTGCGGCACTACTTCTGGGCGCACAAGATCACCGTGATAATGACATACCTGCTCAAGGAAGTAATTCGAAATCGGGAAGCCACAGGACGAGTAGGCCAATGGGCCGTCGAGCTCAATGAGTTCAGAGTCGACTTCGCTCCAAGAACCAGCGTCAAATCGGGAATCCTTATGGACTTCATTGCAGAATGGATGCATGTCAAGGAGAAGAAGCTTGAAACCTCCGATGACTATTGGACGATGTTATTTGATGGCTCGCTCAGCTTGCAAGGCGCGGGCTCCAGCATCTTGTTCAAGTCCCCAATAGGTGAGAAACTTAGGTGTGTCATCCAACTCGATTTTCAAGCTTCGAATAACGTTGCAAAATACGAGGGATTGGTCAATGGGCTTCGGATAGCCGCTTCAATTGGGATAAAATGACTGCTCATGAAAAGGGACTCACAGCTAGTGTTGTGGTTACGACCACACGGGTGTGTGTTTTTTGTGGGCTCTTTCCTCTCTTTTTTATAGGAGGGGAACATGGGGGAACCATCCCTTCGTGCGCGTCCCATTTTACTCTTCCCGACCGGTCCCGACAGGATCTTGTCGTTTTCTTCTTCTCTTTTTGCAGGATGTCAGATTTATTTGATGGTGTTGTCGGGTGTGTCTTTGTGGACTGCGAGGGTGCGTTCCTCCGTTGCCTTTGCCACTATCCTGCTTCGCTCCGCATTGTAGGTTCGGCCGAAGCAATGCCTCGTTTGCTCAACTCTGCCTCGGATAAAACATGGGCCATGCTTCATTCACCCGATGGCTCGGGATATGATGGGCTGGACTTTGTAACTGAGCCACTACAATAGCCCCGCATGGCTGTGGATTGATTTCATCTTTTCCTCAGCAATGACATTCGAGGCCCAAATATTATCCATTGGCTGTTCGGTGTATGAAGGAGGGCCTTCTTTTCGGTTTATAGAAGACAAGCGGTTTCCTTTTGGTGAGGATAAGGATAGTAGTGGGGAGGTTCCATTGGGCTTATTCCACTAAGCTTTCGGCATTTTGGCTCCTCCTGACTCCATCCTCTTCTTCATCTTCGTAAGCTTTTTCCATCCAATGGGTCCTCGACGCGCCCCTCGAGCGAAATTGGTTTTAAGCGAGAGGGACGCCGGAGCTTTGTCCCCTTCCCTGGGACGCTCTGTTTTGACTTCCGGTGAGCTAGATCTTATGGCCCGGAACTTCGGCATAGCCCGCATATCTATGCGTTCCCCTGGCGCGGATGAAGTCCCCCGTCCACGAGCCACAGAGGCGGTCGTGTTCGCCGCCTTCTTAGAAGCCGGACTTCGATTCCCTGCTTCCCCTCTAGTGGGATCTATATTGCGGGCCTTTCAAGTGGAGCTTTCACAACTCACTCCGAATGCTATTGTCCGGATGGCGGTGTTAGATTGGGCATTTCGAGCCGGTGGATTCACATTGACTGGCCGTTTGTTTTCTCTTATAGAGGATGCATTTTGGCAGCCTAAATTTCACCGGGTTGGAGAGGAGGACCACCGATCTTGCTTCGGCTCCTTAAACTTCCAGACGAAGAGATCTTTGGCCAAAGAGATCCCCGTGGCCGCCGCTAAAGGTAAATGGGAGTCGGGTTGGATGCACCGGTGGTACTACCAGGAGCTAGGCGGCTCGGACTCCCCCTTCGCACTTCCCTGGGCTTGTGAGGACTATCCGCTCGCCCGAATTGGGACGCTGCAGAGGAGGCCCGATTGCTCAATTTCCTGAGGGCCCTTCGACATCAAAGCTCTATGCGCGACTTGGTGGAGGAGTATTGTTTATGTCGCATCGATCCTCTGGCAAGGAACCCCGCAGTTACTTTGGACTGGTCCCCGGAGGAGATATCTCCGTGGTCCGCCCGAGGATGCAGACTTAGGCGCGGAGCCGCGGAAAAATTGGCTCATGAGACTCCTTGGTCCGTGCAAGACGGCCGAATATGAGGCTACTATGAGTGCCATTGGGGCCAGACGATGCCCTCGCTTCGCCGAATGGGGGCTTCGAGCCGCTCCTCATCCCAGAGGATCAGCGGGTTCCCCTCATCCCGCGAAGCGAGCGAGATTGATTCGTCTTGCTCCACCTCAGGCGACCAATACCTCCGGGGGAAGTGGGGGCTCAGAAGACGATGGCGATGAGGAGGCGGACTGGAACGAGGAGTCCAGTGATGAAGGTGATTCCTCTGAATCTGTTGCCGCCACATCTCTGTCCCCGCCGGCTCCATCTGATCTGGTTTGCACCACGGGACTTTCTGGAACATTGCCGGCGATCGAGGAGAGTAAATCCCCAGGGACACCTCTTGCTTCGGATTCTCCGCCCGGCCGTGAGGCTATAACTGGGTTACATTCTTTGGTTGGGGCTGAGCCTCTCGCCCCTTCCCGGACCCCGGTCTCTGCCTCCGAAGCGGGATTGCCTGAGACCGCCCCCGTCCCGGTTTCGTCAGATATGACACTTCCGGTCCCTGTTCCAACTCCGTTGGCGAGTAAGCAAGCTGACAGGGAGCAATCTCCTGGATATTCTTTCTTGGCCATCCCTGGCGTCGATCTTGTTGACTTGGCTGGCGACGATGAAGGTGATACTTCGGTTATGGAGGATGCGCTGGGATCGCCCGGGAACGTGGCTGGCGTGGCGGCGGAGGGAATTTGCGCTCCTTCGGGCGGGTTGCTGAAGCCGCCGGCTGCTGAAGCTCGCGACCTTCAGCTAAACATTTCTACTCCCGATACCCCCGTAAGCGTAAGGTCTTACTCCCGATACTTTTCCCGCCAGCTCATTAGGGTATGATGTCTCTCTAGGGCTTGACGAAGCTGGTGCAGGGGGTGATAACGCGGAGGCGGGGAAAACTTTAGAGCCATCAGAACAGGACCGGGGCAAGACGCCTCCGATTTCTCTGGCTCACATGAAGGAAGGGGGTATGATCCCCGCGGATGCTACCCCCCAGGAGGCTCCTTCCTCAGGCGGAGGGGCTTTATCCTCGCGTCAGGCGACCCCTGGGGGCAGCTCTGGTTCCTCCTTCGTCAGGTTCGACCTGTCAAACTTTGTGGCTTCAGATTTCGAAGGAGGGACAGCTGCGGACCCCACCCTGAAGAAAATGCGTGCCGCCTTTTCTCCTTATAGTAAATCCATAAATTTATTTGGGGAGGTTAACGATCTTGCCCTTTGCGAGATGTCGATGGATCATCATCTGAAGGTGTTTATTTATTTCCGTTGTTCCCGTTTATCTCTGTATTCCTACTGGCAACTTCTTCACCCCGTGATATCTCTTTTACAGTGTCATCGTGGCTTTAAATGGTTTGTCGCTTTCGGGCATATTTTGATAAATTCAACGAAGGGGTTCGATGATTATGAGGCGGCTAAGAAACGAGTAGAGGAGCTGGAAGCGGAGAAGGTCCATTTGTCAGAGGCGCTCCGCAGTTCTAGTGAGTCCTTGGCTAGGGCCCAAGTCGAGGCGGCACAAAGCCAAGACTTGGCGGCGAAAAACGCCGAACTTGAAGGGGCTATCTCCATGATGCGGAGCCGCTTGGCCGAAGAAGAACGGGCTCGCTTAGCAGCCGAGCGGAATGAGAAAAAGAAGGAAGATCGTATAGAAGAGTTGAAGGGCCTCTTAGCTGTGGCGGATGAGGCCAAGAATATGCTGAAGAAGCAAGCAGAAGAGTTTCCTTCCCAGCTCGCGACGGCGCGGGGCGAGGCTCAGATGCACCTCCGCAACGCTCGACGTGCAGAGGAGAGTTATGAAGCGATCCGGAAGGAAATGGATTCCATCGCTTCCGCAGTTCATGGAGCGACTGAAGCCTTTTTGCAACAGCTTCCTCGATTTGGCATCGACGCGCCTCCGAGCCGCATTCCCCCTTCTCACCTGGAAGCTATTTCTTTTCTCACGAAGTCTACTAAAATTTTCGGGGACTCGGCGTTAACCTTCGGGGACTACTGCGCGAGGCTAGGCTCTGTGAAGACTGCTCAGTTGTTGGAGGCGAAGGGATGCACACATGTTCGCGAACATTTTGGTTCTCCCTCCGCTTCTGCATCTTCGCCCGGATTTGGTGACCTCCTTCCCTCCGTGAAGCCCTCCGCTGCTGCATTCCGGTTGTCCTCGAGCTTTATGTCAGATTTCTGGAGGCAGCATGGCGATAATGTTGCGAAGGAATCAGTGCGTCGTGCTCGGGCTTCGATGGTCGAGTTAGCGAAGGGAGCGGAAAAACCGCCATCCACTTAGTTTGCCTGCTTCTCGCATTATCGCTATACACTTCACTGACTTTGGGAATGTAAACGCTTGGTTATCGTGGTTGCATTTATTTCAGACCTTCCGCCTTCGCCTCTTCGGTTTCCTGGGTTGACATTTACTTGGTTCCTCGAACCCGTTGCTTCCGTAGTGTATATACGCATAACGACTGTATCATTTGGGGTCCCCTCGAGCACTCTTTCTCTCCCTGCATACTTTGTTCTTCCTAGCGCCCAACATTCCGAGATGGATGGCCAAGCTCCGCTCCCTGCCGTCGACGACGCCCCCCCCTTAGTTTTCAACTTCGGGGACGAGGCTCCGCCACCCCCACCAGCGGTGGCCGACGAAGAAGATGAACTCTGGATGGCATACGATTTGGCCCTGGAGGAGCCGGGCGCGGAGGAGGCCATCGCCGCGATATTTCAGCGTTCACCTTACGGTGGCGGCGTTCCGCAGCTTCTACGAGGTGACGGATGCTCTTGTTGCAGCAGTACACCGTGCGTACAACGAGTAATAGTGGTCGTATATGTAATGGACCCTGCTTCCGGTGGTACCGGTATATAAAAAGAATATCATTTTCTGTACTGCTTCTTTTATCTCTTTTTGCCGTTCCTGCTTCATTCTTGAGACTGGGATCAGCAACGTGATCATCCATGTTGATCTATGTATACATGTATATACATATACATGTATATTTTTTGAAGCTTGTCGTGTCGCATTGTTCCAGCGGTTGTTATTGTCTAGGGATCTGAGGGTCCCGATTACCCATGGAATAGGACAGGGTCATGGTCGTCGGCCTATTTTCATGGTTTTTCCAGGGGCTTTTAGCCGTAGGCTTGGGGGCAGAACCTTGGGTTCCTTGGAAAGACGAAGCAAAGTATAAGCCTAACTCATCGCTTGTCAAATTCCTGGCCGAGCCCCAGGCCGTAAGAGCTCATCGGGGGAGGGTTATGCTTGCACCTAACTTCTCCGCATTCGTCTTTGATCGTAGCCCCGAGCATTTAGGACGATTGGACAGGTAGGCAGTTAACTTTATTCTACATCCATAGATTCCTACCCGGCCGAGGTCATGATTCCCTGAGCGGAGGAACGGGTGGGCTTTAGCCCGACCAAGCGTTCAGAGGCTCCTACCCTGCCGCGAGGTCAGGTCTCCTGAGCGAGGAACGGGTGGGCTTTGGCCCGACTGCGTTCAGAGGCTCCTACCCAGACGAGGTCGCGGGTCTCCTGAGCGAGGAACGGGTGGGCTTTGGCCCAACCAAGCGTTCAGAGGCTCCTACCCTGGCGCGAGGTCATGGGTCTCCTGAGCGAGGAACGGGTGGGCTTTGGCCCGACTGTTGCTCAGAGGGCTCCTACCCTGCGCGAGGTCATGGTCTCCTGAGCGAGGAACGGGTGGGCTTTGGCCCGACTAAGCGTCAGAGGCTCCTACCCGCCGCGAGGTCATGGGTCTCCTGAGCGAGGAACGGGTGGGCTTTGGCCCGACCAAGCGTTCAGAGGCTCCTACCGTGCGCGAGGTCATGGGTCTCGAGCGAGGAACGGGTGGGCTTTGGCCCGACTGTTGCTCAGAGGGCTCCTACCCTGCCGCGAGGTCATGGTCTCCTGAGCGAGGAACGGGTGGGCTTTGGCCCGACCAGCGTTAAATGGCGCCTACCCGCGAGGCTGCGAGTCTCCTGAGCGAGGAACGGGTGGGCTTTGGCCCGACTAAGCGTTCAGAGGCTCCTACCCGGCGCGAGGCTGCGGGTCTCCGGAGCGAGGGAACGGGTGGGCTTTGGCCCGACCAAGTGTTCGTAGGCTCCTAAGTGACGTCAGCCGAAACCTTTGCTTGAGGGGGACTTTTTCTTCTTTATTGATGGAAACACGATTTAGTACACACGCACACACATTTCAGATAGAGTAACTACGGGTAGAACCTTTTCAGAGCGTCCGTATTCCAAGTTCTTGGCACCTCCTTGCCTTGCAGCGTAACGAGCTTGTGCGCCCCTTTTGTCGTGGATTCTTGGATGATATATGGTCCTTCCCACGTTGTTTCCAGCTTGGCAAAGGCTGGTGCCGCTTTCTTTAGCACCATGTCTCCGGGGGCTAGGCTCCGCTTCTGGACCTTCTTGTTGAAACTTCGGGTTGAGGCTTTCGCGTATGCTTGTATGGTGTTTAGGGCTTGAAGTTTCTGTTCTTCCCTCAAGTCGCAAGTATCCTCTATATCTTCTTGTGCTGGAGCTTTAATCACGCGGAGCGATTTGGCTTGTATCTCGGCGGGGGAAACGGCTTCTTCTCCAAATACGAGTCGAAATGGAGAGAATTTCGTCGCCCGCGAGGTCGATGTCCGAAGGGCCCATAAAACATTGGGGAGCTCGTCCGGCCACGAACCCTTGGCCGAATCGTGGAGTCTTTTTTTAATGCCGTCGAGGATCAACCCATTTGCTCTTTCAACAGCCCCATTCGACTGTGGATGTCCGACTGAAGCAAAACAGATTTCTACCCCGATACCCTCGCAATACTCTTTGAACCTCCGGGAGTCGAATTGAGACCCGTTGTCGGTGACGATCTGAAAAGGGACCCCGTACCTGCATATGATTGTTTTCCACAGAAATTTTACCGTCGCCTCAGCCGTGATCTTCGACACCGGCTCCGCTTCGATCCACCTAGAGAAATAGTCAATCGCGACGATCATGAACTGGAGACTCGCTCGAGCTTTGGGCAATGCTCCCACTATGTCCATTCCCCACTTGGCGAAGGGCCAGATTGGCGGTATCGGGTGCAACTCGCTGGGTGGTGCCTTCTTCTGCCTCGACATCCACTGGCATGCGTGGCAATGCCGGACCACCTCTTCCGCGTCTTTTAACGCCGAAGGCCAATAGAATCCCATCCGGAAGACCTTTCCAGCGAGGCTTCTGGGGGCTTGGTGTGCTCCACAGGTCCCCTGGTGCGCCTCTTGTAGGGCTTGTATCCCCTCTTCACGTGAAATGCAACGAAGCCATGGAGCGCAGAGTCCATTACGGAAAAGCAACCCCTCTATTATGGCATATTTCTTTGCTCGCCTTTCCACATGCCTTGAAGATGCCTCGTCATGAGGTAGCTTCCCTGTAAGAAGGTAATCGTACACTTCGCTTCTCCAGTCCTCGACCCTCGTTCTGGTGACTACATTCACATGCCAAGAAATTGAGGCGGCTTGGAGTTCCTCGAAGAAAACCGTGGGTGGTAGGGTCCCTCCGTTCGCAGCGATCTTTGCCAATTCATCTGCTCTTGTATTCTGGGCTCTTGGAATAACGAGGACAGTGAACCCCTCGAAGCCTTTTTCTAGTGCGCGAACTGCTTCCACATACTTTTGGAGTTGCTCGTCCTTTACCTGATATTCTTTGGAGATTTGTCCTTGGACCAATTTTGAGTCAGTTTGCAAGATGGCTCTTCTTGCCCCCATGGTTTTTGCCTTCAGAGCCCCAAAGAATAAGCTTCATACTCCGCCATGTTGTTAGTCGAGGGAAACTGAAGTCTTGCCGCGAACTCAGCAAGCTCCCCCCCGGGGCTCTCACGATCGCTGCAATCCCAGCTCTGTCGGGACCCCGAATTTGCAAATCCGGACCCTCTGTGTATTCAGGACTAGTCCAGGAACGCGCTAGTGCACACAGTCTTAACATCGGTAAATATCACAATCATACCACTCGGTACTAAATAAGTACTTTATTTAAATAGTCAAACTGGTTACTCGACCTTATGGTCAAGTTACAAATATATGCCTCGCAAGGCGAAACTTATTCAGAGAAAAATAATAGCAGCGGAAAATCAAATAACTTCGTGGTGCCATCCAGTATACCACAGGCAACTGACTGGGCTCGCTTCCCTAAGTAGACGGATCCTCTTGGAGCTCCTCCTCCAAAGCTTGTGCAGTCTCCTCTTCAACTGGTGTTGTATTGTGGCAAGGGTGAGTACTTGGTACTCAGCAAGTCATGCATGTAATGCAAGCTAACATACTATATGCATGGCTTGGTACAAAGGAATAGCTCAAGGTATATTTGCGATGCAAAGATTTGAAAAGTAATATAAGTAGATTCGAAAGCAGTAGAAACAAGTAAAGTATAAATAACTTTTCAAGGAATTTAATAAACATCTTTCCCATCCTAATCCACATTTCCATCAACTTCATTATTAATCCAAATTTCAACCTTTCAAACCAAGTTATTTTTGAGAAAATCTAACCCTTGACTGTAATTCCGGCGATGTCCAATACCGCGGACACGGCTATTCGAATAGATTCTAAACTCTGCAGAGGTTATGCACTTTACCCACAAGATACAAATCAAACACCACAAAGGCGAAGTTCCGTAACAAAGTCTTTCTAAACTTCTAACAATACAAGTGGTCCTCCCTGGTTATTGCGCACTAACCCTTCCCTTCGCTTAAGGCGAAATCTAGGCCAATCAACCGTTAGATGGGTACTGGCCTCGGCCGTGACGCTCCCCGCACAACTTACACAAAGGGTGTAGTTGACCTCCCGAGGTCCCACAGTAATGCGTTATTAGCAACTTAGTCAACTAGGTCCGTCCCATTACAGACATGTGGTTGCACGTTAGACCCAGTTCAAAGGCTTGCAAGGTTAAGTCCTTAGGGTGACCAGGCAAGACTACCCAAGAACCAAATCAACACTCCCAATGCCACAACTGGCCCACGATTACTCTTGCCACATGCCCCGGCCGAAAACTGTTTATCAAACCCGCTTGATTACCATGCACCACGTGCCATCAACATCACATGATACCTTTCCAAAACAGGTTCAATATACCATTAAGTCAATATTAACATTTGATTGTCCAAAATCATGTCACGAGCACGTAGCAGGTCTAAGCAGTGTACTACAACGGTCTAAACCCATGTTGGCAATTTAATAATGTCCAACTAGTAATCCACAAACTAGGGTGACAAGGGGTCATGGCACATACTTAAATAATCAAGGTGTCATACAGCAAATTGGTATTTATCTAACCCCCATGTTTAAACAAAGTATTTTTCTAATTGAACTAGCATGCAATAGTTTAAATCAAAATAGATTTCGAAATAGGATCAACATGGTCAAAGCACAACTTGCCTTCAAAAAGTACTTGTTCTTGGTCTTGAGTTGGATCCTGAGTTAATACTTCTCCTTCGAATCCTTCCGGCACTTCAACGTCTACTCGTAAAGCGTGCAAATAGCAAATACACAAATAAACAATAGGAAAAAATTGTCCAAACATCCAAATAAAATCCATAAACAGAGAGAACATAATTTTATGAGTTTTTAGAAACTGGAATCGTCAAATTTGGAGTTAAAATGCAAAAGTTATGATTATTTAAAGTTCAAATAATCAATTAAATAATTTTGCAGAGAAAAACTTTAGTCCAAAAATTAAATAAAATTCATATTTAGGTAGATCTCAATTTTATACAAATTTAGAAATTTGAATCACTCAAATCGGAGTTGAAATGCAAAAGTTATAAGCGTTTGAAGTTTGAACAAAATCTGAAATCATTATTTCGAATTAATAAATCATTTTCTTTTTCGGAAATTAATTATTGCGTCAGCCTAGACACGTGGCAGCCTCTGATTGGTTGGCTGACGTCAGCCGGTCCATGGACTCGGTCCACGCTCGGCTCGGGTCTACCGTGGACCCGGTCCACGGCTCACGTGAGACTGACATGTGGGACCACTCGGGTGACGTCATCGCTGACGTCAGCGGGGCTCAGCCCACGGTGCTGACAGGTGGGACCCACCAATGACGTCATGGGTGACGTCACGGTGCGGTCGCTGACAGGTGGGACCTCTGACACGCGGGCCCCGTGTCGGGCCTGCCACACGCACGCTGCGGATTGGCCGATCGCGACGGTCCGCTTCCCCGACACGTGGCGCAATCTCGGCCGTTGATTTGAAATTCAACGGCCACGATTAGATCCAGGGTTAACACGTTGAAACTACTCGATGATCGTGGGCCGTTCGATCTAGATCGGACGGTCCAGATGTAATCCTACAATAACACTACTACGGCACGTGGCGATCGTGGGCCGTTGGATCTTGATCGAACGATCCAGATCTAATCGGGTTTGGAAACACGTGAACTCACCTCAATCGCACGATCAAGATCGGACGGCGTACAGAGCTCGCGAGGTCGATGGCGACGCGGCGGAGCTGCAGCAACCGGAGACGACGACGAGCCCGACGGCGCTTCGGGGTCGCTCCGGCGGAGTGAGAGGTACCCACGGGTGCGCCTGGCTTCGGGGGTTCCGGATCTGGGGTCAATGGCGGCAGGGGACGGCGGACGACGGCGGAATCAAGCAGAACCGCAGCGGAGGGGTGCTATGACTCCGGCGAGCGATTCCGGCGGATCTACGGCGGCTGAGGCTCGGTGAGATAGGGCAGAGAGTGCGCGGGGTCACGGCGGTCCTCGGGGTACCACCCGGTACTTAAATGCCCTCGGCATGCGCGCACGGGACGGAGCCCTAATCCTACACGGCGGCGACGCGGCGGAGGAGTCCGGCTCGGACTCGGCGGTGACGACGACGCACGGCCGTCCACGTGGCACGATCAACGGCCACGATCACGTGGACGCGATTGGATCCGGGCCGGATTCGACCGAAGCGATACGGGGAAATCCTGACCGTTGGATCTTGATCCAACGGTTGGGATCAATTAGGTTTTGGAGTTGGTTCGGTTGAGTCACGTGGCTCGGGTCGGACTCGAACTCGAGTCTGACTCGGGCTCGGTCGGATGAACAGTACTCGACCCGAGTTGAATTTCCAGCGATTTAATATTTAAAATAATTCCCAGTAATTCATTTAATTCATTAAAAATAGCAAAATACTCAGAAAAATTCCAGAAAAATTCTGGAAAATATTTTGGAACATTTTGGACTCAAATAAAATATTTCCAACAAAATTTTATTTGCAAAATTTAATTCTTTAATTAATTCAAAATGGAATAAATTCAAATAAATTCCAAATAAATCCAAATAAATTCCAGAAAATTCCAAAAATTCACCAAAGTGCCAAATCACACATGAATTTAAGAAAAGCAAAATTTTGGGGTGTTACAAGCTCCCTTTACTCCCCATGATCCATCCGAATTGATGGTCCATACCGTCGGAATCCTCCCCTCTTCGAAGGTCAGAGACGTCCATTCTACCACGAAGTCGGCCAAAACTTGACTCTTGATGGCAGTACGTGGGATTATCCCCAACTCAAAAGATGCTAGTTCGACCGCCCATTTGCTGATGCGCCCCGTGCTCTCCCTATTGGTCAACATCGAGCCGAGGGGGTATGCCGTTGGTACTTTGATACGGTTGGCTTGGAAATAATGGCGGAGCTTCCGGGATGCCATTAGCAACACGTACATCAACTTCTCCATTTCCATGTATCGCAACCTCGCCCCCTGCAGCGCCTCAGAGACGAAGTATATTGGTTGTTGCTTTGCGCCTTGCGGTTGCACCAGTACTGCACTGACAGCCGAGGGGCTTGCTGCCAAATACAATAAAAGCTCCTCGCCTTGCTTCGGGCTTCGTAGGGTTGGCACTTCCATAAGATTTTGCTTCAATTTGTCGAAGGCGAGCTGGCATTCCTCTGTCCAAGCGAAGGTGCCGCTGTGTCGCAGTGCTTTGAAGATGGGTAGACTCTGCTCCGCGGACTTAGGGAGGAAGCGGTTGAGGGCGGCAAGCCTCCCTGCTAAGCGTTGTACCTCTTTCACATTCCTGGGCGGGGCCATGTCTTGGATAGCTCTTATCTTCTCGGGGTTCGCTTCGATGCCTCGTTGTGACACCAGGAATCCCAGCAATTTTCCCGCATCTACGCCCGAAGACGCACTTGTTCGGGTTGAGCTTCATCCTCTCGGCTCTTAGGTCGTTGAAAGTCTCCCTGAGATCGGTTAAATGGTCTTCCTTCTTCTCGCTTTTAACGATGATATCATCGACGTAAGCTTCCACGTTCTTTCCTAATTGGTCCGCGAAAACCTTGGCGATAAGACGTGCGAAGGTAGCACCTGCATTTTTAAGACCGAACGGCATCCGAATAAAACAATAAGTGCCAAAGGGGGTGATGAACGCCGTCTTGTCCTCGTCCTCCTTCCACATGTAAATTTGGTGATACCCAGAATAAGCATCAAGGAAACTCATCCTTTCTGACCCGGAGGTTGAGTCAACGAGTTGATCGATGCGGGGGAGGGGGAAGTCATCTTTAGGGCACACCTTGTTGAGGTCGGTGAAATCGATCCACATCCTCCAAGCCTCACGGCTTTTTGACCAGGACCACATTGGCCAACCAATCCGTATGGATCGCCTCCGTGACGATTCTCGCTTGGAGGAGCTTCACCACCTCTGCCTTGGCCGCAGCTTGCCTCTCAGTGGAAAGCTTCCGGAGCTTCTGCTTCTTTGGTTTGACACTTTCGCTGGTTGCCAAGGCGTGCTCGACGGTTTCCCTTTTAACCCCTGGAAGGTCCTCCGGTCCCCACACGAATACTGTCTCGTATTCCTGGAGAAGCTGCATTAAGTATTTTTCTTCGCTGGGGGTGAGGGTGGCGCTGAGAGTTATAATCCTCTCTCCTCCTGGGTGGAGGGGCACTCGTCTTGTTTCACTCTGGGGTTGCGGTTTGGGGAGCCATTTCCCACGAGGCATTGTCGTTAGGTCCTGCTCGGTGGTACGAACATACCTAACCCGCGAAGGATTTTCCATGTCTATTTTCCTGGCGAGGGCTTGGTCTTCCCGACGGGATCTTCATACATAGGAATCCGTGGTGGATAACTGCCGCCATGGCCGTCAATGATCCCCGACCGAGGATGGCGTTATATTGGAAGGGTATATCCACTACGTCGAATGTGACTAGGTTGGATATCTGACTCTGTGGCGTCGCGAAGGTGACCTCCAGCTCCACTTGTCCAAGGGTGTTAACTGCGTGGCCCCCAAAGCCCACCAATGGTACCTCCGACTTCTTCAGTCGATCGCGAGGTATCATCATTTGTCGAAAAGCCTCCGCCGAGAGAATGTCCGCAAAGACTTCCCGCCAATCAACACTCGACGAACTTCACACTCGGCGATGATCGCCGTTACGACCAAAGAGTCTTGATGTGGGAAATGCACTCCCGCTGCATCTTCTTGTGTAAAAGTGATTGGTTCAAATTCCTTCGGGGCGGGGCCGACGGGGCTGAGTCCTACGTGGTTAATTTGCCTTGCGTAAGTGTAACACCCCAAAATTTTGCTTTTCTTAAATTCATGTGTGATTTGGCACTTTGGTGAATTTTTGGAATTTTCTGGAATTTATTTGGATTTATTTGGAATTTATTTGAATTTATTCCATTTTGAAATAATTAAAGAATTTAAATTTGCAAATAAATTTTTGTTGGAAATATTTTATTTGAGTCCAAAATGATCCAAAATATTTTCCAGAATTTTTCTGGAATTTTTCGAGTCATTTGCTATTTTTAATGAATTAAATGAATTATCGAATTATTTTAAATATTAATTACGAAAATCCAACTCGGGTCAAGTATCGTTCATCCGACCGAAAGTCGACTCGAACCGACTTGAGCCACTTGACTCGGACCGAACCCACTCCTAACCCTAATCAATCCCAACCGTTGGATCAAGATCCAACTGCCGAGATCCGTCTGACCTGCACTCCGAAATGTCCGACGACCGGCCGCTACCGCGATCGTGGTCGTTGGTTGTGCCACGTGGGACGGCCACGATTTCATCGCTCACCGAGTCCGGAAGCTGGACTCGCCGCCGCGGTCCGCCGCGGGAGAGCTAGGTCTCCGTTTTTTCACGACGCCGAGGTTATTTAATGCCCGGCATACCGAGGATCGCCATCCCACGCCGCTCAAACTCAGCTCGCGCCGCTGATCCCCACCGCTACGCCGTTATTGCTCGCCGAGTTGGAAGTCTGTTCCGCCGTGATTAAACGCCGAGATTGCTGCCGCCGTCGTCCTCCGCCGCATCAAGCCTGCATCCGGATTCCTCAGACGGACGCGTTCGGGAGTACCCCTCACGAGCGCCCGTAAACGCTTCGACGGCAAGGTCGCCGCCCTCGCCTCTCCGGCTCAAGCCACGCCGCCGCGTGCCATCGCCCTCGAAGCTGCACCGCTGATCCGTGATCGGACAAGAACGGTGAGTTCACGTGGTTTCCCAAACCCTAGAAACCCGACAGATTCGGGACCGTTGGATCAAGATCCAACGGTTCACTGTCGCCACGCACGTAGCAAAGCGTGGCGATTATAGGATTAGACTGACCGTCCGATCTAGATCGAACGCCCACGAGCATCGAGTAGTTTCAACGTATTAAACCCTGGATCAATCGCGCCGTGATTTTCAAACCAACGGGCGATTGTTTACTTGCCACGCGTCGAAGTTGGACCGACGCGGTCGCCGCCCACGCGCTGCGTGCAGCAGGGACGCCGACACGCGGGCCCGCGTGTCGAGAGGTCGCATGTCGATTGGCTAACCCAGCCAGCGCCGACGCCACCCATGACGCCATGATGGGTCCCACTGCCGGCTGTGGTCGAGTGAGCCCGTGGACGTCGGCGATGACGCCACCCGAAAGGGCCCACATGTCACCACGTGAGCCGTGGACCGAGTCCACCGTGGGACCCGAGCATGGACCTGCCGACGCCAGCTAATCAGAGAGCTGCCACGGTCCATGCCGACGCCAATAATTAATTTCAAAAGAAAATGATTTATTAATTCGAATAATGATTTCAAATTTAGATTCAAACTTCAAACGCTATAACTTTATGCGTTTCAACTCCGATTTGAGCGATTCAAATTTCTAAATTTGTATAAAATTAAGATCTACCTAAATATGAATTTTATTTAATTTTTGGGCTAAAGTTTTTCTCTGTAAATTATTTAATTGATTATTTAAACTTTAAATAATCATAATCTTTATGCTTTAACTCCAAATTTGACGATTCCAGTTTCTAAAAATCCAGAAAATTATGTTCTCTCTGTTTATGGATTTTATTTGGAGTTTTGGGATCTTTTTTGCATAGTGTTTATTTTGTGTATTTGCTATTTGCACGCTTTACGAGTAGACGTTGAAGTGCCTAAGGATTCAAGGAGAAGTATTAACTCAGATCCAACTCAAGACCAAGAGCAAGTGCTTTTGAAGGCAAGTTGTGCTTTGACCATGTTGATCCCATTTCTAAATTCATTTTGATTTAAACTATTGCATGCTAGTTTAATTAGAAAGATACTTTGGTTTAAAACCTCAGGGGTTAGATAAATACCAATTTGCTATATGACACCTTGATTACTTAAGTATGTGCCATGACCCTTGTCACCCTAGTTGTGGTTTACTAGTTGGACATTATTAAATTGCCAACATGGGTTTAGATCGTTGTAGTATGAACGCTTAGACTCACATGCAAGCTCATGACATGATTTTGGATAATCAAATGCTAATATTGACTTAATGATATATTGAACCTGCTTTTGGAAAAGTATCATGATGTTGATGGCACGTGGTGCATGGTAATCAATCTGGAGTTTGATAAACAGCAACGGCATGTGGCAAGAGTAATCAGGGGCCAGGCATTGGGAGTGTTGATTTGGTTTTTCTGTAGTCTTGCCTGGTCACTCTAAGGACTTAACCTTGCAAGCCTTTGAACTGGTCATACTTGCAACCACATGGCCGGAATGGGACGGCCCTAGTTGACTAAGTCGCTAAGGACTCACTTGTGGAGCCTCAGTGGTGTCGCCATACATCGCTTGTGTGATTGTACGGGGAGCGATCGTGGCGTGGGCCAGGTACCCATCTAACTGCAGGTGTGTTGGTCCCATACTTCGCTTTGGCTAAGGGAAGGATGGTGTAGAGCACTAACCGGAGAGGACCACTGTTGTTTGAGGCTTCCGAAAGGCTTTGTTATGATCGGCTCATTCGCATACTCTTGTATGGCGATTCACGACCGACGTGGTGAGTGGATTGTATCTTGTGGGTAAAGTGCATAACCTCTCAGAGTGTAGAATCTATTTGAATAGCCGAGTCCACTGTGATCGACAATGCTCGGGAATTACATAAGGGTTAGATTTTTCAAAATAACTTGGACTTGCAAAGTTGGGTTGGTTTAACAAAGAAGATGATGGAAATATGGTTTAGGATGGGGAAAAATGTTATTTAAACTTCTTGAAAAGTTATTTATGCTTTACTTGTTTTTACCGCTTTAATCTACTTATATTACTTGCCAAATGTTGTTTACCGCAAATATACCTTAAGTTATTCCTTTGTACCAAGCCATGCATATAGTATATTAGCTTGCATTCTCAGGCATGACTTGTTGAAGTACCAAGTACTCACCCTGCCTCAACACAATACCGCTTGAAGAGGAGATTACGCCACGGGAGGAGGAGTTCCAAGAGGACCCCACCTAGGGATGCGAGCCCAACCGCTCTGTCTGTGGTATACTGGATGGCGCCACGTAAGTTTATTTGATTTTCCGCCGCTTATTGTTTTCTCTCTCGAATAAGTTTCGCTTCACGAGGCATACATTTTGTAACTTGGCCATAAGGTCGAGTAACCACTTTGGTTATTTAAATAAAGTACTTTGATAATATCGATTGGTATGATTGTGATATTTACCGATGTTAAGATCAGGTGCACTAGCTGCTCCTCGACTAGTGCCGAATACACAGAGGGTCCGGATTTGCAAATTCAGGGTCCCGGCAGGTGGTATCGTGAGCCATACTTGACCGTAGGCTCAACCCTAAAGCTAGAATGGTCGAGCTGAGGATAAAACCTATTTTCTAAAGCTAAAAATTTGTGAAGACAAGAAATGACATCTCGACTTATCCTTCTCTTTCTCGTCTCTTGCTGAAATTTTCCCTTACCTTGTCACAATTTGAAAATTCCGGAGTTCTTACGTAAAGCACTCTTGTGACAGATGGAGGAAGAGTTCAACTACGCTGATCTAGGAGTTGGTCACGCCATGAACTTTGGCACATGCTACAAACCTCTGAGATTTTGAGAAGCCCCAATACCAAGTGGAAGTGATCAGATGTGATTGATCAAGGCTTGTGACGTGGGGATTGAGGTACTGTCAGAAGAGGGGCCTGTGCAATCGCTTCGATACACTCGCGACCGCTAGAAGGTCTACAATGCGATGGGTATCCAAGAAGTTTCACGACGAGCAATGCGGCACATTACGATTCACGCCAGAGAGTTGGAAAGCACGGTGTTCATATCATCCGCTAGAATGATAACCTTCTTGACCAAGGAGATCTGGATGAGGATGCCACGCGGTTACATACTTTGGCACGATTTGTCGTCGCCCGAGGATGTACTAGATAATACAAGCAAGGAGCTACAAAAGGCCCGCAAGGAAATCACGACACAGAGAAGAACAGATGGCGGAAGCTCAGAGTATGTGGCACACCTTCTACTTAAGGATTGACGAGTTGGAAATGACTTTGTACTGACTGCACCCAGAGCCAAGATTTGAGCCACACACGAGCCGATCCGTGAGGAGTCGATCTCATGAGGACACCGCTTCTCGACTACCACAGATGACATAGTCGATGGCGATCAAGCTTCACGCCTATGCCACAAGCACCCGCATCTGTGCCGTGGGAGGTTTTCTCGATGAGGAGCATAGGTTCTATAGTGGAGACTCCTTCACGAGTCGAAATATAGAATAAAGAGTCACCCTTTAGGCGTTAGACTCCGAGTTAGTTCGATTTGGATTTGCTTTGTTTGAGTGTGCAAGATGTGTTGCAAGGCCCTTAGGCATTGTAAGCAGCTACCAAGTTATTAATAATAAAGATGGACTTTAAAGCACTTTCGCCATAAGTTCCATATTACTTGTCTATTCTTGTTTCCTCTCATCTCTAAACCTAGAGCAAATCAAACATGGTGAACACTGGGAACTTTGGAAGCAATGGGAGTGGATCTCGCCAATGTAAAACCCCAATGATGGAGCACCAGCACCGCCATTGATGTGCAGAATTTTGGAGCATTTCTTGCTGCTCGTACTCCAGTTGATGCATGCTATGATGCAACAAATGCAGCACGCCATCGCCAGGCCACCGCTAATCAAGTTAATCGTGACCACGCCAGATACAAGGCTGCAGTCGAGTTCATGAGACTCACCCACCCACTTTCTCTCGGGAATGCCAATCCATTGGAAGCCGATGATTGGTTAAGATCAATCGAGAGGAAGCACATAGCTCAATGCATAGGGAATGAGAAGGTACTTTACGCTTTCTCATCAGTTGAAGGAACAAACATTTAATGGTGGAGAACTTCGTACACGCAGAGAACCTCAAGATATCACTTGGGAAGAGTTCACAACAAGATTCCGGACAAAGATCACGCGTCTCAAGGAATCATGGACCTTAAGAAGGAGGAGTTCAGAGACTGAAGCAAGGTAATCAGCCAAAGGTCGACTACCCTGAACAAGTTCACACAGCCTAGCACGCCATTTTCGAGGATGTAGCGACAGATAAATCCGCAGTCTCGCTTCATGAAGGGACTTAACTCAGATTGCAAGTAGGATTGATCACCCACACCTTTCCAGATTTCCAAGAGTTGGTGAATAAGGCGCTATTCTGAGGACAAGCGCAAGGAACTGGATGAGAACAGAAGCGCAGGATGCAACAAATAAGGATCACGTCTGGAACGCAACAGCGCGAGTTGCACCAAATCAATTCTTCATTCCAACCACGTAATGCAAATAAGGACACCATCCAGCAAAGACCAAGACCGCTAATCAAAACTACAGACCCACCCGCTAAACGCTACCCCAGTCACCGCAAGGAACAAATGAGACGCCGCTACAATCAGAACGAGCCAGACACTTTGCCAACATTGTCCAAAGAAGACAGCAGGAGTGACCCAGGTTGGCCGCTCAATCTAGGAACCACCCTAGCCCAGGACGCTAGAGACTGTGAGCCACCCCTGCATCAGTGAGGAGGCCGAGTCAACCATGTCACCGCAGATGCACCGCAAAATGCTACGACGTCGATCGGTAAGTTACTTGTTAACTCAAGACTGCTATAGCTTTGTTTGACTCGAGCTTCAGATTCGCTTGTTTCGCAAGGCTTTGCTACTAGAAATGACTTGAGAATGGCAAGACTTAAGTGCATGCTTTGCTAGTTCAAACCCTGTTCGAACTCAACGGAAGAGATGTTCCGGTGAGAATACTAATAGATGGAATAGAGTTCCTAGCAAACCTTATAATTTTGAGACCTGCACTTAGATGTTATATTGGGAATGGATTGGTTATCCAAACACAAGGCCATTATTGGATTGTGGACTTCAAGAACTATCTCATTGAGAGCCCTGTGGGAAGAAAGTGGAATTTCAAGCCACCAGCTAGAGATGGACAGCTTGATGGTTAACAAGTATCAAGGCAATCAGATAGAGGATGTTCCGGGAGTGAGTGAGTACCCGATGTTTTCCCGAAGATCTACCTCCATGCCGCCGCAGGGACATAGAGTTTGTGATAGAACTTGTACTGCAGCCAAGACTAGCAGCAAGAGACTGCTTATCGGATGTCTACCAGGAGTTGGTAGAGATGAAGAAACAAATGGAAGAGTTAATGGATAAAGGATTTATCGTACCAAGTTCGCCACCGTGGGAGCACCCGCTTTGTTTGTCAAGAAGAAGGACGGAGTTTCCAGGATGTGCATTGACTACGATGCACTCAATGAAGTCACCGTGGAAAATAAGTATCCGCTACCCGTGATTGATGATTTGTTTGATCAGCTTAAGAGGAGCCGAGTTTTTCCAAGATTGATCTCGAAGTCGGATACCATCGCTTGAAGATCCGATCGTAAGATATTCAAGATCGCATTCTCGCCAAGATATGGACATTACGAAGCTCATATAACTTTGGGTCGATTTAATGCGCCACTATTTCATGAATATGATGAATAAGGTGTCTCATGGAATATTTGGACAAGTTTGTCGTCGTGTTCATAGACGATATCCTAGTCTACTCCAAGACAGAGGATGAACATGCCGAACACTTAAGGGCGAGTTTGGAAAAGCCGAACAAAGAACTTTTCGCCAAGTTCAAAGAAGTGTGATTTTTGGAAGGACAAGGTGGAGTTTCTTGGACATGTAATGACCGCATATGAGTCGCCAGAGATCCAAGCAAAGTAGAAGCTAGTTACATTGGGAGCACCAAGACTGTGACCTGCATTGAGTTTCCTGAATGGCAGGATATTACCGCTGCTTCATCGAAGGCTTTTCGACAATTTACAAACCTCTTACGCAATTGTCAAGAAGGAAAAGAAGTTTGCATGGACTTAATGTGAGGAAGGATTTCAGGAGCTGAAGAAGCGATTGACATCAGCACCGTGTTAGTTCTACCGAGATGTTGCTCAAAGTTTCAATATTTATTGTGACGCACGCGCTCGCGACTTGGATGTGTGTCATGCGTAATGGAAAGGTCGCCGCTATGCATCAAGCGCGTTGAGGCCGCATGAGGAAAATTATCCCACACATGACCTAGAGTTAGTCTCGAGTGCATGCTTTGAAGATATGGCGCCACTATCCGATTGGAAACAGATGTGAGGTGTATACTGATCATAAGAGTTCTTAAGTACATATTCACCCAATGGATTCGAATATGAGGCAAAGGAGATGGCTAGAGTTGATCAAGGACTATAATGTTGGAATCCATTACCATCCCGAAGGCCAACGTGGTAGCCGATGCTCGAGTCAAAGCCATACCGTGAGTGCGCATTAGCCACAAGTCGATGAGTTATGGAGGATTTTCTGAAGATGAAGATTGAGGTTGTACCTAAGGATTCTTGGCCGCATTGAAGTAAAGCCTACTCTAGAGGATCAGATCCGAAGGACGTATGATGATGACAGGATCCGCAGATTAAGTCCATCAAGGAGGAAGGCAGGCAGGACTTCAAATTGATGAACAAGGCACGTTGTGATGAAGGATCGCATTTGTGTGCCTAACAAAAAGGAGTTAAAGCAACCGATTTTAAAGAAGCCATGACTCTAAGTACTGATTCATCCTCGAAGCGCCAAGATGTATCAGATCTCAAGGAGAGATTCGTGGCCAGTATGAAACGTGAAGTTGCCATGTTGCATTGTGCGACGATGCCGTAGGAGTCAAGGCAATGCATCGTAAAAGGATTGCTACAACCTAAAAATACCGAGTGGAAGTGAGGAAATCGGAATGGATTTCATTACCGGCTTTGCCAAAGATTCAAGGAGGTTATGACTCCGTATGGGTTATAGTGGATCGCTTGACTAAAGTAGCCCATTTTATCCTCGTAAAGACCACTTACTCGGAGATAAATTAAAGCGTGAGTTGTACATGATCAGATTGTTTGTTTGCACGGAGTGCCAAGGAGGATTGTATCTGATCAGAGGTACCCAATTTACCTCAAGGTTCGAATAAGCTGCATGAAGCCATGGGGACCTGCTTGAACTTCAAGATGCCTTATCATCCATGTATCTTGGATGGGCAGACCAGAGTCAACCAGATTCTCGAGGATATGTTAAGAGCTTGTGCATTGGCTTATGCTACCTCTGGGATAAAAGTTTGCCGTATGCCGAGTTTAGTTACAACAATAGTTATCGTTAGTT
Organism: Rhipidocladum racemiflorum; assembly: GCA_036346355.1. Classification (NCBI taxonomy): domain Eukaryota; kingdom Viridiplantae; phylum Streptophyta; class Magnoliopsida; order Poales; family Poaceae; genus Rhipidocladum; species Rhipidocladum racemiflorum. Next base: position 45,000,570 of record CM070574.1, on the reverse strand, counting down.
TACGATGATGTCACCTTTGAGGCATCAGTGATGGTCGACCTCCTTCGACACCATTGAATTGGAATGAGACTCTGAGCGCTGTTCTTTGGGCCTGATATTCTTCAAGAGGTCAAGAGCGACAAGGTGATTAGGAAAGGTTGAAGATAGCCCAATCTCAGAAGAGTTATCCGACAATCGCCGCCGAGATTTGAGTTTTGAACCAGTAAGACTTTGTATACCTCGAGTTACGCCTCGTGGAGCAGAGGTTCCATGCCAAAGGGAAACTCAGCACTCTGCTATGTTGGACCATTTAAGATTTTGAGTCGCGGTGAAGTTGCCTACCACCGGAGTTGCCACCGCTGCTAAGGTGAGCGTGCATGACGTATTCCATGTGTCCTAGCTAAAGAAGTGTCTCCCAGAGTTCCCGAGGAATCACAGCTAGAGTCAATTGAGTTCAAGAAGATTTGACTTATAAGGAGCATCCCCGTGAGGATTCTAGACACAATGGATCGAGAAACTAGAAACAAGTCAACCCGATTTCAGAGAGTTCAAGCGGAGCAACCATGAAGAAAGTGAAGCTTACTTGGGAGTCACAAGAGGATTTGAAGAAAGAATTTCCAAACCTATTCCTTTAGTAAGCCCCCGAATCTCGTGGGACTAGATTCTATTAAGGAGGTTTGTAACACCCTGTACTTTTGCTTTTCTTAAATTCATTGTGATTTGGCACTTTGGTGAATTTTTGGAATTTTTCTGAATTTATTTGGATTTATTTGGAATTTATTTGAATTTATTCCATTTTGAAATAATTAAAGAATTTAAATTTGCAAAATTAAATTTTTGTTGAAATATTTATTTGAGTTCAAAATATTTTCCGAATTTTTCTCGAATTTTTCTGAAATCATTTGCTATTTTTTAATGAATTAAATGAATTATGGGAATTATTTTTAAATATTAATTACCGAAAATCAACTCGGTCGGCATCGTTTCATCCGACCGAAGTTTCGGGACGAGTCCGACCAGCCGCTTGACTCGGACCGAACCTACTCCTAACTCTAATCAATCCTCAACCGTTGGATCAAGATCCAACTACCGAGATCCGTCACCGAAGGCAAGGTCCGATCGACCTTCGCCGCGCGATCGTGGCCGTTGGTTAATGCGGACGGCCACGATTTCATCGTCTCCGCCGAGTCCGGAAGCCGACTCCGTGTCCGCCGTGGAGAGCTAGGTTCTGCCGCATTTACGAGGTTATTTAATGCCCGGGCATACCCCGAGGATCGCCATCCCACGCCGGTTCCGGAACTTTAGCTCGCGCGCCAAGATCTCACCGCTCGCCCGTTATTGCTCGGAGTTGGAAAGTTCGCTCACGCGACAACGCCGAGCATGCCGTCGCTGCCCTCCGCCTATCAAGCCTGATCCGATTCCCAGACGAGACGCTGCTCGAGTACCTCACTTGCCGGAGCGCTAAACGCCGACGCGTCGCTGCCCTCGCCTCTGGCCAAGCCGCCGCGCCATCGCCGCGCCCTCGAAGCGGTGCACCGCTGGATCCAGATCGGACGGCACCGCGAAGTTCACGTGTTTCAAACCCTAGAAACCCGACAGATTCGACCGCTGATCAAGATCCACGTTCACAATCGCCACGCGTCAGCAAAGTGATTATAGATTAGATCTCGACCGTCCGATCTAGATCGAACGCCCACGAGCATCGGTAGTTTCAACGATAAACCCTGGATTCAATCCGCGCCGCTGATTTTCAAACCAACGGACGAGATTGGCGCCACGTGTCGGGAAGTTGGACCGACGCGTCGGGCCGGGCCCACGCTGTTGCAGGCAGACGACACGCAAGGCGTAGGGCCGCATGTCGCTAACCCAAGCGCCGACGCTACCCATGACGCCATGGGGTCCCACCTGCTCTGCGGGCTGAGCCCTCGCCGACGTCGGGCCGATGACGCTACCCGAGCGGGCTCACATGTCACTTCACGTGTGAGCCAGGACCGAGTCCACCGTGGACTGGCCGAGCATGGACCGAGCCCATGGATCGGGCCGACGCCAAGAGCTAATCAGAGCTGCCACGTGTCCATGCCGATTTGGGCAATAATTAATTTCCGAAAAGAAAATGATTTATTAATTCGAATAATGATTTCAAATTTAGATTCAAACTTCAACGCTATAACTTTTGTATGCTTCAACTCCGATTTGAGCGATTCAAATTTCTAAATTTGTATAAAATTAAGATCTACCTAAATATGAATTTTATTTAATTTTTGGGCTAAAGTTTTTCTCTGTAAAATTATTTAATTGATTATTTAAACTTTAAATAATCATAACTTTTGGCTTTTAACTCCAAATTTGGATTTATTCCAGCTAAAAATCCAAAATTATGTTCTTCTCTGTTATGGATTTTATTTGGAGTTTTGGGATCTTTTGCATAGTGTTTATTTGTGTATTTTGCTATTTGCACGCTTTACGAGCAGACGTTGATCTAAGGATTCAAGGAGAAGTATTAACTCAGATCCAACTCAAGACCAAGAGCAAGTGCTTTTTGAAGGCAAGTTGTGCTTTGACCATGTTGATCCCATTTCGAATCTATTTTGATTTAAACTATTGCATGCTAGTTTAATTAGAAAGATACTTTGGTTTAAACCTGGGGTTAGATAAATACCAATTTGCTATATGACACCTTGATTACTTAAGTATGTGCCATGACCTTTGTCACCCTAGTTGTGGTTTACTAGTTGGACATTATTAAATTGCCAACATGGGTTTAGATCGTTGTAGTATAACGCTAGACTCGCTACGTGCTCATGACATGATTTTGGATAATCAAATGCTAATATTGACTTAATGATATTGAACCTTGCTTTTGGAAAAGTATCATGTGATGTTGATGGCACGTGGTGCATGGTAATCAATCGGGGTTTGATAAACGCTGATTCGGCATGTGGCAAGAGTAATCAGTGGGCCGTTGTGGCATTGGGAGTGTTGATTTGGTTTTTCTAGTCTTGCCCCGTCACTCTAAGGACTTAACCTTGCAAGCCTTTGAACTGGGTCATACTTGCAACTACATGGTCGAATGGGACTACTAGTTGACTAAGTCGCTAAGGACTCACTTGTGAGCCTCAGGGTGTCATTACACCGCTTGTGTGATTGTAACGGGGAGCGTATCGTGGTGTGGCCAGTACCCATCTAATCGGTGTGTTGGTCCCATACGCCTTGGCTAAGGGAAGGGATGGTGTAGAGCACGAACCTGAGAGGACCAATTGCAGTTGTTTGAGGCTTCCAAAGGCTTTGTTATGATCGCCATTCAGCATACTCTTGTATGGCGATTCACTACTGCGTGAGGTGGATTGTATCTTGTGGGTAAAGTGCATAACCTCTGCAGAGTGTAGAATCTATTTGAATAGCCGAGTCCATGCATCGACAATGCTCGGGAATTACAAATAAGGGTTAGATTGTGAAAATAACTTGACTTGCAAAGTTGTTGGTTTAACAAAGAAGATGATGGAAATATGGTTTAGGATGGGAAAAATGTTATTTAAACTTTGAAAAGTTATTTATGCTTTACTTGTTTTACCAGCTTTAATCTACTTATATTACTTGCCAAATGTCACATCGCGAAATATACCTTAAGCTATTCCTTTGTACCAAGCCATGCATATAGTATATTAGCATTGCATTTCAGGGCATGACTTGTCGAGTACCAAGTACTCACCCTGCCTCAACACAATACCAGCTTGAAGAGGAGATTCGGAGGAGTTCCAAGAGGACCCTGCTCACTAGGATGCGAGCCTGGGCCATTGCCTGTATATCGGATGGCGCCAATGGTTTATTTGATTTTCCGCCGCTATTGTTTCTCTCTAATAAGTTTCGCCATTACGAGGCATACATTTTGTAACTTGGCCATAAGGCCGAGTAACCACTTTGGTTATTTAAATAAAGTACTTTGATAATATCGACAGTATGATTGTGATATTTACCGATGTTAAGACTCGTGCACTAGCGCGTTCTCGACTAGTGCGTCAATACACAGAGGGTCCGATTTGCTGGTCCCGGCAAGAAGTTTCCTTTGCCTTTTCGACGAGAGGTGTGAGGATGACCCCGGCAATAACGTTAATTACGCTGGCGTGAGTTGATTTATTTCCTGAGGGGGAGGAGGAGGACGGTGCTCACCGGGGCGATGCCGGATCGGGGTGAACACCGCTGCACCTTCGCTTTCTTCGAGCGACGATAGCCTTCAATTACCTTACAATGTGCGGTGTCGTGTGTGTTGTTGTCGCCATTATATTAACATGTATACCCTTTTCGGCTTTGCTCCTCATTGCTGTCCAAATGGATTCCTCCCTATGGCCTCCCTCGCCCATTGGTGAACTCCATTTTTGCTGTCCTCCAAACCTCCTTGTCTCGCCCGATTTTACACATAGTGAATCCTCGTTCCTTTGTCTCTTCTGGCTGGTTCTGCGCTCCTTTCCTTCGCAGCGGCCCTCGGGGGAGGATCTCTCCTCCGGTCCCTCTTGAGTGGGCCCATCTCTTCTGTTTCTGCAGCGGCCCGCCTCTCTCCGAGATGATCTTCCTCCGCTCGCGTATTCCTCATCTTTGCGAATAGCTCTTCCACAGAGCGCATTTCCTTGCGTGCAAGTCTCTCCGCCAACGGCCCTTCATAACCCAAAACGCGCGGCGTTGATTATGGTTGTGTCGCTAACCCTCGAACTTGGCATTTGACTCGAGAAAATCGCTGGAAATAGCTCTTTAGGGTTTCGCCTTCACGTTGTTTAATTGCAAATAGGTCGCTTTCCTCTTTAATCCCGCCAACATTGCCTTGAAAATTGCCTTCAAGTTTCGCCGAGTCGCGCCGCTGGTGATAGAATTTGGCTCCAAGGAAGAATACCAGATAAGGCTATCCTCCAATGCCAATAGCAATCCTTTGGCTTTAATATCGCTATCACCTCCGGCTTCGATGGCCGTATCATAGACACGGAGAAATTCTCTTGGGTTGGTTTTGCCATCATACGGTTTTACTGTGGGGAGTTTGAAGCTTCCTGGTGAGGGCCACCTTTTTGTTCGAAGCCTGACGCTGAGAGGGTTCAAATCGCTTTCCTCCCTTTCCGCTCTCATGTATGTTGGAGAAGATACCTCCCGGCTTGGGCTGTAATCTTGAGATTCCTCACACCTCCATTCTTGTTGTTCCTGCAAGCGTTTTACTTCGGCCATAAGCCTTTCGCTGGCCTCCATCGCCTGTATGTTAGGGTCGATCGCTCACGACTCCGGTCCCCCTTCAAAGCCCCCTTTCCGCCTCTTTGCCGACTTGGCGATTTAGCCGGGGTTGAAGCCTCGCTATGTCTCCTCCCATCGCCGGCGTGTACACCTGCAGCTTGGGGGACGCTGTTTGGGGCGCTTGCGCGCCGTCGCCGGAGTTTGGGGAGGTGGCGCCCCTGGAGCTTCCCTTGTTGTTGCTGGGGCCAAAACGCGATCCTCCTCGTTCAGAAGCTGAAGTTGTCCGCGCGATTGACTCCTGGTGGATCATCTGGATCCGCTCGCTCCAGCCGTCGCCGTTGCTCCCGTCGGCGACGTCTCCTTAGACGCTGCCTCTGCTCCCTTCTTTGGTGGCATGGTTTTTTGGAAATCGTGTTCGTCGTCTAGACTGGTGAGCTTCACGTTCTTCCGCTCCCCACGGACGGCGCCAGTGTTGTGGTTACGACCACACGGGTGTGTGTTTTTTGTGGGCTCTTTCCTCTCTTTTTTATAGGAGGGGAACATGGGGGAACCATCCCTTCGTGCGCGTCCCATTTTACTCTTCCCGACCGGTCCCGACAGGATCTTGTCGTTTTCTTCTTCTCTTTTTGCAGGATGTCAGATTTATTTGATGGTGTTGTCGGGTGTGTCTTTGTGGACTGCGAGGGTGCGTTCCTCCGTTGCCTTTGCCACTATCCTGCTTCGCTCCGCATTGTAGGTTCGGCCGAAGCAATGCCTCGTTTGCTCAACTCTGCCTCGGATAAAACATGGGCCATGCTTCATTCACCCGATGGCTCGGGATATGATGGGCTGGACTTTGTAACTGAGCCACTACAGCTAGTTGTAAACCAAGAGCAAAAGGACTACTGGTGTATGGATGACAACATGGCCGCATACTTGGGCGAGGTTCGCAAGCTGGAGCACAGGTTCGAAGGCCTGGAGGTAAAACACATCCGACAAGGTGACAACTCCATAGCCGATGAACTTGCCAGGCTCACTTCATCCCACTCACCCACTCCGATAGGAGTGTTCGTGGAGAAACTCCTCAAACCTTCTGCTTCTCCCAGGCAGGAGACAAAAGCCGCCCAACTCGACCAATAGCCTGGTCGAGTCAGCGAGGTGGAAATCGTAGACATGGAAGCTGCACCACTCGAATGCAAGCCAACTTGGATGACCCTGTTCCAAGCCTATCTCGAAGGTCGAGAGGTCCCTAACGATGATGCCTCAGCCGAGAAAATTGCCCATAATTCCAGGCTATACACATTGGTAAATGGCAAGCTCTACCGAAAGGGGAGTACCGGAATCTTGATGAAGTGCATCACTCAGGAAGAGGGCAATAAAATATTGCTTGATATCCATAGAGGCTTCTGTGGCAACCATGCGTCCTATCGCACCCTAGTCGAAAAAGCCTTCCGGCAAGGGTTCTATTGGCCAACTGCCCTCCAAGATGCTTGCGAGCTGGTGAAAAAGTGCGAAAGCTGCCAATTTTTTGACAAGCAAACCACCAGACTAGCCCAGACACTGCAAACTATTCCTCTATCTTGTCCTTTCTCCGCATGGGGCTTGGACATCTTGGGGCCTTTCCCGAGAGCCCAAGGAGGTTACAAGTTCCTGTTCGTGGCCGTCGACACATTCACTAAGTGGATCGAAGCCGAAACCGTCAGGAACATCACCTCGGAAGCTGCCAAGAAATTCATGAGGAGCATAGTTACCCGATTTGGCATCCCGAATCGAGTAATAATAGATAACGGTTCCCAGTTCAAGAGAAATGCCTTCACGGTCTTTTGCGAAGAATTAGGAATCAAACTCTTCTACGCTTCAGTTGCTCATCCCCAGAGTAACGGCCAGGTCGAACGAGCCAATGGTCTTGTCCTACAGGGACTGAAAACCCGCGTGTTCGATATGCTCAAGGCCTACTCGACTCGATGGGCAAAGGAGCTACCCTCGGTGCTATGGGCCATTCGAACCTCGGCTAGTCGGGCCACCGGTGAAACGCCGTTTTTTTTTGTTTACGGAGCCGAAGCTGTACTCCCGATCGAGTTAACGCACGAATAACCCAGAGTGGAGAACTACTATGAAAAGGTACAAGAGCATGCACGAGCGGACGACATAAACCTACTCGAAGAATATCGAGATCGAGCTGCCCTTCAAGCGTCCAGGTACCGGCAAGCATTACAGGGGTGTCATAGTCAAAGGATCCATGAGAGAGTACTCACTACAGGGGACTTAGTACTACAAAAGGTACAGAAGCATGATAATCGTAACAAGCTATCACCTAAGTGGGAAGGTCCCTATCAGGTCGTCGAGACAACTCGACCCGGATCTGTACGACTATCTGCACTCGATGGAACAGCGCTGGGCAATTCGTGGAACATCGATCAGCTATGAAAATTTCAAGCATAGGCATGCGCTGACAACAACAGAAAAGGTAAATACTTTCAATTTCATTTGTACTAATATTTTTACAGGCAGGGGCCCTAACTACTTGTCTTGGGCATCATCACGCCCACGCTTGGCCCACGGAGACTCGAAGGAGGACGAGATCATCCCCAGGATCTTCCTCCACCCTCGATATGGTCAGGGCGATGAGAACGGCAGCTCGATCGGCCCGGGCCTTGAAGCACCGGCGGACTCTAAGCCACCGGCAGGCGAAGGGACCCTGTTGACTTCCTGGGCGTCCCCTCCTTTGACTGGTCCAGCGGCCGCCGCCGCAATGTCCTCCCATCATGTGATAGAGAAAGTGTGACACTACGGTATGGTGTGACATTATAAAATGTGAAATTAGAAAATAAAACCTTACGGCTGGAGTTTTACTCGCGTTTTGGGCCTTAGGGGGGATGAAGTGATGTGACACCACGGAGTGTCGTAACCTTATCTAATGTGCATGATGAGGCCAAAAACACTATGAAATATGAAATCGGGGTTTAAAACTATACGGTATGAGGTTTAATCGCGTTTCCGGGCCGATTTCGGGAGTTTGGGCCCTTCCGGGAAAGTTTGTGCCTAAGGGGGATGAGTCGTGGGCTTTTGTGGAAGTGGTAGGGGCCCATGAGGGAGGAGGGACCAGGCTAAGGGGGCTTGGGGCGCCCCCTCCCTGCCCTAGCCGCCCCCACAAGCCCCCTCCCTCCCCTTGTGGCGCCTCCCCTAGCCGCCGCCCCCCATTGCCATGCACCCACTCCTACCTCCTCCCCATTGCACCACCACCTCTCCTCCACCTCTCCTCCACCCCCTTGCTGCCCTAGGGTAGCCTCCCCACCCCTGCACCTCGAAGATCCATCCGTTGAGCGAGGACCGAGGAGTAAGGAGCGAGGAGCGATCCGGGAGGAGTTTCGTTGGGTTTTCGGTCGTCGGGCGAAGGTATGGCCATGAGAAACCTTGGGGTTGATCTAGGAACTGTTCTTAGGGTCATTATCATGTTTTTAGATCAATTGGTGGTGCTGGAATTGAGTAGATTAGATTAGATCTAAAAGTTGCCACGTTCTCTGTTTTGGACAGCATGAACAGTCGACCTAGGGTTCGGTATTTCGCCAATTTAGAGTCCGAATTTGGACGTCCGCCTGTTGAAGAAGTTGTAGGTAATTTCAATACCTTTCAGTGGGTATAAATAACGTTAAATTCCGATCAGCTGTTTGAAAGTTATGGCTGTTTTACCAAGCGTGTTAAAATCTGTGACGTGATTGGAACAGATCACGGTATTTTGTAGATTAAGCAACTTTAGAGTCCGAATCAGCTTTTCCATATACTTAGAAAAAGTTGGGAAATTTCCTAAGCTACGCGACGATGTACTCGTTTAATTGATTCGGAGTCTTAGAACCCGAGTTATGCATTTTGGAAGGCTGCTATCTCGACGGGACAGAACCTCTGTTTTTGGGTTTTGCGAGTGGTTGGTGATGTCGGGGTAGAAGAGGGTTTGCGTACTGTTTTGTGGACATGATTGTGAGTGTGTGGTCCCTATGTGCAGTTGGTGCGACCCCGGGAGTGCCTTCTACTTCTCGCCAATCCGTCGCCCGTGGTGGAGGCAAGTGTATTGGAATGGGTAGCGGGTTGTAGTTTGTTTGATTGATTGAGATTGAAATTTGAATATATGATATGTTCACATGCCATGCTTTAATGTTTTCCATTGATATCATGAATATGTTTATTATGTGATGATGCCATCTGTTAATGTACAAGTTATCCATGATGATGCCATGTGTTAATGTACAAGTTATTCATGATGTTGGCATATTTGCATACATGGCAAGATACATTGCCCGGGCGGTGAGAAAGTCATAACTAGTTCGGGGAAGGTCGGTGAGAAAGTTGTGACTATTCCGGAGAGCCAATGAGTAAGTCCTACATCGTGATTCCATCCACCGCGGTGTGGGGAAGCGAGGAGTAGACACCCTCCATCTTCGTGATGGAAGGGGGGAGAGGGTGCACACCGACGGGTGTGTACTCAACCATACCGGTATGAGTTTCCAAGGAGATATGAGCATCGCATCGCATCGCATCGCATTGCATACATAATGATGATGATAATGATTTGTGAACATGAATGAGATGATATACATGATGTGAGATGTTGTAGCCATGTAATTGTTTTTGTTTGTACCATTGCAATATACTTGCTGAGTGATGAACTCATGCTTGTGTTTATGTTGTTTTTTTTAGGTACCATGACACCGGCATGTGGGAAAGGGCATTAGCTACACATCTTCACGTAGTTCCAGTCATATTTACCAACCTTGAGTCATGATCATAATAATAGTGCCCTGAACTAGGTGTATGGAATAATTTTAATGTGCTGTTGATCCTCTTTGCTTATCTATAGATGTTTGTGTGGTTGGTTTTGGTTTAATTGTTATGATGATGTTTTATCCATTATATATTGCTGCTTTAGATGTCTTATGTTATGAGATATTTTGCTATGATATTGCTATTGTTCAAATCATGATAAAACAAAGGAGATGCTGCCGAAATTTCGGGTTTTAGCATGTGCACCTTTGCTATAATTTATACTTAATTGTGGTATTTAGATGATGTTTAGCCTATGTTTGGTAGCATTTAGGCATGCTAGATGCCGTAGTGTTACAGTTGGTATCAGAGCGGGCTGTAGGTCCTTGGAATGTGTATTTTTAGTGTCATGCTATAGGGTACAACTAAAATGTGATGTGGAATAACCTAGAAACATGGCTTAGGTTTTAACTAAAATTTTGTCACAGGATAGCAACTTTAAAACTTGCAAAAATGGTATAACTAATCTAAAATTTGACACACATGGTTGCACAGTAGGAAAGGGTATGGGTATCGTTTCTTTACGCTTAAATGTTGTATTTAAGCTATGATGTTGAACGCTTCATTTGTTAATGCATGTTGCTATGTCAATGAGATAAATGATTGAATTATTCTTGTTGTTGTGATAAAGTGGGGTTTTGGTAGCGAAGGGTTTCGGCCACCTCTCTTATTTCATAGTAAGGGTGAGGTTTGACGGTGTGGCCGGTTAGCGCCATCACCGAAGAACTATTAACCCCTGTCGGAGAAGAGTGCTTATCCTTTCTGTCTTAGATCGGGTAGTTTACTGGAGTTAAATAGAAGAGTTTGGTGGTGGATTCCTTCCTATGATCTTTACCGTTCTGACGGTCGGTTTTGGGTGTTATTCTTGATTTTAGTAATTGAAATCAAAAGAAAAGTGTTTGGAATTGGATGTTTCGCGGAGAGTCCCTTCGGTGTTTCTTGGTTTTGTCTTCCTTGGGTGAAGACGAAGAAGAGGAATTTAACATTGCGCCTTTTTAGTCGCCTTTTGCTTTGACACCCGGTTTTGCTGGTTATTGTGGATTGTCTTAGGGAGGAAACATATGTGGTTGTTGTCCTCCCTATCTAAGAAAAGAGTTGAAGTTCTCCTAGTGCCGACCTTAGGTTGGGTGGAGCTAATTAAGTTTTGAATATTTATCGGAAAAGGTTTGGTTGAACATTTGGTTTTCCCTAGTGCATCCTTCTTCCTTCTTGGAAGTATAGATCTTGAGATTTCTTGAAGAGTTTTGTGGGCAAATTTGGGAATTTGAGAGTTGAGCTCTCTTACATTTCTGTTGGAGTTTTTTTTCTTCCTTGCCTGGAAAAGGAGAAATTGTCTATCGGTGTTCGTTCTGGTTCTTGAGTTGTGGTTATCTTTAAAAGTGGAGTTGCATCCTATTTGTCGAAAGTGAAAATGGTTGTTTAGCATGTCATGTAGTATGTAACAATGTGGTTTATGGAAATGATTTGTTCTTAAGTTAATTGGTGAGTTGAATTAGTTAAATGTAATATTGGTGTTTAGCTTAAGATTAAATGAACTTCTAGTGTTGTAGATTACTCTATAGCGAGAATGATTAAAGGTATTAATGTACATGCTTAGAATCTGTTGCTTTGTTATAAAAGTGCTTATGACCCCCGATAATGTTTAAAGTTTAAACCCTGATGCATAGTTAGAACATTAACATGATGTGAATTACTGATATTGTTAAAGAAACTTTGCTGGTTGTTAAAGATGCTCTAATTTTACATGTTAATAGAGAAATTTAATCGTATTAACTAGTGACTTTAACTCGGAAGTTGATTAGAGTTGCCATTTATGTTATTGCAAACTACTAGTATATTTGGAAGTATGCAGTTGTATCTATACAATGCTAGTATTGATATCAATTGAGAAGACATAAGACATATGGTCAATGATGTTGTTAAGGGCTGTGTTAATGCTAGTATTCAATCTATTTTTTAAATAGTTGGGTATGTTGTGTGGTGGAAATTTTGTTATAACCGATGTATAAGGTAGCTAAAGGTAATGTTGTTGATTGATGATTATGCAAATTATTGATATTGACGATTTAGTAGTGGTAGTAATTGCTTAGATTAATTGTTGAAAATCCTTGTTAAAAATGGAGGTTATTGTAACATGTTGTGATGGAGTGGACCATGGAGAATTAACATGATGTAGGATTTTATTCTTGATGAATGTATATCCTAGAATCATACTCACGAATTTTGTCTTGTAGAGATAACATTGACGTGTTGAAGTCATTTATTGATTGAGTAAGTTTTGTTGTCGAGAAATTTACGTATGGATTGTATAAATTTGGTAGGTTGATCATGCTCAAGTATCTGTTGAAGTACTATGTTTGAAACAGAGAATACGTTGTTATATGATGTGTTGGTCTGTGGGGATCTTTATGAGGTATTATTGGTTAGTTGCCTTTTTGATAAACATTGTAAACTTTATTTATAAGTGTTGGGAATGGTAACTAGAGAAAGAAATTGTTATGTAAATCTTGTTAAATCTGGTTGGACTCTCTTGATGACTAAATAGTGATTATTGAATGCTTAAATGGTAAGTGTAGTGGAATACAAGTTATGGTGGGATTCATGCTGAGCTGGTGTTTAAAACCTTTTGAACTGGTGTGATTGTTTGCCATTTTGGTTGAATGCCTTCGGTCAAGGTATTCCTTGTGTTGTGTTTCCGAGTTTCCCTAAAAAACCCGTAGCTATTGGTGCCAATATTTGGTTTTGGCTATTTTGTTTAATTTGTGCTATGTGTATGGTTTTACACCCAAAAGTCTTTGAATGGATCGCGCTCCTTCGTGTTCGCACTGAATCATCTTTGGAGTAAATTTTAAAGGAAGCAGATGGACATAGCGGGTTTGTAACACCCCATAAATCTAAACTGTTGTACAAGAAAAATTCGACAGCATTTCCCCTAAAACAGGATAATACGGAAGCAATTCATAAAAACAAGGTCCATGATAAGCAATTCAAATAGGAATAATATCACGACATCAATACTAGAGACAACAAGTCTAAATCAACCAGGAATCAACCATAAACATAACACATCTCTAAAGGGACAACTATAAACGAGAACAAGTTTAAAGGGAACAACAATGGGTCTATTTGTAATAAAATTTCATCCAACTAATGAATTATTTAAAGCACTAGATCATGTGAGTCGTGATGACATCAGAAAATTTATTGTGTTGCTAGCCCACCCTTCATGCTTACGACTCACGTCGCTACACGAAAACATCAAAACGACAAGTAGTGAGATTGGGTAATCTCGGCAAAGCGGAACAACTAATACAAATAACACATCCACCATATATCTAGCATTCCACATTCCTCATATACAATACCACATCAAAGAGTCCACACCACTTCAAGAAATGCATATGATTGATGCACATGCTTATGCCATGTTCCTCCTCACCGTGACCTTTCTCAGAACACACGGTGTTGTATGCACGGTCGCAAGACGCAAGGCGTCGACAAACTTCCAATGCATGATTATGCAGTTAATGCTTCTTGCATGAATTCATTCATAACCCCTCCCACTGAGTCCACATGTTTGCATATCATCATATAGCATGGATAGAAAGCAAATATCATAGAGATGAAATGTTTAGACAATTCATCCAGTAAACAACATCATTCTTCACCTTACTCATGATTCATAGCTAAACCACAACATCACAATGCCAGTCAAGATATTGCAATCCTCAAAGCAAGTGATTAAACCATGTATGATTGCTGTAATTGGAGTTTATAGTGAAGGCGAAGCAAACAACAATGTATAGCTTAACAATACAACTACTTCCACTTGCCTTTACCGACGTGGGCGATGAACCTAGTTACGCCCAGCAGTGGCACCACCTGAACAAACATTATTTCAGTACATAGCGACATCACAATTCATCACACCATTCAAACACACGCTTCCTACTCCCCGATCCCATTTAAACGCCAAAAACCCCGATCTGTCCGGATCGAACAGCAGCACCCTCTCTTCCCAATTTCGTATCTTTTTTTATACTGTTCATAAAAATACAAAAAAATTACAGTTGCTAGATATTTACGATATCTACAACTTTCATGAAGGTCAAAAATTTCAGTTCCGCTGTTAATCATGCCTAAACAACCGTCCAACATAGTGGACGAAATCTGTTTCCAGATTCTGTTTGTCATCTTCCAACAATGATAACTCTCAGACCGACACCCCAAAAATTCTGAAAAAATTACATAAGCTAGGTCGCGACGTTATCTACAACTTTCTAGTTATAGGTTTCTGCAGGAAAAATCGTCTACGTCACGTAAAACACGAAACAATCCGTGCTGCACAATCTCCCTTCTCAGAAACAGCACCACGTGAACAACTACCCTTCTCCCCCATCAAAATCCATCCAAACCAAACACCACCAGATCTAATACCCTCCTAATCCCTAGGTAGAATAGGGGTAAAAGATTGGAAATTTTACCTTGAGTTCTCCCTTGAGAACCCACAAAGATTGCGCGACGATCCCCGAAACGGAAATATGTCCTCCTCTCGAATTTTCCTTCGCGAACCGCGGTGGATCCTCGAACCACCATGTAACACCCCGGCATTTAATATGCCTGAATGCTACCAAGCATAAGCTACACAACATCTAAATACCACATATAAACGTAAATTCCAGCAAAGGTACATATGCTAAAAACCGAGATTTCGGCAGCATATCCTTTGTTTTAACATGAACTGAAGGAACATCAACAGCATAGCAATATATATGGCAATATGAGAGACAACTAGACAGCAATAAATAAAGGCTTAAATAACTAAATAAGTCTAGTTTCAAACATGATATGACTCCAAGAGTCAAATGAATAACAAGATACTCAAATAGCAAGCTAATTATTAAAACAATAACCATCACACGCAGATTATTAACAAAGTCTAAATGAATGACTTGTGGAATCAATAAGTGAAGCTACGTGCAGACATGTGGTTAATCCCCTTCCCATCATGATGGTCTTACGGTACCTAAAACAACAAGAAAACACAAGCGTGAGTTCAAAACTCAGCAAGTATAATGTAATGAGAACCGAGTGCAAGACAACAAAACCATCAACCTCAATCTTCATAAGCATATCATACCAAAGCACTACCAACCTCATAAACACGACATGTAAAACATCATAATCATATCTTCATCAATATGACATTCGTCTCATGAACAACTCAACAACATACTCGTCAACATCTCATAGGAATTCTCATTCATAGTTTCATTCATGGAATGCAATGCACATGTCTCCTGGAAACTTATACCGGTATGGTTGAGTACACGCCCGTCAGCGTGCACCCTTTTCCTCCTTCCATCCCGAAGATGGAGGGTGCCTAACCCTCGCTTCCATTCACCGCAGTGGATGGAATCACGATGTAGGACTTACTCAAAAGGCGCCCCGGACTAGTCATAGCTTGCTCACCGACTTTCCCGGATTAGCTATGACTTTCTCACCGGCTCGGCCATGTAATATGCCATGAATGCAAATTAGACAGCAGCATACTTAAATACATCATGCATATTGTCTCATGGCAACACATCAAGATAGCTCAATTCAACATACCAACGGCAACCATCTAAAGCATGGCATAAGGACATCATAACAACGGCAAACATTTAAATCATGGCATGAGGTCATCATATCGAGGATAACATATAAAGCATGGCATAAGTACTCAAACATAAATTCTATTGCATCTCATCAATCAAGCACCCTACAACTCTCTACTCATTCCATTACACTTGCCTCAACCGCGGGCGACGGAGTGGGGGGACGTAGAGGGTACTCCCGGAGGCACACCACCTGCAAACACGTGCCACGCAATCAAATCGAGCCCACAAAACAATGCAAGGAAGACCCACTACCCCGACTTCGCATTCCCCCTCTAAAAACAGAAAACAGCCCAATCTGTCCCTTCGGAACAGCAGGCTTCCATCTAACATAACTTGAGTTATAAGGCTCCAAATCGATTAAACGAGTACACCATCGCGAAGCTTAGGAAATTTCCTAGCTTTTTCTAAGTATTGGGAAAAGCCAAATCGGCCTCTAAAATTGTTTAATCTAACGTTGAACACGAACTGTCCCAATCTCGTCACAGATTTGACAGCACTCGGTAAAACGGGCATAACTACCAAACGGCTGGGTGGAATTTCGACTTCTTGTACTCCAATTAAAGATAATTCAATTATCTACAACTTTCTCAACAGGCGACCGTCCAAATTCGGAATCTAAATTAGTTTAATCTAATGTTGAACACAGACTGTCCCAACCTCGTCACAGATTGGACAGCACCCACCAAAACGGCCATAACTTTCAGACCGTAACTCCAAAAATTCTCAAAAAAAATATAAAAAATAGGTCTTGACAATAACTACAACTTCGTCTACAGGTGGTCGGCCAAATTCCGAAGCTAAAATTGCGAAATCGTACCCCCTAAAACGGACTCCAAATCTGCCCGAAACTGAGTACAATACGAACTCTAGTTCTTTTCAGATCTACTCCATGGCAGCACGTCCTCTTGATCTAAAAACTCCAAATCTACCATGAGAACAGCACCTAGACCTTCCCCAAGGTTTCCCCATGGACATACCTTAGTCCGACGAACGACGAACACGAAGAATGTCTCTCGATCACCCGATCTCGCTCCCACGCGCCAAATCCTTCGGGATCCCTCATCGCGGTTCTTCCAAACAGCGAGGGCAGCACGTAGACGTGTCGTGGCAGCGAGGGGAGGAGTTGGATCACAGCCAAGGTCTTTGGCTAAAGGTGGAGGCGCCACAAGGGGAAGGAGATGGGGCGGCTAGGAGGGGAGGGAGTGGGGCGGCGGCTTGGGGAGGAGAGCAAGGGGGTGGGGCGCCCTAGGGCATGGGGAGGGGGCGCATGGGCAGGTGTTTGCTGCCCCCCTCCCCCACATGGGCTAATAACTCCCCCCCTTTGGCCCAAGTGGGTTCCCCCAAAAGGCCCAAATCACCCCGGAAAGGCCCAAACTCCCGAAATCGGCCCGGAAACGCGATTAAACTGCATACCGTAAAGTTTTATTCCCTAATTTCACACTTTATAAAGTCACACTCTCTAATTTCACCTTTTACGGTGTCTCGACATTCCGTAGTGTCACACACCACGCTGGGAAGGAGAAGGGGAGGGGGCGGCTATCTAGGGGAGGGAGTGGTGGCTGCCAAGGGGAGGAAGTGGTGGCGCCTAGGGTTTGGGGGAGGGGGTGGCGCCACTAAGGGAGAGGTGGGCCGGCCCACCAAGGCGTGGGGAGGGGGAAAGGTGGGAAGGGAATTCCCGGCCCAGGCCCAGGTTGCCTCAACCCAGCTAAAACTAGCCCAAAACTCCAATTTTTTTAATATTAATTGCAGCATAAAACTCAATTATTTCATCTCC
The DNA here is from genome assembly GCA_036346355.1 of Rhipidocladum racemiflorum. Lineage (NCBI taxonomy): Eukaryota > Viridiplantae > Streptophyta > Magnoliopsida > Poales > Poaceae > Rhipidocladum > Rhipidocladum racemiflorum. Next base: position 44,983,152 of record CM070574.1, on the reverse strand, counting down.
CAACATTTCCTTCATTCCTTCCGAAATCGAAACAAGGGAGAAAAAACCCCCCTACGGTAACTCCCAAATTCTAAGGCATCACACTCTCCCCTCCTTAAAAGGATTCGTCCCCGAATCAAAGACACACCAAAATCAACAACAAAGTCCCCAAGGGACAAAAGACTTCTTTGCAACACAAAACATTCACACAAAGACTCAAACCGGAACAAACGACAAGCGAGTTCTCAAAACCAACACTAGCGAGAAAATGTTGATTTAGCTCAACAGAGTGCAACCTCTCACGGTTCCACCTTCACTTCAATTCCCAAATAGACCATGAAAGAAAACGATCTCGCACTCCTTAATCCAACTACTCTCCAGAAGAAAACGGTACCAGTCTCTAGAACCCTCTTCATCCCCCACGCACAAACGTGTTTTCACACCACAACCCCTCTACTGTGGTTCGCCGTATTCAAGACGACGACAAACCAGGTGAGACATACACTCCAAGACCACCAGCTATTTGAACAAACGAGGTTAGAACCTTGCAAAAAAATTGATCTTCAACAAAAAACCAATACCCAACACTAGCACAAAAAGGAAAAGCTTACTTTACAACTAGGGTCCTTAAACCCGCAAGAGACAGTAACAACCGAACAAAATCGCTATGGTTGACACAACCTCGCTCAACCTCAGCGACAGAAAGGTCCAATACACTCTGAAAAGGAAAAACAATTACTAGCAACCACCAAGTGGTCCACTAATAATTTAAACAGCCCCACCTAGGTACACATCAATGACCCAATTCTCCAAGAAGGTTTGGATTGAGTCATACACAACCTTCCTTTACTCTTCACTTTTAAACTGTTTACGATCATCTACTAGCAACATCTAATATCTTAGGTCATTACTAACCCACACTAAATTCCTCTTTCTTAGAAGGTTTCGCCCTCACATTCTTCCTTTCAAAGAATCAGAACCAAGGGTAGAATCATTGAGGAAGCTCAACCAAGACCCATGATCCCCAAATGATTCACATCCAACAACTCGAACTCCAAAGTGCTAAAAGCCACTTTGGAAAGAATTCGGCAACAACCCAAGAGTACTCATTTTATTTTATTTTATTTTTTCCTAAGCCAAATGCAAAGAAAGCTCAGATCTCTTACACCACAACCAACATATCAGAAGATATTCGTTCTTACTTCCCGTACTAGAAGGCAATTGAAATCTCGATTCAGGACATGCATTCAACTTTCCAAGAGCACTCCGGATTAGTCATATATCCATATATGACTTTCTCACCGACCTGGCTCAACGACTCTTTTATCATTTAACATCTATAGACAATGTCATGTTTACTTTTCACCATTCATTCATCATGTAACAACACTATCGAATAGTCATTTACAAGACGACTTCTTCCTCTCAGAACACATGAATAAAACTCGAATAACACCGAGGATTGCGCTAATTCATATAAACTATGTCGTGAGATAGTTAACAGTAAGGCACCACATCGTATCAAAACCCACCAATGATAGAAAGCTAAACTTGCAAAACATCGCATTTTAACCAAAATCAACATTTTGGAAAAGAACATCGACTCCAAAGTCAAACATCTGCACAAACAACCGCCACAATTTTTTTTTCCTCGAAAGAAAGGGAAATTCATTCCCAAAAGAGAACTCTTCACTAACCAAATTCACTTATCAAACACTCATATAATCCACCTTTTTGAAGCACTCGCAAACGTCACACACATCATGCAAATAAATCCAACTCTAGTCAAAAATAGTTACAAATTAAATCTCAAGAGTTTCCAACACAACCCACTATGTCCATCTGCTTCCTTTAAAATTAATTCCAAAGATAATTCAGTCTTGACGCCGAAGGCGCGATCCACTCAAAGACTTTTGGGTGTAAATCCATACTCATAGTGCAAACTAAACAAGTTAGCCAAATCCAAAGGTTGGCATTAATCACTACGAGTTTTAGGAAACTCAAACACAACAGAAGAAACACTTCGACAAAAGTATTCAACCAAAATAGCAACCAACCAAACCAGTCCAAAAGGTTTTAGACACAAGCTCGGGATGAAAGCCACCATATCTAGTATTCCACTATACTTACCATTTAAGCATTCAATATACACTATTTACTCATCGAGAAGCCTCAATATAATTCAACCAAAAGCTACATAACCAATTCTTTCTCTAGTTACCTTTCCCAACATTTATAAATACAGTTTATGATGATTAACAAAACGTCTTCCATTCTATACTACCTCATCATGATCCCCACAGACCAACACATCATATATCAATGTATTCTATATTTCAAACATAGTACTTCAACATATACTTAAGCATGATCAACGTATCAATTTTATACCATCCATACATCAACATCTTGACAATTAAAACTTGTTCAATCAATAAAATAACTTCAACCAATAAGTATTATCTCTACAAGATAAAATTCGTAAACAGGATTCTAAGACGCATCATGATTGTTATCCAATGTTCATCCCATCACAACATGAACTCGACATAATTCCACAGTTTTACACTTTTCTCTATTGGATCAATGGTTTCTAACAATTAACAACCCTACCAAGTCATCAATAACAACAAATGGGCATAAACATCAACCATCAACATTACTTTTGGCTACCCTATACATAGGTGATAACAAAATTACCACCACACAACATACTAGTAGGTTGCAACAACGTAAATAGCAATTCTAATCAACTTCCAAATTAAAGTCGCTAGTCAACACGATTAAATTTTCTCTATTAATCCGTTAGATTAGAACATCTTTAAACAACCAAAGAAAGTTTCTTTAACAATAACCATGATCTACCTCATCTTAATGTTCTAACCATGCATCGTGGTTTAAAACCTTAAACATTATCGGGGGTCATAAGCACTTTTAAAGCAAAGCAACAGATTATAAGCATGTACATTAACACATTTAATCATCCCCACTATGGGGTACTCTACATCACTAGAGGTTCATTTAATCTTAAGCTAAAGGTAACAATTACACTTAATTGATTCAACTCGCAAATTAACTAAGGAGTACATCATTTCTATAAACCACATTGTTACATACTACATAACATGCTAAACAACAATTTTCACTTTTAACAATTAATTTCAGTCAAACGAATACTTACTTTATTTGCAGCATTTTTTTTCTTTTAATACTCAACCAAAACTCACAAAGATTCTTGACTCTCAAATTTGCAATAGGACTTGACTCCAAAACACATTTCAATCTTATAGACTCCCACAGAGGGAACCAAGCGATCAAGTAAACCTTCTTAACAAAGGCACAAAACATAAATCGACACAACTTAACTTTTTACACACGCTTCAATAACTTCTTTTAAACTCAGAGCAAGACACACAAGAATCAAAAGCTATACCTTTCTTTGCAAGGCAACCAACTAAACAGGTGTCAAAGTCAAAAGGCGACCAAAGATGCACAACACAAAACTCCCCTTCTTTGTCTTCACCCAAAGAAGACAAAACCAAGAAACACCGAAGGCACACTCCGCGAAAAACCAAATTCCAAACACTTTTCTTCTTATTTCAATCAACTAAAACCAAGAAAACCAACCAAGACCGACCGTCAGAACGATAAAGAACATCCGAAGGAATCTACCACCAATCTCTTCTATTTGACTCCAGTCAACTACCTGATCCACGACAGAAAGGGTAAGCACTCCTCCTACAGGGGTTAATAATTCTTCGGTGATGGCGTTAACCGGCCACACCGTCAAACCACACCGTTACTATGAACAAAAAGAGGTGACCGAAACCCTTTGGCACCACAACCCCACTTCATCACAAATGAAGCAACTCAATCAAATCCATCATAAATATAGCATTATACATCATCAAAAGTAGCATTCAACATCAAAGCTTAGATACAATATTTAAACGGAAAGCAACGGTACCCATACCCTTTCCTCAGGCATCCATGTGTGTCAGATTTTAAATTAGTGATTCCACTTACACAAGTTTTAATGTTGCTATCCTATGACAAAATTTTAGTTAAAACCTAGGCCATGTTTATAAGTTATTCCACATCACATTTTAGTTGTATCCTATAGTATGACACTAAAAATACACATTCCAAGGACCTACAGCCCGCTCTGATACCAACTGTAACACCCCATAAATCTAAACTGTTGTACAAGAAAAATTCGACAGCATTTCCCCTAAAACAGGATAATACGGAAGCAATTCATAAAAACAAGGTCCATGATAAGCAATTCAAATAGGAATAATATCACGACATCAATACTACAGACAACAAGTCTAAATCAACCAGGAATCAACCATAAACATAACACATCTCTAAAGGGACAACTATAAACGAGAACAAGTTTAAAGGGAACAACAATGGGTATATTTGTAATAAAATTTCATCCAACTAATGAATTATTTAAAGCACTAGATCATGTGAGTCGTGATGACATCAGAAAATTTATTGTGTTGCTAGCCCACCCTTCATGCTTACGACTCACGTGCGCTACCTGAAAACATCAAAACATCAAGTAGTGAGATTGGGTAATCTCAGCAAGCGGAACAACTAATACAAGTAACACATCCACCATAAATCTAGCATTCCGCATTCCTCATATACAATACCACATCAAAGAGTCCACACCACTTCAGTAAAATGCATATGATTGATGCACATGCTTATGCCATGTTCCTCCTCACCGTGCCCTTTCTCAGGAACACACGGTGTTGTACCGGTACGGTCGCGCACGCTGGCGTCGACAAACTTCCAATGCATGATTATGCAGTTAATGCTTCATGCATGAATTCATTCATAACCCCTCCCACTGAGTCCACATGTTTGCATATCATCATATAGCATGGATAGAAAGCAAATATCATAGAGATGTAATGTTTAGACAATTCATCTGGTAAACAAAATCATTCTTCACCTTACTCATGATTCATAGCTAAACCACAACATCACAATGCCAGTCAAGATATTGCAATCCTCAAAGCAAGTGATTAAACCATGTATGATTGCTGTAATTGGAGTTTATAGTGAAGGCGAAGCAAACAACAATGTATAGCTTAACAATACAACTACTTCCACTTGCCTTTACCGACGTGAGCGATGAACCTAGTTACGCCCAGCAGTGGCACCACCTGAACAAACATTATTTCAGTACATAGCGACATCACAATTCATCACACCATTCAAACACACGCTTCCTACTCCCCGATCCCATTTAAACGCCAAAAACCCCGATCTGTCCGGATCGAACAGCAGCACCATCTCTTCCCAATTTCGTATCTTTTTTTATACTATTCATAAAAATACAAAAAAATTACAGTAGCTAGATATTTACGAGATCTACAACTTTCATGAAGGTCAAAAATTTCAATTCCGCTGTTAATCATGCCTAAACAACCGTCCAACATAGTGGACGAAATCTGTTTCCAGATTCTGTTCGTCATCTTCCAACAATGATAACTCTCAGACCGACAACCCAAAAATTCTGAAAAAATTACATAAGCTAGGCCGCGACGTTATCTACAACTTTGTAGTTATAGGTTTCTGCAGGAAAAATCGTCTAAGTCACGTAAAACGCGAAACAATCCGTGCTGCACAATCTCCCTTCTCAGAAACAGCACCACGTGAACAACTACCCTTCTCCCCCATCAAAATCCATCCAAACCAAACACCACCAGATCTAATACCCTCCTAATACCTAGGTAGAACAGGGGTAAAAGATTGGAAATTTTTACCTTGAGTTCTCCCTTGAGAACCCACAAAGATTGCGCGACGATCCCCGAAATGGAAATCTGTCCTCCTCTCGAATTTTCCTTCCCGAACAGCGGTGGATCCTCGAACCACCACGCTGGGAAGGAGAAGGGGAGGGGGCGGCTGCCTAGGGGAGGGAGTGGTGGCTGCCAAGGGGAGGAAGTGGTGGCGCCTAGGGTTTGGGGGAGGGGGTGGTGCCACTAAGGGAGAGGTGGGCCGGCCCACCAAGGCCTGGGGAGGGGGAAAGGTGGGAAGGGAATTCCCGGCCCAGGCCCAGGTTGCCTCAGCCCAGCTAAAACTAGCCCAAAACTCCAATTTTTTTAATATTAATTGCAGCATAAAACTCAATTATTTCATCTCCCAACATTTCCTTCATTCCTTCCGAAATCGAAACAAGGGAGAAAAAACCCCCCTACGGTAACTCCCAAATTCTAAGGCATCACAGGGTTGTGATGGAGATTCTTGAGATCTAATTCGTAACTCTAATTGGCTAGAGTTGGAGTTATTCTTGAAATTGTGTGTGGTGTTTGCAAGTGTTTCACAAGGTGGATTCTACGAATGTTTCATAAAGTTTTTTTTAGTGAAGTGTTCCTCTTTTGGAAATGAGTTTCTTTTTCTCTTTGAGAAAATTTGTGGTGGTTGCATGTGCAGATGTTTAACTTTGGAGCCGATGTTCTTTTTCACATGTTGATTGTGGTTAAAGTGCGAGGTTTTGCAAGTTTAGTTTTTCAATTGACGTGGGTTCCTATACGTCATGGTGTTTTGCTGTTAACGGTGTTGCCATCATAGTTATATGATTTAGCGCAACCGCCAATGTTATGTGTGTTTCAAACCTGTGATACCGAGGAAGTAGTCGTTTGGTGAATGATTACTCGGTATTGTTGTTACATGGTGAATGAATGGTGAAACGGAATCATGACATCATTTATGTTTATTCAATCATAAAAGAGTCGATGAGCCAGGTCGGTGAGAAATTCATATATATAGATATGACTAATCCGGAGTGCTCTTGAAGAGTGTGCATTTATGTCATGAAACGAGATTTCTCTCGCTTTTTAGTATGAAAAGAAACAATGAAGAATTTCTGGTATGTTGGTTGTGGTGTAGGGGATTTGCGTTTCCTTTGTGTCTTGGCATAGGAAATTAAAATGTGTGCTCTTTGGATGTTGCTGGATCCTTTCCAAAGTGGATTTAGCGCTTTGGGGTTTGAGTTGTTGTAGGTGGACCAATTGGGTTCATGATTATGGTTGAGCTCACTCAATGATTGTACTCTTTATCGTGGTCCTTTGAGTGGAAGGTTGTGTATGACTCAATGCAAACCTTCTTGGAGAATTGTGTCGTTGAGGTGTTCCTCGGTAGGGTTGATTAAATTAATAGTCGACCACTTTGTGGTTGCTAGTAATCGCTTTACCTTTTGAGGTGTATTGGATCTTTTTGTCGTTGGGCAATGAGCGAGTTGTGTCAACCGCAGAGGAACGTTCGGTCATTTCTGTTGCGCGAGTCTTAAGGATCCTGGATGTAAAGTAGGTTGTTCCTTCTGGTGGTAATCTTAGAGCGTTGTCTCTCCTGTTTCTCGTCGTCTTGAGTACAAGGAACCACAGAAGGGAGGTTGGTGCCATGTCCTTCTGGAGAGTAGCATTAGTTAAAAGGATCGGGCACTTCAGTGCCGAGGAATGCATGGAATGAGGAGTGTGAGACCATATTTTTCGTGGTCTGTTTGGGATTTTATCCTATCGCTTGGGTCATGCCGAGGCCTTGTTTGAGTGCTTTGTGCTTCAATGTTGAGTAAAGTTCTCGCAAGTTTTGATTGCGAGTTATCATTAGAGCCGTTGGTCTCAGAACCTAGGCGTCCTGTCTTCGAGTCTCGATCAGTGTAAATTCCAATGGTTTTATTTAGGGAAGCGAACTGGGAGTTGAAGTCTCGCAGGGGCGAGCTTTACCCAAAGCTCTTTTCTTTAGGTTTGAACCGCGAAGTTTAGATCTCTGTGTATTGTTGGTTTGGCGGAGTGGCATGTCTTCGATTCGGGGTCGAATCCTGTTGAAGGGGGGGTAGAATGTGACACTACGGTATGGTGTGACATTATAAAATGTGAAATTAGAAAATAAAACCTTACGGCTGGAGTTTTACTCGCGTTTTGGGCCTTAGGGGGGATGAAGTGATGTGACACCACGGAGTATCGTAACCTTATCTAATGTGCATGATGAGGCCAAAAACACTATGAAATATGAAATCGGGGTTTAAAACTATACGGTATGAGGTTTAATCGCGTTTTTGGGCCGATTTCGGGAGTTTGGGCCCTTCCGAGGAAGTTTGGGCCTAAGGGGGACGAGTCGTGGGCTTTTGTGGAAGGGGTAGGGGCCCATGAGGGAGGAGGGACCAGGCTAAGGGGGCTTGGGGTGCCCCCTCCCTGCCCTAGCCGCCCCCCACAAGCCCCCTCCCTCCCCTTGTGGCGCCTCCCCTAGCCGCCGCCCCCCATTGCCATGCACCCCCTCCTACCTCCTCCCCATTGCACCACCACCTATCCTCCACCCCCTTGCTGCCCTAGGGTAGCCTCCCCACCCCTGCACCTCGAAGATCCATCCGTTGAGCGAGGAGCGAGGAGCGATCCGAGAGGAGTTTCGTTGGGTTTTCGGTCGTCGGGCGAAGGTATGGCCATGGGAAACCTTGGGGTTGATCTAGGTACTGTTCTTAGGGTCATTATCATGTTTTTAGATCAATTGGTGGTGCTGAAATTTAGTAGATTAGATTAGATCTAAAAGTTGCCACGTTCTCTGTTTTGGACAGCATGAGCAGTCGACCTAGGGTTCGGTTTTTCGCATATTTAGAGTCCGAATTTGGACGTCCGCCTGTTGAAGAAGTTGTAGGCAATTTCAATACCTTTCAGTGGGTATAAATAACGTTAAATTCCGATCAGCTGTTTGAAAGTTATGGCTGTTTTACCAAGCGTGTTAAAATCTGTGACGTGATTGGAACAGATCACGGTATTTTGTAGATTAAACAACTTTAGAGTCCGAATCAGCTTTTCCATATACTTAGAAAAAGTTGGAAAATTTCCTAAGCTACGCGACGATGTACTCGTTTAATTGATTCGGAGTCTTAGAACCCGAGTTATGCCTTTTGGAAGGCTGCTGTCCCGACGGGATAGAACCTCTGTTTTTAGGTTTTGCGAGTGGTTGGTGAAGTCGGGGTAGAAGAGGGTTTGCGTACTATTTTGTGGACATGATTGTGAGTGTGTGGTCCCTATGTGCAGTTGGTGCGACCCCGGGAGTGCCTTCTACTTCTCGCCAATCCGTCGCCTGTGGTGGAGGCAAGTGTATTGGAATGGGTAGTGGGTTGTAGTTTGTTTGATTGATTGAGATTGAAATTTGAATATATGATATGTTCACATGCCATGCTTTAATGTTTGCCATTGATATCATGAATATGTTTATTATGTGATGATGCCATCTGTTAATGTACAAGTTATCCATGATGATGCCATGTGTTAATGTACAAGTTATTCATGATGTTGGCATATTTGCATACATGGCAAGATACATTGCCCGGGCGGTGAGAAAGTCATAACTAGTCCGGGGAAGGTCGGTTAGAAAGTTATGACTATTCCGGAGAGCCAATGAGTAAGTCCTACATCGTGATTCCATCCACCGCGGTGTGGGGAAGCGAGGAGTAGGCACCCTCCATCTTCGGGATGGAAGGGGGGAGAGGGTGCACACCGACGGGTGTGTACTCAACCATACCGGTATGAGTTTCCAAGGAGATATGAGCATCGCATCGCATTGCATACATAATGATGATGATAATGATTTGTGAACATGAATGAGATGATATACATGTTGTGAGTTGTTGTAGCCATGTAATTGTTTTTGTTTGTACCATTGCAATATACTTGCTGAGTGATGAACTCACGCTTGTGTTTATATTGTTTTTTTTAGGTACCATGACACCGGCATGTGGGAAAGGGCATTAGCTACACATCTTCACGTAATTCCAGTCATATTTACCAACCTTGAGTCATGATCATAATAATAGTGCCCTGAACTAGGTGTATGGAATAATTTTAATGTGCTGTTGATCCTCTTTGCTTATCTATAGATGTTTGTGTGGTTGGTTTTGGTTTAATTGTTATGATGATGTTTTATCCATTATATATTGCTGCTTTAGATGTCTTATGTTATGAGATATTTTGCTATGATATTGCTATTGTTCAAATCATGATAAAACAAAGGAGATGCTGCCGAAATTTCGGGTTTTAGCATGTGCGCCTTTGCTGTAATTTACACTTAATTGTGGTATTTAGATGATGTTTAGCCTATGTTTGGTAGCATTCTGGCATGCTAGATGTCGGGGTGTTACAGAAAGGCTCTGGATGGGGGGCGGCGTTGAGCTTCGCCTTCTTTTCCGGTGGTGGTGAGGGCATCCCCTCCGTGGAGGTCCTCGCATCGCTGGGGACCCGCTGCTCACTAGCTGCCTCCTCTTCCATCCTTGCCCTCCTCTCTTCCTCCTTGGCCTCCTCCTCTACCTCCTGTTCAAGGGCATCCAAGGCGATCTCATCGTCGTCCGACGAGATGACGGTCATAGGAGGAGAGCAAGGCGAAGGGAAAGCCATGAATGCACTAGTACTACTAGTGTAGAAGCAAGAGAGCGAAGTGGCAAAGGAAAACCGGTGGCGAAAAAACAACGAGTCTCGTCTACTTATAGGCTTGCAACCACATCACATCAAGCCATTTCAAATTCCCAAGAAGAACAGGAAGCGACGTAAGACGCAGATATCGAAGCGATGCCTAAATCATCATAAGGTCTAAAGCCACACAGAAGTTCAAATGATACTTACGCTCAACTCTCCACTCAATGCGACCATTAGGTCAAGACTCGGGGGCTACATTGCGCGTTTCGATGCTTACGCTCATGTCCAGACCTGATGTAACCATCTGGTCGAGACTCGGGGGCTACATCACGCATTTCGGTGCTAATGCTCAAAGTCTCGACCCGATGTGTCCGTCAGGTCGAGATTCAGGGGCTACATAGCGCGCATTTTTGACACTTACACCCTACCCTCGACCCGATGCGTCCATCAGGTCGAGACCCGGGGACTATGTCACTTGGTTATAGTAAAAAAGCTCTACCCTCAACTCGATGCGAGCATCAGGTTGAGAGTCAGGGGCTAGACAAACATTCAACTCCTCCCCATCGACAAGGGAACAAGAAAGCAGAACAACAAAATGAGCAGATCTGTAATGTCCATGTAAGTAAAAAATTATGTTCAATTAATATTATCAAACATAAGTATTACATTGCAGAAAGCTACTATTGCTACTCGGAATCGGCATTCCGCCTTGTCGACAGAGGATTTCTGGCAAGGCTCCGTTGAGCCTCTCCTTTATCTCCCTTTGCTCCCACGGCAGGATGTCTGCACCCGAATCTGCAAATCAGGACCCTCTGTGTATTTTGTACTAGTCCAGGATCACGCTAGTACACACAGTCAAACAAGGTTAAATATCACATCCATACACATCTAAAATAATAATATAAAGTACTTCAAACATTAAATAAACTGGTTACAAGACCTTAAGGTCACCTTACAAATAGTTTGCCACGCAGGGCTTACAATAACTCCAGTAGATAATCAACAGCGAAACGAAGAACGTCGGTGACACCCATTGTCGGGACCCGAATCTGCAAATCCGAACCCTCTGTGTATTCCACACTAGTCTAGGAACGCGCTAGTGCACACAGTCTTAACATCGGAAAATATCACAATCATACCACTCGATACTAATAAAGTACTTTAATTAAATAGTCAAACTGGTTGCTCGACCTTATGGTCAAGTTACAAATATACGCCACGCAGGGCGAAACTTATTAAGAGAGAAATAACAGCAGCGGAAATAAGATAACTTCGTGGCGCCATCCAGTATACCACAGGCAACTGACTGGGCTCGCTCCCTAAGTAGACGGTTCCTCTTGGAGCTCCTCCTCCAAAGCTGGTGTAAATTCTTCTTCAACTGGTATTGTATTGTGGCAAGGGTGAGTACTTTGGTACTAAGCAAGTCATGCACAGAATGCAACTAATATACTACATGCATGGCTTAACACAAAGGAGTGGCTCAAGGTATATTTGCAGTAAGAGCATTTAACAAGTATCATAAGTAGATTCGAAAGCAGTAGTAACAAGTAAAGCATAAATAACTTTTCAAGGGGTTTAGTAAACATCTTTCCCATCCTAATCCACATTTCTATCAACATCATTATTAATCCAACCCAACCTTTCAAGTCCAAGTTATTTTTGAGAAAGTCTAACCCTTGACTGTAATTCCCGAGCGATGTCCAATACCGCGGACACGGCTATTCGAATAGATTTTATACTCTGCAGAGGTTATGCACTTTACCCACAAGATACAATCGAACACCACAAAGGCGAGTTCCCGTAACAAAGTCTTTCGGAAACTTTTAACAATACAGTGGTCCTCCCGGTTGTTGCACACTAACCCTTCCCTTAGCTAAGGCGAAGTTTAGGCCAACCAACCGTTAGATGGGTACTGCCTCAGCCCCAAGACGCTCCCCCGCATACAACATACACAAAGGGTGTAGTTGACCTCCCGAGGTCCCACAGTGCGTTATTAGCAACTTAGTCAACTAGGTCCGTCCCATTACAGACATGTGGTTGCACGCTTGACTCAGTTCAAAGGCTTGCAAGGTTAAGTCCTTAGGGTGACCAGGGCAAGACTACCTGAAGAACCAAACCAACATTCCCTGGTGCCACAACTGGCCCACCTGATCATTCTTGCCACATGCCCCGGTCAAAAGCTATTTATCAAACCCCAGTTGATTACCATGCACCACGTGCCATCAACATCACATGATACCTTCCCAAAACAGGTTCAATATATCATTAAGTCAATATTAACATTTGATTATCCAAAATCATGTCATGAGTACGTAGTGTGTCTAAGCCATATACTACAACGATCTACAAACCCATGTTGGCGCTCAAGAATGTCCAACTAGTAATCCACACTAGGGTGACAAGGATCATGGCACATACTTAAGTAATCAAGGTGTCATACAAAGAATTTGGCATTTATCTAATTTCCCATATTTAAATAAAGTATTTTCTAATTGAACTAGCATGCAATAAGTTAAATCAAAATAGGTTTCAAAATAGGATCAACATGGTCAAAGCATAACTTGCCTTCAAAAAGTACTTGTTCTTGGTCTTGAGCTGGCTCCTGGGTCAACACTTCTCCTTCGAAGCCTTCGGGCACTTCAACGTCTACTCGTAATACGTGCAAATAGCAATACACAAATAAACAATAGGCAAAAGCATCCCAAAACTCCAAATAAAATCCATAAACAGAGAGAACATAATTTTATGAATTTTTAGGAACTGGAATCGTTCAAATCGGAGTTAAAATGCAAAAGTTATAATTATTTAAAGTTTAAATAATCAATTAAATAATATTACAGAGAAAAACTTTAGTCCAAAAATTAAATAAAATTCATAATTAGGTAGATCTCAATTTTATACAAATTTAGAAATTTGAATCACTCAAATCGGAGTTGAAACGCAAAAGTTATAAGCGTTTGAAGTTTGAAACAAAATCTGAAATCATTATTTCGAATTAATAAATCATTTTCTTTTTCGGAAATTAATTATTGCGTCAGCGAGGACACGTGGCAGCCTCTAATTGGGCAGCTGACGTCAGCCGGTTCATGGACGTGGTCCATGGTTTGGCTTCGATCCACCGCGTGGACTCGGTCCACGGCTTCCACGTGTCGCCGATGTGGGTCCCCGTGACGCGTCATTGCCGACGTCGGCCGGGCTCACCACGGTCTTGGCAGGTGGGACTCCATCGGTGACGCGTCATTGCCGACATCGGCGCTGGTGGGACACGACATCTTGAGCCCGCCATGGCGTCGGCGTGACGTCATGGTGCGCGTGGTCGGGCCGGGCCGACATGCGGCCCCGCGTGTCGGCGTCACACGCGACGCAGCGTGGTGGCGCCGACCGCGACGGTCGATCTCCGCGACACGTGGCTAGATCTCGGCCGTTGATTTGAAAATCAACGGCCCAGATTGGATCTGGACTCACGCGTTTGGGGTGAACGCGTTTGATCTGGACCGTTGGATCTAGATCCAACGGTCGAGATTGGATCTGGGATTTTGGACGGGATCTCACCGTGGGATGACGTGGCGTGATCTGGGACGTTGGATCTGGATCGGACGGCTGAGGGAGCTCGAAGTCCGGCGATGGCGAGCGGCGGCGCTGGGTCACCGGCGCAGGGGACGAAACGCGCTCTGGCGACGTGGGTGGTGCTCACCGACGCGGCTTGCTCTCACGGTTCCGGATCTGGGGTCAATGGCGACGGAGGACGACGGAAACGGCGGCTATCGGTGAAAAACCGCGGCTGCACCTTCTCCTCACTCCAGCGAGCTCTAGCGGCGCAACCACGACGACTCAGGCGAGGTGAGTTAGGGCTACGGGTGCGCAATGAAGCGGCGATCCCAACACGGGTGGTGGCACAATAAATAGGGCCCTCGGCGTCCGTGAAACGCACGGAAGCCGAGGTCCTCTCCGTTGCGGCGGCGGAGTCCGGCGGCATCTCGGATTGGGTGACATGGCACGCGCACAGCCGTTGGATCGAGATCCAACGGTGCGTGGGTTTGGGTTCGGATCGGACTCGGGAGAGCTAGCTGGCTCGGTCGGGCTCGGGTCCGGCGACGTGGCTCAATCGTGGCCGTTGGATCATGATCCAACGGTCACACGCGTAGGGTTCGACCGAGTGGGTTCGGCTCAACCACGGGCTCGGGTCGGGTTCGGGTCGGACTCGAACTCGAGTCTGACTCGGGCTCGGTCTGAGGAACAGTAACCGACCCGGTTCGATTTTCCAGCGATTTAATATTTAAAATAATTTCCAGTAATTCATTTAATTCAAGAAAAATAGCAAAATACTCAGAAAAATTCCAGAAAAATTCTGGAAAATACTTTGGGGCATTTTGGACTCAAATAAAATATTTCCAACAAAATTTAATTTGCAAAGTTAAATTCTTTAATTATTTCAAAATGGAATAAATTCAAATAAATTCCAAATAAATCTAAATAAATTCCAGAAAATTCCAAAAATTCACCAAAGTGCCAAATCACGCATAAATTTAAGAAATGCAAAATTTTGGGGTGTTACAAACCTCCCCCCTTAATAGTATCTCGTCCCCGAGATTCAGGGCTTACTACAGAATAGGTTTGGAAACTCTTTCTTCAAATCCTCTTCGCGCTCCCAAGTTGCTTCGCTCTCTGCATGGTTGCTCCACTGAACTCTACAGAAACGGGTTGACTTGTTCCTCGTCTCTCGATCCATGGTGTCCAGAATCTCCACGGGATGCTCCTTGTAAGTCAGATCTTCTTGTAGCTCAATTGACTCTAGCGGCGTTTGCTCATCCGGCACTCGAAGACACTTCTTTAGCTGGGACACATGGAACACGTCATGTACTCCTGCTAACGACTGCGGCAACTCCAGCTAGTAAGCAACTTCGCTTCTATGGCTCAAAATCTTAAATGGTCCAACATAACGGGGTGCAAGTTTCCCTTTGGCATGGAACCTCTTAACTCCCCTGAGAGGCGTAACTCTGAGGTATACAAAGTCTTCTGGTTCAAAACTCAAATCCCGGCGACGATTGTCAGCATAACTCTTCTGTCGGGATTGGGCTATCTTCAACCTTTCCCTAATCATGGCAATCTGCTCTTCAGCTTCTTGAAGAATATCAGGCGCGAAGACACGGCGCTCACCGGTCTCATTCCAGTTTAATGGCGTCCGACAGGGTCGACCATACAGTGCCTCAAAAGGTGACATCTGTAAACTAGCCTGGTAACTATTATTGTAACTGAACTCGGCATACGGCAAACTCTTATCCCAAGAGGTAGCATAAGCCAATGCACACGCTCTTAGCATATCTTCCAGAATCTGATTGACTCTTTCGGTCTGTCCATCCGTCTGTGGATGATAGGCTGTACTGAAGTTCAAACGGGTTCCCATGGCTTCATGTAGCTTATTCCAGAACCTCGAGGTAAACTGGGTACCTCTATCCGATACGATCTTCTTTGGCACTCCGTGCAAACAGACGATCCTGATCATATACAACTCTGCTAACTTGTCCCCCGAGTAAGTGGTCTTTACGGGGATAAAATGGGCTACTTTGGTCAAGCGATCCACTATAACCCATATGGAGTCATAACCTCCTTGAGTCTTAGGCAAACCGGTAATGAAATCCATTCCGATTTCCTCCCACTTCCACTCAGGTATTTTCAGCGGCTGCAACAATCCTGCTGGTCTCTGATGCATTGCCTTGACTCTCTGGCATACGTCGCACAATGCAACATGCTCGGCAACTTCACGCTTCATTCTCGGCCACCAGAATCTCTCCTTCAAGTCTTGATACATCTTGGCACTTCCAGGATGAATTGAATACTTGGAGTCATGGGCTTCCTCCAAAATCAGTTGCTTTAATTCCTTCTTGTTGGGCACACAAATCCAATCCTTCATCCATAACGTGCCCTGCTCATCTAGCTTGAAGTCCTTTGTCTTGCCTTCCCCCATTTTGGACTTAATCCTGCGGATCTTGTCATCATCCTTCTGTCCTTCCTGTATCTGATCTTCTAGGGTAGGCTTTACTTCCAATGCGGCCAAGAATCCACTAGGTACCACCTCAATCTTCATTCTCTGAAATTCCTAGCATAGCTCATCCTGATTCGTGGCTATCAACATATTCACGGTATGGCTTTTTCGACTCAAGGCATCGGCCACCACATTAGCCTTTCCGGGATGATAATGGATTCCGACATTGTAATCCTTAATCAACTCTAACCATCTCCTTTGCCTCATATTCAGATCCGACTTGGTGAATATGTACTTAAGGCTCTTATGATCCGTGTACACTTCACATCTGTTCCCGATCAGATAGTGACACCATATCTTCAAGGCATGCACTACGGCAGCTAACTTTAGGTCATGTGTCAGGTAATTCTCCTCATGCGGCCTCAACTGCCTTGATGCATAGGCGACAACCTTTCCGTTTTGCATCAACACACATCCAAGTCCTTGGCGCGATGCATCACAATAGATATCAAAGCTTTGATTGACGTCCGGCAGAACCAACACCGTGCCGATGTCAATCTCGTCTTCAGTTCTTGGAATCCTTTCTCGCACTCTGGCGTCCATGTAAACTTCTTCTCCTTTTTCAGCAATTGCGTAAGAGGTCTCGCAATTGTTGAAAAGCCTTCAATGAAGCGGCGGTAGTAACCTGCCATTCCAAGGAAACTACGATCTGGTCACGCCTCTTTGCTCCCAATGTAACACAGCTTCTACTTTACTTGGATCAACGGCGACTCCTTTTGCGGTCATTACATGTCCGAGGAATTCCACCTTATCCTTCCAAAAATCACACTTGCTGAACTTGGCGAAGAGTTGCTGTTCCCTCAGCTTTTCCAAAACTCGCCTCAAGTGCTCTGCATGTTCATCCTCTGTCTTGGAGTAGATTAGGATATCATCTATGAATACAACAACAAACTTGTCCAAATATTCCATGAACACCTTATTCATCATATTCATGAAATATGCTGGTGCATTCGTCAGACCAAAGGACATAACAGTAAACTCGTAATGTCCATATCTCGACGAGAATGCGGTCTTCGGGATATCCTCTGATCGGATCTTCAACTGATGGTATCCCGATCTTAGATCAATCTTGGAGAAAACTCCGGCTCCTCTCAGCTAGTCAAACAAATCATCAATCCTGGGTAGCGGATACTTATTCTTCACGGTGACTTCATTGAGTGCACGGTAGTCAATGCACATCCTGAAACTCCCGTCCTTCTTCTTGACGAACAAAACTGGTGCTCCCCACGGCGACGAACTCGGTCTGATAAATCCTTTCTCCATTAACTCTTCAAGTTGTTTCTTCATCTCTACCAATTCCTCGGTGGACATCCGATAGGGTCTCTTTGCTATCGGTGCTGTACCAGGTACAAGCTCTATCACAAACTCTATGTCCCTGTCTGGCAAAGATACTGTAGATCTTCAGGAAAAACATCTCGGGTACTCATTCACTAAGAGACATCCTCTATGCTGATTGCCTTGGTATCGTTAATCATCAATCGCCCATCTCTAACGGCAGTAGCTTGAAATTCCACTTTCTTTCCACACGGGCTCTCAACTGAGATAGTCCTTCGTCCACAATCCAATACGGCCTTGTGCTTGGATAACCAATCCATTCCCAAAATGACATCCAAGGTCTGGGTCTCCAAAATAATAAGGTTCGCTAGGAATTCTATCCCATCTATTAGTATTCTCACCCCAGAACATCCTACTTTCGTTCGGAGTTCGGAACCAGGGGTTTGAACTAAAAGCATGCATTTAAGTCTTGCAATCTCCAAATCATTTTTAGCAGCAAAGCCTTGAGAAACAAATGAATGCGAAGCTTCGGAATCAAACAAAACTGTTGCAGGTACTGAGTTGACTAGTAACTTACCCAATACGATGTCCGTAGCATTCTGCAGTGCATCTGCGGTGACATGGTTGACTCGGCCTCTCACCACAGTCTGGGGTGTGGCTCCTGGTGCTGGCGTCCTAGCTGGTGTGGATCCCAGATTGAAGCGAACTGGGGTCACTCCTGCTGTCTTCTTAGGACAACTGTTGGCAAAGTGTCCGGGCTCGTTGCAATTGTAGCAATGCCTCACTGCCCCTCTGATCGCCTCAAGCGGCGTTTACGGGCTGGGGTCTGATAGTTCTGATTGACGGGTCTTGGTGCTGGTGACGGTGTCCTTGTTGCATTCTGTGGCTGGAATCTGAAAAACTGATTTGGCGCAACCCTCAAACGTTGCTGCGCTCCCTGACGCGATCCCTGATGCTGCATCCTGCGCTTCCTGTTCTCATCCAGTTCCTTGCGCTTGTCCTCAAGAATAAGCGCCTTATTCACCAACTCTTGGAAATCTGGAAAGGTGTGGGTGATCAGTCCCACCTGCAATCCTGAGTTAAGTCCCTTCATGAAACGAGACTGTCTGGCTTTATCTGTCGCTACATCCTCAGGTGCGTAGCGAGCAAGCTGTGTGAACCTGTTCAGGTATTCGGCCACCGGCTGATTACCTTGCTTCAGTGCTCTGAACTCCTCCTTCTTGAGGTCCATGATTCCTTCAGGCACGTGATACTGACGGAATGCAGCTGTGAACTCCTCCCAAGTGATGTCCTGAGGGTTCACTTGCGTGGCACAGAAGTTCTCCCACCATTCAGCGGCTGTTCCTTCCAACTGATGAGAAGCGTAGAGTACCTTCTCATTTCCTATGCATTGAGCAATGTGTAGCTTCCTCTCAATTGACCTTAACCAGTCATCGGCTTCCAACGGATTTGCATTCCCGTAGAAAGTGGGTGGATGAGTCGTCATGAACTATGACAGTCTTGTATTCTGGCATTGTCCCTGATTAACTTGATTAGCAGTGGCCTGAGCAGTGACGTGTTGCATCTGTTGCATCATGGCATGCATCAACTGAGTCTGAGCAGCAAGAAAAGCTCCGAAATTCTGCATATCAACTGGCGGTGCTGGTGCTCCATCATTGGGGTTTTCTGTTGGGCGAGAACCACTCCCATTGCCTCCAAGGTTTCCGCGGGTGTTTACAATCTGTCGATTGCTCCAAGGTTTCAGAGATGAGAGGGAAACTGGAATAGATGAGTAATATGGAACTTATGCGGGGCGAAAGGTGTAACTTAAAGTCCAACTTTATTATTTTAATCAATAGTAACTTGGTATGGTTGCTTACAATGCCTAGGGGCCTTGCAACACATACTGCACACTCAGCAAGCAATGAAAATCCAAATCGAACTACACTGGAGTCTAACGCCTAAAGGGTGACTCTTTATTCTATGACGCGACTCGGCAAAGGAGTCTCACTATAGAACCTACGCTCACTCATCGAGAAAACCTCCACGGCCTGGGTACGGACGCTGCGGCATAGGCGCGAAACGATTGCCATGTCCAGCAACTGTGTCTTCTGTGGTAGTCGAAGAAGCAGTGTCCTCCTCAATCTCCGTCTCCTCCGGGTCTGGCTCGTGTAGCTCGAGCATTGGCTCCGGCTCTGGTGCGTACAATGCCGTCTCTAATTCTCCAATCCTTTGCAGAAGGTGAGACACATACTCTTGAGCTTCCCGCCATCTGTTCTTCTCTGTCGTGATCTCCTTGCGGGCCTTCTGTAGTTCCTTGCTTGTATCATCGAGTACATCCTCCTGGGCGACAACAAGTCGTGCCAACTGTGTAACCATGGCATTCTCATCCTGAATCGCCTTCGGGTCAAGAAGGTTATTGCTGCGCGGATGATATCGGAACACCGTGCTCTCCAATTCTCTGGCGTAGATACGGGTAACGTGCCGCATTGCTCGTCGTGACACCTCTTGGATACCCATCTGCATTGTAGACCTCCTGGCAGTGCAGTGTATCGGGCGATTGCCTGGGCCCTTCCTCCTAGCAGGTACCACAATCTTCACGTCACAAGCCTTGATCAATCCTGCCTGTCTGATCACGTCCACTTGGTATTGCGGCTTCTCAAAATCTCCGAGAGTCTGTAGCATATGCCAAAGTTCCGCGGCGTGACCAACCTCCAGATCGACGTAGTTGAACTCTCCTTCCATCTGACACAAGAGTGCTCACGTAAGAACTCGAAATTTTTAAATCGTGACAAGGTAAGGAAAAATTCAGCAAGAGACAAGAAAAGAAAGAAAGGGATAAGTCGAGATATCATTTCTTGTCTTGACAAACTTTTAACATTTAGAAAATAGTTTTAACCTCTCTACGACCATTCTAGCTAGGGTTGAGCCTACGGTCAGTATCGCTCTGATACCACCTCTGTCGGGACCCGAATCTGCAAATCCGGACCCTCTGTGTATTCAGCACTAGTCCAGGAACGCGCTAGTGCACACAGTCTTAACATCGGTAAATATCACAATCATACCACTCGATACTAATAACGTACTTTAATTAAATAGTCAAACTGGTTGCTCGACCTTATGGTCAAGTTACAAATATATACACGCAGGCTTAAACTTATTAAGAGAGAAATAATAGCAGCGGAAATAAGATAACTTTGTGGCGCCATCCAGTATACCACAAGCAACTGACTGGGCTCGCTCCCTAAGTAGATGGTTCCTCTTGGAGCCCCTCCTCCAAAGCTAGCGTAGATTCTTCTTCAACTGGTGTTGTATTGTGGCAAGGGTGAGTACTTTGGTACTCAGCAAGTCATGCACAGAATGCAACTAATATACTACATGCATGGCTTAACACAAAGGAGTGGCTCAAGGTATATTTGCAGTAAGAGCATTTAACAAGTATCATAAGTAGATTCGAAAGCAGTAGTAACAAGTAAAGCATAAATAACTTTTCAAGGGGTTTAGTAAACATCTTTCCCATCCTAATCCACATTTCTATCAACATCATTATTAATCCAACCCAACCTTTCAAGTCCAAGTTATTTTTGAGAAAGTCTAACCCTTGACTGTAATTCCCGAGCGATGTCCAATACCGCGGACACGGCTATTCGAATAGATTTTATACTCTGCAGAGGTTTTGCACTTTACCCACAAGATATAGTTAAACAGCACAAAGGCGAGTTCCCGTAACAAAGTCTTTCGGAAACTTTTAACAATACAGGTGGTCCTCCCCGGTTGTTGCACACTAACCCTTCCCTTAGCTAAGGCGAAGTTTAGGCCAACCAACCGTTAGATGGGTACCTGGCCTCACTTCCCAGACGCCTCCCCGTACAACATACACAAAGGGTGTAGTTGACCTCCTGAGGTCCCACTGGTACGTTATTAGCAACTTAGTCAACTAGGTCCGTCCCATTACAGACATGTGGTTGCACGCTTGACTCAGTTCAAAGGCTTGCAAGGTTAAGTCCTTTGGGTGACCAGGGCAAGACTACCCGAAGAACCAAACCAACATTCCCTGGTGCCACAACTGGCCCACCTGATCATTCTTGCCACATGCCCCGGTCAAAAGCTATTTATCAAACCCCAGTTGATTACCATGCACCACGTGCCATCAACATCACATGATACCTTCCCAAAATAGGTTCAATATATCATTAAGTCAATATTAACAATTGATTATCCAAAATTATGTCATGAGTACGTAGCAGGTCTAAGCCATATACTACAACGATCTACAAACCCATGTTGGCACTTCAGTAAAGTCCAACTAGTAATCCACACTAGGGTAACAAGGGGTCATGGCACATACTTAAGTAATCAAGGTGTCATACAGCAATTTGGCATTTATCTAATTTCCCATATTTAAATAAAGTATTTTCTAATTGATCTAGCATGCAATAAGTTAAATCAAAATAGGTTTCAAAATAGGATCAACATGGTCAAAGCATAACTTGCCTTCAAAAAGTACTTGTTCTTGGTCTTGAGCTGGCTCCTGGGTCAACACTTCTCCTTCGAAGCCTTCGGGCACTTCAACGTCTACTCGTAATACGTGCAAATAGCAATACACAAATAAACAATAGGCAAAAGCATCCCAAAACTCCAAATAAAATACATAAAAAGAGAGAACATAATTTTATGAATTTTTAGGAACTGGAATCGTTCAAATCGGAGTTAAAATGCAAAAGTTATAATTATTTAAAGTTTAAATAATCAATTAAATAATATTACAAAGAAAAACTTTAGTCCAAAAATTAAATAAAATTCATAATTAGGTAGATCTCAATTTTATACAAGTTTAGAAATTTGAATCACTCAAATCGGAGTTGAAACGCAAAAGTTATAAGCGTTTGAAGTTTGAAACAAAATCTGAAATCATTATTTCGAATTAATAAATCATTTTCTTTTTCGGAAATTAATTATTGCGTCAGCGAGGACACGTGGCAGCCTTCGATTGGGCGGTGGCGTCGGCCGGTTCATGGGCGTGGTCCATGGTTTGGCTCGATCCACCGTGGACTCGGCCCACGGCTCCACGTGTCGCCGACAGTGGGTCCCCTCGGGTAGCGTCATTCTTGGCGTCGGTGGGGCTCGGCCCGCAGTCGGCGAGTGGGACCAGCGGTAGCGTCATTGCGACATCGGCGCTCGGCTGGGACGGCCGTGACATCTTGAGCGCCATGGCGTCGGCGTGGCGTCATGGTGCGATGTGGTGGGCGGCCGACATGCGGGCCCGCGTGTCGGCGTCACGCACCCTGCGTGGGCGGCCGGCCGCGGTCGATCTCACTTTGCGTGGCTAGATCTCGGCAATTGATTTGAAAATCAACGGCCCAGATTGGATCTGGACTCACGCGTTTGGGGTGAACGCGTTTGATCTGGATCGTTGGATCTAGATCCAACGGTCGAGATTGGATCTGGGATTTTGGACGGGATCTCACCGTGGGATGACGTGGCGTGATCTGGGACGTTGGATCTGGATCGGACGGCTGAGGGAGCTCGAAGTCCGGCGATGGCGAGCGGCGGCGCTGGGTCACCGGCGCATGGGACGATGACCTAGCCGACGGCATTCCGGACGCGCTCCAGCGACGTGGGTGGTGCTCACCGACGCGGCTTGCTCTCATGGTTCCGGATCTGGGGTCAACGGCGACGGCGGACGACGGAGATGGCGGCTATCGGCGAAAAACCGCGGCTGCACCTTCTCCTCACTCCGGCGAGCTCTAGCGGCGCAACCACGGCGGCTCAGGCGAGGTGAGTTAGGGCTACGGGTGCGCAATGAAACGGCGATCCCGACACGGGTGGCGGCGCAATAAATAGGGCCCTCGGCATCCGTGAAACGCACAGAAACCGAGGTCCTCTCCGTTGCGGCGGCGGAGTCCGGCGGCGTCTCGGATTGGGTGACGTGGCACGCGCACAGCCGTTGGATCGAGATCCAACGGTGCGTGGGTTTGGGTTCGGATCGGACTCGGGCGAGCTGGCTGGCTCGGTCGGGCTTGGGTCCGGCGACGTGGCTCAATCGTGGCCGTTGGATCTTGATCCAACGGTCACACGCGTAGGGTTCGACCGAGTGGGTTCGGCTCAACCACGGGCTCGGGTCGGGTTTGGGTCGGACTCGAACTCGAGTCTGACTCGGGCTCGGTCAGAGGAACAGTAACCGACCCGGTTCGATTTTCCAGCGATTTAATATTTAAAATAATTTCCAGTAATTCATTTAATTCAAGAAAAATAGCAAAATACTCCGAAAAATTCCAGAAAAATTCTGGAAAATACTTTGGTGCATTTTGGACTTAAATAAAATATTTCCAACAAAATTTTATTTGCAAAGTTAAATTCTTTAATTATTTCAAAATGGAATAAATTCAAATAAATTTCAAATAAATCCAAATAAATTCCAGAAAATTCCAAAAATTCACCAAAGTGCCAAATCACACATAAATTTAAGAAAAGCAAAATTTTGGGGTGTTACACCCATCAATATGCCACAGGCAACTGACACGGTTCAACTCCTAGATAACTGCCTCCTCGTGGAACTTCGCCTTGTTCGAAGTTGTAGTCTTCTCCTCAATTGATGATTGTGTTGAATTCAAGGGTGAGTATACAATATACTCAGCAAGTCATGCACACAAATGCAGTTCTAATACTATATGCACAGCTTATTCCAAAGGAATGGCTTAGGGGGTTATTTTGCATCAAGCAGCATTTTGTTTCGATCAAATAATCTTAATAGATTCAAAAGCAGTAAAACCATATTATATAATAAGTTATCAATCTGTTTTCAAACAATTTGGCACAAAGCCCTAAATCACTTTAGCAATTATCTCTAGCCTACAGCCACCCTTTCCACATTTTATTTTCAAAAATCTAACCCTTGACTGTAATCCCCGAGCTTTGTCCAATACCGTGGACTCGGCTATTCGAATAGTTTTGACACACTCTGCAGAGGTTGTACACTTTTCCCACAAGATATAATCAACTCACCACGTCAGCCGTGAATCGCCATACAAGAGTATGCGAATAAGTGATCATAACAAAGCTTTTTGGAAACCTCGATCTCCACCTATGACCCTCTCCGGTATTGCCTTCACTACCACTTCCCCCACGAAGGATCGAAGTGTAGGACCGAAAACCACCGTTGGATAGGGTACCAAGCCGTAGCTCCGGTACGCTCCCCCCACACAGTTACCCCGATATAACTGTCACCCTGAGGTATCAAAGGTAAGATTTCAGAATCCTACTAAACTAAGACCGTCCCACTCCAGTCATGTGGTGGTAGGAAAGGCCCAGTTCAAAGGCTTGCAAGGTGAAGTCCTTAACTGTCCAGGGCAAGACATCCTTCTCTTAGAACCCTGGCACAAGGCCCCTCACATCACTCATCCCGTTGTCGCGAAGACTGTTATCCCAAAGACTGTTGCCATGAAGGCCCACCTGGCATGAAGCCTCTTACCACTTGCCCTAGACTAAATCTACCCCCCCCAGTTTGATTATTGTGCAACACATGCCAACAATAATATAAATTACCATGTAGAACCACAAAGGTACCTACACTTCGTATCATCACATGGCAAGATTACACTAATTCCAAAATTCATTCCGTATATCATTAGTCAATATTATTTTGCCATTTGAAACCCATTTCACGTAAGCATGGCTAAGCAACTATTCACGGTCTAGCCTCCCGTGTTGGCACAATCATATCATCCAACTATTTTAAGACCCAACTTAAGGTGACAATGGTTGTATGGCATACAAATATTAACATCAAGGGTGGAATTAACAATTAGGTGAATTAGCTACTTTATCCCAAATTAAATTAAATCATTTTAACGACATAGCATGCATAATTTAAATCAAAATGCATTTAAAAAACTAGAAGCAATATGGTCAAAGCACAACTTGCCTTCAAAGATCAGCTGGTTGTGGTCTAGATCTTGATCTTGGTCCTGATCTTCACTTCCGATAGCGTCACACAACTCGATATCTACTCGTACAAATAAAGAACCAAATAAACACTCGAAACTTCGTATAAACACATTCGAAACCAATGCTACAAATCAAACTAGCTTATAATCCCCATGCAAATTTCTAGATAATTATTTTAGCATTTTCTAAGATTTACAAAATTTATTTGGACATTTTTGGACGTATAGTTTAAGAGATACAAAATTCGTAAGTTTGGACTTTCCGCGATTAATTTAAAAATATAAATTTATTTATAAAATTTCATAAAAAGACTGTAGAAAGGTATTAATTTTACTAATTAACAAAATTTGTTGCATGGGATTTGGACTTAAAATGAATTTGTAGCGAAAAAGACAAAATTCGCGTTTTGGAAAAAAAATGAATTACGTAAAACTTTTTGCATGGCACTATTCCTCCTTGTATATGTTTATACTCCTTGGTTGCGTATGGGTTCGGTTTGGGCATTTGTTACGTGAGAAAAAAAAACAGAGATCGGCCACACGACTAGAGCGGGACAGCGAGCGCAGTCGGCCGGAGACAGCGACGGCGGCCGCGAACACAGTCAGCCGGAGTCAGTCGGCGGCGGCGGTGACTATGGCGCGCAGGCGGCTATGGCGACGGCGCGTTTGTGCATGCAGACTAGAGAGGAGTCGCGATCTGCGATGCCATACATGGCACTACTCTTCTTTGCATTTGCATTAGGGAAATGTGGGTGGTAATTATGAATCACATACACACGTACCTATATGCACAAGTGCACAGGTTCATGCACAAATACGCCCATATATATGTATATATTCGCACATCTAGAATATATATACGTATACTGCATACGAGAGAAATAGAGAAACAGAGAGAGGGGAGGAAGAACTACCAGATGGAACCAGGTGAGCGCGCAAACCGGCGAGTGCAGAGGAAGCGTTTGGCCTAGTATATATATATATACACACACGTACGGCTATGCTAACAATTATATGTGTAAACGCATACATCTATGTAGGATCGAAGTATACGAATATAGCAATCAGAGGGGGGGTGAATGATTGTGCGGAAGCTAAAATCAAATTTTTGATCTATTAAAAATTCACCCCAAAATAGAACCAAATAATTGCCTCGTATTCGACAAAAATAGATTGATAGATGTTCGGTAAAACGCGAATTACCAGAGATCCAACCGTCGGATCGATCTTAAATTTGGACACAAGAAACTAGATTCCAATATAAATCGAACCCAGAAAGAATCACATAGATCGGACTTATGGATCAAAAGTTATGAACCTCGCAAGCTTGCTGTGGCAAGTTTAAACAAGATCTTCAAAAGATTAATCAACTAAACTTTGAGGAACTCTATATCAATACCCTAGAGAGGTTTTGGATGGATCAAATCAAGATAAAACCCAAAGGACAAAAACCAATCTAGAACAAGAACAAGGATGCAAACAAGAACCAAAACTGGAAACACTGTAGTAACGTGGTTACTGTAGCACGCAAGGATCTGGAAGAACTGATCTTTATTTCTTTTGTCTAAAGTACTCCCATCAAAAGAGTACGAACCCTAAAACTCTGCTCTATGCTTGATTGCATAAACAGGAGGCGCCTCCCCCTATTTATACAGAGCAAACACATAGAGTCCTGAACACAATTCCTACTCCTAATCCTAGAAGGAGTCCCAATCCTAATCCTAGAAGGAGTATGTATTCAACACAACTCCACTTGGCCCAACCAAGCCAAATACAGCTCTTGCACGCGTATGGCAACCTAGCCATACTGTCGGGACCCCGAATTTGCAAATCCGGACCCTCTGTGTATTCAGCACTAGTCCAGGAACGCGCTAGTGCACACAGTCTTAACATCGGTATATATCACAATCATACCAATCGATACTATCAAAGTACTTTATTTAAATAATCAAAGGGTTACTCGACCTTATGGCCAAGTTACAAATATATGCCTCGCAAGGCGAAACTTATTAAAAGAGAAATAACAGCAGCGAAAAATCAAATAAACTTCGTGGCGCCATCCAGTATACCACAGGCAACTCGGGCTCGCTTCCCTAAGTAGACGGGTCCTCTTGGAACTCCTCCTCCGAACCGGCGTAGTCTCCTCTTCAACTGGTATTGTGTTGAGGCAAGGGTGAGTACTTGGTACTCGAAAGAAGTCATGCACAATGCAAGCTAATATACTATATGCATGGCTTGGTACAAAGGAGTAGCTCAGTATATTTGCAGAAATGTGACTTTGACAAGTAATAAAAGTAGATTCGAAAGCAGTAGAAATAAGTAAAGCATAAATAACTTTTCAAGAAGTTTAACAAACATTTTTCCCATCCTAAACCATATTTCCATCATCTTCCTTGTTAAACCAACCCATCTTTTCAAATCCAAGTTATTTTCAGAAAGTCTAACCCTTGACTGTAATTCCCGAGCATTGTCCAGTACCGTGGACTCGGCTATTCGAATAGGTTTTACACTCTGCAGAGGTTATACACTTTACCCACAAGATACAATCCACTCACCACGTCAGCCGTGAATCGCCATACAAGAGTATGCGAATAAGCGATCATAACAAAGCCTTTCGGAAGCCTTAAACAACACAGGTGGTCCTCTCCGGTTCGTGCTCTACACCATCCCTTCCCTTAGCCAAGGCGAAGTATGGGACCAACACACCGTTAGATGGGTATCTGGCCACAGCCACGATACGCTCCCCGTACAATCACACAAACGGTGTAACTGCCACCCTGAGGCTCCACAAGTGAGTCCTTAGCGACTTAGTCAACTAGGGCCGTCCCATTCCAGCCATGTGGTTGTACGTATGGCCCAGTTCAAAGGCTTGCAAGGTTAAGTCCTTAGAGTGACCAGTGGCAAGACTACCCAAAACCAAATCATCACTCCCAATGCCACAACTGCCCACCTGATTACTCTTGCCACATGCCCCTGGCCGAAAACTGCTTATCAAACCCCGCTTGATTACCATGCACCACGTGCCATCAACATCACATGATACTTTTCCAAAACAGGTTCAATATATCATTAAGTCCATATTAGCATTTGATTGTCCAAAATCATGTCATGAGCACGTGTGTCTAAGCGATACTACAACGGTCTAAACCCATGTTGGCAATTTAATAATGTCCAACTAGTAAACCACAACTAGGGTGACAAAGGGTCATGGCACATACCTAGATAATCAAGGTGTCATATAGCAAATTGGTATTTATCTAACCCCTGTGTTTAAACAAAGTATCTTTCTAATTGAACTAGCATGCAATAGTTTAAATCAAAATAGATTTCAAATAGGATCAACATGGTCAAAGCACAACTTGCCTTCAAAAAGTACTTGCTCTTGGTCTTGAGTTGGATCCCGAGTCAACACTTCTCCTTCGAATCCTTCCACTTCAACGTCTACTCGTAAAGCGTGCAAATAGCAAATACACAAATAAACACTATGCAAAAGATCCCAAAACTCCAAATAAAATCCATAAACAGAGAGAACATAATTTTCTGGATTTTTAGAAACTGGAATCGTCAAATTTGGAGTTAAAGCATAAAAGTTATGATTATTTAAAGTTTAAATAATCAATTAAATAATTTTGCAGAGAAAAACTTTAGTCCAAAAATTAAATAAAATTCATATTTAGGTAGATCTTAATTTTATACAAATTTAGAAATTTGAATCACTCAAATCGGAGTTGAAACGCAATAGTTATAAGCGTTTGAAGTTTGAATCTAAATTTGAATCAATATTTCGAATTAATAAATCATTTTCTTTTTCGGAAATTAATTATTGCGTCAGCATGGACACGTGTCGCCTCCTCGATTGGCTGGTCGACGCCACCGGTCCATGGACTTGGTCCACGCTTGGCTCGGGTCTACGGTGGACTCGGTCCACGGCTCCACGTGAGACTGACATGTGGGCCTACAGATGACGTCATTCTTGGCGTCGGCCTGACAGACATTTGGCCGACAGCGGGTTTCACCGTGGCGTCGGCGATGACGTCATGGTGCGGTTTTAGCTATCCCGGCTGCGGGCCGTGTCGGCGTCTCACGCTGGCGCGCGCTGACGGCGGTCAAGCTTCCCGACGCTGCGGCGCAATCACGGCCGTCGATTTAAAATCCGACGGTATGGATTGGGTCTCGGTTTCACGTTTTGGATTAACGCGGCGGATCTGAGCCGTTGGATCTTGATCCAACGGTTGAAATTAACCCTAACCCGTAACGTTACCCACGTTACAAGCAACGTGGCCGATTATGGGCCGTTGGATCTTGATCCAACGGTCCCGATCTAATCTGGGATCTTAGGGTTGGGATAGAACGTGGGCTCACCTCAACCGTCCGATTTGGATCTGACGGTTCACCGAGCTCGGGACGGCGATGGCTTCGCGGCGGCGCGGGCTCACCGGCGCTGAGGATGACGACCACGGCAGCGGCGCTTCGGGGCGTCTCCGGCCAAGTGAGTGCACTCAACAGGTGCGCCTGGCTTCGGGGGTTCCGGATCCGGTCTTGGTTGCGGCGGAAACGGCTTGCCGTGGCGCGGAATCGTCGAGGAACGGTGGAAGAGAGAGGCAACTCTGGCGAGCTTTTTGCGGCTAGACGGCGGCGCTAGGGCTCAAACTCGAGGGAAAAGGTGCGCACGGCATGCAGGCTTCAACGGGCGGCCTTGGGGCTTTAAATAGTGCCTCGGACGTCGCGCAACACACGAAACCCTAACGCACACGGGCCCACGGCGAGCAAATCCGTCTCCGGTCGGATCGAACGATGACGCTGGCCAGCCGCTGGATCTCGATCCAACGGCTCGCGTCGAACTGCCTCGGTCGAGCGGACGCTGGCCGGTCGGTCGGACTCGAACTCGAAGTCCGACTCGGGCTCGGTCGGATGAAACGATACTTGACCCGAGTTTGATTTTCCGATTTAATATTTAAAATAATTCCTAGTAATTCATTTAATTCATTAAAAATAGCAAATGACTAAAATTCGGAAAAATTCTGAAAATACTTTGGATCATTTTGGACTCAAATAAAATATTTCCAACAAAAATTTATTTGCAAAATTAAATTCTTTAATTATTTCAAAATGGAATAAATTCAAATAAATCCCAAATAAATCCAAATAAATTCCAGAAAATTCCAAAATTCACCAAAGTGCCAAATCACACATGAATTTAAGAAAAGCAAAATTTTGGGGTGTTACAAACCTCCCCTTAATAGAATCTCGTCCCGAGATTCGGGCTTACTAAAGGAATAGGGTTGGAAATTCTTTCTTCAAATCCTCTTCAAGGCTCCCAAGTCGCTTCGCTCTGCATGGTTGCTCCATCGAACTCTGCAAACGGGTTGACTTGTTTCTAGTTTCTCGATCCATTGTGTCTAGAATCCTCACGGGATACTCCTTATAGGTCAAATCCTCTTGCAACTCAATTGATTCTAATATGCTCCTCCGAACTCGAAGACACTTCTTCAATCGGGACACATGGAATACATCATGTACTCCTCGCTAACGATCGTGGCAACTCCAGCTGATAAGCAACTTCGCCTCTGCGGCTCAAAATCTTAAATGGTCCAACATAACGGGGTGCAAGTTTCCCTTTGGCATGGAACCTCTTAACTCCCCTGAGAGGCGTAACTCTGAGGTAAACAAAGTCTTCTGGTTCAAAACTCAAGTCTCGGCGACGATTGTCAGCATAACTCTTTTGTCGAGATTGGGCTATCTTCAACCTTTCCCTAATCATGGCGACCTGTTCTTCAGCTTCTTGAAGAATATCAGGCCCAAAGACACGGCGCTCGCCGGTCTCATTCCAATTCAATGGCGTCCGACAGGGTCGACCATACAGTGCCTCAAAAGGTGACATCTGTAAACTAGCCTGATAACTATTGTTGTAACTGAACTCGGCATACGGCAAACTCTTATCCCAAGAGGTAGCATAAGCCAATGCACAAGCTCTCAACATATCCTCCAGAATCTGGTTGACTCTTTCGGTCTGCCCATCCGTCTGTGGATGATAAGTCAGATCTTGAAGTTTAAACGGGTTCCCATGGCTTCATGCAACTTATTCCAGAATCTTGAGGTAAATTGGGTACCTCTGTCCGATACAATCCTCTTTGGCACTCCGTGCAAACAGACAATCCTGATCATGTATAATTCCGCTAATTTATCTCCCGAGTAAGTGGTCTTCACGGGGATAAAATGGGCTACTTTAGTCAAGCGATCCACTATAACCCATATGGAGTCATAACCTCCTTGAGTCTTCGGCAAACCGGTAATGAAATCCATTCCGATTTCCTCCCACTTCCACTCGGGTATTTTTAGCTGTAGCAATCCTGCTGGTCTCTGATGCATTGCCTTGACTCTCTGGCATACATCGCACAAGGCAACATGCTCGGCAACTTCACGTTTCATACTCGGCCACCAGAATCTCTCCTTCAGATCCTGATACATCTTGGCGCTTCCAGGATGAATCGAGTACTTGGAGTCATGGGCTTCTTCCAGAATCAGTTGCTTTAACTCCTTTTTGTTAGGCACACAAATGCGATCCTTCATCCACAATCCAATACAGCCTTGTGCTTGGATAACCAATCCATTCCCAATATAACATCTAAGGTCTGGGTCTCCAAAATTATAAGGTTTGCTAGGAACTCTATTCCATCTATTAGTATTCTCACCCCGGAACATCCTACTTCCGTTCGGAGTTCAACTGTGGGTTTGAACTAAAAGCATGCACTTAAGTCTTGCAGTTCTCAAGTCATTCCTAGCAGCAAAGCCTTGCGAAACAAACGAATGCTGAAGCTCCAGTCAAACAAAATCATGTGCGAGTTAACAAGTAACTTACCCGACGACGTCCGTAGCATTCTGCAGTGCATCTGCGGTGACATGGTTGACTCGGCCTCTCACCACGGTCTGGGTGTGGCTCCTGGTCGGCGTCCTAGCTGGGGTGGTTCCTAGGTTGAAGCGAATCGGGTCGCTCCTGCTGTCTTCTTCGGACAATCAGTTGGCAAAGTGTCCTGGCTCGTTGCAGCTTGTAACGCCTCACTTGTTCCTTGCCGATCGCTCGAGTAGTGTTTCTAGCGGGGTGGTCCGATAGTTACGATTGGCAGGTCTTGGTGCGGGAGGTGTCCTTGTTGCATTCTCGTGGTTGGAATCAAGAATTGATTTGGTGCAACTCTCAAGCGCCGTTGCGTTCTGGCGTGATCCTTCTTGTGTTGCATCCTGCGCTTCCTGTTCTCATCCAGTTCCTTGCGCTTGTCCTCAAGAATAAGCGCCTTATTCACCAACTCTTGGAAATCTGGAAAGGTGTGGGTGATCAACCCTACTTGCAATCCTGAGTTAAGTCCCTTCATAAAACGAGACTGTCTGGATTTATCTGTTGCTACATCCTCAGGTGCGTAGCGTGCTAGCTGTGTGAACTTGTTCAGGTAGTCGGCCACTGGCTGATTACCTTGCCTCAATGCTCTGAACTCCTCCTTCTTAAGGTCCATGATTCCTTCAGGCACGTGATACTGTCGGAATGCAGTGAACTCTTCCCAAGTGATATCTTGAGGGTTCTCTGCGTGTACGAAGTTCTCCCACCATTCGGCATTGTTCCTTCCAAGCGATGAGAAGCGTAGAGTACCTTCTCATTCCCTATGCATTGAGCTATGTGTAGCTTCCTCTCAATTGATCTTAACCAATCATCGGCCTCCAATGGATTGGCATTCCCAGAGAAAGTGGGTGGGTGAGTCCTCATGAACTTTGGACACCTTGTATTCTGGCGTGGTCCTCGATTCACTTGATTAGCAAGTGGCCTGAGCAAAGGACGCGTCTGCATTTGTTGCATCATAGTATGCATCAATCGAGTCTGAGCAGCAAGAAAGGCTCCAAAATTCTGCATATCAATGGCGGTCTTTGGTGCTCTATCATTGGGGTTTTCTCGGGCGAGAACCACTCCTATTGCTTCCAAAGTTTCCACGGGTGTTTACCATCCTGTCGATTTGCTCTAGGTTTAGAGATGAGAGGGAAACAAGAATAGACAAGTAATATGGAACTTATGCGGCGAAGGGGTAACTTAAGGTCCAACTTTATTATTAATAACTTGGTATGGCTGCTTACAATGCCTAAGGGCCTTGCAACACATCTTGCACACTCAACAAAGCAAATCCAAATCGAACTAACTCAAGTCTATCGCCTAAAGGGTGACTTTTTCTTCTATGACGCGACTCGTGAAGGAGTCTCACTATAGAACCTATGCTCACTCATCGAGAAAACCTTCATCTGTCACAAGAGTGCTTTACGTAAGAACTCGGAATTTTTAAAGTGTGACAAGGTAAGGGAAAATTTCAGCAAGAGACAAGAAAAGAGAGAAGGGATAAGTCGAGATGTCATTTCTTGTCTTCACAAATTTTTAGCTTTTAGAAAATAGGTTTTATCCTCACTACGACCATTCTAGCTAGGGTTGAGCTCTACGGTCAAGTATGGCTCGATACCACTCTCTGTCGGGACCCCGAATTTGCAAATCCGACCCTCAGGTATTCAGCACTAGTCCAGAACGCCGCTTAGTGCACATGCCTTAACATCGGTATATATCACAATCATACCAATCGATACTATCAAAGTACTTTATTTAAATAATCAAAGGGTTACTCGACCTTATGGCCAAGTTACAAATATATGCCTCATAAGGCGAAACTTATTAAAAGAGAAATAACAGCGGAAAATCAAATAAACTTAGTGGCGCCATCCAAAGATACCACAGCAACCGATCGGGCTCGCTTCCCTAAGTAGACGGGTCCTCTTGGAACTCCTCCTCCAGCGTAGTCTCCTCTTCAACCGGTATTGTGTTGAGGCAAGGGTGAGTACTTGGTACTCAGCAAGTCATGCACAGTAATGCAAGCTAATATACTATATGCATGGCTTGGTACAAAGGAGTAGCTCAGGGTATATTTGCGAAATGACTTTTGACAAGTAATAAATGTAGATTCGAAAGCAATAGAAATAAGTAAAGCATAAATAACTTTTCAAGAAGTTTAACAAACATTTTTCCCATCCTAAACCATAATTCCATCATCTTCCTTGTTAAACCAACCCATCTTTTCAAATCCAAGTTATTTTGAAAGTCTAACCCTTGATCGTAATTCCGAGCATTGTCCGATCAAGTGGACTCGGCTATTCGAATAGGTTTTACACTCTGCAGAGGTTATACACTTTACCCACAAGATACAATCCACTCACCACGTCACCGTGAATCGCCATACAAGAGTATGCGAATAAGCGATCATAACAAAGCCTTTCGAAGCCTTAAACAACACAGGTGGTCCTCTCGGTTCGTGCTCTACACCATCCCTTCCCTTAGCCAAGGCGGTATGGGACCAACACACCGTTAGATGGGTATCTCGGCCACGCCATGATACGCTCCCCGCATAATCACACAAACGGTGTAATCGCCACCCTGAGGCTCCACAAGTGAGTCCTTAGCGACTTAGTCAACTAGGGCCGTCCCATTCCAGCCATGTGGTTGTACGTATGGCCCGAGCTTCAAAGGCTTGCAAGGTTAAGTCCTTAGAGTGACCAGGCAAGACTACCCGAAAAACCAAATCATCACTCCCAATGCCACAACCGCCCACCTGATTACTCTTGCCACATGCCCCGGCCGAAAATCGTTTATCAAACCCCGCTTGATTACCATGCACCACGTGCCATCAACATCACATGATACTTTTCCAAAACAGGTTCAATATATCATTAAGTCCATATTAGCATTTGATTGTCCAAAATCATGTCATGAGCACGAGTGTGCCCTAAGCAAAGATACTACAACGGCCTAAACCCATGTTGGCAATTTAATAATGTCCAACTAGTAAACCACAACTAGGGTGACAAAGGGTCATGGCACATACCTAGATAATCAAGGTGTCATATAGCAAATTGGTATTTATCTAACCCCTGTGTTTAAACAAAGTATCTTTCTAATTGAACTAGCATGCAATAGTTTAAATCAAAATAGATTTCAAATAGGATCAACATGGTCAAAGCACAACTTGCCTTCAAAAGTACTTGCTCTTGGTCTTGAGTTGGATCCTGAGTCAACACTTCTCCTTCGAATCCTTCCCTACTTCAACGTCTACTCGTAAAGCGTGCAAATAGCAAATACACAAATAAACACTATGCAAAAGATCCCAAAACTCCAAATAAAATCCATAAACAGAGAGAACATAATTTTCTGGATTTTTAGAAACTGGAATCGTCAAATTTGGAGTTAAAACGCAAAAGTTATGATTATTTAAAGTTTAAATAATCAATTAAATAATTTTGCAGAGAAAACTTTAGTCCAAAAATTAAATAAAATTCATATTTAGGTAGATCTTAATTTTATACAAATTTAGAAATTTGAATCACTCAAATCGGAGTTGAAACGCAATAGTTATAAGCGTTTGAAGTTTGAATCTAAATTTGAATCAATATTTCGAATTAATAAATCATTTTCTTTTTTGGAAATTAATTATTAAGCGTCGGCATGGATACGTGTCGGCTCTGATTGGGCTGGTGGACGTCGGTAGGTCCATGGACTTGGTCCACGCTTGGCTCGGGTCTACGGTGGACTCTGTCCACGGCTCCACGTGAGACTGACATGTGGGCTCTACAGATGACGTCATTCTTGGCGGACGTCGGCCTGGGGGCCGACAGCGGGCCCCACCGTGGACGTCGTGATGACGCGTCATGGTGCGGTTTTGCTATCCCGTGACGCGGGCCCGTGTCGGCGTCTCACGCTGGGTGCGCGGCGGTCAAGCTTCCCGGCGCGTGGCGCAATCACGGCCGTCGATTTAAAATCCGGACGGTATGGATTGGGTCTCGGTTTCACGCTTTGGATTAACGCGCGGATCGAGCCCGTTGGATCTTGATCCAACGGTTGAAATTAACCCTAACTGCGTTACCCACGTTACAAGCAACGTGGCGATTATGGGCCGTTGGATCTTGATCCAACGGTCCCGATCTAACTGGGATCTTAGGGTTGGGATAGAACGTGGGCTCACCTCAACCGTCCGATTTGAATCGGCGGTTCACCGAGCTTCGACGGCGATGGCTTGGCGCTGGCTCACCGGCGCGAGATAGCGACCACGGCGGGCGCCGGCGCTCCCGGCCAAGTGAGTGCACTCAACAGTGCGCCGCCGGGTTCCGATCCGGTCTTGGTTGCGGCGAACGCTTGCCGTGGCGGAATCGTCGAGGAACGCGGTGGAAGAGAGAGGCAACTACGGCGAGCTTTGCGGCTAGGCGGCGCTAGGGCTCAAACTCGAGGAAAAGGTGCGCGCGATGCGAGCTTCAACGGGGCGGCCTTGGGGCTTTAAATAGTGCCTCGGCGTCGCGCGCAACACACGAAACCCTAACGCACACGGCCCACGGCGAGCAAGTCCGCTCCGGGTCGGATCGGGAACGATGACGCCGCACCGTTGGATCTCGATCCAACGGCTCGCGTCTTGAGCAGGCTCGGTCGAGCGGCCAGCGGCCGGTCCGGTCGGACTCGAACTCGAAGTCGACTCGGGCTCGATCGGATGAAGATTTTGACCCGAGTTTGATTTTCCAGCGATTTAATATTTAAAATAATTCCTAGTAATTCATTTAATTCATTAAAAATAGCAAATGACTTTAAAATTCCGAAAAATTCGAAAATACTTTGGATCATTTTGGACTCAAATAAAATATTTCCAACAAAAATTTATTTGCAAAATTAAATTCTTTAATTATTTCAAAATGGAATAAATTCAAATAAATCCCAAATAAATCCAAATAAATTCCAGAAAATTCCAAAAATTCACCAAAGTGCCAAATCACACATGAATTTAAGAAAAGCAAAATTTTGGGGTGTTACACATACTCACGTGACTAACAACTCTTGCACGCGTATGGCCCACCTGCCATACTCACGTGACTAACCATTCTTCATGTGCACCATTCTCTTAGCCCAAACGTCCCGCATGACATCCTTGACCACCAAGACCTCAGTTCCTCCCTGAACCTAGTGCCGAACCTCAGTTGCTCCATGAACCTAGTTTCGGTCCCATCATCGACCATGTTCGCCATGAGCAATACCTGCACATGAACAAACAAGAAACGAATCCGAGCACAAGTCCACGACTTGACTCAAAGTCAATCCATGCAATCACTCACACGAGCATTGCATACAAAACAACTCAATCTGAGCATATCACGTTCACGACGGACCAAACATTGGTTTGGCGTACTGTCGGGACCCGAATTTGCAAATCTGGATCCTCTGTGTATTCAGCACTAGTCCAGGAACGCGCTAGTGCACACAGTCTTAACATCGGTGAATATCACAATCATACCACTCGATACTAATAAAGTACTTTAATTAAATAATCAAACTGGTTGCTTGACCTTATGTTCAAGTTACAAATATACGCCACGCAGGGCGAAACTTAATAAGAGAGAAGTAATAGCAGCGGAAAATAAAATAACTTCGTGGTGCCATCTAGTATACCACAGGCAACTAACTGGGCTCGCTTCCTAGTTAGACGGATCTTCTGGGAGTTCCTCCTCCAAAGCTGGTGTAGACTCTTCTTCAACTGGTGTTGTATTGTGGCAAGGGTGAGTACTTGGTACTCAAAGAAGTCATGCAATGTAATGCAACTAATATACTACATGCATGGCTTAGTACAAAGGAATAGCTCAGGGTATATTTGCATTTAAACAGCATTTAACAAGTAACATAAGTAGATTCGAAAGCAGTAGAAACAAGTATAAGATCAATAACTTTTCCAGGAGTTAAGTAAACATCTTTCCCAAATCCTAACTCACATTTCCATCAACATCATTAATAAACCAAACCCAACCTTTCAAATACAAGTTATTTTCAAGAAAGTCTAACCCTTGACTGTAATTCCCGAGCGATGTCCAATGCCGCGGACACGGCTATTCGAATAGATTTTACACTCTGCAGAGGTTATGCACATTACCCACAAGATACAGCCAAACATCACAAAGGCGAGTGTCCGTAACAGAGTCTTTCGGAAACTTCTAACAGTACAAGTGGTCCTCCCCGGTGTTGCACACTAACCCTTCCCTTAGCGAAGGCGAAGTTTAGGTCAAGCCACCGTTAGATGGGTACCTGGCCGCAGCCTCGGTACGCTCCCCTGTACAACTACACAAAAGGCATAGTTGACAACCTGAGGCCCCACAGGCACGTTATTAGCAACTTAATCAACTAGGTCCGTCCCATTACAGACATGTGGTTGCACGCTTGACTCAGTTCAAAGGCTTGCAAGGTTAAGTCCTTAGGGTGACCAGGGCAAGACTACCCGAAGAACCAAACCAACATCCCGGTGCCACAACTAGCCCACCCGATCATTCTTGCCACATGCCCCGGTCGAAAACTATTTATCAAACCCCAGTTGATTACCATGCACCACGTGCCATCAACATCACATGATACTTTTCCAAAAACAGGTTCAATATATCATTAAGTCAATATTAACATTTGAGTGTCCAAAATCATGTCATGAGCACGTAGCAGGTCTAAGCAATTGAAGGATCATTGTTTTTTGATCCATGTGTTTTTGATGATGAGTATTTGAAAAAGATCTGAAACCAATTTGTTTATTTGAAAAGATTCAGATTTTGCAAAAGAGTTTGGTTTGATTTTTAATTATGTTTTTGGTTGATTTTATTTGATGCAATGCGCTCGTGTGAGTGGTTGCATGGATTAACTTGAGTCAAGTCGCAAACTTGGGCTCGGAAATTATTTGTGTGTTTTTGTTCACGTGCAGGTGTTGCTTGAGGTCGAACGTGGTCGGTGACGGGTCCGAGACTAGGTTCAGGGAGTAACTGAGGTCGTGAGGGTCAAGGGTGTCATGCGAAACATTCGGACTAGAGAACAGTGCACGTGAGGTCGAGATCGTTGCAGCGTAGCGGCAGGCGGGCCGTACGCGTGTTTACGAAATTTTTAAATGCATGTGTAGATACAGTATATATGCATGTGTGCGTGTGTGTCATGCATATGTGGGTGCATGCATGTGCATTGTGTGTGTGTGCATGTGTGCGTGAATGCATGTGTGTGTGTGCATGTGCATAGTGTGCATGCGTGAGTGCTGTGCTGCATGCATGTGTGTGTGTGCATGTGCATAGTGTGTGTGCGTGAGTGCGTCGCGTGTGTGAGTGCGGCATGTGTGTGCTGGACGCTGTGTCCGAGAGTAAATCGATCAACCAGCCGTGCGTCGCGTGTGTGAGCTGGACGCTGTGTCCGAGAGGAAAACAGCCAACCGAGTTGCCGTGTCCGAGAGGAGACAGAGCCAGCTGATGTCCGAGAGGAGTCTGGCTCGGCTAGTTCCTGTCCGATTATGGCATGATGACTGATTGTTCAATCCGAATACAAAAAGGAATAGGTGGCTGTGGAGTCCTTTAAATAGAGGTTGCAAGGGCTTAGAAAATCAATCGATCAAGCGAACAATTGTTCAATCAAGCACAAGGTGCAAAGAAGAGCTTGTATGCTCTATTAGTTTGTTTAGGGTTTTCTAATCGTTGAAGATTAGAAGATTTTTGGTGTCATCTTGTTGAAGATGGCTTTGGAATAAAAGAGATAAGTTTATGCAATATTCTTTTATTCTTTTCGCTTTGATTCTTGATTAGAAGGATTGTTCTATTTTTAATAGAACTAGTTTTGATTTATGTTCGACTTTTCTCGCTAATTAATCTAGGGTTTTGATCTCTACGATATTAGATTTTCTTCCGCTATTTAGGAGTCTTTAATTTTTCAAAAAAATAGTTGATTTTTATTCTAAGATCTATTCACCCCCTCTAGTTGCCTACTCGGTCCTACAAGTGGTATCGAGCAAGGTTCTACTAATCCATCTTAACAGTGATTAGTAAACGGTAAGTTATGGCAACAGAGAAATACTCAAACAAGCCGCCAATCTTCGATGGCAGATTTCCCCACCGTGGATCCGGATGATCGCATATCTTCAAGCTCAAGGTAACGCGATTTGGCGCAAGGTAAAAATTTCTCGAGCTTCCTTCTAATGATGATATTGATAAAATCGAGTTTGAGAAAGATGTTGAAAACAATAATAGAGCTAGAAACATATTGCTTCAAGGACTTGCTAGAAAAGAATTCGATAGAGTCTCATATTTACTCACCGCTTCATGAAATTTGGAAATCTCTTCAAGATTATCATGAGGGCAATCGACTCAGAAAAGAAGCTAGGCAAGATCAATTTAAAAAGGAATACACTAGATTTGAAATGAACTCGAGAATCTCTAGATGATTGTTTTGCTCGCTTTAATGTAATCTTAAACAATCTTAGAGTCGTAGATGTAAAGTACACGACTCTGAAAATGCTAGACATTTCCTATCATCTCTTGATCTTAAAATCGGCAAATGAAAGTGATCGCTTTTAGGAAGCTCATAAGATGAGTGAAATGACTTTGGATAAACTATATTCTAGTCTCAAGACTTTTGAGATAGACATTGTTTCAAGAACTTCCAATGATAACTCTATGGCTCTTAATGCTAATTCTTCATATGATAATGCTACTAGTTCTTCATCATCATATTCCATTATCGCTTTGAGTGCTCTTAGTGATGAACAGCTAGATCAAATACCGGAAGATACACTTGCTCTTCTTTCCAAGCGTGTCAATGCAGCTTACATGAGATCAAGGGAGAGAAGAGGAGCCTCCATCCATCAAGCTACAATCAAGGTAAGGCCGGCACATCCGTGCTAATCTGTTTCAAGAACAAAGATAAAGAGGAGAAGGAGCAAAGCAACTCCTCCAAGTCCTTCCGCCAAAAGAGAGCAAGGACAAAAATAAGCAACGGACAAAGAAGATGCTCAACAAAGTCTTCACGGCAATTGGTCGCTTAGACTTAAGTGACATTGATGACTCAACTGACGATGAGAAGGAAGTGAAGCAAACGGTTGAACGAGAAAGATTTCACCGGATCGTGTTTCATGGCGAAAGGGAACACTAGTGATTCTAGTGACAACGACACCTCCAAATGACGGTGATGAGGTAATACCTTCGTATGATGAGCTTTGTGAAGTTTTAGTCATATTGAGAAAATCTTTAAGAAAATCTTCACTCAAAAATAAAAACTTAGAGAAAGATCTATCCATGCTGAAAACTGAAAACTTTGATCTTAGAAATTCAAATTCTGAAAAGACATGTGATTCTTGCTTAGATCTCAAATTTGAAATTAAATCTCTAAAAGAGGAACATATGATTAAACTAGAACAAGTTTATGCCAAACAATTGAAAAATGAAAAACTTGTGAAAAATGTTGGTTGCTCTAATGATGGTTTACATGGTCAAACTTCTTGTTCTAAATGTCCCATACTAGAATTGAAGTTGCATGATGCAGATGCTAAGATTACTCAATTGTTTAATGATTTGCTTACACATGAAGTTCTTTCATGCTCAACTTGTCACAAGCAAAAAGAAAAAGTAGATGTTTCATGTAATAATTGTTTAACACTCTCTCGAAAAATTGATTACTTGGAAAAGTCTTTAGAACGCTTTACTAAAGGAAAGAAAAATCTAAATATGATTTTGGA
The DNA here is from genome assembly GCA_036346355.1 of Rhipidocladum racemiflorum. Taxonomy (NCBI): domain Eukaryota; kingdom Viridiplantae; phylum Streptophyta; class Magnoliopsida; order Poales; family Poaceae; genus Rhipidocladum; species Rhipidocladum racemiflorum. Next base: position 44,940,935 of record CM070574.1, on the reverse strand, counting down.
TCAATCAAGAGTCAGCACTCATCACAAAGGTTTAGGTTTTGATCCTTATGCTCATCACAAATCATATGCTCCTACTATTGTTAAAACTCTTGAAAGTGGAAAGTTTGAAATTGTCAAAGAACCTGAGAAAACTGTCTTCAAATCTGCTGGAATTTTATCTTCTACTATGATGAATACAAATGTTGCTTCTGCTTCTAAAGTCAAACCATTTGTTAAGTACAATTGCACTCATTGTGGAAAAGATGGTCATTTGATGAATTTTTGTTTTAGACTAGCCAAACAACAGAGAAAGGAAAATTCAAAGGCTAAGTCTAACTTTAGACAAACACGTATCATTTCTCCACATGTTCCGCTTAGTGAAAGCAAACAAAATACCTGGAAATTCATCTACTTTGCATTCACAAGCTTTTGTACGATCACCTCCTCGTCGAGTGATTCAAAGGTGGATACCTAAATCATATTTCTCTAACCCCAAATAATCCTCAACATCTTCTGCTCATAACATGTAGGTGGTACGAGAAGGAAGGAGAACATCCGGTTGTTGATTCAGATGTCGCCAACACATGACAGCAACCCAAGTTGGTTCTCCTCCCTAACAAAAGCTTCGGGAACGAAACGATCACTTTTGGAGATGCTACTACTGGACGCGTCATTGCAAAAGGTACCGTGAAGGTGAATGATCACTTTACTTTAAAGAATGTCTCTTTGGTGTCTAAACTGAAATTCAACCTTCGTCTCAGATCTCAATTGTTGGATGAAAACTTTGAAGTGAGTTTTAAACCAAATGCATGTAGAGTACTCGATGCTTCGAAACTTGACTCTTGAGATATCTAGACTTGGAAAAATTTTCATAGCAAATTTTAGCAATGCTTCAAGTTCACATTGTTTTGTTGCTTCGTAATCTAGAAATCTCAATTTTTGGCATCGCTTGTTAGGTCACATGGGCTTTGATCTGTTATCTAGATTGAGTGGTCTAGACTTAATTCGTGGCTTGCCAAAATTAAAATCTTGCAAAGACATTGTTTGTGCTTCCTGTCGACATGGTAAGATGGTTGGAGCCCCTCATGCTCTTGTCTCTCTGTAATGACCACCGGCCCCTGGCCAACTTCTTCACATGGATACAGTAGGACCATCTCGAGTACAATCGGCCGGAGGTAAGTGGTACTTTCTAGTAATAGTTGATGATTATTCGAGATACTCTTGGGTGCATTTTCTGTCTTCAAAAGATGAGATTTTTGGACTCTTTCATGTCTTCATTAAGAGATTGATAAATGAATTGCCTAACTCATTGAAAGCCATAAGAACAGATAATGGTACAGAATTCAAAAATGCATTGTTTAAATCTTTTGTGAAACTAATGGGATTGAACATCAATTTTCTTCGCCATATTCTCCCTCACGAGAATGGTGTTGTAGAAAGGAAAAATAGAACTTTGATTCAAATGGCTAGAACTATGCTAGATGAATACAACACTTCAAGAAAATTTTGGGCCGAGGCAATTTCTTCTCGCTTGCTATATATCAAATAGGGTCTATCTCGTAGCTTTACTTGGTAAAACATCTTATGAACTGAGATTTGATCGTAAACCATCTGCTTCTCACTTACGAGTGTTTGGTTGCAAATGCTTTATTCTTAAACATGGAAATCTTGATAAATTCAAGCTCGTAGTACGTATGGTATTTTCCTTGGCTATTCGTTGCACTCTCGTGGATATCGTGTACTTGATTTATCGACTAACAAATTGTTGGAGACATGCGATGTTACTTTTGATGAGGCTAGCCTCGAGCTAGACCCGACATTTCAGGTTCACGAAGATTTAGAGCCAATCTTTTGGATAAAAGATTCAAGAAAATGATGAAGATAATGATGGTGATGAGCTCATACCTACAGAACGGGAAGATGTTCTGAACAAATTGATGTGACTACTACTTGATTCTCCTACACCTCCCACGACGATCGAAACAATCGACCTCCCCTTACTGTTTTGAAGAACCATCCTCCTGAACAAATTATTGGAAGTCTTCATGAAAGGGTGACACGTTCTAATTCATCTCAAACTCTTTTATGCATGCATTCTGCTTTTGTTGCAAATTTTGAACCTAAGAACATTACTCATGCTTTAACCGATAGTTCTTGGGTAGATGCGATGCATGAAGAGTTAGAAAACTTTGAAAGGAATAAAGTTTGGTCTTTAGTGGAACCTCCTAAAAATCAAAACATTATTGGAACAAAATGGGTTTTTAAGAACAAGTTAAATGAAGATGGAATAATTGTTAGAAACAAAGCTAGACTTGTAGCTCAAGGTTATTCTCAACTTGAAGGAATTGATTTTGATGAAACATTTGCTCCTGTTGCTCGTTTAGAAGCTATTCGCATCCTCTTGGCTTTTGCAGCTTCAAAAGGTTTTAAGTTATTTCAAATGGATGTGAAAAGTGCTTTTCTAAACGGTTTTATAGAAGAAGAAGTTTTTGTGAAACAACCCCCTGGTTTTGAAAATGAAAAATTTCCTAATCATGTGTATCGTTTATCAAAAGCTCTTTATGGATTAAAACAAGCTCCTCGTGCATGGTATGATAGATTAAAAGGCTTCTTGCTTCAACATAATTTTGAGATGGGAAAAGTTGATAAAACTCTGTTTACTCAAAATTCAAATGATCAATTCCTTGTGGTGCAAATTTATGTGGATGATATTATCTTTGGAGGATCCTCCCACTATCTTGTGTTGCAGTTTTCTGAGCTGATGTCCAGGGAGTTCGAGATGAGTATGATGGGAGAGTTGACATACTTCCTTGGATTTCAAATCAAGCAAGCGAAAGAAGGGATCTTCTTGCACCAATCCAAGTATACAAAGGAGCTACTAAAGAAATTCGACATGGGAGAAGGAAAGTCAGTATCTACTCCAATGAGCACAACAACAATTTTGGATCTTGATGAGAATGGTGTCGAGATGGACCAAAAAGAATACAGAAGCATGATTGGATCACTTCTGCATTTGATCGCTTCGAGGCCTGACATACATTTTGCAAAGATGTTTGTGCGCCGATTTCAAGCCTCTCCTCGAGAATCACATCGACAAGCAATTAAAAGAATTTTCGTATCTTCGCTCCACTTCGAATTTGGCATTTGGTATTCTTGTTCTTCTTCGCTTACACTCCTAGGATATTCTCGATGCTGATTTTGCGGGGTGTAGATTAGATAGAAAGAGTACTTCGCACATGTCATTTTCTTGGCACTTCACTTGTTTCATGGTCTTCTAAGAAACAGTCCTCGCTTGCTCAATCTACTGCTGAAGCTGAATACGCTAATGCCGCTAGTTGTTGTTCACAAATTCTTTGGATCACTTCAACTCTTAAAGATTACGGCATTAACTTTAATAGTGTTCCACTTCTTTGTGATAATACTAGTGCAATTCACATCGCTAAAAATCCTGTTCAACATTCAAGGACTAAACACATTGATGTTCGATATCATTTTCTTAGAGATCATGTTGAAAAAGGAGCTATTGAACTGAAATTTGTTGATTCGGATGCTCAAATTGCTGATATTTTCACTAAGCCGCTTGATTCTTCTCGCTTTGCTTTCTTACGCGGTGAACTTGGGATCATTCATCCCCATGGGTTGATTTGAGGGGGAGTCTTGTTTTTAACTCTTTCATTTGTGTTACTTGACTTTGGTTACTACAAGGAGCTATTTTGTCGTTACACTTAAAGAAAACTCCCCTGTTTTCATTGCTTCATGTAGTACAAAGCTTTGTTGACTATTCTTGTGTATATAGTCAAATTAATGCTACATTGCTTCACCTCTCACTAAAAGACTAAAAGACTAAAATAATTCAATTTGAGATGCTTTTCAAGAATATTTTGGCTCTTGTTCATTATGGTATTGCATTTGTGAAATAGGCTTAAAAGTTTCTTGTCATCTGTTGAAAGGCTAGAGCTGATTAGAAACTATGTGTGAGCTTTTTGTTGGACTTCAAATGATCATTATGAGTCTCAAGCAAAATCAGTGTTTTAATATTAAAAGCAAGTTGAAAAAGATGCAAGCAAAAGCTACTTGGCTAAACACAAGTTTAGTACAATGTGCAGCTTCCTTGCCAGGGATTTCAATTCAAAAGATGCAAGAAAAGGCTACTTGTCTAAACAAAAGTTCGGAACAATGTGAAGCCACTTGCCAATTTAAACTGAGAAAGATACAAGAAAGAACTACCTACTCATACACAAGTATGGGCTAGTGTGCAATTACTTGTCATCCCTGTTGATCACAAAGCAAAATTGTCAAACTTGCTAAAAGAGAAAAAGGAAATTCAAATTTTTGAAAAGGCTTGAGACAAACATTAGTGAATTTGAAAGTCTCTCTTTGCTCATGATAGATTTCTTTTTAGCTTTGGCAAAATCAGTTTATGACATTTTACTTGTTTGCTCTAATTTGCTTATGCAACAACTATTCTATGTGTTAGAGCCTCCATATTCTCACAATTTGCTTTCTCATTGGATAAATTGATACAAAATGTGAAAACTCTCGTAAAAACTCTCCAAATGCTTTACTTTGATTATATACCTTGAATATACTTCAAAGCTTGAGATACTGCATTCATTAAGGGGGAGTTTTGAGTTCTTGATGACTATTTTGTCAAAAAGGGGGAGAGCAAGTCAAGAGGAAGAAAAATAAAAAGAAAGGAAAATTTCAAACTGTTTGAGAATTTGGATTTACTTGGTCTTGGAATCTTTTTGGTCTCAAACTCTCATTTGGTATTTTTCTATACCTTTGTCAAATCTCATATTGTGTTTTGTCAAATTACTCATCAAGGGGGAGATTGAAGGATCATTGTTTTTTGATCCATGTGTTTTTGATGATGAGTATTTGAAAAAGATCTGAAACCAATTTGTTTATTTGAAAAGATTCAGATTTTGCAAAAGAGTTTGGTTTGATTTTTAATTATGTTTTTGGTTGATTTTATTTGATGCAATGCGCTCGTGTGAGTGGTTGCATGGATTAACTTGAGTCAAGTCGCAAACTTGGGCTCGGAAATTATTTGTGTGTTTTTGTTCACGCGTGTGTGTTGCTTGAGGTCGAACGTGGTCGGTGACGGTCCGAGACTAGGTTCAGTGGAGTAACCGAGGTCGTGAGGGTCAAGGGTGTCATGCGAAACGTTCGGACTAGAGAACAAAGGCACGTGAGGTCGAGATCGTTGCCAGAGCGGCAAGCGGCCGTGGCGTGTTTACGTAAATTTTTAAATGCATGTGTAGATACAGTATATATGCATGTGTGCGTGTGTGTCATGCATATGTGGGTGCATGCATGTGCATTGTGTGTGTGTGCATGTGTGCGTGAATGCATGTGTGTGTGTGCATGTGCATAGTGTGCATGCGTGAGTCTTTGTCTTTGCATGCATGTGTGTGTGTGCATGTGCATAGTGTGTGTGCGTGAGTGCGTCAGTGTGTGAGTGCGGCATGTGTGTGCTGGACGCTGTGTCCGAGAGTAAATCGATCAACCACCGTAAGGCCGCGCGTGTGAGCTGACGCTGTGTCCGAGAGGAAAACAGCAACCGAAGTTGCCGTGTCCGAGAGGAGACAGAGCCACCGATGTCCGAGAGGAGTCTGCTCGGCTAGTTCTCGTCCGATTATGGCATGATGACTGATTGTTCAATCCGAATACAAAAGGAATAGGTGGTCAGGAGTCCTTTAAATAGAGGTTGCAAGGGCTTAGAAAATCAATCGATCAAGCTTAACAATTGTTCAATCAAGCACAAGGTGCAAAGAAGAGCTTGTATGCTCTATTAGTTTGTTTAGGGTTTTCTAATCGTTGAAGATTAGAAGATTTTTGGTGTCATCTTGTTGAAGATGGCTTTGGAATAAAAGAGATAAGTTTATGCAATATTCTTTTATTCTTTTCGCTTTGATTCTTGATTAGAAGGATTGTTCTATTTTTAATAGAACTAGTTTTGATTTATGTTCGACTTTTCTCGCTAATTAATCTAGGGTTTTGATCTCTACGATATTAGATTTTCTTCCGCTATTTAGGAGTCTTTAATTTTTCAAAAAAAAAAAATAGTTGATTTTTATTCGGCATCTATTCACCCCCCCTCTAGTTGCCTACTCGGTCCTACAGCAATACTCTACAACGACCTAAATTCCCATGTTGGCAATTTAGTAATGTCCAACTATTTAATCCTCAACTAGGGTGACAAGGGTCATGGCACATATGTAATTAACCAAGGTGTCATATAACAATTTGGCTTGTATCTAATTACCCATAATTAAGTAAAGCATTTTCTAATTAAACTAGCATGCAATAGCTTAAACCAAATTAATTTGAAATTGTGATCAACATGGTCAAAGCACAACTTGCCTTCAAAAAGTACTTGCTCTTGGTCCTGAGCTGTCTCCTGGGTCAACACTTCACCATCGAAGCCTTAGGGCACTTCAACGTCTACTCGTAAAGCGTGCAAATAGCAATAAATAAATAAACAGTAGACAAAAAGTGTCTAAATATCCAAATAAAGTTCATAAATAGAGAGAGCATAATTTTATAAATTTTTAGAAACTGGAATCGTCAAATTTGGAGATTAAACACAAAAGTTATAAGCGTTTAAAGTTTAAATAATCAATTAAATAATTATTCAGAGAAAAACTTTAGTCCAAAAATTAAATAAAATTCACCATTAGATAGATCTCAATTTTATACAAATTTAGAAATTTGAATCACTCAAATCGGAGTTAAAATGCAAAAGTTATAAGCGTTTGAAGTTTGAATCAAATTCTGAAATCAATAATTCGAATTAATAAATCATTTTCTTTTTCGGAAATTCATTTATTGCATCAGCGTGACACGTGGACCAATCGGGTGCCGCCACGTCGCCTCGGGTCCATGGACCCGGCGCACGGGCGCGGCTCGGTCCACCGTGGACCCGGTCCACGACTCACGCGTCACATCGACAGCGGGCCTCTGATGACGCCGCCGATGGCGCCATCACGCACGGCCGAGGACGGCCGACACCGGGCCCACCGTGACGCCGCCGGTGACGCCATGGTGCACTTGGTCGACCGGCCGATACCGGGCCCCATCGACACGCTGCCTGCGTGTCGAGACACGCCCACGCTACGGGCGCCGATCACCGACAGCGACGGTCGGCCTCCCGGCCACGTGGCGTGATCTCAGCTGTTGATTTGAAAATCAACGGCCCAGATCGGATCTAGCCTAATGCAGAAGAAAAACTACTCGGCTGATCTGGACCGTTCGATCTTGATCGGACAATCAAGATCCAATCTAACGTAAACAACGTGGCTAACCCTAACCGTTCGATCTAGATCTAACGGCTGAGAATGGATCTAGTACTGTGCGATTTAGGCTACGTGGCACAATCTACGCCGTTGGATCTAGATCCAACGGTTGGAAATAGATCTGGGATTAGCACGTGGGATCTCACCGGGGTGTGACGTGGCGCGATCTGGACCCTTGGATCTGGATCGGATGGCTGGTAGAGCTCGAGGTCCGGCGATGGCTTGCGGCGGGGCTGGTTCACCGGAGACGAAGACGGCGACGGCGTTGCGGGGCTCCTCCGACGAAGTGAAGGGTCTCCTCTGGCGCGGCTTGACCTTGCGGTTCCGGATCTGGGCTCAACGGCGGCGGAGGACGGCGGCGGAAACTGCAATTGAACACGGCAGAACGCTCCTCCAACTCTGGCGAGCGATTGCGGCGCAACCACGGTGGCTCTAGCGGCGTGAGCTAGGGCTACAAGTGCGCACGGAAGTCGGCATCACGGCAGCGATGGCGGCGCATTAAATAGGGCCCTCGACGTCCGTGAAACACGCGAAAACCGAGGCCCACACCGATGCGGCGGCGGAATCCGAGTTGGATTCGGATTGGGTGACGTGGCTCAACATCAGCCGTTGGATAGAGATCCAACGGTGCGAGGGTTTGGCTCGGGTCTGGCTCAGGCTAGCTGGCTGGCTCGGTCGGACTCGGGCTCTGGTGACGTGGCTCAATCGTGGCCGTTGGATCAAGATCCAACGGTCACACGGTTAGGGTCCGGTCAAGCGGTTAGGGTCGGACTCGAGTTTGACTCAGACTCGGGTCCGGTCGGATGAACAGTGCAAACACACTCGCTATTTTCCAGCGATTAAATAATTCAATTAATTCCCAGAAATTCATTTAATTCATTATAAATAGCAAAATACTCAGAAAAATTCCAGAAAAATTCTGGAAAATATTTTGGATCATTTTGGACTCAAATAAAATATTTCCAACAAAATTTTATTTGCAAAGTTAAATTCTTTAATTATTTCAAAATGGAATAAATTCAACTAAATTCCAAATAAATCCAAATAAATTCCAGAAAATTCCAAAAATTCACCAAAGTGCCAAATCACACATGAATTTAAGAAAAGCAAAATTTTGGGGTGTTACAAACCTCCCCCCTTAACAGAATCTCGTCCCCGAGATTCAGGGCTTTCTAAGGAAATAGGTTCGGAAACTCTTTCTTCAATTCCTCTTCGCGTCCCAAGTTGCTTCGCTCTCCGCATGGTTGCTCCATTGAACTCTGCAGAAACGGGTTGACTTGTTTCTCGTCTCTCGATCCATGGTGTCCAAAATCTTCACGGGGTGCTCCTTGTAAGTCAGATCCTCTTGTAACTCGATTGACTCTAGCGGGGTCTGTTCCTCAGGTACTCGGAGACACTTCTTCAGCTAGGACACGTGGAACACGTCATGTACTCCTTCCAATGACTGCGCCAACTCCAACTGATAAGCAACTTCGCCTTTATGGCTGAGAACCTTGAACGGTCCAACGTATCTCGGCGCGAGTTTTCCTTTGGCATGGAACCTCTTAACTCCTCTGAGTGGCATGACTCTGAGATACACGAAATCTTCTGGTTCAAAACTCAGGTCTCGGCGACGGTTATCAGCGTAGCTTTTCTGTCTTGATCGTGCTATCTTCAGTCTTTCTCCAATCATGGCAATCTGTTCTTCGGCTCCTTGGAGAATATCTGGCCCAAAGACACGGCGTTCACCTGTCTCGTTCCAATTCAACGGTGTCCGACAGGGTCTACCGTATAGTGCTTCAAATGGCAACATTTGCAAACTTGCTTGATAGCTATTGTTGTAACTGAACTCCGCGTACGGCAGACTCTTATCCCAAGAGGTAGCATAAGCCAATGCACACGCTCTTAACATATCCTCCAAAGCCTGATTGACTCTTTCTGTTTGCCCATCCGTTTGCGGATGATATGCTGTACTAAAGTTCAAATGGGTTCCCATGGCTTCATGCAGTTTATTCCAGAATCTTGAGGTAAACTGGGTACCTCTGTCCGATACAATCTTCTTCGGCACTCCGTGCAAACAGACGATCCTGGTCATGTACAACTCCGCTAACTTATCTCCCGAATAAGTGGTCTTTACTGGAATAAAGTGGGCGACCTTAGTCAAGCGGTCTACTATAACCCATATGGAGTCATATTGTGAAATCATGTGCTGAAAAATTGGCTTAGAATTGAATTTGCAAATATGTTTGTTCATGTGTTTTGTCAATTTGACAAGAAGCAGTAAGTTTCGCTTTTGCGCCGGACCAAGATCTCAAGAAACAGTAAGTTTCCCATCTACGACGGACAAACTTTGTTGGTCTGTCGTGGACATGCTTTTGAACTCATTGAGCCAAACTCAATTTTCCTCAAAACCAAGAAGTTGTGCATGTTCGTCGGACCATGGTTTTGGGTCTGGCGTGAACGTGTGTGTGAGCTCATGAGTCGAACTCAATCGTCCAAGGAACCAGTCAGGTTTGTATGTACGGCGGACCAACTTCTTTGGTCAGTCGTGAATGGCTTTTCAGGTTTGATTTCGCATGTACGACGGACCGATTTTGTTTGTCCGTCGTGAACGTGTTTTCGCCAGAATGATTTCTTCTTGGAACCGAAACTTTCACTTGTACAATGGACCGATTTTGTCTGTCCGTTGTGAATGGTTTTTTGAGTGATTTTTCATGTGTACGCCGGACCATATTTCCTTGTCCGTTGTGAATGCTTTTCTTTGAATTAGGGTTTTGAGCAGAATTGTAATAATTTGAATTTGAGATTATGAAATTTGTGATGATTTCATGATGCTTCTTTTGAAGTGGACTTTATGTAATGCTCATGTGAGTAGTTGCATGGATTGACATTGAGTCAAGTCGTGGACTTGTGCTCGGATTTGTTTTGTGGTTTGTCCATGTGCAGGTATTGCTCGAAGACGAATGTGGTCGATGACGGGACCGGAACTAGGTTCATGGAGGAACTGAGGTTCGGTACTAGGTTCAGGAGGAACTGAGGTCTTGGTGGTCAAGGATGTCATGCGGGACGTTCGGGCTAAGAGAATGGTGCACATGAAGAATGGTTAGTCACGTGAGAATGGCAGGAGGTCATTCGCGTGCAAAGTGTTAGTCACGTGAGTATGGCAGGTGGCCATACGCGTGCAAAGTGTTAGTCACGTGAGTATGGTAGGGTTGCCATACGCGTGCAAGAGTTGTACTCGGCCAGGTTGGGCCAAGTAGAGTTGTGTTGGATACGGATTCCTTCTAGGGAATAGGAATCGTATTCAGAACTCCTTGTGGGTTGGTGCTTTAAATAGGTGGGGGGTCTCCTGTTGAAAGGCACCAAGTAGAGCTGAGCGCATCAAGCTTTGAGCTTGGTTTTAGGGTTTGTACTCTTTTGATGAGAGTATTTTAGACAAGAAATAAAGATCAATTCTTCCAAGATTTTTATGTGCTACAAGAACCACGTCGCTACAGTGTTTTCTGTTTTGGTTCTTGTTTGCATGCTTGTTCTAATTCTAGATTGGTTTTTGATCGTTGAGTTTCATCTTGATTTGATCCATCAAAAACTGTTCTAGGGTATTGATCTAGTGTTTCTCAAAGTCTAGTTGATCAATCTTTTGTCGTTCTTGTTTAATCTTGAAGTTTTGATTAGATTGATTCTCGTCAAGTTCTGGATCAGCAAGCTTGCGAAGCTTATAACTTTTTATCCGTAAGTCCGATCGAGCTGATTATTTTTGGGTTCGATTCGTACTGGAATCTAGTTTCTTGTGTCCAAATTTCAGATCGATCCGACGGTTGGATCTCCGGAAATTCGCGTTTTACCGATCTTTATCATTCTGTTTTTGTCGAAAATGAGGCAATTATTTGGTTCTGTTTTGGGGTGAACTTTTAATAGATCAAGAATTTGGTTTTAGCTTCCGCACAATCATTCACCCCCCCTCTGATTGCTATATTCGTATACTTCGATCCTACAAGTGGTATCAGAGCAAGGTTTCTCTAATCTATCTTAACCGGTGATTAGATCAATGGATCGTTATTCGACAAAACCATGTGTGTTCGATGGTGTTGATTTTCAGTTTTGGAAGGCCAAGATGGAGGCGTTCATCCAAGCACAGGGCTTCACAATTTGGGAGAAGGTCTACAAGCCATATGAAGTCCCTGCAAACGACAACGTCAACGACACCAATCGCACACATGTTGAAGCAAATAGCAAGGCGCGCAACTTGATCATCCAAGGCTTGGGACGCATTGACTTTGATCGTGTGGTTCATCTTCGATCCGCATATGAGGTATGGAAATCTCTTTGTGATTACCATGAGGGTTCTAACATCACAAAGAGGTTCGCCAAGATATTTACAAAAAGAATACATGCGTTTTGAGATGAAACCTAGTGAATCAGAGATGACTTCTTTTCACGTTTCAATAAAATTCTTAGCAATCTACGTCTTTGTTGGAGTTAGCTACACCGATGCTGAAAATGCTCGACAATTGCTTAGTGCTTTGGACATGTCGGTGTGGGAGATGAAAGTAACATCTATACAAGAATCTACTACCATGAGCACACTCACATTAGATGTTCTTTACTCTAAGTTGAAAACTCATGAGTTGGATGTTCTTGCCAGAAGGGTAACATTAAATCAATTGCTTTGATCTCTAACCCTAACATGTCAAATGCAAATTTTTCTTCTAGCTTTGCCTTGTCTTCCATGTCTTCTTTAACAGATGAGCAACTTGAAGAGTTTCCTGAAGAAGATCTCGCACTACTCTCTTCTCGCTTTAACAAAGCTTTGCGAGAATGTGAGAATGAGAAAGAGAGGTGGTCCTCCAAGATGCTATGAGTGTGGTGACCTCAACCATATTCGCACAAATTGTCCTAAGATTGCAGGAAAAACATCAAAGGAGGAGAAGGACAACGATGTAGGAATGAGAAGAAAAGGTTCTCGCCAAATGATAGGAAGAAGAAGAGCTTCATCAACCGCAAGGTGGTTCACTGAGTTCTTTCCGCTCTTGAACAAGTCAATTTGAGCGATGTGGACTCGGAGAGCAGCGAAGATGATGCAACTCCAAGCAAGCATGATTTGATAGGATTATGTCTCATGGCAAGCAAAGCAAGGATAGCTTCACCGAGGGCGACCACGACAAATGACTTCAATGAGGTAGATCCCTCTTATGATGAATTAGCTATTGCTGTTGCTCGTCTTGGAAAATTGCTTGACAAACGTGATAAGAAAATTAAGAAACATGATTTCATTATTGAATCATTGAATGCTGAAATTGCTAGACTTAAGACTTTGATTCCTAGTGATGATACTTGCAAATCATGTGACTTAATTTACAATGAGCTCACCTTGCTTAGGAAAGAACATGCTCTTTTGTTGCATCTAAATGAGAAAATGAGAAACATGTTGTACATGCTAGCTGTTCCAATCGATGATTTGCATAGTTCAACTTCTTGTTCTAAATGCTCAACTCTTGAATTAAAATTGAAAGATGCAAATGCTAGGGTTTCTCAATTAATCGATAATTTGCTTTCACATGAAATTCTCTCATGCTCAACTTGTCGCATAAGCAAAAGGAAAAGTAGATGTTCCTGCAATAATTGTTTAACTCTTGCTAAGAAAGTTGATTACTTGCAAAATTCTTTGGAACGTTTCACTAATGGCAAGAAGAAGTTGAACATGATTTTGGATCAATCTAAGGTTAGCACAAACAAGAGAGGTTAAGGTTTTTATCCTTATGCCACATATGAAACTAAACCTCAGACCGTTGTTCGTGCTCCTTGTAAAATTGAGTTATCTAATGAGCCTAAGAAAATTACTTTTCAATCTGTGGTTTTTATCTTCTACTATGATGAATGCAAAATGTGCTTTTCTTGTTAAAGCTAAACATCATGTCAAGTACACTTGCACTCATTGTGGTAGAGATGGACACTTAGTAGATTTTTGCTTTAGACTAGCCAAACAAAGAAGAGAAGGAAAGAACTGAGGCTAGGTCAAATTTCAGCAAAGCACATTTTTATGCACCTAGAGTGATGAAAACACCTTCTGTTCCTACAAACATGGGAAAAGGCAAATCTGATTTTGTGCATAAAAATTATCGTGTTGTACCTACTGTTGTGCGTCGTGTGTCTCAAGATCGATTCCCAAAAATCTCATTCCTAACCCCAAGATCGAGGCCTCGACATGTTTTGCTATGTAGGCTTCTCAGCAAGGAAGGAGAACATATGGCTAGTGGATTCCGGATGCTCACGCCACATGTCCGGTGATAAGAATTGGTTCTCCTCCCTCACTCGTGCATCTCGTGCTGAAAGTGTTACTTTTGGAGATGCTTCTTCCTCTTTTGTTGTGGCAAAAGGTACAATAAAGGTAAGTGACAAGTTTATGTTCAAAGATGTGGCTCTTGTTGAAAATTTGAAATATAACTTGCTTTCTGTCTCACAAATGCTTGATGAAGATCTTGAGATAAGCTTTAAGAAAAATGAATGCAAAGTGCTAGATGCTTCAGGTGATCTTGTGTTCAAAATTTCTCGTTTTGGAAGAGTCTTTAAAGCTGATTTTGATGCATCACCTTCTTCTAAGCATAGGTGTCTAATTGCCAATGTTTCTAAAGATTTATTCTTTTGGCATCGTAGACTTGGTCATGTTGGTTTTGATCATCTTACTCGTGTAAGTGGTTTAGATCTTATACGTGGCCTGCCTAAGCTTAAGGGTGATAGCAATCTAGTATGTTCTTCTTGTAGACATGGTAAGATGATTGCAGGTTCACATCCACCTCTTACCATGATGATGACAAACGCTCCAGGACAGCTTCTACATCTTGATACAGTTGGACCATCTCGAGTTCAATCCTTTGGAGGCAAACGTTACTTTTGATGAGGCTAGTCCAGGCACTAGTCCAAGTGATGCAGGTACAGGCGCATACATTCAGGGGGAGAAAATCTTTGAAGATGATGATGATGTTGAAGATGAGGTCTTGACTCTTCCTAATGCACAACAAGATGTAGCACCTTTGGCACCTACTACTACATCACCTACAGCTAACCATCCTCAAGCTACAACATCATCTCAGTACATGCTGAAAATGAAGAAGGAGAAGGAGAAGTCTCAAAAGCCAATGCTCCCTTGTACATTCAAAAAATGCATCCATCTGAACAAATGATTGGAGACCTAAATGAGAGAGTCACTTGATCCAGGTTTATTCATTCTGACACTCATGCTCATTCCGCTTTAGTTGCTTCTTTTGAACCCAAAGATATATCTCATGCATTATCTGACGAATCTTGGATCAATGCCATGCATGAAGAAATAGAGAATTTTGAACGAAATAAAGTTTGGAACCTTGTCTCACCTCCTCCAGATTTTAATGTTATTGGAACTAGATGGGTTTTCAAAAATAAACAAAGTGAGGATGGTGTTGTTGTTAGAAACAAGGCTAGATTGGTTGCTCAAGGTTACACTCAAATTGAAGGCTTAGATTTTGATGAAACTTTTGCTCCTGTTGCTAGAATTGAAGCCATTAGAATCCTTTTAGCTTTTGCTGCATCCAAAGGTTTCAAATTGTATCAAATGGATGTGAAAAGTGCTTTTCTTAATGGCTACATAAATGAGGAGGTTTATGTCAAGCAACCACCTGGTTTTGAAAATCCAAAGTTTCCAAATCATGTGTTCAAACTATCAAAAGCTTTGTATGGTTTGAAACAAGCCCCTAGAGCATGGTATGATAGGCTAAAAACCTTTTTACTTGAAAAAGGCTTTTTAATGGGAAAGGTTGACAAAACTCTCTTTTTACTCAAGCAAGGCAATGATCAACTATTCGTTCAGATTTATGTTGATGATATTATCTTTGGTGGTTCCTCTCATGTTTTAGTGTCTAAGTTTTCAGAAACAATGAGGAAGGAGTTTGAGATGAGTATGATGGGTGAGTTGACATACTTTTTGGGATTTCAAATCAAGCAAACAAAGGATGGTACCTTTGTACATCAAAGCAAATACACAAAAGACTTGTTGCATAGATTTGGGATGGAAAACAGCAAACCAATCATGACACCTATGGAAAGCAATTGCACACTTGATCCGGATGAAGATGGTGAGCCGGTTGATCAAAAGGAATATAGAAGCATGATAGGTTCACTTTTGTACCTCACTGCATCAAGGCCGGATATACAATTTGCTGTATGCTTGTGTGCTCGTTTTCAAGCTTCCCCACGTGCTTCACATCGACAAGCTGTCAAAAGGATTTTCATGTATCTTCATGGAACTCAAGATTTTGGCATTTGGCTTTCTGCTTCCTCATGCATTAGTTTGAGATCTTTTTCTGATGCTGATTTTGGAGGATGTAGAATTGATAGGAAAAGCACTTCTGGTTCATGTCACTTCTTGGGAAATTCTCTCATTGCATGGTCATCTAGAAAGCAATCTTCTGTTGCACAATCAATCACGAATCTGAATATGTGGTCACGCTAGTTGTTGTTCTCAAATTCTTTGGATAGTAGCTACACTTAAAGATTATGGGGTTATTTTGGATAGTGTTACTCTTCTGTGTGATAACACTAGTGCAATTTGCATTGCTAAGAACCCTGTGCAACATTCAAGAACAAAACATATTGACATCAGATTTCACTTTCTTAGAGATCATGTTGAAAAAGGCAACATTGTGCTTCATCATGTGAATACTGAACATCAATTGGCAGACATTTTCACAAAACCTTTGTCTTCTTCTCTTTTTGCTTTTATTCGGGGAGAACTTGGAATTGTTCATCCAATGGGATTGTTTTGAGGGGGAGTTTCCTTGCCAAGTTCTTTCACTTAATGAGCTCACTTTATCATATTTCTTTATATATTATGTAATTGAGCTAATATATGATAATCTAATTGTCTCACTTGAACTACAAATGACATTGCGGAATTCCCTGGACTGATTGCCTATAGCTAAATACTCTGTGATATCTCACTCTTCTAGGCTTGATATTGAATCTTCTTGACAAATTTGGGCTATGAAGCAAGTGTGGTTTCAACTTTACTCTTTCATAAGACCATTTAATCATTTTTGCATGTTTATAATCAAAGAAAAAGAAAAAAGAAAAGGGAATAAAAAAAGGGTGTTAAAAGCAAAAGCTTCAAGTTGTATGCTTCAGGCATGCTTTCCTTAAAAATAAGATGTATGCTTCAAGCATGCCATTCCCTCAAAGATAAGATGTATGCTTCAAGCATGCCACTCCAAAGAAATAAAAGAAGTATGCTTCAAGCATGCCACATGCCGTTTACTGTTTAAAGATTAAATTGGTCCACTAGATTGGAGTTGAAACTACTTGCTCGCCCTGATTTGTTATTTGCTTCAACTTTGAGCCTTTGTTTTTCTACTAAAGGTTTTGCTTAGTACTTGGCTATAGTTGACTGAATTGAGGTTGAGATGCATGTCATTCCCTAACTTGTTAAAATCACATCAAGATCATGTATTTTGCATATTATATGATATATAAGGTTATATGATCGAATAAGCTCATCTTTTCCTATCTTGGCACTCCCTTGTTTCTCCTTGTGAAATCTTTGCTACAGGAAAAATTTTGAACCTGTTCTCTCTTTTACTCTTGATGAATCCATTGTCAAAGGGGGAGAAATTTGGAAATCATTGAAGAGTTTAAGGAAAAAGGGGGAGAAGAAAAAGGGGGAGTTGTTTTTGGAAATTTGAGATTTTTTGGAGAAGTTTGGAGATTTTTGGAATTTTTGGGCACATTGCACATTCACACACATTTTCCTTCTCAGGGGGAGATTTTGTTTTGCTTTTTGGTCAAAGGGGGAATTCTGTGTTTTCTTTTTGGTCCTTGATAATTTGGATTTCAAAATCTTTTGTAAAGTGAATGCCAAATGTTCAATTCTAAGTGGTGTTGCCAATGTTTTCATCAAGGGGGAGATTGTGAAATCATGTGCTGAAAAATTGGCTTAGAATTGAATTTGCAAATATGTTTGTTCATGTGTTTTGTCAATTTGACAAGAAGCAGTAAGTTTCGCTTTTGCGCCGGACCAAGATCTCAAGAAACAGTAAGTTTCCCATCTATGACGGACAAACTTTGTTGGTCTGTCATGGACATGCTTTTGAACTCATTGAGCCAAACTCAATTTTCCTCAAAAACCAGTAAGTTGTGCATGTACGACGGACAAAGTTTTTGGGTCTGTCGTGAACGTGTTTTTGAGCTCATGAGTCGAACTCAATCTTCCAAGAAACCAGTAAGTTTTGCATGTACGGCGGACAAACTTCTTTGGTCAGTCGTGAATGGCTTTTTGAGGTTTGATTTCGCATGTACGACGGACCGATTTTGTTTGTCCGTCATGAACGTGTTTTCGCCAGAATGATTTCTTCTTGGAACCGAAACTTTCACTTGTACAACGGACCGATTTTGTCTGTCCGTTGTGAATGGTTTTTTGAGTGATTTTTCATGTGTACGCCGGACCATATTTCCTTGTCCGTCGTGAATGCGTTTTTGCTGAATTAGGGTTTTGAGCAGAATTGAAATAATTTGAATTTGAGATTATGAAATTTGTGATGATTTCATGATGCTTCTTTTGAAGTGGACTTTATGCAATGCTCATGTGAGTAGTTGCATGGATTGACATTGAGTCAAGTCGTGGACTTGTGCTCGGATTTGTTTTGTGGTTTGTTCATGTGCAGGTATTGCTCGAAGACGAATGTGGTCGATGACGGGACCGAAACTAGGTTCATGGAGGAACTGAGGTTCGGGACTAGGTTCAGGAGGAACTGAGGTCTTGGTGGTCAAGGATGTCATGCGGGACGTTCGGGCTAAGAGAATGGTGCACATGAAGAATGGTTAGTCACGTGAGAATGGCAGGAGGTCATTCGCGTGCAAAGTGTTAGTCACGTGAGTATGGCAGGTGGCCATACGCGTGCAAAGTGTTAGTCACGTGAGTATGGTAGGGTTGCCATACGCGTGCAAGAGTTGTACTCGGCCAGGTTGGGCCAAGTAGAGTTGTGTTGGATACGGATTCCTTCTAGGGAATAGGAATCGTATTCAGAACTCCTTGTGGGTTGGTGCTTTAAATAGGTGGGGGGTCTCCTGTTGAAAGGCACCAAGTAGAGCTGAGCGCATCAAGCTTTGAGCTTGGTTTTAGGGTTTGTACTCTTTTGATGAGAGTATTTTAGACAAGAAATAAAGATCAATTCTTCCAAGATTTTTATGCTACAAGAACCACGTCGCTACAGTGTTTTCTGTTTTGGTTCTTGTTTGCATGCTTGTTCTAATTCTAGATTGGTTTTTGATCGTTGAGTTTCATCTTGATTTGATCCATCAAAAACCGTTCTAGGGTATTGATCTAGTGTTTCTCAAAGTCTAGTTGATCAATCTTTTGTCGTTCTTGTTTAATCTTGAAGTTTTGATTAGATTGATTCTCGTCAAGTTCTGGATCAGCAAGCTTGCGAAGCTTATAACTTTTGATCCGTAAGTCCGATCGAGCTGATTCTTTCTGGGTTCGATTTGTACTGGAATCTAGTTTCTTGTGTCCAAATTTCAGATCGATCCGACAGTTGGATCTCCGGAAATTCGCGTTTTACCGATCTTTGTCATTCTGTTTTTGTCGAAAATGAGGCAATTATTTGGTTCTGTTTTGGGGTGAACTTTTAATAGATCAAGAATTTGGTTTTAGCTTCCGCACAATCATTCACCCCCCCTCTGATTGCTATATTCGTATACTTCGATCCTACACATATCCTCCTTGAGTCTTGGGTAAACCGGTAATGAAGTCCATTCCGATTTCCTCCCATTTCCACTCAGGTATCTTCAACGGCTGTAGCAATCCTGCTGGTCTCTGATGCATTGCCTTGACTCTCTGGCATATGTCGCACATCGCAACATGCTCGGCAACTTCACGCTTCATGCTCGGCCACCAGAATCTTTCCTTCAAATCTTGATACATCTTGGCACTTCCAGGATGAATTGAATACTTGGAGTCATGGGCTTCTTCTAGAATCAATTGCTTCAGCTCCTTCTGGTTTGGCACACAGATTCGATCCTGCATCCATAACGTGCCTTGTTCGTCCAACTTGAAGTCCTTTGCCTTGCCCTCATCCATCTTGGACTTGATCATGCGGATCTTGTCATCTTCCTTCTGTCCTTCTCGGATCTGATCTTCTAGGGTAGGTTTTACTTCTAGAGCGGCCAAGAATCCTTCTGGTACGACTTCAATCTGCATTCTCTGGAATTCCTCACGTAGCTCATCCTGGCTCGTGGCTATCAACATGTTCACAGTATGGCTCTTCCTACTCAGAGCATCGGCCACCACGTTAGCCTTTCCCGGATGGTAATGGATTCCAACATTATAATCCTTGATTAACTCTAACCATCTCCTTTGCCTCATGTTCAGGTCTGATTGGGTGAAGATGTACTTAAGACTCTTATGGTCCGTATATACTTCACATCTGTTTCCAATTAAATAGTGACGCTATAACTTCAAAGCATGCACTACGGCAGCTAGCTCTAGGTCATGCATGGGATAATTCTCCTCATGCGGCCTCAACTGCCTAGATGCATAAGCGACGACCTTTCCGTTCTGCATCAGCACACATCCCAGTCCTTGGCGCGATGCGTCACAATAAATGTCAAAGCTTTGATTGACATTCGGTAGAATCAACACCGGCGCTGATGTCAATCGCTTGTTCAACTCTTGAAAACCTTTCTCGCACTCTGGTGTCCATGTAAACTTCTTCTCCTTCTTCAACAATTGCGTAAGAGGTTTCGCAATTGTCGAAAAGCCTTCAATGAAGCGGCGGTAGTAACCTGCCATACCAAGGAAACTCTGGATCTGGGTCACGGTCTTCAGCTGTTCCCAATGTAACACGGCTTCTACCTTGCTAGGATCAACGGCGACTCCTTCTGCGGTCATTACATGTCCAAGGAACTCCACTTTGTCCTTCCAAAAGTCACAATTGCTGAACTTGGCGAAAAGTTGCTGTTCCCTTAGCTTTTCCAAAACTCGCCTCAAGTGCTCTGCATGTTCATCCTCTGTCTTGGAGTAGATTAAGATATCATCTATAAACACAACAACAAACTTGTCCAAATATTCCATGAACACATTATTCATCATATTCATGAAATATACTGGCGCATTCGTCAAACCAAAGGACATAACTGTAAACTCGTAATGTCCATATCTTGACGAGAATGCGGTCTTCGGGATATCTTCCGATCGGATCTTCAACTGGTGGTATCCCGATCTCAGATCAATCTTGGAGAAAACTCCGGCTCCTCTCAGCTGATCAAACAAATCATCGATCCTGGGTAGCGGATACTTATTCTTCATGGTGACTTCATTGAGTGCACGGTAGTCAATGCACATCCTGAAACTTTCGTCCTTCTTCTTAACAAATAGAACTGGCGCTCCCCACGGCAACGAACTCGGTCTGATAAATCCTTTCTCCATTAACTCTTCAAGCTGCTTCTTCATCTCTACCAACTCTTCGGTGGACATCCGATAGGGTCTCTTTGCTATTGGCGCGGTACCAGGTACAAGCTCTATCACAAACTCTATGTCCCTGTCTGGCGGCATACCAGGTAGATCTTCAGGAAAAACATCCGGATACTCATTCACTACTGAGACATCTTCTATGCTGATTGCCTTGGTATTGTTAACCATCAACTGTCTATCTCTAACGGCGGTAGCTTGAAATTCTACTTTTCTTCCACACGGGCTTTCAACTGAAATAATCCTTCGTCCATAATCCAAAACGGCCTTGTGCTGGGATAACCAATCCATTCCCAAAATAACATCTAAGGTTTGGGTCTCCAACATAATAAGGTTCGCTAGGAACTCTATCCCATCTATTAATATTCTCACCCCCAGAACATCCTACTTTAGTTCGGAGTTCGGAACCAGGGGTTTGAACTAAAAGCATGCATTTAAGTCTTGCAATCTCCAAATCATTTTTAGCAGCAAAGCCTTGAGAAACAAACGAATGCGAAGCTCCAGAATCAAACAAAACTGCAGGTGTACCGAGTTAACAAGTAACTTACCCAAGACGACGCCTGTGGCATCCTGCAAAGTGCATCTGCGGTGACATGGTTGACTCGGCCTCTCACCACGGCCTGGGTGCTGCTCCTGGTGCCGCATCCTGGCCGGTGTGGATCCAGATTGAAGCGGATCGGGTCACTCCTGCCGTCTTCTTAGGACAATCGTTGGCAAAGTGTCCTCGCTCGTTGCGCTTGTAGCAAAGATCTCACTGCCCCTCGTTGATCGCCTCAAGCGGCATTTCGGGCCGTGCCGGGTCTGATAGTTCTGATTGACGGGTCTTGGTGCTAGTGACGGTGTCCTTGTAGCATTCTGTGGCTGGAATCTAAAAAACTGATTTGGCGCAACCCTCAAACGTTGCTACGCTCCCTGTCGCGATCCCTGCTGCTGCATCCTGCGCTTCCTGTTCTCATCCAGTTCCTTGTGCTTGTCCTCAAGAATAAGCGCCTTATTCACAAACTCCTGGAAATCTGGAAAGGTGTGGGTGATCAGTCCCACCTGCAGTCCTGAGTTAAGTCCCTTCATGAAGCGAGACTGTCTGGCTTTATCTGTCGCTACGTCTTCAGGTGCGTAACGTGCAAGCTGTGTGAACTTGTTCAGGTATTTGGCCACTGGCTGGCTGCCTTGCTTCAGTGCCCTGAATTCCTCCTTCTTGAGGTCCATGATTCCTTCTGGCACGTGAAACTGACGAAACGCAGCTGTGAACTCCTCCCAAGTGATGTCTTGAGGGTTCTCCCGTGTAGCACAGAAGTTCTCCCACCATTCGGCGGCTGTTCCTTCCAACTGATGAGAAGCGTAGAGTACCTTCTCATTTCCCATGCATTGAGCGATGTGTAGCTTCCTCTCAATTGACCTTAACCAGTCATCGGCTTCCAACGGGTTAGCATTCCCGGAGAAAGTGGGTGGATGAGTCCTCATGAACTCTAACAGTCTTGTATTCTGGCATTGTCCCTGATTGACTTGATTAGCGGCGGCCTGAGCAGTGACGTGCTGCATCTGTTGCATCATAGCATGCATCAACTGAGTCTGAGCAGCAAGAAAAGCTCCAAAATTCTGCATGTCAACTGGCGGTGCTGGTGCTCCATCATTGGGGTTCCCATCTGGGCGAGAACTACTTCCATTGCCTCCAAGGTTTCCGCGGGTGTTCACTATCTGTTGATTGCTCCAAGGTTTCAGAGATGAGAGGGAACAAGAATAGACAAGTAATAGGAAAAACTTATGCGGGGGAAAAGTGTAACTCAAAATCCAACTTTATTATTAATAATACTAGTAAAGTGCCCGTGCGTTGCAACGGATCCCAAATAGATGATGACACAACAAGTTCTAAACTCTTAAAAAAAAGAGAATTTAAAACTTGAGCTATCACTTATTTGAGATCCGTTACTGAAGAATCACTGAACAAAAAATGTGAAAGGCTGACGTGATGGCTACAGTGACTCACCTACTGGGCCTTGGACCCCTACTTTTCCGGCCCAAGAACGGCCTGGCAGACTCACCATCACCACCAACTCATTTTTATAATAGTTAAGATTAATAACTTGGTATGGTTGCTTACAATGCCTAAAGGCCTGCAACACATACTGCACACTCAGCAAACAATGAAAATCCAAATCGACTCTAAGGGTGACTCTTATTCTATAACGCGACTCGACGAAGGAGTCTCAACCTCAACGCCTACGCTCACTCATTGAGAAAACCTCCACTGCCTCCTCGTGGCGGGTGCGGCCGCATCGACGCGAAACAATCGCCATGTCCTGCAACTGCAGCTGTGGTTGACAATGCGACGTCTTCCTGACTTTGGATCTGGCTGTTGCTGTGGCTGTGGCGCGGGTGCAGGTGGCGCCTCTTCTGGTCCTTCTTCAGGGTCTGGAGCGTCCAACTCCAACACTGGATCGGGACCCTGACCATACAAAGGCAATCTCCACTCGCGATCCTTTCCGCAAAGATAAGCGACATACTCACGGGCATTCTGCAAGTGCTTCTTCTCCTCCTCGACCTGTTCGCGAGCCTTCTTCAACTCCTGAACTGTGTCTTCGATCAGCTCCTCCTGAGCGGCGATGAATCTGGCTAAGTGAGTGATGGTAGCATACTCATCTTCTATCGGCTTCCGTTGAGCTCTGCTGTCTCGGCGTGGGTGGTGATGAAACATCAGGCCTTCCACTCCTCGAGTAAGTGCGAGCGATCTGCTGCATTGCTCGACGCGACACCTCTTGGATCCCCATCTCAAAGGTAGACCTCCTGGCGGTGAAGTGGAAAGGGCGACTGAACTTTGTCTTCTCTCGAGCATACACCGTGATCCGGACGTCCCATCCTACGACCAGTCCTGCTTGCACAAGTGTAGTCCCTCGGTAGAGCGGTCTCTCAAAACCTCCAAGAAACTGAAGCATACGCCACAACTCGGCGGCATAGCCTCCTTCACGCTCGGCGTAGTTGTTCTTCATCATCATCTGTCAAAAGATACTTGCGTAAGAACGCAACACTTTAAAATCGATGTGGCAGACGAAAAGAACTCAGCAAGGGGTATGAAAAAGGAAGAAAGGGGTAAGTCGAGAATTCATTCATTATCTTGTCAAATTTTATCTTTAGAAAATAGGTTTTAACCTCACTATGACCATTCTAACTATGGGTGAGCCTACAGTCAGTATGGCTCTGATACCACCTCTGTCGGGACCCGAATTTGCAAATCAGGACCCTTTGTGTATTCAGCACTAGTCCAGGAACGCGCTAGTGCACACAGTCTTAACATCGGTGAATATCACAATCATACCACTCGATACTAATAAAGTAATTTAATTAAATAATCAAACTGGTTGCTTGACCTTATGGTCAAGTTACAAATATACGCCACGCAGGGCGAAACTTAATAAGAGAGAAGTAATAGCAGCGGAAAATAAGATAACTTCGTGGCGCCATCCAGTATACCACAGGCAACTGACTGGGCTCGCTTCCTAGTTAGACGGATCTTCTGGGAGTTCCTCCTCCAAAGCTGGTGTAGACTCTTCTTCAACTGGTGTTGTATTGTGGCAAGGGTGAGTACTTGGTACTCAGCAAGTCATGCACAGAATGCAACTAATATACTACATGCATGGCTTAGTACAAAGGAATAGCTCAGGGTATATTTGCATTTAAACAGCATTTAACAAGTAACATAAGTAGATTCGAAAGCAGTAGAAACAAGTATAAGATCAATAACTTTTCCAGGAGTTAAGTAAACATCTTTCCGAAATCCTAACTCACATTTCCATCAACATCATTAATAAACCAAACCCAACCTTTCAAATACAAGTTATTTTCAAGAAAGTCTAACCCTTGACTGTAATTCCCGAGCGATGTCCAATGCCGCGGACACGGCTATTCGAATAGATTTTACACTCTGCAGAGGTTATGCACTTTACCCACAAGATACAGCCAAACACCACAAAGGCAAGTGTCTGTAACAGAGTCTTTCGGAAACTTCTAACAGTACAAGTGGTCCTCCCCGGTGTTGCAAACTAACCCTTCCCTTAGTGAAGGCGAAGTTTAGGTCAAGCCACCGTTAGATGGGTACCTGGCCGCAGCCTCGGTACGCTCCCCCGTACAACTACACAAAAGGCATAGTTGACAACCTGAGGTCCCACAGGCACGTTATAAGTGACTTAATCAACTAGGTCCGTCCCATTACAGACATGTGGTTTCACGCTTGACTCAGTTCAAAGGTGTCAGGACCCGAATTTGCAAATCCGGACCCTCTGTGTATTCAGCACTAGTCCAGGAATGCGCTAGTGCACACAGTCTTAACATCGGTAAATATCACAATCATACCACTCGATACTAATAAAGTACTTTAATTAAATAGTTAAACTGGTTGCTCGACCTTATGGTCAAGTTACAAATATACGCCACGCAGGTGAAACTTATTAAGAGAGAAATAATAGCAGCGGAAAATAAGATAACTTCGTGGCGCCATCCAGTATACCACAGGCAACTGACTGGGCTCACTCCCTAAGTAGACGGTTCCTCTTGGAGCTCCTCCTCCAAAGCTGGTGTAGTCTCCTCTTCAACTGGTGTTGTATTGTGGCAAGGGTGAGTACTTGGTACTCAGCAAGTCATGCACAGAATGCAGCTAATATACTACATGCATGGCTTGATACAAAGGAGTGGCTCAAGGTATATTTGCAGCAAGAGCATTTAACAAGTATCATAAGTAGATTCGAAAGCAGTAGTAACAAGTAAAGCATAAATAACTTTTCAAGGGGTTTAGTAAACATCTTTCCCATTCCTAATCCACATTTCCATTAACGTCATTCGTAAACCAAACCCAACCTTTCAAGTCCAAGTTATTTTTGAGAAAGTCTAACCCTTGACAGTAATTCCCGAGCGATGTCCAATACCGCGGACACGGCTATTCGAATACATTTTACACTCTGCAGAGGTTATGCACTTTACCCACAAGATACAGTCAAACACCACAAAGGCGAGTTCCCGTAACAAAGTCTTTCGGAAACTTCTAACAATACAAGTGGTCCTCCCCGGTTGTTGCACACTAACCCTTCCCTTAGCTAAGGTGAAGTTTAGGCCAACCAACCGTTAGATGGGTACCTGGCCGCAGCCCCAGACGCTCCCCGCACAACTTACACAAAGGGTGTAGTTGACCTCCCGAGGTCCCACAGTGCACGTTATTAGCAACTTAATCAACTAGGTCCGTCCCATTACAGACATGTGGTTGCAAGATTGACTCAGTTCAAAGGCTTGCAAGGTGAAGTCCTTAGGGTGACCAGGGCAAGACTACCCGAAGAACCAAAACATCATTCCCAATGCCACAACTGGCCCACTGATCATTCTTGCCACATGCCCAGTCAAAAGCTATTTATCAAACCCCAGTTGATTACCATGCACCACGTGCCATCAACATCACATGATATCTTCCCAAAACAGGTTCAATATATCATTAAGTCAATATTAACATTTGATTGTCCAAAATCATGTCATGAGTACGTAGCAGGTCTAAGCCATATACTACAACGATCTACAATCCCATGTTGGCAGTTTTAGTAGTGTCCAACTAGTAATCCACAACTAGGGTGACAAGGGGGTCATGGCACATATTTAAATAGTCAAGGTGTCATACAGCAATTTGGCATTTATCTAATTTCCCATAATTAAGTAAAGCATTTTCTATTTGAACTAGCATGCAATACATTAAATCAAAATAGGATCAATATGGTCAAAGCATAACTTGCCTTCAAAAAGTACTTGTTCTTGGTCCGGAGCTGGCTCCTGGGTCAACACTTCTCCTTCGAATCCTTCCGGCACTTCAACGTCTACTCGTAAAGCATGCAAATAGCAATACGCGAATAAACAATAGGTAAAAAGTGTCCAAACATCCAAATAAAATCCATAAACAGAGAGAACATAATTTTATGAATTTTTAGGAACTGGAATTGTTCAAATCGGAGTTAAAATGCAAAAGTTATAATTATTTAAAGTTTAAATAATCAATTAAATAATATTACAGAGGAAAACTTTAGTCCAAAAATTAAATAAAATTCATCATTAGGTAGATCTCAATTTTATACAAATTTAGAAATTTGAATCACTCAAATCGGAGTTGAAACACAAAAGTTATAAGCGTTTGAAGTTTGAAACAAAATATGAAATCATTATTTCGAATTAATAAATCATTTTATTTTTTGGAAATTAATTATTGCGCCAGCGAGGACACGTGGCAGCCTCTGATTGGTCTGCTGACGTCAGCCGGTTCATGCACGTGGTCCATGGTTTGGCTCGGGTCTACCGTGGACTCGGTCCACGGCTCACGTGAGACTGACAGGTGGGACCACTCGGGTGACGTCATTGCTGACGTCGTGAGGACTCGGCCACTACGGCAGTGGGACCCACTATGACGTCATGGGTGACGTCATGGTGCGCGATTCGACACGCTGCCCGGCGTGTCGGTGACTCCACACACGCCAGCGTGAAGCGCGGCAGTCACTCCGGACACGTGGCACGATCGTGTCCGTTGATTTGAAAATCAACGGCCGCGATTAGATCCAGGGTTAACACGTTGAAAACTACACGGTGATCGTGGGCCGTTCGATCTAGATCGGACGGTCCAGATCTGTCGGGACCCCGAATTTGCAAATCCGGACCCTCTGTGTATTCAGCACTAGTCCAGGAACGCGCTAGTGCACACAGTCTTAACATCGGTAAATATCACAATCATACCACTCGATACTAATAAAGTACTTTATTTAAATAGTCAAACTGGTTACTTGACCTTATGGTCAAGTCACAAATGTATGACTCGCAGGGCGAAACTTATTAAGAGAGAAATAGTAGCAGCGGAAAATCAAATAACTTCGTGGCGCCATCCAGTATACCACAGGCAACTGACTGGGCTCGCTCCCTAAGTAGACGGATCCTCTTGGAGCTCCTCCTCCAAAGCTTGTGCAGTCTCCTCTTCAACTGGTGTTGTATTGTGGCAAGGGTGAGTACTTGGTACTCAGCAAGTCATGCACAGAATGCAAGCTAATATACTACATGCATGGCTTGGTACAAAGGAATAGCTCAAGGTATATTTGCAGTAAACAACATTTGACAAGTAGCATAAATAGATTCGAAAGCAGTAGAAGCAAGTATAGCATAGATAACTTTTCAAGGAATTTAATAAACATCTCTCCCATCCTAATCCATATTCCCATCAACATCATTATTAATCCAACCCAACCTTTCAAATCCAAGTTATTTTTGAGAAAATCTAACCCTTGACTGTAATTCCCGAGCGATGTCCAATACCGCGGACACGGCTATTCGAATAGATTCTACACTCTGCAGAGGTTATGCACTTTACCCACAAGATACAGTCAAACACCACAAAGGCGAGTTCCCGTAACAAAGTCTTTCGGAAACTTCAAACAATACAAGTGGTCCTCCCCGGTTATTGCACACTAACCCTTCCCTTAGCTAAGGTGAAGTTTAGGCCAATATACCGTTAGATGGGTACCTGGCCTCAGCCCCGGTACGCTCCCCCGTACAACTTACACAAAGGGTGTAGTTGACCTCCTGAGGTCCCACAGGTACGTTATTAGCAACTTAGTCAACTAGGTCCGTCCCATTACAGACATGTGGTTGCACGCTAGACCCAGTTCAAAGGCTTGCAAGGTTAAGTCCTTAGGGTGACCAGGGCAAGACTACCCGAAGAACCAAATCAACATCCCCAATGCCACAACTGGCCCACCTGATTATTCTTGCCACATGCCCCGGTCGAAATCGTTTATCAAACCCCGCTTGATTACCATGCACCACGTGCCATCAACATCACATGATACCTTTCCAAAACAGGTTCAATATATCATTAAGTCAATATTAACATTTGTTTGTCCAAAATCATGTCGAGCACGTAGTGTGTCTAAGCAGCTTACTACAACGGTCTAAAACCCATGTTGGCAAGTTAATAATGTCCAACTAGTAAACCACAACTAGGGTGACAAGGGGTCATGGCTCATATTTAAGTAATCAAGGTGTCATACAAAGAAATTGGTATTTATCTAATTCCCCAAATTTAAACAAAGTATTTTCTAATTGAACTAGCATGCAATAGGTTAAATCAAAATAGATTTCGAAATAGGATCAACATGGTCAAAGCACAACTTGCCTTCAAAAAGTACTTGCTCTTGGTCTTGAGTTGGATCCTGAGTCAATACTTCTCCTTCGAATCCTTCCGGCACTTCAACGTCTACTCGTAAAGCGTGCAAATAGCAAATACACAAATAAACAATAGGCAAAAAGTGTCCAAACATCCAAATAAAATCCATAAACAGAGAGAACATAATTTTATGAATTTTTAGAAACTGAAATCGTCAAATTTGGAGTTAAAACGCAAAAGTTATGATTATTTAAAGTTTAAATAATCAATTAAATAATTTTACAGAGAAAAACTTTAGTCCAAAAATTAAATAAAATTCATATTTAGGTAGATATCAATTTTATACAAATTTAGAAATTTGAATCACTCAAATTAGAGTTGAAACGCAAAAGTTATAAGCGTTTGAAATTTGAATCAAAATCTGAAATCATTATTTCGAATTAATAAATCATTTTCTTTTTCGAAAATTCATTATTGCGTCAGCGAGGACACGTGGACCAATCGGGTGATGACACGTGGCCTCGGGTCCACGGACCCGGCGCACGGCCTCGGCTCGGTCCACCGTGGGCTCGGTCCACCGTGGGCTCGGTCCACCGTGGGCTCGGCCACGGCCATGGTCGCCGACAAGGGCCCTCCGACACGCTGGCCCCGTGTGTCGAGACACGCGCCACGTGTGTGTGGCGCGGCCAGGGTACCGCGTGGCACGATCGTGTCCGTTGATTTGAAAATCAACGGCCGCGATTAGATCTAGGGTTAACACGTTGTAAACTACACGGTGATCGTGGGCCGTTTGATCTAGATCGGACGGTCCAGATCTAACCCTACGATAACACTGCTACGGCCTGAGGTGATCGTGGGCCGTTGGATCTTGATCCAACGGTCCAGATCCAATCGGGTTTGGAAGCACGTGACTCACCGCTACCGTTCGATCGGAATCGGACGGTCGTAAGCTTTCCAGATCGTGATGGCGGCGCGCGGGGCTCTGCTCACGGAGACGAGGGACGGTGACCTTCCGTGCGGCGTTTCCGAGGGTCTCCGGCGAGGTGAATGGTGCGGTCCGATGCGGCTTGCTCGTGCGGTTCCAGATCTGGGCTTCAACACGGCGGAGACGGCTTGACGGCGGCGGCGTGCGCACGAACCCGAAGCGAAGCCCTAACCCTACTACGGCGAGCAATTCCTCGGCCAAGACGGCGGCTCGGGCGGTGTGGCTTGGGGAAAAAGGGGCGGCGTCGAACGACGATTCTCGGGGACGGGTCCACGCCTTAAATACTGCCTCGACGTGCGCGCAAATCGGAACCCTAACCGTGTCCCGCTTGGTCACGGCGGAGCTCTCCGGCTGGGATTCGGAACGGAGACGATGGCTGGGGACCGTCCACGTGTCGCGATGAGCGGCTACGATTGCTCACGCGCGAACGGATCCGACCGGACTCGGGCTCGAGCCGGTGCGGTCCAATCCGGACCGTTGGATCCCGATCCAACTGGCCGGATCGATGGGTTAGGAGTGGGTTTGGTCGAGTCGATCGCTCGGTCGGACTCGAGTCCGACTTCGGGTTCCGACTTCGATCGGATGAACAAGATCGACCGAGTTGAATTTCCAATGATTTAATATTTAAAATATTTCCCGCTTTTCATTTAATTCATTAAAAATAGCAAAAGACTCGTAAAAATTCCGTAAAAATTCGAAAATATTTTAGGGTATTTGGGACTCAAATAAAATATTTCCAACAAAACTTTATTTGCAAAATTTAATTCTTTAATTATTTCAAAATGGAATAAATTCAAATAAATTCCAAATAAATCCAAATAAATTCCAGAAAATTCCCAAAAATTCACCAAAGTGCCAAATCACACATGAATTTATGAAAAGCAAAATTTTGGGGTGTTACAAGATCTAACCCTACGATAACACTGCTACGGCACGTGGTGATCATGGGCCGTTGGATCTTGATCCAACGGTCCAGATCTGATCTGGATTCCAGTGTTTGGGGGAGAACATGGGCTCACCGTGTGCGTTCGATCTTGATCGGACGGCTGTCCGAGCTCGCGAGGTTGATGGCGACGCGGCGGCGCTGGCCTGGCCGGAGACGAAGACGGCAACCTCCCGAACGGCGTTCGGACGCGATTCCGGCGAGGTGAGTTGGCCTCCCGGGTGCGTCTTGGCCTGGGCCTCTCGGATCTGGACTCAACGGTGACAGGAGACGGCGGATGACGACGGAGAGGACGGAAAACCGCGGCGGAGGAGTGCTACAACTTCGGCGAGCAATTACGCTGCGGCGTATGCTCAAGCGGCGGCTAGGGCAAAAGGTGCGGGAAGTCAAGGCGATCCTCGGGACATGTCCCGGTCCTTAAATACCCTCGGCGTGCGTGCGCAAAACGGAAACCTAACCGGACGCGGCGGCTACGCGGCGGCGGAGTCCGGCTCGGATTCGGCGGAGACGACGACGCACGGCCGTCCACGTGGCACGATCGACGGTCACGATCGCGCGAGCGCGGTCGGATCCGGCCCGGACTCAGCTCAAACCGGTGCGGTCCAATCTGGACCGTTGGATTCTGATCCAACGGTTCGGATCGAATGGGGTTCGGTCAAGTCACGTGGCACGGGTCGGACTCGAGTCGGACTCGGACTCGGGTCCGGTCGGATGAACAGTACTTAAAATTTCCAGTAATTCATTTAATTCAAGAAAAATAGTAAAACACTCAGAAAAATTCTGGAAAATATTTCAGGGCATTTGGGACTCAAATAAAATATTTCCAACAAATTTTTATTTGCAAAGTTTAATTTTTTAATTATTTCAAAATGGAATAAATTCAAATAAATTCCAAATAAATCCAAATAAATTCCAGAAAATTCCAAAAATTCACAAATGTGCAAAATAATATTTAATTTCATGAAAAGCAAAAATTGGGGTGTTACAAACCTCCCCCCTTAACAGAATCTCGTCCCCGAGATTCAGGGCTTACTACAGAATAAGTTTGGAAACTCTTTCTTCAAATCCTCTTCGCGCTCCCAAGTTGCTTCGCTCTCTGCATGGTTGCTCCACTGAACTCTACAGAAACGGGTTGACTTGTTCCTCGTCTCTCGATCCATTGTGTCTAGAATCTTCACGGGGTGCTCCTTGTAAGTCAAATCTTCTTGCAACTCAATTGACTCTAGCAGTGTCTGTTCCTTAGGTACTCGGAGACACTTCTTCAACTGGGACACGTGGAACACGTCATGCACTCCTGCTAATGACTCATGTAACTCCGGTGTAAGCAACTTTGCCTCTGCGGCTCAAAATCTTAAATGGTCCAACATAACGGGTGCAAGTTTCCCTTTGGCATGGAACCTCTTAACTCCCGATAGGCGTAACTCGAGGTATACAAAGTCTTCTCGTTCAAAACTCAAATCCCGGCGACGATTGTCAGCATTACTCTTCTGTCGTGATTGGGCTATCTTCAACCTTTCCCTAATCATGGCAATCTGCTCTTCAGCTTCTTGAAGAATATCAGGCCCGAAGACACGGCGCTCACCGGTCTCATTCCAGTTTAATGGCGTCCGACAGGGTCGACCATACAGTGCCTCAAAAGGTGACATCTGTAAACTAGCCTGGTAACTATTATTGTAACTGAACTCAGCATACGGCAAGCTCTTATCCCAAGAGGTAGCATAAGCCAATGCACATGCTCTTAGCATATCTTCCAGAATCTGATTGACTCTATCGGTCTGTCCATCCGTCTGTGGATGATAGGCTGTACTGAAGTTCAAACGGGTTCCCATGGCTTCATGCAACTTATTCCAGAACCTTGAGGTAAATTGGGTACCTCTGTCCGATACAATCCTCTTTGGCACTCCGTGCAAACAGACGATCCTGATCATATACAACTATGCTAACTTATCCCCCGAGTAAGTGGTCTTCACGGGGATAAAATGGGCTACTTTGGTCAAGCGATCCACTATAACCCATATGGAGTCATAACCCCCTTGAGTCTTGGGTAAACCGGTGATGAAATCCATTCTGATTTCCTCCCACTTCCACTCAGGTATTTTCAACGGCTGTAGCAATCCTGCTGGTCTCTGATGCATTGCCTTGACTCTCTGGCATACGTCGCACAATGCAACATGCTCGGCAACTTCACGCTTCATGCTCGGCCACCAGAATCTCTCCTTCAAGTCTTGATACATCTTGGCACTTCCAGGATGAATCGAGTACTTGGAGTCATGGGCTTCTTCTAGAATCAATCGCTCAGCTTCCTTCCTGTTCGGCACACAAATGCGATCCCTCATCCATAACGTGCCCTGCTCATCTAACTTGAAGTCCTTTGCCTTGTCTTCCTCCATTTTGGACTTAATCCTGCGGATCTTGTCATCATCCTTCTGCCCTTCCCGAATCTGATCTTCTACGGTAGGCTTTACGTCCAGTGCGGCCAAGAATCCACTAGGTACCACCTCAATCTTCATTCTCTGAAATTCCTGGCATAGCTCATCCTGATTCGTGGCTATCAACATATTCATGGTATGGCTTTTCCGACTCAAGGCATCGGCCACCACATTAGCCTTTCCAGGATGATAATGGATTCCGACATTGTAATCCTTAATCAACTCCAACCATCTCCTTTGCCTCATATTCAGATCCGACTGGGTGAATATGTACTTAAGGCTCTTATGATCCGTGTACACTTCACATCTGTTCCCGATCAGATAGTGACGCCATATCTTCAAGGCATGCACTACGGCAGCTAACTCTAGGTCATGTGTAACACCCCATAAATCTAAACTGTTGTACAAGAACAGATCGACAGCATTTCCCCTAAAACAGGATAGTACGGAAGCAATTCGAATAGGAATAATATCACGACATCAAAACTAGAGACAACGAGTCTAATTCAACCAGGTATTAACCATAAATAAAACACATCTATAAAGGGACAACCATAAACGAGAACAAGTTTAAAGGGAACAACAATAGGTCTAAATGAAATAAAATTGCATCCAACTAATGAATTATTTAAAACACTAGATCATGTGAGTCGTGATGACAACAGAAAATTTATTGTGTTGCTAGCCCACCCTTCATGCTTACGACTCACGTCGCTACTCCGAAAACATCAAAACAAAGAAGTAGTGAGATTGGGTAATCTCAGCAAGCGGAACAACTAACACAAATAAAACATCCACCATATATCTATCATTCCACATTCCTCATATACAATACCACATCAAAGAGTCCACATTCCTCATATACAATACCACATCAAAGAGTCCACATTCCTCATATACAATACCACATCAAAGAGTCCACACCACTTCAGTAAAATGCATATGATTGATGCACATGCTTATGACATGTTCCTCCTCACCGTGCCCATTCTCAGGAACACACGGTGTTGTATCGTCTGATCGCGCCACGCTGGCGTCGACAAACTTCACATGCATGATTTTGCTGTTAATGCTTCATGCATGAATTCATTCATAACTCCTCCCACTGAATCCACATGTTTGCATATCTTCATATAGCATGGATAGAAAACAAATATCATAGAGATGAAATGTTTAGACAATTCATCCGGTAAACAACATCCTTCTTCACCTTACCTCAAAGCAAGTGATTAAACCATGTATGATTGCTGTAATTGGAGTTTATAATGAAGGCGAAGCAAACAACAATGTATAGCTTAACAATACAACTACTTCCACTTGCCTTTACCGACGTGGACGATGAACCTAGTTACGCCCAGCAGTGGCACCACCTGAACAAACATTATTTCAGTAGATAGCGACATCACAATTCATCACACAATTCAAACACACGCTTCCTACTCCCCGTTCCCATTTAAACGCCAAAAACCCCAATCTGTCCGAATCGAACAGCAGCACCCTCTCTTCCCAATTTCGTATCTTTTTTTCTACTGTTCATAAAAATACAAAAAAATTACAGTAGCTATATATTGACGAGATCTACAACTTTCATGAAGGTCACAAATTTCAACTCCACTGTTAAATATGCCTAAACAACCGTCCAACACAGTGGACGAAATCTATTTCGAAATTCTGTTCGTCATCTTCCAACAGAGATAACTCTCAGACCGACG
The DNA here is from genome assembly GCA_036346355.1 of Rhipidocladum racemiflorum. Taxonomy (NCBI): domain Eukaryota; kingdom Viridiplantae; phylum Streptophyta; class Magnoliopsida; order Poales; family Poaceae; genus Rhipidocladum; species Rhipidocladum racemiflorum. Next base: position 44,905,948 of record CM070574.1, on the reverse strand, counting down.
TCCAAAAAATTCTGAAAAAATTACAGAAGCTAGGTCTCGACGTTATATACAACTTTCTAGTTATAGGTTTTTGCAGGAAAAATCATCTATGCCACGTAAAACATGAAACAATCCGCGCTGCACAATCTTCCCTTCCAAAAACAGCACCACGTGAACATCTACCCTTCTCCCCCATCAAGATCCATCCAAACCACTCACCACCAGATCTAATACACTCCTAATCCCTAGGTAGAACAGGGGTAAAAGATTGGGAATTTTACCTTGAGTTCCCCCTTGCGAACCCACGAAGAACGCGCGACGATCCCCGTAACGAAAATCTGTTCGTCCTCCTCGCCTCCACGGATCCTCTTCTCGTTTTCTCCTTCGCGTTTCGCGGTGGATCTTGAGCCACCACGCAGGGGAGGAAGAGGAGGGGGTGCGGCTGCTAGGGGGGAGGAAGGGAGGCGCCTTAGGGTTTGGGGGGAGGGGGCGCCACTTAAAGGGGGAGGTGGGCCGGCCCACCAAGGCATGGGGAGGAGAGGGGGAAAAAAGAATTCCCGGCCCAGGCCCAGGTTGCCTCAGCCCAGCGGAAACTAGTCCAAAACTCCAATTTTTAATATTAAATTGCCGCATAATCTTCAATTATTTCATTCCCTGACAAAACTCTCTTTCTTTCCGGAACAACCAAGAAAGAAAACCCTAGGATCGCTCTCAAATTCTAGGGCATTACAATCTCCCCACCTTAAAAGGTTCGTCCCCGAATCTAAGACACACCAAAATCAACAACAAAGTCCCCAAGGGACAAAAGACTTCTTTGCAACACAAAACATTCATACAAAGACTCAAACCAGAATAAACGACAAGCGAGTTCTCAAAACCAACACTAGCGAGAAAATGTTGATTTAGCTCAACAGAGTGCAACCTCTCACGGTTCCACCTTCACTTCAATTCCCAAATAGACCATGAAAGAAAACGGTCTCGCACTCCTTATTCCAACCACTCTCCAGAAGAAAACGGTACCAGTCTCTAGAACCCTCTTCATCTCCCACGCACAAACGTGTTTTCACACCACAACCCCTCTACTGTGGTGCGCCGTTTTCAAGACGACGACAAACCAGGTGAGACATACACTCCAAGACCACCAGCTATTTGAACAAACGAGGTTAGAACCTTGCAAAAAAAATGATCTTCAACAAAAAACCAATACCCAACACTACCACCAAAAGGAAAGGCCTACTTTACAACTAGGGTCCTTAAACCCGCAAGAGACAGTAATAACCGAACAAAATCGCTATGGTTGACACAACCTCGCTCAACCTCAGCGACAGAAAGGTCCAATACACTCTGAAAAGGAAAAACAATTACTAGCAACCACCAAGTGGTCCACTAATAATTTAAACAAATTTCACCTAGGTACACATCAATGACCCAATTCTCCAAGAAGGTTTGGATTGAGTCATACACAACCTTCCTTTACTCTTCACTTTTAAACTATTTACGATCATCTACTAGCAACATCTAATATCTTATGTCATTACCAACTCACACTAAATTCCTCTTTCTTAGAAGGTTTCGCCCTCGCATTCTTCCTTTCAAAGAATCGTAACCAAGGGTAGAATCATTGAGGAAGCTCAACCAAGACCCATGATCCCCAAATGATTCACATCCAACAACTCGAACTCCAAAGCGCTAAAAGCCACTTTGGAAAAAATTCGGCAACAACCCAAGAGTACTCATTTTATTTTTTTTCCTAAGCCAAATGCAAAGAAAGCTCAGATCTCTTACACCACAACCAACATATCAGAAGATATTCGTTCTTACTTCCCATACTAGAAGGCAATTGAAATCTCGATTCAGGACATGCATGCAAATTTTCCAAGAGCACTCGGATTAGTCATATATCCATATATGACTTTCTCACCGACTGCTCAACGACTCTTTTATCATTTAACATCTATAGACAATGTCATGTTTACTTTTCACCATTCATTCATCATGTAACAACACTATCGAATAGTCATTTACAAGACGACGTTTTCCTCTCAGAACACATGAATAAAACTCGAATAACACCGAGGATTGCGCTTAATTCCTATAAACTATGTCGGCAAAGATAGTTAATAAGAAGGCACCACATCATATCAAAACCCACCAATGATAGAAAGCTAAACTTGCAAAACATCGCATTTTAACCAAAATCAATATTTTGGAAAAGAACATCGACTCCAAAGTCAAACATCCGCACAAACAACCGCCACAATTTTTTTTTCAAAGAAAGGGAAATTCATTCCCAAAAGAGAACTCTTCACTAACCAAATTCACTTATGAAACACTCATATAATCCACCTTTTGAAGCACTCGCAAACGCCGCACACATCATGCAAATAAATCCAACTCTAGTCAAAAAGAGTTACAAATTAAATCTCAAGAATTTCCAACACAACCCACTATGTCCATCTGCTTCCTTTAAAATTAATTCCAAAGATAATTCAGTGCGAACGCCGAAGGGGCGCGATCCACTCAAAGACTTTTGGGTGTAAATCCATACTTATAGTGCAAACTAAACAAGTTAGCCAAATCCAAAGGTTGGCATTAATCACTACGAGTTTTAGGAAACTCAAACACAAATGTAAGAAACACTTCGACAAAAAGTATTCAACCAAAATAGCAACCAACCAAACCACCCAAAAGGTTTTAGACACGTGCTCAGATGAAAGCCACCATATCTAGTATTCCACTATACTTACCATTTAAGCATTCAATATACACTATTTACTCATCGAGAAGCCTCAATATAATTCAACCAAAAGCTACATAACCAATTCTTTCTCTAGTTACCTTTCCCAACATTTATAAATACAGTTTATGATGATTAACAAAAACGTCTTCCATTCTATACTACCTCATCATGATCCCCACAGACAACACATCATATATCAATGTATTCTATATTTCAAACATAGTACTTCAACATATACTTAAGCATGATCAACGTATCAATTTTATACCATCCATACATCAACATCTTGACAATTAAAACTTGTTCAATCAATAAAATGACTTCAACTAATAAGTATTATCTCTACAAGATAAAATTAAGTAACAGGATTCTAAGACATGCATTCATTAAGGTTAAAATCTTGCATCATGATTGTTATCCAATGTTCATCCCATCACAACATGAACTCGACATAATTCCACGCTTTTACACTTTTCTCTATTGGATCAATGGTTTCCAACAATTAGCAACCCTACCAAGTCATCAATAACAACAAATGGGCATAAACATCAACCATCAACATTACTTTTGGCTACTCCTATACATAGGTGATAACAAAATTACCACCACACAACATACTAGTAGGTTGCAACAACGTAAATAGCAATTCTAATCAACTTCCAAATTAAAGTCGCTAGTCAACACGATTAAATTTTCTCTATTAATCCGTTAGATTAGAACATCTTTAAACAACCAAAGAAAGTTTCTTTAACAATAACCGCAATCGACCTCATCTTAATGTTCTAACCATGCATCGTGGTTTAAAACCTTAAACATTATCGGGGGTCATAAGCACTTTTAAAGCAAAGCAACAGATTATAAGCATGTACATTAACACATTTAATCATCCCCACTACGGGGTACTCTACATCACTAGAGGTTCATTTAATCTTAAGCTAAAGGTAACAATTACACTTAATTGATTCAACTCGCAAATTAACTAAGGAGTACATCATTTCTATAAACCACATTGTTACATACTACATAACATGCTAAACAACAATTTCCAATTTTAACAAGTAATTTCAGTCAAACGAATACTTACTTTATTTGCAGCATTTTTTTTCTTTTAATACTCAACCAAAACTCACAAAGAAGCTTGACTCTCAAATTTGCAATAGGACATGACTCCAAAACATATTTCAATCTTAAAGACTCCCACCGGAGGGAATCAAGCGATCAAGTAAACCTTTACGAACAAAGGCACAAAACATAAATTGACACAACTTAACTTTTTACACACGCTTCAATAACTTCTTTTAAACTCAGAGCAATACACACAAGAACCAAAAGCTATACCTTTCTTTGCAAGGCAACCAACTAAACAGGTGTCAAAGTCAAAAAGGCGACCAAAGACGTAGAACACAAAACTCCCCTTCTTTGTCTTCACCCAAAGAAGACAAAACCAAGAAACACCGAAGGCACACTCCGCGAAAATCCAAATTCCAAACACTTTTCTTCTGATTTCAATCAACTAAAACCAAGAAAACCAACCAAGACCGACCTTCGTAACGATAAAGAACATCCGAAGGAATCTACCACCAATCTCTTCTATTTGACTCCACCAACTACCCGATCCACTACGTAAAGGGTAAGCACTCCTCCTACTGTGGGTTAATAATTCTTCGGTGATGGCGTTAACTGGCCACACCATCAAACCACACCCTTACTATGAACAAAAAGAGGTGACCGAAACACTTCGGCAACACAACCCCACTTCCTCACAAATGAAGCAACTCAATCAAATCCATCATAAATATAGCATTATACAACATCAAAAGTAGCATTCAACATCAAAGCTTAGATACAATATTTAAACGGAAAGCAACGGTACCCATACCCTTTCCTACTGTGCATCCATGTGTGTCAGATTTTAAATTAGTGATTCCACTTACACAAGTTTTAATGTTGCTATCCTATGACAAAATTTTAGTTAAAACCTAGGCCATGTTTCTAAGTAATTCCACATCACATTTTAGTTGTATCCTATAGTATGACACTAAAAATACACATACCAAGGACCTACAGCCTGCTCTGATACCAACTGTAACACCCCATAAATCTAAACTGTTGTACAAGAACAGATCGACAGCATTTCCCCTAAAACAGGATAGTACGGAAGCAATTCGAATAGGAATAATATCACGACATCAAAACTAGAGACAACGAGTCTAATTCAACCAGGTATTAACCATAAATAAAACACATCTATAAAGGGACAACCATAAACGAGAACAAGTTTAAAGGGAACAACAATAGGTCTAAATGAAATAAAATTGCATCCAACTAATGAATTATTTAAAACACTAGATCATGTGAGTCGTGATGACAACAGAAAATTTATTGTGTTGCTAGCCCACCCTTCATGCTTACGACTCACGCGGCGCTACCCGAAAACATCAAAACAAAGCAAGTAGTGAGATTGGGTAATCTCAAAGAAGCGGAACAACTAACACAAATAAAACATCCACCATATATCTATCATTCCACATTCCTCATATACAATACCACATCAAAGAGTCCACATTCCTCATATACAATACCACATCAAAGAGTCCACATTCCTCATATACAATACCACATCAAAGAGTCCACACCACTTCAAGAAATGCATATGATTGATGCACATGCTTATGACATGTTCCTCCTCACCGTGCCCTTTCTCAGAACACACGGTGTTGTACGACTCTGATCGCGCCAAGGCGTCGACAAACTTCCAATGCATGATTATGCAGTTAATGCTTCATGCATGAATTCATTCATAACTCCTCCCACTGAATCCACATGTTTGCATATCATCATATAGCACGGATAGAAAACAAATATCATAGAGATGAAATGTTTAGACAATTCATCCGGTAAACAACATCCTTCTTCACCTTACCTCAAAGCAAGTGATTAAACCATGTATGATTGCTGTAATTGGAGTTTATAATGAAGGCGAAGCAAACAACAATGTATAGCTTAACAATACAACTACTTCCACTTGCCTTTACCGACGTGGACGATGAACCTAGTTACGCCCAGCAGTGGCACCACCTGAACAAACATTATTTCAGTACATAGCGACATCACAATTCATCACACAATTCAAACACACGCTTCCTACTCCCCGTTCCCATTTAAACGCCAAAAACCCCGATCTGTCCGAATCGAACAGCAGCACCCTCTCTTCTCAATTTCGTATCTTTTTTCTACTGTTCATAAAAATACAAAAAAATTACAGTAGCTATATATTGACGAGATCTACAACTTTCATGAAGGTCACAAATTTCAATTAAACTTTTAAATATGCCTAAACAACCGTCCAACACAGTGGACGAAATCTGTTTCCAGATTCTATTCGTCATCTTCCAACAGAGATAACTCTCAGACCGACGCCCCAAAAATTCTGAAAAAATTACAGAAGCTAGGTCTCGACGTTATATACAACTTTCTAGTTATAGTTTTTTGCAGGAAAAATCATCTATGCCACGTAAAACACGAAACAATCTGCGCTGCACAATCTTCCCTTCCAAAAACAGCACCACGTGAACATCTACCCTTCTCCCCCATCAAGATCCATCCAAACCACTCACCACCAGATCTAATACACTCCTAATCCCTAGGTAGAACAGGGGTAAAAGATTGGGAATTTTACCTTGAGTTCCCCCTTGCGAACCCACGAAGAACGCGCGACGATCCCCGTAACGAAAATCTATTCGTCCTCCTCGCCTCCACGGATCCTCTTCTCGTTTTCTTCTTCGCGTTTCGCGGTGGATCTTGAGCCACCACGCAGGGGAGGAAGAGGAGGGGGTGCGGCTGCTAGGGGGGAGGAAGGGAGGCGCCTTAGGGTTTGGGGGGAGGGGGCGCCACTTAAAGGGGCAGGTGGGCCGGCCCACCAAGGCATGGGGAGGAGAGGGGGAAAAAGAATTCCCGGCCCAGCCCAGTTGCCTCAAATTTCAGCGGAAACTAGCCCAAAACTCCAATTTTTAATATTAAATTGCCGCATAATCTTCAATTATTTCATTCCCCGACAAAACTCTCTTTCTTTCCGGAACAACCAAGAAAGAAAACCCTAGGATCGCTCTCAAATTCTAGGGCATCACATCATGTGTCGGGTAATTCTCCTCATGCGGCCTCAACTGCCTTGATGCATAGGCAACAACCTTTCCGTTCTGCATCAACACACATCCAAGTCCTTGGCGCGATGCATCACAATAGATATCAAAGCTTTGATTGACGTCCGACAGAACCAACACTGGTGCTGATGTCAACCTCGTCTTCAGTTCTTGGAATCCTTTCTCGCACTCTGGCGTCCATGTAAACTTCTTCTCCTTTTTCAGCAATTGCGTAAGAGGTCTCGCAATTGTTGAAAAGCCTTCAATGAAGCGGCGGTAGTAACCTGCCATTCCAAGGAAACTCCGGATCTGGGTCACAGTCTTTGGCTGCTCCCAATGTAACACAGCTTCTACCTTGCTTGGGTCTGCAGCGACTCCTTCTGAGGTCATTACATGTCCGAGGAATTCCACCTTGTCCTTCCAAAAATCACACTTACTGAACTTGGCGAAGAGTTGCTGTTCTCTCAGCTTTTCCAAAACTCGCCTCAAGTGCTCTGCATGTTCATCCTCTGTCTTTGAGTAGATTAGGATATCATCTATGAATACAACAACAAACTTGTCCAAATATTCCATGAACACCTTATTCATCATATTCATGAAATATGCTGGCGCATTCGTCAGACCAAAGGACATAACTGTAAACTCGTAATGTCCATATCTTGACGAGAATGCGGTCTTCGGAATATCCTCTGATCGGATCTTCAACTGATGGTATCCCGATCTTAGGTCAATTTTGGAGAAAACTCCGGCTCCTCTCAGCTGATCAAACAGATCATCGATCCTGGGTAGCGGGTACTTATTCTTCACGGTGACTTCATTAAGTGCACGGTAGTCAATGCACATCCTGAAACTCCCGTCCTTCTTCTTGACGAACAAAACTGGTGCTCCCCACGGCGACGAACTCGGTCTGATAAATCCTTTCTCCATTAACTCTTCGAGTTGTTTCTTCATCTCTACCAATTCCTCGGTGGACATCCGATAGGGTCTCTTTGCTATCGGTGCTGTACCAGGTACAAGCTCTATCACAAACTCTATGTCCCTGTCTAGCGGCATACCAGGTAGATCTTCAGGAAAAACATCTGGGTAGTCATTCACTACTAAGACATCCTCTATGCTGATTGCCTTGGTACTGTTAACCATCAACTGTCCATCTCTAACGGCAGTAGCTTGAAATTCCACTTTCTTTCCACACGGGCTCTCAACTGAGATAGTCCTTCGTCGACAATCCAATACAGCCTTGTGCTTGGATAACCAATCCATTCCCAAAACGAAATCCAAGGTCTGGGTCTCCAAAATAATAAGGTTCGCTAGGAACTCTATCCCATCTATTAGTATTCTCACCCTAGAACATCCTACTTTCGTTCGGAGTTCGGAACCAGGGGTTTGAACTAAAAGCATGCATTTAAGTCTTGCAACCTCCAAATCATTTTTAGCAGCAAAGCCTTGAGAAACAAACGAATGCGATGCTCCGGAATCAAACAAAATCAAGGTGTGCAGTCGAGTTGACTAGTAACTTACCCAGTACGACGTCCGTGGCATTCTACAGTGCATCTGCGGTGACATGGTTGACTCGGCCTCTCACCACAGTCTGGGGTGTGGCTCCTGGTGCTGGCGTCCTAGCTGGTGTGGATCCCAAATTGAAGCGAACTGGGGTCACTCCTGCTGTCTTCTTAGGACAACTGTTGGCAAAGTGTTCGGGCTCGTTGCAATTGTAGCAGCGTCTCACTGTCCCCTGTTGACTGCCTGAAGCGGCGTTTCTGGCTGGGGCTGGGGTCTGATAGTTCTGATTGACGGGTCTTGGTGCTGGTGACGGTGTCCTTGTTGCATTCTGTGGTTGGAATCTGAAAAGCTGATTTGGCGCAACCCTCAAACGTTGCTATGCTCCCTGACGCGATCCCTGATGCTGCATCCTGCGCTTCCTGTTCTCATCCAGTTCCTTGCGCTTGTCCTCAAGAATGAGCGCCTTATTCACAAGCTCCTGGAAATCTGGAAAGGTGTGGGTGATCAGTCCCACCTGGAGTCCTTAGTTAAGTCCCTTCATAAAGCGAGACTGTCTGGCTTTATCTGTCGCTACATCCTCAGGTGCGTAGCGAGCAAGCTGTGTGAACTTGTTCAGGTATTCGCCACCGGGCCGATTACCTTGCTTCAAAGGTTCTCGAACTCCTCCTTCTTGAGATCCATGATTCCTTCAGGCACGTGATACTAACGGAATGCAGCTGTGAACTCCTCCCAAGTGATGTCCTGAGGGTTCACTTGCGTGGCACAGAAGTTCTCCCAAAATTCACAATGTTCCTTCCAACCGATGAGAAGCGTAGAGTACCTTCTCATTTCCTATGCATTGAGCAATATGTAGCTTCCTCTCAATTGACCTTAACTACCATCACCTCCAACGGATTGGCATTCCCGAGAAAAAGTGGGTGGATGAGTCCTCATGAACTCTCGACACCTTGTATTCTCGGGCGTTGTCCCCGATTGACTTGATTAGCAAAGTGGCCTGAGCAAAGGACGTGCTGCATCTCGTTGCATCATGGCATGCATCAATCGAGTCTGAGCAGCAAGAAACGCCCCAAATTCTGCATATCAAGCTGGCGGTCTTTGGTGCTCCATCGTTGGGGTTTTTCACGGGCGAACCACTTCCATCAGCCTCCAAGGTTTCCACGAGTGTTCACCATCTCGTGGTTTGCTCTAGGTTTTAGAGATGAGAGGGAAACAAGAATAGACAAGTAGTATGGAACTTATGCGCGAAAGGTGTAACTTAAAGTCCAACTTTATTATTTTAATCAATAGTAACTTGGTATGGTTGCTTACAATGCCTAGGGGCCTTGCAACACATAATGCACACTCAAAGAAGCAATGAAAATCCAAATCGAACTAACACTGGAGTCTAACGCCTAAAGGGTGACTCTTTATTCTATGACGCGACTCGGCGAAGGAGTCTCACTATAGAACCTACGCTCACTCATCGAGAAAACCTCCACGGCCTGGATACGGACGCTGCGGCATAGGCGCAAAACGATCGCCATGTCCAGCAACTGTGTCATCTGTGGTAGTCGAAGAATCAGTGTCCTCCTCAAGCTCCGGCTCCTCCGGGTCTGGCTCGTGTAGCTCGAGCATTGGCTCCGGCTCTGCTGCGTACAATGCCGTCTCTAACTCTCCAATCCTTTGCAGAAGGTGTGACACATACTCTTGAGCTTCCCGCCATATGTTCTTCTCTGTCGTGATCTCCTTGCGGGCCTTCTGTAGCTCCTTGCTTGTATCATCGAGTACATCCTCCTGGGCGACAACAAGTCGTGCCAACTGTGTAACCATGGCATTCTCATCCTGAATCGCCTTCAGGTCAAGAAGGTTATTGCTGCGCGGATGATATCGGAACACCGTGCTCTCCAATTCTCTGGCGTAGATACGTGTGATGCCCTAGAATTTGAGAGCGATCCTAGGGTTTTCTTTCTTGGTTGTTCCGGAAAGAAAGAGGGTTTTGTCGGGGAATGAAATAATTGAAGAATATGCGGCAATTCAATATTAAAAATTGGAGTTTTGGGCTAGTTTCCGCTGGGTTGAGGCAACCTGGGCCTGGGCTGGGAATTCCTTTTTCCCCCTCTCCTCCCCATGCCTTGGTGGGCCGGCCCACCTCCCCCTTTAAGTGGCACCCCTCCCCCAAACCCTAAGGCGCCTCCCTTCCTCCCCCCAGCAGCCGCACCCCCCTCCTCTTCCTCCCCTGCGTGGTGGCTCAAGATCCACCACGAAACGCGAAGGAGAGAGCGAGAAGGGATCCATGGAGGCGTGGAGGACGAGCAGATTTCAGATTCGGGGTTCGTCGCGCGTTCTTCGTGGGTTCACAAGGGAGTACTCGAGGTAAAATTCCCGATCTTTTACCCCCTGTTCTACCTAAGATTAGGAGTGTATTAGATCTGGTGGTGTTTGTTTTGGATGGATTTTGATGGGGTAGAAGGGTAGTTGTTCACGTGATGCTGTTTCTGAAAGGGGAAATTGTGCAGCGCGGATTGTTTCGCGTTTTACATGGCATAGATGATTTTTTCTGTAAAAACCTATAACTAGAAAGTTGTAGATAACGTCGAGACCTAGCTTCTGTATCTTTTTTCAGAATTTTTGGGGCGTCGGTCTGAGAGTTATCGCTGTTGGAAGATGACGAACAGAATCTGGAAACAGATTTCGTCCACTATGTTGGACGGTTGTTTAGGCATGTTTAACAGCGGAAGTGAAATTTTTGACCTTCATGAAAGTTGTAGATCTCGTCAATATCTAGCTACTGTAATTTTTTTGTATTTTTATGAACAGTATAAAAAAGATACGAAATTGGGAAGAGAGGGTGCTGCTGTTCGATCCGGACAGATCGGGGTTTTTGGCGTTTAAATGGGATCGGGTAGTAGGAAGCGTGTGTTTGAATTGTGTGATGAATTGTGATGTTGCTATGTACTGAAATAATGTTTGTTCAGGTGGTGCCACTGCTGGGCGTAACTAGGTTCATCGTCCACGTCGGTAAAGGCAAGTGGAAGTAGTTGTATTGTTAAGCTATACATTGTTGTTTGCTTCGCCTTCGTTATAAACTCCAATTACAGCAATCATACATGGTTTAAACACTTGCTTTGAGGTAAGGTGAAGAATGATGTTGTTTACCGGATGAATTGTCTAAACATTTCATCTCTATGATATCTGTTTTCTATCCATGCTATATGATGATTTGCAAACATGTGGACTCAGTGGGAGGAGTTATGAATGAATTCATGCATGAAGCATTAACTGCATAATCATGCATTGGAAGTTTATCGACGCCAGCGTGCGCGACCATACCGGTACAACACCGTGTGTTCCTGAGAAAGGGCACGGTGAGGAGGAACATGGCATAAGCATGTGCATCAATCATATGCATTTTACTGAAGTGGTGTGGACTCTTTGATGTGGTATTGTATATGAGGAATGTGGAATGCTAGATATATGGTGGATGTTTTATTTGTATTAGTTGTTCCGCTTGCTGAGATTACCCAATCTCACTACTTGTCGCTTTTGATGTTTTCGTGTAGCGCACGTGAGTCGTAAGCATGAAGGGTGGGCTAGCAACACAATAAATTTTCTGATGTCATCACGACTCACATGATCTAGTGTTTTAAATAATTCATTAGTTGGATGCAATTTTATTTCTTTTAGACCTATTGTTGTTCCCTTTAAACTTGTTCTCATTTATGGTTGCCCCTTTTGAGATGTGTTTTATTTATGGTTAATACCTGGTTGAATTAGACTCGTTGTCTCTAGTTTTGATGTTGTGATATTATTCCTATTCGAATTGCTTCCGTATTATCCTGTTTTAGGGGAAATGCTGTCGATTTGTTCTTGTACAACAGTTTAGATTTATGGGGTGTTACAATACGGGTAATGTGCCGCATTGCTCGTCGTGACACCTCTTGGATACCCATCTGCATTGTAGACCTCCTGGCAGTGCAGTGTATCGGGCGATTGCCTGAGCCCTTCTTCCTAGCAGGTACCAAAATCTTCACGTCACAAGCCTTGATCAATTCTGCCTGATCACGTCCACTTGGTATTACGGCTTCTCAAACTCTCTGAGAGTCTGTAGCATACGCCAAAGTTCCGCGGCGTGACCAACCTCCAGATCGACGTAGTTGAACTCTCCCTCCGCTTCGCTCCGGCAGAAGTTTGGCCTTATTTCTGAATTTGCGTGGATACTCAGTTCAACCACTAGGAAACTAACAATCCTCTTGACCCTAGGGCACTTCCTAAAGTGCCCAAGGGCAAGGGGGGCTGGTGTTGGAGGAAAACCCATCAACTCCCAAAGAGGGAGGCTTCATGCTCCATAGCGGGTCATCAGGGTTCATCACCGAGATGCTACGGGACGTCCTTTCATGCTCCGTGAGACTGCTACGAGAGATCCTGTAGCCCGAGGGGGGTTCTCATGTCCCGCGGGAGGTCTACGTCTCCCCGGGGCATACCCCGCCGGAGGCTCTCATCATGTCCCGCGGGAGGTCTACATCTCCCCGGGACATACCCCGCAGGAGGCTCTCATCATGTTCCGCGGGAGGTCTACGTCTCCCCGGAGGCATACCCCGCGGGTCTACATCTCCCCGGGGGCATACCCCGCGGAAAGTCTCCTCACGGGTGACTTGAGTGATGTCACCAAATCCCCTGTGGGGCCCGGATGTCAGGGGTCCACTCCCTCGAGACGATCCCATGGGACCCACTACCTCCCCGCCAGAATGACTAAAATGCCCCCACTTAGGCTAGTCTAGTAGGGGTATAATGGTACTTTTATGTAACAGGCTGGGTGCCTATAAATACCCAATGTAACCCCCTCATGTAAGAGGAGCTCTCATTGAATGCAAAAACAACTGGAGTGTCCCTCGGGGAGTCTGGACAAGGGCACATCCCTCTACTCCCCCTGGGGAACACACCGACAGGAGTAGGGTGTCTTTCTTAAGCGCCCGAACCTGTATAAATCCTCGTGTCACATTTACTCTCGTGGACGACGGCCCGTGAAACGGCCGGCGTCCGCTCTCATTTTCGTGTCCAGTTTCCGAACCTATGACAATACTCATCTCAAATTCGTCCCTCATGGTTTCTGAAAGCTTAGACACTAAAATATGAGAGGAACCACCAAAGATAATATCATCAACATAAATCTGAACGGACAATTGATCATTGCCTTGGTTGAGTAAAAAGAGAGTTTTGTCAACTTTTCCCATTGAAAACCCTTTTTCAAGTAAAAAGGTTTTCAACCTATCATACCATGCTATACGGGCTTATTTCAAACCGTACAAAGCTTTTGACAAGTTGTACACATGACCTGGAAACTTTGGATTTTCAAAACCTGGTGGTTGCTTGACATAAACCTCCTCATTTATGTAGCCATTAAGAAAAGCACTTTTCACATCCATTTGATTGAGAGGAGCCGCCCAGATCATCCTCGAGTTGTTGGATGAACAGTTGCTCCCGCCGGATTTGGATCCTAGCCACGCATCACCGGAGGTGATCCCGAAGCTAATACCCAAGCCCAATCGAGACGACTCTACAAACATCCAAACGACTCGACAACAACCCCGGTATTCCCCCGGTATGCGATCCGAAACTCGCCCAGGATCCCCACATACCGGTTCCCAATGCCACATCAACATTCAATTCGCACAAAGGGGCATCGAGCCCCCAAGCTCACTACCAGAGATGCAAAAACGCGGAAGCAAACGAACACACCACACGGCACAAGAGGCCCAACAACAACAACCAACAAAAACGACCAAGCGAAAAGCAGACGATTTCCATTGCAGGAATAAAAGTGTGATTATACAACAAAAGTATTACCAACTATCCTACACAACAAAAGCAAAACACCCCGGGAGTGTCATGCCCTAACACTTCCAAGACACGCCGATAATCGCGGCCTCTACTCGGTGCCCTTGGCCACCGATAAGCGATGAGGGGCAAAACTCACACCCCGTGGATCTCACCGCAAAACCACAGCGTAAGCCTGAGTACAAAAGGTACTCGCAAGTCTTACCCGTGGTCCATATATGACCGACTCCAAAGATTATGCATTTGGATGTAGCAAGGAATAAGCTGAAAGTAGAACAGTTGCGAAATGCTTAACATTTGTTATTTAGTTACTTAAACTACTCAATTCTCAATTTTTGTGCGGTTGTTAATGCACCTACCACTAGGTGAAGTTAACAATTAACAAACCACATCAATTAACCACATTCATTTCGAGCTCAAGCCCAACGGCGAACTTCAATTCAAGTTATTTACTACGTGTAACAGCAGTGACCAAGCGTGCTCATATCCGAGAGCGCGGCAATTCGAATCGCTTAGTTAACCCTGCAGGGAAGCATTGATCACACGACATGTGCCACGAAGGAAACTCATGTCAACCCCCTCCCATCCATACTTACTCGCTGAAGTACCCTCATGGGTCCGAAAACCTAGCACCCTCTCGAGTAGCCCAAGCCCGGCTTGGCCACTCGAGAGCCGGCCTAGGCCTCGCCCTCATCATCACGCCCAACCGCATGAGGTCGTAGTCCTTCGAGTAAGCTGTTGGGGTAACCGGTAGGCTACGCGATCATAATATCAAAATTTCTACCAAGAACACCCAAGAGCACATGCAAGTAAAGGATCACAGATCGTTACCCTTGACGCGCAGATGCAGCGGAAGCAGATTCACGCGCGTTGAGGAAGTAGTCAATCACCTCCCAATCGGCACCGAGTGGTCGCCGATCTCCACCGAGTGGTCGCCGACCTCGTCCGAGTGGTCGCCGACCTCGTCCGAGTGGTCGCCGGGTGGTCGCCGAGTGCTCGCCGACCTCTACCAAGTGTTCGCCGTCCAGCGCGTCCGCGAGCGGCAGCGCCTCTACCGGTATCCATACGTCCCGAGCAGGAACACCGTGCGGGGTGTGCTAGCACCTCGCCACACAGCTAGGGTTTCTGGAGAACAGGAGGGACGCACAGCGGCTGAACATGGTGAGGGTTCTCTCTCGTGCACTGTTCCTTGCCTCGCCTTTTATAGACACGCTAGTGGACCGAAGCCCGCTAGGTTTCCATCTCCAACGCGGATCTCATCCACGCACAAAAACCCGTCAATCCTATTCCAACTCGTTAAGTGTGTGACCCGTTAGGTTCAGTGCAAGTCGGACATGAATCCAGAACCCGTTTCCAATTCATTGATCAACAGCGGCACCTAGCAGTACGTATTGACCCCCCGAATGCACAGAATCAATATTCGGCTGAACCTTTGATACACTCTCATACCGATCCCTTTTTCCACACGATACCAGCCAAGCTCAAGGCGAGATGCGCGCCACCCTTCTTGATAGCTCGACCACTTCTCTCGACAGTGTGATGAATACAAACCATGACTAACTCCTTAGTCACATTAGCATGGCTGTGCGTTTTCCCTATCCATCCACACGAGGGGCCCAGAGGTATCTTCTCCCGTTATCTAGGAGGGGCAAATCCCATCTTGATCATCACACCCTTGGCGATGTATCGTGGCATACCCAGTATTCATCTTTATGACTACCCTGTTACGGTGTAGCGTTTGATGATACCAAAGCATACAAGTCTACATGCTAGGTATCCATGACAATCTCAGGTCTAAGGACCATATAGGCGTACCACTCGAGACTATACGCTGATGGCACTATAATAGATAACAACTCACAGTGTCTCGGAGTGGGTCTTGTCCGACTACCTATGTTCTCCAACATATGTCCATATTTATTGATTCGATATCTCCATATCTATGGTATGTGAAACATTACCATCAACCAATAAATGTGCTGATCAAATCATCACCGCTCCTCGTAATGATATGGATCAGGAACCCGTTTAGAATAATGTCACTTGACAATGTGTTTCACAATCAGATCGTATCCAATGAACAAAGTCGCAACATATATTTAGGGAATCGATAAACAAAGTTATCATAATTTCATGAACAAAGACGTATTACAATCATCACCATCATTGATCTAGGGCATATTCCCTTCAATCTCCCACTTGCACTAGAGTCAGTCATATAGGTATCGAATACCCATTGCTCTTGTGTGCGCCTCATGCTTTGGTTGTGGAAGGGGCTTTGTCAACGAATCAGCCACATTTAGATCCGTGTGCACTTTGCTTATCTTCACATCACCTCTCTCAATGATTTCCCGAATTAGGTGGTATCGCCTGAGTATATGTTTGGATTTTTGGTGGGACCTAGGCTCCTTTGCTTGTGCAATGGCACCACTATTGTCACAATAGAGGTCCACCGACAGATGCACTAGCGACCACGCCCAACTCGTAAACAAATTTCTTGATCCAAACAAATTCCTTCCTTTGCCTTCAAGCTGCAATGTACTCGGCCTCCGCTGTGGAATCAGCCATCGCTTCTTGCTTGAACTTTTCCACCACCGCCCCACCATTGAGACAAAATACAAACCCGGATTGCGATCGCGAATCATCTTTGTCGGTTTGGAAGCTAGCATCGGCGTAACCCTTTACGACGAGCTCCTCCTCTCCTCCAAAGACCAAGAACATCTCTTTAGTCCTTCGTAAGTATTTAAGGATGTTCTTTACAGCCCACCAGTGACTATCACCAGGATTTGATTGGTACCGCCGTGACACTCAAAGCATATGACACATCTGGCGTGTACATAGCATGGCATACATGATGGATCCAATAGCTGAAGCATATGGGATCCGACACATTCTCTCTTGCTCATCAGGTGTCGAAGCACACTGAGTCTTGCTAAGACTTACACCATGTGACATGGGCAAGAAACCTTTCTTGGAATCATGCATGTTGAACCGTTTGATATCTTGTCAATGTAATGCACTCGCTCAATCCAATTAGCCTTTTTGATCTATCTCTATAGACCTTTACGCCCAAAATATATGCTGCATCTCCCAAGTCTTTCATCGAGAAACTCTTTCTCAGATAAGATTGTGCAGCATCTAACATCGGAGTATCATTTCCGATCAATAGTATGTCATCCACATACAAGACCAGAAATACAAGTGCGCTCCCACTAGCCTTCTTGTAAATACAAGGCTCTTCCTCATTTTTGATGAAGCCAAACTGTTTGATCACTTCATCAAAACGAAGGTTCCAACTCTGAGATGCTTGCTTCAGTCCATAAATGGACTTCCTAAGCTTGCATACCTTGCCAGCATTAGTAGGATCAACAAAACCCTCGGGATGTACCATGTACATGTCCTCGCTTAGGTTTCCATTTAGGAAAGCCATTTTGACATCCATTTGCCGAATCTCATAATCATGATATGCGGCAATTGCTAGCATGATCCGGATAGACTTTACCATAGCGACTGGCGAATAAGTTTCATCATAGTCCACACCATGAATTTGCTTATACCCTTTTGCCACCAATCGTGCCTTAAAAATGTGAACATTTCCATCGGCGTCTATCTTTTTCTTAAAGACCCATTTGTACTCAATAGTTTTTACACCATCAGGCAGATCAACCAAGTTCCAAACTTGATTATCATACATGGACTTTAACTCGGATCTCATGGCCTCTAGCCATTTCTCGTAGTCCGCCCACCATCGCTTCCTCATAGTCCTTGGGCTCGTCATTTTCCAATAATAACACATCGCGTTGCTCCGTCATGAGGAACATGAACCTCTCAGGAGCGCGGCTTGCCCGTGAGGACCTCCGTGGGGCTGGCGCCTCATCAACAGGTTCAACAATACGTTGCTCATCCTGCCGAGGACTAGCTGGAGCTGAAACATTTTCAGGTATTTCTCGAACTTCTTCGAGTTGCACCTTGCTCCCACTAGCTCTTTTGGAAAACTCATTCTCCAAAAAGACACCAGTCCGGGCGACAAACACTTTGCCTTCTTCCTGGTTATAAAAATAATACCCTTTGGTTTCCCTTGGGTACCCCACAAAGAAGCACTTATCCGACTTGGCATGGAGCTTATCAGACGTCATACGTTTTACATAAGCCTCACAGCCCCAAATTTTAAGATAAGACAAGTCGGGACGTTTCTCTTTCCATATCTCATATGGTGTCTTATCAACGGATTTTGATGGAACCCTATTTAGCATGAACGCAGCTGTTTCTAGAGCGTGTCCCCAAAATGATAATGGAAGATCGACTTGACTCATCATAGACCGTACCATGTCCAACAAAGTCCGGTTCCTCCGTTCGGATACCCCATTCCACTGTGGTGTACCGGGCGGAGTCAATTGCGGAACAATTCCACAACTCTTTAGATGATCACTAAACTCTTGGCTCAAATATTCACCTCCACGGTCAGACCGTAGAAATTTAATTTTCTTGCCCAAATGATTCTGTACTTCATTCTGAAACTCTTTGAACTTTTCAAAAGATTCAGACTTATGCCTCATTAGACAGATATAGCCATATCTACTAAAGTCATCGGTGAAAGTAATGAAGTATTGATAACCACCTCTGGCCATGGAGCTCATTGGTACACACACATCAGTATGCACGAGAGCCAACAACTCGCACATCCTCTCACTCGAACCAGTGAAGGGTGCCTTTGTCATCTTGCCAAGTAAACAAGACTTGCATGTTTCAAGAGATTCTAAATCTAATGAACCAAGAAGACCATCTTTATGAAGCTTCTCCATGCGTCTTTTATTTATATGGCCTAAACGACAATGCCATAAATAAGTGGAATCGGTATCATTTGTTTTGAGTCTTTTAGTATTAACATTATTTATAGAAGCATTACGAAAATCCAGCACATACAATCCATTCACCAATGGGCCAGTCACCATAGAGCAAGCCTTTGAAATAAATTGAACAATTCCTGTTCTTTATTACAAAATCATAACCATCTTCCTCTAAACAAGAAGAAGAGATAATGTTCTTACTCAAGGCAGGAATGTAATAACAATTATTCAATTCCAAAACTAAGCCAGAAGGTAATGACAAGGGATAGACGCCGACGGCCTTTGCAGTAACCATTGCTCCATTGCCGACGTGAATTTCCAACTCGCCAATCTTGCAATCTCTAGTCCTTCTTAACCCCTGCAATGATTTGCAAATGTGAATCATTGATCCGGTATCAAATACCCAAGACTCGGTAGGACAAGTTGCAAGATTAACTTCTATAACATTAATACCTGAAGTAGAAGGAACCTTTCCTTTCTTTTTGTCTTCCGTACTTAGGACAGCTTTCTCTTCCAAAGGCCCACTACCCTTGCAAAAGAGTGACATTTATCAGAAGCATTAGGGCCAACCTTTGGCCTTTCTCTAGGCTTTGATTTTGGGTCTTGGATCTTATCCTCACCATAACTTGTAACCTTGCGCTTCCTTTTCCTATCCTTTTGAATCATCATCACATGATTTGTGCCTTTCTTTACGCTCTCTTCCGCAGTTTTCAGCATTCCATGCAGTTCGGTCAGATTCTTCTCCAGGCTGTTCATATGATAATTCAAAATGAACGGCTCAAAGCTCACAGGGAGCGACTGGAGAATCACATCTGTGGCCAATTCATTCTGAAGGTGAAAACCGAGCTTCTCCAGGCTCTCAATGTAACCAATCAGCTTGATTACATGAGGACTAACAGGAGCACCCTCAGCCAGCTTGCACGCAAACAGTGCTTTAGATGTCGAATATCTTTCAGCCCTTGCTTGGTTCTCAAACATGCCCTTGAGACCTACAATCATAGTGTAGGCATCGGCGTGCTCATATTGCTTTTGGAGCTCAGAGTTCATCGTGGCAAGCATGAGACAGCTGACGTCTAGGGCATCGTTAGTGTGCTTCTCATAAGCACGCTTATCAGCGGCAGATGCATTTTCAGGCAATTCATCAGGATATGGACCGTCTAGAACATATTCCTTCTTTTCAGCCTTGAGAACAATTCTCAAGTTACGATACCAATCCATAAAATTCGTCCCAGAGAGTTTTTCCCTCTCCAGAATCGACCGCAAGTTAAAACCAGTGTTTGCATTAACAGCATTTGGTGCCATCCACAACATAAACAAGTAAAGTTTTAGCACTATGTTCACGTTAATCTCTTATTAAACAATTTCAATAAAAGATGTTTCCATTAAGATCACTTTCCCTCCGGCAATCTCCATGGAACAAGATCCATGGTCACTGCGGTTCGGGTAAGGACTTGTCAATACCGCTTGAACCCGCGACATAGGTAGGCAACACCTTGCCAATCACATCGTATGTGACTCTTGCTTGTTGGGGTGGCATCATATGCCCCGGCGCCCAACACTGATGCCCCGAAGTCCCAAATCCTATTTGGATGACTCCGTTAAGCAAACCAATACTATGCTTGTGAGTGCACGGGTTAGGCTACACTCACTCTATTGTACAAGTAAGAGGGTGGCGTTCCTGACTTGTCAAGACCTTATCCACCAACGTACAAGACAATAGACGCAGCTATTGAAAAAGGGCATCTTACTCTTAATTTTTCGAGGGAAACTATTCAATCAGGTTAACATATTTTAATTTATGGGCGCTATGCTAACTATCACGGCGGTCCCGCTATGGAAATTTAATCGAATTGATCTTATCAAGCCGATTCCGAGCCATCAGAATGCCTCAGTTTCCATAGGATCGATCTTCATCGATCCATCGCGCGAGGTTCCCTCTCAAGGGCGGCGACCACACCGATCTCGATCTGTTAGCTCGATCTGTTCGGCGCTTGCTACTACCCCGATGGTGTTACCAGCCGGTAGGGGTAATGCATGGCACGAATCTGAAACGAGCACGAACTAATCTTTTTGATCGTGTAGATCCACCAACTCATACCTCATATTTCCCCGAAACCGATTGATCTAATCAACCCGTGATAAAACACAACAGCACATCAACATGTGCGAGCGATCCAGATCCAAAACTACACATGATCGGCTCTGATACCACTGTTGGGGTAACCGGTAGGCTACGCGAGCATAAAATCAAAATTTCTACCAAGAACACCCAAGAGCACATGCAAGTAAAGGATCACAGATCGTTACCCTTGACGCGCAGATGCAGCGGAAGCAGATTCACGCGCGTTGAGGAAGTAGTCAATCACCTCCCAATCGGCACCGAGTGGTCGCCGATCTCCACCGAGTGGTCGCCGGGTGGTCGCCGAGTGCTCGCCGACTCTACCAAGTGTTCGCTGTCCAGCGCGTCCGTGAGCGGCAGCGCCTCTACTGGTATCCACACGTCCCGAGCAGGAACACCGTGCGGGGTGTGCTAGCACCTCGCCACACAGCTAGGGTTTCTAGAGAGCAGGAGGGACGCACGGCGGCTGAACGTGGTGAGGGTTCTCTCTCGTGCACTGTTCCTTGCCTCGCCTTTTATAGACACGCTAGTGGGCCGAAGCCCGCTAGGTTTCCATCTCCAACGCAGATCTCATCCACGCACAAAAACCCGTCAATCCTATTCCAACTCGTTAAGTGTGTGACCCGTTAGGTTCAGTGCAAGTCGGACATGAATCCAGAACATGCGATAAAACAGGGCTTACCTTACCATAATCAGGCATGTGACCAACCAGTTGGTGCCCAGCCATGGTGCCACATCGGATCGGTCCTTAGCTGACTCAGGCGGGACTACCACATTTGGGTCTCCTTACCCAAATGCCCCAATTCTCCCGCCCGGTCTCCAATTATACCTTTTTCCACAACATAACCATAAACAAACAGTTCCAGAGACTTGAATGTGTAAACCACAAGTAGTGGAACCATCCACTACTTGGCCCGAACCCGACTCCTAAGCATACTAAGCACGACACAATTAATACCCATAATCTAGCTCCAAGGGAGGTGTCTTCAAGTAACAATGAAAAGGGTACATGCAGCAAATAGGATCTAGCCTATCCCACACCTCAACTCCTAATGCAACACTTAACATCCAATAAGCAGTAAATTCACAAAAATAGATTTCACATAAGGTTCAAGATGCATAGGTGCTTGCCTTGTTCTTCTCCTTGCGGACCGACAGCAACTTGCCCCTCGGCAACTCCCTCAACCACGGCGGTATCACCCTCCGCGGTTTCGTTTTCTACACGAATCATATGCAACAATAAGATGCATGCAATGCAATGAAAACAACTAGAATGAAAACCCCCGACGAAACGATGCAACCGAACCAACGAACGTAACCGGACAGACCAGGTGAACCCGGACAGTCCGGGTATTTGGTCCGGACAGTCCGGATAACCCGGATACTCCGGACTGGGTGTCCGGACACTCCGGATTGCCCAGGACTAGGAAGACGGCGAGCAAGTGGAGGTTTTCCCCAAGTATTACGGCACCGCGAGGACCCGATCTATGACTTATTTACAACTTGCAAGCCGGGAGAAGTCCCGAGCTAGCTCAACCCACCAAGAAACGACGACATTTCACTAACCCAACCAAAACTAACTACAAGCCAAACAATGGCTTTTGCTACTACCCGATCTCTAACCTAAGCACCCTACATTCCCAAATCCAACCCCAAGAATCACCACACCTCAAAACCCTAGAACTCCAAGGTTCATTCCCAAACTCTCAAATCCAACCCTAAGTTCCAAACCCACCAAGGACGGCCTTAGAACCCAAGGAACCCACGAATCAACCCCCAAGAGAAAGACCTACCTCCAATGGAAGATGGAGGAGAAGCAACGCCGGGTGGAGGAAGGAGAACACCGGCGTGAGGAGGAGTTCCCCGGGATGGAGGAGCCGCCGGGAAGGTCACCGGCCGGTGGGGGCTCGCCGGAGTGGAGCTAGCGTGGAGGAGGAAGGTACACACTGGCGGGGAACCAAAGTGGGGAAAAGGAAATGAGGTGGGGAAGTCAAGAAACGGGACTTTTATTTCAACCCACGCACAATCCGGACTCTCCGGATGCTCAACCCGGAGACTCCGGGTTGGGGTCTTCGGTAGAATCAACCCGGACACTCCGGACATCTAGTCCGGAAACTCCGGGTTGGGGTGTTCGGTCAGCCCAATCCGGATACTCCGGACATTTCGTCCGGACATTCCGGGTTGTATCCGGACATTCCGGATGCTGATCCGGATACTCCGGATGTCCCAGAACTTTTGGAACTTGGGGCCTTGACAAATCCTCCCCCATTCAGGGAATCTCGCCCCGAGATTCAGAACAAACGCACACACGGGTTAGGACCCTAACGGACATGCTCTAAACCTTGGGAATTGTACGCCCGCACTTACATGGTATCGAAGAATTTAGGGTACTCGGTCTTTAGACGATCTTCGGGCTCCCAAGTAGCCTCATCCTCAGTATGATTACTCCACTGAATTTTATAGAACTTGAGAGTTCTCCGTCGAGTCTTGCGTTCCACTTCTTCCAAAACCCGAATTGGATGCTCTGAATAGGATAGATCCGGTTCAGGCGCAACTCCAAGGTCATCCACTTCTAGTGACTCAAAAGGAGTACGGAGACACTTCTTTAATTGTGAGACATGGAAGACATTGTGAACCATCTCGAGTGAGGGAGGTAGCTCCAGCTGATATGCAACCTGACACCGCTTCTCAAGGACTCGGAATGGCCCTATGTAACGAGGCGCCAGTTTCCCTTTGATTCCAAACCGACGAGTGCCTCGAAGAGGAGATACCTTCAGATAGACGAAGTCGCCAATATCGAAGGAGAGGGGTCTCCTACGGCGATCGGCATAGCTCTTCTGTCGCGACTGTGCTACCCTCAGGTTCTCTCGAATGACCCTCACTTTTTCGTCTGCCTCCACGACCAATTCAGGCCCATGGAGTGATCGTTCCCCACTCTCGGACCAATTGAGAGGTGCTCTGCAGCTACGACCATAAAGTGCCTCAAAAGGGGACATTTGAATGCTGGTCTGATAGCTATTGTTGTAGCAAATTCAGCATAGGGGAGACATTCTTCCCATTTCTTCCCGTGAAGACAAAGACACACGCCCTTAGCATATCCTTGAGGATCTGATTAACCCTCTCGGTCTGCCCATCGATCCTGGGGGTGGTATCTTTGGTGTAGAGTAGTTTCGTGCCCGATGCTCCATGCACTCTTCCGGCCTGGGAGACAAAGCGTGAGCCCCGATCTGAAACTATCCGCTGGCACTCCATGAAGACACACAATTCGAGATATGTACAGCTCGCATATCTCGTGGCTCGATAGGTGGTGCGAACGGCTAGGAAATGTGCAGACTTTGTTAACCGGCCGACAATCACCCATATCGAGTCATGACTCGAAGAAGTCAGAGGCAGGCCGGTAATGAAGTCCATGCTGATGTCTTCCCACTTCCAACTCGGAATGGGTAGCGGCTGAAGAGTACCAGCTGGCTTAAAGTGTTCAGCCTTCACACGCTTACAGACATCGCACTCAGCCACGTAACGAGCAATCTCGCGCTTCATGCGAGTCCACCAGAATTGCCGCTTCAGGTCTTGGTACATTTTGTTGCTGCCTGGATGGATTGTGAGCAACGAGTTATGGGCTTCATCAAGGACTGCCCGCTTCAACTCTTGGGTATCCGGGACAACTATGCGCTGGCCGAACCACAAGGTTCCTTGCTCATCCAGGCGAAAACCAGGGGCCTGACCAGAACTCAAGCTATTACGAATGTTGGTGACACCCGCATCCCTGCCTTGTGCTTCTCGAATCTGACCAAGCAATGTGGACTTCAACTCCACGTTAGTCAGGAAACCTTCTTCCACCATTTCCAGGTTGAGCTTCTGGAACTCAGCACAAAGGGTGGCGCTCCGTGGTGGAAGAGTGAGGCAATTGCATTGTACCTTGCAGCTCAATGCATCAGCCACCACATTAGCCTTTCCCGGGTGATAGTGCACCTCCAGATGGTAATCTTTGATCAGCTCAAGCCATCTCCGCTGCCTCATATTCAAATCTGCCTGAATGAAGATGTACTTGAGGCTTTTGTGATCGGTGTAGATATGGCACTTGTTCCCCAGGAGATAGTGGCGCCAAATCTTCAAAGCATGGACCACTGCTGCAAGCTCCAGATCATGGGTGGGTGTCGGCGTATTTTACGCCAGGGTACCCACTCCCCCGCAATGAATAAATACGGTCGCCAGGCGGGCAGGCCGCGTCCGGGCCCACCGCCACGGCGAGCGAGACCCGGCCCGGTGCCCGGTGGGATTGTGGCGATCAGGCCACACCACTGGGCGCCCAGCAAGGTGGTCGCCCAGTGGACAGGTGGCGATCAGGCCGCACCACTGGGCGCCCAGCAAGGTGGTCGCCCAGTGGACAGGTGGCGATCAGGCCGCACCACTGGGCGCCCAGCAAGGTGGTCGCCCAGCGGACAGGTGGCAATCAGGCCGCACCACTGGGCGCCCAGCAAGGTGGTCGCCCAGTGGACACGTGGCGTCTGAGCCACTCCCAGTGCTCACCCGGCCAGGCCCGGGTCAAGGACATTTAATGCGGGTAGTGCGCATTAAATGCAAAGCATGAAGGCTGCAGTATGGTGGCGCGCCTTCCCCAGGTGTGCATTAATTACGGGAGACGTCACGACTACACCTCACCCCATGACGGAACGGGTGGCGTTGGTGGACATGGGGCCCGAGGCGGGATTGTGACGGCTGCGGCAGACATTAATGGGATGTAAGAACAGTGACGGGCGCATTTAACGCGCCCGAGGCAGTGTAATAAGTACGCCTTACCGTGTAAGTCTCCCAGACGCCCCCGCCGGCCCAAGTATAAAAGGGAACTTGGGTGCATGGGAGAAGGGGTTGGATCCTTTGGCAGTAGGTTTTCGTTTCTCCAAGTAAGAACACAAGCAATACCAAGGAAAGCAGGACTAGGGCTATTACTCTCCGGAGGGCCTGAACTTGGGTAAAACTTCTTGCGTCCCCCCGTTGGCCTGAGCCTCTCGGTACTCCGATCGCCTCCGTCTTCCATTCTCAGGCGATTGCCCCGAAAGCCCCCCGTCAGAACCTCATAAGCACCCGTCTCGGAGGTGCCTGTTGGCTAGTACGCCAACAGTGGCGCGCCAGGTAGGGGCTATTGGTGGTTAGATCGCCCCCTTCCTTCCGCTTCAGGTGAGAGGCTCAGGAGAAGTAGGGGCGTTTGTCTTCATGGCGGATTCGCACTCCAAGCGTAGCAATCTGCCCGAAGAAAGCGGCACCCGTAGCCGGTCCAGGCATTCGGGGAGGGAGCCGGCTATCCCGGGTCCCTCCGCCGCAGGAGAGGCGCGCGTGACTCCCATGCCTGGGGGTCAGCCTGTCCAGCGGCGCTTGGCGCTGGGGGATGACACTCCCGCGCGAAGCCTTCATGCGGCCCGGCTTCTTCTCGATCATCCCCCAGTAGCGCTGGGGGGAAACACCCCAGCCACTCCGTGGCTGCGGGATATCGTCCACCTGGTGGACGTCGCACAACAGCAAGTTGAAGCGGCGACCCAGCCGGGGGCTTCCGGCGCATGGCGGCAGGGAACGCGCGCGCCTGACGTGCCAGGTTCCAGCCACCACACGACGACCCCTCCCGGTGTCAAGGGTCGGGACAAGGGGAAGGGAGTCCTGGTTGCAACCCCCTCTGTAACGGGGGGACGGGCGCGTGACTCCGCTTCTTCCCGCGGTCCCCCCGAATCAAGGGGGAACCGCGAAGACCTTCGATCGCGCCTTGACGAGAGGCGGCGTCAGCGCGACGGTGACCTGCGTCGTGTCCTCCGCGAACGTCGCGAGGGCGCAAGGCAGGGGGCTCCTCCCTCGGACTCTGGGGAGAGCGCAGGGTCGCACTCCTCATCCTCTCCTCAGGATCGAGGGGCTGGCGAACGACGCTTCTCCCCCTACAACGTTGGATGCCAGGCGTTCTCTCTCCGCCTTCGGCAAGCTACATGGCCGGAGAGATTCCGCCCCACCTCCATCGAGAAGTATGACGGTACCACCAACCCGGAGGAGTTCCTGCAAATCTACACCACGGTGGTGCGTGCGGCGGGAGGGTCCGAAAAGGTCATGGCCAACTACCTCCCGACGTCACTGACGAGCTCTGCCCGGTCTTGGCTACTTAACCTCCTGTGAGGCTCTGTGCGCTCGTGGGAGGAGCTGTGCGACATTTTTGTCACCAACTTTCAGGGCTCCTACGCTCAACCAGGCGTGGAGGATGACCTCCACGCTCTGGAGCAGGTAGAAGGGGAGTCCCTGAGAGAGTTCATCCGGCGGTTCAGCCACTGCCGCAACACGATCCCCCGGATCTCTGAACAGTCGGTGATTATTGCTTTCTGGAGGGGGGTCCGAGACCAGAAGATGCGGGAAAAGATGGCTACGCGCGTCATCTCAACCACGTCTGAGTTGTTCTCCCTGGCTCACAAGTGCGCCAGGCGGCTCTTCGAAAGTGCGCGACGAGACCTTCGACTCGGCGACGCGGCACCTCAAGTCCTCCGACCGCAAGAAGAAAAGAAAAAGCGGAGGGAGGCAGCCGCTAGGGGAGGTCCCGTCGCCGAGCCGGAACCCAAATCTCGGCGTCATGATGATCAGGACCGACGGGACGAGCGCCGGGATAGGCGCGGCGACCGCAGGGACCGTCGCTCGCCCCGCCGCGAAAACGATGGCGGCAAGCCCTATTGCCCCATCCATCGAACAAGTGGACACGACTTGGAGGACTGCCAAGTTGTGTCCAAGCTGGTCGACAGGCGACTCAAGAAGCGCCGCGAGAAAGATCACGAAGACGAAGACGACGAGGATGCGGCTCCGCTAGCCTTCCAGCAGGCGGAGCGCACGGTGGCGTTCATACACGGTGGCTCCGCCACCTACTCATCGAACTCGCAGTACAAGCGGGATCTGAGGCAGGTGTGTGCCACCACGTCATCCTCCGGGGCGGGCCGGCCGCTGAAGTGGTCGGAGCAGCCGATCACTTTCAGTCGGGCCGACCACCCGGAGAACACCTCCGGCCCTGGCCATCTCCCGATCGTGGTGTCTCCCACGGTCCGCAATGCGAAGCTGGGGCGGGTCCTGGTTGATGGAGGCAGTGCCATCAACCTGCTGTCCGTTGGGGCGTACCAGGCGCTCCAAATCCCGTACGAAGAACTGCGTCCGGCCCCGCTCTTTTACGGAGTTGCCCCCGGGGTGGGCCTCTTACCCCTGGGACAAGTCCGGTTGCCGGTTACGTTCGGAAGTTCGGAGAACTTCCGAACGGAGCTGGTAGATTTCGAGGTCGCTGATTTCGACCTCCCCTACAATGCCTTGCTCGGCCGCCCGGCCCTGGTCAAGTTCATGGCAGTGGCCCATTACGCCTACATGCTGGTGAAAATCCCAGGGCCTGGGGGTCCACCACGATGAAGGTGGATAGACTGGAAGCCCTGCGCCTCAGCAAGCAGCTGCAGGATCTGGCCGGCACCACCTGCTCGGCGCGCGACAAGGACGACAACCCGGGCTCCCCCTCGGCCAAGACCCGCGCTCCACCCAGGCCCTCGGGCGAGGCGAAGGCGGTCCCCGTGGGCGAGGATGGCTCGGGCAAGGTCGTCAAGATCGGCACCGACCTCAGCGCCAAATAGGAAGACGCGCTCGTCACCTTCCTCCGGTCTAACCTGGATGTGTTCGCCTGGGAACCATCAGAAATGACCGGGGTCCCTAGGGAGGTGATCGAGCACCGATTGGCAACGCTCCCTGGAGCGCACCCGGTTTGGCAAAAGATCCGACGGCAGGCGCCAGAGCGACAGGATGCCGTTCGGGACGAGGTGGGGAAGCTTTTGTCTGCCAAGATTGTGCGGGAGGCCACCTATCCGGAGTGGCTGGCCAACCCCGTGCTCGTGAGGAAGTCCAACGGAAAGTGGCGAATGTGCATCGACTTCACCGACCTCAACAAAGCCTGCCCCAAGGACCCGTACCCCTTGCCGCGGATAGACATCGTCGTCGACTCCTGGCGAGGGTGCGAGCTCAGGCTTCCTCGACGCCTACTCCGGTTATCACCAGATCAGTATGGCGCAGGAAGACGAAGAGAAGACCGCCTTTGTGACTCCCCTCGGTGTATATTGCTACGTCAAGATGCCCTTCGGGCTGAAAAACGCTGGTGCCACCTATCAGCGGGCCATGCACATTGTGTTTCGGCCCCAAATAGGGAGGAACCTCGAAGTGTATGTTGATGATCTGGTCGTAAAAACAAAGAAGGCCGATGAGCTTGTACAGGACCTTGAAGAGACCTTCTCTCGCCTCAGAAACTACTGTCTGAAGTTGAATCCCAAGAAGTGCGTGTTTGGTGTCTCATCCGGAAAGCTGCTCGGTTTCCTGGTCTCCAGCCATGGAATCTAAGTCAACCCGGAGAAAATAGAAGCAATCGAGCGGATGCAACCGCCTACCCAGCTTAAACAACTGCAATGCTTGACTGGCCGGCTAGCCTCCCTGGGCCGGTTCATATCCCGGCTCGGGGAGAAAAGTCTGCCGCTGTTCAAGCTGTTGAAGAAGACCAACTCATTTGAATGGACCCCAGAAGCCCAGCAAGCATTTGAAGATCTGAAGAAGTACCTCTCTTCCCCCCTAGTGCTGGTCGCCCCTGAGCCGGGCGAGCCGTTACTGCTGTATGTGGCGGCTAGCCCCTCTGTAGTGAGCGCGGCGCGGGTGGCGGAACGGGAAGGTGTCCAACGGCCGGTCTACTACATCAGCAAAATGCTCCACGACGTGGAGACAAGGTACCCTCAGGCTCAGAAGATGGTCTATGCTGTGGTGGTAGCATCGAGAAAGTTGCGGCACTATTTTCAAGGGAGGGAAATCAAGGTGGTCTCCTCATATCCCCTGCGTGAAATCCTCCACAACCGAGAAGCAGAGGGCCGCATCGCAAAATGGTCCGTCGAGCTGGGGGAGTTCGGGGTCAAGTTCGCTCCTCGTACCGCAATAAAGAGTCAAAGGCTAGCGGACTTCGTCGTCGAGTGGACCCCGGCCGAGTCCGGAGCCGCCACAGCTCCCGCGCCCTCCCCTGGACGCTTTCTTCGATGGATCATTCAGGCTGGAAGGCGCGGGGGCTGGGGTCCTCCTGGTCTCCCCGACTGGGGACCTCCTCAAGTACGTGGTCGTCCTCGACTTCAAGGCTACCAACAATGTCGCCGAATACGAGGGCTTGCTGGCTGGGCTCCGGGCCACCGCAGCCATCGGTGTCCGGCGCCTGCAAGTAAAGGGCGATTCCCTACTGGTCGTCAATCAAGCGAGGAAAGATTTCTCCTATCCTGACCCCATCATGGCGGCGTACCTGGCGGAGGTCAGGAAATTGGAGCGGCACTTCGAAGGATTGGGATATACTCACATCCCACGGCGCGACAACCATCTGGCAGACGAGCTCGCCCAGCTCGCCTCGACCAGATCTCCTGTACCGGTCAGGGTCTTCGAAGAAAGGCTTCCGCGACCGTCCATCGCAGCCCCCATTTCTGGTGAGGACGATGGTGATGCCGCTTCAGCCCTCGCCTCTGGAGGAAAAGCGGTTCCGGTAGAAACGCCCGGCCAAAGCGGAGATGCCAGACGACCACCTGCGTGGTCGCCAGATGACCGGGAAGGCACATGGATGGATCCGATCCTGGCCTACCTACGGGATCAAGTGTGCCCGACGATGATGCGTCGGCGAAGAAGGTAGCACGAAGGCCAAGTGCTATACCCTGGTGGGCGGGGACTGTCTGGCCGGGTAAGAACGGAATTCTTCGAAGTGCATCACTTCGGGAAGAGGGGAGCAGTTTGCTCTCGGATATCCATGGAGGCGTGTGCGGGAGCCATGTGTCCGGACGAACGATGGCGGGAAAAGCTTTCCGTCAAGGGTTCTATTGGCCAACCGCCCTCCAGGATGCTTGCGAGCTGGTGAGGAAATGTGAAGCGTGCCAGTTCCACGCCAAGCAGATCCACCAACTAGCCCAGGCCCTGCAAACTATCCCGCTCTCTTGGCCCTTCGCGGTCTGGGGGCTGGATATCCTGGGCCCGTTCCCGCGGGCCACAGGGGGCTACACCCACCTGTTCGTCGCCATCGACAAGTTCACCAAGTGGGTAGAAGCCGAGGCAGTAAGATCCATCACCGCCGCAGCTGCAGTCAAGTTCATGCAAGGGATTTTCGCCCGCTTTGGGGTCGCCAACCGCATCATCACCGACAACGGCACGCAGTTCACTAGCGCGGCCTTCTTGGACTTCTGCGAAGAGATGGGCACAAAGGTCTGCTTTGCCTCGGTCGCCCACCCCAAGAGCAACGGCCAGGTCGAGCGGGCCAACGCGCTGGTGCTAAAGGGCCTCAAGACCCGGGCGTTTGACCGACTCCATAAGCGTGGCGCCCGGTGGACCGAAGAGCTCCCGGCTGTGTTGTGGTCACTTCGGACCACCCCTAGCCGGGCTACCGGGGAAACCCCTTTCTTCCTGGTCTATGGCGCAGAAGCTGTTCTCCCTTTGGAACTAGAACTGGGGTCACCCCGCATTACTGCATTTATGGAAGAAGACCAGGAGGAGCTGCGCTGAGACGACGTCAACCTCTTGGAAGAGGCGCGGGATCGAGCGGCTTTGCATGCTGCAAAGTACCAGCAAAGTCTCAGGCGGTACCACGCCTCCCGGGTCAATGAGAGAACACTGGCAGTGGGCGACCTGGTCTTGCGAAGAATCCAGTCGCATGCCGGGTCGCATAAACTATCTCCCCAGTGGGAGGGACCCTTCAAAGTGGTCTCGGTCTCTCGTCCCGGGGCGGTCAAGCTGGCCACTGAAGACGACGAGGAGCTAGCGAACTCCCAGAACATAGAAAATCTGCGCAAGTTCTACCCTTGATCGGTTGTAAGTCCCGGGCTCCGTTCCCCGACCGGACGGAGTGTGTCTTCCTCTCCACCGCTGGTCGGGGGAGGCACTCTGTTTGAAATTAAATCTTCACTTTCTTTATCCGAAATATTTGTTCTTTCTACCCTCTTTTCGGTCTTTTGCCCACTGCTGGGCAGCGCCAGGACACTTGCCCCTGGTACCCTGCCGCCTTGCAAAAGCCCAGTAGCAAAGGCGGAATCGCTAAGTGAGAGCGGCGTGCAGGAGTGGGCGGTTGGACGGCTGGTTCAGCACGACCCCCAGCACGGCCATGACACTCCGGGTGTCCCCGTGGGGGTCGGCGACTTGAGCACCATTGCCAAAAACCCAAGGTCCTGCCACGACTCACTAAGTGTTCGTTCCCTAGAGGCTATCTGGGAGGCAAATTTTGCTAAGGCGAGGGGTTTGAGGGCCGAGGTCCCACAGCGCAAGACTTTAAGTCTTTAAGCGATTATGTGCTTGTTCGTGCGGAACCGGAAAAGATTACCGGTGAAAGCGAATTTTTAAAGCAACTTAGCAGGGAGCTTACACTTTTGCTCCATTCGAAATGATTAATGTCTAAAGTTTTGCAGACAAAGGCCAAAAGAAAAAAAAAACTACACTACTGGCGGAGCTGGGGGATCTTCCTCATCTTCCGCTGCCGCCACAGCAGCCGCCACGTCCTCCTCGACCGGGCCAACGTCCAGTTGCTTCGCCACGTCTTCTGCTGCCGCCTCCACCTGGGGGTTCTCCATCGCCAACTGTGCGGCAACCTGCTCAGAGGCGTCGTGGACCCGCTCCTCCGCCTATGCCCAGTCACCCTCAGCCCCCCGGATGGCAACTGTGGGGTCGAAATTGGCGTCATGGCTGGCGTAGCAGGCCAGCACGTACTTCGCCGTGGCCGCCACAACTGTGCGCCCCTCTTGGACGGACCGGGCGGTGAGGGCGGCAGGCAAGTGCGTGAGGAAGTCCGCGGTTCGGCAGAGGCAGAAGGCGTAATGCTACGGCCTTTCCTCCTTGGTCACCGCCCAGCCCAGCCGAGCAAGGCCGCCACCGTCCCTGGCGTCGTGCCGCAGCATCCTCAAGGTGTCCTCGTCCGACCGGACCCAATTCACCCTCTCCGCCTCCAACTCCGCGGAGAGCTCGTCGGCGCGGCGGGCGCTTTGCTCCCACTGCTCTCGCTCCCGCCGCAGTTCCAGCTCCAGCCCCGTCCCCCGCTCGCGCAAGTCCTCCACCTCCTTGCGGAGGCGGTTGACTTCGACTGCTGCCTCTGCCAGCCGCTCCCTGCTTGTCGCCAGACGGCTGCTCGCATTGGAGTAGAGCTCGCCGAGAGCCGCCAGCAAAGCGTCTGCGTCGGCAGAAGGAACAGAGGCGGTGGGGGGCTCCGGGGTGGGCACGGGGCCGAGCGGGCCTGGGTCCTGAACGACGGCTGCAGCATCGACCGCTTGAGGGTCGCCTCCCTCCCCTTGCTCGACCAGGGGCTCGGCGACCCCGGCCGGCACAACCTCCGTAGCCGCAGCGCCCTGGTCACCCCCGGCTTGGGCGGCGGGGGCATCCGAAGCGAGAGTCCTGGGGGTAGGAAAGGAACGAGGGTAAGACACTACCTGAAGAGACTAACTTTCATATCGCATGTGCGTTTCCAGATGAATACCTAGGTGATGGCCTCGGGAATCGGGGCACACTCGGAGCGAGAACCGGCCCCGGCGGCCTGCGGACCGGCGCCGGCGGTGGAGGAAGAACCGCCGCTGCTGGCGGCGGCAGCGGAGGAGCCGGCGGCGGCGGCCGTTGCCCCATCATCGGAGCCGGAGGAAGAACCGCCGCTGCTGGCGGCGGCAGCGGAGGAGCCGGCGGCGGCGGCCGTTGCCCCGTCATCGGAGCCGGCGGAAGAACCGCCGCTGCTAGCGGCGGCGGCGGAGGAGGCGGAGGCGGCGGCCGTAGCGTTGTCGTCGAAACCGGTGGCGGCGGCCGTTGCCCCGTCATCGGAGCCGGCGGAGGCGGAAGAAGAGTCGGCGCCGGAAGGTCCTCTGTCGCCACCACAACAGGAGCGAGGGAGGACGAGGTCCCGCCGGTCGATGAACCTCCCGCCGCCATTGCGGAGCCTACCGTCGCAACCGAAGAAGTCCCCCCGGCCGCCGTGGAAGATCCCGCCCCGGCCGGTCCTAGGAGGCGAGGCCTCTGGGAAGGCCCGTCGGTGCCATCGTCATCATCCGGGCGCCTACGTCTCCCCTGACCCCCGTCAGGCGGAGGGTCCCGAATTGTCAGGGGCGCCCGGCGTATCACAACAGGTGTGCCCATGGCGTCCATCGACGGCATGGCGCGGATTATCGCCGCACGATCCCGTGGTGATAACCGGCAAAGCGGGACCGCGCCCTCCGGGAACGGGGGGACGGGACCAAGGAAACCCAGTTGCGCCATCCACCTGTCTATCCTGTCAGCAGCCAAGTTCCGTACGGCGGCACAAAGGGAAAGGAAACCCCGGAAGCGAGAACGCAGTCGGACCAAGTCGATTGAGAAAAAGAGAGAAGGAAAGGAAGGAAGGGGATGGTCACCTCCAGTAATGCTCCGGGTCCCATCATCCTGGCCCATGTACAGCCAGGCCGGGCAAACACGGCGACGCAGAGGGCACAGCCTCCGGGAGATGAAGTCCTGGATAACCATAGGCCCCGTCCAGCCCCGTCCATGAGATGGTCGACGCGGGCTAGCATTGCCGAGAGCTCCGGTGTCTCGGTCACTTGGGCCCCCGATCGGAGTTGCTAATCACGGCCGGACGGGAGGTCCAGCACCTCAATGCCGCTGTCGTCCTCAACGTACAGCCACTCTTCGCACCAATTCCTCCAGCTGGATCGGCAATCCAGTGGAATGTAGTGCGATACAGTCCCGTCTCGGAGCCGCAGGTGGCAGCTCCCGGTGACGGGCGAATTGCCGCCCGCGGCACGAAGAGTGTAGAAGAAGCGGAACAGAAGGAGGTTAGGGAGCACTCCTACGAACATCTCGCAGAAGTGAGCGAAGGCAGAAAGAAGGATGACGGAATTGGGAGGAAGGTGGATGTGGTGAATGGCGTAGAAATTAAGAACAGAAAGATAAAAATCAGAAACTGGCGGCAGCAGGCCGGCGAGAAGTTGCCATCCAAAGAAGATCACCTCCCCGCGCCGGCAATGGGGCTCGACAGTCCCCGGGCGGACGCGGAGGGCGCCTGCAGTAATATTCCGGGAGAGACTGGAGGCAAGCTCCGCCTCGACGGACGAGGAAGGGAGGACTGGAGCCATCAAGCACAGCCGAGTGCTGGAAGCGCGTCGAAGAAGAAGCAGGAAGAAGCAGTCGGGAGGTGGAAGAACCGCTCCCCCTCGGTCAGCCTCTTATAGGGCAACAAAGGAAGGCTCGGCGGGAAAACCGAAAGAAGCGCGGTTCGAGCAAAGGGAGTTCAAGAGCCCCATAAAGAGGGCGCGCCCCGAGGGCCGTGCGACGGTTTCGAAAGCGGGAATAACTGCACAAACCGCCTTGGAAACCGGAGGAGACAAAAAACCTCTTAAGGCTGCGGGGCTTGTGGGCTTTTTATGGTCCCACTCAGGACGTTTAAGAAAGGAGTGGAAGACCAAAAAGCGCTCCTGGGTGGGCCCGGGGGCTACTGTCGGCGTATTTTACGCCAGGGTACCCACTCCCTCGCAATGAATAAATACGGTCGCCAAAGTGGGCAGGCGTCGCCCGCCCACCGCCACGGCCGGTAGACCCTCACCGGGTGCCCGGTGGGCAGTGGCGTCAAAGCCGCACCACTGGGCGCCCAGCAAGGTGGTCGCCCAGTGGACAGGTGGCGATCAGGCCGCACCACTGGGCGCCCAGCAAGGTGGTCGCCCAGTGGACAGGTGGCGATCAGGCCGCACCACTGGGCGCCCAGCAAGGTGGTCGCCCAGTGGACACGTGGCGTGCAGGCCACTCCCCTGGCGCTCACCCCCGGCCACGCCCGGGTCAAGGACATTTAATGCGGGTAGTGCGCATTAAATGCAAAGCGTGAAGGCTGCAGTATGGCGGCGCGCCTTCCCCAGGTGTGCATTAATTACGGGAGACGTCACGACTACACCTCACCCCATGACGGAACGGGCGGCGTTGGTGGACATGGGGCCCGAGGCGGGATTGTGACGGCTGCGGCAGACATTAATGGGATGTAAGAACAGTGACGGGCGCATTTAACGCGCCCGAGGCAGTGTAATAAGTACGCCTTACCGTGTAAGTCTCCCAGACGCCCCCACCGGCCCAAGTATAAAAGGGAACTGGGGTGCATGGGAGAAGGGGTTGGATCCTTTGGCAGTAGGTTTTCGTTTCTCCATGTAAGAACACAAGCAATACCAAGGAAAGCAGGACTAGGGCTATTACTCTCCGGAGGGCCTAAACCTGGGTAAAACTTCTTGCGTCCCCTCGTTGGCCTGAGCCTCTCGGTACTCCGGTCGCCTCCGTCTTCCATTCTCAGGCGATTGCCCCGAAAGCCCCCCGTCAGAACCTCATAAGCACCCGTCTCGGAGGTGCCTGTTGGCTAGTACGCCGACAGTGGGGTAGTGCTCCTCATGACGTTTCAGCTGCCGAGATGCATAAGTGACAACTCAGCTGTCCTGCATAAGCACGCAGCCAAGTCCGATGCCAGATGCATCGCAATACACATCAAACGGCTTGTGAATGTCGGGCTGGGTGAGGACTGGAGCTGTAGTGAGGCGCTGCTTCAGAGTCTGGAATGCCTGCTCACAGCCCATGGACCACTTGAACTCAGTGCCCTTCTTCAACAACTCTGTCATGGGCTTGGCTATCTTGGAGAAGTCCCGAATGAAACGGCGGTAATAGCCAGCCAACCCAAGGAAACTGCGAATCTCCGTGACAGACTTGGGTTGTTCCCACTTGAGCACATCCTGCACTTTGCTGGGGTCCACGGCTATGCCTTGCTCGGAAAGAACGTGTCCCAAGAACGACACCTCCTTCAGCCAGAACTCACACTTGCTGAACTTCGCATACAAGCGGTGTTCCCGGAGTCTTCCGAGAACGACATGAAGGTGCTTGGCATGATCTTCCTCGTTGGCTGAATAGACGAGGATGTCATCGATGAAGATGACGACAAAGGAATCCAGCTCTTCCATGAAGATGGAGTTCATGAGGTACATGAAATACGCCGGCGCGTTCGTCAAACCGAACGATATAACGGTGTACTCATACAACCCATACCGGGTGGAGAAAGCAGTCTTCGGGATATCCTCAGCCCGGATTTTAATCTGATGGTACCCGAGCCTTAGATCAATCTTGGAGAATACCCGTGCACCAGTAAGCTGATCGAATAGGAGATCAATCCGAGGCGTAGGGTACTTGTTCTTGACAAAGGATAAAGATTCAAGGGGCGGTAATCCACGCAGAGGCGCAGAGAACCGTCCTTCTTGGTCACGAAGAGAGCCGAGCAACCCCAAGGTGAGGAGCTCGGGCGAATGAAGCCCTTGTCCATCAACTCCTTCAATTGAGTCTTCAGTTCAGTCAATTCATTGGGCGGCATTCGATACGGCCGCTTGGAGACTGGAGCGATCCCAGGCTGCAGCTCCACTACAAACTCAATGTCCCGATCAGGTGGCATCCCTGGCAGTTCCGCTGGGAACACATCGGGGTACTTTGACACCACAGGGACAGTATCTAGTGTCTCGACTTCGGCGCCATTCAAGGAGCAAAGTGTGGCCTTGTCCTCGTCGAAGAGTAAGGTCAACCGGCTGCCCTTCAGTCCCCTGAGTGAGACTGAGCGGCGAGAACAATCGATGATGGCCTGCCGCGGCGTGAGCCAGTTCATACCCAAAATGACATCTAGTCCACACAATTCAAGGAGCAGCAGGTTGGCAAGGAAAGGAATCCCCTGAATCAGCACTAACGCCTTCAGAACAGCTTGGTTGGTTACCATCTCTGAACCGATTGCCTTATTGAGAAAAGAGGTACCACTGCTACTCACACTCATCTGGTGTTGCAAGGCAAAGTCTTTGCTAATGAAAGAGTGCGATGCCCACAAGTCAAATAGAACCCTAGCGGTGTAGCCATTGATAAACAACATACCTGCCAGAACCGTGCCACCCTCAGGTATCGCCTCGGTGTCGACGTAGCGGACGTGACCCAGGTGCTGCACTGGAGGTGGAGGTAGTGCTGAGGTGCCCGAAGGTCGAGGAGCCGCTGCAGTACTGCCCCTTCTTGGGAAGGGACAATCTCTGATGAAATGTCCAGCCCGCCCGCAATTGTAGCACGGGCCCGGGCCAGAACCTGTCAACACTCGCACTCCCGACTGTGGCTGGGGAGGACGAGGAGCAGTGATAGGAGGACGAACCACTCCAGCCGGCAGGGGAGGCGCAGGGACAGGGGCCCTCGGGGGTGGAAAGGCGACTCGGGCCCGCTGTGAATCGGCCGCCACGAGTATTGCACTGCCCTCTTCCGCTTCTTCTCCTCTTGATGACTCTTCATCTTGTGTTCCACAGTGATCGCCCGACTCACCAAAGCATTGAAGTCGGGGAAATCACACACAGAGAGTCGGTCTTGCATCTTCGCCGTCAACCCACTCATGAAACAGTTCTGCTTCTTCTCCTCAGTATCAACCTCCTCCGGCGCATACTGAGCCAGGTAGTTGAACTCTCGTGAATAGTCCACCACAGTCTTGCTCAGCTGTCGAAGCGCAAGGAACTACTGCTTCTTGATGTCCATTAGGCCCTTGGGAATATGATAGGCCCGGAAAGCCTCCCGGAACTCTGCCCAAGTAACCTGATGCCCCACTGGCTGCATCACCAGGAAATTGGCCCACCATGCTCCAGCAGGGCCTTGCAGCTGCTGCGCTGCGTAGGGAGCCTTCTGAAGATCCCCGCACTGGATAAGAGCGAACTTCTGCTCCATCGTGCATAGCCAGTCGTCTGCCTCCAAGGGATCACTGGCCCGGGAGAATACTGGCGGCTGAGTGTGGAGGAAGTCCAAATAGCCATTTGGGCGGGCTCGCCCTTCACCGCGGCCACCCGGAGCAGCCTGATTCTGGACCAGCATCTCCAGAATCCGGTTGGTAGTCTCCTGGTTCCTCTCTGACCGCAGCAGGATATCCAGTACATTGGGAGGAGGAGGCGGATCGCCATGGCTAGGCTGCGATCGCCCAGCGCCGTCATCATCACCTCCCAAACCACCGCGGGTCCTCATTCTGTTATCAACAAAATACAGATGACAAGAGTTAGACACCACGGGAAGGATAAGCCTTAGATTCGCTAAACCCGTGAACCACTCCCAAGTCAGACTGTAGCACTCCACGCTGGACTTCAACGAGTCCAACACGCTAAAACAACACAATTCATGATGCGAGATGACATGCACATGCATGAGATGATACGACATGCACGATTCCAACGCAACTCACATTCTCCCCTATAACCTAGGGCGGGGATAAATATTACTTCCGACCTAATGCATTATGACAGTCCTAACCAATTCCTAACTGGTTGTCAAGTTGGGGTCCGTCTTTGTGCGCCTTGCTCTGATACCAGCCCTGAGAGGAGCCGCCCAGATCGTCCTCGAGTTGTTGGATGAACAGTTGCTCCCGCCGGATTTGGATCCTAGCCACGCATCACCGGAGGTGATCTCGAAGCTAATACCCAAGCCCAATCGAGACGACTCTACAAACATCCAAACGACTCAACAACAACCATGGTATTCCCTCGGTATGCGATCCGAAACTCGCCCAGGATCCCCACATACCGGTTCCCAATGCCACATCAACATTCAATTCGCACAAAGGGGCATCGAGCCCCCAAACTCACTACCAGAGACGCAAAAACGCGGAAGCAAACGAACACACCACATGGCACAAAGAGGACCAACAACAACAACCAACAAAAACGACCAAGCGAAAAGCAGACGATTTCCATTACAGGAATAAAAGTGTGATTATACAACAAAAGTATTACCAACTATCCTACACAACAAAAGCAAAACACCCCGGGAGTGTCATGCCCTAACACTTCCGAGCGCACACGCGATAATCGCGGCCTCTACTCGGTGCCCCGCCCGGTCACCGATAGGCAGTAGGGCAAAACTCACACCCCGCTGGATCCTCACCTGCAAAACCATGAAAGTAGAAGCCTGAGTACAAAAGGTACTCGCAAGTCTTACCCGTGGTCCATATATGACCGACTCCAAAGATTATGCATTTGGATGTAGCAAGGAATAAGCTGAAAGTAGAACAGTTGCGAAATGCTTAACATTTGTTGTTTAGTTACTTAAACTACTCAATTCTCAATTTTTGTGCGGTTGTTAATGCACCTACCACTAGGTGAAGTTAACAATTAACAAACCACATCAATTAACCACATTCATTTCGAGCTCAAGCCCAACGGCGAACTTCAATTCAAGTTATTTACTACGTGTAACAGCAGTGACCAAGCGTGCTCATATCCGAGAGCGCGGCAATTCGAATCGCTTAGTTAACCCTGCAGGGAAGCATTGATCACACGACATGTGCCACGAAGGAAACTCATGTCAACCCCCTCCCATCCATACTTACTCGCCGAAGTACCCTCATGGGTCCGAAAACCTAGCACCCTCTCGAGTAGCCCAAGCCCGGCTTGGCCACTCGAGCCGGCCTAGGCCTCGCCCTCATCATCACGCCCAACCGCATGAGGTCGTAGTCCTTCGAGTAAGCATGCGATAAAACAGGGCTTACCCTACCATAATCAGGCATGTGACCAACCAGTTGGTGCCCAGCCATGGTGCCACATCGGATCGGTCCTTAGCCGACTCAGCGGGACTACCACATTTGGGTCTCCTTACCCAAATGCCCCAATTCTCCGCCTGTCTCCAATTATACCTTTTTCCACAACATAACCATAAACAAACAGTTCCAGAGACTTGAATGTGTAAACCACAAGCAGTGGAACCATCCACTACTTGGCCCGAACCCGACTCCTAAGCATACTAAGCACGACACAATTAATACCCATAATCTAGCTCCAAGGGAGGTGTCTTCAAGTAACAATGAAAAGGGTACATGCAGCAAATAGGATCTAGCCTATCCCACACCTCAACTCCTAATGCAACACTTAACATCCAATAAGTAGTAAATTCACAAAAATAGATTTCACATAAGGTTCAAGATGCATAGGTGCTTGCCTTGTTCTTCTGCATGCGGACCGACAGCAACTTGCCCCTCGGCAACTCCCTCAACCACGGCGGTATCACCCTCCGCGGTTTCGTTTTCTACATGAATCATATGCAACAATAAGATGCATGCAATGCAATGAAAACAACTAGAATGAAAACCCCCGACGAAACGACGCAACCGAACCAACGAACGTGCTTAGGACGGACCAGGTGAACCGGACAGTCCGGGTATTTGGTCCGGACAAGTCAGGATAACCGGATACTCGGATCGGGTGTCCGGACACTCCGGATTGCCCAGGACTAGGAAGACGGCGAGCAAGTGGAGGTTTTCCCCAAGTATTACGGCACCGCGAGGACCCGATCTATGACTTATTTACAACTTGCAAGCCGGGAGAAGTCCCGAGCTAGCTGAACCCACCAAGAAACGACGACATTTCACTAACCCAACCAAAACTAACTCCAAGCCAAACAATGGCTTTTGCTACTACCCGATCTCTAACCTAAGCACCCTACATTCCCAAATCCAACCCCAAGAATCACCACACCTCAAAACCCTAGAACTCCAAGGTTCATTCCCAAACTCTCAAATCCAACCCTAAGTTCCAAACCCACCAAGGACGGCCTTAGAACCCAAGGAACCCACGAATCAACCCCCAAGAGAAAGACCTACCTCCAATGGAAGATGGAGGAGAAGCAACGCCGGGTGGAGGAAGGAGAACACCGGTGTGAGGAGGAGTTCCCTGGGATGGGGGAGCCGCCGGGAAGGTCACCGGCCGGTGGGGGCTCGCCGGAGTGGAGCTAGCGTGGAGGAGGAAGGTACACACTGG
This sequence comes from Rhipidocladum racemiflorum, assembly GCA_036346355.1. Lineage (NCBI taxonomy): Eukaryota > Viridiplantae > Streptophyta > Magnoliopsida > Poales > Poaceae > Rhipidocladum > Rhipidocladum racemiflorum. Next base: position 44,864,003 of record CM070574.1, on the reverse strand, counting down.
CGGGGAACCAAAGTGGGGAAAAGGAAATGAGGTGGGGAAGTCAAGAAACAGGACTTTTATTTCAACCCACGCACAATCCGGACTCTCCTGATGCTCAACCCGGAGACTCCGGGTTGGGGTCTTCGGTAGAATCAACCCGGACACTCCGGACATCTAGTCCGGACACTCCGGGTTGGGGTGTTCGGTCAGCCCAATCCGGATACTCCGGACATTTCGTCCGGACATTCCGGGTTGTATCCGGACATTTCGGATGCTGATCCGGATACTCCGGATGTCCCAGAACTTTTGGAACTTGGGGCCTTGACATTGATAAAATCTAAAACCTTTAGATGCATCAAATGCTAAAAGGATTCTAATGGCTTCAATTCTAGCAACAGGAGCAAAGGTTTCATCAAAATCTAAGCCTTGAACTTGAGTAAAACCTTGAGCAACCAATCTAGCCTTGTTTCTAACAACAACACCATCCTCACTTTGTTTGTTTTTGAAAACCCATCTAGTTCCAATGACATTAAAATCAGGAGGTGGTGAAACTAGTTTCTAAACTTATTTCATTCAAAATTCTCTAATTCTTCATGCATGGCATTGATCCAAGATTCGTCAGATAATGCATGAGATATATCTTTGGGTTCAAAAGAAGCAACTAAAGCAGAATGAGCATAAGTGTCAGAATGAATAAACCTGGATCGGGTGATTCTCTCATTTAGATCTCCAATCATTTTTTCAGATGGATGCATTTTCTGAATGTACAAGGGAGCTTTGGCTTTTGAAACTTCTTCTTCTTCATTTTCAGCATGTACAGATGATGTTGTAGCTTGAGGATGGTTAGCTGTAGGTGATGTAGTAGTAGGTGCCAAAGGAGCTACAGCTTGTTGTGCATTAGGAAGAGTCAAGACCTCATCTTCAACATCATCATTATCTTCAAAGATTTTCTCCCCCTAAACATATGCGCCTGTACCTGTGCATCACTTAGACTAGTGCCTAGACTAGCCTCATCAAAAGTAATTTCACACGTTTCTAGAATTTTGTTAGTTTCCAAAACAAGCACACGGTAGCCACGAGTATGAGCAGGATATCCAAGAAAAATGCCATCCATTGATCTAGCTTCAAATTTATCAATATTTCCATATTTCAAGACAAAGCATTTGTATCCAAAAACTCTAAAGTGAGAAACAGTGGGCCTATGTCCAAACCGAAGCTCATATGGAGTCTTACCCAATTTTTATCTCAAAAACACACGATATGAAACATAGCAAGCAGTTGAAATCGCTTCAGCCCAAAAATTCCTAGGAGTGTGATGTTCATCTAGCATAGTTCTAGCCATTTCAACTAATGTTCTGTTTTTCCTTTCAACTACACCATTCTGTTGAGGCACTCTAGGTGAAGAAAATTGATGATCAATTCCTTTTTCAGCACAAAAGTGATTAAAAGAAGAATTTTTAAACTCAGTTCCATTATCACTTCTAATAGCTCTAAGAGCTCCTGGATGATCAACAGAAAGCCTAAGCACAAGACTTCTAAAATGACTAAAAGCCTCATCCTAAGATGCCATAAAGTATACCCAAGAGTATCTAGAGTAATCATCAACAATAACAAGAACATACCATTTGCCTCCAAAGGATTGAACTCGAGATGGTCCAACTGTATCAAGATGTAGTAGATGTCCTGGAGCGTTTGTCATCACCATGGTAAGAGGTGGATGTGAACCTGCAATCATCTTACCATGTCTACAAGAAGAGCATACTAGATTGCTATCACCCTTAAGCTTAGGCAAGCCACGTATGAGTTCTAAACCACTTACACGAGTAAGATGATCAAAACCAACATGACCAAGTCTACGATGCCAAAAGAATAAATCTTTAGAAACATTGGCAACTAGACACCTATGCTTAGAAGAAGGTGATGCATCAAAATCAACTTTAAATACTCTTCCAAAGCGCGAAATCCTGAAAACAAGATCACCTGAAGAATCTAACACTTTGCATTCATTTTTCTTAAAGCTTATTTCAAGATCTTCATCAATCATTTGTGAGACAGAAAGCAAGTTATATTTCAAGTTTTCAACAAGAGCCACATCCTTGAACATAAACTTGTCACTTACCTTCACTGTACCTTTTGCCACAACAGAAGAGGAAGAGGCATCTCCAAAAGTAACACTTTCAGCACGAGATGCACGAGTGAGGGAGGAGAACCAATTCTTACCACCGGACATGTGGCGTGAGCATCCAGAATCCACTAGCCATATGTTCTCCTTCCTCGCGCGAGAAGCCTCATTGAAGTCGCCGTCGTGGTCGTCCTCGGTGAAGTTGTCCTTGCAACTTGCCATGAGACACAACCCCATCAAATCATGCTTGCTTGGAGTTGCATCATCCTCGCTGCTTTCCAAATCCACATCGCTTAAGTTGACTTGTTCAAGTGCGGAAAGAACTCGGTGGACAACCTTACGGTTGATGAAGTTCTTCTTTCTATCGCTTGAAGAAAACTTCTTTTTCTCTTTTCTGTTGTCCTTCTCCTCCTTTGATGCTTTTCCTACAAGTTTAGGACAATTTGAACGTATGTGGTTGAGATCACCACACTCATAGCACCTTGGAGGACCACCTCTCTTTCTCATTCTCACATTCTGCAAAGCTTTGTTAAAGCGAGAAGAGAGTAGTGCCAAGTCTTCTTCAGGAAATTCTTCAATCTGTTCATTGGTTAGTGAATATAAGGAGGACAAAAGCAAAGCTAGAAGAGGAATTTGCATTTGACATGTTAAGATTAGATATCAAAGCAATTGATTTAGCATTATGACAGTAGATTCTCTAATGAGTTTTCAACTTGGAATAAAGAACATCTAATGTAAGTGTAACTTGGAATAAAGAACATCTAATGTAAGTGTACTCATGACAGTAGATTCTCTAATGGATGTAACTTTCATCTCCCAAATAGACATGTCTAATGCACCAAGCAATTGTCTAGCATTAGCAGCAGCATCAAAGCTAACTCCAACAGCACGCAAATTGCTAAGAATTTTTATTAAAGCTTGCAAAGAAATCATCTAGTGACTCACCAGGCTTCATCTCAAATCGCATGTATTCCTTTTTGTAAAGATCTTGACGAACCTCTTTGATAGTGTTAGAACCCTCATGGTAATCACAAAGAGATTTCCATACCTCATATGCAGATTTGAAATGGATCACACGGTCAAAGTCGCTGCGTCCCAAGCCTTGGATGATCAAGTTGCGCGCCTTGCTGTTTCCTTCAACATGTGCGCAATTGGCGTCGTTGACGTTGTCATTTGCAGGGACTTCGTATGGCTTGTAGACCTTCTCCCAAATTGCGAAGCCCTATGCCTGGATGAACTCCTCCATCTTAGCCTTCCAAAACTGAAAATCAACACCATCGAACACACACGGTTTTGTCGAATAACGATCCATTAATCTAATCACCGGTTAAGATAGATTAGAAAGACCTTGCTCTAATACCACTTGTAGGAGCGAAGTATACGAATATAGAAATAAGAGGGGGGTGAATGATTGTGCGGAAGCTAAAACCAAATTTTTGATCTATTAAAAATTCATCCCAAAACGGAACCAAATAATTGCCTTGTATTCGACAAAAACAGATTGATAGACATTTGGTAAAATGCAAATTTCTGGAGATCCAACCATCAGATCGATCTGAAATTGGACACAAGAAACTAGATTCCAATACGAATCGAACCTAAAAATAATCAAGTCGATCGGACTTACGAATCAAAAGTTATGAACCTCTAAAGCTTGCTGTGGCAGAATATGACGAGAATTGATCTAACCAAAACTTCAAGTTTAAACAAGATTTTTCAAAAGATTAATCAACTAAACTTTGAGGAACTCTATATCAATACCCTAGAGAGGTTTTGGATGGATCAAATCAAGATGAAACTCAAAGGACAAAAACCAATCTAGAACAAGAACAATGATGCAAACAAGAACCAAAACAGGAAATACTGTAGCAACGTGGTTACTGTAGCACGCAAAGATCTGGAAGAACTGATCTTTATTTCTTTTGTCTAAAGTACTCCCATCAAAAGAGTACGAACCATAAAACTCTACTCTATGCTTGATTGCATAAACAGGAGGTGCCCCCTATTTATACGGAGCAAACACAGAGTCCTGAATACAATTCCTACTCCTAATCCTAGAAGGAGTCCCACTCCTAATCCTAGAAGGACTATGTATTCAACACAACTCCACTTGGCCCAACCTGGCCAAATACAGCTCTTGCACAAGTATGGTAACCCAGCCATACTCACGAGACTAACAACTCTTGCACGCGTATGGCCCACCTGCCATACTCACGTGACTAACCATTCTTCATGTACACCATTCTCTTAGCCCGAACGTCCCGCATGACATCCTTGACCACCAAGACCTCAGTTCCTCCCTGAACCTAGTGCCAAACCTCAGTTGCTCCATGAACCTAATTCCGGTCCCATCATCGACCACGTTCGCCTTCGAGCAATACCTGCACATGAACAAACAAGAAATGAATCCGAGCACAAGTCCACGACTTGACTCAAAGTCAATACATGCAATCACTCACACGAGCATTGCATACAAAACAACTCAATCTGAGCATATCACGTTCACAACGGACCAAACATTGGTCCGGCGTACACAGGGCAAAACCCTAGAAAAATCCATTCACGCTGGACTAAAAACCGGTCCGGCCCGGCTCACGACGGACAAAATATATGGTCCGGCGTATATGCAAAAGTCTCGGTTCAATTCAAAGCAAAACATGTTCAACAACACGTTTACGACGGACCAAATTTTTGGTCCGGCGTACATGCAAAAACAACGCTCAAAAATGCGTTCACGACGGACCAAGAATTTGGTCCGGCGTGCATGGTCTGGCATAACATAGAAGCTTACTGTTTTTGTACAACTTGGTCCGGCACAAAACATGTTCTTGACGGACTAAACAAAAATCAGTCCGACGTTCACATGAAGAAAGACCTTCAAATCGCTGTTCACGACGGACCAAAGCTTTGGTCCGACGTAGATGCGAAAACATGGTCCGGCGAAAATGCCGTTCACCACGGACCAAGAGTTTGGTCCGGCTCAAGCGGTCTGGCGTAAAATGGGAACTTACTGTTTTTAGAGAATTTGGTCCGGCGCATCATGAGAAGCACAGTTGCTTGTCAATTTGTTAAACACATCTACAAACACATTTTGCAAATTCAATTCTTAAGCCAATTTTTCAGCACATGATTTCACAATCTATTATATATATGTAATTATACACGTGCAAATACATAGACGAGATAAACCGATCGATAGAGATAGAGCACGCTGTCGGTGTATTCCACACTAGGGTGCCCACTGCACTTTAGTAAAAGCAGCCACCGCCGGACACGTGGCATCCCGGCCACGCCCCCGGCGGTCAGCTGAGTGATCGCCAGCGGGAGGGTGGCGACCAGACCACGCCCCCGGCGGTCAGCTGAGTGATCGGCAGCGGGAGGGTGGCGACCAGGCCACGCCCCCGGCGATCAGCTGGGTGATCGCCAGCGGGAGGGTGGCGACCAGGCCACGCCGCTGGCGGTCAGATGAGTGATCACCAGCAGGAGGGTGTCCACCAGGCCACGCCCCTGGCGGTCAGCTGAGTGATCACCAGTGGGAGGGTGGCGACCAGGCCACACCCCTGGCGGTCAGCTGGGTGATCGCCAGCGGGAGGGTGGCGACCAGGCCACGCCGCTGGCAACCAGTTCCCGAGGACATTTAATGGCCCGCGCGGCCGTCCGAGAGGTCAAAGACATTTAATGCATATCGTGCGCATTAAATGGGGCTAATAAAGGCCACAGTATGGTGGCGCATGTTCCCAACATGCGCTATAATGGCGAGTGACGTCAGGGTGCATTTCCCCACCCCGGTGGAGCAGGCGAAGCCGGCAGGCACGGCGCTCAAGGGCGGGGGGAGAGGATGTCTGCACCGGAGCATTTAATGTGTTGTAGGGGCATTTAATGCTGAAGAGTAGGGTAATGAGATGGCTTGTGTTGTAAGCCTCCAATGCGCCCCCGCCAGCCCGAGTATAAAAGGGAGTCGGGGTGCATGGGGGGAGGGGTTCGATCATTTTTCTCAGGCTAGACTCTCCATTACGGGTGAGCTGATCTGGGTCGCTCTGGATAGCTGTTCATCTTCCAGCTCCCCCCGGGCACACCATAATACAAGAACACAGGAGTAGGGTTATTACTCTCAGGAGGGCCCGAACCTGACAAACCGCTGGTCTCCTTGCATGCCTCGCCCCCGGTTCTCCATTTCTCGAGCGATCACCACGAAAGCCCCGGTTAGAACTTAGTATACCCCTCACCGGAAGGGGTCTGTTGGCTAACACGCTGACAGTGGCTCGCCAGGTAGGGGGCTCAGGGGTTGGATTGTTCTCCCTTATTCCATCTTCTTTCGAAGTTTGCAAGAAGCTTCGGCGGTTACAAGTATGGCAACTTTCGACTCCAAGCATGATGGTCTGCCTGAGGAGAGCAGCGCTCGTGGCCGGTCCCGACGCTCACCCAGAGCGTCGGACCCCCCAGGTCCGTCCGCCCACACAGGGGCGCGCGGCGCTTCGGTGTTAGGGGCCCAGCCCATCCGGCGACGCCTCTTGATGGGAGACGACACCCCGGCGCGGAACCTTCAGGCGGCCGGGCTGCTTCTCGATCATCCCCCGGTTGCGCTAGAGGGTGAAACCCCAGCCGCTCCATGGTTGCGGGACATCACCCGCCTGGTGGATGCCGCCCAACAGCAAGTGGAGGCGGCAAATCGGCCGGGGGCTTCCGATGTCGGGCGACAGAGCGTGCACGTGGCTGACGTGCAAGCCTCTAGCCGCCGCGGCTGATTTGTTCGGCCGTAGTAGAGGCCAGAACAAAGGGAAGGGTGCACCTGTTGTGGCCCTCTCAAGCACAGGGGGACGGGCACGCGCCCCCGCTTCTTCCCGTGGTTCCCCCAAGGCGGCGGGGTGCCATGGGGACCTGAGGGCTCGCCTAGACGAAAGGAGGTCCCAGCACAGTGGTGACTTGCGCGACATCCTTATGGGACGCCGCGCCGATGTGCCACACCGTATGGGCCACCCGCCGTTTTGCGGTCGGGGGGAAACCTCTCCCCCTTACTCCAGGGAGAGCGCAGACTCGCACTCCTCAATCCCATCTCGGGGCCGAGGGGCGGATGAGCGGCGCTTCTCCCTGTACAACGTTGGATGCCAGGCGTTCTCCCTCCGCCTATGTCAAGCCGCGTGGCCGGAGAGATTCCGCCCCGCGTCCATCGAGAAGTATGACGGCACCACCAACCTGGAGGAGTTCCTACATATTTACACCACGGTGGTGCGCACCGCGGAAGGGTCTGAAAAGGTCATGGCCAACTACCTCCCGACGTCGCTGATGGGCTCCGCCCATTCCTGGCTATTGAACCTCCCCCGAGGCTCGGTGCACTCGTGGGAGGAGTTGTGCGATATCTTCGTCGCCAACTTTCAGGGCTCTTACGCTCAACCAGGCATGGAGGATGACCTTCACGCCCTGGAGCAGAGGAAGGGGGAGTCCCTGAGGGAGTTCATTCGGCGGTTCAGCCACTACCGGAACACGATCCCCCGGATCTCCGAGCAATCGGTGATTATTGCCTTCCGGAGGGGGGTCTGGGATCAAAAGATGCGGGAGAAGATGGCTACCCGCACCATTTCCACTACCTTCGAGCTGTTCTCTCAGGCGCACAAGTGCGCTCGGGCGGCGGAGGCCCAGGAGCGCCCGGCGGGGCCGTCCGGTCATGACGAGGCGGGGACCTCGAAAGCTTTCGACCGCAAGAAGAAGAAGAAGCGCAAGGAGGTCAGCGCCGGGGAGGTCCTCGCCACTGAACCGGAGGATAAGCCCCAGAAGCGCGACCGCCGGGGCAAGCGGGGTGATCGTGGGGATCGTCGATCCCCCCGTAAAGAAGACGATGGAGGCAGGCCTTACTGCCCCATCCACAGGACCAACGGACATGACTTGGTGGATTGCCAGGTTGTGTCCAAGCTAGTCGAGCAGCGGCTGAAGAAGCGCTGAGGAGACGACCACGATGACGCGGACGAGGACCCTGCTTCGTTGGCTTTCCAGCAAGCAGAGCACACGGTGGCCTTCATCCATGGTGGCTCCGCCACCTACTCTTCGAACTCGCAGTACAAGCGAGAGGTAAGAGAAGTATGCGTGTCGGGACCCCGAATTTGCAAATCCGGACCCTCTGTGTATTCAACACTAGTCCAGGAACGCGCTAGTGCACACAGTCTTAACATCGGTAAATATCACAATCATACCACTCGATACTAATAAGGTACTTTATTTAAGTAGTCAAACTGGGTACTCGACCTTATGGTCAAGTTACAAATATACGCCACATAGGGCGAAACTTATTAAGAGAGAAATAGTAGCAGCGGAAAAATAAGATAACTTCGTGGCGCCATCCAGTATACCACAGGCAACTGACTGGGCTCGCTCCCTAAGTAGACGGTTCCTCTTGGAGCTCCTCCTCCAAAGCTGGTGTAGTCTCCTCTTCAACTGGTGTTGTATTGTGGCAAGGGTGAGTACTTGGTACTCAGCAAGTCATGCACAGAATGGAAGCTAATATACCATATGCATGGCTTGGTACAAAGGAATAGCTCAAGGTATATTTGCAGTAAACAGCATTTGACAAGTAGCATAAGTAGATTCGAAAGCAATAGAAACAAGTAAAGCATAGATAACTTTTCAAGGAGTTTAGTAAGCATCTTTCCCATCCTAATCCACATTTCCATCAACATCATTATTAATCCAACCCAACCTTTCAAATCCAAGTTATTTTTGAGAAAATCTAACCCTTGACTGTAATTCTCGAGCGATGTCCAATACCGCAGACACGGCTATTCGAATAGATTCTACACTCTGCAGAGGTTATGCACTTTACCCACAAGATACAGTCAAACACCACAAAGGCGAGTTCCCGTAACAAAGTCTTTCTAAACTTCTAACAATACAAGTGGTCCTCCCGGTTATTGCACACTAACCCTTCCCTTAGCTAAGGCGAAGTTTAGGCCAATCAACCGTTAGATGGGTACTGGCCTCACCCAGACGCTCCCCGCACAACTTACACAAAGGGTGTAGTTGACCTCCCGAGGTCCCACAGTGCGTTATTAGCAACTTAATCAACTAGGTCCGTCCCATTACGGACATGTGGTTGCACGTTAGACCCAGTTCAAAGGCTTGCAAGGTGAAGTCCTTAGGGTGACCAGGGCAAGACTACCCGAAGAACCAAATCAACATCCCGATTGCCACAACCGGCCCACCTGATCATTCTTGCCACATGCCCTGGCCAAAACTATTTATCAAACCCCGCTTGATTACCATGCACCACGTGCCATCAACATCACATGATACCTTTCCAAACAGGTTCAATATATCATTAAGTCAATATTAACATTTGATTGTCCAAAATCATGTCATGAGCACGCGTGGCAGTCTAAGCAAGATACTACAACGATCTAAACCCATGTTGGCAATTTTAGTAATGTCCAACTAGTAATCCACAACTAGGGTGACAAGGGTCATGGCACATATTTAAGTAATCAAGGTGTCATACAGCAAATTGGTGTTTATCTAATTCCCCATATTTAAATAAAGTATTTTCTAATTGAACTAGCATGCAATAAGTTAAATCAAAATAGGTTTCAAAATAGGATCAACATGGTCAAAGCACAACTTGCCTTCAAAAAGTACTTGTTCTTGGTCTTGAGTTGGATCCTGAGTCAATACTTCTCCTTCGAATCCTTCCGGCACTTCAACGTCTACTCGTAAAGCGTGCAAATAGCAATACACGAATAAACAATAGGCAAAAAGTGTCCAAACATCCAAATAAAATCCATAAACAGAGAGAACATAATTTTATGAATTTTTAGAAACTGGAATCGTCAAATTTGGAGTTAAAATGCAAAAGTTATGATTATTTAAAGTTTAAATAATCAATTAAATAATTTTACAGATAAAAACTTTAGTCCAAAAATTAAATAAAATTCATAATTAGGTAGATCTCAATTTTATACAAATTTAGAAATTTGAATCACTCAAATCGGAGTTGAAACGCAAAAGTTATAAGCGTTTGAAGTTTGAAACAAAATCTGAAATCATTATTTCGAATTAATAAATCATTTTCTTTTCGGAAATTAATTATTGCGTCGGCTGGACACGTGGCAGCCTCGATTGGGCGGTGGCGTCGGCCGTCCGTGGACTCGGTCCACGCCGGCTTCGGGTCTACAGTGGACCGGTCCACGGCTCACGTGAGGCCCGAGGTGGGACCACTCGGGTGGCGTCATTCTTGGCGTCGGCGAGGACTCGGCTGTTGCGACAAGTGGGACCCCTTTGTGGCGTCACGGGTGGCGTCGGCGCTCGGCTGGGACGGCCCGTGACATGCGGGCCCGCCATGGCGTCGGCGTGGCGTCATGGTGCGATTTGGCTGGAGTCGACATGCGGGCTCCAGCGTGTCGATGACCCACACGCCAGCGTGGCGGCGGCTCGGCTCCCCGGACACGTGGCACGATCGTGTCCATTGATTTGAAAATCAACGGCCGCGATTAGATCCAGGGTTAACACGTTGGAAAACTACTCGGCGGTCGTGGGCCGTTCGATCTAGATCGGACGGTCCAGATCTAATCCTACGTTAACACTGCTACGGCACGTGGTGATCGTGGGCCGTTGGATCTTGATCCAACAGTTCAGATCTAATCGGGTTTGGAAACACGTGAACTCACCTCAACCGCACGATCAAGATCGGACGGCGCACCGAGCTCGCGAGGGCTGATGGCGGTGCGGTGGTCGGGGACGAACGGAGCTGGGGAAAGCAACCTCCGAAGCGGCGTTGCGGTGCTCCTCCGGCGAGATGGGTGCACGGCTCGGGCGCGTCTCGGTGAGGGGTTTCCAGATATGGGCTCGGTGTCGACGGAGCGGCTCTGGACACGGCGAAGGACGGCAGAAACCACCGTGGAGACCCAACCAACTCCGGCGAGCAATCGGGCACGAACGGCGGCGGCTAGGGTTTCGGGAGATGGGGCACAAGGTGCGCACGGTTGAAGCGAACCTCGGACGATGACCCACGCCTTAAATGGCCTCGGCATGCGCGCACAAAACGGAACCCTAACCGGACGCGGCGGCTACGCGGCGGCGGAGTCCGGCTCGGTTTCGGCGGAGACGACGACGCACGGCCGTCCACGTGGCACGATCAACGGTCACGATCGCGTGGGTGCGATCGGATCCGACCCAGACTCAGCTCGAACCGGTGCGGTCCAATTTGGACCGTTGGATCTCGATCCAACGGTTAGGATCGAATGGGGTTCGGTCCAGTCACGTGGCTCGGGTCGGACTCGAGTCGGACTCGGACTCGGGTCCGGTCGGATGAACAGTACTTGACCCGACTCGATTTTCCAGCGATTTAATATTTAAAATAATTCCCAGTAATTCATTTAATTCATTAAAAATAGCAAAAGACTCAGAAAAATTCCAGAAAAATTATGGAAAATACTTTGGGGCATTTTGGACTCAAATAAAATATTTCCAACAAAATTTTATTTGCAAAGTTAAATTCTTTAATTATTTCAATATGGAATAAATTCAAATAAATTCCAAATAAATCCAAATAAATTCCAGAAAATTCCAAAAATTCACCAAAGTACCAAATCACACATAGATTTAAGAAAAGCAAAATTTTGGGGTGTTACAATGCGCCACCATGCCAACTTCTGGGGCGAGCATGCTACTGAAATGGTCGGAGGAGTCGATCACTTTCAGCCAGGCCGACCACCCGGAGAGCACCGCCGGCTTGGGCCATCTCCTGATCGTAGTTTCTCCCACAGTCCGGAATGCGAGACTCGGGCGGGTACTCGTTGATGGAGGGAGCTCCCTCAACCTCATGTCCGTGGGGGCGTTCAAGGCACTCTAGATCCCTTACGAGGAGCTGCGTCCGGCCCCTCTGTTCTACGGAGTTGCCCCCGGGGTGGGTTTGACACCCCTGGGTCAGGTCCGGCTGCATGTCACGTTCGGAAGCGTGGAGAACTTCCGGACAGAAAAGATCGACTTCGAGATTGCGGACTTCGACCTCCCCTACAATGCGTTGCTTGGCCGGCCAGCCCTGGTCAAGCTCATGGCGGCCACGCATTACGCCTATATGATAATGAAGATCCCCGGGCCTGGGGGTCCGATCACCGTGAAGGTGGACCGGCTGGAGGCCCTGCGCCTCGATGGCAGTGCAGGACCTGGCCGGCACCACCTGCACGGCTCGAGGTGAGGAAGACTACCCGGAGCTCCCCCCGGTCAAGGCCCGCGCTTCACCCGGTTCCTCGGGTGAGGTGAAGGCGGCCCCCGTGGGCGAGGTCGGCTCTGGGAAGGTCGTGAAGATCGGTGCCAACCTCAGCACCAAATAGGAAGACGCGCTCGTCACCTTCCTCTGGTCTAACCTGGATGTGTTCGCTTGGGAACCATCAGAAATGACCGGGGTCCCCAGGGAGGTGATTGAGCACCGATTGGCAACGCTCCCTGGAGTGCACACAGTCCGGCAGAAGGTCCGGAGGCAGGCACCAGAGCAGCAAGACGCCATTCGGATTGAGGTAGAAAAGCTGCTGCAGGCGAAGATTGTGCGGGAGGCTGCCTATCCCGAGTGGCTGGCCAACCCTGTGCTTGTCAAGAAGTCGAACGGAACGTGGCGGATGTGCGTCGACTTCACCGACCTCAACAAAGCCTGCCCCAAGGATCCGTATCCCCTGCCGCGGATAGACCTTGTCGTAAACTCCACCGCAGGGTGCGAGACCTTGTGTTTCCTGGACGCCTACTCTGGCTACCACCAGATCAGCATGGCGCAGGAAGACGAAGAGAAGACCGCTTTTGTGACACCCTTGGGCGTATACTGCTATGTCTGCATGCCTTTTGGGTTGAAGAATGCGGGCTTAACCTACCAGCGCGCCATGCATGCTGTATTCCGATCGCCGATTGGGAGAAATCTCGAGGTATATGTTGATGATCTAGTAGTAAAGACGAAAAAGTCTGTTGGGCTCATTGAAGATCTGGAAGAAACTTTCTCCCACCTTCGGCAGTATTGTCTGAAGTTGAATCCAGAGAAATGTGTGTTTGGTGTGTCATCCGGAAAGCTGCTCAGGTTCCTCGTTTCCCACCGCGGGATCAAAGTCAACCCAGAAAAAATTACGGCCATCGAGCGCATGCAACCGCCCACAAGGCTCAAGCAAGTCCAGTGCCTGGCTGGTCGCCTGGCCTCCCTCAGCCGGTTTATCGCCAGACTAGGAGAAAAGAGTCTCCCCTTCTTCAAGCTGCTGAAGAAGACTAACTCCTTCGAGTGGACCGCGGAGGCACAACAGGCATTCGAAGAACTGAAGAAATACCTCTCCTCCCCTCCGGTGTTGGTCGCCCCCGAGCCGGGCGAGCCGCTACTACTGTACGTAGCGGCCAGCCCGGCGGTCGTGAGCGCGGCACTAGTGGCGAAACGTGAAGGGGTCCAGCAGCCGGTTTACTATGTCAGCAAGGTACTGCACGACACCGAAATTAGATACCCACAGGCTCGGAAGATGGTGTATGCTGTACTGTTGGCATCCAGGAAGTTGCGGCATTATTTCCAGGGAAGAGAGATCACGATGGTGTCCGCCTACCCCTTGCGCGAGATTCTCCACAACCGCGAAGCTGAAGGCCGCATCGCCATGTGGTCCGTAGAGCTGGGGGAGTTCGGTCTCAAGTTTGCCCCCCGCACAGCGATCAAAAGTCAAAGGCTGGCGGAGTTCGTTGTCGAGTGGACTCCTACCGAGCCGGAAGTCGAAGAAACCTCCGCGCCCTCCCCCTGGACACTCTACTTCGATGGCTCCTTCAGGTACGAGGATGCTGGGGCTGGGGTCCTCCTGGTTTCTCCAACTGGAGACCTCCTCAAGTACATGGTCGTCCTGGACTTCAAAGCCACCAACAACGTTGCTGAGTACGAAGGCTTGCTGGCGGGACTCTGTGCCGCCACGGCCATCGGAGTCCGGCATCTGCAAGTCAAAGGCGACTCTTTGCTTGTTGTCAACTAGGCAAGGAAGGAGTTCTCCTGCTCTGATCCTATCATGGCCAAGTACTTGGCGGAGGTCAGAAAGATGGAGCAACATTTCGATGGGCTAGGGTATACCCATATCCCCCGGCGCGACAACTACTTGGCGGACGAGCTTGCTCAGCTCGCTTCGACAAGATCTCCCATTCCGGTCGGAGTCTTTGAAGAAAGGCTTCCGCGACCGTCCATCGCAGCTCCCGAATTCGGTGGGGACGATGGTGATGCTGCTCCAGCCCTCGCTCCGAGAGGGGAAGCAGTACCGGTGGAAACGCCCGGCCAGGCGGAGTACTCGGGCGACCACCCTGTGGTCGCTACACTTGACCGGGAAGGCACATGGATGGATCCGATCCTAGCCTACCTGCGAGATCAAGTGTGCCCCGACGATGATGCGTCAGCAGAGAAGATAGCGCAAAAGGCCAAGTGCTATACCCTGGTGGGAGGGGGCCTTTACCGCTGGGGTAAAAATGGAATTCTTCTGAAGTGCATCACTCGGGAAGAGGGGAGTATTCTGCTCTCTGATATCCATGGAGGCGTGTGCGCGAGCCATGTTTCAAGTCGAACGATGGTCAGGAAAGCTTTTCGCCAAGGGTTCTATTAGCCAACCGCCCTCCAGGATGCTTGCGAGCTGGTGAGGAAGTGCGAGGCGTGTCAGTTCCACGCCAAGCAAATCCACCAACCAGCCCAAGCTCTACAAACTATCCCGCTCTCGTGGCCCTTCGCGGTCTGGGGGCTGGATATCCTGGGCCCGTTCCCGCGGGCCACAGGGGGCTACACCCACCTGTTTGTCGCCATTGACAAATTTACTAAGTGGGTGGAAGCCGAAGCGGTAAGAACGATCACCGCCGCCGCTGCGATCAAGTTCATACAAGGTATCTTCGCTCGCTTTGGGGTCGCCAACCGCATCATCACCGACAACGGCCCACAGTTCGCCAGCGCCGCCTTCTTGGGGTTTTGCGAAGAGATGGGCACCAAAGTTTGTTTTGCCTCAGTGGCTCACCCAAGAGGCAATGGCCAAGTTGAGCGGGCCAATGCGATGGTGCTGAAGGGCCTCAAAACCAGAGCGTTTGATCGACTCCACAAGCGTGGAGCCCGTTGGACCGAAGAGCTCCCTGCAGTGCTGTGGTCGCTTCGTACCACTCCCAGCCAGGCCACGGGAGAGACTTCTTTCTTCCTGGTCTACGGTGCAGAGGCAGTTCTACCATCAGAGTTGGCCCTAGGGTCACCGCGCGTGGCAGCGTTTACCGAGGAAGCCCAGGAAGAACAGTGTCGAGAAGATGTCAACCTCCTAGAAGAAGTGCGAGACCGCGCAGCCGTGCGCGCCGCCCAATACCAGCAAAGTCTCAGGCGGTACCACGCCACCTGTGTCAGCGAGAGGACGCTGGCAGTGGGCGACCTGGTCTTGCTCAGAGTCCAGACGCATGCCGGGTTGCATAAACTGTCTCCCCAGTGGGAGGCCCCTTTAAGGTGGTCTCAGTCTCTCATCCCAGGGCGGTCAGGCTGGCCACTGAGGACGGAGAGGAGTTGGCGAACTCCCAGAACATAGAACTTTTGCGCAAGTTCTATCCCTGAACGGGCTGTAAGTACAGAGTTACACCCCTCAACTAGCTACGTTGAGTGCTCCTCTCCGCAGTCCGGTCGCGGGATGTCTCTAGTTTGTTCAAAAGTGTAGTCTTCATTTAAAGCAGTTGTCACTTTCGTTCTCGCTTTTTTGGTTTGCGCCCCGTTGGGCCGTGCCCGCGTGCTCGCCCTAAGAACATTAAGGCCCTCCGAGTGCTCGACGGCTAAAGTTGGCTCACTAGGTGAACATGGCGTGCAGGGAGAGGTAATCGGGTGGTTGGTTTGGCATGGTTCTCAATACGGTCATGACGCTCAGGGTGTCCCCGTGAGAACTGGCGACTCAAACACCATCACCGAAGGCCTACTGCCCTGCCCCACTTCACCGAGTGTTCAGCCCAAGGGGGCCGCGAGGATAGTTAATCTCATAGGGCCTAGAACCCTGAGGTCGCGACTTCCCGGCGCGAGCTTTTTTTTTGTTTGCTCAGAACTAGCATGATGGAAGCGTGAACAGGCATCCAAGCGTAAGGCGTGCGAAAGGGAAGTTGACGTTTTTACAAATATATGTCCTAAACTTGAAGCAATCCACTACAGGGAAGGCAAAATAGCCGCAAAAGAGAAAGAAAAAGTCCCTCAGTCTTCGTCGGCCACGGCCTCCACTGCCTCCTGGTCCTCCATCGGGGCGGCGTCCAGCTCGAGGGCCACATCCTCGGCCATCGCTTCCAACGCCGGGTTGACCATCTCAAGCTGATCAGCTACCCTTTCGGCGGCTGGCGACTGCGCCTCTCTGCTGAGGCACTCTCCTTCCACCCCCTGGATGGCGACCACGGGGTCGAAGTTAGGGTCCCGGCTGGCGCAGCAGGCAAGCACGTACGACGCCGTGGCCGCTGCAACTGCCCGCCCTTCTTGGCTGGACCTGGTGGCTAGGGCGCTAGGCAGTAAGGTGAGGAAGTCGGCGATCCGGCCCATGCAGAAGGCATAGTGCCGGGTCGTCTGCTCAACCGGGTTCGGTTGCTCCAACCCCAGCGGCGCCAGGCTGGCCACCATCCGGTCGAAGGCCGGGCGCAGCATGGAGGTGGCATCGGCTTCCGCGCGGAGCCGCTCGCCCTTCTCCTCGTCGCGCTCCCGGGTGATCGCCTCGACACGGAGGGCGCCTTGCTCCCTCTCCTGCTGCAGGTCCAGCTCCAGCCTCTCCGACCGGCTGCGCCAGTCCTGCACCTCTGCCCGGAGGTGGGCGATCTCCGCAACAGCCTCCCTCAACCTCTCCCTGCTCACCGCAAGTCGGCCGCTCACGTTGGAGTGTAGCTCTCCAAGGGCGGCCAGCAAAGCGTCCACGTCCGCCGAAGGGATCGGGGAGCCGGGGGCCTCCGGAGTGGCTGGCAGGCCCAGCCCGCCGCCGGGCGGTAAGACGTCTGGCCCAGCGGCGGGCACCGGGTGGACGCCAGGGCCGCCTTGGGGTTCGACCACCGCAGCCGGCGCGGCCGCGGCTGCAGCAGTGCCCTGGTCGACCCCTACAGGAGCCCTCGAAGAAGATGCCCTGAGGAAACAAGAAAGAAGGGGTAATTCTCTCAAATTACATGAAACTGATAAGCGTGTTGCGTGTTTTTGTGTGTACCCCGTAGAAGGCCCCCTGAATTGGGGCACGCCCGGGACCAGGGTTATTCCCCCGCGTGGCGTCGGCCCCGGCGGAACGACCCTCGCTGGCGGCGGAGGGGGAAGAATCGGTGCCGGCGGCGGTGGTGGATCACTCTGCGCTGGTGCTGGCGGCGGCGATGGATCACCCTGCGCTGGTGCCAGCGGCAGGGGCGGATCATCACGCACCGGTGCCGGCAGCGGTGGTGGATCACCCTGCGCTAATGCCGGTGGCAGGGGTAGATCTGCCTGCGCCGGCGGTGAGGGAAGATCGCCCTGTGCCGGTGGCGGCTACAGGGGCAGATCGGCCTGCGCCGGCGGCGGCGGAGATAGAACAGGAGCTGGTGGAGCTGCTGGCGGGGCGACTCCGGCTGAGGTAGAAGCGGCGGCCGCCGTAGAGCTGCCCGCTCTGGTTTTGGTCACCGCGCCCCCAGAGCGGCGCAGACCCGCCTGGGGCTGTCGCCAGGGGCGTCGTCGTCGACAGGGCGCTTGTCCCTCCCCCCGCTCACCGAAGGAGGGCCCCGGATGGTTAGCGCAATCTGGCGAGCCATGGTCACCGGGCCCATGGCATCCATGACGGGCATGGCACGGGTGATCGCCACATGCTCCCGGGGCTCCACCTAGCAGAGTGGGAGTGCACCCGCTGGAAAGGGCGGGACGGAGCCAAAAACGCCCAGCTGCGCCTGCCATACGTCAATCTTGGCAAGGGATAAATTCCCCGCAGCTGAAAAACAAGAAATAATAAGAAAAAGGAGTGAAGGCGCCGTCAGTCTGGTAGCAGCTGAAAGAAAGAAGAAGAAAACAAAGAGAGCAAAGCAAAAAGCAACCCACCTCCGGGAAGTGTCCGGGTCATGTCGTCGGGGCCCGTGTACTGCCAGGCGAGGCGAGCGCGACGGCGCAGGGGACTGATTCTCCGGGTGATGTAGTCCCGAAGAACCATGGCCCCCGTCAGACCCGCCGCTCGCAGCTGGTCCACACGGGCCAGCATCACCTGGAGCTCGGGCGTCTCGTCGACGTGAGCTCCCCAGGTGGGGATGCCGACCGCTGGCCTAGTCATCATCTCCAAGACCTCTAAACCGCTGTTGTCTTCGACATAGAGCCACCCGTTGCGCCAATCCCTCCAGTTGGAACGGAGGTCTAGCGGAATGTAGCGGGAAGCTGCGCCATCGTGAAGGCGGAAGTGGTAGGAGCCGGTCATGGTGGAAAGGTCCTTGGCCGCACGCAAGGAATAGAAGAAGCAAAAGAGGGGGAGATTAGGGGCTACTCCCACGAACATCTCGCAGAAGTAAGCAAAGACAGCGAGGAGAACGATGGAGTTAAGAGGAAGATGAAGATTGTGGATGGAGTAGAAGTTGAGGACGGCGAGGTAGAAGTCAGAAATGGGCGAAAGAAGGCACGCTAGCATCGCCCAGCCAAAGAAAACTAGTTCGCCCAGGCGACTGCCGGGCGCGGTAGTCTCGGCGAGCAGACGATACCGCCCGGCCAGCGTCTTGAGCACATCTCTCGGCGTCGACCTCCTCGACGATCGAGGGAGGAAGCAGAGGTGTTGGCAGTGCCATTCGAGCCAAGGAGCAATGAGCCAAGAGCGGAGGCAGAGGGGTGGTTCGCAAGAAGCAAGGGTGAAGAAACAGTATGCATCAAGCAGAAAATTGAGAAGAGAATGAACCGCCTCCCCCCGGAGCACCTTTATTTATACGCACGAAGGAGCGCCTCGGCGGGGAACCCGAGGAGGCGTGGTAGTTGGAAAGGCGGGATAGTCGAGGGGGCGTGGCAGTTCGCTGGCGGGAAACCCAGAAGAATCGGAAAAGGCACGGCCATGCCCCCCAGACCCACGCCGGTTACGAGGCAAAAACGGCTGCACGATTCGCCTCGGGCCGGGAAACGGCGGCGGCATTTAAAAAGCCAAAACGTTTTGTGGCCACATTTTTTGGACCCACCCAGGAGACAGAAGAAGATGAAAAGAACGCTCCGAGGTGGGTCCGGGTGCTACTGTCGGTGTATTCCACACCAAGGTGCCCACTGCACTTTAGTAAAAGCAGCCACCACCAGACACGTGGCATCCCGGCTATGCCCCCGGCGGTCAGCTGAGTGATCGCCAGCGGGAGGGTGGCGACCAGGCCATGCCCCCGGCGGTCAGCTGAGTGATCGCCAACGGGAGGGTGGCAACCAGGCCACGCCCCCGGTGGTCAGCTGGGTGATCGCCAGCGGGAGGGTGGCGACCAGGCCACGCCGCTAGCGGTCAGCTGGGTGATCGCCAGCAGGAGGGTGGCGACCAGGCCACGCCCCCGGCGGTCAGCTGGGTGATCGCCAGTGGGAGGGTGGCGACCAGGCCACGCCGCTGGCAACCAGTTCCTGAGGACATTTAATGGCCCGCGCGGCCATCCGAGAGGTCAAAGACATTTAATGCATATCGTGCGCATTAAATGGGGCTAATAAAGGCCACAGTATGGTGGCGCATGTTCCCAACATGCGCTATAATGGCGAGTGACGTCAGGGTGCATTCCCCACCCCGGTGGAGCAGGCGAAGCCGGCATGCACGGCGCTCAAGGGCGGGGGGAGAGGATGTCTGCACCAGAGCATTTAATGTGTTGCAGGGGCATTTAATGCTGAAGAGTAGGGTAATGAGATGGCTTGTGTTGTAAGCCTCCCATGCGCCCCCGCCAGCCCGAGTATAAAACGGAGTCGGGGTGCATGGGGGGAGGGGTTCGATCATTTTTCTCAGGCTAGACTCTCCATTACGGGTGAGCTGATCTGGGTCGCTCTGGGTAGTAATTCATCTTCCAGCTCCCCCCGGGCACACCATAATACAAGAACACAGGAGTAGGGTTATTATTCTCAGGAGGGCCCGAACCTGACAAACCGCAGGTCTCCTTGCATGCCTCGCCCCCGGTTCTCCATTTCTCGAGTGATCACCACGAAAGCCCCGGTTAGAACTTAGTATACCCCTCACCGGAAGGGTCTGTTGGCTAACACGCTGACACACGCGTGAAAGAAAAGAAATACTACCGATCGGCAGTAGCAACAACGGCAGCGTTGCAGGGGAAGGCGACGACGACGACAGCGGTGGCAACGATGGCTATGACAACGGCGGCGACGACGTAGACGACGGCGGCGTACACGGCGGCAACGACGTAGTGGACGGCGGCGACGACGTAGACGACAGTGGCATACACGGCAACCAACGGCGACGGCGACGACAGCGGCGACAACGGCGATGGCTGCTTCAACAGCGGCGAGACGGCCGCGGCGACGACAACGACAACGACGACGAGAAAGATGGCAGGAAAATGGTTGGAGAGGAAGTGTTCCAATGGAGAAATGACCATGCAAGTACTAGCTAGCAACACCCACATGTGAAACGGCTGGAGGAAATTTAAGGTGAAGAGCAACGTCTGGAGGATATACGTAAGCAACACCCACATGTGAAACCAAAGTACTAGCTAATCCATGCATGAGGAAACGGCTGGAGTATGGAAATTAAAGCCTCATGCGTTGCAAGGAAATGATGAGAACAGCTAGCAAAAGGAAGCGTCTGCAATGAAGAAGATTTTTATGCCTGCATTTGAAACGGCCATGCAGTACGAGCCTGCATTTGGAAAATCAAGCGTCCAAGGTCATGTTTATAGGTGTATATGCATATACGTTCCAAAACGTGCTGTGAAAAAAAATAACAGTGAGGTTCTAAAAATCTAAAAAATTCCTCTAAAATACTAGGAACTATTTGGAACCAAACACAGTTGGTTTCGCGATTTTTCGATGTATAAATTTTTCGTAAAAAATTCTTTTAGTGAATTAGACACCTGTACAGATTTTTTGTAAAACCAACGACTTACGTTATATATCATGTTTTTCGAAAATATTTGAAGAGAACACGCTCGTCTTCCAATTATCTTTATTATAAACAAAATTTTGGATTTTATGCTTATGCAAAAATGTGTGATATTTATTTAATGCGATTAGTTCAATAAACTTGAGTCCAAATAAATTCCAGAAAACTCCAAATAATCCCAAAAACACACTAAATATATTAGAGGCAAATTTTGGGATGTTACACAGGAGCACAAGGAGTATGAGCAAGAGACGAAGTTTCACCCTCTTCTCTCGCGCCATCGACCCTAGAGTAAGGAGGGGAAGAAGCGCTTGCCTCATCGGCTATGATTCTCAACGCGCTAGTAACTTCCTCCTCCTCGCGTGGAACCGCCTCCTCCTCCGCTCGCCGGTCTTCCACCAATAGCTCCCGTGCGAGGGCATCCCAGTCAATCCCACTCTTCGCGTTCACAGAAGCGGCCGACCGAGCTGGAAAAATCACAACCATGGGCACAGGAGCCGACATTTCGGAAGAGAGAGAGGAAAGTGCATCGAAAGCCATGGAAAGTCTTAAGGCTAAAGGTTTTTGCACTTAACTAGCCGAAACTAGAAGAGAAGGATGATGAACTGGCAAGAACCCTCGATGCAAGTCCGGTCTATTTATAGCACCGGAACAGGCGAGGCGCAACGCTTGGGACGCCAAAACGATCGCTCGCATTCTGTGACAGGAATGAGCGTGCCGCATTAATCAGTCAAGTCAAAACGGATAAGAAAGGCCATGCGAAAAACAAAGTGCCGCGTTACTAATGCTCTAAGTCCCAACCCACCATCAGGTCGAGACTCGAGAGCTACATCGCCCGTTTCAGATGCTTACGCTCAAAGTCCCGACCCAATGCGTCCATCAGGTCAAGACTCGAGGGCTACATCGCGCGTTTCGATACTTATGCTCAAAGTCCCGACCCGATGTGTCCGTCAGGTCGAGACTCTCGGGATACATCGCATGTTTTAGATGCTCATGCTCAATGTAACACCCCGGCACCTAGTATGTCGCGAATGTCACCCAAACAGCTCTAGACACAACCAAGAACACATAATTACCAATAAATTACAGCAACTACGATAATTGTTTAATCAAAAATTTGGTAGCATAACCTTTGTTTTTCCATGGTTTGAAATAACATCAATATTATCATATCACAATAGCATAATAGATGACATCTAAAACAACACTAACAGGATATATAATATCATTTCAAGCCAGAATAACGAATTCAAAGTTCCAAGAACCAAATATGAAGTGAACTATAAATCCAAGCACACACTAAAGCATAATCCAAATTTAGCGCAATAAAACTAATCATCACAACTACGCATAATAGAGTGTAGTTGTCTAGGTGAATGAAGCTATGTGAATATGTGCCGCTAACTCCCTTTCCCACATGCCGGTTTCATGGTACCTAAAAACATCATAAAACAACAAGCGTGAGTTCATCACTCAGCAAAGTGTATAGCAATGGGATAAAGCAAAATAGTTTTCAATAACATCTTCACTACATCTCATAATCAACAATATAAGCATCTCATAATTCATCTTATAGACATCTCATTAACATCATCACTAATGCAATGCAATGCACATGTCTCTTTGCTTAACACATACAGGTATTGTCGAGTGCACACCCGTCGGTGTGCACCCTCTTTCCCTTCCATCCCGTGGAGGGTGCCTACTCTTACTGACTTGCTCCCATACACAACCGTGGATGGAACTACGAGGTAGTACTTTTGTGTTCACTACTTGTAAACACAGAGGCCCGCATCAGAATGGGTCACCTCTTCCATTATGCATGCACATATGACATAAACATGAATAACATGTAATTCAACTCAATATAACAATTGCATAGACATTTAACAATTCATACTCATCATGTCACATGCAAGAATCAAGCAAGGCATCTTATCATAACACATGGATAAACTTACCATTGCAAAACATTACGGCTCCCTAAGCCCTAACCAGTACTATACACTTGCCTTCACCCGCGTGCGACGGAGTGGCGAGAAGTGGAAGGCACTCCCGGGGTCACACCACCAGCACATAGGTACAATATACTCAAAACATGCCCACAAAACAACACAAGAACTATCGGCTACAACTACTTCGCAACCCACTCCTAAAACCCGAAAGTAGAGAATCTGTCCTACGGGACAGCGAGCTTCCAACAAACATAACTTGAGTTCTACAACTCCAAATAAGGTAAACGAGTACATTTTCTCGAATCTTAAAAGATTTCCCATCTTTTTCTAAGTATTCGCGAAAACTGAATTGGCCTCTAAAATCCTCTAATCTACAATTGAACACAATCTATCTCAATCACGTCACAGATTGGACAGCGCTCGGTAAAACAGCCATAACTTTTAAACGGCTGAACAGAATTTAACGTTCTTGGTGTCCAATTAAAGGTAATTGAATTACCTATAACTTTCGTAATAGCCTTATGATCAGAAAACGCCTCTAAAATTTTCGAAAGCGAGCCCTAAGCACAAGCATCCAATTTGCCCGAGATCACAACATTGGACAGAATTGCAATTACCCTAATCCCATCTAGAAATAACACCTATACATGGATTTTAGGCATGGATTCTCACTTCTAACCAGCATCACAACCCTACAAAATAATCTACAAACACTTACCTCCCTCGAAGAACTACTCGAACGACGAAATCTTTCTCCTCCCGGCCCCGATCTCCCTCCAAACGCCGAATCCGCCGGTTCCTCTCGGTTACGAAGCTTCCCAACGAAGAGATCAACGGAAAGAAAGGGTGTGGCAGCAAAGGAGGAGATGATTCCTAGCTAGGGCCGGCTAGGAGGTGGAGGAGAGGGAGGGGTGGCGCATGGGAATGGAGGAGGGGGCGGCTAGGGCTTGGGGGTGGTGGCTATGGGAGGGGGAGGAGGGAGTGGGGCGCAAGGGGCTAGGGTTGGGGGCACATGGAAGGTTGTACTTCCCCCCAACTCCCCCACATGGGCCAAGAACCCCCCACCAACGGCCCAATTGCTTCCCCCAAAGCCCAAACTAGCTCCCGAAAGGCCCAAACTCCCCCGGAGAGGCCCAAACACCCAGAAAAGCCCAGAAACTCGGTATAACGTCGTACTGTAATGTTGTATTCTATATTATCACATTCCATAATGTCACATTCTCTCCCCCTTAACAGGATTCGACCTCGAATCCATGACACGTCACTACGCAAACAAACAAAACAAAAAGAGCTAAGCTTCAAGGTGCATACCTGATGAGAATAACTCTGGGTAAAGCTCGCTCATGCGAGACTCCAACTCCCAGGTCGCTTCTCTCTCAGTCTGGTGCGGCCATAGGACTTTGACAAACTTGAGCGTTCGGTTCTTCAACACTCGCTCGGAATTCCCCTGGATTTTCACGGGCCGGGACTCAAAAGTGAGGTCCTGATCAAGCACCAAAGGCTCCAAAGGAACCACCAACTCCAGGTCATGCAAGTACTTTCTCCGTATCGAAACATGAAACACATTGTGGACCCCTTGCATCGACTCTGGTAGCTCCAAGCGATAAGCCAACTTACCAACTCGAGCTATGATAGGGAATGGCCTAACATACCTTGGACTAAGCTTCCCTTTGGTGCCAAAACGAACCACACCCTTGGTGGGAGACACTCGCAAGAGTACGCTATCACCCACCTAAAACTCTAAATCTCGCCTTCTCACATTAGCATAGCTTTTCTGTCTACTCTGAGTTGCAAGAAGGTTCTATCGCACCTCTGCCACCCGATCAACTGTCTCCTAAACCCAATCTGATTCAAGGACCACTCTCTCTCCCACTACATCCCAACAAAGCAGCGATCTACACTTCCAGCCATACAACACTTCATAAGGAGCAGCCCGGATGCTAGAATGATAGTTGTTATTATAAGCAAACTCTGCTAGGGGCAAATGACCTTCCCAGCTACCTTTCCATGCCATCACACAAGCCCTGAGCATATCCTCCAAGGTCTGAATGGTACACTCAGATTGCCCATCAGTTTGAGGATGAAAAGCAGTGCTAAGGCGAAGCTGTGTGCCCAAAGCACTCTGCAAACTCTCCCAGAATTTAGAGACAAATTTCGCATCCTGGTCAGAGATAATCATTTTGGGCACACCATGCAGTCTCACAATTTCCCGCACATAAATGGGAGCCAACTCGCTTGCTGAATTGGTAGTGTGGATAGGAATGAAGTGTGTGGACTTGCTAAGACGGCCCACCACAACCCAGATAGCATCCTTCCCTCGTGGAGTACGAGGTAGGCCAACTACAAAGTCCATAGAAATGTCGTCCCACGGCCAGGCAGGAATCTCCAGTGGCTGCAACAGACTAGCGGGACGCTTGTGTTCAGCCTTAACCTTATGACAAATCCCACAAGATGCCACATACTTCGCAATGTCAACTCTCATCCTTTTCCACTAGAAGTCCTTTTTCAAATCCCTGTAAATCTTGGTCTCCCTAGGATGGGCTGTGTACGGGGTTCGATGAGCCTCTTTCAAGATATCATCTTTGACTTGGGATTTCTGAGGTACACAAAGGCGACCCTGAAACCTCAGAGCTCCCACATCATCAATGGAAAAGTCTCCAGTCTTACCATTCTCAAGGCATTTCCTCACCTGCTGGAGCAACCGGTCATGCTGTTGCGCTTCCCGCACACGCTCTGGAATTGCTGACTCAAGAATCAATTGAGTTTCAGCTTGCACGGTCCCCGCAAAACAAAAAGAAACTCCCAACCGCTCAAAATCAGCAAGAAGACAATCAATGATAGGGGGCGTTGTCTTGCGACTGAGGGCATCAGCCAACACATTCGCCTTACCTGGATGGTACTGGATTGTGAGGTCATAATCCTTTATCAACTCTAGCCACCTCCTCTGCCTCAAATTCAAATCTTTCTGGGTAAAGATGTACTTGAGGCTCTTGTGATCAGTGAAGATATCACAAGACTCGCCATACACTACAGGAATCCGCCAAATTTTCGTCGGCCAAAAGCCGATGAAAATAGGGCTTTCCCGACGAAAATAACCGTTTTCGTCGGCTTGCCGACGAAAATAAGCAGACGAAAATAACCCGACCAAAAAAGGCACATTTTCGTCGGCAACCGACGAAAATAGAGTGTTTTTCGTCGGTCTCGTCTAACCGACGAAAAAGATGCCCGATGACCATTATTTTCGTCGGCCAACCAAAAGCCGACGAAAATAGTTATTTTCCTCGGCCAGGATAAAGCCGACGAAAATAATTTATTTCATCGGCCAGACTAAAGCCGACGAAAATAATTTATTTCATCGGCCAGACTAAAGCCGACGAAAATACTGGAATTTGCCCAGTATTTTCGTCAGCCATACCTAGCCGACGAAAATACTGGAATTTGCCCAGTATTTTCGTCAGCCACCCCTGGCCGACGAAAATACTGGGATGTGCAGCAAAAAAAAAGCATTCTGGCCAAATTCTGGGCAAATTCAGCACAGATTTATAATAACCATTCATGACCATTCAACACAAATATAATAATCACAACTGAAACCACACCATTCAGCACAGATTTATAATAACCATTCACGACCACAGTCAACAAATGGCATCAACCACCACGAAACATTCACCATTTGCGAGAAGTCACATTCACATCACAAATGTAAATGACATCAACTATTCACCATTACAACAAACGACATCAACCACCGTTCGACACATTCACATCACAAATGCAAAGTCACATCACAAAACCATCCGACTCGAAACCATCGTTCTAACTATTAATGTTGTTCCCACTATTATGGTTATTCGAGTTATGTGCACTACCTCCAGACGCGTGGAAACCATCGACATTTGGGGAGCCTTCTGGAGCGTGTGAGGTTGAACCCTGTAGAAAGGACATATATAATTTGATGTTAGTCTTGAATTGCAAATAACTAGAACAAAATGGTCTCTGATGCAGAATGGAAAGGTCGTCGCTTATGCATCAAGGCAGTTGAGGCCGCATGAGGAGAATTATCCGACGCATGACCTAGAGTTAGCTGCCGTAGTGCATGCCTTGAAGATATGGCGTCACTATCTGATCGGGAACAGATGTGAAGTGTATACGGATCATAAGAGCCTTAAATACATATTCACCCAGTCGGATCTGAATATGAGGCAAAGGAGATGGTTAGAGTTGATCAAGGACTACAATGTTGGAATCCATTACCATCCCGGGAAGGCCAACGTAGTTGCCGATGCCTTGAGTCGGAAAAGCCATACCATGAGTATGTTGCTAGCCACAAGTCAGGGTGAGTTATGTGAGGATTTTCAGAGGATGAAGATTGAGGTGGTACCTAGCGGATCCTTGGCCGCATTGGAAGTAAAGCCTACCCTACAGGATCAGATTCGGGAAGGACAGAAGGATGATGACAAGATCCGCAGGATTAAGTCCATCAAGGAAGAAGGCAAGGCAGAGGACTTCAAGTTGGATGAGCAAGGCACGTTATGGATGAAGGATCGCATTTGTGTGCCCAACAAGAAGGAATTAAAGCAACTGATTTTGGAAGAAGCCCATGACTCCAAGTACAAAATTCATCCTGGAAGCGCCAAAATGTATCAGGATTTGAAGGAAAGATTCTAGTGGCCGAGCATGAAGCGTGAAGTTGCCGAGCATGTTGCATTGTGCGATGTATGCCAGAGAGTCAAGGCAATGCATCAGAGACCAGCAGGATTACTACTTACCGAAAATACTCGAGTGGAAGTGGGAGGAAATCGGAATGGATTTCATTACCGGTTTGCCTAAGACTCAAGGAGGTTATGACTCCATATGGGTTATAGTGGATCGTTTGACCAAAGTAGCCCATTTTATCCCCGTGAAGACCACCTACTCGGGAGATAAGTTAGCAGAGTTGTACATGATCAGGATCGTTTGTTTGCATGGAGTGCCAAGGAGGATTGTATCGGACAGAGGTACCCAATTTACCTCAAGGTTCTGGAATAAGTTGCACGAAGCCATGGGAACCCGTTTAAACTTCAGTACAGCCTATCATCCACAAACGGATGGACAGACCGAAAGAGTCAACCAGATTCTGGAGGATATGTTAAGAGCATGTGCATTGGCTTATGTTACCTCTTAGGATAAGAGTTTGCCGTATGCCGAGTTCAGTTACAATAATAGTTACCAAGCTAGTTTACAGATGTCACCTTTTGAGGCACTGTATGGTCGACCCTGGCGAGCGCCGTGTCTTCGGGCTTGATATTCTTCAAGAGGCTGAAGAGCAGATTGCCATGATCAGGGAAAGGTTGAAGATAGCCCAATCACGATAGAAGAGTTATGCTGACAATCGTCGCATGGAATTGAGTTTTGATCCAAAGACTTTGTATACCTCAGAGTTACGCCTCTCAGGGGAGTTAAGAGGTTCCATGCCAAAGGGAAACTCGCACCCCGTTATGTTGGACCATTTAAGATTTTGAGTCGCAGAGGTGAAGTTGCTTATCAGCTGGAGTTGCCGCAGTCGTTAGCAGGAGTGCACGACGTATTCCATGTGTCCCAGTTGAAGAAGTGTCTCCGAGTACCTGAGGAACAGACACCGCTAGAGTCAATTGAGTTGCAAGAACATTTGACTTACAAGGAGCATCCCGTAAAGATTTTGGACACTATGGATCGAGAGACCAGAAATAAGTCAACCCATTTCTGTAGAGTTCAGTGGAGCAACCACACGGAGAGTGAAGCAACTTGGGAACGCGAAGAGGATTTGAGGAAAGAGTTTCCAAACCTATTCCTTTAGTAAGCCCTGAATCTCGGTGACTAGATTACATTAAGGGAGGTTTGTAACACCCCAAAATTTTGCTTTTCTTAAATCCATGCGTGATTTGGTACTTTGGTGAATTTTTGGAATTTTCTGGAATTTATTTGGATTTATTTGGAATTTATTCCATTTTGAAATAATTAAAGAATTTAATTTTGCAAATAAAATTTTGTTGGAAATATTTTATTTGAGTCCAAAATGATCCAAAGTATTTTCCGAATTTTTGGAATTTTCTGAGTATTTTGCTATTTTTAATGAATTAAATGAATTATCGGGAATTATTTTAAATATTAATTCGCTGGAAAATCGAGTCGGGTCAAGTATCTTGTTCATCCGACCGAAGTGAACCCGAGTCGGACTCGAGTCCGAGCGATCGACTCGAACAAACCCATCCTAACCCCGTCGATCCGGCCGTTGGATCGGGATCCAGCGGTCCGATTGGACCGCGCTCGAGCCGAGTCCGGTCGGACCGTCAGCGGCGTGAGCAATCGTAGCCGCTCATCGCGACACGTGGACGGTCCCCAGCCATCGTCTCCGTTCCGAATCCAAGCCGGAGAGCTCCGCCGTGACCGAGCGGGACACGGTTAGGGTTCCGATTTGCGCGCACGTCGAGGCAGTATTTAAGGCGTGGACCCGTTCCCGAGAATCGTCGTTTGATGCCGCACCTTTTGCCCCAAGCCACACCGCCCGAGCCGCCGTCTTTGCTGAGGAATTGCTCGCCGTAGTAGGGTTAGGGCTTCGCTTCGGGTTCGTGCGTACGCCGCCGCCGTCAAGCCGTCTCCGCCGTGTTGGAGCCCGGATCTGGAACCGCACGAGCAAGGCGCGTCGGACCGCACCATCCACCTCGCCGGAGACCCTCGGAAACGCCGCACGGAAGGTCGCCGTCCTCGTCTCCGGTAGCCCGAGCCCCGCCGCGCCGCCATCACCAGTGCGAAGCTTCTGGACCGTCTGATCCCGATCGAACGGCAGCGGTGAGTCACGTGTTTCCAAACCCGATTAGATCTGGACCGTTGGATCAAGATCCAACGGCCCACGATCACCTCAGGCCGTAGCAGTGTTAACATAGGGTTAGATCTGGACCGTCCGATCTAGATCGAACGGCCCACGATCACCGTGTAGTTTTCAACGTGTTAACCCTGGATCTAATCACGGCCGTTGATTTTCAAATCAACGGACACGATCGTGCCACGTAGCCTAGGCGCGCCGCACCGTGCAAGCGCACGTGGGCCGCTGACATGCGGGCCCGCATGTCAGCCGCACCAAGCCGTGCGCCAGTCCACCGTGGACCGTGCCGCCCGTGGACCCAGTCCATGGACCGGACACGTGGCAGCACCTGAGTGATGCCACGTGGCATGATGACGTCATGCTGACGTCATCATGGAGGCCGTTCGATCTTGGCGTCGGCCAGGTCACTGTGGACCAATCACAGGATGACACGTGTCCTTGCTGACGCAATAATTAATTTCCGAAAAAGAAAATGATTTATTAATTCGAAATAATGATTTCAGATTTTGTTTCAAACTTCAAACGCTTATAACTTTTGCGTTTCAACTCCGATTTGAGTGATTCAAATTTCTAAATTTGTATAAAATTGAGACCTAACTAAATATGAATTTTATTTAATTTTTGGACTAAAGTTTTTCTCTGTAAAATTATTTAATTGATTATTTAAACTTTAAATAATCATAACTTTTGCGTTTTAACTCCAAATTTGACGATTCCAGTTTCTAAAAATTCATAAAATTATGTTCTCCCTGTTTATGGATTTTATTTCGATGATTGGATACTTTTTACCTATTGTTTATTCGTATATTTGCTATTTGCACGCTTTACGAGTAGACGTTGAAGTGCCGGAAGGATTTGAAGGAGAAGTATTGACTCAGGATCCAACTCAAGACCAAGAACAAGTACTTTTTGAAGGCAAGTTGTGCTTTGACCATGTTGATCCTATTTCGAAATCTATTTTGATTTAACCTATTGCATGCTTGTTCAATTAGAAAATACTTTATTTAAATCTGGGGAATTAGATAAATACCAATTTGCTGTATGACACCTTGATTACTTAAGTATGTGCCATGACCCCTTGTCACCCTAGTTGTGGTTTACTAGTTGGACATTATTAACTTGCCAACATGGGTTTTAGACCGTTGTAGTAAATCGCTTAGACACACTTTCGTGCTCATGACATGATTTTAGACAAACAAATGTTAATATTGACTTAATGATATATTGAACCTGTTTTGGAAAGGTATCATGTGATGTTGATGGCACGTGGTGCATGGTAATCAACTGGGGTTTGATAAATAGTTTTTCGACCGGGGCATGTGGCAAGGATAATCAGTGGGCCATTGTGGCATTGGGGATGTTGATTTGGTTCTTCGGGTAGTCTTGCCCTGGTCACCCTAAGGACTTAACCTTGCAAGCCTTTGAACTGGGTCTAACGTGCAACCACATGTCTCAGAATGGGACGGACCTAGTTGACTAAGTTGCTAATAACGCACTGTGGGACCTCGGGAGGTCAACTACACCCTTTGTGTAAGTTGTGCGGGGGGCGTCGAGGTGAGGCCAGTACCCATCTAACGGTTGATTGGCCTAAACTTCGCCTTAGCTAAGGGAAGGGTTAGTGTGCAATAACCGGGAGGACCACTTGTATTGTTAGAAGTTTCCGAAAGACTTTGTTACTGAACTCGCCTTTGTGGTGTTTGATTTGTATCTTGTGGGTAAAGTGCATAACCTCTGCAGAGTGTAGAATCTATTCGAATAGCCGTGTCCGTGGTATTGGACATCGCCTCGGGAATTACAATCAAGGGTTAGATTTTCTCAAAAATAACTTGGATCTGAAAGGTTGGGTTGGATTAATAATGATGTTGATGGAAATGTGGATTAGGATGGGAAAGATGTTTATTAAACTCCTTGAAAAGTTATCTATGCTTTACTTATTTCTACACGCTTTTGAATCTATTTATGATACTTGTTAAATGCTGTTTTCTGCAAATATACCTTGAGCTATTCCTTTGTACCAAGCCATGCATATAGTATATTAGCCTGCATTCTGTGCATGACTTGCTGAGTACCAAGTACTCACCCTTGCCACAATACAACACCAGTTGAAGAGGAGACTACACCAGCTTTGGAGGAGGAGCTCCACGAGGAACCGTCTACTTAGGGAGCGAGCCCGGCCGGTTACTGTGGTATACTGGATGGCGCCACGAAGTTATTTGATTTTCCGCTGCTATTATTTCTCTCTTAATAAGTTTCGCCTTGCGAGGCGTATATTTGTAACTTGGCCATAAGGTCAAGCAACCAGTTTGGTTATTTAAATAAAGTACTTTATTGGTATCGAATGGTATGATTGTGATATTTACCGATGTTAAGACTGTGTGCACTAGCGCGTTCCTGGACTAATGCTGAATACACAGAGGGTCCGGATTTGCAAATTCGGGGTCCCGACAGAGGTGGTATCAGAGCCATACTGACCGTAGGCTCAACCCTAAGCTAGAATGGTCGTAGTGAGGATAAAACCTATTTTCTAAAGCTAAAAATTTGTCAAGATAAGAGATGACATCTCGACTTACCCCCTTCTCTCTTTCCTTGTCTCTTGCTGAATATTCCCTTACCTTGTCACGATTTAAAATTTCGAGTTCTTACGTGAGCACTCTTGTGACAGATGGAGGGAGAGTTCAACTACGTCGATCTAGAGGTTGGTCACGCCGCGGAACTTTGGCATATGCTTCAGACTCTTGGAGATTTTGAGAAGCCGCAATACCAAGTGGAAGTGATCGGACAAGCAGGATTGATCAAGGCTTGTGACGTGAAGATTGAGGTACCATCTAGGAAGAAGGGCCCAGGCAATCGCCCGATACACTGCACTGCCAGGAGGTCTACAATGCAGATGGGTATCCAAGAAGTATCACGACGAGCAATGCGGCACATTACCCGTGTCTACGCCAAAGAGTTGGAGAGCACGGTGTTCCGTTATCACCCGCGCAGCAATAACCTTCTTGACCCGAAGGCGATTCAGGATGAGGATGCCATGGTTACACAGTTGGCACGACTTGTTGTCGCCCAGGAGGATGTACTCGATGATACAAGCAAGGAGCTCTGAAGGCCCGCAAGGAGATCACGGCGAGAGAAGAACAGATGGCGGGAAGCTCAAGAGCATGTGTCACACCTTCGCGAAGGGTTGACGAGTTGGAGATGGCTTTATACGGACCGTAACCAGAGCGATTTCGAGCTACACGAGCCAGATCCGGAGGAGTCGGATCTCGATGAGGACATCTGCTTCTTCGACTACCACAGATGACACGATTCTTTGGACATGGCAATCGTTTCGCGCCTATGCCGCAGCATCCGTACCCAGGCCGTGGAGGTTTTCTCGATGAGTGAGCGTAGGTTCTATAGTGAGACTCCTTCGCCGAGTCGCGTCATAGAATAAAGAGTCACCCTTTAGGCGTTAGACTCCAGTGTTAGTTCGATTTGGATTTTCATTGTTTGATGAGTGTGCAGTATGTGTTGCAAGGCCCTTAGGCATTGTAAGCAACCATACCAAGTTATTAATATCAATAATAAAGTTGGACCTTAAAGTTACACCTTTCGCCCCGCATAAGTTCCATATTACTTGTCTATTCTTGATTTCCCCTCATCTCTAAGACTTAGAGCAAATCGACAGATGGTAAACACCCGCGGAAACTTTGGGAGCAATGGAAGTGGTTCTCGCCCAGCAGAAAACCCCAATGATGGAGCACCAGCACCGCTTGATTGATATGCAGAATTTTGGAGCATTTCTTGCTGCTCAGACTCGATTGATGCATGCTATGATGCAACAAATGCAACACGCCAACGCTCAGGCCACTGCTAATCAAGTTAATCGTGGGGCAGCGCGAGAATACAAGACTGTCAGAGTTCATGAGGACTCACCCACCCACTTTCTCCGAGAATGCCAATCCATTGGAGGCCGATGATTGGTTAAGGTCAATTGAGAGGAAGCTACACATAGCTCAATGCATAGGGAATGAGAAGGTACTCTACGCTTCTCATCGATTTGGAAGGAAACATTGGCCAGAATGGTGGGAGAACTTACGTGCCACGCAAGAGAACCCTCAAGATATCACTTGGGAAGAGTTCACGGTGCATTCCGCCCAAGATCACGTGCGAAGGAATCATGGACCTTAAGAAGGAGGAGTTCAGAGCATCAAGCAAGGTAATCAGCCAGTGGCCGACTACCTGAACAAGTTCACACAGCTAGCACGCTACGCACCTGAGGATGTAGCGACAGATAAAGCCAGACAGTCTCGTTTCATGAAGGGACTTAACTCAGGATTGCAGGTGGGATTGATCACCCACACCTTTCCAGATTTCCAAGAATTGGTGAATAAGGCGCTTATTCTTGAGGACAAGCGCAAGGAACTGGATGAGAACAGGAAGCGCAGAATGCAACAGCAGGGATCACGCCAGGGAATGCAACAGCGTCTGAGAGTTGCACCAAATCAATTTTTCAGATTCCAGCCACAGAATGCTACAAGGACACCGTCACCAGCACCAAGACCCGTCAATCAGAACTACGGCACCCCATCCCGCTAGAAACGCCGCTCGAGCGATCGGCAAGAAGGAACAGTGAGACGCTACAATCGCAACGAGCCGTGACATTTTGCCAACAGCTTGTCCAAAGAAGACAGCAGGAGTGACCCCGTTCGCTTAAACTTAGGAACCACCCAGCTAGGGCGCCAAAGACCAGGAACCACATCCTGCATCGTGGTGAGAGGCCGAGTCAACCATGTCACCGCAGATGCACCGCGAATGCTACGGACGTCGTCTTGGGTAAGTTACTTGTTAACTCGATACACCTGCAATTTTGTTTGACTCTGGAGCTTCGCATTCGTTTGTTTCGCAAGGCTTTGCTGCTAGAAACGATTTAGGGATTGCAAGACTTAAGTGCATGCTTTTAGTTCAAACCCCTGGTTCCGAACTCCGAATGAAAGTAGGATGTTCCGGGGTGAGAATACTAATAGATGCAATAGAGTTCCTAGCGAACCTTATAATTTTGGAGACCCAGACCTTAGACGTTATTTTGGGAATGGACTGGTTATCCAAGCACAAGGCCGTATTGGATTGTGGACGAAGGACTATCTCAGTTGAGAGCCCGTGTGGAAAGAAAGTAGAATTTCAAGCTACTGCCGTTAGAGAAGGACAGTTGATGGTTAACAGCACCAAGGCAATCAGCATAGAGGAGGTCTCAGTAGTGAATGAGTACCCAGATGTTTTTCCCGAAGATCTACCTGGTATGCCGCCAGACAGGGACATAGAGTTTGTGATAGAGCTTGTACTGCACAGCGCCCGATAGCAAAGAGACCTTATCGGATGTCCACCGAGGAGTTGGTAGAGATGAAGAAGCGACAAGAGGAGTTAATGGAGAAAGGATTTATCGGACCAAGTTAGTCGCCGTGTGGAGCACCGGTTTGTTTGTCAAGAAGAAGGACGGAGTTTCGGGATGTGCATCGACTACCGTGCACTCAATGAAGTCACCGTGAAGAATAAGTACCCGTTACCCGGGATTGATGATTTGTTTGATCAGGTGAGAGGAGCCGGAGTTTTCTCCAAGATTGATCTCGAGATCGGGATACCATCGGTGAAGATCCGATCGTAAGATATTCAAAAGCGCATTCTCGTCAAGATATGGACATTACGAGTTTACACTTATGTCCTTTGGGTCGACAAATGCGCCAAAGATATTTCATGAATATGATGAATAAGGTGTTCATGGAATATTTGGACAAGTTTGTCGTCGTGTTCATAGATGATATCCTAATCTACTCCAAGACAGAGGATGAACATGCCGAACACTTGAGGCGAGTTTTGGAAAAGCTGAGGGAACAGCAACTCTTCGCCAAGTTCAGCAAGTGTGATTTTTGGAAGGACAAGGTAGAATTCCTCGGACATGTAATGACCGCAGAAGGAGTCACCGTAGATCCAAGCAAGGTAGAAGCTGTGTTACATTGGGAGCAGCCGAAGACTGTGACCCAGATCCGGAGTTTCCTTGGAATGGCAAGATACTACCGGTGTGGGATGTCAGAGACAGGGGTCCCACAAGAGGGGCCTACACCCGACTAGGCCTGACAGGCGGAATAGAAAGCCCAAAGCCCAGAAGCACCACGACGGGCCCAGAGGAGACCTTCGACTTGCTCCCCAAGACAACTCCTGATCCTTCAAGGAAGCTTCGCGCCTCGCCCTAACAACCCGCCAGGAACAAAGCATGCGATCGACACCGCTGTAACTCCGTGGATGCTGGAACCTGACAAGGCGGCAGGCGTGGGTCGGAGAAAGCATAACCACCTCTCCAAGACGTAGAGCGTGAAGGCGGATAAGGACAAGGGACATGTCGTCCAGGCCACCATGTTCAAGGCCCGGTGGCGCCCATCTATCATGTATTCTTCCCCCAGTATATAAGGGGAGGAGGGAGAAACAAGAAAAAGAGAGGACACACACGATATATCCAAGAACACAGGACTAGGGTATTATCTCCTCCGAGAGAGCCCGAACCTGTTTAAAACAGATTGCCCCCGCATCCTGTGTTACCATCAAGCTCAGATCCCGCACAAATCCCCTAGAATCACAAATCTTATTGCCGGCGAAACAGATCGTCGACAGTTGGCGCGCCAGGTAGGGGGCTTGTGTCAAGATCTTCGTCAAGCTTGATGGCTGCGACGAGCGAAGTCTCCACAGTCTCCTTCCCGGGCCAGGTCTTCCGTTTCGGAAGCCTGACCTTCATCTCCAACGACCTCGGAAGCCTTTCTCTCTCTAAGGGAACCGCACTACAGCGCGGTGAGGTTTCCGGCGATCCATCATCACGACTTCCGCGCCGATCGGAAGGTCCCCCTGTCTCGTACCCTAAAGTACCGAGTGGGGATCCGAAGACCCGTTCCAGCCGCGGAGTCGGGCTCGAGGACGCCGAGGCACGAAGGGTGGGGGTTCTCACCGCCAAGCCACTCGGCACCCCCGAGCGCCTAGGTTTATCTTCTCCAGGCTCACCCACCTCAGCGGCCGAGTCAGAAGAAAGCCTAGAGAGCTGCTGGAATTTCCGTAGAGTCTATGTAATTGAAGGCTCGCGGGCAGATTCGCAGCAGCGCTTCGACACCTCAGTCGCCGCCGATTTGGAAGGAGGCCGAGTGACTGAGCCTGACGCGCGGGCGCGTACTCCGGACCGCTACCGGCTGTCAATGAAGACATTCTGCAATCCAAGATGGTGGACCAGGCTGTTTTTCGTACCCGCAGAATATCGCCGCCTCCAAGACACTCCTGGATACCACGACCCCTATCTTTGAGGCGGATGATCCAGCTTGCCCGATCATGGCCCAAGTAAAGGCCATGGTGACGGCGGCAGCCCAAAGATGCCCAAACCGACCAGCCGGCGAAGGAGCTGCCACGTGGTCCGGCGAGGACCAGACAAGCCAGCCGGCCAGGTCGGGAAGCCCGCCAGACACATCATGTTCTACCTCGCGAGACGACTTGCGACACAAAGATCACCGCGACCTCCGCTCGCCTCGGACGCCAGGCACCGCGATCGGCAGAAAGGGAGGAACAACGCCGTCAAGCCGATTTAATATGAGCGCTACGGCATCCTTCCGCGAGGCCGCTGGCACGCTAAGCGCGATCCCCTCGCGTCGATCACTTCCCGAGGGTATCGCGGGGTCATCGAAGGGTTCGTCGCGTTTACCCCTCACCTACGCCGAGTGGTTTGGCACGATAGATTTAATCCTAAAGGCATCACTAGGTTCGACGGTGAGAGGGACCCTGAGGCTTGGCTACAAGTATACGCTCTGGCGTCGGGGCCAGCGGGGATCGTAAAGTAATGGCAAACTACTTGCCTGTTACCCTCTCGCCCCAGCCCAAGCATGGCTCACCGGACTTCCAGCCGAACTCTATAGATTCCTGGGAGATCTGTGTGAGCAGTTCATCTCAAATTTCCAAGGCACTTACGAGCGCCCAAGCACCCCTTGGGACCTATACCAGCTACACCAAAGGAGGAACGAATCCCTCCGGAGTTCGTCAGCGCTTCATGAACAGGAAAAGCACCGTTCGGGACGTCACAGATGCGATTGTGATAGCTGCCTTCCGTAAAGGAGTCGGCGACCCGACCTCATCAAGAAGATGTCCCGAAGCCACCCACGCGTCGGTCCGGAGCTGTTCGCCCTAGCGGACCGTTACGCTTCAGCCTCCGAGGCTCTGGCGAACGGGCGTGATGAGGAAGGATCAGTGGAACCCCTCGGCGGAAAGAAAAGAAGCGCAAGGGTGAAGAGAGTGGTGGCGCCGCTACACCAACTCATCCTCGCTCTCAAAGAGGATGGATATGATAAGGTTATGAACTCACTCTGCCCTTTCCATCCGAAGGGGATGCATGCCGCCAAGGACTGCTTCACCCTAAAGAGGTTCGCCACGCGAGCAAGAGGCAAAGCTGGACAAGGTCCGAGTGGTCACGCCGCAAGAAACCGCCTCTCCTGGTGAGGAAGACTATCGTGAAGTCAACCTCGAAGCTTAACTACATATTCGGGGTTCGGCCGCATATGAGTCCAAGCGGAAGCAAAGCTCACCGCCGGGACATCTCGTGCGAGAGCCGAGACCCCGATATGTCCGGTGGTCCGAGGTCGCAATAACTTACGACCGCACGGATCACCCAGATCGCGCCCCATTCCCCGGCAGATACCGCTGGTCTTGGCGCCGGTTGTCCGCGCATCAAGCTCAAAAGGGTGTTGATTGACGGTGGGAGTGGGCTCAACGTCCTCTTCGTGAAGACACTCGATGATATGGGGATCCCGCGGTCTGACCTCAAACGCGGGTTGTCGCCTTTTCATGGGGTGATACCCGGAACGTCGGCGATACCACTTGGACAAATCACTATACCGATCCACGTTCGCGCAAGGGACAACTACCGGATCGAGCCTTAGCTTCGAGGTGGCGGACTTCGCGACAGCGTATCACGCCATCTTGGGAGACCAGCTGGCCAAGTTCATGGCGGTGCCCCACTACGCCGTATCGATGCTGAAAATGCCGGTCCGAGTGGTATTATCACACTACGCCGATGTTAAGCGGTCTTTCTCTTGCGACGAGGAGAGCCGCGAAATGGCCGAAGTCTCTGGAGGCGCCGGGCGGGTCGGGAAAGGATTCGCCAAGAGGCGGATTTCGACAAGCGGAAGGCGATATCCCTACCCGCAAGCCGCGAACTCCGGATCGGCCCCGAGGAAGGCACCAAAAGGATTCTCCTCGACCCGTCCGATCCGGCGCGAGCCGCCTCGACGGACAAGGCTCGGGGATGAATAGGAAGACGCGCTCGTCACCTTTCTGCGGGCAAACCAAGACGTCTTTGCCTGGAAGCCGTCCGACATGCCCGGGGTCCCCAGGGAGGTGATCGAGCACGCATTGAATGTAAACCAGTCCGCCAGGCCCGTCAAGCAAAGGTTACGACGGTTCGCTCAAGATCGTCGAGAAGCCATCGAGAGGAGATCACAAAGCGCTAGCCGCAGCTTCATCAAAGAAGTGTATCATCCCGATCGGTTGGCGAACCCTCGCACTCGCCCGTAAGAAGAATAAAAGTCGGGCGCATGTGTGTTGATTACACCGACCTCAACAAGGCTTGTCCGAAAGATCCCTTTGGTCTCCTCATATTGATCGTGGTAGACTCCACCGCCGGATCTCGGCTACTCAGCTTTTCGGGCGCCTATTCAAAGCTATCATCAAATTCGGCCGAGAGGAAGATCATGAAGACTTCGTTTATCACTCCATTCGGAGCATATTGCTATATCACCATGCCGTTCGGGCTCAAGAATGCCGGCGCAACGTACCAGCGCGCCGTGCAGCGGTGTTTTCACCATCAGCTCGGGCGCAATGTGGAAGCTTATGTGGATGATGTGGTAGTTAAAACACAGACACAAGATAGCCTTATCTCCGACCTGGCCGAGACGTTCGTAAGTCTAAGGGCGTTCCAGATGAGGCTGAACCCCGAGAAATGTGTTTTCGGAGTTTCTTCCGGGAAGCTACTCGGGTTCATCGTCTCCCATCGTGGGATCGAGCCGAACCCGGAGAAAATTGGAGCCATCATGAAAATGGCCCCGCCTACCAGCCAAAAGGAGGTCCAAAAGCTCACCGGATGCATGGTAGCGCTTGGCAGGTTTATCTCACGGTTGGGAGTCCGGGGAATGCCTTTCTTCAAGCTCCTTAAGAAGCAAGATCGCTTTGATTGGACGGCAGAGGCACAAAGAGCCTTCGAAGAACTCAAGGTGTTTCTCTCCACTCCCCCAGTCTTAGTCTCGCCGGCGCCAGGTGAACCTCTTCTGCTCTACATAGCGGCAACATCTCATGTAGTAAGTGCTGTGATAGTTGTGGAGTGGGAGGAATCTGGGCACCACTACGGCGTGCAACGCCTAGTTTATTTTGTCAGCGAAGTACTGGGCGAATCCAAGACAAGATATCCTCAAATCCAGGCTGGCAGACGCCATTTTGATCTCGCCACTAAGTCAAGCATTATTTCCAAGGACATTCGATTTCAGTAGTCACTTCTTTCCCCGTGGGAGAGGTCCTCCGTAATCGGGAAGCTACTGGAAGGATTTCAAAGTGGGCAGCCGAGCTTGGAGCTTTCGACATCTCGTTCAAGCCGCGCACCGCCGTCAAGTCCCAGGCTTTGGCTGACTTCACGGCCGAGTGGACCGAATCCCAGACTCCCTGCACGGAAGAAGAGCCAGAATATTGGGTTATGCACTTCGACGGATCTCTCATGCTTGGGGGAGCAGGGCGGAATCCTCCTTATCTCGCCTAAGGGCGACAAAGTTGAAGTATGTCCTTCGGATTCACTTCCGGCCTCAAACAATGCCGCGAGTACGAGGCCCTCATCCATGGGCTTCAGACGCCACATCACTCGAATCCGACGGTGGCGGTTCGAGGTGACTCGATTGGTGGTGAATCAAGTACGAAGGACTGGTCGTGCGTGGATCGTAACATGGCGGCATACCGCCAAAGAAGTCCGAGAATTGGAAGGCAAGTTTGACGGCCTGCAGGTGGTTCATGTCCTCCGCCGCAATAATGAGGCAGCAGACGAGCTAGCTAAGATGGGAGCCACTCAGGCAGATGTCCCAAGTGATATCTTCGTGACAGATCTTCACGAGCCAACCGTTACAAAAGCGGCAAAAGCCAAGCGAGGGTCCTGGAACCGGGTCCTGCTCATCGATCCAGATCGACTACCTCCGCACCTTGATTACCTCCTGAAGGACAAACTCCCGAAGCCACCACTGCAGCGAGCGCGTCTCCGACAAGCCAAATCCTACGTGGTGGTGGGCGATGAGCTCTTCCGAAAAAGTGCCTCGGGTGTCCTCAGGCGGTGCATTTCGAGGCAAGTGGGAAGAGAGCTGCTCCAAGAAATCCAGTCGGGGATGTGTGGCCATCACGCGGCATCAAGCACCTTGGTTGGGAAAGCCTACCGACAGGGTTTCTTCGCCAACGGCGTAACGGATGCCAAGGAGATAGTTCGAACTGCGAGGGCTGCCAATTCTATGGAAGACAGACACACTTGCCGGCATAGGAGCTACAGACTATACCCATTTCTTGGCCTTTCGCAGTGGGGGCTCGACTTAGTGGGCCCGCTCAAGAAGGCTCAAGGCGGTTTCGCTTACCTCTTCGTGGCCATTGACAAGTTCACCAAGTGGATCGAAGCCAAGCCGATCATCACTATCACTGCAGCTTAAGGCCAAGGAGTTCTTCCAGATATTGTGGTCGATTCGAGTGCCCAACCGGATCATCACGGACAACGGCACCCAATTCAGGAGTGAAGAATTCCAAGAATGGTGCGAAGGCGTCGGGATCAAGATCTGCTTCGCCTCGGTGGCTCACCCACGAAGCAATGGGCAGGTTGAGCGAGCTAACGGTCTGGTCCTCCAAGGCCTCAAGGCCAGGATCTTCGACCGCCTCAAACCATACGCTGCTCGATGGGTGAAGGAGCTACCGCTCGGTACTCTGGGACTCAAAACCACTCCCGGCCCGAGCGACCGCCAAACCCTTTTTCCTGGTCTATGGCGCAGAGGCGGTTCTGCCGACCGAGCTGGGATTCGAATCCCCGAGGGTTCGGAATTACAACGAAGCCGAGTCCGAGGGAAGCCGAATGGTGGAGCTTGATCAACTCGAGGAGGCTCGGAACGTTGC
Organism: Rhipidocladum racemiflorum; assembly: GCA_036346355.1. Taxonomy (NCBI): domain Eukaryota; kingdom Viridiplantae; phylum Streptophyta; class Magnoliopsida; order Poales; family Poaceae; genus Rhipidocladum; species Rhipidocladum racemiflorum. The sequence goes on along the minus strand of CM070574.1, from coordinate 44,821,940 downwards.
CGCCCTCCAGTCGGCTAAGTACCTCCAGGGACTTCGGCGCTACCACTCTCGCAACGTCAGAAGTAGAACCTTTTCAGAAGGAGATCTGGTCCTGAGGAGGAACCAGAAAAGCGAGCACAAGCTCTCGCCAATTTGGGAAGGTCCGTACATTGTGCAGAAGACAAACCGGTCAGGTGCTTATCGACTCAGACGAGAAGACGGCGAGGTTCTGGCGAATACTTGGAACGCCGAACAACTCCGTCGCTTCTACGCATGAGTTATGTATCCCACTCTTACACATTAAGTAAAATGGTGGTCCGTCTTATTTTCTGAAGTTCTGTGTAATGCTAGCCCCGAGTGGTCATTACCCGACTGGTGTGGTGCCTAACCCTGGTCGTGCCAATATAGAGTGCACGGAAATAACAAACCGCGATGAGCACAAAGCCTCGGCGGTTTACACCAGCGCGCACAACGGAACGGGTACAAAGCACTAACCACTCGGGGACTGCAATTCGCAGCACCAGAATCTAACCGAGATTCGCCTGATCGCGAATTTCTAACCGTCAAAAGCTCGAGCCCCAGCGCCTGCGTTCTTTGGCATCGAGCAACCGACTAGAATAAGTTGATCAGCGGAACCACTAAACTCGGATTAAACATGATGGCACAGATCGACCAAATTTCGCATTTCATTCCATAATGTTAATAATTTACATTACTGACTTTCTTTTTTTTTCGCGCTAAAAAAAAAAAAAAAAAAAACTCTTTGGTCTTCTTCTTTGGTCTTTGCCGGTGCTCCTATTGCTCTGTCTTTGGTCTTTGGTGCTTCTTTGGTGTTGCTTTGGGAGGCCGGGCGAGATCGTTGAGGTTAGACGCGACCCAAAGCCGCCAGAATCTCGTCCCTCAACCACCCACAGGGGGGTATAAGGCGGACGAGGGCCCTGACGGCAAGGTCGTCGCGGCGATCGCGACCAACCATCTCGAGGATGATCTCGGCCACCTCGTGGAGCCCCGGTGCAGCCTCCAACAAGGTGGCCACGGCGGCGGCGTCCCTCGCCGCTCCTTCCTCCTCCTCCGCCTCCAGTGTGGCAAAGTCGAGGTCTTCCCAAGACTCCGCCTCCTCCCAGTTGTGCAACATCCCGAAGAATCGCTGGCGAAACAATGCCGCGTAGGGACCAACGAACCTCCCCGTATTAGACATGGAAGGAAACTGGAAGAGGAAGAAGAAGGACAAGGCAAGAAGAAACGGGCGATCGCTCATTAGCGGTGACGCCCCATTTATAAGCCACCCCAGCCCCGGAAATCGAAGCATCTCAAAGGCAATCAAACGCGCCACCACACAATCAATGAAGCGCGAAAAACAAAGCGGCAGTGCAAATACCGAAGAAGATCAGCGCATTGAACAAAATCAAGGAGAATTTCACCGCACACGTGTCGTAGCGATTCAAGCTCGTTCGGCTTTCTCGCTAATTATACCAAATTAAGCGCAAAGCCCTGGCCGAGAGCTAGCAAGCGATGCAAGCCTGGGGACTAAACCACTCAGCCAGGTGGCCTAACGTAAGTCCCGACGCCGAGAGCTGCACGCCACCTCTCGGAAAAGCGTGCCTGGGGCAAGAAAGCCACGCCAACGCTCGGGCGTTTGGAAGCCATACCGATCAATGAAACTCACCGGAAAGGCGCAGCAGATCCAAAAGGCTACGGGCCTATATTCAGGTCTGAAGACCACTCAGCGGAAGACAATACAGGCAAATCATATTGAAGTAAGAAGACACAATATTTCAAACAAGGAGGGCGAGCACTCGGCATCAAGGCCCGCATCGAAGTCAGAATTCTAGATTCTCCAACAAGGCCTGCGATGCACCGGACACCTCTTCGAGGAGCGTTGGCCTTGTCTTCATCACAGCAAAACCTTCTTTCACAGCCTTCGAGGTCAACTCTCGGATAATGAGACTTGACCACCGCCAATGCCTGGTTCGCACTCATTGCTGCGGACTCTTTGGTGTAAGCTCGATCCTGTCGGCTCCTTAGAGAGAAGTGGAAACAGCATCGTCCCCATGGCCGGCGTGACTCCTTCAATGCGCAGAAGGTGCAGGATCGCTCGCAGCGACGCAGCAGTTCAGTCCGCCCTGTTCGGCGGCCATCTTCTCCTTGCACTCGCAACAAAGTCAAATGGCCATCAAGAGCACACCCGATGCCAAGTATGTTCAACCAAAGTCAAATAAATTTACCCTTCACTCCCTGCATCCTTTCCAAGGCGACTCGAGCTTCGAGGCCGAGTTCTCTGAAGCCTCGGTCGGGCCCTCACCTCGAACGGGTCGAGTCGCGCTCTGAAACACGAGAGTGTCATCATCCTCTCCAACCATCCAAAAAGACATCCAAACTGAATCCAGGGGAGAATCTCACCTTCGAGCATATGCTCAAGCTTCGTCTTCTCCTCCCGGATCGTCATACACTCGCCCTGAAGCCCGTGGACTTCTTTCCATCTGTCCGCACTGATCTCGCTGAGCTTGTCCTGGTACTGCTTCTGCTCCTTGAGCTTCGGGAGCACCTTCCGGAAAAACCGCGACCTTTGCTCCGAGCGCTCCCCCATGTCCTAGGTAACAGGCGTAATCTCGAGGAGAAGTCGACCAGCAGATTAAAGACAAGAAGCTCACCTCGACGAGCGTGCTACACTGACGGTGAGCTCATAAAGCTCCGTCCGAGCCGCTCTCTCCATCTCGTCGTCCTCTTCCATCCCTTTCGGTGGAACCCCTTCCCACCATACGGTCCGATTCGGGGCTTGGCAGAGGACCGAGCGGCGGTGGCTCTCGAGGCACTTCCTCCACTCCGGGAGACGGTGCCGGGTCGATCTCGTCGGCAGACGGACCACCGGATGGTTCGACCGTTGGGCCGCCGGCGCCCGGTGGCGACGCCCCGGCAGTCGGCGGCAACGGCGAACTAGCCTCCGCCTGGGGCTCCTTTTCAGGAGACCTCTCCGCCGGGACGTCCGTAGTAGGAGTCTGCAGACGCAAAAAGAGAAACACCTCAAGACAGCAGTAACAAAGACAAGGATCGCCCAAAGAATACCTTTTGGATTTCTTGAATTTCATCCTGTGTCTCATCCGAGACCCAAGCACCACTCGGAGGGAAGTTAGCGCTGCAGCTGGGCTGCCCCTCGGGATGTATGGCCGTGGCCCCGCTTTGCGATCCGGGTGCACCAGAGGTCGAAGGCCCGGCTGACGAAAGACTGGGACCTCCTCCGCCGACTCGGCGCAGCTCGTCGACGAGGTGTCGACCACTCGCCGCTCGGCGTGTCTCAAGAGAGAGGCCGACAACCGAGCGTCGTGAAGGAAGGACGCGTTCTGAAAAAGGAACGATCGCACTCTGTTTGAATCACACATCACCAAAGAAATCATGGAACGACCTTTCGAGAGAATAGTGCACTCACAGAGGAGGAGGCCTCGCCGTCGAAAATTTATGAGGGCAGCCCTGTTGGTGATTATTGTGCCAGGCACGAAGAGATCAACTACCCGTCTGCCGCCAACGCCTCCATCGACAGGGCCACGTCCGACTCCCGTGGGGTCCAGAGGCCCGTTGTATTGGAACCCCAAATGGACTCTCTCCTTCAAGGGCTGCACTCGGCGCTTCACAAAGCGATCGCGATCCGGGACCCGTCGGCCCTCGGTTCTTGGATCGTCAATCAATGCCGGAAGCTCGGGGATTTGGCGCCAAACCTCCTCCGTCCGGCGTCGCTCCAGCATCGGGAAGCTTTAGGAGCACTAGGCAAAGGGGCGAGGAAAGGATCAACATTGGCACAATAGAACCACTCCCGCTTCCAACCTTTGAGGGAGGTCTTGAGAGGAACGACAAAATCTGCTTCTTCGAGCCCTCCCGTTGGCCGGAGCCTGCCGCCCCAACGACGTTGGGAGCGGCCCGGTTCGGATGAGGCTTCAGCAAGAAGAAGGAGCGAAACAAATCCAAATGAGGACGTATCCCAAGATACGCCTCGCAGAGCTGGACGAAGATGGCAATGTGAAGAATCGAGTTGGGGTTCAAATTGATCAACTCGATTTCGTAGAAGTGGAGGAGCCCCCGGAACAAGGCGCTCCCAGGAATGCTAAGTCCCCACCAGAAGAAGGACTCAAACACCACAATCTCATTCTCTAGAGGTGTGGGGTAAGGGTCACCTGCGGCGGGACGGGCGGAGATCAACTCCAGCGGAGGGAGGACGCCGGCGGCGACCATCCCCTCCAAGCGGGACGTCGTCGTGATGGAAGTCTCCCACCCTGCCGTCGCAGGGTCGGCGCCACCCTCCGATGACGAGGAAGAAGACATTGCGAAGAAGAAGACCTGGTGGGAAGAACCGCTGCAAGCCAAGGCGCGAAACCGTAAAACCCTAAATCGCCAAAGGAGGTTTGAAGGTTTCGCAGCCATGGTGGGGAAGGTGCAAGGAGGCCGTTGCTCCAACGAGGGTCCTTCCGACTTATAAGAAATGGGCCCCAATTTCCACCTTACGGTGGGAAGAAACGAGGGCCCTCCTGTTCAGTGCAGGCGAGGTCAAGGCACGCCCCATGACGGGCCAATAGCTACGTCGCGCAAAACGCGGCCAGGTGTCAAACCTGGTCCAAAGTTTGGGATAAAGTGCGCCCCACGACGGGCCTGAACGCCGGCCGCCACGGAAGCTTGGGGCTGGGCACTTTCCGAACATCCTCCGACGGCACACCCCATAATTTGGGGTCAATTGCTGGTCATTTGTCTCATAATGCGATTGGGTGTCGTGGGAGGATCTACAACCAACATGGTCTTGAGAATGCGCCCCATGAGGGTCTAAAGCGATCTGCGCATAGCGGCACAGCATTACTCTGTATGACCAAGGTATGCCCCATGAGGGTCACCGAGCGACAAGCCGGTTGTCACAAGATCAGAATCCAAGCGCTGGTACCGCCCGACCCGAGCCAAAAAGACCAAGGTATGCCCCATGAGGGTCGGTAGAGCGACAAGCGGTTGCAGCGCCGTAAACGGGCGCGGTACCACTCGACCATGAGCCAAAAGACCAAGGTATGCCCCATGAGGGTCACCGAGCGACAAGCCGGTTGCAGCGCGACCGTAAATGTGGTAGCGGGTACCACTCGACCCACGAGCCAAAAAGACCAAGGTATGCCCCATGAGGGTCACCGAGCGACAAGCCGGTTGTCACAAGACCGTGAACGGGCGCTGGTACCACTCGACCACGAGCCAAAAGACCAAGGTATGCTCCATGAGGGTCGGTAGAGCGACAAGCCGGTTGCAGCGCCGTAAGCGGGCGCGGGTACCACTCGACCACGAGCCAAAAGACCAAGGTATGCCCCATGAGGGTCGGTAGAAGCGACAAGCCGGTTGCCATGCAATCGTAAACGGGCGCGGGTACCACTCGACCACGAGCTAACCAACCACGGTGGCTTCATACTACAAGTTCTTTATGATCTCTCTCCGCATAATCCTCATGACAGGTAAGGGACGAAAAGTCGATCCTAAAGCACTTGGGGGCTGCTGTGGGATGTCGAGACAGGGTCCCACAAGAGGGGCCTACACCGACCGGGCCTCGACAGCGGAATAGAAAGCCCAAAGCCCGGAAGCACCACGACGGGCCCAGAGGAGACCTTCGACTTGCTCCCCAAGACAACTCCGATCCTTCAAGGAAGCTTGGCCTCGCCCTAACAACCCGCCAAGAACAAAGCATGCGATCGACACCGCGGAACTCGTGGATGCCGGAACTCGACAAGGCGGCGGCGTGGGTCGGAGAAAGCATAACCACCTCTCCGGGGCGTAGGCGTGAACGCGGATAAGGACAAGGGACATGTCGTCCAGGCCACCATGTTCAGGGCCCGGTGGCGCCCATCTATCATGTATTCTTCCCCCAGTATATAAGGGGAGGAGGGAGAAACAAGAAAAAGAGAGGACACACACGATATATCCAAGAACACAGGACTAGGGTATTATCTCCTCCGAGAGAGCCCGAACCTGTCTAAAACAGATTGCCCCCGCATCCTGTGTTACCATCAAGCTCAGATCCCGCACAAATCCCCTAGAATCACAAATCTTATTGCCGGCGAAACAGATCGTCGACAACCGCCGTTTCATTGAAGGCTTTTCGACAATTGCGAAACCTCTTACGCAATTGCTGAAAAAGGAGAAGAAGTTTGCATGGACGTCAGAATGTGAGAAAGGATTTCAGGAGCTGAAAAAGCGATTGACATCAGCACCGGTGTTAGTTCTAACGGATGTTGCTCAAAACTTTGATATTTATTGTGACGCATCGCGCCAAGGACTTGGATGTGTGCTGATGCAGAATGGAAAGGTCGTCGCTTATGCATCAAGGCAGTTGAGGCCGCATGAGGAGAATTATCCGACGCATGACCTAGAGTTAGCTGCCGTAGTGCATGCCTTGAAGATATGGCGTCACTATCTGATCGGGAACAGATGTGAAGTGTATACGGATCATAAGAGCCTTAAATACATATTCACCCAGTCGGATCTGAATATGAGGCAAAGGAGATGGTTAGAGTTGATCAAGGACTACAATGTTGGAATCCATTACCATCCCGGGAAGGCCAACGTAGTTGCCGATGCCTTGAGTCGGAAAAGCCATACCGTGAGTATGTTGCTAGCCACAAGTCAGGGTGAGTTATGTGAGGATTTTCAGAGGATGAAGATTGAGGTGGTACCTAGCGGATCCTTGGCCGCATTGGAAGTAAAGCCTACCCTACAGGATCGGTCCGGGAAGGGCCGAAGGATGATGACAAGATCCGCAGGATTAAGTCCATCAAGGAAGAAGGCAAGGCGAGAGGACTTCAAGTTGGATGAGCAAGGCACGTTATGGATGAAGGATCGCATTTGTGTGCCCAACAAGAAGGAATTAAAGCAACTGATTTTGGAAGAAGCCCATGACTCCAAGTACTCAATTCATCCTGGAAGCGCCAAAATGTATCAGGATTTGAAGGAAAGATTCTGGTGGCCGAGCATGAAGCGTGAAGTTGCCGAGCATGTTGCATTGTGCGATGTATGCCAGAGAGTCAAGGCAATGCATCGAGAGACCAGCGAGGATTACTACAATGCTGAAAATACCTGAGTGGAAGTGGGAGGAAATCGGAATGGATTTCATTACCGGTTTGCCTAAAACTCAAGGAGGTTATGACTCCATATGGGTTATAGTGGATCGTTTGACCAAAGTAGCCCATTTTATCCCCGTGAAGACCACCTACTCGGGAGATAAGTTAGCAGAGTTGTACATGATCAGGATCGTTTGTTTGCATGGAGTGCCAAGGAGGATTGTATCGGACAGAGGTACCCAATTTACCTCAAGGTTCTGGAATAAGTTGCACGAAGCCATGGGAACCCGTTTAAACTTCAAGATGTGACCTATCATCCACAGACGGATGGACAGACCGAAAGAGTCAACCAGATTCTGGAGGATATGTCAAGAGCATGTGCATTGGCTTATGTTACCTCTTGGGATAAGAGTTTGCCGTATGCCGAGTTCAGTTACAATAATAGTTACCAAGCTAGTTTACAGATGTCACCTTTTGAGGCACTGTATGGTCGACCCTGGCGAGCGCCGTGTCTTCGGGCTTGATATTCTTCAAGAGGCTGAAGAGCAGATTGCCATGATCAGGGAAAGGTTGAAGATAGCCCAATCACGATAGAAGAGTTATGCTGACAATCGTCGCCGGGAATTGAGTTTTGAACCAAAAGACTTTGTATACCTCAGAGTTACGCCTCTCAGGGGAGTTAAGAGGTTCCATGCCAAAGGGAAACTCGCACCCCGTTATGTTGGACCATTTAAGATTTTGAGTCGCAGAGGTGAAGTTGCTTATCAGCTGGAGTTGCCGCAGTCGTTAGCAGGAGTGCACGACGTATTCCATGTGTCCCAGTTGAAGAAGTGTCTCCGAGTACCTGAGGAACAAACACCGCTAGAGTCAATTGAGTTGCAAGAACATTTGACTTACAAGGAGCATCCCGTAAAGATTTTGGACACTATGGATCGAGAGACCAGAAATAAGTCAACCCATTTCTGTAGAGTTCAGTGGAGCAACCACACGGAGAGTGAAGCAACTTGGGAACGCGAAGAGGATTTGAGGAAAGAGTTTCCAAACCTATTCCTTTAGTAAGCCCTGAATCTCGGGGACGAGATTCTGTTAAGGGGGGGGAGGTTTGTAACACCCCAAAATTTTGCTTTTCTTAAATCCATGCGTGATTTGGTACTTTGGTGAATTTTTGGAATTTTCTGGAATTTATTTGGATTTATTTGGAATTTAATTGAATTTATTCCATTTTGAAATAATTAAAGAATTTAATTTTGCAAATAAAATTTTGTTGGAAATATTTTATTTGAGTCCAAAATGATCCAAAGTATTTTCCAGAATTTTTCTGGAATTTTTCTGAGTATTTTGCTATTTTTAATGAATTAAATGAATTACTGGGAATTATTTTAAATATTAATTCGCTGGAAAATCGAGTCGGGTCAAATCGTTCATCCGACCGAAGTCGGAACCGAAGTCGGACTCGAGTCCGACCCGAGCCATCGACTCGAACAAACCCACTCCTAACCCCATCGATCCCGACCGCTGGATCGGGATCCAACGGTCCGGATTGGACCGCACCGCTCGAGCCCGAGTCCGGCCGACCCGTCGCTGCGTGAGCAATCGTAGCCGCTCATCGCGACACGTGGACGGTCCTCGACCATCGTCTCCGTTCGAATCCAAGCCGAGAGCTCGCCGTGACCGAGCGGGACACGCAGTTAGGGTTCCGATTTGCGCGCACGCGTCGAGGCGATTTAAGGCGTGGACCCGTTCGAGAATCGCCGTTTGATGCCGCACCTTTGCCCCAAGCCACACCGCCCGAGCCGCCGTCTTTCTTTGAGGAATTGCTCGTAGTAGGGTTAGGGCTTCGCTTGATTTCGTCGTCTGCCGCGCCGATCAAGCCGTCTCCGTGTTGGAGCCGGATCTGGAACCGCCACGAGCAAGGCGCGTCGGACCGCACCATCCACCTCGCCGGAGACCCTCGGAAAGCGCGCCGCGGAAGGTCGCCGTCCTCGTCTCCGTGCTCGAGCCCGCCCGCGCCGCCATCACCGGTCTGAAAGCTTCGGGCCGTCCGATCCCGATCGAACGGCAGCGGTGAGTCACGTGTTTCCAAACCCGATTAGATCTGGACCGTTGGATCAAGATCCAACGGCCCACGATCACCTCAGGCCGTAGCAGTGTTAACATAGGGTTAGATCTGGACCGTCCGATCTAGATCGAACGGCCCACGATCACCGTGTAGTTTTCAACGTGTTAACCCTGGATCTAATCGCGGCCGTTGATTTTCAAATCAACGGACACGATCGTGCCACGTAGCCTAGGCGCGCCGCACCGTGCAAGCGCACGTGGGCCGCTGACATGCGGGCCCGCATGTCAGCCGCACCAAGCCGTGTGCTAGTCCACCGTGGACCGTGCCGCCCGTGGACCCAGTCCATGGACCGGACACGTGGCAGCACCTGAGTGATGCCACGTGGCATGATGACGTCATGCTGACGTCATCATGGAGGCCGTTCGGTGCTGACATCAGCAGGTCATTGTGGACCAATCACATGATGACACGTGTCCTTGCAGACGCAATAATTAATTTCCGAAAAAGAAAATGATTTATTAATTCGAAATAATGATTTCAGATTTTGTTTCAAACTTCAAACGCTTATAACTTTTGCGTTTCAACTCCGATTTGAGTGATTCAAATTTCTAAATTTGTATAAAATTGAGACCTACCTAAATATGAATTTTATTTAATTTTTGGACTAAATTTTTTCTCTGTAAAATTATTTAATTGATTATTTAAACTTTAAATAATCATAACTTTTGCGTTTTAACTCCAAATTTGACGATTCCAGTTTCTAAAAATTCATAAAATTATGTTCTCCCTGTTTATGGATTTTATTTGGATGATTGGATACTTTTTGCCTATTGTTTATTCGTGTATTTGCTATTTGCACGCTTTACGAGTAGACGTTGAAGTGCCGGAAGGATTTGAAGGAGAAGTATTGACTCAGGATCCAACTCAAGACCAAGAACAAGTACTTTTTGAAGGCAAGTTGTGCTTTGACCATGTTGATCCTATTTCGAAATCTATTTTTATTTAACCTATTGCATGCTAGTTCAATTAGAAAATACTTTATTTAAATCTGGGGAATTAGATAAATATCAATTTGCTGTATGACACCTTGATTACTTAAGTATGTGACATGACCCCTTGTCACCATAGTTGTGGTTTACTAGTTGGACATTATTAACTTGCCAACATGGGTTTTAGACCGTTGTAGTAAACTGCTTAGACCTGCTACGTGCTCATGACATGATTTTGGATAAACAAATGTTAATATTGACTTAATGATATATTGAACCTGTTTTGGAAAGGTATCATGTGATGTTGATGGCACGTGGTGCATGGTAATCAACTGGGGTTTGATAAATAGTTTTTCGACCGGGGCATGTGGCAAGAATAATCAATTGGGCAGTTGTGGCATTGGGGATGTTGATTTGGTTCTTGGGTAGTCTTGCCCTGGTCACCCTAAGGACTTAACCTTGCAAGCCTTTGAACTGGGTCTAACGTGCAACCACATGTCCGTAATGGGACGGACCTAGTTGACTAAGTTGCTAATAACGCACTGTGGGACCTCGGGAGGTCAACTACACCCTTTGTGTAAGTTGTGCGGGGAGCGTCTGGGCCGAGGCCAGTACCCATCTAACGGTTGATTGGCCTAAACTTCGCCTTAGCTAAGGGAAGGGTTAGTGTGCAATAACCGGGGAGGACCACTTGTATTGTTAGAAGTTTCCGAAAGACTTTGTTACGGGAACTCGCCTTTGTGGTGTTTGACTGTATCTTGTGGGTAAAGTGCATAACCTCTGCAGAGTGTAGAATCTATTCAAATAGCCGTGTCCGCGGTATTGGACATCGCTCGGGAATTACAGTCAAGGGTTAGATTTTCTCAAAAATAACTTGGATCTGAAAGGTTGGGTTGGATTAATAATGATGTTGATGGAAATGTGGATTAGGATGGGAAAGATGTTTATTAAACTCCTTGAAAAGTTATCTATGCTTTACTTATTTCTACTGCTTTTGAATCTATTTATGATACTTGTTAAATGCTGTTTTCTGCAAATATACCTTGAGCTATTCCTTTGTACCAAGCCATGCATATAGTATATTAGCCTGCATTCTGTGCATGACTTGCTGAGTACCAAGTACTCACCCTTGCCACAATACAACACCAGTTGAAGAGGAGACTACACCAGCTTTGGAGGAGGAGCTCCACGAGGAACCGTCTACTTAGGGAGCGAGCCCGATCGGTTACTGTGGTATCTTTGGATGGCGCCACGAAGTTATTTGATTTTCCGCTGCTATTATTTCTCTCTTAATAAGTTTCGCCTTGCGAGGCGTATATTTATAACTTGGCCATAAGGTCAAGCAACCAGTTTGGTTATTTAAATAAAGTACTTTATTGGTATCGAATGGTATGATTGTGATATTTACCGATGTTAAGACTGTGTGCACTAGCGCGTTCCTGGAATAGTGCTGAATACACAGAGGGTCCGGATTTGCAAATTCGGGGTCCCGACAGAGGTCGTATCAGAGCCATACTGACCGTAGGCTCAACCCTAAGCTAGAATGGTCGTAGTGAGGATAAAACCTATTTTCTAAAGCTAAAAATTTGTCAAGATAAGAGATGACATCTCGACTTACCCCCTTCTCTCTTTCCTTGTCTCTTGCTGAATATTCCCTTACCTTGTCACGATTTAAAATTTCGAGTTCTTACGTGAGCACTCTTGTGACAGATGGAGGGAGAGTTCAACTACGTCGATCTAGAGGTTGTTCACGCCGCGGAACTTTGGCATATGCTTCAGACTCTCGGAGATTTTGAGAAGCCGCAATACCAAGTGGAAGTGATCAGACAAGAAGGATTGATCAAGGCTTGTGACGTGAAGATTGAGGTACCATCTAGGAAGAAGGGCCCAGGCAATCGCCCGATACACTGCACTGCCAGGAGGTCTACAATGCAGATGGGTATCCAAGAAGTATCACGACGAGCAATGCGGCACATTACCCGTGTCTACGCCAGAGAGTTGGAGAGCACGGTGTTCCGTTATCACCCGCGCATCAATAACCTTCTTGACCCGAAGGCGATTCAGGATGAGGATGCCATGGTTACACAGTTGGCACGACTTGTTGTCGCCCAGGAGGATGTACTCGATGATACAAGCAAGGAGCTACAGAAGGCCCACAAGGAGATCACGGCAGAGAAGAACAGATGGCGGGAAGCTCAAGAGCATGTGTCACACCTTCTGCGAAGGGTTGACGAGTTGGAGATGGCTTTATACGGACCAGAACTGCAGCCAAGATTGAGCTACACGAGCCAGATCCGAGGAGTCGGATCTCGATGAGGACATCGCTTCTTCGACTACCACAGATGACACGATTCTTTGGACATGGCAATCGCTTTCGCGCCTATGCCGCAAAGATCCGTACTCGTGCCGTGGAGGTTTTCTCGATGAGTGAGCGTAGGTTCTATAGTGAGACTCCTTCGCCGAGTCACGTCATAGAATAAAGAGTCACCCTTTAGGCGTTAGACTCCAGTGTTAGTTCGATTTGGATTTTCATTGTTTGCTGAGTGTGCAGTATGTGTTGCAAGGCCCTTAGGCATTGTAAGCAACCATACCAAGTTATTAATATCAATAATAAAGTTGGACCTTAAAGTTACACCTTTCGCCCCGCATAAGTTCCATATTACTTGTCTATTCTTGATTCATCCTCATCTCTAAGACTTAGAGCAAATCGACAGATGGTGAACACCCGCGGAAACTTTGGAAGCAATGGAAGTGGTTCTCGCCCAGCAGAAAACCCCAATGATGGAGCACCAGCACCGCCAGTTGATATGCAGAATTTTGGAGCATTTCTTGCTGCTCAGACTCAGTTGATGCATGCTATGATGCAACAAATGCAACACGCCATCGCTCAGGCCATCGCTAATCAAGTTAATCGTGACAGCGCCTAATACAAGACTGTCCGAGTTCATGAGGACTCACCCACCCACTTTCTCCGGAATGCCAATCCATTGGAGGCCGATGATTGGTTAAGGTCAATTGAGAGGAAGCTACACATAGCTCAATGCATAGGAAATGAGAAGGTACTCTACGCTTCTCATCGGTTGGAAGGAACAGCCGAATGGTGGGAGAACTTCGTGCCACGCAAGAGAACCCTCAAGATATCACTTGGGAAGAGTTCACACCGCATTCCGCCAAAGATCACGTGCCGAAGGAATCATGGACCTTAAGAAGGAGGAGTTCAGAGCATCAAGCAAGGTAATCACCGGTGGTCGACTACTCCGAACAAGTTCACACAACTAGCACGCTACGCACCTGAGGATGTAGCGACAGATAAAGCCGCATAGCCTCGTTTCATGAAGGGACTTAACTCAGATTGCAGGTGGGATTGATCACCCACACCTTTCCGCATTTCCAAGAATTGGTGAATAAGGCGCTTATTCTTGAGGACAAGCGCAAGGAATTGGATGAGAACAGAAGCGCAAAATGCAACAAAGGCATCATGCCGTGGAACGCAACAAACAGCGTCGAGAGTTGCACCAAATCAATTTTTCAGATTCCAGCCACGAATGCTACAAGGACACCGTCACCGGCACCAAGACCCGTCAATCGTAACTACTGCACTCCCAGCCCCGCTTAGAAACGCCGCTCCAGGCAATAAGAAGGAACAGTGAGACGCCGCTACAATCGCAACGAGCCAGGACATTTTGCCAATAGTTGTCCAAAGAAGACAGCAGGACAGACCCAACATCGCTTCAACCAAGGAACCACCCCAGCTAGGACGCCAGCACCAGGAACCACATCCCAGACCGTGGTGAGAGGCCGAGTCAACCATGTCACCGCAGATGCACTGCAGAATGCTACGGACGTCGTACTGGGTAAGTTACTTGTTAACTCAGTACCTGCAACAGTTTTGTTTGACTCTGGAGCTTCGCATTCATTTGTTTCGCAAGGCTTTGCTGCTAGAAACGATTTGGGGATTGCAAGACTTAAGTGCATGCTTTTAGTTCAAACCCCTGGTTCCGAACTCCGAACGAAAGTAGGATGTTCCGGGGTGAGAATACTAATAGATGGAATAGAGTTCCTAGCGAACCTTATAATTTTGGAGACCCAGACCTTAGACGTTATTTTGGGAATGGATCAAGTTATCCAAGCACAAGGCCGTATTGGATTGTGGACGAAGGACTATCTCGATTGAGAGCCCGTGTGGAAAGAAAGTGGAATTTCAAGCTCCGCCGTTAGAGAAGGACAGCTTGATGGTTAACGACACCAAGGCAATCGGCATAGAGGAGGTCTCAAGAGTGACTGAGTACCCAGATGTTTTTCCCGAAGATCTACCTGGTATGCCGCCAGACATGAACATAGAGATTGTGATAAAGCTTGTACCTGGTACATCGCCGATAGCAAAGAGACCTTATCGGATGTCCACCGAGGAGTTGGTAGAGATGAAGAAACAAAGCAAGAGGAGTTAATGGAGAAAGGATTTATCGTACCAAGTTAGTCGCCGTGGGGAGCACCGCTTTGTTTGTCAAGAAGAAGGACGGGAGTTTCAGGATGTGCATCGACTACCGTGCACTCAATGAAGTCACCGTGAAGAATAAGTACCCGTTACCCAGGATTGATGATTTGTTTGATCAGCTGAGAGGAGCCGGAGTTTTCTCCAAGATTGATCTGAGATCGGGATACCATCACCAAGATCCAATCGTAAGATATTCAAAATCGCATTCTCGCCAAGATATGGACATTACGAGTTTACACTTATGTCCTTTGGATCGACAAATGCGCCAAAGATATTTCATGAATATGATGAATAAGGTGTTCATGGAATATTTGGACAAGTTTGTCGTCGTGTTCATAGATGATATCCTAATCTACTCCAAGACAGAGGATGAACATGCCGAACACTTGAGGTGAGTTTTGGAAAAGCTGAGGGAACAGCAACTCTTCGCCAAGTTCGGCAAGTGTGATTTTTGGAAGGACAAGGTAGAATTCCTCGGACATGTAATGACCGCAGAAGGAGTCACCGTAGATCCAAGCAAGGTAGAAGTTGTGTTACATTGGGAGCAGCCGAAGACTGTGACCCAGATCCGGAGTTTCCTTGGAATGGCAGGATACTACCGCCGTTTCATTGAAGGCTTTTCGACAATTGCGAAACCTCTTACGCAATTGCTGAAAAAGGAGAAGAAGTTTGCATGGACGTCAGAATGTGAGAAAGGATTTCAGGAGCTGAAAAGCGATTGACATCAGCACCGGTGTTAGTTCTACCGGATGTTGCTCAAAGCTTTGATATTTATTGTGACACATCGCGCCAAGGACTTGGATGTGTGCTGATGCAGAATGGAAAGGTCGTCGCTTATGCATCAAGGCAGTTGAGGCCGCATGAGGAGAATTATCCGACGCATGACCTAGAGTTAGCTGCCGTAGTGCATGCCTTGAAGATATGGCGTCACTATCTGATCGGGAACAGATGTGAAGTGTATACGGATCATAAGAGCCTTAAATACATATTCACCCAGTCGGATCTGAATATGAGGCAAAGGAGATGGTTAGAGTTGATCAAGGACTACAATGTTGGAATCCATTACCATCCCGGGAAGGCCAACGTAGTTGCCGATGCCTTGAGTCGGAAAAGCCATACCGTGAGTATGTTGCTTGCCACAAGTCAGGGTGAGTTATGTGAGGATTTTCAGAGGATGAAGATCGAGGTGGTACCTAGCGGATCCTTGACCGCATTGGAAGTAAAGCCTACCCTAGAGGATCAGATCCGGGAAGGACAGAAGGATGATGACAAGATCCGCAGGATTAAGTCCATCAAGGAAGAAGGCAAGGCAGAGGACTTCAAGTTGGATGAGCAAGGCACGTTATGGATGAAGGATCGCATTTGTGTGCCCAACAAGAAGGAATTAAAGCAACTGATTTTGGAAGAAGCCCATGACTCCAAGTACTCAATTCATCCTGGAAGCGCCAAAATGTATCAGGATTTGAAGGAAAGATTCTGGTGGCCGAGCATGAAGCGTGAAGTTGCCGAGCATGTTGCATTGTGCGATGTATGCCAGAGAGTCAAGGCAATGCATCAGAGACCAGCAGGATTACTACAAATTACCGAGAATACCTGAGTGGAAGTGGGAGGAAATCGGAATGGATTTCATTACCGGTTTGCCTAAGACTCAAGGAGGTTATGACTCCATATGGGTTATAGTGGATCGTTTGACCAAAGTAGCCCATTTTATCCCCGTGAAGACCACCTACTCGGGAGATAAGTTAGCAGAGTTGTACATGATCAGGATCGTCTGTTTGCACGGAGTGCCAAGGAGGATTGTATCGGACAGAGGTACCCAATTTACCTCAAGGTTCTGGAATAAGTTGCACGAAGCCATGGGAACCCGTTTAAACTTCAGTACAGCCTATCATCCACAGACGGATGGACAGACCGAAAGAGTCAACCAGATTCTGGAGGATATGTTAAGAGCATGTGCATTGGCTTATGTTACCTCTTGGGATAAGAGTTTGCCGTATGCCGAGTTCAGTTACAATAATAGTTACCAAGCTAGTTTACAGATGTCACCTTTTGAGGCACTGTATGGTCGACCCTGTCGGACGCCATTGAATTGGAATGAGACCGGCGAGCGCCGTGTCTTCGGGCTTGATATTCTTCAAGAGGCTGAAGAGCAGATTGCCGTGATCAGGGAAAGGTTGAAGATAGCCCAATCACGACAGAAGAGTTATGCTGACAATCGTCGCCGGGAATTGAGTTTTGAACCAAAAGACTTTGTATACCTCAGAGTTACGCCTCTCAGGGGAGTTAAGAGGTTCCATGCCAAAGGGAAACTCGCACCCTGTTATGTTGGACCATTTAAGATTTTGAGTCGCAGAGGCGAAGTTGCTTATCAGCTGGAGTTGCCGCAGTCGTTAGCAGGAGTGCACGACGTATTCCATGTGTCCCAGTTGAAGAAGTGTCTCTGAGTACCTGAGGAACAGACACCGCTAGAGTCAATTGAGTTGCAAGAACATTTGACTTACAAGGAGCATCCCGTAAAGATTTTGGACACTATGGATCGAGAGACCAGAAATAAGTCAACCCATTTCTGTAGAGTTCAGTGGAGCAACCACACGGAGAGTGAAGCAACTTGGGAACGCGAAGAGGATTTGAGGAAAGAGTTTCCAAACCTATTCCTTTAGTAAGCCCTGAATCTCGGGGACGAGATTCTGTTAAGGGGGGAGGTTTGTAACACCTCAAAATTTTGCTTTTCTTAAATCCATGTGTGATTTGGTACTTTGGTGAATTTTTGGAATTTTCTGGAATTTATTTGGATTTATTTGGAATTTATTGGAATTTATTCCATTTTGAAATAATTAAAGAATTTAATTTTGCAAATAAAATTTTGTTGGAAATATTTTATTTGAGTCCAAAATGATCCAAAGTATTTTCCAGAATTTTTCTGAGTATTTTGCTATTTTTAATGAATTAAATGAATTACTGGGAATTATTTTAAATATTAATTACCGGAAAATCGAAGTCGGGTCAAGTATCGTTTCATCCGACCGAAGTCGAACCCGAAGTCGGACACGAGTCGACCGAGCCACGACTCGAACAAACCCACTCCTAACCCCAATCGATCCCGACCGTTGGATCGGATCCAACGGTCCGGATTGGACCGCGACCGGCTCGAGCCCGAGTCCGGCCGACCTGGCCTGCGTGAGCAATCGTAGCCGCTCATCGCGACACGTGGACGGTCCCCAGCCATCGTCTCCGTTCCGAATCCAAGACGGAGAGCTCCGCCGTGACCGAGCGGGACACGGTTAGGGTTCCGATTTGCGCGCACGTCGAGGCAGTATTTAAAGCGTGGACCCGTTCCCGAGAATCGTCGTTTGACGCCGCACCTTTTGCCCCAAGCCACACCGCCCGAGCCGCCCTCTTTGCTGAGGAATTGCTCGCCGTAATAGGGTTAGGGCTTCGCTTCGGGTTCATGCGTACGCCGCCGCCGTCAAGCCGTCTCCGCCGTGTTGGAGCCCGGATCTGGAACCGCACGAGCAAGGCGCGTCGGACCGCACCATCCACCTCGCCGGAGACCATCGGAAACGCCGCACGGAAGGTCGCCGTCCTCGTCTCCGGTAGCCCGAGCCCCGCCGCGCCGCCATCACCAGTGCGAAGCTTCTGGACCGTCCGATCCCGATCGAACGGCAGCGGTGAGTCACGTGTTTCCAAACCCGATTAGATCTGGACCGTTGGATCAAGATCCAACGGCCCACGATCACCTCAGGCCGTAGCAGTGTTAACGTAGGGTTAGATCTGGACCGTCCAATCTAGATCGAACGGCCCACGATCACCGTGTAGTTTTCAACGTGTTAACCATGGATCTAATCGCGGCCGTTGATTTTCAAATCAACGGACACGATCGTGCCACGTAGCTCAGCGCGCCGCACCGTGTAAGCGCCGTGGGCGCCGACATGCGGGCCCGCATGTCAGCCGCACTGCCGCGTGCGCCGATCCATCGTGGACCGTGTCGCCCATGGACCCGATCCATGGATCGACACGCGGGCAAAGACTGAGTGATGCCACGCGGGCATGATGACGCCATCTTGGCGCCATCATGGAGGCCGTTCGTCTTGGCGCCAGCAGGTCATCGTGGACCAATCACAGGATGACACGTGTCCTTGCCGACGCCAATAATTAATTTCCGAAAAGAAAATGATTTATTAATTCGAAATAATGATTTCAGATTTTGTTTCAAACTTCAAACGCTTATAACTTTTGCGTTTCAACTCCGATTTGAGTGATTCAAATTTCTAAATTTGTATAAAATTGAGACCTACCTAATTATGAATTTTATTTAATTTTTGGACTAAAGTTTTTCTCTGTAAAATTATTTAATTGATTATTTAAACTTTAAATAACCATAACTTTTGCGTTTTAAGTCCAAATTTGACGATTCCAGTTTTTAAAAATTCATAAAATTATGTTCTCCCTGTTTATGGATTTTATTTCGATGATTGGATACTTTTTTCCTATTGTTTATTCGTGTATTTGCTATTTGCACGCTTTACGAGTAGACTTTGAAGTGCCGGAAGGATTTGAAGGAGAAGTATTGACTCAGGATCCAACTCAAGACCAAGAACAAGTACTTTTTGAAGGCAAGTTGTGCTTTGACCATGTTGATCCTATTTCGAAATCTATTTTGATTTAACCTATTGCATGCTAGTTCAATTAAAAAATACTTTATTTAAATCTGGGGAATTAGATAAATACCAATTTGTCAGATGACACCTAGATTACTTAAGTATGTGCCATGACCACTTGTCACCCTAGTTGTGGTTTACTAGTTGGACATTATTAACTTGCCAACATGGGTTTTAGAACGTTGTAGTAAATCGCTTAGACACACTTTCGTGCTCATGACATGATTTTGGACAAACAAATGTTAATATTGACTTAATGATATATTGAACCTGTTTTGGAAAGGTATCATGTGATGTTGATGGCACGTGGTGCATGGTAATCAATCGGGTTTGATAAATAGTTTTTCGCCAGGGGCATGTGGCAAGAATAATCAGTGGGCCAGTTGTGGCATTGGGGATGTTGATTTGGTTCTTGGGTAGTCTTGCCTGGTCACCCTAAGGACTTAACCTTGCAAGCCTTTGAACTGGGTCTAACGTGCAACCACATGTCCAGTAATGGGACGGACCTAGTTGACTAAGTTGCTAATAACGCACTGTGGGACCTCGGGAGGTCAACTACACCCTTTGTGTAAGTTGTGCGGGGAGCGTCATCGAGGTCGAGGCCAGTACCCATCTAACGGTTGATTGGCCTAAACTTCGCCTTAGCTAAGGGAAGGGTTAGTGTGCAATAACCGGGAGGACCACTTGTATTGTTAGAAGTTTCCGAAAGACTTTATTACGGGAACTTCGCCTTTGTGGTGTTTGACTCTATCTTGTGGGTAAAGTGCATAACCTCTGCAGAGTGTAGAATCTATTCGAATAGCCGTGTCCGCGGTATTGGACATCGCCGAATTACAGTCAAGGGTTAGATTTTCTCAAAAATAACTTGGATCTGAAAGGTTGGGTTGGATTAATAATGATGTTGATGGAAATGTGGATTAGGATGGGAAAGATGTTTATTAAACTCCTTGAAAAGTTATCTATGCTTTACTTATTTCTACTGCTTTCGAATCTATTTATGATACTTGTTAAATGCTGTTTTCTGCAAATATACCTTGAGCTATTCCTTTGTACCAAGCCATGCATATAGTATATTAGCCTCGCATTCGCATGACTTGCTGAGTACCAAGTACTCACCCTTGCCACAATACAACACCAGTTGAAGAGGAGACTACACCAGCTTTGGAGGAGGAGCTCCACGAGGAACCGTCTACTTAGGGAGCGAGCCCAGTCAGTTGCCTGTGGTATACTGGATGGCGCCACGAAGTTATTTGATTTTCCGCTGCTATTATTTCTCTCTTAATAAGTTTCGCCTTGCGAGGCGTATATTTGTAACTTGGCCATAAGGTCAAGCAACCAGTTTTGTTATTTAAATAAAGTACTTTATTGGTATCGAATGGTATGATTGTGATATTTACCGATGTTAAGACTGTGTGCACTAGCGCGTTCCTGGACTAGTGCTGAATACACAGAGGGTCCGGATTTGCAAATTCGGGGTCCCGACAGGTACTCGTCCTCGCGTAGGTAGATCCTGGATGCCCCGAGCTTCTTGTTCATCTTCTCCTACTTCACCCCCTTGTAGAACATGCAAACCGCCTGGATTCTAGCATTGGAGATCATGTCCTTCACCACCTTTGCCACTGCCTTGTTGAACACCTTGTGTGCCTTCTCGCGATTGACAAGGACATTGTCGGGACCCCGAATTTGCAAATCCGGACCCTCTGTGTATTCAGCACTAGTCCAGGAACGCGCTAGTGCACACAGTCTTAACATCGGTAAATATCACAATCATACCACTCGATACCAATAAAGTACTTTATTTAAATAGTCAAACTGGTTACTTGACCTTATGGTCAAATTACAAATATATGCCTGCAAGGCTTAAACTTATTCAGAGAAAAAATAATAGCAATGAAAATTAAATAACTTCGTGGCGCCATCCAAGATACCACAGCAACCTGATCGCTCGCTTCCTAAGTAGACGGATCCTCTTGGAGCTCCTCCTCCAAAGCTTGTGCGTCTCCTCTTCAACTGTGTTGTATTGTGGCAAGGGTGAGTACTTGGTACTCAAAGAAGTCATGCATGTAATGCAAGCTAATATACTATATGCATGGCTTGGTACAAAGGAATAGCTCAAGGTATATTTGCAAAGAAAGATTTGAAAAGTAATATAAGTAGATTCGAAGCGTAGAAACAAGTAAAGTATAAATAACTTTTCAAGGAATTTAATAAACATCTTTCCCATCCTAATCCACATTTCCATCAACTTCATTATTAGTCCAACCCAACTTTTCAAACCAAAGTTATTTTTAGGAAAATCTAACCCTTGACTGTAATTCCGGCGATGTCCAATACCGTGGACACGGCTATTTGAATAGATTCTAAACTCGCAGAGGTTATGCACTTTACCCACAAGATACAAATCAAACACCACAAAGGCGAAGTTCCCGTGAATAAAGTCTTTCTAAACCTCTAACAATACAAGTGGTCCTCCCTGCTATTGCACACTAACCCTTCCCTTAGCTAAGGCGAAGTCTAGGCCAATCAACTGTTAGATGGGTACTGGCCTCACTCAGACGCCCCCCGCATAACTTACACAAAGGGTGTAGTTGACCTCCGAGGTCCCACAGTGCACGTTATTAGCAACTTAGTCAACTAGGTCCGTCCCATTACGTACATGTGGTTGCACGTTAGACCCAGTTCAAAGGCTTGCAAGGTTAAGTCCTTAGGGTGACCAGGGCAAGACTACCCAAGAACCAAATCAACACTCCCAATGCCACAACTGGCCCACCTGATTACTCTTGCCACATGCCTCTGGCCGAAAATCGTTTATCAAACCCCGCTTGATTACCATGCACCACGTGCCATCAACATCACATGATACTTTTCCAAAACAGGTTCAATATATCATTAAGTCAATATTAACATTTGATCATCCAAAATCATGTCATGAGCACGAAAGTGTGTCTAAGCAAAGATACTACAACGGTCTAAACCCATGTTGGCAATTTAATAATGTCCAACTAGTAATCCACAACTAGGTGACAAGGGTCATGGCACATACTTAAATAATCAAGGTGTCATACAAAGAAATTGGTACTTATCTAACCCCCATGTTTAAACAAAGTATTTTTCTAATTGAACTAGCATGCAATAGTTTAAATCAAAATAGATTTCAAATAGGATCAACATGGTCAAAGCACAACTTGCCTTCAAAAAGTACTTGTTCTTGGTCTTGAGTTGGATCCTGAAGTTAATACTACTCCTTCGAATCCTTCCCAAGACTTCAACGCCTACTCGTAAGCGTGCAAATAGCAAATACACGAATAAACAATAAGCAAAAAGTGTCCAAACACCCAAATAAAATCCATAAACAGAGAGAACATAATTTTATGAGTTTTTAGAAACTGGAATCGTCAAATTTGGAGTTAAGACGCAAAAGTTATGATTATTTAAAGTTTAAATAATCAATTAAATAATTTTGCCGAGAAAAACTTGAGTCCAAAGATTAAATAAAATTCATATTTAGGTAGATCTCATTTTTATACAAATTTAGAAATTTGAATCACTCAAATCGGAGTTGAAACGCAAAAGTTATAAGCGTTTGAAGTTTGAAACAAAATCTGAAATCATTAATTCGAATTAATAAATCATTTTCTTTTTGGAAATTAATTATTGCGTCAAGATGGACACGTGGCAGCCTCTCGATTGGTTGGTCGACGTCACCGGTCCATGGACTCGGTCCACGCCGGTTCGGGTCTACCGTGGACCCGGCCCACGGCTCACGTGAGACGGACATGTGGGCCCCACCGTCAGTGTCACGCACGCAATTAACCCTTGCGGTCTACTCGCTGACATGCGGGCCCCACCGTGACGTCAGCGGTGACGCCATGGTGCGGTTCGGTTGTCCCGCTGACACGCGGGCCCCGCGTGTCAGAGACACGCGATCACGCACGCGTGGCGTGGCTTAAATACACGTGGCACAATCTCGTCCGTTGATTTGAAAATCAACGGCCCAGATTGGATCTAGACTTCACGTTCAAGACTACACAGTTGATTCGGACCGTTCGATCTAGATCTAACGGCTGCTAACGGATCTAGGGTTGAACAGTAAAGGAAATACGTGGGCGAACCTCAGCGGTCGGATCCGGATCGGACGGCGGAGATTGCTTCGCGAAGTCCGGTGATGGCGCGGCGAGGCTTGAGCACCGGAGACGTAGACGACGACCTCCCACACGGCGTGTCCGTGTAGCTCCGACGTGAAGATTGGCACTCCCAGGCGCGACGCGATATGGGGATCTCGGTCCTGGGCTCGGTGTCGTCGGAGAGCGGCGGCAGCGACGGGGATCGACGAAAAACCGCGGCGGGGACTTCCCCTACTACGGCGAGCAATCGGCACGGCTTGGCGACGGCTTGAGCTCTATCAGCTGGGGCAAACGGGGCGCATAGGAGAGGTCAACCTCGGGGGCCGGTCCGGGCTTTAAATACGGCCTCGACGTGCGCGCAAATCGGAACCCTAGCCGTGTCCCGCTCGGTCACGGCGGAGCTCTCCGGCTCGGAGTCGGAGCAGAGACGATGACTGGGAGCCGTCCACGTGTCGCGATCAACGGCCACGATCGCACGGGCGCGATCGTGTCCGGGTCGGACGCGGCTCGAACCGGTATGGGCGGATCTCAGCCGTTGGATCCCGATCCAACGGTCGGGATCGCTTTAGGTTGGGAACCGGTTTGGTCGAGTCAATCGGCTCTGCCTGACTCGAGTCCGACTCGGTTTCGACTTCGATCGGATGAACAAGATTTCGACCGAGTTGATTTTCCAATGATTTAATATTTAAAATAATTCCCAATAATTCATTTAATTCATTAAAAATAGCAAAATACTAAAAATTCCAAAATTCGAAAATATTTTAGGGTATTTGGGACTCAAATAAAATATTTCCAACAAAATTTTATTTGCAAAATTAAATTCTTTAATTATTTCAAAATGGAATAAATTCAAATAAATTCCAAATAAATCCAAATAAATTCCAGAAAATTCCAAAAATTCATCAAAGTGCCAAATCACACATGAATTTAAGAAAAGCAAAATTTTGGGGTGTTACAAACCTCCCCCCCTTAATAGAATCTCGTCCCCGAGATTCAGGGCTCACTACAGAATAGGTTTGGAAACTCTTTCTTCAGATCCTCTTCAAGGCTCCCAAGTCGCTTCGCTTTCTTCATGGTTGCTCCATCGAACTCTGAAACGGGTTGACTTGTTTCTAGTTTCTCGATCCATTGTGTCTAGAATCCTCACGGGATGCTCCTTATAAGTCAAATCCGCATGCAAATCAATTGAATCAAGCCGTGTCAGATCATCAAGAACTCGGAGACACTTCTTAAACATCGACACATGTAATAAGTCATGCACTCCTCGCCAACGATCATGCAACTCCAATGATAAGCAACTTCGCCTCTGTGGCTCAAAACCTTAAATGGTCCAACATAACGGGGTGCGAGTTTCCCTTTGGCATGGAACCTCTTAACTCCCCTGAGAGGCGTAACTCTGAGGTATACAAAGTCTTCTGGTTCAAAACTCAAGTCTCGGCGACGATTGTCAGCATAACTCTTTTGTCGTGATTGGGCTATCTTCAACCTTTCCCTAATCATGGCGATCTGTTCTTCAGCCTCTTGAAGAATATCAGGCCCAAAGACACGGCGCTCGCCGGTCTCATTCCAATTCAATGGCGTCCGACATGGTCGACCATACAGTGCCTCAAAAGGTGACATCTGTAAACTAGTCTGGTAACTATTGTTGTAATCGAACTCGGCATACGGCAAACTCTTATCCCAAGAGGTAGCATAAGCTAATGCACAAGCTCTAAACATATCCTCCGTAATCTGGTTTACTCTTTCTGGTCTGTCCATCCGTCTGTGGATGATAAGTCAGATCAAGTTCAAACGGGTTCCCATGGCTTCATGCAACTTATTCCGTAATCTTGAGGTAAATTGGGTACCTCTGTCCGATACAATCCTTTTCGGCACTCCGTGCAAACAGACAATCCTGATCATGTACAATTCCGCTTAATTTATCTCCCGAGTAAGTGGTCTTCACGGGATAAAATGGGCTACTTTAGTCAAGCGATCCACTATAACCCATATGGAGTCATAACCTCCTTGAGTCTTCGGCAAACCGGTAATGAAATCCATTCCGATTTCCTCCCACTTCCACTCGTATTTTCAGCATTTGTAGCAATCCTGGTCTCTCGATGCATTGCCTTGACTCTCTGGCATACGTCGCACAATGCAACATGCTCGGCAACTTCACGTTTCATACTCGGCCACTGCATCTCTCCTTCAGATCCCGATACATCTTGGCGCTTCGAGGATGAATTGAGTACTTGGAGTCATGGGCTTCTTCCGTAATCGCTGCTTTAACTCCTTCTTGTTAGGCACACAAATGCGATCCTTCATCCACAACGTGCCTTGCTCATCCAACTTGAAGTCCTCTGCCTTGCCTTCCTCCTTGATGAACTTAATCCTGCGGATCTTGTCATCATCCTTCTGTCCTTCTCGGATCTGATCCTCTAAGGTAGGCTTTACTTCCAATGTGGCCAAGAATCCGCTAGGTACCACCTCAATCTTCATTTTCTGGAAATCCTCACATAACTCATCCTGACTTGTGGCTAGCAACGTACTCACGGTATGGCTTTTCCGACTCAGAGCATCGGCTACTACGTTGGCCTTCCCGGGATGGTAATGGATTCCAACATTATAGTCTTTGATCAACTCTAACCATCTCCTCTCGCCTCATATTCAGATCCGATCGGGTGAATATGTATTTAAGGCTCTTATGATCCGTATACACTTCACATCTGTTCCCGATCGATAGTGACGCCATATCTTCAAGGCATGCACTACGGCAGCCTAACTCTAGGTCATGTGTCGGATAATTTTCCTCATGCGGCCTCAATCGCCTTGATGCATAAGCGACAACCTTTCCATTCTCGTGACAAGACACATCCAAGTCCTTGGCGCGATGCGTCACAATAAATATCGAAGCTTTGAGCAACATCCTAGAACTAACACTGTGCCGATGTCAATCGCTTCTTCAGCTCCCAAATCCTTCCTCGCATTCTCAAGCGCCCATGCAAACTTCTTTTCCTTCTTTAGCAATTGCGTAAGAGGTTTCGCAATTGTCGAAAAGCCTTCAATGAAGCGGCGGTAGTATCCTCGCCATTCCAAGGAAACTCGAATCTGGTCACGCCTTGGCCGCTCCCAATGTAACACAGCTTCTACTTTGCTTGGATCTACTGGCGACTCCTTCTGCGGTCATTACATGTCCAAGAAACTCCACCTTGTCCTTCCAAAAATCACACTTGCTGAACTTGGCGAAAAGTTGCTGTTCCTCGCTTTTCCAAAACTCGCCTTAAGTGTTCGGCATGTTCACTCTCTGCCTTGGAGTAGATTAGGATATCGTCTATGAACACGACGACAAACTTGTCCAAATATTCCATGAACACCTTATTCATCATATTCATGAAATAAAATTTGGCGCATTAAATCGGCCCAAAGGACATAACCGTAAACTCGTAATGTCCATATCTTGACGAGAATGCGATCTTGAATATCTTCCGATCGGATCTTCAATCGATGGTATCCCGATCTCAGTATCAATCTTGGAGAAAACTCCGGCTCCTCTCAACTGATCAAACAAATCATCAATCCTAGGTAGCGGATACTTATTCTTCACGGTGACTTCATTGAGTGCACGGTAGTCAATGCACATCCTGAAACTCCCGTCCTTCTTCTTGACAAACAAAATCGGTGCTCCCCCACGGCATTTAACTCGGCCGATAAATCCTTTCTCCATTAACTCCTCTAGCTGTTTCTTCATCTCTACCAACTCCTCGGTGGACATCCGATAGGGTCTCTTTGCTATCGGTCTGTGCATCGGTACAAGCTCTATCACAAACTCTATGTCCCTGCCTCAAGCGGCATACCGTAGATCTTCGGGAAAAACATCGGGGTACTCATTCACTACTGAGACATCATCTATGCTGATTGCCTTGGTACTGTTAACCATCAACTGTCCAACTCTAATCATGTGGCTTGAAATTCCACTTTCTTCCCACACGGGCTCTCAACTGAGATAGTCCTTCGTCCACAATCCAATACGGCCTTGTGCTTGGATAACCAATCCATTCCCAATATGACATCTAAGGTCTGGGTCTCCAAAATTATAAGGTTTGCTAGGAATTCTATTCCATCTATTAGTATTCTCACCCCGGAACATCCTACTTTCATTCGGAGTTCGGAACCAGGGGTTTGAACTAAAAGCATGCATCTAAGTCTTGCAATCCTCAAATCATTTCTAGTAGCAAAGCCTTGCGAAACAACGAATGCGAAGCTCCAGAGTCAAACAAAATCAAGCAGTGTATCGAAGTTAACAAGTAACTTACCCAAGACGACGTCCGTAGCATTCTGCGGTGCATCTGCGGTGACATGGTTGACTCGGCCTCTCACCACGGTGCAGGGTGTGGCTCCTGGTCTTTGGCGCCCTAGCTGGGTGGTTCCTAGATTGAAGCGAACTGGGTCACTCTGCTGTCTTCTTTGGACAATCATGGCAAAGTGTCCTGGCTCGTTGCGCTTGTAGCAGCGTCTCACTGTTCCTTGCCGATCGCTCGAGTAGTGTTTCTAGCGGGGCTGGGTTCGTAGTTCGTTGACAGGTCTTGGTGCTGAGGATGGTGTCCTTGTTGCATTCGTGGTTGGAATCAAGAATTGATTTGGTGCAACTCTCAGCGCCAAGGCGTTCCTGGCGTGATCCTTCTTTGTTGCATCCTCGCGCTTCTGTTCTCATCCAGTTCCTTGCGCTTGTCCTCAAGAATAAGTGCCTTATTCACCAGCTCTTGGAAATCTGGAAAGGTGTGGGTGATCAACCCTACTTGCAATCCCGGGTTAAGTCCCTTCATAAAACGAGGTATGCGGATTTATCTGTCGCTACATCCTCAAAGTGCGTAGCGTGCTAGCTGTGTAAACTTGTTCAGTAGTCGGCCCTTTGGCTGATTCCCTTGCTTGCTGCTCAACTCCTCCTTCTTAAGGTCCATGATTCCTTCAGCACGTGATCTTGTCGGAATGCAAATGTGAACTCATCCCAAGTGATATCTTGAGGGTTCTCTTGCGTGGCACGAAGTTCTCTCACCATTCGGCCTGTTTCCTTCCAAATTGATGAGAAGCGTAGAGTACCTTCTCATTTCCTATGCATTGAGCTATGTGTAGCTTCCTCTCGATTGACCTTAACCAATCATCGGCCTCCAATGGATTGGCATTCCCAGAGAAAGTGGGTGGGTGAGTCCTCATGAACTCGACAGGTCTTGTATTACGGCGTGGTCCCCGATTAACTTGATTAGCAAAGTGGCCTGAGCGGTGACGTGTTGCATTTGTTGCATCATAGCATGCATCAATCGAGTCCGGGCAGCAAGAAAAGCTCCAAAATTCTGCACATCCAAGGGCGGTCTTTGGTGCTCCTCATTGGGGTTTTCTGGCTGGCGAGAACCACTCCCATTGCTTCCAAAGTTTCCACGGGTGTTCACCATCTGTCGATTTGCTCTAGGTTTAGAGATGAGAGGGAAACAAGAATAGACAAGTAATATGGAACTTATGCGGGGCGAAAGGTGTAACTTTAAGGTCCAACTTTATTATTAATAACTTGGTATGGTCGCTTACAATGCCTAAGGGCCTTGCAACACATACTGCACACTCAAGAAACAATGAAAATCCAAATCGAACTAACTCTGAGTCTAACGCCTAAAGGGTGACTCTTTATTCTATGACGCGACTCGCGAAGGAGTCTCACTATAGAACCTATGCTCACTCATCGAGAAAACCTCCACGGCACAGTGCAGGTCTTTGTGGCATAGGCGCCAAACGATCGCCATGTCCAGCCGATCGTGTCCTCTCGTGGTAGTCGAAGAAGCGATGTCCTCATCGAGATCCGACTCCTCTGGATCTGGCTCGTAGCTCGAGTAATCGCTCGGTCCGTCCGCATAAGGTCATCTCCAACTCGCCAATCCTTCGTAGAAGGTGTGCCACATACTCTTGAGCTTCCCGCCATCTGTTCTTCTCTGTCGTGATTTCCTTGCGGGCCTTCAGAGCTCCTTGCTTGTATTATCTAGTACATCCTCCTGGCGACAACAAATCGTGCCGGTGTGGTAACCGTGGCATCCTCATCTCCGAATCGCCTTCGGGTCAAGAAGGTTATCGCTGCGCGGATGATAACGGAACACCGTGCTCTCCAACTCTCTGGAGTAGATACGGGTAATGTGCCGCATTGCTCGTCGTGATACTTCTTGGATACCCATCTGCATTGTAGATCTCTTGGCAGTGCAGTGTATCGGGCGATTGCCTGGGCCCTTCTTCCTAGCAGGTACCTCAATCTTTACGTCACAAGCCTTGATCAATCCCGCTTGTCTGATCACTTCCACTTGGTATTGGGGCTTCTCAAAATCTCCGAGAGTTTGTAGCATATGCCAAAGTTCCGCGGCGTGACCAACTCCCAGATCAACGTAGTTGAACTCTTCCTCCATCTGTCACAAGAGTGCTTTACGTAAGAACTCGGAATTTTTAAATTGTGACAAGGTAAGGGAAAATTTCAGCAAGAGACAAGAAAAGAGAGAAGGGGATAAGTCGAGATGTCATTTCTTGTCTTCACAAATTTTTAGCTTTTAGAAAATAGGTTTTATCCTCACTACGACCATTCTAGCTAGGGTTGAGCCTACAGTCAACCTGGCTCTGATACCACCTCTGTCGGGACCCCGAATTTGCAAATCCGGACCCTCTGTGTATTCAGCACTAGTCCAGGAACGCGCTAGTGCACACAGTCTTAACATCGGTAAATATCACAATCATACCACTCGATACCAATAAAGTACTTTATTTAAATAGTCAAACTGGTTACTTGACCTTATGGTCAAATTACAAATATATGCCTCGCAAGGCGAAACTTATTCAGAGAAAAAAAATAATAGCAGCGGAAAATTAAATAACTTCGTGGCGCCATCCAGTATACCACAGGCAACTGACTGGGCTCGCTTCCCTAAGTAGACGGATCCTCTTGGAGCTCCTCCTCCAAAGCTTGTGCAGTCTCCTCTTCAACTGGTGTTGTATTGTGGCAAGGGTGAGTACTTGGTACTCAGCAAGTCATGCACAGAATGCAAGCTAATATACTATATGCATGGCTTGGTACAAAGGAATAGCTCAAGGTATATTTGCGATAAATGACATTTGAAAAGTAATATAAGTAGATTCAAAGCAAGAGAAACAAGTAAAGTATAAATAACTTTTCAAGGAATTTAATAAACATCTTTCCCATCCTAATCCACATTTCCATCAACTTCATTATTAGTCCAACCCAACTTTTCAAACCAAAGTTATTTTTAGGAAAATCTAACCCTTGACTGTAATTCCCGAGCGATGTCCAATACCGCGGACACGGCTATTCGAATAGATTCTAAACTCTGCAGAGGTTATGCACTTTACCCACAAGATACAGTCAAACACCACAAAGGCGAAGTTCCAGTAACAAAGTCTTTCTAAACCTCTAACAATACAAGTGGTCCTCCCTGTTATTGCACACTAACCCTTCCCTTAGCTAAGGCGAAGTCTAGGCCAATCAACCGTTAGATGGGTACTGGCCTCGGCCCGATGCGCTCCC
The DNA here is from genome assembly GCA_036346355.1 of Rhipidocladum racemiflorum. Taxonomy (NCBI): domain Eukaryota; kingdom Viridiplantae; phylum Streptophyta; class Magnoliopsida; order Poales; family Poaceae; genus Rhipidocladum; species Rhipidocladum racemiflorum. The sequence continues at coordinate 44,791,029 of CM070574.1, read as the reverse complement.
GCATAACTTACACAAAGGGTGTAGTTGACCTCCGAGGTCCCACAGTGCGTTATTAGCAACTTAGTCAACTAGGTCCGTCCCATTACAGACATGTGGTTGCACGTTAGACCCGATTCAAAGGCTTGCAAGGTTAAGTCCTTAGGGTGACCAGGGCAAGACTACCCAAGAACCAAATCAACACTCCCAATGCCACAACTGCCCACCTGATTACTCTTGCCACATGCCCCTGGCCGAAATCGTTTATCAAACCCCAGTTGATTACCATGCACCACGTGCCATCAACATCACATGATACTTTTCCAAAACAGGTTCAATATATCATTAAGTCAATATTAACATTTGATCATCCAAAATCATGTCATGAGCACGTAGCAGGTCTAAGCAGTATACTACAACGGTCTAAACCCATGTTGGCAATTTAATAATGTCCAACTAGTAATCCACAACTAGGGTGACAAGGGTCATGGCACATACTTAAATAATCAAGGTGTCATACAGCAAATTGGTACTTATCTAACCCCCCCATGTTTAAACAAAGTATTTTTCTAATTGAACTAGCATGCAATAGTTTAAATCAAAATAGATTTCGAAATAGGATCAACATGGTCAAAGCACAACTTGCCTTCAAAAAGTACTTGTTCTTGGTCTTGAGTTGGATCCTGAGTTAATACTACTCCTTCGAATCCTTCCGGCACTTCAACGTCTACTCGTAAAGCGTGCAAATAGCAAATACACGAATAAACAATAAGCAAAAAGTGTCCAAACACCCAAATAAAATCCATAAACAGAGAGAACATAATTTTATGAGTTTTTAGAAACTGGAATCGTCAAATTTGGAGTTAAGACGCAAAAGTTATGATTATTTAAAGTTTAAATAATCAATTAAATAATTTTGCAGAGAAAAACTTTAGTCCAAAGATTAAATAAAATTCATATTTAGGTAGATCTCATTTTTATACAAATTTAGAAATTTGAATCACTCAAATCGGAGTTGAAACGCAAAAGTTATAAGCGTTTGAAGTTTGAAACAAAATCTGAAATCATTAATTCGAATTAATAAATCATTTTCTTTTTCGGAAATTAATTATTGCGTCAGCATGGACACGTGGCAGCCTCTGATTGGTTGGCTGACGTCAGCCGGTCCATGGACTCGGTCCACGCTCGGTTCGGGTCTACCGTGGACCCGGTCCACGGCTCACGTGAGACTGACATGTGGGCCCCACCGTCAGTGTCACGCACGCAATTAACCCTTGCGGTCTACTCGCTGACATGCGGGCCCCACCGTGACGTCAGCGGTGACGCCATGGTGCGGTTCGGTTGTCCCGCTGACACGCGGGCCCCGCGTGTCAGAGACACGCGATCACGCACGCGTGGCGTGGCTTAAATACACGTGGCACAATCTCGTCCGTTGATTTGAAAATCAACGGCCCAGATTGGATCTAGACTTCACGTTCAAGACTACACAGTTGATTCGGACCGTTCGATCTAGATCTAACGGCTGCTAACGGATCTAGGGTTGAACAGTAAAGGAAATACGTGGGCGAACCTCGGCCGGATCCGGATCGGACGGCGGAGATTGCTTCGCTGAAGTCCGTGATGGCGCCGCGAGGCTTGAGCACCGAGACGTAGACGATGACCTCCCACACGGCGTGTCCGTAGCTCGGCGTGAAGATTGGCACTCCCAGCGCGACGCGATATGGGGATCTCGGTCTGGGCTCGGTGTCGTCGGAGAGCGGCGGCGGCGAGGATCGACGAAAAACGCGGCGGGGACTTCCCCTACTACGGCGAGCAATCGGCACGGCTTGGCGGCGGCTTGAGCTCTATCACCGGGGCAAGCGGGCGCATAGGAGAGGTCAACCTCGGGGGCCGGTCCGGGCTTTAAATACGGCCTCGACGTGCGCGCAAATCGGAACCCTAGCCGTGTCCCGCTCGGTCACGGTGGAGCTCTCCGGCTCGGAGTCGGAGCGGAGACGACGATCGAGCCGTCCACGTGTCGCGATCAACGGCCACGATCGCACGGGCGCGATCGTGTCCGGGTCGGACGCGGCTCGAACCGGTACGGGCGGATCTCAGCCGTTGGATCCCGATCCAACGGTCGGGATCGCTTAGGGTTGGGAACTGGTTTGGTCGAGTCAACTGGCTCGGGTCGGACTCGAGTCCGACTCGGGTTCCGACTCGGTCGGATGAACAGTACTCGACCCGAGTTGATTTTCCAGCGATTTAATATTTAAAATAATTCCCAATAATTCATTTAATTCATTAAAAATAGCAAAATACTCAGAAAAATTCCAGAAAAATTCTGGAAAATATTTTAGGGTATTTGGGACTCAAATAAAATATTTCCAACAAAATTTTATTTGCAAAATTAAATTCTTTAATTATTTCAAAATGGAATAAATTCAAATAAATTCCAAATAAATCCAAATAAATTCCAGAAAATTCCAAAAATTCACCAAAGTGCCAAATCACACATGAATTTAAGAAAAGCAAAATTTTGGGGTGTTACAGACATCCTCGTCCTGCAAACGGTATCTCTCCTGCAACAACAATGCTTAAGTTGTGCCACAACAATTTAATTTATATGTATGAACTGTACAAACATAATTAAGGAACTTACCCAAAAATCGTGCCACACCTCGTCAGCAACGGTGCCGTGCCGGACATCAAGAGCCAACCTGTAGTACTCCCATTTAAGGGCCGGATGCTGCACGCCGTTGATTTCCACCAAGCCCGGGTAATGGTGGCGGCAGATGGCTCCCAGGACAGAGTTAACCTGCCTATGCTGGCGGCGTCCCTCCCACGCCACGTCATTCCATTGCCTACATTTCATGAAATCAAACCGATTAGTTATACAACAAATTTCAAATATAGATTTACAAAATAACTTACCAGTCCCCGCAAGGGACGATCAACCTCCGTAACCTATGTTCAACCGCTAGGGGTATGTTGTTACATCCCCGGAACCTGAAAATAACCAAACATGAGAATGCTAAGTCTATGCACAGTATAACATGCTAACAAGTACCTGAAGGACTGTGTACGAGGTGCATCATCATCCTCCTCCTCTGCTCCGTCTCCCTCGGCACCCTCATCCTCCTCTGCTCCGTCTCCCTCGTCCCCCTCATCCTCTTCACTATCGTCGTCCTCATCATGTGCCTCAGAACCAGCTACTGCAGGAGCAACCTCCTCGTAACTGTGCATGCAGAGCAACCTCCTCCTGTGCCTCCTCCAGACACCTCTCAAACGATCTCTGCCTGCTCCTAGTCGAGGCACTCCCATGGAAGAGGGAGTCCTTACTCCTACCAGTCTGACTCCTAGAAGAAGAGCTGCCGGTGCTCTTGGAGACCACCTTGCGGGCATGCTTGAAAAAAGAATTCATCTGTAAAAATTTAAAATAGAGTTAGATTGTGCATTTAAAAAAGCAAGGTAGTAACAATATGAAAATATAAAAAATTGGAAGATATATACCAATAATATGTATGTATCAAAACTCGTCAATGTCTTGAGGTTCATCGGTGAATCGTTGTACAGAAACATGTTTTCTCTGAGGCCGTCGAATTCTTATAGAACCTCGTTTTCGTTTCTTTCTTGGATCAGGCTGAACTATTAGGTCTGTGGCATCTGTGGCTACTCCGTCAAGCCCAAACCCATTGGTAACCCGAAAAGATCTTGGCATACCTTCTTCTTGATATGCATCAATTTGCTGGTTGTCCATGGCAATGTCGACATAATCAGCATCGCTAGGGCTATATAACCGTTCACGGGGATTCACTTTATAAGCAACCCACCAAGCACTCAAGCTAGGGCACGCATACGGCAAGTAATACACCTGCTCCACCTGGTGAGAAAGCACAAATTTGTCAAAACCTTCAAGCCGTGATTGGTGCCTGATCTCCACCATGCCAAATTCGTTCTCACGTGTGCCATTGTTGGGATCAAACCAATCACATTCAAAGAAAACTACTCTCAGATCTTTGGAACCCCCGAACTTGAACTCAACTATGTTTTGAATAATGCCATAGTAGTTAATTTCACGCCCACGTGCATCGCATGCCTTAGTTACGACTCCACTGTTCACGGTGGCTGCAAGGGGGCGTTTTGCTTCGAATTTTGCAGAGCGAAACCGAAACCCGTTGACGTCATAACGACCGAAGTTCCTTGCCGTAACGGTTCCATGTGATAGCTGTCGTAGGTCCTCATGGACGTCGGCATCGAGCATACATTGTACAGGTTAAGGCATGGAAAATTAACACTGGTCTTTGGTTAAAAAAAAGAGCAAAAGAAAAGTACATGTTTTCGACACCAAGCAACGAAACTAGGGCCGCCATTTAACCCATCGCGACGTAGTTTGTCCAGTTGTTTGCTCATAGGTTGACGAGTAGATCTCCAATGTTGTTGGTCGAACAATCTTCTTGTCAGCTAAGCTAATGAGAATAGTGTAAAGAATAACTTTTGAAAGACAATATACAAATCAATACTTACACGAAATATTTGTCCATTTCTTCAATGTTGGAGTACATATATAGCAAAGCCGAGTTCCATTCTATTGGTGACACCTCACGAGTCGTACTGCCACCGACAGCTTTACCCTTCCACTGAAAAATTTGAAGATCACTCATAGGTGCTTCTTCACCAATGTGATACCGCGTTGTAACGGCATTCACATTGCGCTCATCGGCGAAGTACGTACTGGAGAAGTTCGATATCTCTTTAAGAGCATATGCCTCTGCGATGCACCCTTCAACCCTAGCCTTGTTGCGTACGGATGCCCTTATCTTTTTCAAACCTCTTTCTATCGCATACATCCACCTGTACTGCACAGGTCCACCAACCTCCGCTTCGTAAGGCAAATGTACCAAGAGATGTTGCATGACGTTCATAAATCCAGGTGGAAATACCTGTTCCATCTTGCAAACAAGCAATGGTATTTCTTTCTTCAACTTTTGCATCATCTTCTTCGTGATTTCTTTAGCACATAACTGCCTGTAGAAAAAGCTAAGTTACGCTTAACGTTCTCCACAATTCATCCTTGAAGTAGCCACGAAACATTACAGGGAGAACACTTTCATTGATGATTTGGTAATCATGGATCTTAAGACCATTTAGCTTCCCGGTGCTGACATTCACCGCACGCCTTAGGTTAGCTGCATAGCCATCTGGAAATTTGATACTTTTCATCCACCGGAGCACTTCTTTCTTCTCTTGAGGTTTAAGACAATATGGAGCTCGTGGCCTGGCTATTCGTCCTCCTAAATCTTGTACGAGCTCAAGTGCTGGCCGATCGCAAATCTCGGCCAAGTCTCTTCGTGCCTTAACATTGTCTTTTGTTTTGTCTTTGACATCAAAGAACATACTTATAATGCTTTCTGCTAGATTACGCTCTTGGTGCATGACATCTACATTGTGCATAAGAATCAATGCTTTCGCGTAAGGGAGACTCCATATTGCACAAATATGAGTCCAATTATGGTCATCTTTGAAACCTTCGAAACCGCCGTCTGTTGGTACAAGCCGACTGTGCCAGGCAGCTATCTCAGCACCGGTCAAACGGTTTGGCGGACCCTTTGTAATAGTGGTGTCCTTCCGGAATGCAGTACTAAGTTTCCTAAAAGGGTGATTATGCGGCAAAAACCGTCGATGGCAATCAAAGAAATAGAACTTTCCACCATGTGGTACCCGCAATGCATCTGAGTCAGCCATACATATGGGACAACAAAGCCGACCATGAACACTCCATCCAGCCCATATGCCATATGCTGGTAAATCATGGACCGACCACAAGTATGCAACACGCAAGGTAAAGTTTACTTTACCATAGCTGTCATATGCTTGTACCCCTATCCACAACTCTTTCAACTCTTCAATTAACGGTTGCATGAACATATTAAGGTGCTTCCCAGGATGATCAGGACCCGGTATGACAAGGGCTAGAAACACGTACTCATCTTTCATGCATAAAGCAGGTGGTAGGTTGTACGGCATAATAAAAACCGGCCAACAAGAGTACGGGATGGCACTTGTGCTGAAAGGTGTGAACCCATCTGTCGCCAACCCTATGCGAACATTCCTAGGGTCCCTTGCAAAGTTAGGGTCAAAGCGGTCCAATGCCTTCCATGCCTCGGCATCTGACGGATGCACCATCACTCCATCACTACCACGAACACCTTCTTTATGCCACCTCATATGCCTAGCTGTTTTTTTAGATAAGTATAACCGTTTAAGCCTAGGTGTGATTGGCATGTAGCGAAGTTGTTTCACCGCGACATTTTTCGTCACCGTTATGCCCTCATCATTTAACACCTCGACATATCTAGATTTTTTACAGAAGAGACATCGAGGTTCGTTGGCATATTCCTTCCAGAACAACATGCAATTATCTTCGCAAACATCAATCTTCTCATACTTCATCCCAAGGCCGGACAATAGCTTCTTCGACTGGTACATGTCCTTCGGCATCTTATGGTTCGGCGGAAGAATATCAATGATCAATTGGACCAGATCGTTGTAGCAGTTATTTGAAAAGTTATATTTCGACTTTATTGACATGAGTCGCGTCACGGCCGCTAGGACGGTCACGTTGGTGGAATCATGCAATTTCTCTTCTGAGGCCGAAAGGAGGCTATAGAACCTTTGAACCTCCGGCCCTAGCTCTTCTTCCGAATTAACCTCAAAATCCCTACCAATATCATTCACCATCTCATCCATCCTATCTTCATCCTCATGGTCCGTCTCAATGGGTTGTGCCTCACCATGCTCGTACCATATCATGTAGTCAGGCATAAAACCAAACTTGCACAGGTGACGTTCCACATCCGGCTTAACGTGACGAGCAAATTTTCAACACTTGTTACAGGGGCACTTTACAACACCACCTGCGGCCCTGCGAATGCATTGTCCATAAATGCCTGTGTTTTGACTCCCCATTCTCTTGAATGTGCCCCAGTCTTACTCCAACCATCGTATATCCATCTCCGATCATCACCCATTATGGACGCTACAAACGAGCAACAAGATCAATCACCCAGTGTGGTATGGTTGCTAACAGGCTCTACTGGGAAAGATAGGTCTTAAACCCACCCAACAATGAACGCCAAAGCGCGGATTTATGATTTAATCAGACAGTCCGAACAAAATTTCGGCAGCATAACCCCGCTGTTCTCCGATTGCACACCCGATTGTGGTGCATCGGAGAACAACTGGGTTATCCACAGAAATTTCGTTCGAACTCTAAACGACTCATCATAAATCCAATGCTCTGGCATCCATTCTTGAGCTGTCCAAAATGGGACAATTCCGGAACGACACACCTCACATGTACATGTGAGATGTGTCGTCCCCGAACGGGTGACGCATAGGCTTGGCTGACACTAATCATGCATTGATAGTCCATTATAAACCAGCTGAGTTTTATTTACTACAGAAAGAGTAATGATTGGATTGTAAACGTACGCATATCAACACATACTCTATACACACATCACATATATGTTACACCCAATTGGCCAATTCTTATGCGCATGTGCATCGATTTGAAACCTCGATATTTCCATCAATTGAGCTAGACTCAGTTTACTTTGACAGTAGCATATGTATATTGAAAATTTATATAGAACTGGAAGCTTGAAAATCTATAGAGTCAAACCTAGAAATAGAAGCTTGATGGTACGATATATATCAATTGAGCTAGACTCAGTTCACATATATGTTGTTGTTGTTTACAAGCCTTTTCATATGTTTATACCATGCCACTTATGATAGTGCATTCAGCCTCAATAATCCAATAGAAGAACAGTTGTTAGTTCTTACTGATTTGGACTGATTAAACCTGTGGTTGATGATCTGTTTCCTAATCCTTGTTCCCTGAAGAACAGTTGTTAGTTCTTACTGATTTGGATGTGTTTATATATATCAACCTCTAAGTTGCTGAGCACAAAAAAATAACTCTCACAAGACACTCAAAAGAAGCTCAAAAAAAGTTCAATAAGAATACCTTGTACCTCGCTGCAAGACGCGCGAGAGAGGCCGGGGGCGTCGGCGACGCCGACGGCAAAGCGCTGGTGCCGGGGCAGGGCGGACGCCGCGTGCAGCCGGCGCGGCGGTAGGCGAGGCGCGGACGCCAGCGCGGGACGCCGGCGCGCGGGCGATGGGGTGGGCACGGCTGTGGCGGCGCGGTTGGAGTGCTGTGGAGGACTGGCTGTGGAGGCGCGTGAGCTGGAAGAAATATTTAGGGCGCCGCTATTTTCATCGGCTTGAATAGTGGCCAATTAAAAAAACGCATTTTCATCGGCTTTTGTGCAGACCGACGAAAATATCCGCATTTTCATCGGCTTGGCTACGACATGGCCGACGAAAATAATGGTGCCAGCACAGCTACTAGGTCATCAAATTTTCGTCGGTGCACCCTGGCTGACGAAAATATTCCATATTTTCATCGGCTATACCTTTAAGCCGACGAAAATAATGGTCCCAGAACAGCTGTTAGGTCAACCAATTTTCGTCGGTTCCCCCTAGCTGACGAAAATATAACGTAGTTTCATCGATTTGATCTTTTGGCCGACGAAAACAACGAATTTTCATCGGCTAGACCTTTAAGCCGACGAAAATATATATATTATCGTCGATAGGGCTCCAGCCGACGAAAACAAATGATTATAAATGTCGGCTTCTCCCTAGCCGAAGAAAATAGAATTAGCCGACGAAAAATTAGTAGTTTCCTGTAGTGATACAAATAATGCCTCCAAATTTTCAACACTAAGACCACAGCGGCTAGCTCAAGATCATGGGTGGGATAATTCTGCTCATGCTTTTCCAACTGCCTCGATGCATAAGCAATCACCTTGCCATCTTGCATGAGCACACAACCAAGTCCCAAACGAGAGGCATCAGAATAGACAGTGAAATGCCTCCCAGGCTCGGGGAGGGTAAGCACATGAGCAGTCACTAACTTCTCCTTCAAAGTACAAAAACTATTCTCACACTCAGCAGTCCACTGAAATTTCATTCCCTTCTGGGTCAACTACGAAAGCGGCTTAGCAAAGATGGAGAAGTCCTACACAAAACGCCGGTAATAGCCAGCCAACCTGAGGAAGCTACGCACCTCTTTAACTTTAGAAGGTCTCTTCCAGTCCAAAACTGCTGAGACTTTACTAGGATCTACAGATATGCCTTCTGGATTGATGATATGGCAAGAAAGCCCACCTCTGAAATCCAGAACTCACACTTCTTTAATTTAGCAAAGAACTGGTTCTCCCTCAATGTATTCAGCACCAGTCTCAGGTGCTGCTCATGCTCTTCCTCTGATTTGGAGTAAACTAGAATGTCATCGATGAACACCACCACAAAATCATCAAGATACTTGTGTAGCATACTATTCATCGCCTCCATGAAAACAGCAGGAGCATTAGTTAGTCCAAAAGACAACTTTAAATTCATAGTGCCCATATCTAGTGGAGAAAGCAGTCTTCTCAATATCATGTTCCCTCACACGAATCTGATTGTAGCCAGACTGAAGATCAATTTTAGAGAACACCATTGCTCCCTTTAGTTGGTCAAAGAGATCCTCGATGCAAGGCAATGGATACTTGTTTTTGACTGTTACTTGATTGAGAGCACGATAGTCAATGCACATGCGCCAACTACCATCCTTTTTCGAGACGAAAAGGACGGGTGCTCCCCATGGTGACACACTATGCCGTATAAAACTCTTAGTCAACATATCCTCCAATTGCTTTTTCAACTCATCTTGAAAAGGACGATCCAAGCGGTATGGAGAGATAGAAATAGGTCGAGTGCCAGGAATAAGATCAATTCGAAACTCCACACTCCTCACAGGAGGCAAACCAGGCAACTCATCAGGGAACACATCAACAAATTCCTTCACCACAGGAATCTCAATTGATGCTGAAGAAGATGGCTTCTCTGAAATAGCCATGAGAACACCCAACTACCGCATACGGCGACCGGAAAACAGACTAGCTAAAGCAAAGATGGAACTGGAGGGTATGCCACCCTGAAAAGTCCACTCCACCCCTAACGGGGCCTGCAAGGCAACTGTCTTCCAAAAGCAACAAATCTTGGCATGGTACTGATGCAACCAGTCCATGCCCAAGATGACATCAAATGGGGCCAACTGAATCATCATAAGGTTGGCGAAGAAAACTTCATCATCAATGGAAATAGTGCAACCCGGGCAAACCAAAGAACTAGCAATAAGACCCCCAAGAGAATTGACTATCACAGACTCAGAAATCCGTTGAACTCCCAATTTAGCTCTACTAGCAAACTCAGATGATACGAAAGAGTGGGATGCTCCGGAATCAAAAAGAACAAAGGCATCAACTAAATCCACGAGCAAAGTACCTAAAACCACCTCTGGATGCCCAGCTGACTCGGCAGTCAGCAAAGCGTACACTCCTGGTGGCGCCGGGGCAGCGGGAGCCCCGACACCTGGGTGATACCCCAACATAGCTGGGGGCAGTGGGGCGAGCTGGGGAGGAGCCGACGGCTGCGGGCACCAGTAGGCCGCAAGTGGCGCCCAGGTGGAGGGCTGCGGGGGAGCAGTAGCCGCTAGCATCTGCACCAACCCTCTGGAAGATGCCGCTCGAGCAGGAGCAGGAGGCACAGTCTCCCACTTGATGATGCTACCGGGATTCATTCGGCAGACTCGCCCCGTATGGCCAGGTCTGCCACAATGATTGCACTCGCCGGTCCAAGCACACTCAGCAGTACGGTGTCCACCACCACACTTGAAACAGATCATGCCCTGCCCTGGAGTAGGACGAACAGCCACCCACGAGGAAGATGGCTGGGGCGTCTTCATCTTAGCCCCCGAGGAGGAACCATGTCCCCTTGAACTTCTTGAAGGTAGGTCGCTGAGAAGACCCACCTCCTCCACCAAAGGGCCTCTTCTGGCCCCCGCCAGGGGCCGCTGGAACCCCCGAACCTCCAGGGTTTTGCTTATCCCTGGAGAGCTCCAACTCGAGCTCCATGCCCTTCACCTCCTCCACCACAGAGCAGAAGTCACGAGGGACAGTCGCCCCCATGGCAACTCAGAACTCCTGATTGAGGCCCCTACGGAACCTCCTCGCCTTCTCTCTGTCATCCGCTACCATATCCAGCACAAAGCGCACCACATTGTTAAACTCCACCTCATACTCTGCCACCGACTTCTTCCCCTGGGAAAGAGTCGACATAGTATGCTCCATCCTCTCAAGAAAGGACTCCGGGTAGAACTTGGCTCGGAAGTGAGCCACAAAGTCCTCCAAGGTGACCAGTCCAAGAGCGGGGGCCGTCGCAGCAAGAACCCCTTCCCACCAGATATCCGCTTGGCCCTTGAGCTGAAAGGACACAAAATGAGCTCTCTGGACCGAGGTCAACTCCAGAACCTCAAACTGCCGCTCCATGTACCGCAGCCAATCTGCGGACTGGACTAGCATGCCCGCTCCATCAAAAGTGTCCAGGCGAAGGGACATCCACTCACGGAGGCTCATCCTCGGCTTCGGCACAACGGGGGCAACAACGGGGGCCGCTGTAGGGGGAGGCACAACAGCAGGGGCTGCCGCACCTGCTGGCGCAGCTCCTGGACCTCCCTCTGTAGTTCCTGCAATAGGGCCGCAGTGGCGGCTGGCACCTCAGCCCCCGACTATGCCACTGGGACTTCCCCCTGCGCTGACTCATGAGCATTGAGCGAAGCGCTTCCCTCAGCAACAGACTCAGTAACTCCTTGAGATGGGTGACTCCCACCTTGACCCTGGCCTCCACAGCCTTGGCGACCACGGCGTCTACCCCTCGGCATGGCTGCTACAGTCACACAACCATACAATCACATATTCATAAGCACAACATCAACATATACATAGTCTTCATCAAGTAAACAAAACGCAATGCAATGATGAACCATAAACCCATCCTACTATGCATCCAAGTGTGTCAAATTTTAAAGTAATTATTCCACTTACACAAGTTTTAATGCTGACATCCTATGACAAAGTTTTAAGTATAACATAAGCCATGTTTCTAGCTTATTCCACATCAAATTTTAGTTGCACCTATGGTATGACACTAATTACATGTTCCAAGGACCTAATGCCTGCTCTGATACCAACTGTAACACCTCGGCACCTAGTATGCCTCGAATGTCACCCAAACAACTCTAGATACAACCAACAACACATAATTACCAATAAATTACAGCAACTATGATAATTGTTTAATCAAAAATTCGGCAGCATAACCTTTGTTTTTCCATGGTTTGAAACAACATCAATATTATCATATCACAATAGCATAATAGATTGTTAGAATAGTCCCACATTGGTTGTGGAAGGGTAAAGGACCTAACTTATAAGTGGGGGAGTCCCTCACCTCTTAAGCTTGCTTTTAGGGTTGAGAAGGCCCTTACGATCCAACAATTAGTATTAGAGCCCGGTTCTAACATCTTTGGCCCGATGGACACTAGGTTGTGAAGGCCTGATGTACCGTGGCCCTAAGGGACCGTTGATGTACGGTGAAGGGGCGGTGAACGGCTGAGAGATACCAATGTGTGAAGGGGGGATTGTTAGAATAGTCCCACATTGGTTGTGGAAGGGCAAAGGACCTAACTTATAAGTGGGGGAGTCCCTCACCTTTTAAGCTAGCTTTTAGGGTTGAGAAGGCCCTTACGATCCAACAATCAATTGTGAAATCATGTGCTGAAAAATTTGCTTAGAATTGAATTTGCAAATGTGTGTACATGTGGTTCTTTTAGCGCCGGACTGAATTTCACAAAAACAGTAAGTTTCACAGTGGCGCCGGACCAAACCTCGAAAAACAGTAAGTTCCCCATCTGCGCCAGACCGTTTTCCGTGCTTACGCCATACCAAACTTTTGGTCCGTGGTGAACGGCGATTTGAAGGTCTTTCTTCATGTGTACGCCAGACTGATTTTTGTTTAGTCCGTCGTAAACATTTTTTGTACCAGACCAAGTTTTACAAAAACAGTAAGCTTCTATGTTACGCTGGACCATGCACGCCTGACCAAATTCTTGGTCCGTCGTGAACGCATTTTTGAGCGTTGTTTTTGCATGTACGCCGGACCAAAAATTTGGTCTGTCGTAAGCTTGTTGTTGAACATGTTTTGCTTTGAATTGAACCGAGACTTTCGCATGTACGCCAGACCAAATATTTGGTCCGTCATGAGTTGCGCCGGACCGGTGTTTGGTCTGGCGTGAATGGACTTTTCTAGGGTTTTTGCCCTGTGTGCGCCGGACAAATATTTGGTCCGTCGTGAACGTGTTTGGCTCGGTTTTGGATGTTTTCCAAGAATTGAAATTGCGTTGATTGTATGCAATGCTCATGTGATTATTTGCATGGACTAATGTTGAGTCAAGTCATGGACTTGTGCTCGGAATTGTTTTGTGGTTTGTTCATGTGGTTGCTCGAGGGCAAACGTGGTCAATGACGGGACCGGAACTAGGTTCATGGAGGGACTGAGGTTTGGGACTAGGTTCAGGAGGAATTGAGGTCTTGGTGGTCAAGGATGTCATGTGGGACGTTCGGGCAAAGAGAATGGTGCACATGAAGAATGGTTAGTCACGTGAATATGGTAGGTGGGCCATACGCGTGCAGAGTTGTTAGTCGCGTGAGTATGGCAGGGTTGCCATACGCGTGCAAGAGTTGTACTCGGCTAGGTTGGGCCAAGAGGAGTTGTGTTGAATACATACTCTTTCTAGGATTAGGAGTGGGAGTCCTTCTAGGATTAGGAGTAGGAATTGTATTCAGGACTCCTTGTGTTTTGCTCCTTTAAATAGGAGGGGTTGTCTCCTTTGAAGGGCATCAATCAATTAGAGCTTTAGGGTTGTACTCTTTTGATTGGAGTACTTTACACAAAAATAAATAAAGATCAATCTTTCAGATCCTTTGAGTGCTACAGTAATCGCGAACTTATAGTGCACACGTTGCTACAGTGTTTCCTGTTTTGGCTCTTGTTTGCATGATTGTTCTAGTTCTAGATTGGTTTTTGTTCTTTGAGTTTCATCTTGATTTGATCCATCCAAAACCACTCTAGGGTATTGATTTAGAGTTCCTCAAAGTTTAGTTGATTAATCTTTTGTCGTTCTTGATTAATCTACAAGTTTTGATTAGATTAGTTTTCGTCAAGTTTTATCATAGCAAGTTTGCGAGGTTTATAACTTTTGATCCGTAAGTCCGATTGAGCTGATTCTTTTTGGGTTCAATTTGTATTGGAATCTAGTTTCCTGTGTTCAAATTTTAGATCAATCCGACAGTTGGATCTCCAGGAATTCATGATTTACTGAACCTCTATCAATCTATTTTTGTCGAATACGAGGCAATTATTTGGTTCCGTTTTGGGGTGAAGTTTTAATAGATCAAAGATTTGGTTTTAACTTTTGCACAATCATTCGCCTCGCCTCTGATTGCTATATCCGTATACTTCGATCCTACTTTAATAAAAAATTCGGCAGCATAACCTTTGTTTTTCCATGGTTTGAAACAACATCAATATTACCATATCACAATTGCATAATAGATGACATGTAAAACAGCACTAACATGATATATAATATTGTTTCAAGCCCAGAATAACGAATTCAAAGTTCCAAGAACCAAATACGAAGTGAACTATAAATCCAATTACACACTAAAGCATAATTAAAATTTAGCGCAATAAAACTAATCATCACAACTACGCATGATAGAGTGTAGTTGTCTAGGTGAATGAAGCTACGTGAAGATGTGCCGCTAACTCCCTTTCCCACATGCCGGTTTCATGGTACCTAAAAACATCATAAAACAACAAGCGTGAGTTCATCACTCAGCAAAGTGTATAGCAATGGGATAAAGCAAAACAGTTTTCAATAACATCTTCACTATATCTCATAATCAACAATATAAGCATCTCATAATTCATCTTATAGACATCTCATTAACATCATCACTGATGAAATGCAATGCACTTGTCTCTTTACTTAGCACATACCGGTATTGCTGAGTGCACACCCATCGGTGTGCACCCTCTTTCCCTTCCATCACATGGAGGGTGCCTACTCTTACCGACTCGCTCCTATACACAACTGTGGATGGGACTACAAGGTAGGACTTTCGTGTTCACTACGTGTGAATACAGAGGCCCGCATCAGAATGGGTCACCTCTTCCGTTATGCATGCACATATGACATAAACATGAATAACATGTAATTCAACTCAATATAACAATTGCATAGCCATTTAACAATTCATACTCACAATGTCACATGCAAGTATCAAGCAAGGCATCTTATCATAACACATGGATAAACTTGATCATTGCAAAACATTACGGCTCCCTAAGACATAACCACTACTATACACTTGCCTTCACCCGCGTGCGACAGAGTGGCGAGATGTGGAAGGCACTCCCGGGGTCACACCACCTGCACATAGGTACAATATCAAAACATGCCCGCAAAACAACACAAGAACTATCGGCTACAACTACTTCGCAACCCACTCCTAAAACCTGAAAGCAAATAATCTGTTCTACGGAATAGCGGGCTTCCAACAAACATAACTTAAGTTCTACAACTCCCAATAATGTAAACGAGTAAATTTTCTCGAATATTATAAGATTTCCCATCTTTTTCTAATTATTCGCGAAAACTGAATCGGCCTCTAAAATCCTCTAATCTACAGTTGAACACAATCTGTCCCAATCACGTCACAGATTGGACATTGCTCGGTAAAACAACCATAAATTTTAAACGGCTGAAAGGAATTTAATGTTCTTAGTGTATAATTAAAGGTAATTGAATTACCTACAACTTTAGTAACAGCCAGCTGATCATAAAACACATCTAAAATTTTCAAAATCGAGCCCTAAGCACCAGCATCCAATCTGCCCGAGATCACAACATTGGACAGAATTGCAATTACCCTAATCCCATCTAGAAACAGCACCTATACATGGATTTTAGGCATGGATTCTCCCTTCTAACCAGCATCACGACCCTACAAAATAATCTACAAACACTTACCTCCCTCGAAGAACCACTCGAACGACGAAATCTTTCTCCTCCCTGCCCCGATCTCCCTCCAAACGTCGAATCCGCCGGTTCCTCTCGGTTGCGGAGCTTCCCAACGGAGATATCAATGGAAAGAAATGGTGTGGTAGCAATGGAGGAGATAGTTCCTAGCTAGGGCCGGCTAGGAGGTGGAGGAGAGGGAAGGGGTGGCGCATGGAAGGGGAGGAGGGGGGCGACTAGGGCTTGGGGGTGGCGGCTATGGGAGGGGGGGAGGGAGTGGAGCGTAAGGGGCTAGGGTTGGGGGGCGCATGGAAGGTTGTGTTGCCCCCTAACTCCCCACATGGGCCTAGAACCCCCCACCAATGGCCCAATTGCTTCCCCCAAGGCCCAAACTTGCTCCTGAAAGGCTCAAACTCCTCCGGAGAGGCCCAAACACCTGGAAAAGCCCAGAAACTTGGTATAACATCGTACCGTAATGCCGTATTCTATATTTTCACATTCCATAATGTCACACTCAAGTCCCGACCTGATGCAATCGTTAGGTCGAGACTCGGGGGCTACATCACGTGTTTCGGTGCTAACACTCAAAGTCCTGACCCGATGCGTCCGTCAGGTCGAGACTCGGGGGCTACATTGCGTGTTTCGGTGTTTACGCTCAAGTCCTCACCCGATGCGTCCATTAGGTCGAGACTTAGGGGCTACATCGCGCGTTTTGGTGCTTACGCTCAAGTCCCGGCCCGATGCGTCCATCAGGTCAAGACTCAGGAGCTACATCGCCAAATCACCAAGGCAATAAGCGCAACCCTCTACTCGATGTGACCATCGAGTCGAGGGTCAGGGGCTATACAAATACTTAACTCTATTTCATCAGCAAAGAAATATGAGGACAAACGTTGCAAACAAACAAAATTGCAATGATCGGACGAGTACAAATTCCATTAGAAGATGGTTATTACACGGCAGATAGTTACAATCACTATTCTTTCTCGGAATCGTCACTTTGCTTTGATAAGGAAGAAGACCTTCCGGTTGGGCTCAATTGAGGCTCTCCTTTACTCTCTCCTGCTCTCGCGGCAGCTTTCCTCGGAGCACGACGAAGAGATGAAATCCCAGAGCTGATATTTTACCTTCTCCTCGTGTGCCTTTATCATCTCAGGAGCAAGAAGGGGAAGAGGCGCCTCGTCTCCAGGATCACGCGCAAGAGATGAAGTTCCAAGAAATGGAACTCCACCTGGGTCTCCTCGCGTGCCCTAGAGTAAGAGGGGGGAAGCGCCTTATGTCCCTCAACAATAACCCTCAGCACACCAGTAATCTCCTCCTCACATGGAACCGTTTCCTCCCCCGCTAGTTGATCTTTCTCCTCTGCCTCCTGGGCGAAAGGCATCATAATAACAAGGAAGGAAGGATCCGAACAAGGGTAACCACGGCCAGAGGAGGAGGGCCTGGATAGACTCGAGTTTTCTTCAGAAGAGAAAAAGGAGGATGCGTCGGAAGCCATAGAAACCTTACTTCTCCAGCTATGTAAGAGAGTTCTTGAACCCTAAACATCGGGAGAATAAGGAGGGAGAGTAGGCTAGAAGAATTCTATCGCGAGTCCCGCCTATTTATAGCACGAGGAACGGATAGGACGCGACGTTTGGGTTGTCAGAGCGCCCGCTTGCATTCCGCGCTAGTGGGGTATACGAGGAGACGCCAAATTAATGCAATTTCGACGGTCAACATGCCACACAAAAATACTATTGAGGCCCTAAAACTCCACTTAATGCAGTCATTGAGTCGAGAGTCAAGGATTACCTGAATGCTCCACTCAAAAGAATCGTGAGTCGACCTCCCCGACAAGGTCATTGAGTAAGGGAACACCAGGACACAGGTAACCCGATAAAACCTTTAGTTCCGTGTTTTCTTTTCTAATACTCCTTTTTTCCTTCTAACCTAGCCCTGGGCATACGTTTCTTTGCCGGCATTTATTCGAGCACATACTTAGTACGTAAGCAAACCAGACCAAAGCACTGCCGTGTTTAAGCCCGACAATGAACAGAATCTATCTCGCGCGCATACGGGTAACAGATCGTCAGGCATCTAACACCCAGCGGACAGCGGGAAACGAGGTCTCTAGTCGGCTTTTCATGCGTTGACCGATGGGTTAGAGTATGCTACGCAGTTTAAGTAAAAGGCAATGATAAAGGTTTGCCAAAGCCAATGCTTCGGGTTAGCGCATAGTCTTTTCTCCTATTTACTAATTGCTGTCTTGAGTCTTTACTCGAAGGCGTCTCGACCTAACAGAAGCTCCTAGAAAGTGTGCAGGTAAAAATCACAGGTGCAGCAACCAAAGGGACGACCTGAAAAGAGCTATAAAAGTGCTAAAGCAAGTTTGTGCCTACGATGTGTTACTCTTTCTCATCGATAAGGAGAAAGCAGGAAAGAACACACTAGGCCAGCAAGGTCTTTACCATTAATAAACATACAGGCAACAAAAAATGGAGAAAAGTAAAGCACGTCAGGGTTCCGGGCTTGTGTCGTCCACATCATCGAATGACCTCTCCATCATGTCCACTAACGTTGCAGCTAAATCTTTGAAGTACTCTACATGGTCGGTGGCCTCAACTGGGTTACCTGCGAAACCCTCGTTTAAGCAGCGGTAGTCGAGGTCCGGATGATGACTCTTCACCATGCCAAGCGCGAAGGTAGTGGCCCCTTGAGTCACATCCGTCGTGTACTAGCAAGGATCCGACCGCAATCGGGCACGTAGGGTCTCTACCTGGGCTTCGGCTTGCCCCTTCTCGACGACCGCCTTCTCTATCTCGGTTCGGGTCACCTCCAGTTGAACTCGGAGAGCCGCTGACTCAGCTTTCGCGTCGGAAGCCTCTTGACGGGCAGCCATGAGCTGCTGGCAGGCCTGCTCGAGAAAGGTCTTGAGTCCGATCAATGTGTCCTTCACCTAGGGCCAGTGTCGAGCGAGCACCGAAAGTATGGAGAAGGTCAGGGTCGGAGAAGCTATGGCGCCGGTCGAGGCACCAGCAGGGGCAGAATTTTCTCCAGAAGAGCCACCATCCTTTTTTCCTTACAAGATGTTTTTCGGCCATCAGACTGTCGACAGAATACCGAAACAACATAAAAGGAGACAAAACTCACTTGGTCGTGGGATATTCTATTCGTAACCTCTTCCTCGGAGGATCCGATTCCAATGGTCTAGCCTGGGAGCCGATCATGGCAAGAGGCACGGCAATCTCTACCGGGCCAACCTATGAATCAAGCGTGTCACCAACCGACAAGGGCCAGGCAATAATGGTCACGTAAAGCATCAATGATACATGGTCGTTGGTCGAATGAAGCGGTGATCGAGGTGGCGACTGCGGGGGTGTGATCGATCCTCGAAGGCCGTCCCTCAGTTCATCTCGCTGTTCATCCACCAGTTGTCGAATAAATCCAGAGCTAAACTCATAACATCCAAGTAGGGGGTTGAAGATCACCTGAGCGGGCAACCGCGTTCGAGCCCGTTTGGGGGGCCGAGAGGACTCAGGAAGCAAAATCCCCTCACTACAAGGAGGGATGTTGAGCTCTCGATTTTCAATAATTTCGTCCCCCCTGGGCGTAGCTGGAAGTAGCCCCTGCTCAGACGAAAGGGTGGTTGATGAAGCCTCCAGGGTGACTTCATTCCTTCCGGAGGTGACGGCTGTAGGGTCTAGGCCATCACTTGCCAGGTCGATGGTCCCCTCCAATAGCATGCCTTCGTCCCCAAACATCGGTTCCTAAGAGTGATGTTGGTTACTAGTAGGCAACATATGCACGAACGATGCATTGCATAGCCCAAAAACAACACTCACCTGTGGTCGGGGGAGGACTTTTAAAAAACCCACTACACCGGTGCGGCCCGGGTGGGAACCATGGAACAATTTGCTCAGGTGGGCACCAATGCCTGTAGGCAGCAAAATTGTGAGGAAAAAATCAAGCATCAGTGCAATGCCGCCGGAACAAAAAGTGGCGATACACCACCAGCCCTTACCGGTAGGGGAATCCCTGGTGGCATCCTCGATCCCCTCATAGTCCCAAGCTAAGTGATCGCAGCTCTTGAGGGGGTGTGGGGGCTCCGGTCTTTGTAACAGTGACTAGGATACTTACTGTTGCGTCGAACTGGAATTAACGCAACCCGTCAGTAATCCAATCACTCATTACAAACCGTACCCGGATTGAGGCCAATCAATCGGCACGACACACTCAGCTCGTGGTCATATGCCAAATGATTGATTCCAACCCGAGCTTCCCCAAGATATGTGTCTAGTGCTAGTTCCCTGGATCCGTAGCCTAGCACCCACATATTTCCACAATAAGTTGCATCAAGGATCAAGCTTAAAGTAATAGTTGTATTAATATTGGTTAGATTACAACTATTTGGTTTACAAGAATAAAACATAGCCAACTGGCTAAACAACGGAACAAAAGATAAAACTGCTGCAACGGTAGCAATATGCCTTCCCATACCCAGAGGCAACCGACTGGGGGCGAAAGTCCCAGATAACCGCGCAAACTCGACACCCGCCGAACTCGACGTACGACGCGTCTTCACTGCCTTTGACGCCATCTTCTATGCATGTTGTTAATATAGAGCAAACGGTGAGTACACGTATGTACTCGCAAGACTTTAGTGTATGGAAATATTAACATAAATGCAGGCTACAACAAAGAATATAAGTTTCTACACTAAGTCTGTTTTGAGCACAAAGAAGGATTTATTTGCAATAACATAATAGATTCTAAACATTCGCAATTTGTAAAGCAATCGAAAAGAGATTGTTTTAATCAAGCATTAAATAATTGATCCATAACCCAAATTTTTCCAACCATTCCCTTCCTACAAACCGACGACCGAACCAACCCATTAACCACTCCAACTCCCAACCAAGTTCCAACCGAACCAAGACTAGACCAGAACCAACTCCAGAAATTCTATACTTGACAAGATTTCCTAAGTCGCTCATGACCGTGAGCACGGCTAATCGATTAGTTTAATATATATCTCTGCAGAGATTGTACACTTTACCCACATGACACATTCTAGCAATCATGTCAACCATGCCACGCGATACTCACATACCCGTTTTGCTAGACTGTGACGAGACCTTTCGATAGGTTAGGATTTAAACCTTGCACTAGCCCGGTAATGTGCATCCTTGCTACGGTCCCAAGAGGATGTCCACTAGTGGTCTTTACAGGCACCCACTAGCTTTACTGGCCCATGCCTCCCCCATAGTAAGCATTACCGTTGTATTGGGCAAACTCCCCCTCGATGCCCCGAAGAGGGAGCCCCTAGAACACACCGACACGGCAGATGTGTCCAACTCTTCCGCCGCCTAATGATGCAAGACTCAAATCCCTTCCAATGTATTAGGCCAGGGCCATCCCATACTGGCACATGTGGCTGTACTGTTTGACCCAGTAATAGCATCAAGTTCAGTCCATAGGGTGACCCAGGCGAGATCTTCCAAACCCACTTGCTATGGCCATAGAGGATGTCCACTAGTGGTCCCTACGGGCTCCCACTAGCTTTACTGGCCCATACCTCCCCATAGCAAGGGACCAAACCAAACCAAACCGAATTCCAAATCACCAATCACCAACATCTTGCCCGGTCTAAATACTCCTTTTCCATTTTTCCAACAACACCAATCCAACCATTTCCCCAACCGATAAAACCAGATCCAAAACTTCTAAGCCATTATCCATCCTTCCGATCCAAAAACCAATCCAACCAAACCGACCAAATCCAAGAAGACTAAGCGTATGCAAGTATTACTCTTTGATACCCATTTGACATTTATTTTTATGTCTAAGTTCTTAGCCTAAGGTTCAACAAGGTTCACGACTCAATTAAGATTAAGGAAATCCATCAAATTAGGTTTAACTACCAAATTTTTCCCACAACTAGCATCTTTACTGAACATACACGCATGCATAATAGTTTTGACAATTGAAAATAGCATTTGCAAATATAGGGTCAAAAATGATCAAAGGAGGTGCTTGCCTGTTTGCTCTTTTAACAAGATCCAACTCGGAACGAAGTCGGAATCGTTGTCTACCGAGCCGTCAACGCCTGACGAAAAGCAATAGAAACGATCAACGGTGAATCAAACCAGACGAATAAGAACCAAATCAAAAGAGAATCAAATTCGAGAGACTAAGATCAAAAGAGCTTGAAAAAGAGGTTTTAAACTTCTCAGCTCTCATCGGCAATATCGACACACAAGTCCCAGTAGTATCGTTCAATCAGCAGCACCGACCTTACGGCAAGATCGCCGATCCCGATAGTACCGTACCATCGGAGACGATAATGTCGACGGCTGAAAACTAAAAGCAGAATACTTTCGGAAGATACCGCCTTAACGTTGCCCACGCATACGCTCAAGCGATCGTACCAGCCCCATACATCGCGATCAGGAAATTCAAAGGCCGAGATCAAAGACACTTTGGAATATAGCTACCGGCTTGTTTCACACAGTAATACCAAATGGGTGGTAATACCGGATCCAAGCATCGGCAGCGCCGCGGCTCCAAAGGCTGGAAACAGCTCACTCTGAAAACAACTATCAGCGTTATAGTCATAGTACTACCGCTCGAGCAGCATCGAGACTATCACGGCGATAGCGCCAGATATTCGAAAGGGCCGGAATGCGAAAGGGGCTCTCGCTCAAACGGGATTGGAACTCAGGTACGAGCGCCAGGTCACGGTCCTAACAGCGCCAGGAACACAACTAACCTGGTACCAACTAGTTCTAAGCTCGTTTGATCGATTTACCACTTTCCGATTCCGAGCTCTGAACGAAACCCTAAAACGGTTTTCGAAAGAAAAGAACCAATGAAAATAATCCAAATGGGGACAGAAAAGACCTAACACGAAACCGAGAAAACGAGAACTCAACGAGCAAAGGAAATCTAACTTTCTTCCTAAGCCCGGCAGTACCGGCGGTAGACCGGCGGTAGTGCCGCCATTAAACCCTGCAGCATCGCTACAAGGTCCCAGTAGTGCCGCTCAGTGGGATCGAAATGGGGTGCTCTTCGAAATTAACAAATGACGCCTAACTCCCCAGATCGCCGGGCGGCAAGAAGACGCCTCACGGCCCTAGTGCCGGCCGCCAGAGAACGAAGGGAGCCCTCTGGATTTTGACCGCCGGTGTGCGGGCGGTAGTGCCGACAAGGGCGGTAATCTGGCCTCACACCGTCGGTAGTGCCGACTTTCCAGGAGACTTTTTGCAAAAAGTGGAATTTCGTGCAAATGAGTTCGGGACTTTTGACGCGAATGCATGAATAGGTTCCTAGGGACACTAGAGACCCATTCACGCAGGTTCCGTCAAGTTTCGAGCTCGTTTGCTCAATTTCACACTTTTTGACTTTGCGAACCCCGAAAACGACACGAAATCAGTTTTTGACTCGAGAAGAGTCCAAATCCGGTTTTCATCGCGGCAGTGGAACCTCTACGGCTTCATGGACCAATAATCGCTAGCTTTGTGGATTTTGGAACTTCGAAACACGAATTTGTCACGAATGCCCCAAATGCACATTTTTGCGAATCAAGTGAAGCGACGAATTCGCAACTTGCGTATTGAATCCAATAGCACCATACAGTCCCAAACGACCAAAAGCTCGCCTACGAATTCGTTTGCACGATGATCAAACTTCGAGAACTTGAAAACCCTAATTAATCCCGAATATCGATTATGGACCCGAATCGAGTTCAAACTCGATTCTTCTGCGAGAATCGACCTTCGTGGTATGGAACATATTCGTGAGTCGCCCTCTCGGCATTTCCGGAGCTAGGGCTTCAATGGGAGGTTTCCGGAAATTCGAGGAACGGCTTCTTGATGCGAATAAACCCAACAAGGAGTAGATCAAGGTTTTCGGAACGAATCAATCGCGCAAAAGAATCCTTCTAACCCTAACCCAGGTCTAGCAACCCGACAAAACACGGAATTGCTACCCGATCTAGGTTCTCTAGGGTTAACAAGAGAGAAAAGAAAAGAGAAAAAGAGGGTAGAGGCTAGGGTTTGCATCAAACCTTAGGGTTTGAGCTCAAACTTCGAATCCATCGGTTGAGAGACTTCTTGGAGGCTTGAGGATGCTTCACCACTCCTCAAGACTTGCTCTTCTTGCTCCTTGGGAGCTCCACCGGCCAGCATAGAAGGAAGGAGAGGAGGAGCTCGGGTTGGAGAGGAAGAACAAGAGAGAGAGTGAGAGAGAGCAAATGAGAGAGTCAGGGAGAGAGGAGACTCTCCCCTCTGGATAAATACGAGAGAGGGAGGGCCAGGGCGACGTGGAGGAAGGAGATTGGTCAACAATCCCTACACCCGTCGCTCGGCCGGCAGTACCGCTCCCCTCGAGCGGTAGTGCCGCCCGACCGGCAAGATCTGCCCTAGCCGTGATCGCCGCTCCTGCAAGACAACTCCTGTGTTCTTCCGCGGACTTCTCCCCAATCTACGGAATCAACCTCCAGGGGTTCAAGGGAAAGGGTTTAGGATCTCAAAGAGAAGTTTTGGGGTTAGGCTTACTAACAACTTCAGAGGATTTCGACCGGACTCGAAACTCAGGGTTTCAGGTCAAAATCAATCGAAACGGCTTGAGTGAATCGACAAAAACAATCCGAAAACAGATAACTCCAAATTAAGATCCAAAAATCAAATCAAAGCACCATTAAACACTCAATTAGCTTAATTAAGCCTAGTTAAACTTAATTACAAATTTCAGGATGTTACAGGGGGCTGATCCGCCAGGTGACAAAGTAGAACGCCACATCCCAGCCAGACAGAGAGCTTCTCCAGTTCTGCGATCCTCTGAACGTAGTATGCGTTGCGAGCGGTCGAAGGAGGAGGATGGGACCACAGCTCGATGAGGTTGATCAAAAGGCTACGGTAAGCGATCGGACAATGGACGGTGTCGGGGGAAGTGGTGTAGGACCACTTCTTCCAATTGGCCTGCCGGGAGGAAATGACAGGAACCGAGATGTAGGGATCGGATCTGCCAGATCAAAGGCAAAATCCGGCACCCCCCACCACCTCTTGCTTTACTCTCACCAAAATGTGAAAGTGGCGAAAGAGGTTAAGGCTGGGTGGGATGCCCCAGGAATGCCTCGCAGAGATGCACGAACACGCTCAACATCATGATCGAGTTGGGCGTCAAGTTGAAGAGTTGGACCGAGTAAAAGTCCAAGACGGAAAGAAGGAAAGCGAAAGGCGAAAAGTTCAAGCCGTAATAAAAGAAAGGTGTAAAGACTACGATTTCATCTTGAGTCTGCGGGGTAGGGTATGGCTTACCTGCAGAGGGACGCCAGTTGACCAGCTCGCGAGGAGGAAGAAGGCCCTCCTTCTCCATGTCAACGAGGCGCTCTTCGGACATAATCGAGGTCTGCCAGCATTTCTTTAGGCCCTCGTCCTCGAACACCGCCTTGTTGGTCTCCCCCTCCTTCGGCAGAGTGCTGCCTCCGGCAGCCCTTGCGCGGGATCCGGACGCCATCGCAAAGGGGAAAGATTTCTGGCTGGCGGAGAAGATGAAGAAAATGGCAGAGAAAACGGAATAATTTTCTCAAAAATGCAGGTGACGACCACCTTCTCAAAGACAGAATATATACAGTTCCCCTCGCTGGTAGTAGGCGGTTCCGTCCCCCATTACACGGCGCATCGAATGGAGGAGCAGCTGGAAAGTTGAGCGAGCGCGCGAAGCGTCGTAGCTTTTGCAAACTGCCGCATTTAATGCCGCGCATTCCCAATACGGTGATATTTTGAATCGAGTCTTAACTTTGTCTAGCATCGAGTTCTTAAGGTCGATGTCGAGCCATGGGCAGGTCCGCTGGGAGATCGAAGAAGACCGATGGTCAGGCTGTCGACCCGACATCTCCCTACTCGATCCCAGCAGTCCAACCCTACTCGATGCATTCGACCACGAGCATGTATGGCGTTGTTCATTCAAGTCAAAACTTGACAATAATCGACCTAATGCTCGGCACGGACCCATTACTGAACAGAGTTCGGGGGTTACTATCGAATATCTAAATATGGGATAAGCATGCGCACTAGAAAGACAGAAATCATGCCGTATATTTCGGACGCCCAGAGCCCTATCTCTACGGGAGATAAGGCTAACGGAAGGGATATCTCCATATTAGGAAGGACTTGATCTTGCTCCCGTAGCAAGGAGACCAAATCTAGTACGACGAATAAATAAGGAAAATCAGGTTCCCTACGAGGATCTCGGAATGTAGATCCCTGATCGGGAATGACTCGGAGTTCTCATCCAGCGACGTCTCCAGAAGATGGTGCACCCAGCTATAAAAACATAGAGAGGAGCACGGAAGAGGAGAGAGAGCAATTGGAATACACACGAGAAGGAGCCCGAGGAAAGCACCCGCTAGGCCATAGTCGACAGATTAGATCTAGCTATAGTTTTCCCATCTTCCTTGTAATCATATTTTAAACATCCCCCAAATCTGTACTCCATGTTCAGCGGTCTGATAGTACAAAACCACAGGAGTAGGGTATTACTCTTCATAGAGGCCCGAACCTGTCTAAAATCTTGCTTCATCTGTGTCTTTTGATCCTGCGAACCCTGAAGGAACCCGTTACAAATTCACTGTCAATTTCTTAACCTTCAACAGCAACAAGGGGAGTCCCGCTGGGGTGGCGGCGCTTTAAATAGCCACCTCGGCGTCCGTGATTTTCGCGAAATTCAAAACTGACTTAGACGCGGTGGCGCAGTCCGGTGAAGTCTTAGAGAGGTGACGTGGCTCCATCCTAGCCGTCCACGCGGACGCAAACAACGACCCTGATCAATCGGCACGATCGGATCTGATCCAGATCTGTTCGGGGCGATGTGGCGCACTCGCAGCCGTTAGATCGAGATCCGACGGTTGCGCGAATTAGGGTTTGCGGGTCTGGTTTGGTGGCGCGGGTTAAACCCGTTAGGGTTTGGATCCACTAGGGTTTTCTGAATTTCTTTTTTGTTTTTAATACTTAAAGTAATCCCAATAATTCAAATAAATCAAGAAAAATAGCAAAAAGCTCAGAAAAATTCCAGAAAATTCTGGAAAATATTTTGAGACATTTTAGACTCAAATAAATATTTGTAACAAAACTTTACTTAAAACTTTTAATTATTTAAATAATTCAATAAAAGGACTTAATTCAAATTAAATCCAAATAAATTCTAGAAAATTCCAAAAAATTCAAATAACTCAATAAATTGAATAAAAGCAAAATTTGGTGTGTTACATTTGATCACAATCATTCTATGGATTTGAATAGACATGGGCAATGGATCATGCTTTTTTGGGTTGATCCTCGGTACGGTCGCCGATCACATTCCAAGGCATGACACAACACATATGTTTTTGGGCCGAGAAGGTACGCCATGGATAATGGGCTATGCCAAGCCTGGAAACTTAACACGATGGGTAGCATGGCACGCCTCGCCCGACTGGGCCGTGTCTAGGCTGGCCCGGCACGAAAGCAACCATTTCGTAAAATACATTCTATCTACAACTCAACCCATCATCAACTATCTTACCCCAGCGGCTCATCCCATCATCAAATACTACCTCTCCCCTTCGCTTCCTTCCATGATACATCCAATGCAATCACCATCTCCTATACCTCTACCATCTCATCTCTCTCCCCTCTAGTCCTCCTCCGTCCTTGCTTCCTCTCTACACTACCACCTCCTCTTGCCGTCCCACATTGTCTCCGTGCCAAATCCAGTGGCCTTCGGTAACGCCAAAGTTAGATACGATCTTGTGGCACCGTACCACTAGCTTCGCCGTATGTCCCATAGGAAGAAGACATCGACGATCGAAGAGGAATAAGATGACGCTAGTGCCAGATCTCAATGATCCTCATCATCTCGACGCCAGATCCAACGGTTCTATTCCCCCAATGAATAATTTAAATTTAGTTCTTTTTCCTTAAATAATTTTTTGCACCGGATCCTCACCGGCAGTCAACATTTACTACCCGTCCTTGATACCATCCACTGTAATGGACCGACGATAGTGGTATCCACATCTCCATACGTCTAACAGGACAAAACCTAGGCTGCATAGCAAGATTGCGACATGCTATGTCCTGGGTCGTGCCTGGTCTCACCGAAGACCAATCAAGCCAGCACGGCATGGAGCCATACCGTTCAGGCATGATATGCCATGGCCTTGGCCTGTTGGGCATGTACTGACGGCACGATATAACTCCCACCTTTTGTTTTGAATCCTGTCCTCACATGGTCTGACCCTCACCAGCAACTCTCGGAAAATCAAGCAATCAAGCACAAGGTTCAAAATATCATAAAAAATCAGTTGAAAATCGTGATTATCAACCTTATTGAATCGATAAGATATTATATACCGGTCGGCAAACCGGTTAAATTCAAAAAAAAAAATCAAAAAATTCAAAAATTCAGAAAAATTTATGCAACGCAAATATCGCGATTATCAAGGCCTATCGAGTGATTATCGAGGTATACCGAGTGAAAATCGCTCAAGAAATCAACCGACGAGGAAGTTCGAGTGTCCAGTTGATTTTCGAGGAAAATATCGCGATTATCAAGGCCTACGAGTGATTATCGAGGTATACCGAGTGAAAATCGCTCAAGAAATCAACCGAGGAGGAAGTTCGAGTGTCCAACTAATTTTCGAGGAAAATATCGCGATTATCGACCAAATATCGAGATAATCGAGTTTTCAGTCTGATGAATTCAACCAAATTTGATTTTGGAAACTGTTCGGTATTTTACGATTATCGAACGATAATCAACGATTATCGTTACCGAGTAGTGTTCGAAAATCAACCCTATTTCGTTATTTTGAACCCTGACCAAGCATAGCGAGGAGGAGGCTAGCTGTGCCTAGCTCTCGAGATCGTTCGTCTTGATGTTTGACTAATAATCATAGTTAATCAGCACCATTAGATTCGCATGTCATATTAACACCCTTACTTGCTAAGCAATCCCTGCCCAACCGGATGAGCCACGTGTCCGCCTCGTTTTTTGCGAAAAACTCCTCCGGTTCTTCAAAATTACGAATGGGTCCCCACGCGATTTTATGTGAGAGGAAAATATTTTTTCCGGTTCGCGTTTAGGTCCCTTGTTGGCCGTTTTACAGGAAGAACCCCTGTTAAATACGAATCGCCAACGAGTCCTTTCCTAATTTTTCAAAATAGCGAACAGGTCCAAAATTAGAACAAATAGGTCCCCGTGTTTTACGTTCAGGCCATTTCTCCGTTTTGCCCGAAAAAAATATTTTCGTGGCCCGTCTTTTCTCCAGAGCATGCGAAAAATATTTTCGATGATCGTTTTCCCAAAAAAAAAAATGGAAAACCGTTTCCTTTCTCCGTTTTGCTCGGAAAAAATGTTTTTGTGATCCGTTTTCCCTCCGGAGCATGGGGATAATGTTTTCGTTGGCCGTTTTCTTAAAAAAAATGGAAAACCATTTCATTTCTCCGTTTTGCCTGGAAAAAATGTTTTCATGGTCTGTTTTTTCTCCAGAGCATGGAAAAAATATTTTCGTTGGCCGTTTTCTAAAAAAAAAAAGGAAATTCGTTTTTCGTCCGTCGTTTCTTCGTTTTTGTCCGTTTTTCCTCATTTTTCCCGTGAAAATTGTTTTCATGGCTCGTTTTTTCTGGTTTTACCCGAAAAAATGTTGTTTTCGTTGGCCGTTTTTCCAAAAAATAATATGAAAATTCAATTTTTGTACGTCGTTTCTCCATTTTTGTCCGTTTTTCCTCGCTTTTCCCGGTAAAAAATCAAGGGAGATTTTTTTTTTTTTTTGCAGCTCGATCTCTCATATTACCCGTGAACGCATAGGGTGTTAAACTCGGCATCTATAATTTTTTTGGCAACTCGAAATCTAATATTGTCCAGAGCGATCTCTAATATTTTTCAAAACGTATATTATCTTTGATATTTCTGCCTTTTTTCAGAAATAAAAATTTAGATCAAATTTCACACGGCACGGCGTAGTGCGCAAATCTTCCTAGTTCTGCATGTGCTTGGAAAATACGGGGCATTGCTTGAATGGGTTGCGTTTCCCGGCGTCTAGATTGGCCTTGTTGACCTGTGGGGGCACTGGGGCAGCTAGCTGCCTCATGCCCTCATCCTTGGAATTTTGACGGCTGGATTGTTTCTTTGTTGAAAAGAAGAGCAATATAATTAATTATATGTTGAGCAAATAATCGTATATTAAACTTGGTAGGTTCCGTTTTCTTGCGCGCCTCATGTCATTTTCAGTTGACTTGCTTGCTCTGCATGCGGCCACGTCATCCCTTAGCGTCCACGTTAATATGGCTTAAGTATTTTATTATAATCCGTAGAAAGCAAGATCACGCGGCGTAGTGGTAAAACGCGCGTGTGCGAGTGGCACCCTGGCATGGATTTTTTACGAAAATTCTTTAGAATTTTTCAAATTTACGTACAAATCCTTTTCCCCAAAAGACGTACAAGTCCTTTATCTCAAAAGACCAAAAAAAATCCGAAATTTGCTTTTTTGTGAGGAGGCCCCTGAAAATTCAAAAATTACATCCAAACCTCTTTTAAGTAGAAAAAACTAAAACATCCGCGAAAAAAACTAGAGCACCCGGATTTCAACTTTTTTAATGAAAGAGCCCTCGAAATTCGGAGAAACACATCTAGATCCCAATTTTTCCCCAAAAAGGGCTCGGGATTGAAATTTCTCCTTTTTTTTTTCGAACCTACGTCTGGTTTTTTTTTAGGAAACCCACAAAAAAAATGTTCCCGAACTAGACACAACCCTTTTTGAACGAAAAAGGTAGGATTCCGAAAAACCACCTCTGCGCGCGGCATCACACGGCACATCCGCACCTAGTTAATTTAAGACTTTGCAATGATATATCATGCTCCCTCCACCTGTGTTTATAAGATGTGTATTTTAAATGGTCCTGTACATAAATATATAACACATTTCGTACTTTAATGCAAAGAATAGTGTGATATTTCCTCCACACCTCTATAAATATTCAATTATACTTTATATTCTCTATATATAAGCATTGAATACAGTGGGCCGAGTCAGTCTAGTTATTATAAATATCTTTTCTAGTCTATATGCTAAATAAAAATATATCGTATAAATTTGGACGGAGCGGTTACTATTTATTTCGTTGGGGTTTCAATATTTTCGTCCGTGCCGTCCTTCGCTCCGGATCGAGATCCTCCTGCCGGATCCAGCGAGCTTCTCTGCGCCGGACTGAACTTGTCGCCGCCCACCCGAGCCCCCCCCCCCCCCCCCCCCAGTGGTCGCCGCCTCTCGTCGTCGTCACCAGCCACTTCATCGTCATCCCGGCGAGATTGACAAACAAAAGATCCAAACGCACCAAATGGTTTGCCTTGTTTTACCGTCTCCTTGCCTTTTTTTTTTCTTTTTCTTTTTTCTCGAGCTCGGCGAAGAGTCCAAACATGCCACACATCTCCTACAAACAAACAACCGGTTGCTCATGGAATCGATCGGTGTTTTATTATAGTGACCAAAGGATTCCGGTTTCTGCTAGCTGTTGGCTTGGCGCCTATCGGGCACCAGCCAAACACATCAACAGCTACACGTCATAGTCCCAATATGCAATATTGTTATAGAAAATGGATAAAAGCGTTAGACAATTCAATCACGAGATGGATATGCACGATGATGGCGCATGAGAGGTTACTGCTTTCCTCTTATACGTCTATGGGAGGCAAACGAATAAAATCTCTCAGAT
The DNA here is from genome assembly GCA_036346355.1 of Rhipidocladum racemiflorum. Lineage (NCBI taxonomy): Eukaryota > Viridiplantae > Streptophyta > Magnoliopsida > Poales > Poaceae > Rhipidocladum > Rhipidocladum racemiflorum. Next base: position 44,759,298 of record CM070574.1, on the reverse strand, counting down.
GATCACACAATGTCACAATCCCAGGCTTAAAACATAGAATATATACCTATAAGGCCCTGCTTGGATGAGTGGTAATTTCTTGGGAGGTTTTGGGATTTAGTTCAAATTTGAACTAAATCCTAAAACATTCCAATCGAAGATACCTCGAACCTGGATGGTGGGGTTGTACACCTCCAACCAACTGCAGCTTTATTTTGCCAGGCTTCAAGAACACAGGGTAATTTTTGGCCCTGAGATTTCCCAAACCAATTGAATATAAAATATTCAGCTTTATTTTTTACCTTTCTCTCCGGCTCCGTCCGGTTTACCTAGTTTTCATCTGGTTTTCGATTTCACATTCGAATTTGGTCGTTACCACTGATAACCTGTCCTGGTTTTTTCTTCCCCTTTTTGACGTGATCGATCCCATGAATGTACAAAGTGTTACGAACCGACCGATTCCTGTAGGACCGGCACCAGCCTTAGTAGGAAGCATTAGATAAGTGTGGGCGAAATTACGAAAATATAATAGAGAGGAAATGAAGATTGTAAGAGAGAAACAAGATCAACCAACTCTATATATCTGTGTTCATACTCTTATTGTGTGATAGAGTTTTTACTATCTTTAGAAGGTAGTACCAAATTACCATTAAAACATTATATCTATTGACGCCTCTACTTTTAAACTTTTGGTGTGATAAGAGTTTTTACCATCTTTAGAAGGTGGCAAGGTTTCAAATTTTGTTTTAGGGTTTCATCTCGACACCCTCTGAAATCCAAAATTTCGGCGAAATCTCGTTTCTTCGGACGAAATCCGAACGAAATACAAAAAGGAAAATTCGAATTCAGTAATTTTTGAACCAAAATTTCTAAGATTTCGGTTCAAAATACCGAAATTTTGGTCCAAAATGCCGAGATCTCGACGAAATTTTAGGTGCTTTCGCCCTTTGAATTTTTTAGGGTTTTTTTAATTTCGTCAGAATTAGGATCTACCGATTGTCACACACGGAAAATGACATGAGGAATCCAATCCGGTCAAGTATTGTTCAAATCTTGATCAAATTTACCAAGATTTCAGTCAAATATACCGAAATCTCGTTGAGATTTTAGGTTACTGTAGCACTTTAAATTTTTTTAGGGTTTTCTTAATTTCGCTGGAATTATGAAATTCGGAGGGGTCCGAGATCCGAAATTTCATTCCCCGGAAGATAGCACCAAATTATTATTAAAATATTATACCTATTGATACCTCTACTTTTAAACTTTTGGTACCTCTTAGTATTAGTTCAATGTATAAGTTAGTACCTTTTGAGATGATAAAAAAGTCTAATTATGTGAATGAACCGTGAAACTTTGAACATACTACTATTACGCTGTGAAGATTTCGTGCAATGTTAGACCCTCCAAGCCATGTTCTTTGCGAAAAAGCCCTCAAGAAATGTCGAAATCGCGAATAAGTCCATTCACCCTTTTTTACAAAAAAACCCTATGGTTTTCGCATATTCACGAATGGGTCCTCCACCAGTTTTTTTTTTTTTTTTTTTTTTTTTTGCAATCGTGGATAGATCATTTCTCTTTTTTTTTTGTAAAAAGGAATGTGGTTCTACAAATTCGTGAACGGGTCATCCACCGTTTTTTTTTTGCACAAAGGGCACGTGGTTACGTAAATTCGCCGATGGCTCATAGCCAACCTATTTTTTTTATAAAAAAACACCCCCGAGAAAACCAAAATTACGTTGAGGTTTCACTAGTTTTTCTTTTTGCAAAAAAGAACCCATGGTTCCGTAGATTCGCTAACGGGTCCTCCACCTTTTTTAGCGAAAACACCTATGGTTACGTAAATTTGTCAACGGTTTCCACCCAACATATTTATTTGTAAAACCTCTAGAAAACCAAAATTAATTTAGGTCCTTCTATCATTTTTTTTAAATCTCGAACCAAATTTTACACGACACAATATCGTACATGATTCTACCGAGTATCTATAATACACGTGTAGATTGGAACATAGAACTAACAGCATGGTTCCACAACACGCAGTACCAACAAACCCATTCCAGGTTATAAGGAAGTAAACGAGTCCCGAGTCCTGACTCCTAAGGTGTGGGATTTTCTGACCAAGTCTTCTTTTTAGCAAACACTATTTACCGGTGTTTACTGTGTAAATTTTGTTGAGGAACTAGATGGCCCACAAAGGCTCGTATGGTCCCTTGTCAAAACCCTAGTTGTAGGCTATAAAAGGAGGAGGGGTTACCCCATTGTACATGCAATCATAAGAATAATAGATCATTTGTTCCTCCATATTGTGTCTCCCTCTTTCTCTGCTCTCCACTTATAAATCTGTTCGGGAACCCTAGACTACGTGGTAGCAAGGTTGCCTAACATGTTATTAGCACGAGATTCTACTGAGACAGATTGAAAAGGTGAGATACGGGGATTATTGATCTAATCTCGCGTACGAATCCTATCCATGCATCTACGTAGCACGAAGTTACAGTACCCTGGCTTGAAGCTGTCGCTACTGGCCCCCACGTCCGGTCGTTCCTCGCTCAGCCACAAAGCGCTCGAAGGCCATCAACACCGCCGCCCGCTCATGAAGCCTGGAGCGCCCAAAGGCCGCCGATGCCGTGCTCCTCGGCGCCCATAGCGTCACCATCGGGCCCTCACACGTAGAACAGGAGCCGGCGGCGCCCTGATTCCCTGGCTACCCAAAGCGCCACTGCGGCCCCGCATGCCACCGTCGCGGACCCGTAGGCGCCGCCGGCTACCCGAAGTGCGGCTGCCGGTCGGACTTCCTGCGCATGCAGCGCACTGGCCTAACCTAGCCCCGCCGATCGTCGTCGGGACCAGCCCGCAGCACTGCCGGCCCACGCGACCGTGGCCGCAGGCTCGCCGGTGATACGGGGTTTGCCCGATCTTCACGGCGTAGGATTTAGATACTCACATGCACTCTCAATGAATCCTAGTTGATCCCCTGCTCCCAGATGCAATGGGCTTGCAACTCTTCGATTCGCCAAGATCACACGCGTGAACTCCACGGACTCTTGATGAATTATATCGATCTCCCAATTCCTAGTGGAAAGGCAAAACGACATTGTTGCGCTTTCTGAATTTTTTTTTTAGTATTTTCGGTGTTTTTTGGCCTGTCTTCCCCATGTTCGAGCCGGCTCCGGCCATGCTCCCCGCTGGGCTGACGCCGTCGCCGCCCCTCCGGTGGGTGCGTCGCCATCCCCTAGTCCAGCTACATCCTTCCCGGCCTTTGCCCGCCGCCGGCGCCGCCTTTCCCTGCCTCCCATTGTGCACCTCTACCCGGCCACCATGGCCCTTGTTGCGCCGCCGCACCGCCGCCTCCCGGCCTCGGCCGACTGGCCGGTCGCCCTCCCAACGCCGCGGCGCACCCGAGGAGCCCCCTCGCCAGCCCTGGGCTGCCTTCTACCAACCACGCCATGCGCGCTTGCCCCGACCGCCGCCTCGAGCTGCATCCTCACCACGCCGCTTCTTCTCCGACCGTGCGCTGCCGGTCGCCGGACTGCCACCCCCTCCTCTCCCCGTTCCACAACTCGCTGGCCGGTCCACCGCGCCGGCGCATGAAGCTAGTGACTCCTCTGTTCCATGACCAATGAGGAAGAAGCTCCTCCCTATGACAAAGAGACCCCACCTGGCATACACCAGCAAAATCAATAAATCAGCCCAAAAAGAAAAGATTTCAAGGAATATTCCTCGGTTTTATATTTTCCAACATTTTAAGAATTCAAACGCTCATAACTTTCTCATCCGTACTCCGATTCACTCCGTTCAAATTTATAAATTCATCTAAATTCAAGATCTTCCTGCCAGTATAAATTTTATAATTTTTGGATTTATTTTATTTTATTGTATTTATTTGTTGTACCGTTTTGCGCGTAGCCGAAGAGTTCACTGGATCCGCTGACGCTGTCGTTACATCACAAGACTTCAAGACTTCCGCTGCAATCGAAGGCAAGTCTCCTTGATGCACCTGGTCCTATGTTTTGAAATGATTTACACTGTTTGATAAACTGCATTGCTACTTTTATTAAAATATGTTAAATATAGGATGGTAGCTATTCCGAATTGTCATTCCCTCCTTGATGTTGTTATCCATGTTTATTGTAACCCTAGGATATTTTGCTATGTCATGCTCAAATAATATTGTGACACATGTTGATTAGTACGGTAGTTACGCTTAGTTGCAAAATAGATTAAACTGACCCACATGTGGGATTTCATCGAATGTATGATTTAAAGAATGTGCAAGAAATATTAGCATGGTATTACTATTGTTTTGTCAAATAAAAATAAAATGAAAAATGATTTGGACTTGGATGGAATGGAATGTCGGGCCGGTGGGGATAGAGCACTGGTCTTGGTTTGTGCAAGTACCGCCCCAAGTCAATTAAGGACCGACGCTTATGACTGTCCATTCTAAGTATAACCGTACAATCACATGTCTATAATGGGTATGACCTGGCTGAATAATTTGTAGAAACCTAACTTAGACTCACCAGTTGGTGAAATGTGGGTGCCAGATGGAGGCAAGTTGTACTCCCCACACGGCGCAAAAGGGGGCTTCTGTACTGGGTAGATGGACCCTAACAGCGGTGAAACCTCAGCGGGTGGGTCAGGTTAGACGTATACATTGTAAAGGCTTTGTCATGATCTCTCTGCCGACACACCAAAGGAAGTGTGTTAATTGCATGGCAACAAGAGCCGATCATGTCTTGTGGGTAAAGCTTTACACCTCTACAGAGTTAAAACTATTCGAATAGCTGTGCATACGGTCAAGGGCAAAGCAAAGAATGCTTTCATACTGGTAGACTTTGGTTTTGGTTTTGAAAATAATTGTTTTGGGATTCGGGAGTGGTTAGAACTCTCGAATGTTTATTTGGCAGATTGAGCCAACCAGGTAGATGGAACCTATTTTGATCATGACGATTAGAGTCATGAGTTGGATTACCTTAATCTTTTAAAATGTGGCGGATAGAGCCTTTATACTAGTGATGATGGCTAGAACCTTCACTAAAATAATAAATAATTTCAATAGTTAAAATAATTGCAAAAAGTAGCTTTGTGAAAACTAATACTAAGTATAGTTTGATGAAACATGGCTTTGTGCAAAAGAACCCTATTAAGCCTTCCTTGGAAAGCCTACATGTTGCATACTTTCCCAGACTTGCTGAGTACTTTTGTACTCACATGCTACACAAATTTTACCATTAGAGAATTTCGAAGACGCCGTGGAAGAAGTGAGTTCTATGCCGAGGAGTACAATGAGGATCGCCAAGATAACTAAGCGCGCACTCCTAGTCATCACCTGTGGAGTTGTTTTGGATTTACCTTTTGCTATTTGTTTCCGCTGTTGCTGAACTTTGGTCATGTGACCACGTTATGTAATAAATAGCCATGTGGCTAGTACTTTATACTTATGTCATTATTTGGTTCTATTCGGTTATGATACAACACTGTGACTGTGTGTACTAGCTACTGATCTGGGACTAGTACAGAAATACACATGAGATTCTGGATAGCCGATCCGGGGTCTCACATGCAATGGGGAAGAACAAGCGAAGAACGCTTAACAGATGCAAATAGCTATCTTATTAATTATCAAGTCTTGAGTCTCCCCTCTCTACAAGGGACTAGATATATATATATATAGCTGGTTTGATGAAAAAGGAAATAACCGACGCAATCTAATCTGATACAACCAAATCAAAAAAGGATCGGACTCCCAGCGCAAACAGTAATAAAAAATCTCAATGCGCACTGTAGCTTCGATGAACTGTAGCAACTCGGACCGGCACTGTTCACATGCGAGCACTGTAGCAATTGGACCGTCACTGTGTCACGCGCGATTACTGTAGCAATTGGATGGTACTATTCACACGTGAGTACTGTAGCAGCCGAAAATTCCAGGACTCTATTACTGCCTCTGCTCTGATCCCTGATCTCTATTGAAAATTCTTCAACACTTTCATACCTAACAACAAGCAAGCACCTGCTATTAGGTACCATACAATTCTCATGTGAAAAATTAAATTGATGAGGAAAAGATTCACCTGTTGTTGTATGGTTCTTGATCTAGAGTTAGGGATGTCATCATCATCTTTCCCTTCTTGAAAATGAGTCGTCCTCGACTCGTTGTCATCATAACCAAAGAAAGGAGAAAGATCAGCGACATTAAAAGTAGAGCTCGCTGCATAGTCATCACCTGGAAGTTCAATTTTATATGCGTTGTCATTTATCTTTGCTAGCACTTTGAAAGGTCCGTCAGCACGAGGCATCAATTTTGATTTACGCTTTGCCGGAAAGCGTTCTTTGCGTAGATGCACCCAAACTAAGTCACATGGTTCAAATAGCATTTTCTTCCTTGATGTATTGGCTTTATCAACATAATAATGTGCTTTCTTTTCAATTTCTTCTTTTGTCTTTGCATGAATCTTCTTGACATATTCAGCACGCTTTGAAGCTTCCATATTAATTCTCTCCTCAAATGGAAGAGGCAATAATTCGAGCGGCGTTATTGGTTTAAAACCATACACCACTTCAAGTGGACAAAGTTGAGTAGTAGAATGTACCGCCCTGTTGTATGCAAATTCCACATGCGGTAAACAATCTTCCCACTCTTTCAGGTTCTTATTTATCATGGTCGGCAACAACATAGAAATTGTTCGATTTACCACCTCAGTTTGTCCATCTGTTTGTGGGTGAAAATTTGTTGAAAATAACAACTTAGTTCCAAGCTTAGCCCACAAAGTCTTCCAAAAGTAGTTCATAAATTTGACTTCACGATTAGAAACAATGGTAGTGGGCATTCCATGCAATCTCACAATTACCCTGAAAAACAGGTTAGCTACATGCGATGCATCATCGCTCTTACGACATGGAATAAAATGTGCCGTCTTTGAACATCTATCCACTACCACAAAAATAGAATCTCTCCCAGTTTTAGTTCTAGGCAATCCTAAGACAAAAATCCATACTAATATCTTTCCAAGGTGCACTAGGAACTGGAAGTGGAGTATATAAACCATGTGGATTGAGTTTCAATTTAGACTTATGACAAGTGACACATCGTTGCACATACCTTTCAACATCACGTCTCATTCTAGGCCAATAAAAGTGATCAGCAAACATTGAATATGTCTTTTCTCTCCCAAAATGTTCCATTAATCCCCCTTCATGAGATTCCTGCAACAATAATAAACGAATAGAGGAATCTTGAACACAAAGTTTGTTAGCTCGAAAGAGAAATCCTTCATGTATATGGAACTTATCCCATCCTTTTCTATCTTTACAATTAACACATGGTACTGCAAATTCAGAGTCAGTTGCATACAAATCTTTTAAACATTCTAGTCCAGGCACTTTAACTTCTAATTGAGTCAAAAGAATTGATTTTCTAGATAATGCATCAGCAACCACATTTTCGCTACGTTTCTTGTATTTCACAATGTATGGAAAAGATTCAATAAATTCCACCCACTTAGCATGTCTTCGATTCAATTTGCTTTGGTCTTTCAAATACTTTAAAGCTTCATGATCAGAATGTATAACAAATTCTTTGGGCCAAAGATAATGTTGCCAAGTTTCCAAAAACGAACTAAAGCATAAAGTTCTTTGTCATAAACAGGATAATCAATTGAGCACTTCTAAGTTTCTCACTAAAATAAGCAACTGGCTTACCTTCTTGCATAAGAATACCACCAATACCTATTCCACTAGCATCAAATTCAATCTCAAAAGTTTTAGTGAAATCAGGTAATACAAGTAATGGTGCCTCAGTTAAGCGCTTCTTTAATTCAGCAAAAGTGTTTTCTTGCGCTATACCCCACACAAATTCTACACCTTTATTTGTTACTTCATTTAATGGGGCTGCAAGAGTACTAAAGTCTTTCACAAAGCGACGATAAAATCCAGCAAGACCGTGAAAGCTTCGTACTTGACTTACATTAATAGGAGTAGGCCAATTCTTAATAGAGTCAACCTTAGATTCATCAACTTCTACTCCTTGTCCAGAAACAACATAGCCTAAGAACACAACTTTATCTTTGCAAAAGGTGCACTTTCTAAGTTTGCATACAAACTTTCGGTTCTAAGCACTTCTAGCACATGCTTAACATGTTCAACATGTTCTTGCAAATTTTGACTATATATAAGGATGTCATCAAAATATACCACCACAAATTTCCCAACGAAAGCTCTCAAAACATGATTCATTAGTCTCATGAATGTACTAGGAGCATTAGTTAATCCAAAAAGCATAACTAACCATTCATACAATCCAAATTTAGTTTTAAACGCAGTCTTCCATTCATCACCCTCCTTCATCCTAATTTGATGGTACCCACTATGCAAATCAATTTTAGAGAATATAACAGCACCACTAAGTTCATCAAGCATATCATCTAACCTAGGAATAGGATGATGATATCTAACAGTGATATTGTTAATATCTCTACAATCAACGCACATACGCCATGTACCATCTTTCTTAGGAACTAAAATAACAGGAACAGCATAAGGACTTAAACTTTCACGTACGTACCCTTTATTTAGAAGCTCTTGTACTTGTCTCTGAATTTCTTTTGTTTCTTCGGGATTGGTGTGATATGGTGGGCGATTGGGAAGGAATGCTCCTGGGATCAAATCGATTTGATGCTCTATCCCTCGAATTGGTGGTAAACCAGTCGGTACCTCCTCTAGAAACACATCCTTGAAAGCCTGCAAAATTTTAGATATAGCACTAGGAAGAGAGGTCAAGTCATTAGTAGTAATCAAAGCATCCTTGTACAATAACACAAAATAGAGTAATTGAAGATCATCTCTCATCTCTCTCATCTCACTTTTAGTAGCTATCATGACAAACTTATTGTGTCCATTCTTTCTTTTACTATCCAGTTTTGGCTTTTGACTCTCATTTGTTGGTTTAAGAATGATATTCTTTTGTTCCTTCCATTTAGCACCTTCAGCTTTTACCTCCACCTTTTGAGCATTATCATTAGCAATTTGAGAAGGTGTTAATGGTCTAAATATAACCTCTTTATTATTCCATTTAAAAGAATATTGGTTGGTACGACCATCATAAATAACAGCTCTATCAGATTGCCATGGCCTACCAAGTAATAAGTGACAAACTTCCATAGAAACAACATCACATTCAACAGTATCACAATAATTACCAATTTGAAAAGTCATATCAACTGTATGTAGAACATTCATGGATCCTTTTTCACTTAACCATTGAATCTGATACGGATGGGGATGTTTCTTATATTTCAAACCAAGTTTTGTGCATAGCTCTTTACTAGCTAGATTTTGACAACTACCACCATCAATAATTACCTTGCAAAACGTACCTAAGTTGCCAACTTGAGCTCGAGTTTGAAATAAATTACAGCACTGCTCATGATATAAATTTGGTTGCACACTCAACACATTGGACCACACAAGACTAGGGCCATTACCTGGGTCACAAATTAGTTGTTCTAGATCCCCTTCTTGTGTTTCTTCCTCATTAGTATCTCCAAACTTTTCAAAATCAGCCAGACACTCCTCTTTAGCTTCGCTTGTAGAATCATATTCTCCATTCTCCATAAGAAGCATTACCTTGTTATTTGGACAATCCTTTTGCATATGACCACGACCATGGCATTTGAAGCATTGAATAGCACTACTTTTCGCCCTAGAACCCACGGATGAAGAAGATGTAGGTGCTGCCCCTTTCTTTAAAGTTGGAGTAAATGAGTCCTTTCCCTTTGATGGATCACGCCCACTGAAATTCACACTACCACCAACATTGTTTGGACGGTTAGAAATGAAACGAGATGTTAAATTACCTCCTCGAGTTGTAGTACATGATGGAGTGGATGTGGAGCGAAGCATCTTTTCTTCTTGCAATTGTCTTTCGGCCTTTGTAGCTTGATTTACTAACTCAACAATAGTGTTATATGGCTGAAATTCAACAATGCGCTTAATTGGAAAATTCAAACCTTTCATGAATCGTGCCATCGTATGTTCCTCTTGTTCATACACATTGGCTCTAATTATAGCCATCTCCATCTCCTTGTAATAGTCTTCCACAGATGTGTTTGCCTGCCTTAAACTCTACAATTTATCATAGAGATCATGTTTATAATGTTTTGGAACAAACCTTGCTCTCATTTGAAGCTTCATCTCCTCCCATGATGCAACGGGTGGTTCATCGTATTGTCGCCGTTGATTCTGAACTTGTTCCCACCAAACCAAGGCATATTGGTCAAATTCAAGAGATGCCATGTGAAGCTTCTTTTCCTCGGAGTTATGCACGCGAAATATCTTATCGACTTTCAGCTCCCATGTGAGGTATTTTTCCAGAGAACCCAAATCTGTAAATTTAGGAATCACAAATTTTAATTTACCAAAAAAAATTCGGTTACCTCGCTGATTGCCGTGGTTTGGACTACGTTGATACTCATTGTTGCGATGAAGGTCAAAGTTGTCAAAGTCATCAAGTGGTACATCACCGATGCCACGACCATATTGATGGCCACGACTAGCTCCCTAGGGTCGGCCACCTCGCCCACGTCCTGGTGGTGGTGGACGTACAACATTGGCAATTATGCGGTCACGTCTTATGAGATCTTCTTGAACTCGCCGTGCAGCTACCTCAGCATCAATCTAATCAAGTGGCAAATTTTGCTGTACACTAGCCTCCTCTTGATGAGAGCGTAGCTCACGTGCAACGTCAGCAGCAAGGCTCCTCTTTGATGCATGCATTTGTTAGGCTATATCTTGTTGAAATTCCTGCATAGACGATTGTAGTTGATCTTGTTTATCGGATAATGCTTTATTCTTTACCTCAATTTCATGTCGTAGTACATCCCGTAAGGCCCCGAATTGAAGTTGACTAACAGACTCGTCAGGATGGTGATACGATCCCTCATCGTGTTGTTCACTCCTCCCTGCCATGGTTAGTTAACACAAGAAACAAATATGCAATGTGCGATTAATGCAACTGTATATGCAATCACTCAATCTCACCCTTCTTACCACTACAGGAATCTATATTGTTTTCGTCGGTCCATATTATTTTCGTCGGCCCAAAAAAACTGACGTAAATAACAGATTAATTTCGTCGGTCCACTGTAACCGACGAAATTAATAGTATTTTCGTCGGTATATTTGTGTAGACCGACGAAAATCAATGAGTCATCGCGCTCGAGGGGGTTCAGTAATTTTTTTAGATCATTTTCGTCGGTCCAGACCGACGAAAATAGAACACGTGGCGAGACGAGATATTTTCGTCAGCCTAGGCCGACGGAAATAAGACACGTGTACTATAATTTTATTTTCGTCGGTCCGGACCGACGACAATAGTACTTGGGCCACGAAAATATTCCCGTCACCAAAAAGGCCATGCATTTTTCGGCTGATCGATCCAAAAACCTAGCTAGCGCCCCATCCCGTGCCGCCAGCAGTTCGTGCGTCGCCGTGCCCCGCCGTCCGCGATTCACACCGCCACCACGTCGTGCGCCGCCGCGCCATCCTCGATTCGTGCCGCCGTGCCATGCCCGATCCGCGCCGCCGTGCCGTCCGCTGAGCCCGCGCCTAGCCGGCGTCGGGATTGGTCTCGGTTGACCCCGCCTCCATCCAAGTTCGCCGCCTCCGGTTCTTACTTTGCTTCCCCCCTTAGGTGCATTGAGGTTTGGCTGCTATCTTCATTGCGTAACCGAAGTCACCGCACTAGCTGAATTTTCCTGCACTATCTTCATTGCGTAACCGGAGCTGCCGACGAAAATAATTGTATTTTCGTCGGTTGCCGACGAAAATACTTGTATTTTCGTCAATATAATTTCGTCGGTGTATTTTCGTCGGTAAACCGACGAAAATAGCTATTTTCGTCGGTTTTTCCTGTATTTTCGTCGGTTATAGGCCGACGAAAATAGTGTCGATTCCTGTAGTGTACCAAATCAAGTTCTTACCTCACAGTGAATTAGGGTCAAAACTTACACTTTGGTAGTCGTAGTAGTCAACGATGGTGATGACCAAACGAATAAAAGATTGAGCCCAAAGCACAACAGCGGTGGTTTAGTGGAGCTTGGTATAGATATATGTAGCAAGGATAATAGATTCGTAAATCAGTTAATGCAAAATCAAATAATAATCCAAAAGTTAATAATATCCTAAGTTGTTGTCACAAGATGAGGAAAAAAAACTAGCAAAATAGGACATGTAACGGCGTGGATATCAACACAATGCACTAAGTGAAAAAAATTGCACCACAATCTTTTTTTTACCAGTTCCTTTTTTTTAACTGGTTCCCGGCCTCTCTCTCTTTTTTGCCGGTTCCCCTTTTTTTTAACCGGTTGTCTCTTTTTTTTTTTTCAACCTGGCTTGGTGTTTAAGTTGTACTATAGCGACTATGAACAGTAGGCGAAAAGGTGTTAGCACTGTAGTTTTTTGGATCGGCCTCTTCCAACGATGCTACAGTACCAATGAACAGTGAGGGGAAATGTGCGCTCACTGGATCGCTATAGTAGACAGAATAGTGGGGTACTGTAGGTCTTTCTTTTTGGTCCTGTCTCTTCAAACGATGCTACAGTAGCCGACGAAAAGTGCGAGCTATAGTACCGATGGACAGTGGGGAGAAAAATCTGCGCTCGCGGTATCGCTACAGTGCGTGCGATGAACAGTGCTAAATGGGGTCGTGATAGCAAAATCTGACGTGAAGAACAGATGTAATTTCTTTTCTTTTCTTTTTCTTTTTCTTTTAAAAAGCTACGTAACAGCAACTAAGAGCATTTAACATATGGATTAAAATTTGCTAATGCAAAAACCAAGAACAAATCTAAGCACAAAGGTCTAGGTATATGATGGTATTTTTTTTATGAGGCAATTTTCTGGATTACAGGACTGAAATAAATTTGATAGTAACTAGGATATAAAAATCCCATCGTGTCTACCTGACGCTCTGATACCAAGATGATACGGGGTTTGCCCGATCTTCACGGCGTAGGATTTAGATACTAACATGCACTCTCGATGAACCTTAGTTGATCCCCCGCTGCCAGATGCAATAGGCTTGCAACTCTTCGATTCGCCAAGATCACACGCACTGAACTCCACGGACTCCTGATGAAGTATATCGATCTCCCAATTCCCTGTTGGAAATTGGCCCATGGGTGGCCCACTTCCTTAATTCCATAGCATGCATGATTTAGTACCATATTGCCTAGCCAAGTGGAGGAAGGGCAATTTAAAAGGTGGAGTCTTTGCTACCTCTTAATTAATGTGACACTTGGCATGAGGATGGCATAGGGTGAATACTGGCTAAACAAACACACACGCACGCGCGCGCGTATTCGCGTGACTTGTAACTTGCGACGAGCGACCGCGCCGCGTCGTTGTGTGTCTCCTGGCACTTTGAATTCACCTTTTATTTTGCTGAATCTTGCAATTATCTCTCTATTCATTCTGTTTAAATGCGATTTAAATATTCTAGTAACTGCTGACATTATACAGTCAGTTACTAGTAACTGCTGACATTACGTAGTCAGTTACTAGTCACATTACTCTGTCAGTTACTGGTGAGAGTGTATATAAACACCTGGAGACGTCCAGGCTTGATACACTGAAGATCTCCTCCATTTTACCTTCTTCTCTCTGAACTCTGTACTGGTGTGTTGTGCTGTTGAACCACGCCGGCCTTCCTCCTCGGCGTGCACCATGAAGGAAGGTGAGCGGTATCTTTGAGCCATTGCCGCAGAGTTTACCTGCACGGGGCGGCAATAAGGTTTCTGGGCAGCGCATCTGCGCGACCGCTCTTGCGCTGCTTCATCGACTTCGACTTCTTCCACAACCTCTTCTACGCATCGTTCTGTCTTCATCAAGCCTAACTGTAAGTCCGTTAGTGGACGTTCGATTTAATCATACTCTGTTTCTTGAGTTCATATGTTTGGAAGTACAATGTGTAGCCTGCTGTTAGATTTACTGTGTGCATCACTGTTTATCAGTAGTATTTGCCTCAATATAAAATCTGGAATAAAAGTATTGCGCGTATTTCCAACATTCCTAGTGGAAAGGCAGAACGATCTTTGGTAGAAGCCGCCCAATTCCCCCTCTCGATGCGTATGCAATGAGAAAGAACAAGCGAAGAACGCTTTAACATATGCAAATAGCTATCTTATTAATTATCAAGTCTCGAGTCTCCCCTCTCTACAAGGGACTAGATATATATATAGCTGGTTTGATGAAAAAGGAAATAACCGACGCAATCTAATCTGATACAACCGAACCGAAAAAGGATCGGACTACCAGCGCAAACAGTAATCCAAAAATCTCAACGTGCACTGCAGCTTCCATGTACTGTAGCAATTGGGATGTCACTGTTCATGCGCGGTTACTGTAGCAATTTGGCTGGTACTGTTCACGCGCGAGTACTGTAGCAGCCGAAAATTACAGGACTCTATTACTGCCTCTTCTCTGATCCCTGATCTCTATTGAAAATTCTTCAACACTTTCATACCTAACAACAAGCAAGCACCTGCTATTAAGTAGCATACAATTCTCATGTGAAAAATTAAATTAACGAAGGAAAATATTCACCTGTTGTTGTATGGTTCTTGATCTAGAGTTAGGGATGTCCTCATCAGCCGGCCCGCCTGTTGGCCCCCTGACCTCCCCAGCCTCGCTTGGTTGGCCCTGCGCATGAAGTCGCCGCCCACTTCTCGCCTTCCGTGCCGTCCGGCGCTCCGGCTGCCACACCTGGCCGCTGCTACACCGCCACACTAGCCGGCCAACCGCACTTAGCCCAGTCTCGCCGGCCTCAGCTGTCGTGGAGGCTCCGGACTTGGATTAGCAGCCGGGTCATTACTGTTGCATCAGACTAGAGATTAATGCAACCCGTAATAACATTTGACTGCTAACTAAATCAATACTCGGATTGAGGCCAATTGATCGGCAACACTTGAGACAAGTGTATGCGCCAACCGATTGATCACGATCCGAGCTTCCCGCAACCGTGTGCATAGTACTGGTTCCGTGGATCAGTAGCCCAGTACCCACACGTTATCATTCGAGACAGACCATATCATTGCAGAAGTAAATATGTTACATCTGACAGGTAAAGATTATTACAAGTATTTCCCCTATACTTGTAATACCAACTGTCTCATTCATCCCCCCATAAATCTCAACTGTTGTACAAGAAAAATTCGACAGCATTTCCCCTAAATCAGGACAATACGGAAGCAATTCAAATAGGAATAATATCACGACATCAATACTAGAGACAACGAATCTAATTCAACCAGGTATCAACCATAAGTATAACACATCTCTAATGGGACAACCATAAACGAGAACAAGTTAAAGGGAACAACAATGGGTCGATATGTAATAAAATTGCATCCAACTAATGAATTATTTAAAGCACTAGTTCGTGTGAGTCGTGATGACACCAGAAGATTTATTGTGTTGCTAGCCCACCCTTCATGCTTACGACTCACGTGCCCTACCTGGAAACATCAAAACAGCAAGTAGTGAGATTGGGTAATCTCAGCAAGCGGAATAACTAATACAAATAACACATCCACCATATATCTAGCATTCCACATTCCTCATATCCAATACCACATCAAGGGGTCCACACCACTTCAGTAAAATGCATATGATTGTGCACATGCTTATGCCATGATCCTCCTCACCGTGCCCTTTCTCAGGAACACACGGTGTTGTACCGGTACGGTCGCGCACGCTGGCGTCGACAAAACTTCCAATGCATGATTATGCAGTTAAAGCTTCATGCATGAATTCATTCAGAATCTCCCACACTGAGTTCACATGTTTGCCTATCATCTTATAGCATAGATAGAAAGCAAATAACATTGAGATGAAGTATTTAGACAATTCATTAGGTAAACAACATCATTCTTAACATTACTCATAATTCATAGCCAAACCACAACATCACAATGTTATTCAAGATATTGCAATCCTCAAAGCAAGTGATTAAACCATGTATGATTGCTGTAATTGGAGTTTATAATGAAGGCGAAGCAAACAACGATGTATAGCTTAACAATACAACTACTTCCACTTGCCTTTACCAACGTGGACGATGAACCTACATGCGCCCAGCAGTGGCACCACCTGAACAAACATTATTTCAGTACATATCGACATCACAATTGATCACACAATTCAAACACACGCTTCCTACTCCCCGTTCCCATTTAAGCGCCCAAAATCCCCGATCTGTCCGGATCGAACAGCAGCACCCTCTCTTCCCAATTTCGTATCTTTTTTATACTGTTCATAAAAATACAAAAAAATTACAGTAGGTAGATATTGACAAGATCTACAACTTTCATGAAGATCAAAAATTTCAATTCCGCTGTTAAACATGCCTAAACAACCGTCCAAAACAGTGGACGAAATCTATTTCCAGATTCTGTTCGTCATCTTCCAACAGTGATAACTCTCAGACCGACGGCCCAAAAATTCTGAAAAAATTATAGAAGCTAGGTCTTGACGTTGTCTACAACTTTCTAGTTATAGGTTTTTGCAGAAAAAAACATCTATGCCACGTAAACCACGGAACAATCCGCGCTGCACAATCTCTCCTTTCAGAAACAGCATCACGTGAACAACTACCCTTCTACCCCATCAAAAACCATCCAAATCGAACACCACCAGATCTAATACACTCCTAATCCTAGGTAGAACAGGGGGTAAAAGATCGGGAATTTTACCTTGAGTTCTCCCTTGTGAACCCACGAAGAACGCCGATTTAACACCAAATCTGAAAATCTGCTCGTCCTCCACACCTTCTCGGATCCTCTTCTCGATTTTCCCTTCGGGTTTCACGGTGTATCCTTGAGCCTCCACACTGGGAAGAGGGAGGAGGGGGCGGCTGCCAGGGGGTGGTGGGAGGAGGTGCCTAGGGTTGCAAGGGGCGCCACCCCTCTTGAGGGAAAAGTGGGCCGGCCCACTAGGGCGTGGGGAGGAGGGGGTGGGAAGGGGAATTCCCGGCCCAGGCCCAGGTTTCCTCGGCCCAAAGACTCCAAATTTAATATTAAATTGCAGCCTAAAACTCAATTATTTCATCTCCCAACATTTCCTTCATTCCTTCCGAAACCGAAAGAAGAGAGAAAAAACCCCCTACGGTCACTCCCAAATTCTAAGGCATCACACTCTCCCCTCCTTAAAAGGATTCGTCCCCGAATCTTCCTCCTTTAACTACCGATTTTAAACAGGAGAAAGGAAGACAAAAGATAAATACGTCTTACCCCCAGCATCCTCAAAAAGTAAAGGATACTTCTTCCGCATCTGATCCTCAAGTTCCCAAGTTGCCTCCCGCTCAGATTGATTGGTCCACAGAACTTTCACATATCTGATGGTTCTCCTCCTCATGACTCATTCTGAAGAGTCCAAAATTCAAAGTGGATGGCACTCCAAAGTTAAATCTTGCTCAACCGTAATTGGCTCCAGATCAATCTTATGCTCCTGGTCGTGGAGATACTTCCGTAGCATAGAGACATGGAAGACATCATGCACTCCACTCAAAGAGTCTGGCAACTCCAGATGGTATGCCAAACTGCCCAGTCGAGCCACCACTGGGAATGGACCAATATACCTCGGGCTAAGTTTGCCAGTGGTACCAAAACGAACAACACCCTTTGATGGAGATACCTTGAGGAGAACTTGATCACCCACTGAAAATTCCAAATCTCGCCTTCTGTTATCGGCATAACTCTTCTGACGGCTCTGGGCGGCCAGGAGGTTCCGCCGTATATCTTGCACCTTCTCAAAGGTCTGTTGAACCCAATCCGGACCCTGCAATGATTTTTCACCGACTGTATCCCAGCAAAGCGGAGAAACACATTTTCGACCATAAAGCGCCTCGAATGGAGCCATTCGAATACTAGCCTGGTAATCATATTGTAGGCAAACTCTACCAAGGCCAAGTGATCCTCCCAACTTCCTTCCAAGAAAGAACACACGCTCGAAGCATGTCCTCTAGAGTCTGGATCGTCCGCCAGATCGCCATCTGTCTGAGGATGAAAAAGATGTCTTTGAGAGAGTTTTGTTCCCAAAGCACTATGCAAGCTCTGCCAAAACAGGGACACAAACCTAGTGTCTCGATCGGAGACAATCGATTTAGGCACACCATGAAGCCTAAGCACTTCCTTCATGTACAAGGGAACTAGATCTAGTGCCGAATTGGTTGTCTTCATTGGAATAAAATGTGCGGACTTAGTGAGTCTATCCACAACCACCCAAATGGCATCTCTACCTCGCGGTGAGCGGGGTAACCCAATCACAAAGTCCATAGTGATGTGTTCCCACTTCCATTCCGGAATTTCCAATGGCTGTAACAGACCGGCAGGTCTCTTATGCTCAGCTTTTACCTGTTGGCACACTCCACAAGAAGCCACATACTTGGCAATATCCACCCTCATCCTCTTCCACCAGAAACTCTGTTTCAGATCCCGATACATCTTGGTCTCGCCAGGATGAACGGAATACGGAGTCCTATGGGCTTCCCTTAGAATGTCCATCTTCACATCCGATTTCTGAGGCACACAAAGATGGCCTCTAAACCGAATAGAACCATGCTCGTCTACACTGAATTCCCGAGGTTTCCTCTCTGAAATCCTTCGCCGAACCTCCTGAAGCAAACAATCCTGCAACTGAGCCTCATGCACTCGCTCGGGTATGCAAGACTGAATGATCATCTGAGTCTCATCTTGCGCAACCCCAGCAAAACAGTAAGTGACCTGTCCTCTTTCCAACTCTGCAACCAAGGGTAAAGCAGTCTTGGGGACACCCGTTCTACTCAAGGCATCCGCCACGACATTAGCCTTGCCGGGATGATACTGGATCGACACATCAAAGTCCTTCATCAATTCCAACCACCTGCGCTACCGCAGATTCAACTCCCGCTGGGTGAATATATATTTGAGGCTCTTATGATCAGTGAAAATATCACAAGACTCCCCATAAAGATAGTGCCTCCACAATTTCAAGGCAAAAACCACAGCGGCTAACTCGAGGTCATGGGTGGGATAATTCTGTTCATGAGTCTTCAACTGTCTTGAAGCATAAGCGATGACACAGCCTTCTTGCATGAGCACACAACCCAAACCAATCCTGGAGGCATCTGCATACACTGTATAACGCTTGCCACTCACAGGTAAGGATAAAATAGGTGCATTGACCAGTTTGCTCTTTAGCGTCTAGAAACTAGCCTCACATTCCCCTGACCAGATGAAAGGAACCCCCTTCTGTGTGAGCCTTGTCATCGGTTTAGCAATGATAGAAAAATTGTGCACGAAGCGCCGATAATAACCTGCCAACCCAAGGAAGCTCTTGATTTCCGTCACACTAGACGGTCTTCGCCATCCAAACACAGCAGCAACATTCTTTGGGTCAACTGTGATACCATTTTGGTTGACGACATGCCCAAGGAAACTCACCTCCGACAACCAGAAGGCGCACTTCTTGAGTTTGGCATAGAATTGATTTCTACGAAGAGCTTCCAAAACTAGACCGAGATGTACGGCGTGCTCCTCCTTGGACTTCGAGTAGACAAGAATGTCGTCAATGAAGACGACGATAAAGACATCAAGATATTCATGGAGCATCCTGTTCATGGCTTCCATAAAGACGGCAGGAGCATTCGTTAGTCCAAAAGACATGACTACGAACTCAAAATGCCCATACCTCGTGTTGAAAGCCGTCTTTTCAATATCCTCCTCCTTAATCCGCAACTGATGATACCCAGATTGCAGATCGATCTTGGAGAATACTTTGGCACCCCTCAATTGATCAAAAATATCATCAATACGAGGCAATGGGTACTTGTTCTTAATGGTAAATTGATTGAGCGCCCGGTAGTCCACACATAGCCGCTTGGTGCCATCTTTCTTCTCCACGAACAAGACCGGGGCCGCCCAAGGAGACGAGCTCACTCTAATAAAATCCTTAGCTAGGAGTTCATCCAATTGCTTCTTCAACTCAACTTGTTCTATTGGAGCCATCCGGTATGGGGTTTTATAGATTGGCCTCGTACCAGGAACAAGATCAATGCGGAAAATAGTCTCCGCCTGGGGTAATCCTTAAGCTCATTGGGAAACACATCCGGATAACGGCAAACTATAGCAATGCCCTCCAA
This sequence comes from Rhipidocladum racemiflorum, assembly GCA_036346355.1. NCBI lineage: Eukaryota > Viridiplantae > Streptophyta > Magnoliopsida > Poales > Poaceae > Rhipidocladum > Rhipidocladum racemiflorum. The sequence goes on along the minus strand of CM070574.1, from coordinate 44,739,143 downwards.
ACTCTTCTCTTCCTCTCGACCCTCAACCATGGACTGCAGGACCCTGATTTCAACATCTGGGAGCTTGGGAATAGCTGACACAAAAAGGAGAGGGAGTACCGCATAGCGCTCCCTTGGAAAATTAACTCTTACCCAGAAGGAGCATGCAAAGTAATTGTCCTCCAAGCACAATCAATCACCGCTTGGTACTGAGATAGCCAGTCCATGCCAAGGATGACATCGAACGGCTCCAAAGAAATCACCACCAAATTCGCCACGAACTCCTCTTCAAATTAGCGTAAAGTGACAGCCCCTGCACCCTCAAACTAGAAATCAAGCCTTGCAGTGCACTAACCACCACGGCATCATCCAAGCTCTGTACTGACAGACCAGCCCGAAAAACAACATCCACAGAGACAAACGAGTAGCTAGCGCCAGAGTTGAACAACACATTGGCAACCACAGAATTAACAGAAATAGTACCTGTCACCACATTGCCACGATCCACTTCCCCCGAAGAGGGTAAAGCGTGGACTCCCGAGGTAATCTGAGATGTAGTAGCCCTTGCCTCTGGATAAGTCAGCGCAGGGACCCACGGCGAAGCCGCGGAAGAAGACGCCCCATAAATCTCCACGCCCCACGCCCTGGTGGGCCGGCCCACTTTTCCCTCAAGAGGGGTGGCGCCCCTTGCAACCCTAGGCACCTCCTCCCACCACCCCCTGGCAGCCACCCCCTCCTCCCTCTTCCCAGCGTGGAGGATCAAGGATACACCGCAAAACCCGAAGGGAAAATCGAGAAGAGGATCCGAGAAGGTGTGGAGGACGAGCAGATTTTCAGATTTGGTGTTCGTCGCGCGTTCTTCGTGGGTTCACAAGGGAGAACTCAAGGTAAAATTCCTGATCTTTTACCCCCTGTTCTACCTAGGATTAGGAGTGTATTAGATATGGTGGTGTTTGATTTGGATGGTTTTTGATGGGGTAGAAGGGTAGTTGTTCACGTGATGCTGTTTCTGAAAGGGGAGATTGTGCAGCGTGGATTGTTCCGCGGTTTACGTGGCATAGATGATTTTTTCTGCAAAAACCTATAACTAGAAAGTTGTAGAAAACATCGAGAATTAGCTTCTGTAATTTTTTCATAATTTTTGGGCTGTCGGTCTGAGAGTTATCGCTGTTGGAAGACGACGAACATAATCTGGAAACACATTTCGTCCACTGTTTTGGACGGTTGTTTAGGCATGTTTAACAACGGAATTGAAATTTTTAACCTTCATGAAAGTTGTAGATCTCGTCAATATCTAGCTACTGTAATTTTTTTGTTTTTTTATGAACAGTAGAAAAAAGATACGAAATTGGGAAGAGAGGGTCCTGCTGTTCGATCCGGACAGATCGGGGTTTCTTGGCGCTTAAATGGGAACGGGGAGTAGGAAGCGTGTGTTTGAATTGTGTGATCAATTGTGATGTCGCTATGTACTGAAATAATGTTTGTTCAGGTGGTGCCACTGCTAGGCGCATGTAGGTTCATCGTCCACGTCGGTAAAGGCAAGTGGAAGTAGTTGTATTGTTAAGCTATACATCGTTGTTTGCTTCGCCTTCATTATAAACTCCAATTACAGCAATCATACATGGTTTAATCACTTGCTTTGAGGATTGCAATATCTTGACTAGCATTGTGATGTTGTGGTTTGGCTATGAATCATGAGTAATGTTAAGAATGATGATGTTTACCTAATGAATTGTCTAAATACTTCATCTCAATGTTATTTGCTTTCTATCTATGCTATAAGATGATAGGCAAACATGTGAACTCAGTGTGGGAGATTCTGAATGAATTCATGCATGAAGCATTAACTGCATAATCATGCATTGGAAGTTTTGTCGACGCCAGCGTGCGCGACCGTACCGGTACAACACCGTGTGTTCCTGAGAAAGGGCACGGTGAGGAGGAACATGGCATAAGCATGTGCATCAATCATATGCATTTTACTGAAGTGGTGTGGACTCTTTGGTGTGGTATTGGATATGAGGAATGTGGAATGCTAGATATATGGTGGATGTGTTATTTGTATTAGTTGTTCCACTTGCTGAGATTACCCAATCTCACTACTTGCTGTTTTGATGTTTCCAGGTAGCGCACGTGAGTCGTAAGCATGAAGGGTGGGCTAGCAACACAATAAATCTTCTGGTGTCATCACGACTCACATGAACTAGTGTCTTAAAATAATTCATTAGTTGGATGCAATTTCATTACATATAGACCCATTGTTGTTCCCTTTAAACTTGTTCTCGTTTATGGTTGTCCCATTAGAGTTGTGTTATATTTAGAGTTGATACCTGGTTGAATTAGACTCATTGTCTCTAGTATTGATGTCGTGATATTATTCCTATTTGAATTGCTTCCGTATTGTCCTGTTTAAGGGGAAATGTTGTCGAATTTTTTCTTATACAACAGTTGAAATTTATGGGGTTTTACAGCTTTATAGCCTGAACAAGTCCAAAAGACCGAATGAAACCCAGCGGAAGTCCAAAAGAAAAACGCAGTGTGCCCACCACCCTGAGGCAACTGACTGGAAAGGATGTCCAGTTAACCCTCCGCGAATTCATCAAACTCGGCCGCGAACTGCAATTCGTCGGGCACATCTTTAGTCTTACCTTCTTCTTCTTCTTCTGACCAAAATCCGTTAGAGCAAACGGTGAGTACATGTATGTACTCACAAGCCTTTAGTGTATGGAAATAAAATATTTAGAAATGCACATTATGACAAGGAAAATCAGGTTTCTACACTAAGTATTTTTTGAGTGGAGAGGTGCAGGGGTCCTCCTCAGACCGTCCGCCACCGTCGGTGAGTGGAGAGGTGCAGGGGTCGACCGAGTGCGCCTCCCTCCCAGTGGAAGAGATCCTGCGCCCAACCCCATGTGCCAAGCGTGCCCTTATGCTGGGTACTTGGGACAGTGAGGACGAAGAGTGGGACACCTTCGACGACACTGCTGAAGAGCAGGAGGTGGAGGATCTCCACGAGTACTCTATTCGGTGTTCCCGACTGATCTAGGTAAACTCGTAGCTTTTCCTTTTGTGCTTTTGTTTCCCCCAGGACGCTTGTTCACTTTTCTTCTGCCGCCCTCAGTCCCTAGGGGGCCGCCTAAGGAAGAAGACCGACTTCTTGCGTCGTGTCCTTCCTTCCATCAAGACAAGCCGGGAGCACAGGGACGAGCTGGCGGAGGTTTGGAACGAGCGTTCCCAGGAGCTGCAACGGCTTTGGGATGAAGTTCAGTCTCTTCGCTTGGAGAAGCTGGACGCGTCGGGTTCTCTCCGAGGTGAGTTCTCTTCCTGGGTGACTGACCTTTGTCATCTTCTTGCTTTTGTTTCTGACCTTGTCTAGCCTTCTCAGTTAGGGATGCTGCTTACACGGGACTCCAGGGGCAACTTACGGCCTCGGAGGAGCGGTGTAAAGACTTGGAGGTGCAACTCTGTGTTTCGGAGAAGAGACTCCAAGGCGCGGAGGCCCGTGAGCGCCAAGCCAAGGCTGGGCAGGAGAGGTTGTCGGGGGAGCTCGAAGGTTCGCGCCCGATTCTTGTCTCCTTGCTTCGTCGGGTTGTGGGGTGTTCTGGGTCGCTGACCCGTCCTTGTTTACAGAGTACCGGAGGAGGGTGCGAGCATAATTCGACAACCTTGAAGGAAGGATTCAGCGTGCTGATGCATTGCGCTCAGCCTTCCAACAAGCTTCTGAGTCGGTATTGGCCTTCCTGCATCCTGGCGATCCGAACAGCAGGAACCAGGTTCTTCAGCGTCTGCGAGCAGCCCCCGAGAGGCTTAGGGCCCACGTGCGGGAAACAGCGATTACGAGCTCCATCCAAGCACTGGCGATCGTGAAGTCGCTGTATCCCCGAGTGGAGCTTGAGGCCGTCAAGGAAGGTTTTGCCTGCACCGTGGATGACGAGCAGGCCGCTGTTCTTCTGAGGGAAGTTGAGAGTGTCTCAGAAGCTCTAGCTGAAAACCTGAAATTGGACCCTGCGTAGGCGCATGTATGAACTTTGCGAGGATGAATATGGATTTTTGTTTTTGCCCTCCCATCTTTTGACGTGTTGGCTGCTTGTTGTTTCGTCCGACCGAAAAATCATCCGAGTGCCTTTTGTCCGAGTGGTGGGGTTCCCGAGTGCTTGACAGGCTGATAGCCTAGCATTTTTTTTGACTTGGAGTGTTGTTCGAGTTCATTTGCCCGACTGTTTTGCCGCCCGAGTGCTTTTCCAGTCGCCCCTGGAATTAGGGAGAGACATCTTGCAGGAGCATTTAGCGTGCACTTATCAAGTGTTACGGCTGTCAGGCCAAGTGATTTTAAGTTGGGGACTGGTGCACATGCGAACGTGCACATATCAAGTGTAGCCCCTGGCTTACTGCCTAGTTGGGAAATAACTAGGTCGTAAGGCGGAAAATAAATTATTAAAAGTGTAGGGGATTATGATGTCACCGGGCCGTTTTCATTGTACTGCTTGCGTGGCCGGTTCAAACTTGCCTCAGGACTGTTGCTGAGTCGCTCTGGCTTCCCGCCCCTTCCTTTAATCTCATGCTTTTCATCTTCCGCGCCTCTTGGTATAAGAGGGGTCGGGAAGAGCTTCTTGTGGCAATTCTTTCTTGCGCCCTTCTCATTCCCCTCCTGCTTCTTCTCGCGCCCTGCAATGGCGGATGCCCCTGGTCCCTGGTACTTGGTGCTACCCCACAAGGCGACGTGGAGGGCGATTGAGGCAGCAATGGAGAGGGCGGCAGTCGAGCGCGATGTCGCCGCCGTTGACACCCTTCTTGAGGGCGTTCCTCGCCTGTTTAGGGCGAGGGACGCCCTCATTGAGGCGGCTGGACGGGTGCGCTGCGGCGAGGTCTGAGTGGGCGGCGCCTCTGCTTCTTTTTTTTTTGTAATATGTAATATGTAATGGAGTGAAATGAAATGCTATATTTCTTTTGCAATGCCCTGTGTACCTCCCTTTTTCCATGTTAGCGTGATTTTTGAATTCATCCAAGCGACGTGTCCTTTGTCACTTTACGCGTTCCGTCCGACTATGCCTAGCCCTCGAGTGCCGGTAGTTTGCTAGCTGCTTTTCTTCCTGGACACTTCTTGCGGGGGATTCGAGCTTTATCGTGTATGGTTTTGCGTTTTCATGAATTAGGATTTGCACACACTTTGAAGTTTTTGCCAACGCCTCAAGGGTAGAAAAAAAGGATTGTTCAGGAAAATCGCGAAATATTTATTTAAAATGATGCAATGAGAATACAAGGTTTAAGCGTAGAAGCGATATAGTTGTTCTATGTTCCAGGTGTTGCTGATGACTGCGCCATCTTCTCATTTAAGTTGATAAGTCCCAGGCCGCACCACTTCATGGACAATATAGGGACCCTCCTAACTTGGGGAAAGCTTGTGCTCGTACTTCTGATTTTTTCTTAGAACCAAATCTCCTTTAGAGAAAGCGCGGCCCTAACATTGTGGTCATAATAGCGGCGCAAGCCTTGAAGATATCTTACCGATCGTATCGCAGCTACATCCCTTGCTTCTTCCAATTGATCGAGATCGTCCAGTCTACTTTCTTATGATCCGGCCTCGCTGTGGTTCCAAACCCTTGGGGATCCGAATTTTAGCTCGGTAGGCAGGACCGCCTCAGACCCATATACTAGGAAGAAAGGTGACTACTGGCAACTGGGGGTGGTTCTAAGCCCCTAGAGCACCGAGGGCAATTCTTTCACCCGTCGGGTGGCGTAAGGGTTAAGGTGATCGAAGATCCTTGCTTTTAGTCCTTGGAGCACCATCCCGTTTGCTCGTTCAACCTGTCCATTGCTCCGTGGGTGTGCCACGGAAGCAAAGCAGATTTTAATTCCCAGTTCCTTGCACCAATGCTGGAATTCTTCCCCTTTGAATTGGGTGCCATTGTCGGTGATGATTCTATTTGGCGTGCCAAAGCGAACCACGATGTCTTAGAAGAAGTTCTTGGCCTTTGCTGCTGTTATGGTGGCGATTGGTTTGGCTTCGATCCACTTCATGAACTTGTCCACAGCTACGAAGAGATGTGTGATCCCCCTTGCGCTTTTTTTAGTGGTCCCACCATGTCCAGCCCCCAAGCTACGAACGAGCAAGTGATTGGTATTGTCTGCAACACTTGAGCCGGCATGTGGATTTGCCGAGCGAAGAATTGGCAGCCTTCACAGGTGCGAATGATGCCCTCTGCATCCGTTACTGCAGTCGCCCAGAAGAATCCTTGGCGGTAAGCCTTTTCGACCAGGGTTCTTGAGGCCGCGTTGTGTCCGCAGATTCTCGTGTGGATTTCCTTGAGGAGATACTTTCCTTCTTGCTCCAAGATGCAACGTCTGAGCATTCCGGAGTTCCCCCTCGACGATCGTGTAGCTTTTGCTTCTGCGTGTTATGCACTCTGCCTCAGTGCGGTCTTCTAGGAGTTCATCTCTTACCAGGTAATCTAGGTAAGGTCTTGTCCAATCTGTGCTGATGACCAACACCTCTGCATCAGCTAGGGAGGATGCCTCCTCATCTCTTTGGCGCAGGGTGGCTGAGGGCTTGTGAAGTTCTTCCACGAAGACGCCCGCTGGTACATCTGCCCGACTGGAGCCTAGTTTGGCAAGCTCATCGGCGGCTTCGTTATCCCGCCTGAGCACATGGGATAGCTCCAGTCCGTTGAACTTGTCTTCCAATCTGCGTACCTCTTGGCAGCACGCGGTCATCGCATTGTCAACGCACGACCAATCCTTTTGTACTTGGTTGACTACAAGCTGGGAATCTCCGCGAACCGCCAATCGTCGGATTCCGAGTGATATGGAGATACATAGCCTGTGGATGAGTGCTTCGTACTCGACGGTGTTGTTTGACGCTGGGAAATGGATCTACAAGACGTACTTCAGCTTTTCCACTTTTGGGGATGTGAGCACGACGTCGGCCCCCGCGCCATTGAGCATGAGAGACCCATCAAAGTGCATTGTCCAATGCTCGAGTTCTTTGCTGGTTGATGGTTTTTGTAGTTCCGTCCATTCGGCGGTGAAGTCGGCTAGTGCTTGTGACTTTATGGCAGTGCGCGGTTTGAACGTAATTTCAAAGGCTCCTAGCTCAGCCGCCCACTTGGTGATCCTCCCGGTGGCTTCCCGGTTATGGAGTATATCTCCGATCGGGAAAGAAGTGACCACCGAAATCGCGTGTTCTTGGAAGTAATGCTTGAGCTTTCTGGAGGTGATCAGCATCGCGTAGATAAGCTTCTGAATTTGCGGGTATCGCGTTTTAGATTCGCCCAATACTTCGCTGACGAAGTAAACCGAATGTTGTACCTTCTGCTGGTGCGTGTCTTCCTTGCGCTCAACGACAATTGTTGCGCTAACCACGTGGGTTGTCGCGGCTATGTAGAGCATGAGTGATTCCTCTGGCAATGGGGATGCCAGTACCGTGTGCTTTGTTAAAAAGTTCTTGAGGTCGTCGAAGGCTTGTTGTGCTTCGGTGGTCCATTCAAACTGGTCTTGCTTTTTCAGGAGTTTGAAGAACGGTGTTCCCCGCATCCCTAAGCGAGAGACGAATCTGCCAAGTGCCACCATGCATCCTGTAAGCTTCTAGACATCCTTTTTGATTTGATGGTGGCTTCATCTTTAGGATGGCAATGACTTTTTCCGGATTTGCTTCGATGTTGCGGTGTGACACGATGAACCCGAGAAGCTTTCCCGAAGGGACTCCGAAAGTGCACTTCTCGGGGTTGCGTTCATCCGGTAAGCCCTCATGCCTTCGAATGTTTCAATTAAGTCAGAGATGAGGTCTATTTTCAACCGAGATTTCACCACAACATCATCCACGTAGGCTTCCATGTTGCGTCTGAGTTGATTGTGAAAGCACCGTTGTATTGCACGCTAGTAAGCTGCGCCGGCGTTCTTCAACCCGAATGGCATCGTGACGTAGCAGAAAGTTCCGAACGGCGTGATGAACGAAGTTTTGATGCAATCTTCTTCCTTTAGGCTGATCTGGTGGTGCCCTGAATAGGCATCCAGAAAGCTCAGGAGTTCGCAACCAGCGGTGGAGTCCACAACTTGGTTGATGCGAGTTAACCCGAATGGATCGTTAGGGCATGCCTTGTTGAGGTCGGTATAATCAACACACATACACCAACTTTTATTCTTTTTGCGAACCAGAACCAGATTAGCTAACCAGTCGGGATAATACACCTCTCTTATAAAGCCCACAGCTAAGAGTTTGGTGATCTCTTCTTTAATTGTGTCACATCGATCTTGAGCGAAATGTCGAAGGCGCTGCTTGACTGGTTTCGCATTATGATTTACATTCAGCACGTGCTCGATCACCTCCCTCAGAACACCAGGCATGTCTGAAGGCTTCCAGGCGAAGATGTCCTAGATTGCTTGAAGAAAGGTGACGAGCGCGCTTTCCTATTCCTGATCGAGCCTTGTCCCAATCAAGTCCATTTTGGCTAGGTTGGACGGGTCGAGAGCTATTTTCTTGACTTCTTCGTCGGGCTGGATCCCTGCCTTTGCTTGTTTCTTGGTTGGCACGTCATCGTCCTGCGAAGCGGATGCTGTTAGTTGGATCTTTTGCAAGTCGGCTGATGCTCGTAGGACCTCGGCCAACTCGTAACTCTCCTTGTCGCATTGGAAAGATTGACATACGTCTCCACAGATCGTGATGACTCCTTCGGGTCCTGGCATCCTGATCATTGAGTAAGTGTAGTGTTGAGCTGCCATGAATTTTGCTAAGTCGGGTCTTCCCAATATAGCGTGGTATGCTTTCTTGAAATTGGCTACTTCAAAGTTCATGTTCTCCATCCTATAATTGTCTTTCGTGCTGAACGTGACAGGCAAAACAATCTGCCCGAGTGGCACAGAGGAAGTCTCAGGAATTACTCCATGGAAAAGTGATGAACTTTGCTTGAGCTCGGCCAGTGATATCTTCATGTCGTCGAGGGTTTTGGCAAATAGAATGTTAAGTCCACTACCTCCATCTATAAGCACCCTCTTGAGTTTTACGCTGCGAATGACCGGATCTAGCACCAAGGGATATCTGCCCAAGAAAGGTATGTGATTGAGGTGATCTGAGCAATCGAAGGTGATGGGAGCCTCTAACCACTTTAGATATTGGGGGGTCACCGGTGTGATCACATTGATGTCCCGAGCGGTAAGCTTTTGCTTCCACTTGGACTCGTATGCGCCCGAGCCCCTGAATATGAAGTTGAGCTCTCATTCGATCTCTGGGAACTCGCTCTCTGCTGAGTGGCCGTCTTTCTTCCCAGCTTCCTTCTTGTCTTTGGGCTCTGACCGGTTCCAATTTTCCCATGCGAATCTTTTCAAAGTGAAGCAATCTTTTCTCGCATGCTTTCCCTTCGGGTGGAAAGGGCATTGTGCATTCATTACTGTTGTGGGCCCAACGGACCCACTTCGGCCCAACCAACCCCAGACCCTCCGGAAAACGAAGCGCGACACCCAGTCCAATCTGGTGGATCAATTCTGCCACAATAACTACGAACATACCAAAAATCTCATTGTCGAAGATTCTACAGACTCATTTCGGCCCAACTAACCAACCCTTTAGGGGAGACGAAGTAAGGCCCTTACTTCCAGCCGAAGCAAAGCGGTCGGAACGTAATACAAATTCCCTCCGACGGGAGGAGCAGAGCAAAAGCCAGAGGAAAGTTGCGGAGGAGGAAGCCTTCGCGACCCAAATGGATACAGCCGACAGTATGATGAAACAGGCCTAACGCCCTATTAAAGCCTGCAAAAAGATGTCAGGCGGGATCAGATCAACACAGAACCCAGAGCATAGGAATTTCCATTTAAGCCCCTGGAAAAAGGTATGAAATGAATGAGCATGAGGGAAAAAGACGGATGAAAACTCCACGTCATGGATACTTGGCTATAAAAGAAGGACAAGTGGTGAACAGCCAAAAGCAAACTTGCGAAATCCTGTCAGTGCCGGTCGGAAAAGGACCAACCAGACATGCGTTCAAAGACAATCTTGCCCCCACCCCCTCATATAAAAGGGGGGAGTGTCCATGGGAGAAAAAAAGAAAAGAGATATACCACACAAGATCAAACCTGGTGGTTATACGTTGCCACACTGGCGTCGTCCGTGGGGAACCCTAGTTGTAAGGTGAAACCACTGCTCTCCGACTAGCAAAGGAACAACTCCCAGCGACTATGCCACCGAAGAAAGGGATGACATCTAAGGAACCGGCGGCGACGATGGGAGCGGAAGAATCAAGGCGATCCACAAGGAGCTAGTCTCGTGATCCGCCATGACTCCAAGGTAACGAAAATCGATCGCAGGCCCCGGTAGGTGCTGCACCGCCAAAGACCCCAGCGGCGACGTGCAAGCGGGCTCCGAAACGGCGGCCCCCAACTGCGTGCCGGACGTCCTCGACTCCGGGTGGAGATGAAGTGGGAGTGTCGGCACATCCGACTCGTCGTCAGGTCACTCATGGGGGCGAAGAGGCCATCGAAGAAGGAACCAGAACTCAAGAGGAGCTCGACCTTAACGTGCAAATGCTGATGGAGGCTAATGAAAAGCTCATGGTGGAGGTAAGACGCCTGCAAGAACAAAAGGATTGGGGGCGAGATGAATCACAGGATGAAAGCCCAAGCCGCGAAGCGCTGTCTCCAACGTACGCGGCGGCCATCAGGGAGGACGACGACCCGAACCCCCTCAGTCTTCGCTTACGGGCCAAAAAATGGCCCTCTCCAGGAAGCTTCAAGTTTCCTACCGTCAAACCGTATGATGGCAGGACAGATCCCAGGGAGTTCCTCCGCGTCTACGACACGGCAGTGGAGGCCATGGGGGGATACGACGATGTTAAGGCAAAGGGGCTTCTGCTGGCGCTTGAAGGCATCGTTTTGTCTTGGTACTCCTCGCTGGAGTCCGATTCGATCACGAGCTGGTCACGACTCCGCAGAAAGTTGGAAGGCAACTTCGATGGAATGAAAGAGGAAAGCAATCTATTTGTGATCAAGCAGCGCGAAGGGGAAACCCTGAAAAGTTATTTTTAGCACTTTTCCAAAGTTAAATGTCAAATCCGAGGTGTCAGCAATACCACCATCATCAACGCGTCACGATGCGGCTTACGAAGGGGACCCTTAGCGGAAAGGCTTGCGCGTAAGGAGGTGCACACTGTGGAAGAACTCTTTGCAAAAATGAGGGAATATGCGCGGGCAGAGGAAGACAACCTCCGCAGGGATGACAGGCCACAGCGCGAAGTCCCGGAACCGACCCCCCGCAAAAGAGGGCGTGGGAGAGGGGACCTCCCGCCCAGGGATGGGGCGAATGGACAATACATTGAGTCATCGAAAAGATACAGGGAAAGTAGAATACACTACATTGACGAACGAAGAAATCGGCGAATTGTTGGTGGTCGACAACCGGAGCGACAAAGGCAAGGCCTTGTCTTTGGTCGTGAAGGACAAGACGAGGGAGCTAGAATGATGAAAGGGAAGGACAAATGCGGAGGCGGTACCACTGCGAGTATCATGGTGAGAATAACACCCATGACACCATCCACTGCAAGGTAATTGAGGGATATCGACGCTTTGAAGCTAAGCGAAAAGAAGCTGGGGTATGCCCTCCGCCACCTGAAGCAACCCCGGCCGAACATCGACAACCCCCTCTTCAGGGGGGAGTAAATCATCTCCGCCGTATCATCAACGTCATCACCGGGGGTTCTTCATCGCATTTCTCATCAAAAAGACAGAGGAAAGCTTACGCGAGACAAATCAATCACGTCGGTATCAATCCGACCATTCCCCTCCCGATGAAATTAGGCCGATCACCTTCACGTAAGAAGATGCAGTGGGCGTGCATTTTCCGCATCAAGACTCCTTAGTGGTCACCGCAATTATTGCCGATTGCGAAGTACGCCGAGTGCTAATAGATGGAGGAAGCGCGGCGGACATCCTCTCCGCGGAGGCTTTTCGGCAAATGATGATCCCCCAGGACCGGTTAAAGAAGTCAGAAGAACCTTTGTTGGGCTTCGGGGGGGGGGGGCACCGTCAGTACCTTAGGACAGGTGAAATTGGAGGTCACCTTCTCGATGCCACCTGCCTTCGTCACTACCCACGTAACGTTCGACGTAGTGGACACGCCCTTCCAATATAATGCTATCTTGGGCCGGGGCTCATTGACAACCATGGGAGCCGCAATTCATCACGGGTTTCTATGCATGAAGATTCCTTCCGTTGAGGGTATCATTACGGTGCGGGGGGACCAGGCATTCACGAGGAAAATCGACATGGAAAACCCTCCTCAAGTGAAACGTGTCTGCATCTCGGAGGTTGATCCTGTGCTAATGCCGTGCAATCGATGGCTCCCCAAGCCACAACCTCAGGGGGAGACAAAACAGGCGTCTTTATGGCCGGGCGGGGAGAGGACACTGACCCTTGGGACCGTGTTATCCCCCGATGAAGAGAAACATTTGGTGCAACTCCTCCGAGAATACGAAGCTCTGTTCGCATGGGGGCCCCAGGACCTCCCCGGAGTTCACCGGGAAACCATCGAGCACTCCCTCGTTGTCAGCTCTGATGCGAAGCCAAAGAAACAAAAGCTCCAAAAGCTTGCGGCAGAAAGGCAACTCGCCGCAAAAGCCGAGGTAGACAAGCTGCTCCAGGCGGGGATTATACGCGAAGCCCTTCATACCGAGTGGCTGGCCAATGTGGTTATGGTCAAGAAGTCAAGCGGGGCTTAGCGAATGTGCATCGACTTTACAGACCTGAACAAGGCATGCCCTAAAGATGACTTCCCCTTACCCCGCATTGATCAGCTTGTCGACTCTACCTCTGGATCGGAAAGGATGAGCTTCCTCGACGCCTACTCTGGCTATCATCAAGTTTACATGCAAAAGGAGGACGAAGACAAAACAGCGTTCATCACCCCCTTCGGCACATATTGCTTCATACGAATGCCCTTCGGCCTCAAAAACGCCGGAGCAACCTTCGCCCGACTCATCGCTAAAATCTTCGCCGAGCAGTTGGGAAGGAATGTAGAAGCATACGTTGACGATATCATCGTCAAAAGCGAGAAGAAGGAAAGCCATGTTGCGGACCTCCGGGAAACCTTCAACAACCTGATGATAAAGAAGGTGAGGCTCAACCCGCTCAAGTGTGTTTTTGGCATAGACAAGGGGAAGTTTCTAGGCTTCCTGGTCTCATAGAGAGGCATTGAGGCAAACCCAGAAAAAATAAGGGCCATCCAAGACATGGCTCCACTAAGAAATTTAAAGGAGGTACAACGGTTGGCGGGGCGGTTGGCAGCCCTCAGCCAATTCCTGCCTAAATTTGCGGAGCAAAGCCTACCGGTCTTCAAAGCACTACGTTCAAACAGCCCATTTACTTGGACGAGAGAATGTCAGTGTGCTTTTGATAGGCTAAAGCAGAGGCTTATAGAGGTCCTGATTCTGCAAAGACCGAAGCAAGGTGAGGAGCTCCTGATGTACCTCGCAGCGAGCCCGGGTGCTGTAAGCGCGGTATTGGTGCGATCACAAGGTGTAAAACAAAATTCGGTCTACTTCGTCTCTGAGGCGCTGTAGGGAGCCAAATTACGATACTCCGAGATGGAAAAACTGGCATATGCCCTGTTAATGGCCTCCAGAAAACTTCGCCATTACTTCCAAGCTAATCGCATCAAGGTAACGACGGCTTATCCCCTCGGTGCCATGCTATCCAACAAAGAAAGCACTGGACGCATTAGCAAGTGGGCGGTCGAACTGGCGCCCTTTGAATTGACCATAGTACCACGCACTGCAATCAAAAGTCAAGCCCTAGCTGATTTTATGGTGGAGTGCACCTCCCCCTCGCGCGACGACAACAACGCCCCAGCGGTGTGGTCCGTCAACTCTAATGTATCGTGGGGGGCAAGTGGAGCGGGAGTGGCTGCGGTGATGAAAGCTCCCGAGGAGAAAGCCGACCGCAGCAAACCCATTTCCTTCTACCAACAATGTAGCTGAGTACGAAGCACTCTTGCTGGGGCTCCAGAAAGCGAAGACCATAGGGGCAAAAAGGGCCATTGTTCACACCGATTCGAAGCTGATCCAAGGACACATCTCAAAAGAATACCAGGTGAAGGTTGAACAGCTCCAGAAATACGTCGAGGCGGTTCGGACGATGGAGAAGAGCTTCATCGGGTTCACGGTGGAGGCGATACCTCGAGCCCAAAATGAACGGGCCGATGAACTGGCGAAGATCGCCGCCACCAGAGAGTGCCTGCCTCCGATAGTATTTTTCGAGGTGCTTCGCACCGCCCCAGTCACACTCAGATAAACCTCATCGTTCGTACGACTAGCGAAGACTGGAGGAGTGAGATATACGACTATCTCCTCGAAAGGGCTTCACCAAACGATGAGGCGCACGCGAAGCATCTGGAAAGGCGAGCAAAGAAGTATTCCATTATTGACGGATTCCTGTTCCGCAGTGGTCTATGCGCCCCATGGCTCCGCTGCGTTTCCCATGAAGAGGGGATGCAAGCCCTGCGCGAAGCACACCAAGGGGCTTGTGGGGCCCACCAAGCCCCCAGGAGCCTCGCGGGAAAAGTGTTTCGAATGGGACTCTTGTGATGCCCTAGAATTTGAGAGCGATCCTAGGGTTTTCTTTCTTGGTTGTTCCGGAAAGAAAGAGGGTTTTGTCGGGGAATGAAATAATTGAAGATTATGCGGCAATTTAATATTAAAAATTGGAGTTTTGGGCTAGTTTCCGCTGGGCTGAGGCAACCTGGGCCTGGGCCGGGAATTCCTTTTTCCCCCTCTCCTCCCCATGCCTTGGTGGGCCGGCCCACCTCCCCGTTTAAGTGGCGCCCCCTCCCCCCAAACCCTAAGGCGCCTCCCTTCCTGCCCCCTAGCAGCCGCACCCCCTCCTCTTCCTCCCCTGCGTGGTGGCTCAAGATCCACCATGAAACGCGAAGGAGAAAACGAGAAGAGGATCCGTGGAGGCGAGGAGGACGAACAGATTTCCGTTACGTGGATCGTCGCGCGTTCTTCGTGGGTTCGCAAGGGGGAACTCAAGGTAAAATTCCCAATCTTTTACCCCTGTTCTACCTAGGGATTAGGAGTGTATTAGATCTGGTGGTGAGTGGTTTGGATGGATCTTGATGGGGGAGAAGGGTAGATGTTCACGTGGTGCTGTTTTTGGAAGGGAAGATTGTGTAGCGTGGATTGTTTCGCGTTTTACGTGGCATAGATGATTTTTCCTGCAAAAACCTATAACTAGAAAGTTGTAGATAACGTCGAGAGCTATCTTCTGTAATTTTTTCAGAATGTTTGGGGCGTCGGTCTGAGAGTTATCGCTGTTGGAAGATGACGAACAGAATCTGGAAAAAGATTTCATCCACTGTGTTGGACGGTTCTTTAGGCATATTTAACAGTGGAATTGAAATTTGTGACCTTCATAAAAGTTGTATATCTCGTCAATATATACCTACTGTAATTTTTTTGTATTTTTATGAACAGTAGAAAAAAAGATACGAAATTGGGAAGAGAGGGTGCTGCTGTTCGATTCGGACAGATCGGGGTTTTTAGCGTTTAAATGGGAATGGGGAGTAGGAAGCGTGTGTTTGAATTGTGTGATGAATTGTGATGTCGCTATGTACTGAAATAATATTTGTTCAGGTGGTGCCACTGCTGGGCGTAACTAGGTTCATCGTCCACGTCGGTAAAGGCAAGTGGAAGTAGTTGTATTGTTAAGCTATACATTGTTGTTTGCTTCGCCTTCATTATTGTGATGCCTTAGAGCGTCAGAGCGATTCTAGGGTTCCTTTTCCTGGTTTTGTTTCGGGAGAGGAATGAAGGATTTGTCGGGGGATGAAATAATTGAAGTTTATCCGGCGTATTAATATTAAATTTGGAGTTTTCGGGCTAGAAACAGTGGGCCGAGGAAAACCTGGGCCTGGGCTGCGAATCCCCTCCCCACCTCTCTCTCTTTTCCCCTAGTGGGCCGGCCCACCATATAAAAGGGGTGTCACCCCCCCAAAAGCCCTAGGGCGCCCCCCTTCCTCCCCTAGCAGCCACACCACCCCTCCTCTTCCTCCCCTTGCGTGGTGGCTCAAGATCCACCGCGAAACGCGAAGGAGCAAGCGAGAAGAGGATCCGTGGAGGCGTGGAGGACGAGCAGATTTCCGTTTCGGGAATCGTCTCGCGTTTTTCGTGGGTTCTCAAGGGAGAACTCAAGGTAAAATTCCCAATCTTTTACCCCTGTTCTACCTATGGATTAGGAGTGTATTAGATCTGGTGGTGAGTGATTTAGATGGATCTTGATGGGGGAGAAGGGTAGATGTTCACGTGGTACTGTTTTTGGAAGGGGAGATTGTGCAGTGCGGATTGTTTCGCGTTTTACGTGGCATAGATGATTTTTCCTGCAAAAACCTATAACTAGAAAGTTGTAGATAACGTCGAGATCTAGCTTATGTAATTTTTTCAGAATTTTTGGGGCGTCGGTCTGAGAGTTATCTCTGTTGCAAGATGACGGACAGAATCTGGAAACAGATTTTGTCCAATGTGTTGGACGTTTGTTTAGGCATATTTAACAGTAGAATTGAAATTTGTGGTCTTCATGAAAGTTGTAGATCTCGTCAATATCTAGCTACTGTAATTTTTTTGTATTTTTATGACATGTATAAAAAAAGATACGAAATTGTGAAGAGAGGGTGCTGCTGTTTGACCCGGACAGATTGGGGTTTTTGGCGCTTAAGAAGGGAACGGGGATTAGGAAGCGTGTGTTCGAGTTGTGTGATCATTTGTGATGTCTCTATGTACTGAAATAATACTTGTACAGGTGGTGCCCCTTCTGGACGCAACTAGGTTCGTCATCCACGTTGGTAAAGGCAAGTGGAAGTAGCGGTCTTGCTAAACTATAACTCGCTATTTGTTTCGTCTTCAATATAAACCTTAATTGCAGCACACCTACATGGTTTAACTACTTGTTTATGAGATTACAATATCCTATCCTGCATTGTGATGTGGTTGTTTGGCTTTTGAATCATGAGTAAGAATGAAGAAAGATGTTGTTTGCAAGATGAATTGTGGAGATATTCTATCTCAATGATGTTCGCATTCTATCCATGTTATTTGATGGTATGCAAGCATGTGAATTCAGAGTGGGAAGTTATGAATGTATTTATGCATGAAGCATTAACTGCATAATCATGCATTGGAAGTTTGTCGACGCCTTGACTTAGCGACTGCACGGCATACAACATCGTGTGTTCCTGAGAAAGGGCACGGTGAGGAGGATCATGGCATAAGCATGTGCACAATCATATGCATTTTACTGTGGTTGTGTGGACTCTATAATGTGGTATTGTACATGAGGAATTTGGTATGCTAGTGTTGCTGTGGCTGTGTTATTCGTTAGAAGTTGTTCCGCTTGCTGAGATTACCCAATCTCACCCCTTGTTATTTTGTTGTTTTCAGGTAGTTCTCGTGAGTCGTAAGCTTGAAGGGTGGGCTTAGTAGCACAATCAACCCTCCGGGGTCATCACGAATCACATGGACTAGTGCATTTAATAATTCATTAGCTTGCTGAAATTTTATTAATCATAGACCTGTTGATGTCCTCTTTGGAGCTGTTTTACGTTTATGTTTGTTTTCTGGTTGATTTAGACTTGTTATCTCTAGTATTGATGCTTTTATGTTATTCCTGTTTATAATGGTTATTATGAATCTTGTTGTTGCTTCCGTTTTGTCCTAATTTTAGGAGAGATGCTGTCGAAATTTTCTTGTACGACAGTTTAGATTTGTAGGGTGTTACAGTTGGTATCAGAGCGGGTCAGTAGGGTCCTTGGAATGTCTATTTTTAGTGTCATACTATAGGATACAACTAAAATGTGATGTGGAATAACTTAGAAACATGGCCTAGGTTTTAACTAAAATTTTGTCATAGGATAGCAACATTAAAACTTGTGTAAGTGGAATCACTAATTTAAAATTTGACACACATGGATGCACAGTAGGAAAGGGTATGGGTATCGTTGCCTTATGCATAAAGGTTGAATTTAAGCTTTGTTGTTGAATGCTACTTTTGCTGATGTATAATGCTATATTTATGATAGATTTGATGGAGTTGCTTCATTTGTGATAAAGTGTGGTTGTGGTGCCGAAGGGTTTCGGTCACCTTTTGTTTGTAGTGAGGCTGTGGTTTGACGGTGTGGCCGGGTAGAGTCACCACCGAAGAACTATTATACCCCTGTAGGGAAAGAGTACTTATCCGTGTCTGTCGTAGATCGGGTAGTGACTGGAGTCAAATAGAAGAGGTTGGTGATGGATTCCTTCGGATGTTCTTTACCGTGCTGACGGTCGGTTTTGGTTGGTTTTCTGGGTATGTGGTTGGTTCGAAACCGAGGAAAATGCTTAGTTTTGAGCACTCGCTGATTTGTCTTTATCTAAGCTTTGATGTTGAATGCTACTTTTGATGTTGTATAATGCTATATTTATGATGAATTTGATTGAGTTGCTTCATTTGTGAGGAAGTGGGGTTGTGTTGCCGAAGTGTTTCGGTCACCTCTTTTTGTTCATAGTAAGGGTGTGGTTTGATGGTGTGGCCGGTTAACGCCATCACCGAAGAATTATTAACCCCTGTAGGAGGAGTGCTTACCCTTTCTGTCGTGGATCGGGTAGTTGACTGGAGTCAAATAGAAGAGATTGTTGGTAGATTCCTTCGGATGTTCTTTATCGTTCTGAAGGTCGGTCTTGGTTGGTTTTCTTGGTTTTAGTTGATTGAAATCAGAAGAAAAGTGTTTGGAATTTGGATTTTCGCGAAGTGTGCCTTCGGTGTTTCTTGGTTTTATCTTCTTTGGGTGAAGACAAAGAAGGGGAGTTTTGTGTTGTGCGTCTTTGGTCGCCTTTTTGACTTTGACACCTGTTTAGTTGGTTGTCTTGCAAATAAAGGTATAGCTTTTGGTTCTTGTGTGTATTGCTCTGAGTTTAAAAGAAGTTATTGAAGCGTGTGTAAAAAGTTAAGTTGTGTCGATTTATGTTTTGTGCCTTTGTTCGTAAAGGTTTACTTGATCGCTTGGTTCCCTCCGGTGGGAGTCTTTAAGATTGAAATGTGTTTTGGAGTCATGTCCTATTGCAAATTTGAGAGTCAAGCTTCTTTGTGAGTTTTGGTTGAGTATTAAAAGAAAAAAAATGTTGCAAATAAAGTAAGTATTCGTTTGACTGAAATTACTTGTTAAAAGTGGAAATTGTTGTTTAGCATGTTATGTAGTATGTAACAATGTGGTTTATAGAAATGATGTACTCCTTAGTTAATTTGCGAGTTGAATCAATTAAGTGTAATTGTTTCCTTTAGCTTAAGATTAAATGAACCTCTAGTGATGTAGAGTACCCCGTAGTGGGGATGATTAAATGTGTTAATGTACATGCTTATAATCTGTTGCTTTGCTTTAAAAGTGCTTATGACCCCCGATAATGTTTAAGGTTTTAAACCCTGATGCATGGTTAGAACATTAAGATGAGGTAGACTGCTGTTATTGTTAAAGAAACTTTGCTGGTTGTTTAAAGATGTTCTAATCTAACGGATTAATAGAGAAAATTTAATCGTGTTGACTAGCGACTTTAATTTGGAAGTTGATTAGAATTGCTATTTACGCTTGTTGCAACCTACTAGTATGTTGTGTGGTGGTAATTTTGTTATCACCTATGTATAGGTAGCCAAAAGTAATGTTGATGGTTGATGTTTATGCCCATTTGTTGTTATTGATGACTTGGTAGGGTTGCTAATTGTTGGAAACCATTGATCCAATAGAGAAAAGTGTAAAACTGTGGAATTATGTCGAGTTCATGTTGTGATGGGATGAACATTGGATAACAATCATGATGCAAGATTTTAACCTTAATGAATGCATGTCTTAGAATCCTGTTTACGAATTTTATCTTGTAGAGATAATACTTATTGGTTGAAGTCATTTTATTGATTGAACAAGTTTTAATTGTCAAGATGTTGATGTAGGGATGGTATAAAATTGATACGTTGATCATGCTTAAGTATATGTTGAAGTACTATGTTTGAAATATAGAATACATTGATATATGATGTGTTGTCTGTGGGGATCATGATGAGTTAGTATAGAATGGAAGACGTTTTGTTAATCATCATAAACTGTATTTATAAATGTTGGGAAAGGTAACTAGAGAAAGAATTGGTTATGTAGCTTTTGGTTGAATTATATTGAGGCTTCTCGATGAGTAAATAGTGTATATTGAATGCTTAAATGGTAAGTACAGTGGAATACTAGATATGGTGGCTTTCATCCTGAGCCTGTGTCTAAAACCTTTTGGACTAGTTTGGTTGGTTGCTATTTTGGTTGAATACTTTTTGTCGAAGTGTTTCTTCTGTTGTGTTTCATAGTTTCCCTAAAACTCGTAGTGATTAATGCCAACCTTTGGATTTGGCTAACTTGTTTAGTTTGCACTATGAGTATGGATTTACACCCAAAAGTCTTTGAGTGGATCGCGCCCCTTCGCGTTCGCACTGAATTATCTTTGGAATTAATTTTAAAGGAAGCAGATGGACATAGTGGGTTGTGTTGGACATTCTTGAGATTTAATTTGTAACTCTTTTTGACTAGAGTTGGATTTATTTGCATGATGTGTGTGACGTTTGCGAGTGCTTCAAAAAGGTGGATTATATGAGTGTTTCATAAGTGAATTTGGTTAGTGAAGAGTTCTCTTTTGGGAATGAATTTCCCTTTCTTTCGAGAAAAAAATTGTGGCGGTTGTTTGTGCAGATGTTTGACTTTGGAGTCGATGTTCTTTTCCAAAATATTGATTTTGGTTAAAATGCGATGTTTTGCAAGTTTAGCTTTCTATCATTGGTGGGTTTTGATATGATGTGGTGTCTTCATCATAACTATCTTTGCCGACATAGTTTATATGAATTAGCGCAATCCTCGGTGTTATTCGAGTTTTATTCATGTGTTACAGAGGAAAAAGTCGTCTTGTAAATGACTATTCGATAGTGTTGTTACATGATGAATGAATGGTGAAAAGTAAACATGACATTGTCTATAGATGTTAAATGATAAAAGAGTCATTGAGCAGTCGGTGAGAAAGTCATATATGGATATATGACTAATCCGAGTGCTCTTGGAAAGCTGCATGCATGTCCTGAATCGAGATTTCAATTGCCTTCTAGTACGGGAAGTAAGAACGAATATCTTCTGATATGTTGGTTGTGGTGTAAGAGATCTGAGCTTTCTTTGCATTTGGCTTAGGAAAAAAAAATGAGTACTCTTGGGTTGTTGCCGAATTTTTTCCAAAGTGGCTTTTAGCGCTTTGGAGTTCGAGTTGTTGGATGTGAATCATTTGGGGATCATGGGTCTTGGTTGAGCTTCCTCAATGATTCTACCCTTGGTTCTGATTCTTTGAAAGGAAGAATGCGAGGGCGAAACCTTCTAAGAAAGAGGAATTTAGTGTGGGTTGGTAATGACATAAGATATTAGATGTTGCTAGTAGATGATCGTAAACAGTTTAAAAGTGAAGAGTAAAGGAAGGTTGTGTATGACTCAATCCAAACCTTCTTGGAGAATTGGGTCATTGATGTGTACCTAGGTGGGGCTGTTTAAATTATTAGTGGACCACTTGGTGGTTGCTAGTAATTGTTTTTCCTTTTCAGAGTGTATTGGACCTTTCTGTCACTGAGGTTGAGCGAGGTTGTGTCAACCATAGCGATTTTGTTCGGTTGTTACTGTCACTTGCGGGTTTAAGGACCCTGGTTGTAAAGTAGGACTTTCCTTTTGGTGGTAGTGTTGGGTATTGGTTTTTTGTTGAAGATCAATTTTTTTTGCAAGGTTCTAACCTCGTTTGTTCAAATAGCTGGTGGTCTTGGAGTGTATGTCTCACCTGGTTTGTCGTCGTCTTGAATACGGAGAACCACGATGAGAGGGTTGTGGTGTGAAAACACGTTTGTGCGTGGGAGATGAAGAGGGTTCTAGAGACTGGTACCGTTTTCTTCTGGAGAGTGGTTGGAATAAGGAGTGCGAGACCGTTTTCTTTCATGGTCTATTTGGGAATTGAAGTGAAGGTGGAACCGTGAGAGGTTGCACTCTGTTGAGCTAAATAAATATTTTCTCGCTAGTGTTGGTTTTGAGAACTCGCTTGTCGTTTTTTCCGGTTTGAGTCTTTGTGTGAATGTTTTGTGTTGCAAAGAAGTCTTTTGTCCCTTGGGGACTTTGTTGTTGATTTTGGTGTGTCTTAGATTCGGGGACGAATCCTTTTAAGGTGGGGAGATTGTGATTCCCTAGAATTTGAGAGCGATCCTAGGGTTTTCTTTCTTGGTTGTTCCGGAAAGAAAGAGGGTTTTGTCGGGGAATGAAATAATTGAAGATTATGCGGCAATTTAATATTAAAAATTGGAGTTTTGGGCTAGTTTCACTGGCTGAGGCAACCTGGGCCGGGGCCGAATTCCTTTTCCTCTCCTCCCCATGCCTTGGTGGGCCGGCCCACCACCCCCCTTAAGTGGCGCCCCTCCCCAAACCCTAAGGCGCCTCCCTTCCTCCCCTAGCAGCCGCACTCCTCCTCTTCCTCCCCTGCGTGGTGGCTCAAGATCCACCGCGAAACGCGAAGGAGAAAACAAGAAGAGGATCCGTGGAGGCGAGGAGGACGAACAGATTTCCGTTACGGGGATCGTCGCGCGTTCTTCGTGGGTTCGCAAGGGGGAACTCAAGGTAAAATTCCCAATCTTTTACCCCTGTTATACCTAGGGATTAGGAGTGTATTAGATCTGGTGTTGAGTGGTTTGGATGGATCTTGATGGGGGAGAAGGGTAGATGTTCACGTGGTGCTGTTTTTGGAAGGGAAGATTGTGCAGCGCGGATTGTTTCACGTTTTACGTGGCATAGATGATTTTTTATGCAAAAACCTATAACTAGAAAGTTGTAGATAACGTCGAGACCTAGCTCTTGTAATTTTTTCAGAATGTTTGGGGCGTCGGTCTGAGAGTTATCGCTGTTGGAAGATGACGAACAGAATCTGGAAACAGATTTCGTCCACTGTGTTGGACGGTTGTTTAGGCATATTTAACAGTGGAATTGAAATTTGTGACCTTCATAAAAGTTGTAGATCTCGTCAATATATAGCTACTGTAATTTTTTTGTATTTTTATGAACAGTATAAAAAAAGATACGAAATTGGGAAGAGAGGGTGCTGCTGTTCGATTCGGACAGATCGGGGTTTTTGGCGTTTAAATGGGAATGGGGAGTAGGAAGCGTGTGTTTGAATTGTGTGATGAATTGTGATGTCGCTATGTACTGAAATAATATTTGTTCAGGTGGTGCCACTGCTGGGCGTAACTAGGTTCATCGTCCACGTCGGTAAAGGCAAGTGGAAGTAGTTGTATTGTTAAGCTATACATTGTTGTTTGCTTCGCCTTCATTATAAACTCCAATTACAGCAATCATACATGGTTTAATCACTTGCTTTGAGGTAAGGTGAAGAAGGATGTTGTTTACCGGATGAATTGTCTAAACATTTCTTCTCTATGATATTTGTTTTCTATCCATGCTATATCATGATATGCAAACATGTGGACTTAGTGGGAGGAGTTATGAATGAATTCATGCATGAAGCATTAACTGCATAATTATGCATTGGAAGTTTGTCGACGCCTTGCGCGATCAGACCGTGCAGTAACACCGTGTGTTCCTGAGAAAGGGCACGGTGAGGAGGAACATGGCATAAGCATGTGCATCAATCATATGGATTTTACTGAAGTGGTGTGGACTCTTTGATGTGGTATTGTATATGAGGAATGTGGACTCTTTGATGTGGTATTGTATATGAGGAATGCGGAATGATAGATATATGGTGGATGTTTTATTTGTATTAGTTGTTCCGCTTGCTGAGATTACCCAATCTCACTACTTGCTGTTTTGATGTTTTCAGGTAGCACACGTGAGTCGTAAGCATGAAGGGTGGGCTAGCAACACAATAAATTTTCTGTTGTCATCACGACTCACATGATCTAGTGTTTTAAATAATTCATTAGTTGGATGCAATTTTATTTCATTTAGACCTATTGTTGTTCCCTTTAAACTTGTTCTCGTTTATGGTTGTCCATTTATAGATGTGTTTTATTTATGGTTAATACCTGGTTGAATTAGACTCGTTGTCTCTAGTTTTGATGTCGTGATATTATTCCTATTCGAATTACTTCCGTACTATCCTGTTTTAGGGGAAAGGCTGTCGATCTGTTCTTGTACAACAGTTTAGATTTATGGGGTGTTACAACTCTACTGGCCTTCGGCGTTGCAGGATGCAGAACAAGTAGTCCGTCACTGTCACGCATGCCAATGGATGACGAAGCAGAAAAAGGCGCCCCCGGTGAGCTAAGACCAGTGCCTCTGATTTGGCCCTTCGCCAAATGGGGGATGGATATCATCGGTGCACTCCCTAAAGGCCGCTCTAACCTTCAGTTCGTGATCGTCGCTATCGATTACTTCTCTCGATGGATCGAAGCGGAACCAGTGGCCAGAATATCTGCAGATGTGGCCATCAGATATCTGTGGAAGACCGTTATATGCAAATATGGAGTTCCCTTCCAGATTGTGACTGACAATGGATCCCAGTTCGACTCCAGGAAATTCTGTGACTACTGTGAGAGCATCGGGATGAAGATCTGCTTCGCCTCAGTGGGTCACCCACAATCAAACGGGGAAGTGGAACAAGCGAATGGATTGCTTCTCGATGGCATCAAGAAGCGACTTTATAATTCAGCGAAAGGATCCTGGCCCGACGAGCTTGCCCATGTCTTGTGGGAGACTCGCACCTCGGCGTCAAGAGCCACCGGGTTCTCCCCGTTTCGGCTCGTTTTCGGAGAAGAAGCTGTCTCACCCGCCAAAGCCCATGCAAAATCTTTACGGATAATCAAGACCCCGATTTATGAGGAAGCCAACATTATGTGTGACCTAACGGAAGAGCAGAAGCTTCAAGCTTTGGAGACCATGAAGGCATATGCGAAGGCCTCGACACAAAGCTTCAACAAGAGGGTAAAAAGACGCGAGTTACACCCTGGAGATATGGTTCTCAAAAAAGCTGCCCCAGCCTTCGCAAAACTGGAGACAAAATGGGAGGGACCGTACATCATCCAAAATTCCACAGCGAAGGGGGCACACAAGCTCATCACGCTCGACGGTGAAGACATACCAAGGACGTGGAACACATACACTCTTAAGAAGTTTTACCCGTAGGCGGTGAAATGCGAAGGCAAGGAATGTACAAAGTTCTATCAATAACACAGTTGAAGCCCTTATGAATGAAGACTCGTTTGGCGTCCCAAATAATTGAACATAAGGACTTAGCGGGATGCTTGGTCAGGCTAACGTCCCGCCCATCCTTCGCTCCGAAGGCCCGTAGCCTCGCGCCGGGTAGGACTTAGCGGGATGCTTGGTTGGGCTAACGTCCCACCCATCCTTCGCTCCGAAGGCCCGTAGCCTCGCGCCGGTTAGCACTTAGCGGGATGCTTGGTCGGGCTAACGTCCCACCCATCCTTCGCTCCGAAGGCCCGTAGCCTCGCGCCGGGTAGGACTTAGCGGGATGCTTGGTCGGGCTAACATCCCACCCATCCTTCGCTCCGGAGACCCGCAGCCTCGCACCGGGTAGGACTTAGCGGGATGCTTGGTCGGGCTAACGTCCCACCCATCCTTCGCTCCGAAAGCCCGTAGCCTTGCGCCGGGTAGCACTTAGCGGGATGCTTGGTCGGGCTAACATCCCACCAATCCTTCGCTCCGGAGGCCCGTAGCCTCGCGCCGAGTAGGACTTAGCGAGATGCTTGGTCGGGCTAACGTCCCACCCATCCTTCGCTCCGAAGGCCCGTAGCCTCACGCCGGGTAGGACTTAGCGGGATGCTTGGTCGGGCTAATGTCCCACCCGTCGTTCGCTCCGAAGGCCCATAGCCTCACGCCGGGTAGGACTTAGAGGGATGCTTGGTCGGGCTAATGTCCCACCCATCCTTCGCTTCGGAGGCCCGTAGCCTCGCGCCGGGTAGCACTTAGCGAAATGCTTGGTCGGGCTAACATCCCACCCATCCTTCGCTCCGAAGGTCTGGAGCTCCGCTCCGCGTAAGACTTAGTGGGAGTTCGGGTTAGGCTAATGACTAGCCCTCCCCCTCGTCCCGAAGGTCTGGAGCTCCGCTCCGCGTAAGACTTAGTGGGAGTTCTGGTTAGACTAACAACTATCCCTCCCTCTCGTCCCGAAGGTCTGGAGCTTCGCTCCGCGCAAGACTTAGTGGGAGGTTTGATAAAGCTACCGTTTAACCTGTCCCTTTGCCCTGAAGGCATGAGACTCTACTCCGGCCTATATATATATATATGTTTATATATATACATATATATAAACAACCAACATGATAAGCCTAAAAGCATCGGAATATATGACCACGTTGCTGAACCTGATGCAAAAAGTGAAAGACTAAAACAAGAATAGAAACAAACGAAAACGAAGACAACAACTCACACGGGAACATATTGTTCATTTTATTATATAAAGCGGCGCTGCGAAATGTAGAGTATATTACATATACTGACTCTATGCGCCGTACGCGCGTCGCACCGCCGCAATGAGGGCATCCGTCACCTCGAGGAGCTTTGGGACCGCATTAACCAGCAAATGGACGCTGGAGATATCACGAGCGATGGCCTCTTCCCTCGCCAGCTCCTCCAGGGCACGATCATATTCAAGCCAAAGCTCGTCCTCCTCGGTGAGGGCCGCCGGCGGGACCTCATCCCCGAAGTTGAAGACCAGGGGAAGGACTCCGCCCCCAGCAGGGGCTAGAGCGTTGTCGTCCATCCAGAGGAGGCTGGTGACGAAGGAAATCGCTAGAAAAAGTGAAGCAAGCGATGTTGAGCAGCGCATAACTAATTGAAAACTAACTAATAACTTGGGAGAACTCTAAACCGTGTTCCCCTTGAGTATATATATATGATAAAAGCAAGGAAGTTCAAAAGCCCAGGGTAAATGCAGGCTTAGGAAATAAAAAAGGCAAGGGAAATTAAACCGGAAAATGAACACCAAGTAAGCAACGAGTGACCTAAACATATGCACGAAATAAAGAATGCGAAAGGTCTGGATTTAATGCAGGCACAGCAAATCGAGGCGTCCACACGTCCAACTCCCAAGAACTAAGCCGCAGAAGGGCCCCACGGAGGGCATCCAGACATTCTCCTGGCAAAAAAATAATAATACCCGAAGCAAACCAGCTAAGAGGAAGATGTTTTTTCCGTTCCCTTCGTCGAATCATGCAATGCGGCACGGGCTCAGCGCACTGATTCCTTCGCAGTAGAGTCACCATGTTGCCTCCAGAAATCCGACATGAAGCTCGAGGATAGTCGGGACGCAGCAGAAGAAGGCTTCACAGACGGGGGAATATCACCAAACCCAGTCGGTGATGGGGCAGCGGAGGAAAAACCAAAGTGCTCGCGAATGTGCGTACATCCCTTCGCCTCCAGCAGTTGAGCGGTCTTAACGGAGCCTAGCCTCGTGCAGTAATCACCGAAAGTCAGCGCCGAATCCCCAAATATCTTAGTGGACTTTTTGAGAAAGGAGACGGCCTCCAAACTGGATGAGGGAATACGACTCGGGGCTGAATCAATGCCAAATCGGGGGAGCTGCTGCAGGAAAGCCTCAGTAGCTCCGTGAACTCCGGAGACAATGGATTCCATCTCCTCCCGGACTGCTTCGTAATGCCCCTCTGCTTGTTGGGTGTTGCGAAGGTGCATTTGAACCTCGCTCCGTGCCGCCGCAAGTTGTGAAGGGAATTCTTCCGCTTGTTTCTTCAACATATTCTTGCCCTCTTCTGCCACCGCCAGAAGATTTTTCAATTCTTCAATGCGATCATCCTTCTTTTTTTCATTTCGCTCGACTACTATACGAGCCCTTTCTTCCTCGGCAAGGCGGCTCCGCATCGAGAAAACTACTCCTTCAAGCTCTGCGTTTTTTGCCGCTAAATCTCGACTCTGAGATGCCTCAGCCTGCGCCCTAGCCAATGATTCACCAGAGTCTCGAAGTGCCTCCAACAGACGAGCCTTCTCTACTTCTAGCTCCGCCACTTTTTCCTTCACTGCCTCTCAATCCTGGACCCCCTTGTTGAATTTATTAAAGTATGCCCAAAATCGGCGAGTCTTCTCCGAAGCAATAAAAAAAAAGAAGAAGAAAAACGTTGAAAGATACGGAAATCATTAACAAAAGCACAAGAGGGAAAATACCTTCAAATGATGATCAAAGGAGATTTCACAGAGAGAAAGATCATTGATTCCCTCGAACAGAGCTATAGATTTGCTGTAGGGAGAAAAAGCTGCACGCATCTTTTTTAAAGCCAGGTCTGCAGCAGTCCCCCTGTCAAAATCCGAAGTCGAAAAACCCGACAAATCAAACCTAACAAAAGAGGAACTAGGACTACCCACGGGGGTCTGCAGACCCGAGGACAAAGTTCCCCCGCCTGAAGGGGGAATATCTTGAGAAATAAGGGTCGGAGATCCCTGATCCCCCTCCACCGCGATAACCGGAGGGGCTAAAGGCACTCCAGTTTGAACCTGCTCTGATGGCCTTAATGCCTCTGCCACCTCCGCATCATCACCCCCTGCACCGACTCCGTCAAATCCTAAAAGGATATCACATCCTAATGAGCTGACAGGAAAAGTGTCAGGAGTAAGACCTTCTGCCCCAACAGGGGTATCGGGAGTAGAAACATTCAGTTGGAGGCCACGATCTCTAGCAGCTGGCAAATTCGCCATTTCACCAGCAGGAGCATGTGTTTCCTCCGCTGCGGAGCCAGCTGCACCTCCGGAAAGTTCTCGCACGCCCCCCGGGGTTGGAGTATAGCCTTCATCATCATCACCCAAATCAGCATCATCCACACCAGGAATCGCTAGAAATGAATACCCTGGAGATTGCCCTCCGCTAGCATGCACATCCGCGGAGGAGCCGGGAATAAGGGTCGAAGAAATCACATCCGTCAAAGTTGGAACAGGGGCTGTCTCGGACCGACCCACCTCAGAAATCGGATCATGGACTGGAAGAGGAGCAACGGACTCCATCCCAATTGAAGGACGTGGCCCCCTTGTTAAATCAGACCTTGATGGGGGACTTGAAATGATAGGCACATCTGGAGATCCGACATCAACAGCTGAGGGTAGTGCTTCAGAAGGCCCTACAGCATCAACGGGATCAGAAGTGGGCGGCGGTGGGAGAGATGTAGCAGCGACGGAGCCGGAAGAGTCACCCTCGTCACTAGATTCTTCATCATCCCAATCTTCATCCTCATCGTCATCATCTTCCAAACCTTCACTCCCACCGGAGGTAGCAACAGCTTGGGGCAGAGCAACACGAGTCAACCTCGCTCGCTTCGAGGGGCGAGGAGAGCCAGTTGATCCTCTAGGATGAGGGACCGCTCGACGCCCCCAATCAGCAAAACGAGAGCATCGCGTGGCACTAATGGCACCCATAGTGGCCTCATACTCAGCTGCCTTACAGGGTCCAAGGAGTCTGCAAGCCAACCTTTCTGCTTCTCCGCACCCTAGATCTTGTACCCCCTTGGGCCGGACCACAGATACTGTACCTCTGGGCGATCGGTCCAGAGTAACAGCGAAACTCCTTGCCAAAGGGTCAAAGCGACATAAACAATATTCCTCAACCAAGTCGCGCATAGAACTTTGGAGTCAAAGAGCCTTCAGATAATCAAGAAGCCTTGTTTCCTCCGCCGTCGCATCCCAATTCGGAGACCGGATAGTCTGCACGGAGCCTAGTGAAGTACGCAAGGCAGAATCTGGACCATCTAACTCCTGATAATACCATCGATGCATCCAGCCGAATTCCCACTTGCCTTTAGCCGTAGCAATGGGAATTTCGTTCACTAGTGATCTTTTCGTCTGAAAGTTTAGTTTGCCAAAGCAAGATCGATGGTCTTCCTCTCTTACCCGATGATGCTTTGGTTGCCAAAATGCATCCTCCACAAGAGAAAACAAATGACCCGTCAATCTAAACCCACCAGACCGAAATGCCCATTCCAATACCGCCATTCGAACTATGGCGTTCGGTGTGAGCTGCGAAAGTTCCGCCTGAAAAACCCGCAACATAGATCCGACCAGAGGGGAAGTAGGGAATCGAAGCCCAGCCTCCAAGAAGGCAACGAACACCACCGCCTCAGCAGATCGTGGTTGAGGAACTTCCTCTTCCCTGGGGGAACGCATGGAGGAACGAGTTATCCCAAAGTTCCTAGCCAGAAGATCAAACTCGTCGGAGGTCAAGAGGGAACGCCCCAAGGTAGGAGATAAAGCTCTAGCATCCCTCTCACCCAAAACCAACTTCACCAGAGGGGAGCGTTGGGGACCCATCGGTGAGAAGATTAACAGCGGCGGAGAAGAAAATAGAACCAATGAGAGAAGAAAGCCAAGAGGTCCAAGATGAAACAGATCAAATAAAAGAGGACCTTCCTTCGTATTCCCGGATGGATAGGGGGTAAATCTGGGCCCTTTATAACATTGCTGAGGGAAGGATAATACCAACCCGCAGCCATGAGGGGCTACTGTTGTGGGCCCGGCGGACCCACTTCGGCCCAACCAACCCCAAACCCTCCGGAAAACGAAGCGCGACACCCAGTCCAATCTGGTGGATCAATTTCGCCACAATAACTATGAACATACCAAAAAACTCATTGTCGAAGATTCTACAGACTCATTTCGGCCCAACTAACCAACCCCTTAGGGGAGATGAAGTAAGGCCCTTACTTCCAGCCGAAGCAAAGCGGTCGGAACGTAATACAAATTCCCTCCAGCGGGAGGAGCGGAGCAAAAGCCCGAGGAAAATTGCGAAGGAGGAAGCCTTCACGACCCAAATGGATATAGCCGACAGTATGATCAAACAGGCCTAACGCCCTGTTAAAGCCTACAAAAAGATGTCAGACGGGATCAGATCAACACAGAACCCAGAGGCATAGGAATTTCCATTTAAGCCCCCGGAAAAAGGTATGAAATGAATGACATGAGGGAAAAAGACGGATGAAAACTCCACGTCATGGATACTTGGCTATAAAAGAAGGACAAGTGGCGAACAGCCAAAAGCAAACTTGCGAAATCCTGTCAGTGCCGGTTGGAAAAGGACCAACCAGACATGCGTTCAAAGACAATCTTGCCCCTCCCCCTCATATAAAGGGGGGGAGTGTCCATGGGAGAAAAAAAGAAAAGAGATATACCACACAAGATCAGACCTGGTGGTTATACGTTGCCACAATTACTTCATCATATTCTTTGTTCTGGGGAGCTCTCGCCCTTCCACGCTCGGCTGTAGCGACCAGATCCTCTCCCTTCCGCTTTTTCTCCTTTTGCTTCGGGGGTTCAGTGTGATCTTTTTTTATCTTTTTGCTGGGGTAGATCCTCACGGCGTTCTGCTAGTGCATCTGACGCGGCTGCATAGCGATCGGCCAAGGCGAACATCTCCCTAGTTGTGGTTGGAGGTTTTTTGGACATCTTCTTGATGAGATCGGGGTTGCTGACGCCTTTCTGGAAGGCCGCGAGGACGACCGCATCTGAGACGCCTCGAACAGTGTTCTTTTTCTGCGTGAATCATCGGATGAACTCCCTCAGGGATTCATTCTTCTTCTAATGGAGCTGGTAGAGGTCTCAGGGGGTTCCAGGCTTTTCGAATGTGCCCTGAAAATTCGTGATGAATTGGTCACAGAGGTCTCCCCAAGAGTCGATGGAATCTCTTGGAAGCCTTGTAAGCCATGCTTGGGCCGAAGGAGCCAACATGACCAGCAGATAATTTGCCATTATGTTGCGGTCACCTCCGGCTGCTTTGACTGCGAGGGAGTAGACCTGCAGCCAGGCTTTCGGGTCTCTTTCTCTGTCAAACTTGGCAATGCCTTTTGGATTAAAACCGTCCGGCCACTTCACTCGCGGAGGCGAGCAGTGAATCCTCTAATCCCATCGATAGGGCCTTCGGCGCGTTGAACATGATGGTGGCGCGGTGAAGAGTCCACTCGGCGGTCTTCATCCCGGTGCGGGTTATGCCGGCTTTTGTGATTGCCGTAGTCGGAGGCCCGATTGCAGAGATACCGACTGTTATGCTCACGATCAATGCCAAAACGTTCGTGGTTGTCATCCTAGCGGCACCGCTCATCATCATTCCGCTCCAGTCTTCTAGCATCGATGTCTTGGCAAAGGTCGTGGTGAATGGTGGAGCGTATGTCCCTATCGCAGGGGGACTTGTGCCGACTGCTTTTTGTCCGAATGCGGCCAGTCCGACTGCTAGCCGTGTGAGTTTCTTCTCCTGTACGTGGGGGCTTCGTCGTCTTGCCCCGCTGATTGTGTTGAATCATCGCAGTCGTCACCATGGCTTTGACTTGCGCTATGATGGGTGTAGATGGGCTATCGGATTCGATCATGGGTCCCAAGGTATCAAGGAGTGTCTTGGTGGCCATGATATTTTGCTGCGGAGTTTGGAAAACCGACTGGTTCCCCGTTCTAGCATGCAAGATGTCATCGTTGACGTTGCGTGCTCGATTTTGAAGTGATCGGGCGCGATCGTCTGGGTCTTCATGCCGAGCAAGCTCCGTCTCGCTCCTTGGGTCCCTGTCGATTCTGTGATTTGGGAAGATTGCTTCTGATCACAAATACCGAACGGAAACTGGGAAAGCTCTCGGACCTGATCTGGTTTGAGTCCGAAAGGATGAGGACGCCATGCTCGTTGGCGATGAAGTGTAGACTTCCGAAGCAAAAAAACATGGCCCGGAGTGAAGGTAATGCCATCTTCGAAAGCCATTGAAATCACTCGGGTTGATCTTGGCGCTACCCCTACCTGGCGCGCCAACTGTCGATGTTTGGTGTCGGCAATAATCTTAGGGTGGTGTAATTTTGTGGGGCAAGGCGCTGGATTAGGATCTCGATGGTAACACAAGACAAGGAATTATACAGGTTTGGGCCCTCGACGGTGGAGGTAATACCCTAGTCCTGTGTTCTGGGATTATATGTTGTATGGCTCTCCTTTTTTCTTCTCTCTCTCGGGGTCCTCCCACCCCTCTTATATGCAGGGGGGGAGTCCAGTTCGGTTACTATAACATGAAGCCGAGTTGGTTACAAGTAAAGGAATCATATCCTTCCTTATCTAGGATAGCTTCCCTTACGGTTACAACCTCTTCTTTCAATTACAACATGGTTGAATCTATGGAACGCATGTTCCTTTCTCAAACGGTCTTCTTAGACCTCTACGCGTGTGTACCCGGTCTTTGTATCCTCCACAGATACTGATACTCTCAGAAAAGTAAGGCACAAGAAGAGCAAGGGGAAGGAGTAGAAGAAGAGCCAGAAGAAGAGGATCGAACAGTGTGTGCATATTTCTCCCTATACACGGCTGCCTCAATTTTGAGAGACTCACAGGAAACACAAGAAGCATCTCTAATTCTACCAACCTGGGCCTCTAACTTCTTCCTAAGCTCTACATGGACCTTATCCACGTTATCCTCAACCCCAATACACAGCACACAACCATTATATGACTCAACTAGTAAGTCCTTAGCAAGTCAAGCACACTTGACATTCAAAGAGCTGACTGGGTCCTTAGAAGCATGCAATTCAAGTTCATCATTTCTAGCAGAAAGCTTCCTAAAGTGACAACTCATGGCATTAATTTCAGCAAGTAGCTTAGGGCAATTTTCACAAGATGCAGTTGTGTGAGCATGAAGAAAACTAGCATAAATAGGAATAGGATCAATAGAACATGTGCTAGCATCCTTCGACCTAAGAGCCTCAAGATCAGAAACCACACTATCATTCAGGGTCCTTAGGTTCTCCAACTCCACAAGCAAAGCATCACAAAGAGTACAACTATCAGAGTCTCGGGAGGAATAAGATTTAAGTGAAGCTAACTCCCGAGACATGGTACCTACTTCCTTCTCTAGCTCCATAAACCTAGCTCTAGATCTAGCATGAATCTTTCCTAGCTTGCAGAAGGCATCATTGAGCTGGTCAAAGGAGGGTACCTCATCTGTGTCCCTGTACAGCTCAAAGTCGCTGAGGCCATTGGCATCCGCCATGAAGCACATGCCGGAGAAGTCATCACCGCCCTTCGTCTTCTTTTGTGGTTCATCCTCACCCTCGTTGCTTCATGTCTCCGTGTCGGAGAAGTCAAGGTCGTCGAGCACAGCGAGCATGCGGTGGAAGAGCTCCTTGTTCTTGGCAAAGTTGCGGTGCTTCTTCTCTCGCGCTGGCTCGCGAACTGGAGACTTCTTGTTGCGGTTCTTATCGGTGTAGTCGTTCTTGCTTGAACCGCCTTGCTCGTTCTTGCCCTTCCCCAGCTTGGGACAGTTTGCTTGAATGTGGTTGGGGCCACCATACTCGAAGCAAGTCACGGTGCCACCTCTCTTCCTCTCTCTCTCACTCTTTTGTAGATGTTGGAAAATTTGCGAGCAACAAGAGCAAGCTCAATTTCTGGAAATAGTTCCAGAACTTCATCGTTTACGTCGCAAAGAGCGGAGAGAGAAAAACCTGAAGAGAAATCAAGAGAGGGTCCAGAGGAAGACTCGATGGGATCGGTGACCAAGGCCATCGACTGAGATTTCGTTCGATGAGTGACGACGTCGATCTCATGAGTCTTGAGTCGAGAATAAAGCCCGTCAAGAGTCAAAGTCAACAAATCAGTGGAGTCCTTGATGGTGGTCACCTTCATCTCCTAAACTCTCAAATCGAGTGCTCTTAGAAAGTGCCTAGCATTCTACCAGTCAGGGTATGTGCAACCAACTGATCAAAGATTGCTAAGGATCTTGCAGAAGCGAGCAAAGCACTCGTCAAGGCTCTCACCAGCATGCTATTCAAATTTGTTATAATCAGGGTTGTACTGGTCCTGCCTCACCGTCTTGATCTGGATGGTACCTTCATGGTAAGCATTGAGGGTCACCCAGATCTGATAAGCGGATCGTAGGTGAGATACCCAGCCATACTCACTGTGGCTAAGTCCTTGTATGAGGATGTTCCTTGCCTTATCGTTTGCCTCAACGTCAGCCATGTTCGCGGCGTTGACGTCCTCATCGGCAGGAACCACATACGGGAGTTTCACCTTTTGCCATATCAGGAAGCCCTGGGCAGAGAGTAAAACCAGATCTGATACCAATTCAAGGATCGAGATGGCGATCAGAGGGGGGGTGAATGATCCCAAATAAAATCGTCCCCTACTCAATGTACTCCAAACAATCCCGCAAGGAAACCGGTGCTCCTCAAATTTGCAAAACTAGCAAAAACCGGAACGACTAGACAATTATGTGTATCCCTAGCTTGCATGGATGAGAACCATGAATCATATGAGGGATTTTTAAATCACAATCCTAGTTGTCAAGTGTCCAAAATAAGGAGGAATCAATTTAAATAATTTTTTTCTAAAAGAGATCAAGCCAAATCACAAAATCCTCTTTTAGAAAAGCAAAAACAGATTTTTCAGGAATTGTCCTCACTTGGAGCAGGTAGTTGGTGGACTTTTGTTGCTCCAAAAGTTTTGGGAATTTTACACCCTGTGAGCAGATCAGTCATGAAACACTCCACCAAAAATCACCTCTAAAAGCCATGTATAAAAATCAGGAAAAATCAAGGACTACAGTTAGGAACTTCGATCAGGAGGTTTGGGGCTCGGTTTTCACCTCATAGCTCCCAAACGGTACAACCAGTGGACTCGAAAAAATTTTCATAGATGGATATATGAGTCACTCACCTTTTCCAATAAGAATCACTCAAAAAGAATTTTTCAATATTTTTTTAAAAATCGAAGAATAACTGCTGCGTGGAGAAAAAGTTCAGGACAGATTTGCAATCTTGATATAAACTTGATCTCTAGTCTATCCTAGGGTGCAAGAAAGATGTAAGACCAAATGAGCACCCTCAATACATCCTTGAACAATAGCATTTAGAAATAGAGGTGGCAAATCCAAATTGCGAGAATGTAAATTGTGAGAATTTACGTGCGGGAAAGTAAATGCTGAATTTAAATTGCACAAAGTAAAGACATAATATAAATCCAGAATTTAAATTCATAAGAATGTAAAGAAAATCTTTGTATTTTTTGGTCGGAAGGTTTACAAAGCCTCACTTCATGTAAGCAAAAGCTGAAAGGAGCAACTCAAACCTTCAAGTGAGGGAGGGCACCCCTCCCCCTCTATTTATACTACTCTTGGGCCACCTACCACCCTTGGATGTGTCCCAAACCCTAGAGCACTCCACCAAGGGCTAAGATTAATCCACTCACTCCACCTCCACACATGGGCTTTACATAGGCCACATAGGCCACACATGGGTTTTAAACAAAACACAGTCAACCCGATGCAATGGGTCTGTCGGGACCAGAATTTGCAAATCCGGACCCTCTGTGTATTCAGCACTAGTCTAGGAATGCGCTAGTGCACACAGTCTTAACATCGGTAAATATCACAATCATACCACTCGATACTAATAAAGTACTTTAATTAAATAATCAAACTGGTTGCTTGACCTTATGGTCAAGTTACAAATATACGCCACGCAGGGCGAAACTTAATAAGAGAGAAGTAATAGCAGCGGAAAATAAGATAACTTCGTGGCGCCATCCAGTATACCATAGGCAACTGACTGGGCTCGCTCCCTAAGTAGACGGTTCCTCTTGGATCTCCTCCTCCAAAGCTAGTGTAGATTCTTCTTCAACTGGTGTTGTATTTCGGCAAGGGTGAGTACTTGGTACTCAGCAAGTCATGCACAGAATGCAGCTAATACTACATGCATGGCTTAATACAAGGAGTGGCTCAAGGTATATTTGCAGTAAAGAGCATTTAAAAAGTATCATAAGTAGATTCGAAAGCAGTAGAAACAAGTATAAGATCAATAACTTTTCCAGGAGTTAAATAAACATCTTTCCCGATTCTAATCCACATTTCCAGCAACATCATTATTAAACCAAACCCAACCTTTTCAAGACCAAGTTATTTTCAAGAAAGTCTAACCCTTGACCGTAATTCCCGAGCGATGTCCAATGCCGCGGACATGGCTATTCGAATAGATTTTACACTCTGCAGAGGTTATGCACTTTACCCACAAGATACAGTCAAACACCACAAAGGCGAGTGTCCGTAACAGAGTCTTTCGGAAACTTCTAACAGTACAAGTGGTCCTCCCCGGTGTTGCACACTAACCCTTCCCTTAGCGAAGGCGAAGTTTAGGTCAAGCCACCGTTAGATGGGTACCTGGCCGCAGCCCCGGTACGCTCCCCCGTACAACTACACAAAAGGCATAGTTGACAACCTGAGGTCCCACAGGCACGTTATTAGCAACTTAATCAACTAGGTCCGTCCCATTACAGACATGTGGTTGCACGCTTGACTCAGTTCAAAGGCTTGCAAGGTTAAGTCCTTAGGATGACCAGGGCAAGACTACCCGAAGAACCAAACCAACATCTCGGTGCCACAACTAGCCCACCCGATCATTCTTGCCACACGCCCCGGTCGAAAACTATTTATCAAACCCCAGTTGATTACCATGCACCACGTGCCATCAACATCACATGATACTTTTCCAAAAATAGGTTCAATATATCATTAAGTCAATATTAACATTTGAGTGTC
Source organism: Rhipidocladum racemiflorum (assembly GCA_036346355.1). NCBI lineage: Eukaryota > Viridiplantae > Streptophyta > Magnoliopsida > Poales > Poaceae > Rhipidocladum > Rhipidocladum racemiflorum. The sequence continues at coordinate 44,701,610 of CM070574.1, read as the reverse complement.
CAAAATCATGTCATGAGCACGTAGCAGGTCTAAGCAATACTCTACAACGACCTAAATTGCTATGTTGGCAATTTAGTAATGTCCAACTATTTAATCCTCAACTAGGGTGACAAGGGTCATGGCACATATGTAATTAACCAAGGTGTCATATAACAATTTGGCTTGTATCTAATTACCTATAATTAAGTAAAGCATTTTCTAATTAAACTAGCATGCAATAGCTTAAACCAAATTAATTTGAAATTGGGATCAACATGGTCAAAGCACAACATGCCTTCAAAAAGTACTTGCTCTTGGTCCTGAGCTGGCTCCTGGGTTAACACTTCACCTTCGAAGCCTTCTGGCACTTCAACGTCTACTCGTAAAGCGTGCAAATAGCAATAAATAAATAAACAGTAGACAAAAAGTGTCCAAACATCCAAATAAAGTTCATAAACAGAGAGAGCATAATTTTATAAATTTTTAGAAACTGGAATCGTCAAATTCGGAGTTTAAACGCAAAAGTTAAAAGCGTTTAAAGCTTAAATAATCAATTAAATAATTATTCAGAGAAAAACTTTAGTCCAAAAATTAAATAAAATTCACCATTAGGTAGATCTCAATTTTATACAAATTTAGAAATTTGAATCACTCAAATCGGACTTAAAATGCAAAAGTTATAAGCGTTTGAAGTTTGCATCAAATTATGAAATCAATAATTCGAATTAATAAATCATTTTCTTTTTCGAAAATTCATTTATTGCGTTAGCGTGACACGTGGACCAATCGGGTGCCGCCACGTCGCCTTGGGTCCATGGACCTTACAAGACGGCGCGCTCGCGTGGACCTGGCCCACGGCTCACGATCACACCGACAGCGGGCCTTCGATGACGCCGCCAGTGACGCTATCACGCGACGGCCGTGGACGGCCGATACCGGCCCCACCGTGATGTCAGCGGTGACATCATGGTGCACTTGGCTGGACCGCAGATACCGGGCCCCATCGACAGCGTGCCCCGCAGTTAGAGACACGCCCACGCTGGCGCGCCGCTGGCCGATCGCGACGGTCGGCCTCCATGCCACGTGGCGTGATCTCGGCCGTTGATTTGAAAATCAACGGCCCAGATCGGATCTAGCCTAACACAGAAGAAAAACTACTCGGCTGATCTAGACCGTTCGATCTTGATCGGACGGTCAAGATCCAATCTAACGTAAACAACGTGGCTAACCCTAACCGTTCGATCTAGATCTAACGGCTGAGAATGGATCTAGTACTGTGCGATTTAGGCTACGTGGCACAATCTACGCCGTTGGATCTAGATCCAACGGTTGGAAATAGATCTGGGATTAGCACGTGGGATCTCACCGGGGTGTGACGTGGTGCGATCTGGACCCTTGGATCTGGATCGGACGGCTGGTAGAGCTCAAGGTCCGGCGATGGCTTGCGGTGGGGCTGGTTCACCGGAGACGAAGACAGCGACCACGGCAACGGCGTTGTGGGGGTCCTCCGGTGAAGTGAAGGGTCTCCTCTGGCGCGGCTTGACCTTGCGGTTCCGGATCTGGGCTCAACGGCGGCGGAGGACGGCGGACGACGGCGGAAACTACAATTAAACGCGGAGAAACGCTCCTCCAACTCCGGTGAGCGATTGCGGCGCAACCACGGTGGCTCTGGCAGCGTGAGCTAGGGCTATGGGTGCGCATGGAAGTCGGCGTCACGGCAGCGGTGGCGGCGCATTAAATAGGGCCCTCGGCGTCCGTGAAACACGCGAAAACCGATGCCCACACTGTTGCGGCGGCGGAATCCGAGTTGGATTCGGATTGCGTGACGTGGCTCAACGTCAGCCGTTGGATCAGGATCCAACGGTGCGAGGGTTTGCCTGGTCCGCTCGCGAGCCGGGCCGCCTTGGCCGACTCGGGCTCGAGTGACGTGGCTCAATCATGGCCGTTGGATCAAGATCCAACGGTCACGCTGTTAGGGTTCGGGTCTGGCTCGGGTCGGACTCGAGTCTGACTCAGACTCGGGACCGGTCGGATGAACAGTCCAAACCCACTCGCTATTTTCCAGCGATTAAATAATTCAATTAATTCCCAGAAATTCATTTAATTCATTAAAAATAGCAAAATACTCAGAAAAAATCTGGAAAATATTTTGAAACATTTTGGACACAAATAAAATATTTCAAACAAAATTTTATTTGCAAAGTTAAATTCTTTAATTATTTCAAAATGGAATAAATTCAAATAAATTGCAAATAAATCCAAATAAATTCCAGAAAATTCCAAAAATTCACCAAAGTGCCAAATCACACATGAACTTAAGAAAAGCAAAATTTTGGGGTGTTACAAACCTCCCCCCTTAACAGAATCTCGTCCCCAAGATTCAGGGCTTTCTAAAGAAATAGGTTCAGAAACTCTTTCTTCAATTCCTCTTCGCGCTCCCAAGTTGCTTCGCTCTTCGCATGGTTGCTCCATTGAACTCTGCAGAAACGGGTTGACTTGTTTCTCGCCTCTCGATCCATGGTGTCCAAAATCTTCACAGGGTGCTCCTTGTATGTCAGATCATCTTGTAACTCGATTGACTTAGCGGGGTCTGTTCCTTAGGTACTCGGAGACACTTCTTCAGCTGGGACACGTGGAACACGTCATGTACTCCTGCCAATGACTGCGGCAACTCCAACTGATAAGCAACTTCGCCTTTACGGCTGAGAACCTTGAACGGTCCAACGTATCTCGGCGTGAGTTCTCCTTTAGCATGGAACCTCTTAACTCCTCTGAGTGGCGTGACTCTGAGATACACGAAATCTTCTGGTTCAAAACTCAGGTCTCGGCGACGGTTATCGGCGTAGCTTTTCTGTCTTGATTGTGCTATCTTCAGTCTTTCTCGAATCATGGCAATCTGTTCTTCGGCTCCTTGGAGAATATCTGGCCCAAAAACACGGCGTTCACCTGTCTCGTTCCAATTCAACGGTGTCCGACAGGATCGACCGTATAGTGCTTCAAATGGCGACATTTGCAAACTTGCTTGATAGCTATTGTTGTAACTGAACTCCACGTACGGCAGACTCTTATCCCAAGAGGTAGCATAAGCTAATGCACACGCTCTTAACATATCCTCCAAAACCTGATTGACTCTTTCTGTTTGCCCATCCGTTTGCGGATGATATGCTGTACTAAAGTTCAAACGGGTTCCCATGGCTTCATGCAGTTTATTCCAAAATCTTGAGGTAAACTGGGTACCTCTGTCCGATACAATCTTCTTCGGCACTCCGTGCAAACAGACGATCCTGGTCATGTACAACTCAGCTAACTTATCTCTCGAATAAGTGGTCTTTACTAGAATAAAGTGGGCGACCTTAGTCAAGCGGTCTACTATAACCCATATGGAGTCATATCCTCCTTGAGTCTTGGGTAAACCGGTAATGAAGTCCATTCCGATTTCCTCCCATTTTCACTCAGGTATCTTCAACGGCTGTAGCAATCCTGCTGGTCTCTGATGCATTGCCTTGACTCTCTGGCATATGTCGCACAACGCAACATGCTCGGCAACTTCACGCTTCATGCTCGGCCACCAGAATCTTTCCTTCAAATCTTGATACATCTTGGCACTTCCAGGATGAATTGAATACTTGGAGTCATGGGCTTATTCTAGAATCAATTGCTTCAGCTCCTTCTGGTTTGGCACACAGATTCGATCCTGCATCCATAACGTGCCTTGTTCATCCAACTTGAAGTCCTTTGCCTTGCCCTCATCCATCTTGGACTTGATCATGCGGATCTTGTCATCTTCCTTCTGTCCTTCTTGGATCTGATCTTCTAGGGTAGGTTTTACTTCTAAAGCGGCCAATAATCCTTCTGGTACGACTTCAATCTGCATTCTCTGGAATTCCTCACATAGCTCATCCTGGCTCGTGGCTATCAACATGTTCACAGTATGGCTCTTCCTACTCAGAGCATCGGCCACCACATTGGCCTTTCCCGGATGGTAATGGATTCCAACATTATAATCCTTGATTAACTCTAACCATCTCCTTTGCCTCATGTTCAGGTCTGATTGGGTGAAGATGTACTTAAGACTCTTATGGTCCGTATATACTTCACATCTGTTTCCAATTAAATAGTGACGCCATAACTTCAAAGCATGCACTACGGCAGCTAGCTCTAGGTCATGCGTGGGATAATTCTCCTCATGTGGCCTCAACTGCCTGGATGCATAAGCGATGACCTTTCCGTTCTGCATCAGCACACATCCTAGTCCTTGGCGCGATGCGTCACAATAAATGTCAAAGCTTTGATTGACATCCGGTAGAATCAACACCGGCGCTGATGTCAATCGCTTCTTCAACTCTTGAAAACCTTTCTCGCACTCTGGTGTCCATGTAAACTTCTTCTCCTTCTTTAACAATTGTGTAAGAGGTTTCGCAATTGTCGAAAAGCCTTCAATGAAGCGGCGGTAGTAACTGCCATACCAAGGAAACTCCGGATCTGGGTCACGGTCTTCGACTGTTCCCAATGTAACATGGCTTCTACCTTGCTTGGATCAACGGCGACTCCTTCTGCGGTCATTACATGTCCAAGGAACTCCACTTTGTCCTTCCAAAAGTCACACTTGCTGAACTTGACGAAAAGTTGCTGTTCCCTTAGCTTTTCCAAAACTCGCCTCAAGTGCTCTGCATGTTCATCCTCTGTCTTGGAGTAGATTAACATATCATCTATAAACACAACAACAAACTTGTCCAAATATTCCATGAACACCTTATTCATCATATTCATGAAATATGCTGGCGCATTCGTCAAGCAAAGGACATAACTGTAAACTCGTAATGTCCATATCTTGACGAGAATGCGGACTTCGGGATATCTTTCGATCGGATCTTCAATTGGTGGTATCCCGATCTCAGATCAATCTTGGAGAAAACTCCGGCTCCTCTCAGCTGATCAAACAAATCATCGATCCTGGGTAGCGGATACTTATTCTTCACGGTGACTTCATTGAGTGCACGGTAGTCAATGCTGTAACACCCCATAAATCTAAACTGTTGTACAAGAACAGATCGACAGCCTTTCCCCTAAAACAGGATAGTACGGAAGCAATTCGAATAGGAATAATATCACGACATCAAAACTAGAGACAACGAGTCTAATTCAACCAGGTATTAACCATAAATAAAACACATCTATAAAGGGACAACCATAAACGAGAACAAGTTTAAAGGGAACAACAATAGGTCTAAATGAAATAAAATTGCATCCAACTAATGAATTATTTAAAACACTAGATCATGTGAGTCGTGATGACAACAGAAAATTTATTGTGTTGCTAGCCCACCCTTCATGCTTACGACTCACGTGTGCTACCTGAAAACATCAAAACAGCAAGTAGTGAGATTGGGTAATCTCAGCAAGCGGAACAACTAATACAAATAAAACATCCACCATATATCTATCATTCCACATTCCTCATATACAATACCACATCAAAGAGTCCACATTCCTCATATACAATACCACATCAAAGAGTCCACACCACTTCAAGAAATGCATATGATTGATGCACATGCTTATGCCATGTTCCTCCTCACCGTGTTCTTTCTCAAAGAACACACGGTGTTGTACTGCACGGTCGCAAGACGCTGGCGTCGACAAACTTCCAATGCATGATTATGCAGTTAATGCTTCATGCATGAATTCATTCATAACTCCTCCCACTGAGTCCACATGTTTGCATATCATGATATAGCATGGATAGAAAACAAATATCATAGAGAAGAAATGTTTAGACAATTCATCCGATAAACAACATCCTTCTTCACCTTACCTCAAAGCAAGTGATTAAACCATGTATGATTGCTGTAATTGGAGTTTATAATGAAGGCGAAGCAAACAACAATGTATAGCTTAACAATACAACTACTTCCACTTGCCTTTACCGACGTGGACGATGAACCTAGTTACACCCAGCAGTGGCACCACCTGAACAAATATTATTTCAGTACATAGCGACATCACAATTCATCACACAATTCAAACACACGCTTCCTACTCCCCATTCCCATTTAAACGCCAAAAACACCGATCTGTCCGAATCGAATAGCAGCACCCTCTCTTCCCAATTTCGTATCTTTTTTTCTACTTTTCATAAAAATACAAAAAAATTACAGTAGCTATATATTGACGAGATCTACAACTTTTATGAAGGTCGCAAATTTCAATTCCACTGTTAAATATGCCTAAACAACCGTCCAACACAGTGGACGAAATCTGTTTCCAGATTCTGTTCGTCATCTTCCAACAGCGATAACTCTCAGACCGACGCCCCAAACATTCTGAAAAAATTACAGAAGCTAGGTCTCGACGTTATCTACAACTTTCTAGTTATAGGTTTTTGCAGGAAAAATCATCTATGCCACGTAAAACGCGAAAAAATCCGCGCTGCACAATCTTTCCTTCCAAAAACAGCACCACGTGAACATCTACCCTTCTCCCCCATCAAGATCCATCCAAACCACTCACCACCAGATCTAATACACTCCTAATCCCTAGGTAGAACAGGGGTAAAAGATTGGGTATTTTACCTTGAGTTCCCCCTTGCGAACCCACGAAGAACGCGCGACGATCCCCGTAACGGAAATCTGTTCGTCCTCCTCGCCTCCACGGATCCTCTTCTCGTTTTCTCCTTCGTGTTTCGCGGTGGATCTTGAGCCACCACGCAGGGGAGGAAGAGGAGGGGGTGCGGCTACTAGGGGGGAGGAAGGGAGGCGCCTTAGGGTTTGGGGGGAGGGGGCGCCACTTAAAGGGGGAGGTGGGCCGGCCCACCAAGGCATGGGGAGGAGAGGGGGAAGTAGGAAGTCCCGGCCCAGGCCCAGGTTGCCTCAGCCAATGAAACTAGCCCAAAACTCCAATTTTTAATATTAAATTGCCGCATAATCTTCAATTATTTCATTCCCCGACAAAACCCTCTTTCTTTCCGGAACAACCAAGAAAGAAAACCCTAGGATCGCTCTCAAATTCTAGGGCTCCCCACCTTAAAAGGATTCGTCCCCGAATCTAAGATACACCAAAATCAACAACAAAGTCCCCAAGGGACAAAAGACTTCTTTGCAACACAAAACATTCACACAAAGACTCAAACCGGAAAAAACGACAAGCGAGTTCTCAAAACCAACACTAGCGAGAAAATATTTATTTAGCTCAACAGAGTGCAACCTCTCACGGTTCCACCTTCACTTCAATTCCCAAATAGACCATGAAAGAAAACGGTCTCGCACTCCTTATTCCAACCACTCTCCAGAAGAAAACGGTACCAGTCTCTAGAACCCTCTTCATCTCCCACGCACAAACGTGTTTTCACACCACAACCCTCTATCGTGGTTCGCCGTATTCAAGACGACGACAAACCAGGTGGGACATACACTCCAAGACCACCGGCTATTTGAACAAACGAGGTTAGAACCTTGCAAAAAAATTGATCTTCAACAAAAACCAATACCCAACACTACCACCAAAAGGAAAGGCCTACTTTACAACCAGGGTCCTTAAACCCGCAAGTGACAAGAATAACCGAACAAAATCGCTATGGTTGACACAACTCGCTCAACTCGGGACCTTGAATTTGCAAACCGACCTCTCAGGTATTCAAGACTAGTCCAGAACGCCGCTTAGTGCACACAGCCTTAACATCGGTATATATCACAATCATACCAAACGATACTATCAAAGTACTTTATTTAAATAACTAAAGGGTTACTTGACCTATGGCCAAGTTACAAATATATGCCTTGCAAGGCTAAACTTATTAAAAGAGAAATAGCAGAAAGCGGAAATTCAAATAAACTTATGGCGCCATCCAAAGATACCACAGTAATCGATCGGGCTCGCATCCCTAAGTAGACGGGTCTTCTTGGAGTTCCTCCTCCAAAGTCGCGAATCTCCTCTTCAACTCGGGATATTGTGTTGAGGCAAGGGTGAGTACTTTGCACTGCAAGTCATGCACGTAATGCAAGCTAATATACTATATGCATGGCTTGGTACAAAGGAGTAGCTCAGTGTATATTTGCAAGAAATGCCTTGACAAGTAATATAAGTAGATTCGAAAGCAAGAAAAACAAGTAAAGCATAAATAACTTTGCAAGAAGTTTAAATAACATTTTTCCCATCCTAAACCATATTTCCATCATCTTCCCTTGTTAAACCAACCCATCTTTTCAAAACCAAGTTATTTTAAAATCTAACCCTTGACTGTAATTCTTAGCATTGTCCAAAGATCAGTGACTCGCTATTCAAATAGATTCTACACTCGGCAGAGGTTATGCACTTTACCCACAAGATACAATCCACTCACCACGTCACCGTGAATCGCCATACAAGAGTATGCGAATGAGCGATCATAACAAAGCCTTTCGGAAGCCTCAAACAACACAGTGGTCCTCTCCAGTGACGTGTTTACACCATCCCTTCCCTTAGCCAAGGCGAAGTATGGGACCAACACACCGCTAGATGGGTACCGGCCACGTACCACGATACGCCTCCTCGCACATAATCACACAAACGGTGTAATTCGACACCCCGAGGCTCCACAAGTGAGTCCTTAGCGACTTAGTCAACTAGGGCCGCCCCATTCCAGCCATGTGGTTGCAAGTATGACCTGGGCCCAAAGGCTTGCAAGGTTGAGTCCTTAGAGTGACTGTGGCAAGACTACCCGAAACCAAATCAACACTCCCAATGCCACAATCGCCCACTGACATTACTTGCCACATGCTCCTGGCCGAATCATTTATCAAACCCCAGTTGATTACCATGCACCACGTGCCATCAACATCACATGATACTTTTCCAAAACAGGTTCAATATATCATTAAGTCCATATTAGCATTTGATTATCCAAAATCATGTCATGAGCACGAAAGTGTGTCTAAGCAAAGATACTACAACGATCTAAACCCATGTTGGCAATTTAATAATGTCCAACTAGTAAACCACAACTAGGGTGACAAAGGGTCATGGCACATACTTAAGTAGTCAAGGTGTCATATAACAAATTGGTATTTAACTAACCCCCAGGTTTAAACCAAAGTATCTTTCTAATTAAACTAGCATGCAATAGTTTAAATCAAAATAGATTTCGAAATAGGATCAATATGGTCAAAGCACAACTTGCCTTCAAAAAGCACTTGCTCTGGTCTTGAGTTGATCCTGAAATAACACTTCTCCTTCAATCCTTCCAGACTTCAACGTCTACTGCGTAAAGATTGCAAATAGCAAATACACAAATAAACACTATGCAAAAGATCCCAAACTCCAAATAAAATCCATAAACAGAGAGAACATAATTTTCTGGATTTTAGAAACTGGAATCGCTTCAAATTTGGAGTTAAATCGCAGAAAGTTATGATTATTTAAAGTTTAAATAATCAATTAAATAATTTTGCAGAGAAAAACTTTAGTCCAAAAATTAAATAAAATTCATATTTAGGTAGATCTCAATTTTATACAAATTTAGAAATTTGAACCACTAAATCGAGTTGAAACGCAAAAAAGTTATAAGCGCTGAAGTTTGAATCTAAATTTGAATCAATATTTTGAATTAATAAATCATTTTCTTTTTTCGAAATTAATTATTACAAAGATGGACACGTGGCAGCCTTCCTGATTGGCCTGCTGACGCCAGCCGGTCCATGGACTCTGGTCGTCCACTTGATCTGGTCCACCGACGGCAAGGCCGACACGCGTCCCACTCGCCGCTGGGTCGCCACATCGGTGCAAGGCATGCGGCAGCCTCGTTGGCTCGGTCAATCTCGACCGCTGATTTAAGCTCCAACGTCCAGACGCCCCGACACGCTTGACCCGAGCACGATGCGCGTGGCGAGATCTCAACCGCAATACCAATCCGACGCTAAGAACCAATCTACCGATAAAACTTGATCCAATCCGACCCGCATTTATCTAAAATCAACGGTGGAGATTCAATCTAAACCGCAACGCGGGGAATACACGGGGTAATGTGGGTTAACCTGGACCGCTTGATCGAGATCCGACTGGCCGATGGGGCTCAAAAACGACGGCGATAGCGCGCGGCGGCTGGTTCGCCGGAGCGGAAGACGACGACCGCCGCCGCTTCTATGCTTCGTGATCAAGACGCCCTCAGCGCGCTTTTGTCTTGAGGGTTCAAACCGGCCCAACACGGCGGGAAGGGCTAACGGCGCCGAGAAGACGGAAACTGCAGCCGCTCCACTCCAATCTCGCGAGCAATCGCACGGCATGCTGGCGCGCTTGAGCTTCTAAAAGCTAGGGCAACCAGTGGCATGGGAGAGGGCAAATCTCGGGACTCTGCTTCGAGCTTTTAAATAGCTCTCGGCCGTAAGTAATCCGGATCTCAGATTCTCATGCGGCGCGGAGTCCGGAAAGCTCAGAACGGAGTTTCCGGGCGGCGCTTACGTGGCTGCATCGCTGCATACACGCTGTCCCCGGACGGACGGTACGCACGCGCGCGACGCGGCTGGCCTTTTGGCCGTTGGATTCGGATCCAATCTGGCCTGATCTCAATAGGGTTAGGGTTAGGATTCTAAACGCCGTTGAGTCAAGTCACGCGGCGCTGGTCCTGGCTGTCTGCTCGAGCCTCGGAGGAACAAGATTAAACCCGACTTGGATTTTCCAACATTTAATATTTAAAATAATTCCCGAATTCATTTAATCTATTAAAATATCAAAATACTAAAAATTCCGTAAAAATTCGAAAATACTTTGGATCATTTTGACTCAAATAAAATATTTCCAACAAAATTTTATTTGCAAAATTAAATTCTTTAATTATTTCAAAATGGAATAAATTCAAACAAATTCCAAATAAATCCAAATAAATTCCGTAAAATTCCAAAATTCACCAAAGTGCCAAATCACACATGAATTTAAGAAAAGCAAAATTTTGGGATGTTACAAACCTCCCTTAATAGAATCTCGCCCTAGATTCGGCTTACTAAAGGAATAGGTTTGGAAATTCTTTCTTCAAATCTTCGCTGGCACCCTAAGTCGCTTCGCTTTCATGGTTGCTCCAATTTAACTCTACAAAACGGGTTGACTTGTTTCTAGTTTCTGATCCATTGTGTCTAGAATCCTCACAGATGTTCCTTATAAGTCAAATCCTCTGCAACTCAATTAACTCTAGCGTGTCTCTGCTCTCAGAACTCGAGACACTTTTAATCGGGACACATGGAATACATCATGTACTCCTCGCCAACGATCGTGGGTAACTCCAAATTGATAAACAACTTCACCTCTCGCGACTCAAAAATCTTAAATGGTTCAATAACATAACTAAAAGTGCGAAGTTTCCTTTGGCATGGAACCTCTTAACTCCCCCTGAGAGGCGTAACTCCGAGGTATACAAAGTCTTCTCTCGTTCAAAACTCAAATCTCGACGATTGTCGCGATAACTCTTCCTGGCCGAGATTGGGCTATCTTCAACCTTTCCCTAATTATGGCGACCGCTCTTCAGCCTCTTGAAGAATATTAGCCCAAAGACACGGGCCGCCGGCCTCATTCCAATTCAATGGCGTCCGACATGGTCGACCACTACAGGCCTCAAAAGGTGACATCTCAGAACTAGCCTGATAACTATTGTTGTAACTAAACTCATGATACTAAACTTTATCCCAAGAGGTAGCATAAGCCAATGCACAAGCTCTTAGCATATCTTCCAGATCTGGTTGACTCTTTTTCTGGTCACATCCGTGCGGGATGATAAGTCGCATCAAGTTCAAACGGTTCCCATGGCTTCATGCAACTTATTCCAACCTTGAGGTAAATTGGGTACTCTCGTCCGATACAATCTCTCTTTGGCACTCGCAAACAAACAATCCCGATCATGTACAACTTCGCTAACTTATCTCCCGAGTAAGTGGTCTTCACGGGATAAATGGGCTACTTTAGTCAAGCGATCCACTATAACCCATATGGAGTCATAACCTCCTTGAGTCTTCTAAGAACCGCAATGAAATCCATTCCGATTTCCTCCCACTTCCACTCGTATTTTCGGCCATCGTAGCAATCCTCGCCGGTCTCTCGATGCATTGCCTTGACTCTCTGGCATACGTGACAATGCAACATGCTCGGCAACTTCACGTTTCATACTCGCCACCGTAATCTCTCCTTCAGATCCTCGATACATCTTGGCGCTCCAGTGATGAATCGAGTACTTAGAGTCATGGGCTTCTTCCGTAATCGCTGCTTTAGCTCCTTTTGTTAGGCACACAAATGCGATCCTTCATCCATAACGTGCCTTGCTCTGCCTAGCTTGAAATCCTTTGCCTTGCCTTCCTCCATTTTTTGGACTTAATCCTCACTGATCTTGTCATCATCCTTCCTGGCCCTTCTCGGATCTCGGTCCTCTAAAGTAGGCTTTACTTCCAAGGCGGCAAGAATCCTAGGTACAACCTCAATCTTCATTTTCTGGAAATCCTCACATAACTCATCCCCGACTTGTGGCTAGCAACGCACTCACGGCATGGCTCTTCCGACTCAGAGCACTGGCCACTACGTTGGCCTTCCCGGGATGGTAATGGATTCCAACATTATAGTCCTTGATCAATTCTAGCCATCTCCTTTGCCTCATATTCAGATCCGACTGGTGAATATGTACTTAAGGCTCTTATGATCCAGATATACTTCACATCTGCTTCCAATCAGATAGTGACGCCATATCTTCAAAGCATGCACTACGGCTAACTCTAGGTCATGTGTCTGATAATTTTCTCATGCGGCCTCACTGCCTTGATGGGCATAAGCGATTTACCTTTCCATTCTCAGACAAGACACATCCAAGTCCTTGGCGCGACAAGCGCCACAATAAATATCGGGCTTTGAGCAACATCCGTAGAACTAACACCGGCACATGTCAATCGCTTTTCATTCTCCCAAATCCTTCCTCACATTCTCAAGCGCCCATGCAAACTTCTTTTCCTTCTTCAGCAATTGCGTAAGAGGTTTCAGACTGTCTAAAAACCTTCGATGAAACGCGGTAATATCCTCGCCATTCCAAGGAAACTCCGGACCGGTCACAGCCTCTCTACTGCTCCCAATGTAACACACTTCTACTTTGCTTGGATCTACATGGCGACTCCTTCATGGGTCATTACATGTCCAAGAAACTCCACTTTGTCCTTCCAAAAATCACACTTATTTAACTTGGCTAAAAGTTGTCTCCTCATTTTTCCAAAACTCGCCTTAAGTGTTCTAAGATGTTCATCCTCCTGGCTTGGAGTAGATTAGGATATCGCTCTATGAACACGACAAACTTGTCCAAATATTCCATGAACACCTTATTCATCATATTCATGAAATAAGTCATGATTCGCCAAATTTCAAAGGACATAATCAGAAACTCGTAATGTCCATATCTTGACGAGAATGCGCTCTTCGGAATATCCTCTCGATCGGATCTTCAACTGATGGTATCCCGATCTCGGATCAATCTTGAGAAAACTCCGCTTCCTCTTAATCGATCAAACAAATCATCAATCCTGGTAGCGGATACTTATTCTTCACGCAGTGACTTCATTGAGTGCACGGTAGTCGATGCACATCCCGGAAACTCCCGCCCTTCTTCTTGACAAACAAAATCGTGCTCCCTATGGCGACTAACTTGGTCTGATAAATCCTTTCTCCATTAACTCTTCTAGCTGTTTTTCATCTCTATCAACTCCTCGGTTGACATCCGATAGGTCTTTGCTATCGGTGCCGTACCCTGCATAAGCTCTATCACAAACTCTATGTCCCCCTGGCAAGCATACTGTAGATCTTCGGAAAAACATCGGGTACTCATTCACCATCGACATCCTCTATGCCGATTGCCTTGGTACCTAACCATCAACTGGCTCCATCTCTAACTGCAAGAAGGGCTTGAAATTCCACTTTCTTCCCAATACTGCTCTCAATCGAGATAGTCCTTCGGCCCACAATCCAATACAGCCTTGTGCTTGGATAACCAATCCATTCCCAATATAACATCTAAGGTCCGGGTCTCCAAAATTATAAGGTTTGCTAGGAACTCTATTCCATCTATTAGTATTCTCACCCTAACATCCTACTTCGCTCGAGTTCGGAACCAGGGTTTGAACTAAAAGCATGCACTTAAGTCTTGCAATCCTAAGTCATTTCTAGTAGCAAAGCCTTCTTGAAACAAACGACGCAAGCTCCGTGAGTCAAACAAAATCGCCGCAGTATCGAAAGTTAACAAGTAACTTACCCAAAGATTTACGTCCGTAGCATTTTGCAATGCATCCATGTGACATATGGTTGACTCGGCCTTCACCACGGTCTGGGTGTGGCTCTCGTGTGCTGGCGCTCCTAGCTGGGGTGGTTCTCAGATTGAAGCGAATCGGGTCGCTTCCTGTCTTCTTCGACAACTGTTGGCAAAGTGTCTCGGCTCGTTGCGCTTGTAGCGCTCTCACCGCTCCTCGCCGACCGCTCGGGTAGCTTGAAGCGGGCTGGGTTTGGCAGTTCTGATTGGCGGGTCTTGGTGCCGATGGTGTCCTTGTTGCACTCGTGGTTGGAATCAAGAATTGATTTGGTGCAACTCAAGCTACGCTATGCGTTTCGACGTGATCTCTTGTCGCTGCATCTCAGCGCTCTCTGCTTCATCCAGCCTTTGCGCTTGTCCTCAAGAATAAGCGCCTTTATTCACCAACTCTTGAAACTGGAAAGGTGTGGGTGATCAACCCTACTTGCAATCCCTGAGTTAAGTCCCTTCATAAACGAGATCGTCTGGATTTATCCGTCGCTACATCCTCAAAGGAAGGTTATTGGTGGTGAACTTGTTCAGTAGCTCGGCAATCGGTTGATTACCTTGCTTGCTCAACTCCTCCTTCTTAAGGTCCATAATTCCTTCAGCACGTGATACTGCCGGAATGCAAACCGTGAACTCTTCCCAAGTGATATCTTGAGGGTTCTCTCGCGGCACGGGTTCTCCCACCATTCTACGGTCGTTCTTCCAACCGATGAGAAGCGAAAGTACCTTCTCATTTCCTATGCATTGGGCTATGTGTAGCTTCCTCTCAATTGATCTTAACCAATCATCGGCCTCCAATGGATTGGCATTCCCGTGAGAAAGTGGGTGGGTGAGTCCTCATGAACTCTCGACAATTTTGTATTCGGGCGTGGTCCCCGATTAACTTGATTGGCAAGGCCTCGAAAGCGGTGACGTGCTGCATTTGTTGCATCATAGCATGCATCAACTCGGGTCTCGAGCAGCAAGAAATGCTCCAAAATTCTGCACATCCAAAGGGCAGGTGCTCCATCATTAGGTTTTCGTTGGGCGAGATCCACTCCCATTGCTTCCAAAGTTCCTACTGTGTTCACCATCTGCTGATTTGCTCTAGGTTTAGAGATGAGAGGGAAACAAGAATAGACAAGTAATATGGACTTTATATGAGGCTAAAGGGTAACTTTAAGGTCCATCTTTATTATTAATAACTTGGTATGGCTGCTTACAATGCCTAAGGGCCTTGCAACACATAATGACACTCAAAGAAACAAAGCAAATCCAAATCAACTAACTCTGAATCTAACGCCTAAAGGGTGACTCTTTATTTTATGACTCGACTCGGCCAAGGAGTCTCACTATAGAACCTATGCTCACTCATCGAGAAAACCTCCACTGCCGGGTACGGTGTCAGCGCATAGGCGCCGAACGACGCTATGTCCAAATGACTATGTCATCTCGTGGTAGTCGGCTAGCAAGTGGTCCTCATCGAGATCCACTCTCCGATCTCGCTCGTAGCTCGAGCACGCTCGGGTCCGTCCGCATAAAGTCATTTCCAACTCGCCAATCCTTCGTAGAAGGTGTGCCACATACTCTTGAGCTTCCCGCCATCCGCTCTTCTCTCGCCGTGATCTCCTTGCGGGCCTTCAGAGTTTTACTTGTATTATCTAGTACATCTTCCTGGCGACGCACTTAATCGTACAATTGTGTAACCGTGCGGCATTCTCATCCAATCGCCTTCGGTCAAGAAGGTTATCGCCGTATGATGATAACGAACACCGTGCCTTCCAACTCTCCGGCGTGATGCTGGTAATGTGCCGCATTGCTCGCCGTGAAACTTCTTGGATACCCATCTGCATTGTAGATCTTCTAGCAAGGCAGGTATCGGCGATTGCCTGGCCCTCTTCCCGACAGTACCTCAATCCTTCACGCTACAAGCCTTGATCAATCCTCGCTTGTCCGATCACTTCTACTTGGTATTGGGGCTTCTCAAAATCTCCGAGAGTTTGTAGCATGTGCCAAAGCTCACAAGGACTAACTCCGCATCAACGTAGTTGAACTCTTCCTCCATCCGTCACAAGAGTGCTTTTACGAAGAACTCGAATTTTCGACCATTGTGACAAGGTAAGGGAAATTTTTCAGCAAGAGACAAGAAAAGAGAGAAGGGATAAGTCGAGATGTCATTTCTTGTCTTCACAAATTTTTAGCTTTAGAAAATAGGTTTTATCCTCACTACGACCATTCTAGCTAGGGTTGAGCTTCACGGGGTCAAGTATGGCTCGATAATTACCTCTGCCGACCCGAATTTGCAAATCCTGACCTCTCCGTGTATTCAGCACTAGTCCAGGAACGCGCTTAGTGCACATAGCCTTTAACATCGTATATATCACAATCATACCAAACGATACTATCAAAGTACTTTATTTAAATAACTGAAGGGTTACTTGACCTTATGGCCAAGTTACAAATATATGCCTTGCAAGGCTTAAACTTATTAAAAGAGAAATAGCAAAGCAAATGAAATTCAAATAAACTGTGGGCGCCATCCAAAGATACCACAGTAACCTGATCAGCTCGCATCCCTAAGTAGACGGGTCTTCTTGGAGTTCCTCCTCCAAAGCTGGCGTAATCTCCTCTTCAACTGATATTGTGTTGAGGCAAGGGTGAGTACTTTGGTACTCAAAGAAGTCATGCACGTAATGCAAGCTAATATACTATATGCATGGCTTGGTACAAAGGAGTAGCTCAGTATATTTGCAAAGAAATGTTTTTGACAAGTAATATAAGTAGATTCGAAAGTAAGAAACAAGTAAAGCATAAATAACTTTGCAAGAAGTTTAAATAACATTTTTCCCCATCCTAAACCATATTTCCATCATCTTCCTTGTTAAACCAACCCATCTTTTTCAAAACCAAGTTATTTCCAGAAAATCTAACCCTTGACTGTAATTCCCGAGCATTGTCCAAGATCGTGACTCCTGCTATTCAAATAGATTCTACACTGCAGAGGTTATGCACTTTACCCACAAGATACAATCCACTCACCACGTCACCGTGAATCGCCATACAAGAGTATGCGAATGAGCGATCATAACAAAGCCTTCTAAGCCTCAAACAACACGTGGTCCTCTCCTAAGACGTGTTTACACCATCCCTTCCCTTAGCCAAGGCGAAGTATGGGACCAACACACCGTTAGATGGGTACCGGCCACGCCCACGACACGCCCCGCATAATCATCACACAAACGGTAATCGACACCCGAGGCTCCACAAGTGAGTCCTTAGCGACTTAGTCAACTAGGGGCCGCCCCATTCCAGCCATGTGTGGTTGCAAGTATGACCCAGTTCAAAGGCTTGCAAGGTTGAGTCCTTAGAGTGACCAGGGCAAGACTACCCGAAACCAAATCAACACTCCCAATGCCACAACCGCCCACTGACACTTTGCCACATGCCCCCGGCCGAAATCATGCTTATCAAACCCCGCTTGATTACCATGCACCACGTACATCAACATCACATGATACTTTTCCAAAACAGGTTCAATATATCATTAAGTCCATATTAGCATTTGATTATCCAAAATCATGTCATGAGCACGAGCAGGCTCCATAAGATACTACAACGCATCTAAACCCATGTTGGCAATTTAATAATGTCCAACTAGTAAACCACAACTAGGTGACAAAGGGTCATGGCGGTACATACTTAAGTAGTCAAGGTGTCATATAACAAATTGGTATTTAACTAACCCCAGGTTTAAACCAAAGTATCTTTCTAATTAAACTAGCATGCAATAGTTTAAATCAAAAATAGATTTCAATAGGATCAATATGGTCAAAGCACAACTTGCCTTCAAAAAGCACTTGCTCTTGGTCTTGAGTTGGATCCTGAGTCAACACTTCTCCTTCTAATCCTTCCCACTTCAACGCCTACTCAGAAAGCCGCAAATAGCAAATACACAAATAAACACTATGCAAAAAGATCCCAAACTCCAAATAAAATCCATAAACAGAGAGAACATAATTTTCTGGATTTTAGAAACTGGAATCGCCAAATTTGGAGTTAAACGCAAAGTTATGATTATTTAAAGTTTAAATAATCAATTAAATAATTTTGCAGAGAAAACTTTAGTCCAAAAATTAAATAAAATTCATATTTAGGTAGATCTCAATTTTATACAAATTTAGAAATTTGAACCACTCAATCGGAGTTGAAACGCAGTTATAAGCGCTTGAAGTTTGAATCTAAATTTGAATCAATATTTCGAATTAATAAATCATTTTCTTTTTCGAAATTAATTATTACGTCAGCATGGACACGTGCTCGATTGGCCTCGGCCTGACGTCACCTGGCCCATGGACTTTGCCGTCCACGGTGATCTGGTCCACCTGGCGCCGACACGCTGTCCCACCACCTGGGTCGCCACACTGGCGCGGCGGCTACGTGGCAGTTCGGTTGGTTTCGGCCTCAATCTCGACCGCTGATTTAAGCTCCAACGGTCCGTGACCCCCGCTACGACACGCTTGACCCGAGCACGATGCGTGGGCGAGATCTCAACTGCAATACCAATCCGGACGCTAAGAACCAATCTACCGATAAAACTTGATCCAATCTGGACCCGTGCATCTAAAATCAACCCGTGGAGATTCAATCTAAAACCGCAACGTGGGGAATACATCGGGGTAATGTGGGTTAACCTGGACCGCTTGATCGATCTCGACGGTCGATGGGGCTCAAAAACGACGGCGATGCGCCGCGGCGCGGCTCGTTTTAGCCGGAGCGGGAAGACGACGATCATTGCCGCTGCGCGCTCTCTCCTGCGTGATCAAGACGCCCTCAGCGCCGCTTTGTCTTGAGGGTTCCAAACCGGCTCCAACACGGGCGGGAAGGGCTAACGGCGCCGGAGAAGATTTCCGAAAAACCGCAGCCGCTCCACCCAACCGCAAGTAGCACCCACGCCATGCGGCGGCTTGAGCTCTAAAAGCTAGGCAACCAGGGCGTATGGGAGAGGGCAACCTCGGGACCTGCTCGAGCTTTAAATAGCCTCATGCGGCGCAATCCGATCTCCTAGATTCTCATGGCGTGAGTCCGGAAGCTCAGAACGGAGTTTCCGGGCGGCGCTACGTGGCTGCATCACATACACGCCGCCCCGGACGGACGCATGACGCACGCCGCGACGCGGCTGCGTTCTTGGCCGTTGGATTCTGGATCCAACGGCCGGATCTCAATAGGGTTAGGTTAGGATTCGAACGCCATGAGTCAAGTCACGTGGCTGGTCCGGGCCGGTCCGCTCAGTCGGAGGAACAAGATTAAACCCGACTTGGATTTTCCAGCATTTAATATTTAAAATAATTCCTTAAGAATTCATTTAATTCATTAAAAATATCAAAATACTCGTAAAATTCCTTAAAATTCGAAAATACTTTGGATCATTTTGGACTCAAATAAAATATTTCCAACAAAATTTTATTTGCAAAATTAAATTCTTTAATTATTTCAAAATGGAATAAATTCAAACAAATTCCAAATAAATCCAAATAAATTCCAGAAAATTCCAAAAATTCACCAAAGTGCCAAATCACACATGAATTTAAGAAAAGCAAAATTTTGGGATGTTACACAACCTCAGTGACAGAAAGGTCCAATACACTCTGAAAAGGAAAAACAATTACTAGCAACCACCAAGTGGTCCACTAATAATTTAAACAAATTTCACCTAGGTACACATCAATGACCCAATTCTCCAAGAAGGTTTGGATTGAGTCATACACAACCTTCCTTTACTCTTCACTTTTAAACTGTTTACGATCATCTACTAGCAACATCTAATATCTTATGTCATTACCAACCCACACTAAATTCCTCTTTCTTAGAAGGTTTCGCCCTCGCATTCTTCCTTTCAAAGAATCAGAACCAAGGGTAGAATCATTGAGGAAGCTCAACCAAGACCCATGATCCCCAAATGATTCACATCCAACAACTCGAACTCCAAAGCGCTAAAAGCCACTTTGGAAAAATTCGCAACAACCCAAGAGTACTCATTTTTTCCTAAGCCAAATGCAAAGAAAGCTCAGATCTCTTACACCACAACCAACATATCGTAAGATATTCGTTCTTACTTCCCGTACTAGAAGGCAATTGAAATCTCGATTCAGACATGCATGCAAATTTTCCAAGAGCACTCGGATTAGTCATATATCTATATATGACTTTCTCACCGACTGCTCAACGACTCTTTTATCATTTAACATCTATAGACAATGTCATGTTTACTTTTCACCATTCATTCATCATGTAACAACACTATCGAATAGTCATTTACAAGATGACTTTTTCCTCTCAGAACACATGAATAAAACTCGAATAACACCAAGGATTGCGCTTAATTCATATAAACTATGCTCAAAGATAGTTAACAAGAAGGCACCACATCATATCAAAACCCACCAATGATAGAAAGCTAAACTTGCAAAACATCGCATTTTAACCAAAATCAATATTTTGGAAAAGAACATCGACTCCAAAGTCAAACATCTGCACAAACAACCGCCACAATTTTTTTTCTTGAAAGAAAGGGAAATTCATTCCCAAAAGAGAACTCTTCACTAACCAAATTCACTTATGAAACACTCATATAATCCACCTTTTTGAAGCACTCGCAAACGTCACACACATCATGCAAATAAATCCAACTCTAGTCAAAAAGAGTTACAAATTAAATCTCAAGAATGTCCAACACAACCCACTATGTCCATCTGCTTCCTTCAAAATTAATTCCAAAGATAATTCAGTCTAACGCCGAAGGGGCGCGATCCACTCAAAGACTATTGGGTGTACATCCATACTCATAGTGCAAATTAAACAAGTTAGCCAAATCCAAAGGTTGGCATTAATCACTACGAAGTTTTAGGAAACTATGAAACACAAATGTAAGAAACACTTCGACAAAAAGTATTCAACCAAAATAGCAACCAACCAAACCAGTCCAAAAGGTTTTAGACACAGGCTCAGGATGAAAGCCACCATATCTAGTATTCCACTGTACTTACCATTTAAGCATTCAATATACACTATTTACTCATCGAGAAGCCTCAATATAATTCAACCAAAAGCTACATAACCAATTCTTTCTCTAGTTACCTTTCCCAACATTTATAAATACAGTTTATGATGATTAACAAAACGTCTTCCATTCTATACTAACTCATCATGATCCCCACAGACAACACATCATATATCAATGTATTCTATATTTCAAACATAGTACTTCAACATATACTTAAGCATGATCAACGTATCAATTTTATACCATCCCTACATCAACATCTTGACAATTAAAACTTGTTCAATCAATAAAATGACTTCAACCAATAAGTATTATCTCTACAAGATAAAATTCGTAAACAGGATTCTAAGACATGCATTCATTAAGGTTAAAATCTTGCATCATGATTGTTATCCAATGTTCATCCCATCACAACATGAACTCGACATAATTCCACAGGTTTACACTTTTCTCTATTGGATCAATGGTTTCCAACAATTAGCAACCCTACCAAGTCATCAATAACAACAAATGGGCATAAACATCAACCATCAACATTACTTTTGGCTACCCTATACATAGGTGATAACAAAATTACCACCACACAACATACTAGTAGGTTGCAACAACGTAAATAGCAATTCTAATCAACTTCCAAATTAAAGTCGCTTAGTCAACACGATTAAATTTTCTCTATTAATCCGTTAGATTAGAACATCTTTAAACAACCAAGCAAAGTTTCTTTAACAATAACCGCAGTCTACCTCATCTTAATGTTCTAACCATGCATCGTGGTTTAAAACCTTAAACATTATCGGGGTCATAAGCACTTTTAAAGCAAAGCAACAGATTATAAGCATGTACATTAACACATTTAATCATCCCCACTACGGGGTACTCTACATCACTAGAGGTTCATTTAATCTTAAGCTAAAGGAAACAATTACACTTAATTGATTCAACTCGCAAATTAACTAAGGAGTACATCATTTCTATAAACCACATTGTTACATACTACATAACATGCTAAACAACAATTTCCACTTTTAACAAGTAATTTCAGTCAAACGAATACTTACTTTATTTGCAGCATTTTTTTTCTTTTAATACTCAACCAAAACTCACAAAGAAGCTTGACTCTCAAATTTGCAATAGGACATGACTCCAAAACACATTTCAATCTTAAAGACTCCCAGGAAGAACCAAGCGATCAAGTAAACCTTTACGAACAAAGGCACAAAACATAAATCGACACAACTTAACTTTTTACACACGCTTCAATAACTTCTTTTAAACTCAGAGCAATACACACAAGAACCAAAAGCTATACCTTTCTTTGCAAGACAACCAACTAAACAGGTGTCAAAGTCAAAAAGGCGACCAAAGACGCACAACACAAAACTCCCCTTCTTTGTCTTCACCCAAAGAAGACAAAACCAAGAAACACCGAAGGCACACTCCGCGAAAATCCAAATTCCAAACACTTTTCTTCTGATTTCAATCAACTAAAACCAAGAAAACCAACCAAGACCGACCTTCAGAACGATAAAGAACATCCGAAGGAATCTACCACCAATCTCTTCTATTTGACTCCAGTCAACTACCCGATCCACGACAGAAAGGGTAAGCACTCCTCCTGCAAGGGGTTAATAATTCTTCGGTGATGGCGTTAACCGGCCACACCATCAAACCACACCCTTACTATGAACAAAAAGAGGTGACCGAAACACTTCGGCAACACAACCCCACTTCCTCACAAATGAAGCAACTCAATCAAATCCATCATAAATATAGCATTATACAACATCAAAAGTAGCATTCAACATCAAAGCTTAGATACAATATTTAAACGGAAAGCAACGGTACACATACCCTTTCCTCAGCATCCATGTGTGTCAGATTTT
The DNA here is from genome assembly GCA_036346355.1 of Rhipidocladum racemiflorum. Lineage (NCBI taxonomy): Eukaryota > Viridiplantae > Streptophyta > Magnoliopsida > Poales > Poaceae > Rhipidocladum > Rhipidocladum racemiflorum. Next base: position 44,678,431 of record CM070574.1, on the reverse strand, counting down.
AAATTAGTGATTCCACTTACACAAGTTTTAATGTTGCTATCCTATGACAAAATTTTAGTTAAAACCTAGGCCATGTTTCTAAGTTATTCCACATCACATTTTAGTTGTATCCTATAGTATGACACTAAAAATACACATTCCAAGGACCTACACTCTCGATACCAATCAGAATAACACCCCATAAATCTAAACTGTTGTACAAGAACAGATCGACAGCCTTTCCCCTAAAACAGGATAGTACGGAAGTAATTCGAATAGGAATAATATCACGACATCAAAACTAGAGACAACGAGTCTAATTCAACCAGGTATTAACCATAAATAAAACACATCTATAAAGGGACAACCATAAACGAGAACAAGTTTAAAGGGAACAACAATAGGTCTAAATGAAATAAAATTGCATCCAACTAATGAATTATTTAAAACACTAAATCATGTGAGTCGTGATGACAACAGAAAATTTATTGTGTTGCTAGCCCACCCTTCATGCTTACGACTCACGTGTGCTACCTGAAAACATCAAAACAGCAAGTAGTGAGATTGGGTAATCTCAGCAAGCGGAACAACTAATACAAATAAAACATCCACCATATATCTATCATTCCACAATCCTCATATACAATACCACATCAAAGAGTCCACATTCCTCATATACAATACCACATCAAAGAATCCACACCACTTCAGTAAAATGCATATGATTGATGCACATGCTTATGACATGTTCCTCCTCACCGTGCCCTTTCTCAGGAACACACGGTGTTGTACCGGTACGGTCGCGCACGCTGGCGTCGACAAACTTCCAATGCATGATTATGCAGTTAATGCTTCATGCATGAATTCATTCATAACTCCTCCCACTGAGTCCACATGTTTGCATATCATGATATAGCATGGATAGAAAACAAATATCATAGAGAAGAAATGTTTAGACAATTCATCCGGTAAACAACATCCTTCTTCACCTTACCTCAAAGCAAGTGATTAAACCATGTATGATTGTTGTAATTGGAGTTTATAATGAAGGCGAAGCAAACAACAATGTATAGCTTAACAATACAACTACTTCCACTTGCCTTTACCGACGTGGACGATGAACCTAGTTACGCCCAGCAGTGGCACCACCTGAACAAACATTATTTCAGTACATAGCGACATCACAATTCATCACACAATTCAAACACACGCTTCCTACTCCCCGTTCCCATTTAAACGCCAAAAACCCCGATCTGTCCGAATCGAACAGCAGCACCCTCTCTTCCCAATTTCGTATCTTTTTTTTCTACTATTCATAAAAATACAAAAAAATTACAGTAGCTATATATTGACGAGATCTACAACTTTTATGAAGGTCACAAATTTCAATTCCACTGTTAAATATGCCTAAACAACCGTCCAACACAGTGGACGAATTCTGTTTCCAGATTCTGTTCGTCATCTTCCAACAGCGATAACTCTCAGACCGACGCCCCAAAAATTCTGAAAAACTTACAGAAGCTAGGTCTCGGCGTTATCTACAACTTTCTAGTTATAGGTTTTTGCAGGAAAAATCATCTATGCCACTTAAAACGTGAAACAATCCGCACTGCACAATCTTCCCTTCCAAAAACAGCACCACATGAACATCTACCCTTCTCCCCCATCAAGATCCATCCAAACCACTCACCACCAGATCTAATACACTCCTAATCCCTAGGTAGAATAGGGGTAAAAGATTGGGAATTTTACCTTGAGTTCCCCCTTGCGAACCCACGAAGAACGCGCGACGATCCCCGTAACGGAAATCTGTTCGTCCTCCTCGCCTCCACGGATCCTCTTCTCGTTTTCTCCTTCGCATTTCGCGGTGGATCTTGAGCCACCACGCAGGGGAGGAAGAGGAGGGGGTGCGGCTGCTAGGGGGGAGGAAGGGAGGCGCCTTAGGGTTTGGGGGGAGGGGGCGCCACTTAAAGTGGGAGGTGGGCCGGCCCACCAAGGCATGGGGAGGAGAGGGGGAATAAGGAATTCCCGGCCCAGGCCCAGGTTGCCTCAGCCCAGCGGAAACTAGCCCAAAACTCCAATTTTTAATATTAAATTGCCGCATAATCTTCAATTATTTCTTTCCCTGACAAAACCCTCTTTCTTTCCGGAACAACCAAGAAAGAAAACCCTAGGATCGCTCTCAAATTCTAGGGCATCACAAATGCATATCCTGAAACTTCTGTCCTTCTTCTTAACAAACAGAACTGGCGCTCCCCATGGCGATGAACTCGGTCTGATAAATCCTTTCTCCATTAACTCTTCAAGCTGCTTCTTCATCTCTACCAACTCTTCGGTGGACATCCGATAGGGTCTCTTTGCTATTGGCGCTGTACCAGGTACAAGCTCTATCACAAACTCTATGTCCCTGTCTGGCGACATACCAGGTAGATCTTCAGGAAAAACATCCGGATACTCATTCACTACTGAGGCATCTTCTATGCTGATTGCCTTGGTACTGTTAACCATCAATTGTCCATCTCTAACGGCGGTAGCTTGAAATTCTACTTTTCTTCCACACGGGCTTTCAGCTGAAATAATCCTTCGTCCACAATCCAAAATGGCCTTGTGCTGGGATAACCAATCCATTCCCAAAATAACATCTAAGGTTTGGGTCTCCAACATAATAAGGTTCGCTAGGAACTCTATCCCATCTATTAATATTCTCACCCCAGAACATCCTACTTTAGTTCGGAGTTCGGAACCAGGGGTTTGAACTAAAAGCATGCATTTAAGTCTTGCAATCTCCAAATCATTTTTAGCAGCAAAGCCTTGAGAAACAAACGAATGCGAAGCTCCAGAATCAAACAAAACTGTTGCAGGTACTGAGTTAACAAGTAACTTACCCAATACGACGTCTGTGGCATTCTGTAGTGCATCTGCGGTGACATGGTTGACTCGGCCTCTCACCACGGTCTGGGGTGCTGCTCCTGGTGCTGGCGTCCTGGCTGGTGTGGATCCCAGATTGAAGCAGACTAGGGTCACTCCTGCTGTCTTCATAGGACAACTGTTGGCAAAGTGTCCTGGCTCGTTGCAGTTGTAGCAGCGTCTCACTGTCCCCTGTTGACTGCCTGAAGCGGCGTTTCTAGCTGGTGCTGGGGTCTGATAGTTCTGATTGACGGGTCTTGGTGCTGGTGACGGTGTCCTTGTAGCATTCTACGGCTGGAATCTAAAAAACTGATTTGGCGCAACCCTCAAACGTTGTTGCGCTCCCTGTCGCGATCCCTGCTGCTGCATCCTGTGCTTCCTGTTCTCATCCAGTTCCTTGCGCTTGTCCTCAAGAATAAGCGCCTTATTCACAAGCTCCTGGAAATCTGGAAAGGTGTGGGTGATCAGTCCCACCTGCAGTCCTGAGTTAAGTCCCTTCATGAAGCGAGACTGTCTGGCTTTATCTGTCGCTATGTCTTCAGGTGCGTAATGTGCAAGCTGTGTGAACTTGTTCAGGTATTCGGCCACTGGCTGGCTGCCTTGCTTCAGTGCCCTGAATTCCTCCTTCTTGAGGTCCATGATTCCTTCTGGCACGTGATACTGATGAAACGCAGCTGTGAACTCCTCCCAAGTGATGTCTTGAGGGTTCTCCCGTGTAGCACAGAAGTTCTCCCACCATTCGGCGGCTGTTCCTTCCAACTGATGAGAAGCGTAGAGTACCTTCTCATTTCCCATGCATTGAGCGATGTGTAGCTTCCTCTCAATTGACCTTAACCAGTCATCGGCTTCCAACGGGTTAGCATTCCCGGAGAAAGTGGGTGGATGAGTCCTCATGAACTCTGATAGTCTTGTATTCTGGCGTTGTCCCTGATTGACTTGATTAGCGGCGGCCTGAGCAGTGACGTGCTGCATCTGTTGCATCATAGCATGCATCAACTTAGTCTGAGCAGCAAGAAAAGCTCCGAAATTCTGCATGTCAACTGGCGGTGCTGGTGCTCCATCATTGGGGTTCCCATCTGGGCGAGAACCACTTCCATTGCCTCCAAGATTTCCACGGGTGTTCACCATCTGTTGATTGCTCCAAGGTTTCAAAGATGAGAGGGAACAAGAATAGACAAGTAATAGGAAAAACTTATGCGGGGGAAAAGTGTAACTCAAAATCCAACTTTATTATTAATAATATTAATAACTTGGTATGGTTGCTTACAATGCCTAAAGGCTTGCAACACATACTGCACACTCAGCAAACAATGAAAATCCAAATCGACTCTAAGGGTGACTCTTATTCTATAACGCGACTCGACGAAGGAGTCTCAACCTCAACGCCTACGCTGACTCATCGAGAAAACCTCCACTGCCTCCTTGCGGCGGGTGCGGCGGCATCGGCGCGAAACAATCGCCATGCCCTGCAACTGCAGCTGTGGTTGACGACGCGGCGTCTTCCTCTGACTCTGGATCTGGCTGTTGCTGTGGCTGTGGCGCGGGTGCAGGTGGCGCCTCTTCTGGTCCTTCTTCTGGGTCTGGAGCGTCCAACTCCAACACTGGATCGGGACCCTGACCATACAGTGCAGTCTCCAATTCTGCGATCCTTTCCGCAGCATAAGCGACATACTCACGGGCATTCTGCAAGTGCTTCTTCTCCTCCTCGACCTGTTCGCGAGCCTTCTTCAACTCCTGAACTGTGTCTTCGATCAGCTCCTCCTGAGCGGCGACGAATCTGGCTAAGTGAGTGACGGTAGCATCCTCATCTTCTATCGGCTTCCGTTGAGCTCTGCTGTCTCGGCGTGGGTGGTGATGAAACACTGTGCCTTCCAGCTCCCTGGAGTAAGTGCGAGCGATCTGCTGCATTGCTCGACGCGACACCTCTTGGATCCCCATCTCAAAGGTAGACCTCCTGGCGGTGAAGTGGAAAGGGCGACTGAACTTTGTCTTCTCTCGAGCATACACCGTGATCCGGACATTCCATCCTACGACCAGTCCTGCTTGCACAAGTGTAGTCTCTCTGTAGAGCGATCTCTCAAAACCTCCAAGAAACTGAAGCATACGCCACAACTCGGCGGCATAGCCTCCTTCACGCTCGGCGTAGTTGTTCTTCATCATCATCTGTCAAAAGATACTTGCGTAAGAACGCAACACTTTAAAATCAATGTGGCAGACGGAAAGAACTCAGCAAGGGGTATGAACAAGGAAGAAAGGGGTAAGTCGAGAATTCATTCATTATCTTGTCAAATTTTATCTTTAGAAAATAGGTTTTAACCTCACTACGACCATTCTAACTATGGGTGAGCCTACAGTCAGTATGGCTCTGATACCACCTCTGTCGGGACCCGAATTTGCAAATCCGGACCCTCTGTGTATTCAGCACTAGTCCAGGAACGCGCTAATGCACACAGTCTTAACATCGGTAAATATCACAATCATACCACTCGATACTAATAAAGTACTTTAATTAAATAATCAAACTGGTTGCTTGACCTTATGGTCAAGTTACAAATATACGCCACGCAGGGCGAAACTTAATAAGAGAGAAGTAATAGCAGCGGAAAATAAGATAACTTCGTGGCGCCATCCAGTATACCACAGGCAACTGACTGGGCTCGCTCCCTAAGTAGACGGTTCCTCTTGGATCTCCTCCTCCAAAGCTGGTGTAGATTCTTCTTCAACTGGTGTTGTATTGCGGCAAGGGTGAGTACTTGGTACTCAGCAAGTCATGCACAGAATGCAGCTAATACTACATGCATGGCTTAATACAAGGAGTGGCTCAAGGTATATTTGCAGTAAAGAGCATTTAAAAAGTATCATAAGTAGATTCGAAAGCAGTAGAAACAAAGCACTAGGAGTTGTGGTGAAAGAACCCACAACACCATAACCATACAGCTCCTCGCTCCAAGTTGCCATCACCCTTTCCTTCCTGAAATATTCAGATAGATTGGTACCAAGTTGCATTCCAAATAAAGCACATGCGGCTATCACATGAGAACACCGCCTGTGCAAAAGGTGGGGCTTGTTACACGAGCATTTGCAAATGTCCTGTAATACGCACTCCTGAATGACAACCCGCTGGTTGGTTCCACGCCGTCCTTTATCCTTACAGATCACCTCGAAGCGCAGTGTTCGTGCACCAACTTTTATAGCTCTATGCTTGGCCACCTTCTGACTCTTCTCTTCCATGTATTTACTGATCATGGAGGAGTACAGGAGTTTCTTATCTCTCAGCACTATCTGTGCAGCTTGATGTCTGTCGACGAAGTACTTGGTTGTGCCCCGCAGCACTCCCTCAACAATTCCCACCAATGGGAGACACCTCATCCCTCTCATTACCCAGTTGTAAACTTCTGCAAAGTTACTGGTCATCACACCATATCTGGCACCATGTGTGTCATGCAACAGTGCCCACTTTTCCTTCGGTTCGTGCTTGATCCAGTCCGAGAAACATTTGATTGGCCTTTGCCTTCGACGACGATTAGTCGCGTCATCTTCTGTTGGCAATGGGGGAAGAGGCTCCACCTCATCTTGTCCTTCGCTGGCAGTACTCTTGTTCGCCATCTCCTCTTTGTGTTTTCTTGTCAGCTCATCGATATTTTTCCACAGAGTCCGGAACTTGCTCTCCTGGTTCTGCTTACATAGTCTTTTGAACATGTTCATGAGTTCCTTGTTCCTGAATTGCTTGTAGAAATTTGCGCCCAAATGCCTCATGCACCATCGGCTCTGCAAGTCAGGCCATGGAAATGGCTCCTCTGCCCTGCTTGCAATCAAGTTGATCGCACTAAGCGCATCCAGATGCTCGCCGTGGCAAAGACGCACACATCCTGACGAGTTTTGACCACCCCAATCTTCAAGTTCCGCAGGAACCATAGCCAACTCTCATAGTTCTCACTTTCTACAAAGGCGAATGCAACAGGTAGAATCTGGTTGTTTCCGTCAACACCCACAGCTGTCAAAATTTGCCCTTGGTATTTCCCGGTCAAGAATGTGCCGTCCACGCACAGCAATGGATGACAGTGATAGAACGCCTTAATGCAAGCTCCGAATGCAAAGAACACTCTCCTTAGATGCCTTTTAGTTGGCCACTTGATTGACGGACAATCTTGATAATCATAGTAAGTGCCGAGATTTATTCCCTGAATGCAACTGAGCAGTTCGGGCAGATTGTGGTACGAGTCTTCAAACTTCCCAAACCTCGTTTCTAAGGCCTTCTGTTTCGCCCTCCAAGCCTTCCCATAGCTAATTGTGTACTGATATCTGTTCTCGATAGCTCGGATAATAGCACGGGGCTCATAAGTCAGGTTCTCCACTATCTCTGAGTACATGATATTCGCGACAAACCCAGATGATAGGTTCCTATGAGCCATCATTGTTTCCTCAATCATACAGCTGTGCTGCTCAACCTTCGAGCATAACCAATGGGTGTCCCACTTCGGCTTGTACGTGTGCACTCTGCACGGACAGCCATGGATCTCACACACCATGTCGTAGCAGGTCGGCGTGGATTTCTTAACCCTGAAAGTCCTTAATGATAAGGCCCAATCTTTCACAGCATCCTGCACAGCCTCCTTTGTCGCGTACATACTGTCAGGCCTAACCTCGTTGGGGCTGTACTGCCAACGTATGTCGTTGGTTTCATTAACAACCAACCTCTCAAATTGATGTGTGCTCCACTCGGCTGGCACAGGTGGCTCCGTACCTCCATCTTCCTCATCCGACTCATCGTCGTCTTCCACTTCTGCTATGTCGTACTCACGGTCTTCCTCTTCCATCCTAACTGTTATTTCATCAATTTGCTCACCTTCGTCTACTAGTCCCCACGCTACTTGTCCAACATTTGCTTCGTCCTCCCCAAATTCAGATTGTTCGCCACTTTGGCAAATAATGTCCTCGTTGCGTGTCTGGATGTACTGCTCAATGCTAGATCCCCCAATTTCGGTGTCACCAAAACTTAACTCATTTTGAGCCTGACTACACTCACCACCGTCCGGCTGCTGCTGGGGGGCAACATCCCGGCCATAGGCTTGCACTAAAAGCACCCGGTTCCATCCCCGTTGCTCTGTCCCCCTCACATATGATCTCTACGATGCGGTTCCTTTCAACTCAACTAGCTCCCAACAAAATGGATTGTTCTGCATACTACAGAGGCAAAATACCTTCAGCTGCCACTTCTCTTCTTCCATCCGAAAAGTATAATACAACCACTTCAACACTGAAGAAAATGTGCGCTCTTCGATCCTACTCAAACTTCTGTCCACATACTGGAAATTACTTAGATCTGCACACTCCGAACCATACATTACAACCCCTTCGCCATAATATATTCTAAATAGAACCCGTTCTGCCATATCTGCAAATCCATTCATTCACCCACGAATTAATTACTTTCCGTAAAAAATATTATGACCCCCAACTTTGGTACATCTATATGCTACAAAAAAACATATTTATTCGTACAAAAATTTGCTACATTTCTAACAATACAAATCATAACAATCGCTATCTCTGCCGTACTACATTCGTAAGAATTGAATATCTATATGGATGTGTTCGTATCGGTATACAATATCTACATTTACTAGATCTACTACTATAGAATTAAACAACTACTCTAACTACATTCTCTACGATTAATTTCTACTCGACGTTAATCAAACTACTTTCGCTATATGTACCCAACTGCATTCCTATGAAATGAATACTTCTATCCGTTCAAAGTATTTACATTTGATATATCAACGCACACAAACCTAGATCTAAAATCATTTCTACTAAATCATAACTTACTGCTAAAAAAATTAAAACGAGTAGTGCATACCTACATCAAACTAGATTTCCTAGATCTACCTACACCTAACTAGATTTGCTATATTTGCTATGTCTCAGAGTACATCTAACTACAAACTAGGTTTGCTAAATCTTTCTACGTCTAACTAGATTTTCTAGATCTACAAATACAAAAACTAAAGAACGAGAAATTACCTGAATATGAAATGACGGGGCTCAAAAATCGCGCTCTCTTTTTTCTTCCCTCCTCTCTTTTTTCCTCTCTTCTTCTCTTTTTTCTTTCCTCTTCTCTGCCTTGCTTCGCTGCTTCACGCCGGCCTCATACAGCCGATTATAAAATATTCCTGTCGCCCGTCCATTGGGCGACAGGAACCCCGCATGCTTTATGTCGCCCGTCCAACGGGGGATTTTTATTCTATCACCCGATGAATAGGCGATATAAGCCTGTCGCCCGTCTAACAGGCGACAGAAAACATGAAAGGTCTCCTGTCGCCCGATTGACGGGCGACAGGCTTATATCGCCCGATGAACAGGCGATAGACGTATAAAACTGAAATTTCTTGCGGCAGACATTTACTTTTGCAATTTGGAATAAAATATAGTTTATTTTAAAAAAAATCAACAACTTTAACAAGGTGATTTCAATATGCCTCGCCTCCATTTCATGACTTAACTCCATACTAAGTGTTGACTCGTGCTCTACCCCAACGATTGTTCCAATGCCAACACTATGACCCGCGCCGTCCGACGCCATGCCTCGACATCATTCTAAGCCATCTTCTTGGACAATCTTCTGCTACAATCGATCATCATATTGCTTCTAGTGGAGGTAGATTTCATTGCAATTTAGGCTATTGTGTATTATTGATGGTATTCATGCGAGATTAATCATTAGTGATTTCTGTGATGATTTGTTGTTTACTAGGGTTATTATGACAAGATCTATACATATAGAGTCTACGGTAGAGTTATAGGTTTTCAACACAACGAGTTAATTTAGACTATGTTTGGTCAAGGAGACTTTGAGGAAAAAAAATATTGATGTCAGATAAAGAGACAACTGAATTTGATGTTCAATCACCATTTGGATATGTTGAAATTTTGGAGCGCTTGTGTGAACATTATGAAGGTTTTGGCAACAATAATTCTTAGCAATTTGATGGCACCTTGATGGTAGCTAGCATTATACTCTTCAGAGTTTTACTATTTAAAAGTGAAGGTTTTGCTCCAATATCAGTTTGAGATAAAGGATTGAAGTTTAAGAAGGAGTATTCTTCTACGTGGATACTACAACGTTGTCCAATTGTCATAGCTCGATATAAGGGTCTACTATAATTTATAATCCATTGACGACATGAGAGTTTCATCCATCTTGACGGTTTTATAGGAGCAGTTTCAACCATGTCATAGAATTTAATTACCTTTAAAGTCAGCAGTTTGAAGTTCGTGACAGTTACACATGCAAGTTGCTCTCTAATGGACATTGTTTGCAGAATTTTTATGTTTCAGGTGGAGCAAGTCAAGATTCCATGAGATAAGTTTTGCGCTATATGATGCGAGGGGTTTTAGCCCAATCTTTATGGCGCGGGATTGGATATAACTGGACTTGTGCAACTTGTTGAATGATACCGCTAACCACCGTCTCTATTATGGCACCTTGCGACACTCGATTCACCCAACCACACACTTTGATTCCATTGTCTACTCGCACACGTGGAGTAAATTAACGTGTTCAAGCAATCACCAAGGCAATCGCTAGAATGATGGAGTCAAGACACTCATTGAATTCCCAATTCTATGGGGGTGGAATTGTATGTTCACACAAACCCTAGAATAAGAACATATATTTCTGAATATCTCAAACTTCTACTTCATGAAACCTAATAACAATTAAGCTAGAAGTATTAGGCAGTAATCTATTCTCTTTGAAATCAATGCATACCTCTTTTAGGAAAAGATTCACTTGTTGATTTATTTGTTTGGTTCTAGCTCTTGTGAATGGTCTACTTAGTGTTGAAATGTTATCTGGGAAGGAGATAATGTACATGTGCTAGTAATGTCCTCATCATCCTCCCCTTCTTCATGAAAAGCCATCTTCGTCTATTGCCTTGGCTTCTTAATGTTGAAAGTGTGTTGATGCCAAAAAACATGATGAAGGGTTGATCGGCAATCAGCATACGCAAACACCGGTTTTAATTTTGTGTGTGGGTGTGCCAGCCGATTTGATCCTGCAATCGACAAGAGGATAATATATAATTCAATCGGCCGTTAAGCCGATCTAATATTTCAACAACGATATAGTCTAGTTGATCGTTTGAGTCGATTTAGATGAAAAGTAACCGATAGATCTAATCAAGCTGATTGAGTTGATTAGATAGGGGTAAAGGCCATTTTTTTTCCCAAAAAAGGCGATGCGTAACAAAATTGAAGAAAAAATGAACCTGGGTTGGCGTAAGTCATCGAAATCAATAATCAGCGATGTGCAACTTTATTGATCAAGCGAATTACAGAGAAAATATTACAATCTAAAATTCTAATCCTACTCGATGAAAAATAAGTACAAAAAATAGATTGGTTGTTTTGTTGATTGCGTGTCCTTCATGATGCCCACCACATTCTTATATAGCCTCCGTACCGACCGTGTACCCATCAGAGTCTTCCTGAAGCTATCCATATCAGTCTCAGTTTCCCCAAGATACTTTTCTTTCAGTATTAAATGTCGGTTATAATCCGATAAACCATTATCGATTTATGTCTTTCCAAAACCTCATACTATCCTTTATCAACTAACCATACCAAACTTAACAATCTCTTACCAAATCGGCCATACACCAGATTTTGGTGTCAACACTTTTCTATTTTCTTTCTTTGCTTTTTCTGTACTTTCTTCTTCTTTCTTTCTTTTACACCAAGGCTAATACATATATCAAGATCTCAAGAGATATCTAACAATTCGATTTCAAAGAATGGTATCAAGTGTGAAAAGCCCAAGCAATCCCCTATGGCTAGTCTTTAATTAGGATCAAAGTACTTGCAAAATGATTGAAGGGGCTCACTAAATTTATTAGTGAAGTTTTTTTAACCAACTTCTGGAAATGCATTGGCAGTCAGACCAAAATTAGTTGGCGGTTTGACCAACCCTATTGTTCTAAACACGAAAATAGAGAGCAAAACTAATTGAAAACTTGACATAGTGGCTCAAACAAAAAGCAACGCAAATAAAAACTTTGAATCAACAAGCAAGCAAGGCTCTAATAGATCAAGACCTATCAAAACTCACTAAAAATTTCAATTGAAACTACGGCAAAGAACAATATTTTTGTGTGGTTTTTTCTGGATATGACTGAAAATAACAAATATGCTAGCTAAGGATAAAATTCTACTGTATCAACCTTGAGCTCTAATACCAGATGATGCAAGGGGTTTTGGCCCAATCTTTACAGCATAGGATTGGAGATAACTGGACCTGTGCAACTTGATGAACGACACCACAAATCACTGTCTCTATTATGGCAACCTACGACACTCGATTCACTCAACCACATGTTTTGATTCTTTTGTCTACTCACTCACATGAAGTAAATATGTTCAAGCAATCACCTAGGCAATCGTAAGAACGACGGAGTCAACATACTCAGTGAATTCCCAATTCTATGTAGGGTGGCATTGCATCTTCACACAAATCTTATAATAAGAACATATATTTGTGAATATCTCAAACTTCTTCTTCATGAAAACTAATAACAATTATGCTAAAAGCATTATGTAGTAATCTATTCTCATTGAAATCAATGTATACCTCTTTTAGGAAAAGATTTACCTGTTTATTGATTTGTTTGGCTCTAGCTCTTGTGATTGGTCCAGTTGGTGTTGGAATGCCATTCTGGGAAGGTGATAATGTACGTGTGCCAGTGATGTCCTCGTCACTATATATCTAGCACCACAACATTTGGATAAGATCATTCTTTCTTATTCAGATTAGTTCATTCAACTTTGATGTACAAGGTCTATTAACGAAGACTTATTTTGAGGATATTTTGGATACGAGAGTGAATTCATCTCAAGGTAGAGATTGTTAAAGTGTAATCCGAATTCGTTTCGGTTTCGTTTCGTACTCTAATTCAGAGTTTTACTCATATACAGAGTTCTTTATGTTTTATTATAAATATCCTTGTAGTCTATAGAATAGAGCAATACAAAGCAATACGAGAGGACAGAAAAGACAACCTCATTGTAAATATTTTCTTATATAGTGATATTTGCCTTTGTGCGTCTATAGTTTTTTTCTCTAAAGGGTTTTTCAAGTTAAATCTCTATCTCCTATTCATGTGATTCCATACTTTTACTGTGTATTTTGTAACAAATAGTACCTAGCACTACAACACGGATAGGGATTACATGGCATTTAATTATGCTTGGCATTTAGCATAAATGCCAGCAAATAATAATTCCATGGCGTTTATCTTAATTCAAGGGCGCTCACTTGCAAGGCATATGTAAAGTGCCAGAATAGATTGTTACGCGGCATAAAATAAATGTCGGCATATTGTTAATAAAAAATGGCAAATATAAATGCCGACTTAGACTTTAGATGTCACTTATTATATGCCGGCCATTATATAAAGAAGGGCACATGGTATACGTCGAGATTTCTTAAGCACGACGTTTATAAACGTCAGAAATTACAAATGCCGGGTTATACCATGAGCGGGAACGAGATAGTATAGGCGCGAGTTTTTCACTTCCTCCTCGATACACGGGCCCAACATCGATCGAAGGCTTCTCCCGGCCGGCCTGGGTCTTCAATCGATCCTAATCCCCAAATCTCCTCTGGCATTTGCTTCTCCCGACTCTTACCCAAATCGCGCGCAGCATGCACGGATCCTACTCCATCTGGCCGCCGCCCTAACGCGCGCGTGAGCACTCTCCATCTGGCGGCACCGCACCCTACTCCATCCAGCCAGCCACCGCCGCCCTAACGCTCGTGCGAGCGCTCTCCATCCGGCGGCGCCGCACCCTACTCCATCCAGCCAGTCACCGCCGCCCTAACGCGCGCAAGCACTCCTCTCCATCCGCCGCGCGCGCTTTACCATCCAGCCGGCCACTGCCGCTACTCCATCCGTCGGCTACTGCCGCTTCTATTTATCCGGCCACCGCTGCGCTTTACTCCATCCGCGCCGCTTTACTCCATCTCGCCGCCGCCGCTTTATTTCCATCCGCCGCCGCTCTACTCCATCCGGCCGCCACCGCCGCCTCTACTCTCCATCCGGCCGCCATCGCTACCCTACTCTCCATTCGCCACCCACCGCCGCCTACCCCATCTGGTCGGCCGCCGTTGGCATCATCACCCTGCTTGATCCATTGCTGTCAAGGTAAGTGAGCTCCATACTGTCAAGGTAAGTGAGTACATGGTAAGTGAGCACATGGTAAGTAAGCTGCACAACACAATACTGTCAAGGTAAGTGAGCTAGCTCCAGAACACAATTCGGTGAGGTAAGTAAGCTCTAGAACTCCTTGATCCAAAATGCCCTTGTTGCTTGTAGCTTCGTGTGGACAAGGACATGATTTGTACTGCCTGAGACAGTAGTTTTGTATGCAATTGTGGTGGTAGCTCTGCATGTTGACGAGCTGTAACTTGCAAGTGATGCCTTAGTTTCCTGCATCTTGTGTGCCACCTGTATGGCTGGATCATCTGATAGTGTATTATGTTCCATTGCATTTGGTATATGCCTTTGCGAGGATGAGGGTGAAATGGTAGCATATTAGGACACAGTTGTTTACCTTTGAAGTAGCAAAATATTTTTTGGATTGATTTCCATTTCTTGTGGTGCATCTTGATCATCTATTGTCGGGAGATAATTCTCGTCATATGATGATCGAGATTGTATCCTTGTGCCCAATTCTTGGCGAACTTCATGCACTGCATTAGTTACTGCGTGCCAAACAATTTATTGCACTTGTTGTTGTGTGTCCATAGACAAGTTTTGAAATATCAAAAGTTAAACTAATAATTGGGTTAGTTCTTTTAAATATCCAAATGATTTAACCATTGTATTTTACTATCATGGCAAACATCTTAAGTTATTGTGTCCAGATAGACTTTTTTGCTAGTTAGGAGCTGAACTGCAGGAGTAGAATATTGTTCATATATGCTTTTGCTAATCAACTTGAGCTTTTGTTGCTAGTTGTGAGCCACAATTATTGTTCATACATGCTTAGATACTTGAAAAATGAGTTAGTCTTATGCTTTGATATTAGGTAATATCATTCTTTAGTATCTATGCTTTTGTGACTTTGTTATTCTCTGGTTATTAATTATGCTTGGAATTAGCGTAATAAGAAATTTGCTAATATCGTAATATTTCCAACACTATGATGGTTTTTCTTCTAATTTTTGGTGTCCCCATGGTATTTACATCTAGAGTGATTTGGTCATCCCCTTAATTTGTGAGAAGGGAATGCATCAAACTCATATTGGATTATGAATTCTCTACCCCTTTTTATATTGTAATACAACTTCTTTCTGAATCAGGATTGTCTCATAGTATTTTTCTGTGATTTAAATATGAGAATTTTTCATCTCTGTCAAAGTTATGTCTAGATAGCAGAGTAGTATTTAATTGGTGTATGCAATGTTTACCCTTTAATTTTTGTGTGCAATGTTTTTCCTTTGCTCAAATATATGCTTATGTCTCATACTCTGTTCCTTTATGGTTGCCTGCAGAGGTTTAAGATTCACTTTGGCAGCATTGGAGCAGTTCTACTTTTGGTTAAGCTAGTTATTTTGGTGTAACTAGAATATTTAGAAGTCTAAAGGTACAACTTGACAATGATTAACTAGAAGTGCCTCTTAGAACAGGTATTTTTTTGTATCTAGAAGTGTAAATATTTGATCATATTATTTTTTCTACTATCGAATGATGTGAATTTGTTAATTACGCCAATATTTGCAAGAAGAGTCTAAGGAGCACTCATAAGAAGATAGTTTTTGTGGTTAGCACAAGCTAGTTAGCTATGAGATCGTGGTAGTAACTACAACTACTCAAAGCTAAAATTGTAGTAAATCTCACACTGATAGTTTACCAATTGTTATGCGAAGTGCTTCTTTGGTTTTATATCTACTACCCTTAAAAATAATCATTTACAACAACGGCCACAACATTGCTTCATTTTGTTTTCTGCTAAACTGGGAGGGCTTGTTCCACAGCAAGTAACCAGTTTTGGCATTTTTATTGCTGCTGCTATATGCTGGAATGAATAGTCTAATAAATAGTTTGAGGAGGGGGGAGATCACATGGTGCTACCACCATAAGTTGTAGCTGTGGTGTTGTTGATGGGGGTAAATATGAGCCATTCATGTAACACGTCCCTATTTTTGTGACACTATTTGTGCAAAAATTCTCAGTTATGGTCTCTTGCCTGAACTACTGATTTCCTTTCTAATGAGTAGAAATGATGATTAGTTCCTCACAAGAGCCAATGCTTAAATGTTCTTTTAAAATATATTCTGTTTTTACTTAATTCGTTTCATTTATTCTACGTACATGTGAATTTCTCCTCTTAATGAACCTTGTTTACTACACAATTTTTCTGTTGACTTAATAATTTTTTATTTACGATGCATGGTGAAATGGGGAATGCTAATTGTTAATATTACTATGTTAATCTATCTACGTGTTGGCTGCAGTTCACCACGTCCCTCTCTGGGCAGTTCACCATGTCCTTCTCTGGCTAATCCACAAGCAATTTCAAGTTTCAGGTGAGATACACACTGCAATCACGGTTATATATATTGATCCCCATGGATGATTACTGATAAATTGACTGTTGTCTAAGTTTGTATTAGTTACCTTTTGAATTGATTGACTAGCTTTCATTTGAAATGTCCAAACAAATTGTTGTTTCTTACAGCACAAATATGGACAAGAAATGGATGCATTTACCTAGGCACACAATTGAGTACGAAAATGGTATCAATCAGTTTTTGGAGTTTGCATTTTCCAAGTCAGCAAGATCTAATACCATCCGTTGCCCCTGTAGTAGTTGTGCTAATTTATATTGGTTAGACAAGAGTAATGTTTATAATCACTTGATCTGCAATGGTTTTTTGGGAGGTACACTGAATGGATATTCCATGGTGAGGATTTGTGTTCTCAACCTGTTCATAACTCAGACCCACAAGAAAAATCTGATATGGATGATGAAATGGATGCCATGCTTAGAAAAGGACTTGGGTTTTTTGGTGACAGTGCTAAGGATGTAAACAATAATGAAGACATGGGAGAGAAAGATGTAGACACGGGAACATACTATAGGTTGGCTAGTGAAGCTAGCAAAGAGTTATACCCGGGTTGTGAAAGGTTTTCAAAGCTGCAGTTCATTGTTAGGCTCCTTAACATAAAAAATTTATGGGGAGTAAGTAATGCATGTTTTGATGAACTTGTTGCACTATTAAAAGAAGCACTTCCTGAAGGTGAAAATTTGCCCAAAAACTATCATGAGGCTAGAAAATTTGTCAAAGATGTTGGTATTGGATATGTCACTATTGATGCATGCATAAATGATTGCATATTATATAGGAAAGATTATGAAAATGCCTCTTCATGCCCAACATGCGGCACTTCTAGATGGAAAAGCGAAAAAGTTAGTCTAGATGGAAAGCGTGTGCATAGAGTTCCAGTAAAAGTTGTTCGTCATTTTCCGCTTAAAAGAAGACTTCAAAGAATATTCATGTCTCCCAAGACAGCAATTGATGCCAGATGGCATAGCGAAGGTCGTACAAAGGATGGCTTGTTGAGGCATCCAGCAGACTCTACTGCATGGAAGGACTTTGACTTCAACCATCCTGAGTTCAGTTACGACCGTAATATTCGTCTTGCTTTGGCAACAGATGGTTTCAATCCATTTGGTACTTGTAGTGTGTCCCACAGCACATGGCCTGTTATTTTGATTCCATACAATTTCCCACCATGGATATGCATGAAGCAATCAAATTTCATTCTCTCATTGCTGATCTCTGGGCCGAAATCCCCTGGAAATAATATAGATGTTTATTTGCAACTATTAGTTGAAGAACATGATCATTTCTTTCATGAAGGTGTACAGACCTTTGATGCATCTTGTTCAGAATGGTTCACGCTACGTGCTGCGTTAATATGGACCATTAGTGATTACCCAGGCAATGCATACTTGTTTGGAAGAAGAACTAATACAGATGTAGCTTGTGCTACTTGCCACTCTGGAACTTGTTCATTGAAATTAAAACATGGGCACAAGGCATGTTACATGGGGCATCGTAGGTTCCTACCTTTAAACCACAAGTTTAGGAATGATGCAAAATCATTTGATGGCACTAGAGAGTTGAGAGAAACCCCTATCCCGATTTCTAGGTACGATGTATCTGAGGAAACAAAAGATTTACACATAGTCTTTGGAAAACTGTGATACTACGGGATTGCATAACCTTAGAAAGCATGAAATTTGCAATTAGAACCCTACGGTCTGATGTTTTAACGCGTTTCGGGCTGTTTTCGGGCTTTTTGGGCTGCTCCGGGGATGTGTTGGGCTTGGGGGAACTTTCTTGGGCTGGTTGGTGGGGCTTGTTTGGCCCATGTGGGGGTGAGGAGGGGGAGTTTTCCTGCTGCCCTAGCCCCTTCCCCTCCCCATTTGCGCCGCACCCCCTTCCCCCTCCCACCTCCTTGTCTCCTCTCCTCTCTAGCCTTTCCTCTCCCTCACCTCCACCTCTCCCACCCCACCAACCCTTGCTGCGTCGTCTCCACTGCCACGCCCGTCGTGGTGCTGTCCTCGCTAGTGGGATGATCCGCGACGAGGAGAGCCGGTGGGAGGAGGAGATCGGGTGGAGATCGCGCGAGGAGAAGCGGTTGTTTTGCGATTCTTCAAGAAGGTAATGGGGGAACCTTGTGGGGTAGATCTTATGCTGTTGTAGAGGGGGTTTTCCATGTTTTTGGATCATGGGAGGTGCTGCCATGGGGTAGAATTGATGAAAAACTAGAGTTGTACTCACGTTTTGGTTCGGGCAGATTGGGAACCCGAACTAGGGCAGGCGTTTTCGCCAATTTAGAGTTTGAATCTGACCGTACGGACTTTTAGGAAGTTGTAGATAATTTCATTATCTTTCCGTGCATATAAAGAAAGTTAAAATCCGCCCAGCCGTTTGGGAGATATGGCTGTTTTACCGAGCGCTGTCAAATCTGTGACGAGATTGGGACAGTTCGTGTTCAACGTTAGATTAAACAACATTAGAGTCCGAATTAGTCTTTCTCTATAACTAGAAAAAGTTGGAAATTTTCCTAAGCTATGCGAGGATGTACTCGTTTATTCAATTTGGAGTCCTAGAACAGAAGTTATGCCCGTTGGAAGGCTGCTGTCCCGACGGACAGATTTGCTGTTTTCTGATTTTAGGAGTTGTGTTTAAGTCGGGGTAGTGGGTTCTATGTGTGCTGTTTTGTGGACTCGATTTGAGTGTGTGGCACGTGTTTGCAGGTGGTGTGCCTTGAGTGCCCTCAACCTCTCGTCACTCCGTTGCCCAGCGGTTGAAGGCAAGTGTGTTGTGTGGATTGTATGCTATATGTGTTGCTAGTTGTGCTTCATAGTATTTGGAATAGATAACATGTTGTCTTGCCATGAATTACATGTATTGCTTGATATGAAGCCATTATGCCATGATTTAAATGTACTTATTGTTGATAAGCGGATTACACGCCATGTGATGATATGCAATACTCCTATACATGGGCACGTTGTTGTCCATTTTGCATACATGGCATACT
Source organism: Rhipidocladum racemiflorum (assembly GCA_036346355.1). Taxonomy (NCBI): domain Eukaryota; kingdom Viridiplantae; phylum Streptophyta; class Magnoliopsida; order Poales; family Poaceae; genus Rhipidocladum; species Rhipidocladum racemiflorum. Next base: position 44,658,923 of record CM070574.1, on the reverse strand, counting down.
TTCATGGTCGGCCGGTGAGATAAGTCATAACTATTCCGGAGGGTCGGTGAGAACCGTTATGACTAATCCGGGCTATTCTTGAGTAAGACCTATAGCGTGATTCCATCCACCGTGGTGACTGGAAGCGAGTGGTAGGCACCCTCCCTGATGGGGATGGGAGGGGACAAGGGTGCATGCCGGCGGGTGTGCGCTCAACCATACCTATGAGTTTCCAAGGAGACATGTGCATTGCATTGCATTGCATTAATGAAATATGTATATGATGATGTTTATGAGATGACGATGTGAATACTTATGAGTTGCTCACGAGATGAATACATGGATGCTTAAAAGAGGTTTGGAATGCTAACCATGTTGTGTTATGATGTGCTTCTGGAGGTTGGTGATGATGGTTTGTTGACTTGATCTTTGTTTTTCCATTACAATACACTTTGCTGAGTTTTGAACTCACGCTTGTGTTTTATGTTGTTTTTAGGTACCTTGAGATCGGCATGAGGGAAAAGGGGAATAGTCACACATCTCCACGTAGTTCACGCAATTGATTCCACAATGGAATCATTTGGAGTCATGACAATGAACTTAATGTGATACCATTGATGTTTATGGTTTAGATGTGTGCTAGGATTGCCTTATTCGTTTCATTTGGCTAATGATGACTTTGGGATGCTTAAAGTGGACTTATATTGCTTCCGTGTCGCTTATTATTGCTGTTTTAGATGTTTCATATTATGTCATATTCGCTATGCTATTATGGTTGCGCAAGATCATGCTAAAACAAAGGAGATGTTGTCGAAATTTCCAATAATTCAAACTGATTACTTGCTGTAATTTACCTTAAATTATGGTATTAATTGCTGTATGGTCTATGTTTGGTGGCATTCGGCTTACTAGAAGCCAGGTGTTATTGGTATCGAGCGGTCGTAGGTCCCTGGAATGTGTATTTAGTGTCATAACTATAGGTTCAACTAAAATATGAAGTGGGATAACCTAAAAACATGGCTTAGGTTTTACTTAAAACTTTGCCATAGGATAGCAACATTAAAACTTGTGTAAGTGGAATAATTAATTTAAAACTTGACACACTCTGTTACAAGAGGAATGGGTATGGGTATCGTTGCTTTACGCTTAAATGTTGTATTTAAGCTTTGATGTTGAATGTTACATTTGGTAATATATGTTGCTATGTTTATGAAAGAATTGATTGTGTTGATACTTTTGAGATTATGTGGGTTGTGGTGCCGAAAGGGTTTGGTCACCTTCTGTTTGTAGTAATGTTGGGTTTGGACGGTGTGGCAGTTAGTGCCATCACCGATGGACTTTAACCTCCTGTTGGGAGAGTGCTTATCCTGTCGTAGATTGGGTAGTTGGTTGGTTTTTGGTTGGTTGAAATAAAAGAAAAAGTATTCGGTTTTGGATGCTCACCGATAGTTCTTTTGGTGGTTTTGGTTTTGTCTTCTTTGGTTGAAGACAAAAGAAGAATTTAGGGTTGCGCCTCTTTTGGTCGCCTTGCCAACTTTGACGCCCGACTTGTTGTTTACCTTATAGAGAAACTTATAGATTGATTCTTGGGTTACCATTCTCCAACTTGAAAAGAAGTTATTGAAGTTCCGATGAAAAATCTAAGTCGCATGGATTTAGGTGTCAAGGTTTTGTCGGAAAGGATATGGTTGATCGGTTGCTTTACGGAGAAAGTTTTCAATTTATTCTTGTGTTTGTCTTTCTCCGAGGTTTAAAAGAGTTATTGTGGTGTTGTGCCAGACCTTGTTGTCGGGGCCTAAGTGGTGTTTGATCGCAATGATGACTTGCTTGGGAATTCATCTTTGAAAAAAAAACCGTTTGTTTCGTGAAAGTTTGAAGTTTGGGGTTATGGCCTTATCTGAAAAAAAAAATGGTTAATCGTCGGGTTGTCCCTCTTGCAACCATCTTCCTTCGCGGAAGTTGTTGATCTCGAGAGTTGTGGAGTAGTTGCGTGTCTGCATTTGGGAATTTAAGAGTTGACTTCTCTTGTGATTTATGGTTGAGCTTTCCGGAAGGAAAGGTGTTTTGAGTGTTGTTCTTTTCTGGAGCAATTATGGTTTCCTTAAGAGTTGGGTGCGTGATTCACGCGATGTTTAAGTTAAGTGCATGACGAGAAGTTAGCGTTTTCGGATGATATGAGCTGGTGGTTCGGTTAAAGTGAATTGTTGTTTGTTTAAAGATAAACTAAAATATAGTGTTGATAAGAGATGATTAAACGAGGACGTCAGGTGATCCAAGGTGAAAGTTGATTAGTGGTGTGTGCAAAGTGATGCGGGTTATGGAATCTAATGGATGTTTGAGATTAGTTAGCATATAATGTCTCGGTTGATGAACTTGTTATAGCAAGAAGATGGTGTGAAATTCTGCCTATTGTAGTGGTGGGTCGATTAATATTGTGGGTCGACAATATGACTTAAAATACGTGTAATCAATTAATGAGGATATATGGAATGATTGTAGGAAAGGTTGAATTATTCTTGACGGATGTCCTGCTTGGGATACGTATTTATGAGGGATGTCTAGTGGAGATCGTGTCGCGTGGTTAGTATTAATTGTTGGTGGAATGAACGGGTGATATGGAATATGTGACTTAGGATTATTCCCGAGGTAATTGTTGATTACACCGAATAATTGTAAAGAGATGTGTGCTACGCTTGGGATAATAAGTTGCATGAATAATGGTTCGTCATGGTTAGTAGACCAAAAGAAGTTGTTGATATGCGTATTATGTTGGATTAAGCGATAAGTTAATTGTCTTTGAGTTGTGAGAACGTGGTTCTCCTGTTGGTTGTCATCACGGTAGATATGGTCTACGGCTCGTTGGTAATATAATCAATTGTGGTTATATGAGCAGGTGAAAAGTGATTTTATCAAGAAGCGGATGTTGTAGCTTGTGTGCAACAGTGTTGGACTTCTCGGGATTTGGGTGATTATGACATCCGTATTGGCTAAGAGTATTGGAATCACGAGTAATGGTGGGATTTGAGTCGAACTTTCTTTTGAAGGTTTACGGATTCAAATGAATGTATAAATTTTTCGGGAGTGCCTCTTTGTTTAGGCGTCTTGATTAGTGTGCAATAAAATCTTCCCTGATTAAGTGGCATTTTGTCAAGTTACAAACTTGACTCAGATGATTGGAAATATGGATGAAAGAGTAGTATTTGAAGTAACCGGCTTATGGGTTCCAAATGTGGTGTGGTTTTGAACCATGCCAATCTTTGAGTTTGGGCTAATCTGTTTAGTCTATGCTATGAGTTTGGGTTAACACCCAAAGCGTTGGAGTGGGACGCTCTCTTTAGCGTTCAACTGATTTATCTTTGGTAATCCCGAGTTAAGCGCTTAAATTGTAATTCTATCGTGACTAGAGTTGGATTGATTTGGGAAGCGTGTGTGGTTTTTTTGCGGCGTTTCAAAGGTGAATCTTATGATTGTTTCATAAGTGTTTTTGTTGGTAAAATGTTCCTCGGGAATGTGTTTCCTTTCTCTTTAAGAGAATTGGTAGCGGTTATTAGGCGTAGATGTTTGATTGGAGAGTTGATGCTATCTTCATTATTGGCCTTGGTTAAAATGCGATGTTTTTGCGCATTGCGTCAAATGGTTGTTGGGTTGTGATGAGATATGGTATTTTTCAGTTAACGCCGTGTAGTTTATGCGAATTTGAGCAACCAGCGATGTTGTTGGGGGTCAATCATGTGACAAAGAGAATGAAGTCTATTTGTGAATGGTTAATGGGTATCGTGGTTACATGACGACTAAATGGTGAAAAAGATTCATGCCATCGTTTTTAAGCATAAAAGAGTTGTTGAGCCAGGATCGGTGAGAAAGTCATATAGAGACATATGACTAATCCGAGTGCTCTTGAAGAATTCGCATTCGTGTTATGAATCGAGATTTCCATTGCTCTCTAGCATGAAAAGGAATGAATGTATAAATGCTTGGTATTTTGGTTATGTTATGCAAGGATTTGAGTTTCCCTTTCTCTTGAGAGTTTTTGTGGCGTTCTCTTCCAAGATGTTGATTTTGGTTAAAATGAAAAGTTTGGTGTGGTGAAAGCGAGTCGAGTTGTCTTTAGTTGTTGAGAACTTCCGTCAAGAGAATTGTGTGGAGTCTTTATTTGTTTGAGTGCTCCCGATGCGAATTGTATCGCGTTGATTGGAGATTTGAGTTTTCCTTTGCGGCTTGACTTAGGAAAAGCAAAAGGGTGGTCTTTCAATGTTATCGGGATTCTTTCCAAAGTGATTTGTGGCGCTTTGAGGTTCGAGTTGTTGTATGTGGTCTACTTGGATTCAAAAGAATCGTACTTCTTTGCACTATTGATAGGAGCGAGAATAAGAAGGGCCTCGGGTTATTGTTGAGTATAATCTAAGAGCTATACTCGTGGGCTTAGTTGTTTGTGTGAATGGTTTGTGAGGCGACATCCTCTTGGGAAAAGTGCCAATTGAGATTTGGTAGTGAGTTACGGTCCTAACTTGGGCTAGGTCTTTGGACATTAGTGAGGGTGGATGATGATGGAGATTGTTGATGTCGTGATTTGAATTTGGTTGAAAGTATCGTTGGGTGGAAGCAAATGTTATAGAAATTGTGATGTAAAATGCTTTGTCGTGGACATTGTCTTAGCTAGGACGTCCCTGGGTGTGCGTTATGCCCAGGAGAGGATAGAATGAAAAGTGTAATGTGGTTGGCGTCGAAAGGAAAGTATGGTTGATGTAGGCTATGGCGAAGATGACATTAGTAAATTTTGATTCCTTGCGAAAAGGGGTCAAATAATTGGAAGAGATGGGGTTTTGCGTAAATGGTCTTTTTGGGGGTTTCAAGTTTTGAAGCTCGGGTGTCCGTTTTAATACTAATGATGAAAAAGTTATGTGTTTCAAGATGATTGTATCATTCGGAGTTTGTGAATCATGATAGAGATTGAAGTAAATGAGGAATCATGTCAAGTTGTGCTTAGCTAAGCTAAGTCAAGTCACTCTTGTCAATAGATGGATTTGGAGAATTGAGTTGTCGCGTTACTCTTGTTTGAGTCTTTGCATGGGTGTGTTGAGTTCGCAAAGAAGATGAGTCCCTAGTGGGCATGGTTTTAGAGTTGGACGTGTAAGATTCGAGGTCGAATCCAGTTAAGGAAGAAATTGATACTACGGGAATGCATAACCTTAGAAAGCATGAAATTTGCAATTAGAACCCTACGGTCTGATGTTTTAACGCGTTTCGGGCTGTTTTCGGGCTGCTCCGGGGATGTGTTGGGCTTGGGGGAACTTTCTTGGGCTGGTTGGTGGGGCTTGTTTGGCCCATGTGGGGGTGAGGAGGGGGAGTTTTCCTGCTGCCCTAGCCCCTTCCCCTCCCCATTTGCGCCACCCCTTCCCCTCCCACCTCCTTGTCTCCTCTCCTCTCTAGCCTTTCCTCTCCCTCACCTCCACCTCTCCCACCCCACCAACCCTTGCTGCGTCGTCTCCACTGCCACGCCGTGCCGTGGTGCTGTCCTCGCTAGTGGGATGATCCGCGATGAGGAGAGCCGGTGGGAGGAGGAGATCGGGTGGAGATCGCGAGGAGAAGCGGTTGTTTTGCGATTCTTCAAGAAGGTAATGGGGAACCTTGCGGGGTAGATCTTATGCTGTTGTAGAGGGGGTTTTCCATGTTTTTGGATCATGGGAGGTGCTGCCATGGGGTAGAATTGATGAAAAACTAGAGTTGTACTCACGTTTTGGTTCGGGCAGATTGGGAACCCGAACTAGGGCAGGCGTTTTCGCCAATTTAGAGTTTGAATCTGACCGTACGGACTTTTAGGAAGTTGTAGATAATTTCATTATCTTTCCGTGCATATAAAGAAAGTTAAAATCCGCCCAGCCGTTTGGGAGATATGGCTGTTTTACCGAGCGCTGTCAAATCTGTGACGAGATTGGGACAGTTCGTGTTCAACGTTAGATTAAACAACATTAGAGTCCGAATTAGTCTTTCTCTATAACTAGAAAAAGTTGGAAATTTTCCTAAGCTATGCGAGGATGTACTCGTTTATTCAATTTGGAGTCCTAGAACAGAAGTTATGCCCGTTGGAAGGCTGCTGTCCCAGGACAGATTTGCTGTTTTCTGATTTTAGGAGTTGTGCGAAGTCGGGGTAGTGGGTTCTATGTGTGCTGTTTTGTGGACTCGATTTGAGTGTGTGGCACGTGTTTGCAGGTGGTGTGCCTTGAGTGCCCTCAACCTCTCGTCACTCCGTTGCCAGCGGTTGAAGGCAAGTGTGTTGTGTGGATTGTATGCTATATGTGTTGCTAGTTGTGCTTCATAGTATTTGGAATAGATAACATGTTGTCTTGCCATGAATTACATGTATTGCTTGATATGAAGCCATTATGCCATGATTTAAATGTACTTATTGTTGATAAGCGGATTACACGCCATGTGATGATATGCAATACTCCTATACATGGGTACGTTGTTGTCCATTTTGCATACATGGCATACTTTCATGGTCGGTGAGATAAGTCATAACTATTCCGGGAGGGTCGGTGAGAACCGTTATGACTAATCCGGGCTATTCTTGAGTAAGACCTACATCGTGATTCCATCCACCGTGGTGAATGGAAGCGAGTGATAGGCACCCTCCATCTTCGGGATGGGAGGGAAAAGGGTGCATGCCGACGGTGTGCACTCAACCATACCGGTATGAGTTTCCAAGGAGACATGTGCATTGCATTGCATTGCATTAATGAAATATGTATATGATGATGTTTATGAGATGACGATGTGAATACTTATGAGTTGCTCACGAGATGAATACATGGATGCTTAAAAGAGGTTTGGAATGCTAACCATGTTGTGTTATGATGTGCTTCGGAGGTTGGTGATGATGGTTTGTTGACTTGATCTTTGTTTTCCATTACAATACACTTTGCTGAGTTTTGAACTCACGCTTGTGTTTTATGTTGTTTTTAGGTACCTTGAGATCGGCATGAGGGAAAAGGGGAATAGTCACACATCTCCACGTAGTTCACGCAATTGATTCCACAATGGAATCATTTGGAGTCATGACAATGAACTTAATGTGATACCATTGATGTTTATGGTTTAGATGTGTGCTAGGATTGCCTTATTCGTTTCATTTGGCTAATGATGACTTTGGGATGCTTAAAGTGGACTTATATTGCTTCCGTGTCGCTTATTATTGCTGTTTTAGATGTTTCATATTATGTCATATTCTGCTATGCTATTATGGTTGCGCAAGATCATGCTAAAACAAAGGAGATGCTGTCGAAATTTCCAATAATTCAAACTGATTACTTGCTGTAATTTACCTTAAATTATGGTATTAATTGCTGTATGGTCTATGTTTGGTGGCATTCTGGGCTTACTAGAAGCCGGGGTGTTACAAAAACTAGAAGAGAAGAAACGTGCAAAGAAGCGACGTTGTGGGGATGAGGAGATACAACCTAAGTGGTACAAGAGATCTTGTTTCTTTCAGTTACCTTATTGGGAGACCCTTTTATTTCGACATAACCTTGATGCAATGCATATCGAGAAAAACGTGTTTGACAACATTGTGAATACTCTTTTAAATGTTGATAAAAAGTCAAAGGATAGTTTAAACTCTCGTCTTGATCTCCAAGCAATGGGCATAAGATCGGACCTCCATCCAATTGCACAAGGAAACAAGACTTATCTACCACCAGCAATCTACACAATGAAACCATCGGAGAAAAAAATGTTCTGCCAAGTACTGAAGCAAGTCAAATTTCCAGATGGCTATTCATCTAATCTACATAACAAGGTTTTGGTTGATCAAAGGAAACTAGTAGGTCTTAAGAGTCATGATTGTCATGTTATAATGCAACACTTGCTCCCTCTAGCCATAAGAAGAATTTTGCCACAAAAGGTTTGCACAGCATTGATTCGTTTAAGCATCTTTTTCAAGCAAATATACTCCAAAGTTATCAATGTCAGAGATATGGAGAAGTTAGAGTTGGAAGTTGCTGAAACACTTTGTCTCCTTGAGAAGATTTTTCCACCATCATTTTTTGACATCATGGTTCATTTGTGCGTGCATCTTCCAACAGAAGCTAGGGTAGCTGGACCTGTACACTATCGAAATATGTATCCTATTGAGAGGTGTGTTCACTGAATCATACTCATATATTTATATGTATATATCATTTTGGCAGACTAAAGGTATAAATTTAAATTGTAGGTACCTAAAGAAATTGAAATCAATGGTTAGGACACGGAGTCACCCAGAAGGATCCATAGCCGAAGGCTATGTGTTAGATGAAAGCATTACATTTTGCTCACGTTATCTACATGGTTGTGAAACCAAGTTCACTCGTAGGGGTCGTAATGATGAAAACAATAACAGTTGCACATCTGAACTACCATATCTTACAAGAGCAGGTCATCCTCTGATTGGTAGTTATAGTACCAATTTGGACAATACATCATGGGTTCAAGCCCATAGATATGTTTTAATCAATTATCAACACATTGGGCCATATGTCAAGTATGTTATTTTCATTTGAGTTATATGTCTATTATTATTTTTTATTTTGGCTCAATTGTTGAAAATATATGCAGCAAGCACATTGATTCTCTCTCAGCAGACAAACATCTTAAAAAGCGAGATATAAAGCGTATTCATCATGAAACATTTCACACATGGTTAGCTAAATATGTAAGTATATAATTTAGCTTGATGACACATATTATAATTTAGCTTGATGACACATAGGAGGTATTCTATTTTGTTAAGACATCATGTTATTGTGTTATGATAGGTCAATCTATTGCTTAGTGAAGGTAACGAAGTTTCAGAAGAATTACAAGTCCTAGCTAACAAGCCTTATACAATTGTGACCAAATATAGCAGCTATGCTATAAATGGTCATAAGTTTCATACAAAGTCTTATGGTGGGGAAAAGGCCACTCAAAATTTTGGTGTTGCTGTGGTGGCGCAAACATCAAGTTTCTCTAGTGCTAAAGATCAAAACCCAGTAACAGCAGAAGTTACATACTATGGTATCATCCAAGAAATAATTGAACTTAATTACTCAGACAGGGGATCGATTGTGTTATTCAAATGTGATTGGATTTATACAGTTCGAGGTAGAGGTATTCAAAAAGACAAATATGGAGTTACACTTGTGAATTTCAACCACTTGTTAAACAAAGGCAACAACATTTATGATGAGCCATTTATTCTTGCAAGACAAGCTACCCAAGTATACTATGTGCAAGATCCTATAGACATAGCGTGGCATGCTGTAGTATTTGCTAATCCAAGAGATGTTTACGATTTGGGCTCAAGTGACAAGGATGACGAGAATGACTTGTACTTCTATAACGGACCTAGAGAGCCTTCAACTGATGGCATACCAATTGACTTTGGTGATGATGATAATTGTGCTAGGGTAGATATTAATGGGCTAACCGTTGATGCCCTAGTGGACAAAGCAATTAATTCAAAATGGTATAAGTTCTGTTGATAACATCTATTTCTTCTTTTACATGTTATTCAATTTTTTCTAACATTAATTTTACTGCACCATGTTATTTCTAAAATAATACTTTTTTATATTACAGGAGCAAAGATGGCAGAAAAAGGAAAAGAACAAACCAGTAGTAAAACACCTTATGAGATGAAGCGTGACAATAATATTAGATGTAACAATACCCTTCTTAAGAAACTAAACCTCATAACTACACCTATTCCTGGTGAAACCCCATCTCAGCATCAACAAATCTTGAACAATGTTGTAAAAATACTGAGCTTATTTACACATCTAACTCTAACGGATTTAGTCTTATTTGATTTAATTTGCTAAATAATATTTATGCAGGTGTCCTTTCCTAGGAAATATGTCCCTAATATGGATGATGTTGCTGATCCAAACTATGTAGTGGAAAATGAAGAAACAGATGATGAGAATGACGAAGAAGATGTGGGTGATGGCACTGATGACCAAGTTGGAGTGTGTTATGAACCTATAGAAGAGACACATGGTATGTTTCAATTGTTTAGCTCCACCGAAATAAATCTTCATCACTACAATTAGCTTATGCTCTAAGCTTTGAAAATTTGTAGCACAACTAACAAAGGAAAGAAATGTAAGGGGCCCTACAAAGATGAAGTCAATCATTGCAACTCAAGGAAAGGTGAAGATGTATGTGAAAATCAATCGGTACGGTCAACCATGTGGAATAAAGACATGTAATTTCACAAACTTCATTGCTGTCCTAGTCAAAGGAGGAGATATATCTCTAAAACACAAAGATTGGAGGATGGTTCCAGCTGAAGACAAGGAGAAGATTTGCACTTTGGTCAATGTACTCTCTCTTAATTCTTGTATTTTCTGTTACGTACATGTTTTGGTGCATGTTCACTTTAATGTACTTATTCCCACCATTTTATGTAAATTGTAGAAATATTTTACAATTGATCCAATATGCAAAGAGTGGGTGATGGCATCTGCTTCAAAGAAATGGCGTGACTTTAAAAACACATTGAAGAAAACATATTTTGATGAGGATCTTTCTGAAGAGGAGAATATTGCAAATGGTTGTAAGAAAAGGATTCCTAGTTCAGAATGGGCATGGCTTGTGGAGCATTGGTCCAAGGAAGAGACAAAGGTTTCTATATTTTCATATGCAATGAAAACATGTAAATATATGTGTAACACCCCGGCATTTAATATGCCCGAATGCTACCAAACATAAGCTAAACTGTCGGGACCCCGAATTTGCAAATCCGGACCCTCTGTGTATTCAACACTAGTCCAGGAACGCGCTAGTGCACACAGTCTTAACATCGGTAAATATCACAATCATACCATTCGATGCTAATAAAGTACTTTTATTTAAATAACCAAACTGGTTACTCGACCTTATGGTCAAGTCACAAATGTACGCCTCGCAGGACGATACTTATTAAAAGAGAAATAGTAGCAGCGGAAAATCAAATAAGGTAACATCGTGGCGCCATCCAGTATACCACAGGCAACTGACTGGGCTCGCTCCCTACGTAGACGGATCCTCTTGGAGCTCCTCCTCCAAAGTCGGGCGTAGTCTCCTCTTCAACCGGTGTTGTGTTGAGGCAAGGGTGAGTACTTGGTACTCGACAAGTCATGCACGAGAATGCGAGGCTAATATACTATATGCATGGCTTGGTACAAAGGAATAACTCAAGGTATATTTGCAGTAAATAGCATTGGACAAGTAATATAAGTAGATTCGAAAGCAGTAGAAATAAGTAAAGCATAAATAACTTTTCAAGAAGTTTGGTAAACATCTTTCCCATCCTAAACCACACTTCCATCAACTTCATTATTAATCCAGCCCAACCTTTCAAACCAAAGTTATTTTTGAGAAAATCTAACCCTTGACTGTAATTCCCGAGCGATGTCCAATACCGCGGACACGGCTATTCGAATAGATTCTAAACTCTGCAGAGGTTATGCACTTTACCCACAAGATACAGTCAAACACCACAAAGGCGAGTTCCCGTAACAAAGTCTTTCGGAGACTTCTAACAATACAAGTGGTCCTCCCCGGTTATTGCGCACTAACCCTTCCCTTCGCTAAAGGCGAAGTCTAGGCCAATCAACCGTTAGATGGGTACTGGCCTCGGCCAGATGCAGCTCCCCGTACAACTTACACAAAGGGTGTAGTTGACCTCCTGAGGTCCCACAGGTACGTTATTAGCAACTTAGTCAACTAGGTCCGTCCCATACAGACATGTGGTTGCACGTTAGACCAGTTCAAAGGCTTGCAAGGTTAAGTCCTTAGGGTGACCAGGGCAAGACTACCCGAAGAACCAAATCAACACTCCCAATGCCACAACTGGCCCACCTGATTACTCTTGCCACATGCCCCTGGCCGAAATCGTTTATCAAACCCCGATTGATTACCATGCACCACGTGCCATCAACATCACATGATACCTTTCCAAAACAGGTTCAATATATCATTAAGTCAATATTAACATTTGATTATCCAAAATCATGTCATGAGCACGTAAGTGTGTCTAAGCAAAGATACTACAACGGTCTAAACCCATGTTGGCAATTTAATAATGTCCAACTAGTAATCCACAACTAGGGTGACAAGGGTCATGGCACATACTTAAATAATCAAGGTGTCATACAGCAAATTGGTACTTATCTAATCCCCATGTTTAAATAAAGTATTTTCTATTTGAATTTAGCAGGCAATAGTTTAAATCAAAATAGATTTCGAAATAGGATCAACATGGTCAAAGCACAACTTGCCTTCAAAAAGTACTTGTTCTTGGTCTTGAGTTGGATCCTGAGTCAACACCTCTCCTTCGAATCCTTCCGGCAGTTCAACGTCTACTCGTGAAGCGTGCAAATAGCAAATACACGAATAAACAATAGGCAAAAAGTGTCCAAACATTCAAATAAAATCCATAAACAGAGAGAACATAATTTTATGAGTTTTTAGAAACTGGAATCGTCAAATTTGGAGTTAAGACGCAAAAGTTATGATTATTTAAAGTTTAAATAATCAATTAAATAATTTTGCAGAGAAAAACTTTAGTCCAAAAATTAAATAAAATTCATATTTAGGTAGATCTCAATTTTATACAAATTTAGAAATTTGAATCACTCAAATCGGAGTTGAAACGCAAAAGTTATAAGCGTTTGAAGTTTGAAACAAAATCTGAAATCATTATTTCGAATTAATAAATCATTTTCTTTTTCGGAAATTAATTATTGCGTCAGCATGGACACGTGGCAGCACTGGATTGGTCTGCTGACGTCAGCCGGTCCATGGACTCGGTCCACGCTCGGCTCGGGTCTACCGTGGACCCGGTCCACGGCTCACGTGAGACTGACATGTGGGACCACTCGGGTGACGTCATCGCTGACGTCAGCGGGGCTCAGTCCACGGTGCTGACAGGTGGGTCCCTCCGATGACGTCATGGGTGACGTCCGCGGTGCGATCGGCCGACACGCGGGCCCCGTGTCGGTGACTCCACGCCTGCCGGCGTGGCGCGGCCAGTTCGGCTCCCTGGACACGCGTGGCACGATCGTAGCCGTTGGTTTGGAAAACCGACGGCTAGGATTGATTTGGGCCTCAAGTGCTTGGGGCGCCGCGGGTTGATTCTGGGCCGTTGGATCTTGATCTAACGGTCGAGATCCAATCTAGCCTGGTGCGCTTCCGCTACGTGGCACGACCTAAGCCGTTGGATCTAGATCCAGCGGTTGAGATTAGATCTAGGATTTTCAACGGAACTCACCGAGGGTGACGTGGCGCGATCGAGCCCTTGGATCTTGATCGGACGGTTGGTGGAGCTTCGGGTCGGCGATGGCTTACCGGCGGCGCTTAGCTTGGCCGGAGATGAAGACGATGACCACGGTCTCGGCGTTCGGCGCGCTCGGCGAGATGAAAGGTCTCTTCGGTGCGTCGCTCGGGGTCCTAGATCTGCGTTTCGGTGGCGGCGAGGACGGCGACGGCGGCGGATCGGGCTTTTAACCGCGCGAAACAGGATTCTAACTCCGGCGAGCTCAGACGGCAAACGGCGACGGCTCGGCGAGATGGCTCGAGGACACGCAGTGCGCCGCGGAAGAGGGCAACCTCGGGCGTGACCGGGCTTTAAATAGCCTCGGCGTTCGTGCGAGACGAAACCTAGTTCTCCACGCGGCGGCGGCGCGGCGGAGTCCGGCTCGGACTCGCGGAGACGACGCACAGCCGCCCACGTGGCACGATCAACGGCCACGATCGCGTGGACGCGATCGGATCCGGCCGGATTCGGCCAGAAGCGATGCGGAAATCCGACCGCTGGATCTTGATCCAACGGTTGGGATCGATTAGGTTTTGGAGTTGGTTCTACGAGTCACGTGGCTCGGGTCGGAGTCGAACTCGAGTCTGACTCGGGCTCGGTCGGATGAACAGTACAAACCCACTCGCATTTTCCAGCGATTTAATAATTAAAATATTTCACAGAAATTCATTTAATTCATTAAAAATAGCAAAATACTCAGAAAAATTCCAGAAAAATTCTGGAAAATATTTTGGAACATTTTGGACTCAAATAAAATATTTCCAACAAAATTTTATTTGCAAAATTAAATTCTTTAATTATTTCAAAATGGAATAAATTCAAATAAATTCCAAATAAATCCAAATAAATTCCAGAAAATTCCAAAAATTCACCAAAGTGCCAAATCACACATGAATTTAAGAAAAGCAAAATTTTGGGGTGTTACATAAACAACATCTAAATACCACATTTAAACATAAATTCCAGCAAAGGTACATATGCTAAAAACCGATATTTCGGCAGCATCTCCTTTGTTTTTCCATGAATTAACACCATATCAATATCATGGCAAGATATATCATAGCACACGACATCTAAAACATCAACATAAATGGATATATCATCAAATTACGCCAATAATACCACGCTCAACCACTTCATAAACTAAAACGAAGCAAATAAGTAATCACTAGCATGCTAAATTAAACCATACATTAAGTTTAAGGCACAACTCTTAATATCATGTCTCCAAGTGATTAATTATGGACTATGATGGTGGAGCTACGTGTAGAAGTGTAGCTAGACCCCTTTTTCCCGCATGCCGATCTCAAAGTACCTAAAAACAACATAAAACACAAGCGTGAGTTCGAAAACTCAGCAAGCATATTGTAATGGACAACAAGATCATTTACAAGACAATAATACCTTACATCACATATAACATCTCATACTTGAGCACATAACAACATCATCATCATTAAATATGTATTGCAATGCAATGCAATGCAATGTTATGCTCATATCTCCTTGGAAACTCATACAGGTATGGTTGAGTACACACCGTCGGTGTGCACCCTTTTCCCCTTCCATCCCGAAGATGGAGGGTGCCTACTCCTCGCTTCCATTCACCACGTGGATGAAATCACGATGTAGGTCTTACTCAACGGCGTTAGGACTAGTCATAACTTTCTCACCGACCTTGCCGGACTAGTTATGACTTTCTCAACGCACTCGCCATATCTCATGTCATGCATGCAACTATGCCAATTATCATATTTCACATGTACATAAACATATGGCATCTCATCATGACAAATATTACACATGGCGTCGAATCATGATAAGTATAGACACATAGCATCATATCATGATAATCATACTCAATATATCATTGGAAAACAGCAAGCAAGGCAAGTGATCATAGCAAGTATTCAATCTTTCATCCAATATCAACAAGCAACCTACAATCCGCTATACATTACAACACACTTGCCTCAACCGCGGGCGACGGATTTGTGGGAAGTCGAGGGCACTCCCGGTGTCACACCACCTGCACATAGGCATCACACACTCACAATAATGCCCACAAAACAGTACACAAATCCCCATCTAACCCGACATTGCCCACTACTTGCAAACCTAAAAACAGAGGTTCTGTCCCGGCGGGACAGCAGCCTTGCAAAGGCCATAACTTGAGTTCTGGGACTCCAAATCGATTAAACGAGTACACCATCGCGAAGCTTAGGAAATTTCCTACATTTTTCTAGTTATACGGAAAGACTGATTCGGAATCTAAAATTGTTTAATCTACAGATTACTACGATCTATTCCAATCGCGTCACAGATTTTAACACGCTCGGTAAAACGGCCATAACTTTCAAACGGCTGATCGGATTTTAACGTGCTTTATGTCCACAGAAAGATAATTAAATTATCTACAACTTCTTTTAAGTCCGTACGGACATATTCGGATTCTAAATGGACGAAACTCGAACCCTAGCCCGATTGCTCAATCTGCCCGAAAACAGAAACGTGGCAACGTCTAGATCTAACCCAAAGAACTCCAACCCAGCACCACCAATTCATCTAAAAACTTCATAAACACCCTAAGAACAGTACCTAGATCAAACCCAAGGATCCCCATGATCATACCTTTGCCCAACGAACGAATCTCCAATAGATCTCCTCGCGGATCGCTCCTCGCTCCACGCTCCTCGCTCCTCGCTCCAACGGATGGATCCACAAGGTGCAGAGGTGTGGAGACCACCCTAGGGCAGCACGGGGGTGGTGGTGTGGTGGGTAGAATTGGGGCATGGGTGGGGGTGGCGCACGGCCATGGGTGGTGGGTGGCGGCTAGGGCAAGGGCACGTGGGGGGAAGGGCGCACAAGGGGCAGGGGTGAACGCCCAAGGGCTGGTGGGGAGCCCTTTTACCAGCCCCCACACCCAATCCTAGTCCGTTACGGAGACCTACTCCATCCCACCAAAGCCCACTGAAGGCCCAAACTCCCGGGAAGGCCCAAAACCCAACGGCCCTAAACGTTATTAACCTCCATACCTTATGGTTTTAACCTGCCATACCATATTTCATAAAGTTTTTGACCTTAACATGCACCATTTAAAAGGTTACGACACTCCGTGGTGACACATCACTTCAAACGGCCCAAAAACGCGAGTAAACCTCAAGCCGAAAGGTTTTATTCTCTAATTTCACATTCTATAATGTCACACCATACCGTAGTGTCACAATATGTGGAAGCATTATAACTGTTATGCTATTAATAAAACTATGCATTTTTATTGTAGGCTAAAGCTCAGAAGAATAAAGACGTACGTCAAAACCAAGTTAATGCACTTCATACATGTGGATCAAGAAGTTATGCTGTAGTATCTCATCAATTGGTGAGTATAATTACCATGTGGCTTTTTATTTACTAGATTTCTCATACTTGCAAACTATATTATTAATCTTTTTGAAATGAGTCATTCTAGATGCTTATGCTCTTGCTTTGCAAACTATAGTGATGCTGAAAAGTAAAGATGTATAGTATTGGAGTGACTATAGTGGTGGATGCATTGTCCAACAGAATCGCTATTGTTAGCTTTCTAACCCATGTTTCCGTTCTAGCAACTAATAAAGTGCAATAGTAGTTCTCTTCTCCTTTATCTAGCAGTTTTGAGTTTCTTTGCAATTACATGAGAAAACAACATATCATCTCATCAAGGAGGGGGGAATGGGTCTTAGGAGATTCTTGGTCTAACTATATGTTTTATATCTTGATCAGGAAAATGAACTTGGTCGTGAACCTTCCCGGGCTGAATTGTATATTGTTACACACACAAAAGCAAATGGACAATCCCTTAATGAAGCGTGTCAACAAAAAATCGTAAGTGTTTCAAAGCAATGTGACTAATACATGTCATATATGTAGGTTTAGTTGTTCTCATAAATGAAATATTTTTAGGACGTGATACAAGAAAGGATTGAAAATGATGAAAGCCTTAGAGTAAAATCAATAGAAGATGGTGACTTATATGCTGATGTGTTTCCAAAGGAGCAAAAAGGAAGAATACGTGGGTTAGGCTTGTTACCAGGTGGATCAAAATCTATTTCTCTAGCAAGAGCTACTGCAGCAATGAGGCAAATGGAGGTCGAAAATGCAGAATTAAGAGAGAGGATGGAGAATGCCGAACGAAGGTGTGAAAGATCTGAACAGAACTTTAATGAACTAAAAAATATGCTACTAGCCATCCAAAGAGAAGGATCAAAGGGAGTAGTATCACCAGCAGTAGGATCTACTGAGGCTAATGACGGTGGACAATCTGTTGGTGTGGATGATTGTGCAGGATTTATTGATGCTAGTAACAAAGGAAGATCTATTAGTCATGAAAGTGAACCAAGGCATTTAGTTGGTGCAAATAATTGTGCAAGATCTAGTGGTGCTGGTAATGAAAAAAGATCCATTGGCTGTGAAAATGAACCAAGAATTGCTGTTGTTGATAAAATAACACAAACCCTTCATGTTGAGAAAGAAACAAGATGTGCTATTACAACAAATGGAGGACAATCTAGTGACAGTCGTCAAAAGGTTTCAACTGCTAATAGACATAAAGGAGGAACACTCATCCATGAAAATGTGCTGGTGATGTACTTTGAATACACACAATTATTGTTTACTTTCTATGAAAGGACCGGGATGTCGGCCTAGAGGGGGGTGAATAGGCGATTACAAAATTATACCCAATTAAAATTAAACAAACAGAGATAATGCGGAAGCGAAGGGTATAATTAAGTTTTGCAACTTAAACAATTTAGCCCGAGACAATTAACTCGGAGACTCCGGATATTTAGTCCGGATACTCTGGGTTATCCGGATACTCCGGATCAATGTACCGGATACTCCGGATGATCCGGATAGTTCGGATAAAATACCGGATACTCCGGGTTGAGTGTCTCGGCCAAGAATTCAAGATCTGAGCAATCTAGAAGCAATCCATGTCGGGACCCCGAATTTGCAAATCCGGACCCTCTGTGTATTCAGCACTAGTCCAGGAACACGCTAGTGCACACAGTCTTAACATCGGTAAATATCACAATCATACCACTCGATACTAAATAAGTACTTTATTTAAATAGTCAAACTGGTTACTCGACCTTATGGTCAAGTTACAAATATATGCCTCGCAAGGCGAAACTTATTCAGAGAAAAATAATAGCAGCGGAAAATCAAATAACTTCGTGGCGCCATCCAGTATACCACAGCAACTGATCGCTCGCTTCCCTAAGTAGACGGATCCTCTTGGAGCTCCTCCTCCAAAGCTTGTGCGATCTCCTCTTCAACTGTGTTGTATTGTGGCAAGGGTGAGTACTTGGTACTCGGCAAGTCATGCACAGAATGCAAGCTAATATACTATATGCATGGCTTGGTACAAAGGAATAGCTCAAGGTATATTTGCGATAAAGAAAGATTTGAAAAGTAATATAAGTAGATTCGAAAGCGAAGAGAAACAAGTAAAGTATAAATAACTTTTCAAGGAATTTAATAAACATCTTTCCCATCCTAATCCACATTTCCATCAACTTCATTATTAATCCAGCCCAACCTTTCAAACCAAGTTATTTTTGAGAAAATCTAACCCTTGATCAGTAATTCCGGCGATGTCCAATACCGCGGACACGGCTATTCGAATAGATTCTAAACTCTGCAGAGGTTATGCACTTTACCCACAAGATACAGTCAAACACCACAAAGGCGAGTTCCGTGAACAAAGTCTTTCGAACTTCTAACAATACAAGTGGTCCTCCCGGTTATTGCGACTAACCCTTCCCTTCGCTAAAGGCGAAGTTCTAGGCCAATCAACCGTTAGATGGGTACCTGCCTCACCCTGACGCTCCCCCGCACAACTTACACAAAGGGTGTAGTTGACCTCCTGAGGTCCCACAGGTACGTTATTAGCAACTTAGTCAACTAGGTCCGTCCCATTACAGACATGTGGTTGCACGTTAGACCCAGTTCAAAGGCTTGCAAGGTTAAGTCCTTAGGGTGACCAGGGCAAGACTACCCGAAGAACCAAATCAACACTCCCAATGCCACAACTGGCCCACCTGATTACTCTTGCCACATGCCCCGGTCGAAAACTGTTTATCAAACCCCAGTTGATTACCATGCACCACGTGCCATCAACATCACATGATACCTTTCCAAAACAGGTTCAATACACCATTAAGTCAATATTAACATTTGATTGTCCAAAATCATGTCGTGAGCACGTAGCAGGTCTAAGCAGTGTACTACAACGGTCTAAACCCATGTTGGCAATTTAATAATGTCCAACTAGTAATCCACAAACTAGGGTGACAAGGGGTCATGGCACATACTTAAATAATCAAGGTGTCATACAGCAAATTGGTATTTATCTAACCCCCATGTTTAAACAAAGTATTTTTCTAATTGAACTAGCATGCAATAGTTTAAATCAAAATAGATTTCGAAATAGGATCAACATGGTCAAAGCACAACTTGCCTTCAAAAAGTACTTGTTCTTGGTCTTGAGTTGGATCCTGAGTTAATACTTCTCCTTGAATCCTTAGGCACTTCAACGTCTACTCGTAAAAGCGTGCAAATAGCAAATACACAAATAAACAATAGGCAAAAAGTGTCCAAACATCCAAATAAAATCCATAAACAGAGAGAACATAATTTTATGAGTTTTTAGAAACTGGAATAGTCAAATTTGGAGTTAAGACGCAAAAGTTATGATTATTTAAAGTTTAAATAATCAATTAAATAATTTTGCAGAGAAAAACTTTAGTCCAAAAATTAAATAAAATTCATATTTAGGTAGATCTCAATTTTATACAAATTTAGAAATTTGAATCACTCAAATCGGAGTTGAAACGCAAAAGTTATAAGCGTTTGAAGTTTGAACAAAATCTGAAATCATTATTTCGAATTAATAAATCATTTTCTTTTTCGGAAATTAATTATTGCGTCAGCCTAGACACGTGGCAGCCTCTGATTGGTTGGTCGACGCCACCGGTCCATGGACTCGGTCCACGCTCGGCTCGGGTCTCAGTGGACCCGGCCCACGGCTCACGTGAGACCCGACATGTGGGACCACTCGGGTAGCGTCATCGGCCCGACGTCGGCGGGCTCGGCCACGGTCGGCGACAGTGGGACCCACCGATGACGCGTCATGGGTGACGTCACGCGGTGCGATCGGTGACAGTGGGACCTCGACACGCGGGCCCGCGTGTCGGGCGTCACACGCACGCGGCGTGCGGCGGCCGCCGATCGCGGCCAAAGGCTTCCCGAAACGCGTGGCGCCAATCTCGGCCGTTGATTTGAAATTCAACGGCGCGATTAGATCCAGGGTTAACACGTTGAAACTACTCGACGATCGTGGGCCGCTCGATCTAGATCGGACGGTCCGCATCTAATCCTACAATAACACTACTACGACGCGTGGCGATCGTGGGCCGTTGGATCTTGATCCAACGATCCGCATCTAATCGGGTTTGGAAACACGTGAACTCACCTCAACCGCGACGATCAAGATCGGACGGCGCCTGAGCTTCGCGAGGTCGATGGCGACGCGGCCGAGCCGCAAAGAATCGAGATCTAAACGACGACGAGCCCGACGGCGCTTCGGGGTCGCTCTGGCTGAGTGAGAGGTACCCACGGGTGCGTGTAACACCCCAAAATTTTACTTGTCCTAAATTCATGTGTGATTTGGCACTTTGGTGAATTTTTGGAATTTTCTGGAATTTATTTGGATTTAATTGGAATTTATTTGAATTTATTCCATTTTGAAATAATTAAAGAATTTAATTTTGCAAATAAAATTTTGTTGGAAATATTTTATTTGAGTCCAAAATGATCCAAAATATTTTCCAGAATTTTTCTGGAATTTTTCTGAGTCATTTGCTATTTTTAATGAATTAAATGAATTACTAGGAATTATTTTAAATATTAAATCGCTGGAAATTCAACTCGGGTCAAGTATCGTTCATCCGACCGAAGTCGGAACCCGAAGTCGGACTCGAGTCCGACCGAGCCACGTGACTCGACCGAACCCACTCCTAACCCTAATCAATCCCAACCGCTGGATCAAGATCCAACGGCCGAGATCCGCCGACTCGACCCGAGCCGTGTCCGGACCGACCGGCCGCGCCGCGTCGATCGTGGGCCGCTGATCGTGCCACGATGTCTGGCTCTCCGTCGTCGTCTCGCCCGAGTCCGAGCCGGACTCCGCCCGCCGGTCATGCGCCGTGGAAAACTAGGTCTCCGTTTTACGCACCAGGCCGAGGCTATTTAAAGCCCGGCATACCGAGGACCGCCGTGATCCCGCGCCCTCCCTTCTCTACTTCACCGAGGCAAAGCCGCCGTTTAGCCGTGCGAGCTCGCCGTAATTGCGCCGCTCCGCCACGGTCTTTGCTTCGCTCGCCGTCGCCGTCCCCTCGCCCGTTGACCTCAGATCCGGACTCACCGCGACGAGACGCACTGAAGGACATCTCACTTCAGCCGGAGGAGGCCGCAACGCCGTTGGCCGTGTCGCCGTCCCAGCTCGGCCCGGCCAGCTCCGCCGCACGCCATCGCTGCCGCCGAAGCTTCTCGCCCGTCCGATCAAGATCCAACGTCCCAGTTGTGCCACGTCACCGCACGGTGAGATCCGTCCAAAATTCCAGATCTAATCTCGGCCGTCGGATCTAGATCCAACGGTCGAATCAAACGCGTTAACTCAAACGCGTGAAAGCGAATCTAATGGGCGTCGATTTTCAAATCAGCGGCCAAGATTGCGCCACGTGTCGGGAAGCCCGACGCGCCATCGGCGCACCGTCGTGTAATGACGCTGACACGCCGGGCCCGCGTGTCAGCGACGTGACCGAACCGCACCATGATGTCATGCTGACGTCATGGCGGGCCCGCATGTCAGCGGCTGTCTCAGCCGAGCGCTGACGTCACCCATGACGTCATCGGTGGGTCCCACCTGTCGACTGCAGTGGTGAGCCCTCGCCGACGTCGGAGATAGCGTCACCCGAGTGGGCCCACATGTCGATCTCACGTGGAGTCGTGGACCGAGTCCACAGTGGACCCGAGCCGGCGTGGACCAAGTCCATGGACCGGTGACGTCGGCCGCCCAATCGAGGCTGCCACGTGTCCTTCGCCGACGCAATAATTAATTTCGAAAAAGAAAATGATTTAATAAATCGGTTTAATAATTGATTTGAATTTCAAAACTTCAAACGCTTATAACTTTTGCGTTTCAACTCCGATTTGAGTGATTCAAATTTCTAAATTTGTATAAAATTGAGATCTACCTAAATATGAATTTTATTTAATTTTTGGACTAAAGTTTTTCTCTGTAATATTATTTAATTGATTATTTAAACTTTAATAAATCATAACTTTATGCGTTTTAACTCCAAATTTGTGATTCCAGTTTCTAAAAATCCAGAAAATTATGTTCTCTCTGTTTATGGATTTTATTTGGAGTTTTGGGATGTTTTGCCTATTGTTTATTTGTGTATTTGCTATTTGCACGCTTTACGAGTAGGCGTTGAAGTCTTGGGAAGGATTCGAAGGAGAAGTATTGACTCAGGATCCAACTCAAGACCAAGAGCAAGTACTTTTTGGAGGCAAGTTGTGCTTTGACCATATTGATCCTATTTCGAAATCTATTTTGATTTAAACTATTGCATGCTAGTTCAATTAGAAAGATACTTTGTTTAAACATGGGGGTTAGATAAATACCAATTTGCTATATGACACCTTGATTACTTAAGTATGTGCCATGACCCTTTGTCACCCTAGTTGTGGTTTACTAGTTGGACATTATTAAGTTGCCAACATGGGTTTAGAACGTTGTAGTATGCTGCTTAGACCTGCTACGTGCTCATGACATGATTTTGGATAATCAAATGCTAATATTGACTTAATGATATATTGAACCTGTTTTGGAAAAGTATCATGTGATGTTGATGGCACGTGGTGCATGGTAATCAAGCGGGGTTTGATAAACAGATTTCGGCCGGGCATGTGGCAAGAGTAATCAGTGGGCCAGTTGTGGCATTGGGGATGTTGATTTGGTTCTTGGGTAGTCTTGCCCTGGTCACTCTAAGGACTTAACCTTGCAAGCCTTTGAACTGGGTCATACTTGCAACCACATGGTGGAATGGGACGGCCCTAGTTGATTAAGTCGCTAAGGACTCACTTGTGGAGCCTCGGGTGTCAATTACACCGTTTGTGTGATTGTGCGGGGAGCGTATCGTGGTGTGGCCGATACCCATCTAACGGTGTGTTGGTCCCATACTTCGCCTTGGCTAAGGGAAGGGATGGTGTAGAGCACAAACCTGAGAGGGCCACCTGTGTTGTTTGAGGCTTAGAAAGGCTTTATTCTGAGGAACTTCGCCTTTGTGGTGTTTGACTGTATCTTGTGGGTAAAGTGCATAACCTCTGCAGAGTGTAGAATCTATTTGAATAGCCGAGTCCACGGTACTGGACAATGCTCGGGAATTACAGTCAAGGGTTAGACTTTCTGAAAATAACTTGGATTTGAAAAGTTGGGTTGGTTTAGTAATGAAGTTGATGGAAATGTGGTTTAGGATGGGGAAAATGTTTATTAAATTTCTTGAGAAGTTATTTATGCTTTACTTATTCCTCTTTGCTTTCGAATCTACTTTTATTACTTGTCAAAAGTCGCATTTCTTGCAAATATACCTTGAGCTATTCCTTTGTACCAAGCCATGCATATAGTATATTAGCCTGCATTACATGCATGACTTGCCGAGTACCAAGTACTCACCCTTGCCTCAACACAATATCGCTTGAAGAGGAGATTATGCCGGCTTTGGAGGAGGAACTCCAAGAAGATCCGTCTACTTAGGGAAGCGAGCCCGGTCGATTACTGTGGTATCTTTGGATGGCGCCACGATGTTACCTTCGTTGTTTTTCCGCTGCTATTATTTCTCTTTTAATAAGTTTCGCCTTGCGAGGCATACATTTGTAACTTGACCATAAGGTCGAGTAACCAGTTTGGTTATTTAAATGAAGTACTTTGATAATATCGATTGGTATGATTGTGATATTTACCAATGTTAAGACTGTGTGCACTAGCGCGTTCCTGGACTAGTTGTAACATCCCAAAATTTTGCTTTTCTTAAAATCATGTGTGATTTGGCACTTTGGTGAATTTTTGGAATTTTCTGGAATTTATTTGGATTTATTTGGAATTTATTTGAATTTATTCCATTTTGAAATAATTAAAGAATTTAATTTTGCAAATAAATTTTTGTTGGAAATATTTTATTTGAGTCCAAAATAATCCAAAATATTTTCCAGAATTTTTCTGGAATTTTTCTGAGTCATTTGCTATTTTTAATGAATTAAATGAATTACTGGGAATTATTTTAAATATTAAATCGCTGGAAAATCCAACTCGGGTCAAATCTTGTTCATCCGACCGAAGTCGGACCTCGAGTCCGACCGAGCGATTGACTCGACCGAACCCACTCCTAACCCTAATCGATCCCAACCGTTGGATCAAGATCCAACGGCTGAGATCCGCCCGACCCCGACCGAGCCGTGTTTGGACCGGACCCGATCGCGCCGTGCGATCGTGGCCGTTGATCGCGACACGTGGACGGCCACGATTTCGTCGTCTTCCCGTAACCGAGCCGGACTCCGCCGAGCGCGCCATTGCGTGATCGATTAGGGCTCCGCCGAGCACGCCTCCGGCTATTTAATGCCGGATCGCACCCCGAGGACCGCCGTGACCCCGCGCACTTCTTGCCTAACCCGCCGAGCTCTAGCCGCCGTAGGTTCGCCGGAATCGCTCGCCGTAGTTGCGTGAAGCGCCACCACGGTCCTTGCCTCGCCTCGCCGCCGTCGGCATCCTCCGCCGCCATTGACCCCAGTTCGAAACCCCGGCCAGCGCTCCGAAGACACCCTCCATCTCGCCGAGCACGCCCCAACCGCCGTTTGGGTGGTCGCCGTCCTCAGCCACGGCAATGCAACTCCGCCGTGAAGCCATCGCCGACCCCGAGCTCCACCAACCGTCCGATCAAGATCCAAAGGCCCAGATCGTGCCACGTCACTTCGGTGAGTTTCCCCGTTGAAAATCCTAGATCTAATCCCAACCGTTGGATCTAGATCCAACGGCCCACGATCGATCCACGTCGCCCCAAGCACATGAGGCCAAACTCAATCGGTAGTCGGATTACAAACCCCCGGCCACGATTGTGCCACGCGTCGAGGAAGCCGCACCGTCGCGCCCACGCGCGCGTGCGTGGTACCTGACACGCGGGGCCCGCGTGTCAGCGACAGTACCGTGACGTCACCCATGACGTCATCGGTGGGACCCACTGTCGACCGTGGTGAGCCCCTGGCGTCGCCAATGACGCGTCACCCGAGTGGGCCCACATGTCGGATCTCACGTGGAGCTGTGGGACCGAGTCCACGGTGGACCCAAGCCGAGTGTGGACCGAGCCCATGGACGGCTGGCGTCGGCAGGCCAATCAGGAGCTGCCACGTGTCCATCTTTGACGCAATAATTAATTTCGAAAAAGAAAATGATTTATTAATTCGAAATATTGATTCAAATTTAGATTCAAACTTCAAACGCTTATAACTTTTATGCGTTTCAACTCCGATTTGAAGCGATTCAAATTTCTAAATTTGTATAAAATTGAGATCTACCTAAATATGAATTTTATTTAATTTTTGGACTAAAGTTTTTCTCTGTAAAATTATTTAATTGATTATTTAAACTTTAAATAATCATAACTTTATGCGTTTAACTCCAAATTTGACGATTCCAGTTTCTAAAAATCCAGAAAATTATGTTCTCTCTGTTTATGGATTTTATTTGGAGTTTTGGGATCTTTTGCATAGTGTTCATTTGTGTATTTGCTATTTGCACGCTTTACGAGTAGGCGTTGAAGTGCCTGGGAAGGATTCGAGGGAGAAGTGTTGACTCGAGGATCCAACTCAAGACCAAGAGCAAGTACTTTTTGAAGGCAAGTTGTGCTTTGACCATGTTGATCCCATTTGAAAACTATTTTGATTTAAACTATTGCATGCTAGTTTAATTAGAAAGATACTTTGGTTTAAACACAGGGTTAGTTAAATACCAATTTGTTATATGACACCTTGATTACTTAAGTATGTGCCATGATCCCTTGTCACCCTAGTTGTGGTTTACTAGTTGGACATTATTAAATTGCCAACATGGGTTTAGATCGTTGTAGTATCTTTGCTTAGACCTGCTACGTGCTCATGACATGATTTTGGATAATCAAATGCTAATATGGACTTAATGATATATTGAACCTGTTTTGGAAAAGTCTAAGTTGATGTTGATGGCAAGTGGTGCATGGTAATCAACTGGGGTTTGATAAATGATTTCGGCCAGGGCATGTGGCAAGAGTAATCAGGTGGGCGGTGTGGCATTGGGAGTGATGATTTGGTTTTTCGGGTAGTCTTGCCCTGGTCACTCTAAGGACTTAACCTTGCAAGCCTTTGAACTGGGTCATACTTGCAACCACATGGCTGGAATGGGACGGCCCTAGTTGACTAAGTCGCTAAGGACTCACTTGTGGAGCCTCGAGTGTCGATTACACCGTTTGTGTGATTGTGCGGGAGGCGTATCGTGGCGTGGCCAGTACCCATCTAACGGTGTGTTGGTCCCATACTTCGCCTTGGCTAAGGGAAGGGATGGTGTAGAGCACGTCTGGAGAGGACCACTGTGTTGTTTGAGGCTTCCGAAGGCTTTGTTATGATCGCTCATTCGCATACTCTTGTATGGCGATTCACGGCTGACGTGGTGAGTGGATTGTATCTTGTGGGTAAAGTGCATAACCTCTGCAGAGTGTAGAATCTATTTGAATAGCCGAGTCCACGGTACTGGACAATGCTCGGGAATTACAGTCAAGGGGTAGATTTTCTGAAAATAACTTGGATTTGAAAAGTTGGGTTGGTTTAACAAAGAAGATGATGGAAATATGGTTTAGGATGGGAAAAATGTTTATTAAACTTCTTGAAAAGTTATTTATGCTTTACTTATTTCTACTGCTTTCGAATCTACTTATATTACTTGTCAAAAGTCATTTCTGCAAATATACCCCTGAGCTACTCCTTTGTACTAAGCCATGCATATAGTATATTAGCTTGCATTCTCAGGCATGACTTGTCGAGTACCAAGTACTCACCCTTGCCCCAACACAATATCAGTTGAAGAGGAGATTACGCCACTTTGGAGGAGGAACTCCAAGAGGACCCGTCTACTTAGGGATGCGAGCCCGATCGGTTGCCTGTGGTATCTTTGGATGGCGCCACTGTTTATTTGATTTTCATTCTTTGTTATTTCTCTTTTAATAAGTTTCGCCTTGCAAGGCATATATTTGTAACTTGGCCATAAGGTCAAGTAACCCTTTGATTATTTAAATAAAGTACTTTGATAGTATCGTTTGGTATGACTGTGATATATACCGATGTTAAGACTGTGTGCACTAGCGCGTTCCTGGACTAGTGCTGAATACACAGAGGGTCCGGATTTGCAAATTCGGGGTCCCGACAGAGGTGGTATCAGAGCCATACTTGACTGTAGGCTCAACCCTAAAGCTAGAATGGTCGTAGTGAGGATAAAACCTATTTTCTAAAGCTAAAAATTTGTGAAGACAAGAAATGACATCTCGACTTATCCCTTTCTCTCTTTTCTTGTCTCTTGCTGAAATTTTCCCTTACCTTGTCACAATTTAAAAATTTCGAATTCTTACGTAAAGCACTCTTGTGACAGATGGAGGTTTTCTTGATGAGTGAGCATAGGTTCTATAGTGAGACTCCTTCGCCGAGTCGAGTCATAGAGTAAAGAGTCACCCTTTAGGCGTTAGACTCCAGAGTTAGTTCGATTTGGATTTGCTTTGTTTGCTGAGTGTGCAGTATGTGTTGCAAGGCCCTTAGGCATTGTAAGCAGCCATACCAAGTTATTAATAATAAAGTTGGACCTTAAGGCTACACCTTTTCGCCCGCATAAGTTCCATATTACTTGTCTATTCTTGTTTCCTCTCATCTCTAAACCTAGAGCAAATCGGCAGATGGTGAACACCCGTGGAAACTTTGGAAGCAATGGGAGTGGATCTCGCCAAATGTAAAACCCCAATGATAGAGCACCAGCACCGCCACTTTGGATGTGCAGAATTTTGGAGCATTTCTTGCTGCTCGGACTCGATTGATGCATGCTATGATGCAACAAATGCAGCACGTCCTTTGCTCGAGGCCACTGCTAATCAAGTTAATCGGGGCCACGCCGTAATACAAGGTCAGCCGAGTTCATGAGGACTCACCCACCCACTTTCTCTGGAAATGCCAATCCATTGGAGGCCGATGATTGGTTAAGATCAATTGAGAGGAAGCTACACATAGCCCAATGCATAGGAAATGAGAAGGTACTTTACGCTTCTCATCAGTTGGAAGGAACAGCCGCCGAATGGTGGGAGAACTTCTGTGCCACGCAGGAGAACCCTCAAGATATCACTTGGGAAGAGTTCACAGCTGCATTCCGACAGTATCACGTGCCTGAAGGAATTATGGACCTTAAGAAGGAGGAGTTCAGAGCACTGAAGCAAGGTAATCAACCAGTGGCCGACTACCTGAACAAGTTCACACAGCTAGCACGCTACGCACCTGAGGATGTAGCGACAGATAAATCCAGACAGTCTCGTTTTATGAAGGGACTTAACTCAGGATTGCAAGTAGGGTTGATCACCCACACCTTTCCAGATTTCCAAGAGTTGGTGAATAAGGCGCTTATTCTTGAGGACAAGCGCAAGGAACTGGATGAGAACAGGAAGCGCAGGATGCAACAAAGAAGGATCACGTCGAGAGAACGCATAGCTTGAGAGTTGCACCAAATCAATTCTTGATTCCAACCACGAGAATGCAACAAGGACACCATCCCAGCACCAAGACCCGCCAATCGAACTACCAAACCCCCCGCTAGAAACGCTACCCCAGGCAAATACAGGAACAAGTGAGACGCCGCTACAATCGCAACGAGCCAGGACACTTTGCCAACAGTTGTCCGAAGAAGACAGCAGGAGCGACCCCAGTTCGCTTCAATCTAGGAACCACCCCAGCTAGGACGCCAGCACCAGGAGCCACACCCCAGACCGTGGTGAGAGGCCGAGTCAACCATGTCACCGCGGATGCATTGCAAAATGCTACGGACGTCGTACTGGGTAAGTTACTTGTTAACTCAGTACCTGCAGCAGTTTTGTTTGACTCTGGAGCTTCGCATTCGTTTGTTTCGCAAGGCTTTGCTACTAGAAATGACTTAAGGATTGCAAGACTTAAGTGCATGCTTTTAGTTCAAACCCCTGGTTCCGAACTCCGAACGGAAGTAGGATGTTCCGGGGTGAGAATACTAATAGATGGAATAGAGTTCCTAGCAAACCTTATAATTTTGGAGACCCAGACCTTAGATGTTATATTGGGAATGGATTGGTTATCCAAGCACAAGGCCGTATTGGATTGTGGACGAAGGACTATCTCAGTTGAGAGCCCGTGTGGGAAGAAAGTGGAATTTCAAGCCACTGCAGTTAGAGATGGACAGTTGATGGTTAATGATCAAGGCAATCAGCATAGAGGATGTCCCAAGAGTGAATGAGTACCCGATGTTTTTCCCGAAGATCTACGGTATGCCGCAGACGAGGACATAGAGTTTGTGATAGAGCTTGTACTGGTACAAAGACCGATAGCAAAGAGACCCTATCGGATGTCTACCGAGGAGTTGGTAGAAATGAAGAAACAGCTAGAGGAGTTAATGGAGAAAGGATTTATCGGACCAAGTTAGTCGCCGTGGGGAGCACCGCTTTGTTTGTCAAGAAGAAGGACGGAGTTTCAGGATGTGCATTGACTACCGTGCACTCAATGAAGTCACCGTGAAGAATAAGTATCCGCTACCCAGGATTGATGATTTGTTTGATCGATTAAGAGGAGCCGGAGTTTTCTCCAAGATTGATCTCGAGATCGGGATATCATCGCTAAAGATCCGATCGTAAAATATTCAAGACTGCATTCTCGTCAAGATATGGACATTACGAGTTTACAGATTATGTCCTTTGGGCCGATTTAATGCGCCAAATTTTATTTCATGAATATGATGAATAAGGTGTTCATGGAATATTTGGACAAGTTTGTCGTCGTGTTCATAGACGATATCCTAATCTACTCCAAGACAGAGGATGAACATGCCGAACACTTAAGGCGAGTTTTGGAAAAGCTGAGGGAACAGCAACTTTTCGCCAAGTTCAGCAAGTGTGATTTTTGGAAGGACAAGGTGGAGTTTCTTGGACATGTAATGACCGCGGAAGGAGTCGCCGTAGATCCAAGCAAAGTAGAAGCTGTGTTACATTGGGAGCAGCCGAAGACTGTGACCCAGATTCGGAGTTTCCTTGGAATGGCAGGATATTACCGCCGTTTCATCGAAGGTTTTTCGACAATTGCGAAACCTCTTACGCAATTGCTGAAGAAGGAAAAGAAGTTTGCATGGACGCTTTAATGTGAGGAAGGATTTCAGAGTCGAAGAAGCGATTGACATCAAGACCGGTGTTAGTTCTACCGGATGTTGCTCAAAGCTTCGATATTTATTGTGACGCGACGCGCCAAGGACTTGGATGTGTCTTTGATGCGAGAATGGAAAGGTAAGCTTATGCATCAAGGCAGTGAGGCCGCATGAGGAAAATTATCCGACACATGACCTAGAGTTAGCCAGTAGTGCATGCTTTGAAGATATGGCGTCACTATCGATTGGAAACAGATGTGAAGTATATACGGATCATAAGAGCCTTAAGTACATATTCACCCAGTCGGATCTGAATATGAGGCAAAGGAGATGGCTAGAATTGATCAAGGACTATAATGTTGGAATCCATTACCATCCCGGGAAGGCCAACGTAGTAGCCGATGCTCTGAGTCGGAAGAGCCATACCGTGAGTACGTTGCTAGCCACAAGTCAGGATGAGTTATGTGAGGATTTCCAGAAAATGAAGATTGAGGTTGTACCTAGCGGATTCTTGGCCGCCTTGGAAGTAAAGCCTACTTTAGAGGACCAGATCCGAGAAGGACAGAAGGATGATGACAAGATCCGTAGGATTAAGTCCAAAATGGAGGAAGGCAAGGCAAAGGATTTCAAGCTGGGCGAGCAAGGCACGTTATGGATGAAGGATCGCATTTGTGTGCCTAACAAAAGGAGTTAAAGCAATCGATTCTCGAAGAAGCCCATGACTCTAAGTACTCGATTCATCCCGAAGCGCCAAGATGTATCAGATCTCAAGGAGAGATTCGTGGCCGAGTATGAAATGTGAAGTTGCCGAGCATGTTGCATTGTGCGACGTATGCCGTAGAGTCAAGGCAATACATCGAGAGACCAGCAGGATTGCTACAACCGCTGAAAATACTGAGTGGAAGTGGGAGGAAATCGGAATGGATTTCATTACCGGTTTGTCGAAGACTCAAGGAGGTTATGACTCCATATGGGTTATAGTGGATCGCTTGACTAAAGTAGCCCATTTTATCCCCGTGAAGACCATTTACTCGGGAGATAAGTTAGCGAGTTGTACATGATCAGATTGTTTGTTTGCACGGAGTGCCAAAGAGGATTGTATCGGACAGAGGTACCCAATTTACCTCAAGGTTACGGAATAAGTTGCATGAAGCCATGGGAACCCGTTTAAACTTCAAGATGACTTATCATCCACAGACGGATGGACAGGCCAGAAAGAGTCAACCAGATTCTAGAGGATATGTTGAGAGCTTGTGCATTGGCTTATGCTACCTCTTGGGATAAAAGTTTGCCGTATGCCGAGTTTAGTTACAACAATAGTTATCAGGCTAGTTTACAGATGTCACCTTTGAGGCCTTTGTATGGTCGACTCCTGTCGGACACCATTGAATTGGAATGAGACCGTGGCGCCGTGTCTTTGGGCCTGATATTCTTCAAGAGGCCGAGGAGCGGTCGCTATGATTAGGGAAAGGTTGAAGATAGCCCAATCTCGACAGAAGAGTTATCTTGACAATCGTCGCCGAGATTTGAGTTTTGAACCGTAAGACTTTGTATACCTCGAGTTACGCCTCGGGGAGTTAAGAGGTTCCATGCCAAAGGGAAACTCGCACTCTGCTATGTTGGACCATTTAAGATTTTGAGTCGCAGAGGTGAAGTTGCCTACCAGCTGGAGTTGCCACAGTCGTTGGCAGGAGTGCATGACGTGTTCCATGTGTCCCAGTTGAAGAAGTGTCTCCGAGTTCCTGAGGAACAGGCACCGCTAGAGTCAATTGAGTTGCAAGAGGATTTGACTTATAAGGAGCACCCTGTGAGGATTCTAGACACAATGGATCGAGAAACTAGAAACAAGTCAACCCGATTCTGTAGAGTTCAGTGGAGCAACCATGAAGAAAGTGAAGCGACTTGGGAGCGAAGAGGATTTGAAGAAAGAATTTCCAAACCTATTTCTTTAGTGAGCCCTGAATCTCGGGGACGAGATTCTATTAAGGGGGGGAGGTTTGTAACATCCCAAAATTTTGCTTTTCTTAAAATCATGTGTGATTTGGCACTTTGGTGAATTTTTGGAATTTTCTGGAATTTATTTGGATTTATTTGGAATTTATTTGAATTTATTCCATTTTGAAATAATTAAAGAATTTAATTTTGCAAATAAATTTTTGTTGGAAATATTTTATTTGAGTCCAAAATAATCCAAAATATTTTCCAGAATTTTTCTGGAATTTTTCTGAGTCATTTGTTATTTTTAATGAATTAAATGAATTATCGGGAATTATTTTAAATATTAAATCGCTGGAAAATCCAACTCGGTCAAGTATCTTGTTCATCCGATCGAAGTCGACTCGAGTCCGACCGAGCCGATTGACTCGACCGAACCCACTCCTAACCCTAATCGATCCCAACCGTTGGATCAAGATCCAACGGCCGAGATCCGCCTCGACCGACCGAGCCGTGTTCGGACCGGACCCGATCGCTGCCGCGCGATCGTGGGCCGTTGATCGCGACACGTGGACGGCCACGATTTCGCTGCCTTCCAGAATCGAGCCGGACTCGCCGCCGAGGGCGCCGTGCGGATTAGGGCTCCGCCCTGAGCACGCCTCCCAGGGCTATTTAATGCCCGGATCGCACCCCGAGGACCGCCGTGACCCCGCGCACTTCTTGCCCTAACCCGCCGAGCTCGAGCCGTGAGGTTCGCCGGAATCGCTCGCCAGTAGTTGCGTGAAGCGCCACCACGGTCCTTGCCTCGCCTCGCCGCCGTCCGCCATCCTCCGCCGCCATTGACCCAGATTCGAAACCCGGCCAGCGCTCCGAAGACACCCTCCATCTCGCCGAGCACGCCCCAACCGCCGTTTGGGTGGTCGCCGATCCTCGGCGCCGGCACCGCAACTCCGCCGTGAAGCCATCGCCGACCCGAGCTCCACTCAACCGTCCGATCAAGATCCAAAGGCCCGCATCGTGCCACGCCACTTCGGTGAGTTTCCCGTTGAAAATCCTAGATCTAATCCCAACCGTTGGATCTAGATCCAACGGCCCACGATCGATCACGCGCGCCCCAAGCACATGAGGCCAAACTCAATCCCGGTAGTCGGATTTCAAACCAACGGCCACGACAGCCACGCGGCCCGTGAAGCCGAACTGCCGCGCCACGCCGCGGCGTGGTCACCGACACGCGAGGCCCGCGTGTCGGCCGACAGCACCGTGGACGCCACCCATGACGTCATCGGTGGGACCCACCTGTCGACTGCGGTGAGCCCCGCCGACGCCAAAGAATGACGTCACCCGAGTGGGCCCACATGTCGATCTCACGTGGAGCCGTGGACCGAGTCCACGGTGGACCCAAGCCGAGTGTGGACCGAGCCCATGGACGGCTGGCGTCAGCAGGCCAATCAGGAGCTGCCACGTGTCCATGCCGACGCAATAATTAATTTCCAAAAGAAAATGATTTATTAATTCGAAATATTGATTCAAATTTAGATTCAAACTTCAAACGCTTATAACTTTTATGCTTCAACTCCGATTTGAGCGATTCAAATTTCTAAATTTGTATAAAATTGAGATCTACCTAAATATGAATTTTATTTAATTTTTGGACTAAAGTTTTTCTCTGTAAAATTATTTAATTGATTATTTAAACTTTAAATAATCATAACTTTTATGCTTTAACTCCAAATTTGATTTATTCCAGTTTCTAAAAATCCAGAAAATTATGTTCTCTCTGTTTATGGATTTTATTTGGAGTTTTGGGATCTTTTGCATAGTGTTCATTTGTGTATTTGCTATTTGCACGCTTTTACGAGTAGACGTTGAAGTGCCTAGGATTCGAGGAGAAGTGTTGACTCAGGATCCAACTCAAGACCAAGAGCAAGTACTTTTTGAAGGCAAGTTGTGCTTTGACCATGTTGATCCCATTTCGAAAACTATTTTGATTTAAACTATTGCATGCTAGTTTAATTAGAAAGATACTTTGGTTTAAACCTGGGGGTTAGTTAAATACCAATTTGTTATATGACACCTTGATTACTTAAGTATGTGCCATGATCCCTTGTCACCCTAGTTGTGGTTTACTAGTTGGACATTATTAAATTGCCAACATGGGTTTAGATCGTTGTAGTATACTGCTTAGACCTGCTACGTGCTCATGACATGATTTTGGATAATCAAATGCTAATATGGACTTAATGATATATTGAACCTGTTTTGGAAAAGTATCATGTGATGTTGATGGCACGTGGTGCATGGTAATCAAGCGGGGTTTGATAAACAGATTTCGGCCAGGGCATGTGGCAAGAGTAATCAGGTGGGCCGATGTGGCATTGGGAGTGTTGATTTGGTTTTTCGGTAGTCTTGCCCTGGTCACTCTAAGGACTTAACCTTGCAAGCCTTTGAACTGGGTCATACTTGCAACCACATGGTGGAATGGGACGGCCCTAGTTGACTAAGTCGCTAAGGACTCACTTGTGGAGCCTCAGGGTGTCGATTACACCGTTTGTGTGATTGTGCGGGGAGCGTATCGTGGTCGTGGCAGGTACCCATCTAACGGTGTGTTGGTCCCATACTTCGCCTTGGCTAAGGGAAGGGATGGTGTAGAGCACGTCACGAGAGGACCACCTGTGTTGTTTGAGGCTTCCGAAAGGCTTTGTTATGATCGCTCATTCGCATACTCTTGTATGGCGATTCACTACCGACGTGGTGAGTGGATTGTATCTTGTGGGTAAAGTGCATAACCTCTGCAGAGTGTAGAATCTATTTGAATAGCCGAGTCCACTGATCGACAATGCTCGGGAATTACAAATAAGGGGTAGATTTTCCAAAATAACTTGGATTTGAAAAGTTGGGTTGGTTTAACAAAGAAGATGATGGAAATATGGTTTAGGATGGGAAAAATGTTTATTAAACTTCTTGAAAAGTTATTTATGCTTTACTTATTTCTCGCTTTGAATCTACTTATATTACTTGTCAAAAGTCATTTCTTGCAAATATACCCTGAGCTACTCCTTTGTACTAAGCCATGCATATAGTATATTAGCTTGCATTACAGCGCATGACTTGCCGAGTACCAAGTACTCACCCTTGCCCCAACACAATATCGCTTGAAGAGGAGATTACGCCACTTTGGAGGAGGAACTCCAAGAGGACCCGCTCTACTTAGGGATGCGAGCCCGGTCGATTGCACGTGGTATCTTTGGATGGCGCCACTGTTTATTTGATTTTCCGCTGCTGTTATTTCTCTTTTAATAAGTTTCGCCTTGCAAGGCATATATTTGTAACTTGGCCATAAGGTCAAGTAACCCTTTGATTATTTAAATAAAGTACTTTGATAGTATCGTTTGGTATGACTGTGATATATACCGATGTTAAGACTGTGTGCACTAGCGCGTTCCTGGACTAGTGCTGAATACACAGAGGGTCCGGATTTGCAAATTCGGGGTCCCGACACTAGTGCTGAATACACAGAGGGTCCGGATTTGCAAATTCGGGGTCCCGACAGTGCGCCTGGCTTCGGGGGTTCCGGATCTGGGGTCAATGGCGGCAGGGGACGGCGGACGACGGCGGAATCAAGCAGAACCGCAGCGGAGGGGTGCTATGACTCCGGCGAGCGATTCCGGCGGATCTACGGCGGCTGAGGCTCGGTGAGATAGGGCAGAGAGTGCGCGGGGTCACGGCGGTCCTCGGGGTACCACCCGGTACTTAAATGCCCTCGGCATGCGCGCACGGGATGGAGCCCTAATCCTACACTACGGCGACAAGCGGGCGAGGAGTCCGGCTCGGACTCGGCGGTGACGACGACGCCGCGGCCGCCCACGTGGCACGATCAACGCCACGATCGCGTGGACGCGATCGGATCCGGCCGGATTCGGCCAAAGCGATGCGGAAATCTCGACCGTTGGATCTTGATCCAACGGTTGGGATCGATTAGGTTTTGGAGTTGGTTCGGTTGAGTCACGTGGCTCGGTCGGACTCGAACTCGAGTCGACTCGGGCTCGGTCGGATGAACAGTACTCGACCCGAGTTGAATTTCCAGCGATTTAATATTTAAAATAATTCCAAGTAATTCATTTAATTCATTAAAAATAGCAAAAGACTCAGAAAAATTCCAGAAAAATTCTGGAAAATACTTTGGAACATTTTGGACTCAAATAAAATATTTCCAACAAAATTTTATTTGCAAAATTTAATTCTTTAATTAATTCAAAATGGAATAAATTCAAATAAATTCCAAATAAATCCAAATAAATTCCAGAAAATTCCAAAAGTTCACCAAAGTGCCAAATCACACATGAATTTAAGAAAAGCAAAATTTTGGGGTGTTACAATCCACTTGAACAAGAAGTAAGTAAATACTACCAAGAACCTATATCAAGTGGAGAACGGGAGCCAAGCACAAAAACAAGATAGATCGGGGCTCCTAAATAAATCAACCCTATACAATCAACTCAATCACACATAGGAATGAATTCAAGCAAGTAATGAAAGAGATGAAACCGAAATGAAGATGGAGACACGAAGATTTTATCCCGAAGTTCGGATCCTT
The DNA here is from genome assembly GCA_036346355.1 of Rhipidocladum racemiflorum. Lineage (NCBI taxonomy): Eukaryota > Viridiplantae > Streptophyta > Magnoliopsida > Poales > Poaceae > Rhipidocladum > Rhipidocladum racemiflorum. The sequence continues at coordinate 44,621,555 of CM070574.1, read as the reverse complement.
GAGGGGATCCTATGTCTCCGTTGAGGCGGCTCGGTCACACTTGAGCCGGGGTCACTTTCAACCCTCTTCCTCCCGGTGTTGCACAATGCACCCGCCGGTCTTCACTTCTTTGATTCCTTTCCTTGCGGAGGCGGAATCGGACCTTCACAAACCTTCGATGGCCTTCCACACAAAGCTTGGAAGCTCACCGGCAACTCCTAGCCGTCTAGGAGACCTCAACCTCCAAGAGCAACAAATGCTCCCGAAGAACTCACTTAGAGTCCACCACAAGTGCTCAACACACTAATCACACTCAATCCGATCACTACCCACTCTCACACCCAAACCTTCACTCAAAAGGGATCACTAAGATCTAGGGTTAGAGGGGCTTTTGGGAGCTCAAGATCACTAAGAAGAACACCTCAAAGCACCAAGGAACCAGCTCCACTCCTCAAATCAATCCTCAATCCAAACACCTCTCTCCTTTATCCAACCCTTCACAAAAGGGGATCACTAAGATCTAAGGAGTAGGGAGGAGTATTGGGGGCTCAAAAACTCACAAAGAACACCTCTAATACCCAGCAAAACATCCCCCAACGGCTCTTTTGAAGTGGGCAAGAAGGGGGCTTTAAATAGAGGAACCCCAAAAACTAGCCGTTTGGACCGAACTGGTCAACCTGGAGACTCCGGATAATTAACCCGGACACTCTGGATCATCCGGACACTCCGGATTGTCCGGATACTACGGATAACCCGGAGACTCCGGGTTAAATGTCCGGATACTCCGGATCTCCCAGGCAGCACTCAGCAGCCCGACGAAAACGAGCATAACTTTTGATCCCGGACTCTGATTTCGGCGAATTCGGACTTTTCGGAAAGCTATGAACGGTGGCTATCCAACTAACAAGGTCTCACTACCCAAATCCCAAAGGATAAAAACAGATTGCACAAAGAATCCATATGGTGACCTCAAATTCTCACTTTCCGAAACTAACAACACTTCTAACCCTCACACCAACCCACCTACACCTAGGTGAACAAAGTGTGACTTGGGTTTCTTAACATTAGACAAGGATAGACCACTTTTGAGCACTTGAGACTTGTCTAAGTGATTTCAACGATTGCATCCCTCTTAATAGTACGGCAATCCTTAGACGCAAATTTAACACAAAATCTAAGTCTTACACTCAGCTTGCATGCAGACTTTTTGGATGCACGGTGCATGATGACGTTTCCACAAAGATTGATGACGCCCTTCGACTTGTGAACCTCGACGCGATTCATCTCATGAGACTCTCGTCCTCTCCGACCTTGACCTCGATCATCACCAAGACGATCCTCACGCCAAGTCGTTCTTGACTTAGTCCTCAGCTCTTGGTGACACCGCCGTCTTATTGACTTTGACTCGCTTATCATCCTTCAAATCACTTGGTCATCATACACACAACTTTGGGACCTAATTCTTATCAAAGCACTCAGCAAATATATTAGTCCCACAAGCTTAAAAGATATATTGAATAAATTGATAATAACAAGTGTTTCATATCAAGAAGCACAATATGAATGGAAACACTTGACAATAGAAATATTCTCTACTAAGTGCATCATGATGAATATATGATTGATCTAACTGCACTAGAGAGATAATTGCCAATATGAAGAATCAATTAAATCATGGCAAGGACCATAGAGTTTGCTTAAATGAAGCACATGATAGAATATACACGAATTACACATGTGCAAACAATATTTGGAATGCGAGTAAATAATGTGATCCAATTCTAGATTAAACTTCACTAAGAGAGGTGCATTAGAAGATACACAACTAAGACATGTATGCACTAAGTCAATATGAAGCAATGAAGTTTAACTCTAGTTAACACAAGCATATTAAAAACAAAACACATAATGAACTCAAATGAATATATATATGCACAAGCAATTATGACATGAATCAATGTGCACATATGAAATCAACAAGTTACTTAGAGTTCAATATGCATTTGCTAAAGAGGAATGTAATGACAAATATGGAAGGAATACCGAGATTGCATACCTCATTTTTGCTTAACCATCCCAATTGATTTTCCTCTAAAATAGATGAGACTAATATTCAGCTAGGCAATAAACATGTTAGTCTCATAACAATATAAATATATTAGAGGTTTGTCATTTGTTAAGCACTAAGTTAAGATTTATACAATTACATTGATTGATATTACATGCATTTGTCATTAATCGTTTGTCATTAATCACCAAAACAACATAAGTGCCTAGACGCACTTTCAATCTCCCTCTTTTTGGTGATTTATGACAAACGATTTAACAAATGCACCAAAGGACAATATAAAGATATTTAGCTTTGAAATGAACACGGAGAATGAGTAAGAGATCATACTTACAAATATTCTCCCTCTTTTTCATTGTCCCTTTTTGTCAATAAATTCTCCCCAAATATTCTCCCTCTTTTTGTCAATCGATTAGGGGGCAATTGATAAATCCATAAATTCTCCCCCTTTGTCATTAATCCCAAAAAGAATAACTTTTTCTCCCTCTAGATTGAATACTCAATAAAAATATTAGGAAGAACAAAATAAAACAAAGGAGCTAGTAATAAGACAATAATATTAAGCTCCCCCAAAATCTAGGCAAGATATGAAAGCTATAATATCCTAGATTTAGGTTTATGGATAAGCTAACGTCATAAATTGATACTAAATGACTATGATGCCTTAAAACATATGTAAATGACAAGCACGACAAGGCATCACAAAGATAATGATCATGAGTCAAAAGATATAAAGGAGGTACATACTCATGATTGAATATAGTATCAATCGAGAGAAGTAGATAATGTACAAGGGCATACCTTAATGAAGTATCATCCAAAAGATGTGATTGTCATATGCAAGGAACTAAAAGTAGCTCACAAATGCATGTTAGATGACATTTGGATGCACATAAGCAATAAACACATTTAAGGAATACCACTTGTAGACAATTAAGAACAAATATCCATTAAGAGCAAAAATGAATACCAAATGAATGAGGAAGAGCTAAAAGAATATTCTAATACACAAAAACTCCCCCTAAAACTAAGCAACATGGTACCGATTGAGTAATTCTGGATAAGCAATAAATGAACTCAATGATACCAATTTAAATGAAGTCATGATTCACAAGAATGTAAGAAATGCTTAAATCATGACAAAGATCATATAGCAAATATGTGTAACAGAGCATAATAATTAATATCATATAGCCACTGTATGGAATTGAATTACATGCTTATGATCAATTTAAAGAGCAATGTATACCTCTTACTAATGTGATCTTCAACTTACATTTCCTCCTCCTTTAGCATGGTGACATCCATATCAATCAACCTTATATCGTAAAATGTTAGATGACAAGCATTAGAGAGAAAATGCAATTATCAATGAGAGGATACCAATTGATAAATATAGCATCAATTAGAAAGCGATACCAATTAACAAGCAATTGAAACACAAGATCGAGCAATCTAATTACCAATTGAAATACATAAAGATTGAAAGAATTGATACCAATTGGAATACTTATCATGATAATCATTACACCATTTAAGGTTTAAGGCAATTAGCTTAATGGTGTACAAAGACCTTATTAAATATGGTTAGAAAGAAATACGTCCCTTCTGTCGGTTCTTATGCATTTGTATGTTCGAATCAGTCATGGTCAAGTCGCACGGCATCGGATCCCTCGGACTCTGGAGCTACACTCCTTTCCTTCATCTCACCGTCGAAGTTGACTCACTTTTCCGAAACCTTGAACACCAACAGATAAGCACACGATTTCCAGGAACAAGTATATTTCAACTTGACCCAAGTCAGTCTCACAAGGTCTAAGTGTAATATGCATGAGGTAAAAGGTTGACATGATACTACTACTCCAATGCATGCTAAAATACTGATTGAATTCAATGCACAAAGAAGGATTTGAAACGCAGATTCAATTCTTGAAGTTCAAACAGAGGTAATGAATAAACCATAAACAAGCTCACTCTTGAACTTACAAGAAAAGGTTCCACTCTCTAAGAGATAAACTTCAAAGAGAAGAGAGAGGAAGCAAATTGCGGCTAGGACACAATCAATTTCAATAAAAGAACACTAGCCCCACAAAGCACTTTCAATCAGAGAAGACTTGAAAATTTGAAAGGCTTGCCAAGAACTTAGGTTGATTTGAGGACAAAGAATTTGAGTAAATGTGCTCCCAACTTATCCTAAAAGGATCATGGAGCTATGCTCATGCTCAACTCAAATTTCATCAAAAGGAAAGAATCAAATCAACCAAACAAGGTTCGGATACTCCGGATAAAATAACCAGAGAGTCCGGATTGGCAAACAGTACAAACTTTGTTGAACTGGTCAACTCGGACAGTCCGGACATATAGTCCGGATACTCCGGATAACTCGGATACTCCGGAACAAATGTCCGGAGACTCCGGGTTGACCTATTCGGCCAAACACTGAGAATTTGCAAATTTTGGTCAAATGAAGTCCAATGACCACAGGATTTTGTGGAGATGATCCATGGACAATCAAGAGACCTTTTCAACAGGAATGTCTCAAATAAAGTCCTCCATACAAAAGATATTCCAATAAGAACAAATGGAGGTTTAGATTTGACACTAAGTCAAATTCACGTTATCAATCTTGCTTATAAGTTCGAATAAATTTGAGAACTCTCGGATAAGAACTCCATATGCAAGAGAAGATTTTCCAACAAATATTTTCAATAAATCAAATCGATTTGCCTGAGCATCCTCGTTTTGGCAACTCATGCTAAAACTAGCTCCAAACAAATTTTAAATAAGGAGTTGAATTAAAAGCAAGCAAGAAATCAACCTTTGCAACAAATGCAAGTCAAAGTCATGCAAGCCAAAAGCATGAGCTTCACCCATTCGCAACATACGCCAAGAGGTTAGCTACATGCAAAGGACAAATAAGCTTTGAATGGAAATGAGCACTTATATGGCTTTAAACGAATTTGTGATAAGATTAAAAGCCATTGGCACAAACTTATCCATTCAAACAAAGAAAATCAACTTGATTCAATAGAATATCAATTCAGATTGAAAAAGAGATTTTGGTGAGCTTCAAACAGACAAAATCGTTTTCTAACCGAGCCGATTAACTCGGATAGTCCGATGTATGATCCGGATACTCGGATAACTTTCGGATACTCGGACAAAATGTCCTGATACTCCGGTTATACAGCTCGCCAAAACAATGAAATCGGGAAATGCAAGAGATTGAAGTCAATTGCTAGGCAATTTTCAACAGTAAACACAATACGCTTTTAGAAGCAATTTCCCGTCATATTTCCACTTTTGAAGCACGAAACATAGGAAGTATTAGTCATTTCACCAAAAGCTCACTAAGACGAATCAAATCGAAAAGAAATGCCAATAGAGAAGAATTCAACTAGAAAACTCACAAATGGCATTTAGCAATAAGACTCGAGAGAAATCATGAAACCACTAAGAAATGCTCCAAATAAACAAGAGAAACAATAACCACAAATTTAGAGCAATTTCAAAAGAGAAGACATTCGAATTCACAAGGAATTGAATGTGGCAATAAAGATTTAGGTTTCACGAGATTTTCTAGTTTTGCCAAAAAAGAGATCAATAAGGGCAAACAAAATATTCAAATGTCTATATGAGTTACACAAACCCTTGTGAGTCAAATATTAACAAGAAACTTGACTCATTTGGCAAAACTAGAAATGGACCCTTTTAGTCAAGTGCTGGAAATGGACCCTTTTAGTCAAGATTACGTATTTCACTTCAAATCCATACATTGACTAAAATGGATCAACTAGAAGAGCTACGTTAGCACTTAATTATTTTGGCACACTTAGGAAATGTGATATATATATAAAATAGCACTAACTCTAAATGTGCCGTTTTAAACTTGCTCAAGATTGCAATTAAAAGCACAATTCTAATAAGCAAGAGCAAGTACTCACAACAAGCAATTAAATTGAATTTGCATGAAACTAATGCATCTAAACCTACACAAGGCTAGAAGCAATAACGTAATCAATTTAAATACTTGTTACCGAGATAGCATTGGCTTAAGATAGACTTGATTATCTTCATGCTTGGCTCCGATTGCAATTGATAGTTCATTTTTCTTCTTGTGGAGATCAAGCATCCAATCCATCTCTTAGTACCTAATAATTCTTTTAGGCACTCTTTGGTACTGTCGGGACCCCGAATTTGCAAATCCGGACCCTCTGTGTATTCAGCACTACTCCAGGAACGCGCTAGTGCACACAGTCTTAACATTGGTAAATATCACAATCATACCAATCGATGCTAATAAAGTACTTTTATTTAAATAACCAAACTGGTTACTCGACCTTATGGTCAAGTCACAAATGCACGCCTCGCAGGGCGAAACTTATTAAGAGAGAAATAGTAGCAATGAAAATCAAATAACCGTGGCGCCATCCAAAGATACCACAGGCAACTGACTGGGCTCGCTTCCCTAAGTAAACGGTTCCTCTTGGAGCTCCTCCTCCAAAGCTGGTGTAGTCTCCTCTTCAACTGTGTTGTATTGTGGCAAGTGTGAGTACTTGGTACTCGACAAGTTATGCAGAATGCAAAGCTAATATACTATATGCATGGCTTGGTACAAAGGAATAGCTTAAGGTATATTTGCAGTAAATAGCATTTGACAAGTAACATAAGTAGATTCGAAAGCAGTAGAAACAAGTATAGCATAAATAACTTTTCAAGGAGTTTAATAAACACCTTTCCCATCCTAATCCACATTTCCATCAACATCATTATTAATCCAACCCAACCTTTTAAATCCAAGTTATTTTTGAGAAAATCTAACCCTTGACTGTAATTCCCGAGCGATGTCCAATACCGCGGACACGGCTATTCGAATAGATTCTACACTCTGCAGAGGTTATGCACTTTACCCACAAGATACAGTCAAACACCACAAAGGCGAGTTCCCGTAACAAAGTCTTTCGGAAACCTCTAACAATACAAGTGGTCCTCCCCGGTTATTGCACACTAACCCTTCCCTTAGCTAAGGCGAAGTTCAGGCCAATCAACCGTTAGATGGGTACTGGCCTCACTCCAGACGCTCCCCGCATAACTTACACAAAGGGTGTAGTTGCCTCCCGAGGTCCCACAGTCGTTATTAGCAACTTAGTCAACTAGGTCCGTCCCATTACGAGACATGTGGTTGCACGTTAGACCCAGTTCAAAGGCTTGCAAGGTTAAGTCCTTAGGGTGACCAGGCAAGACTACCCGAAGAACCAAATCAACATCCCCAATGCCACAACTGCCCACCTGATTACTCTTGCCACATGCCCTGGCCGAAAACTATTTATCAAACCCCGCTTGATTACCATGCACCACGTGCCATCAACATCACATGATACCTTTCCAAAACAAGTTCAATATATCATTAAGTCAACATTAGCATTTGATTGTCCAAAATCATGTCATGAGCACGAAGTGTGTCTAAGCAGTATACTACAACGGTCTAAAACCCATGTTGGCAATTTAATAATGTCCAACTAGTAAACCACAACTAGGGTGACAAGGGGTCATGGCACATACTTAAATAATCAAGGTGTCATACAGCAAATTGGTACTTATCTAATCCCCCATATTTAAATAAAGTATTTTTCTATTGGAACTTAGCATGCAATAGGTTAAATCAAAATAAGTTTCAAAATAGGATCAACATGGTCAAAGCACAACTTGCCTTCAAAAAGTACTTGTTCTTGGTCTTGAGTTGGATCCTGAGTCAATACTTCTCCTTCGAATCCTTAGGCACTTCAACGTCTACTCGTAAAAGCGTGCAAATAGCAATACACAAATAAACAATAGGCAAAAAGTGTCCAAACATCCAAATAAAATCCATAAACAGAGAGAACATAATTTTATGAATTTTTAGAAACTGGAATCGTCAAATTTGGAGTTAAAATGCAAAAGTTATGATTATTTAAAGTTTAAATAATCAATTAAATAATTTTACAGAGAAAAACTTTAGTCCAAAAATTAAATAAAATTTATATTTAGGTAGATCTCAATTTTATACAAATTTAGAAATTTGAATCACTCAAATCGGAGTTGAAGCATAAAAGTTATAAGCGTTTGAAGTTTGAATCAAAATCAAATCATTATTTCGAATTAATAAATCATTTTCTTTTTCGAAATTAATTATTGCGTCGGCAGGACACGTGGCAGCTTCGATTGGCCTGACGCCGTCGGCCCATGGACGTGGTCCACGCCGGCTCGGGTCCACCGTGGACTCGGTCCACGAATCCACGTGTCGCTGACATGTGGGTCCGCCTCGGGTGACGCCACCGCCGACGTCGGCCGCTCGGCCCATGGTGCCGGAGTGGGACCCACCGTGACGTCATTCTTGCCGACGCCAACGCTGGGACAACCGCCGACATGCGGGCGCCATGACGCCGTCGGCGTGGCGTCATGGTGCGCTTTGGGCCGACATGCGGGCCCGCGTGTCGGCGTCACACACGCACGCGTGACGACGCCGACGCGGCGGTCGGCCTTCCGACAGTGGCGCAATCTCGGCCGTTGATTTGAAATTCAACGGCCCAGTTAGATCTGAAGTCTCACGCGTTTGGGTTAACGATTTGATCTGGACCGTTGGATCTAGATCCGACGGCCGAGATTGGATCTGGGAATCGCACGTGGTTCTCACCGGGATGATGTGGCGCAATCTGGGCCCTTGGATGAAGATCCGATGGCTGAGGGAGCTCGAACGACGGCGATGGCTTGCGGCGGCGCTGCTCACCGGCTGGGACGACGACTCAGCCGACGGCTGGCGCGCTCGGCGAGTGAGAGGTACTCAGTGCGCCTTGGCTTGGGGTCTCGGAATCGGGTCAACGGGCGACGGAGGACGCTGGCGGGCATGAATTTGATTTAAAACCGCGGCGGCTCCTTCTCCCTACTCCGGCGAGCTCTGGCGGCGCAATGTAACATCCCAAAATTTTGCTTTTCTTAAATTCATGTGTGATTTGACACTTTGGTGAATTTTTGGAATTTTCTGGAATTTATTTGGACTTATTTGGAATTTATTTGAATTTATTCCATTTTGAAATAATTAAAGAATTTAATTTTGCAAATAAAATTTTGTTGGAAATATTTTATTCGAGTCCAAAATGATCCAAAATATTTTAATTTTTCTGGAATTTTTCTCGAGTCATTTGCTATTTTTAATGAATTAAATGAATTATCGGGAATTATTTTAAATATTAATTCATTGAAAAGGACCGACCGGTTACATTATTCCTCGGTCCGAAGTCGGACTCGAGTCCAACGAACCCGACCGAGCCGCTTGACTCGACCGAACCCACTCTAAACCTAATCAATCCCAACCGTTGGATCAAGATCCAACGGCCGAGATCCGCCTGCACGGCTCGAGCCGTGAATCGGGCCGGATCCGATCGCGTCGCGGCGATCGTGGCCGTTGATCGCGCCACGTGGGACGGGCCACGATTTCGTCGTCTTCGCCGAGTCCGAGCCGGACTTCGCCGCGCGCCGCCGCCGTAGCGAACTAGGTTTCCGCTCAGGCACGACGCCGAGGCTATTTAAAGCGTGAGACGCCCCCGAGGTTGCCCTCATCCTTGCGCACTGCCGTTCGAGCCATCTCGCCGAGCCGCCACCGTTGAGCCGCAATCGCCGCCGGAGTTGTCTCTTCCTCCGCCGCGGTTTGCGGTTTCGCCGTCGTCCGTCGTCTTCCGCCGAAGGAGCCCAGATCCGAGTCCCGCGACGAGACGCACTGAAGGAGGCTTCATCTCGCCGAGCACGCCCCAAACGCCGTCGGGCTCGTCGTCGTCCGTCCGGTCAAGCGGCGCTGCGGAAGCCTATCGCCGTCGAGCTCGGAGGACCGTCGGATCCAGATCGGACGGTTGAGGTGAGCTCACGTGTTCCCAAACCCGATTAGATCCGGATCGTTGGATCAAGATCCAACGGTTCACAATTGCCACGCGTCGTAGCAAAGGCGAATATAGGATTAGATCTCGACCGTCCGATCTAGATCGAACGCCCACGAGCAACGAGTAGTTTCAACGTGTTAACCCTGGATCTAATCCGCGCCGCTGATTTTCAAACCAACGGTGAGATTGGCGCCACGTGTCGGGGAAGATGGACCGCCGCTGGTCAACGCCGCCAGCGCAGTGTAGGACGCCGAGGCCCGCGGTCGAGGGGCCGCATGTCGCTGGTCGACCCGCCAGCGCCGACGTCACCCATGACGTCACAATGGGTCCCACCACAAGACTGTGGTCGAGCCTCCGACGCCGGCGATGACGCTACCCGAGAGGGCCCACATGTCGGGCCGACACGTGAGTCGTGGGACCGAGTCCACGTAGACCCAAGCCGAGCGTGGACCAAGTCCATGGACCGGCTTGACGCCAGGCCAATCGAAGGCTGCCACGTGTCCATGCTGACGCAATAATTAATTTCCGAAAAAGAAAATGATTTATTAATTCGAAATATTGATTCAAATTTAGATTCAAACTTCAAACGCTTATAACTTTTGCGTTTCAACTCCGATTTGAGCGATTCAAATTTCTAAAATTGTATAAAATTGAGATCTACCAAAATATGAATTTTATTTAATTTTTGGACTAAAGTTTTTCTCTGTAATATTATTTAATTGATTATTTAAACTTTAAATAATCATAACTTTATGCTTTAACTCCAAATTTGATTTATTCCAGTTTCTAAAAATCCAGAAAATTATGTTCTCTCTGTTTATGGATTTTATTTGGAGTTTTGGGATCTTTTGCATAGTGTTCATTTGTGTATTTGCTATTTGCACGCTTTACGAGTAGACGTTGAAGTGCCAAGGATTCGAGGAGAAGTGTTGACTCAGGATCCAACTCAAGACCAAGAGCAAGTACTTTTTGAAGGCAAGTTGTGCTTTGACCATATTGATCCCATTTCAAATCTATTTTGATTTAAACTATTGCATGCTAGTTCAATTAGAAACATCATTTGGTTTAAAACTGGGGGTTAGATAAAAACCAATTAGCTATATGACACATTGATTACTTAAGTATGTGCCATGACACTTTGTCACCCTAGTTGTGGTTTACTAGTTGGACATTATTAAATTGCCAACATGGGTTTAGATCGTTGTAGTATATCGCTTAGACTGCTACGTGCTCATGACATGATTTTTGGACAATCAAATGCTAATATTGACTTAATGATATATTGAACCTGTTTTGGAAAAGTATCATGTGATGTTGTTGGCACGTGGTGCATGGTAATCAACTGGGTTTGATAAATGATTTTGACCGGGCATGTGGCAAGAGTAATCAGGTGGGCGGTGTGGCATCGGGATGATGATTTGGTTTTTCGTAGTCTTGCCCTGGTCACTATAAGGACTTAACCTTGCAAGCCTTTGAACTGGGTCATACTTGCAACCACATGGCTGGAATGGGACGGCCCTAGTTGACTAAGTCGCTAAGGACTCACTTGTGGAGCCTCAGGTGTCGATTACACCTTTGTGTGATTGTGCGGGGAGCGTATCGTGGCTGTGGCCAGTACCCATCTAACGGTGTGTTGGTCCCATACTTCGCCTTGGCTAAGGGAAGGGATGGTGTAGAGCACGCATCTAGAGGACCACCTGTGTTGTTTGAGGCTTCCGAAAGGCTTTGTTATGATCGCTCATTCGCATGCTCTTGTATGGCGATTCACTACCGACGTGGTGAGTGGATTGTATCTTGTGGGTAAAGTGCATAACCTCTGCAGAGTGTAGAATCTATTTGAATAGCCGAGTCCACTGTGATCGACAATGCTCTGAATTACAATAAGGGTTAGATTTTCAAAATAACTTGGATTTGAAAAGATGGGTTGGTTTAACAAGGAAGATGATGGAAATATGGTTTAGGATGGGGAAAAATGTTATTTAAACTTTTGAAAAGTTATTTATGCTTTACTTGTTTTTATCGCTTTAATCTACTTATATTACTTGTCAAATGTCAGATACCGCAAATATACCTTGAGCTATTCCTTTGTACTAAGCCATGCATATAGTATATTAGCTTGCATTCTCAGGCATGACTTGCTGAGTACCAAGTACTCACCCTTGCCTCAACACAATACCAGTTGAAGAGGAGATTACGCCAGCATTGGAGGAGGAACTCCAAGAGGACCCGACTACTTAGGGATGCGAGCCCAGTCAGTTGCCTGTGGTATACTGGATGGCGCCACGAAGTTTATTTGATTTTTCCGCTGCTATCATTTTTCTCTGAATAAGTTTCGCCTTACGAGGCATACATTTGTAACTTGACCATAAGGTCAAGTAACCAGTTTGGTTATTTAAATAAAGTACTTTGATAATATCGATTGGTATGATTGTGATATTTACCGACGTTAAGACTGTGTGCACTAGCGCGTTCCTGGACTAGTGCTGAATACACAGAGGGTCCGGATTTGCAAATTCGGGGTCCCGACAGAGGTGGTATCAGAGCCATACTTGACTGTAGGCTCAACCCTAAGCTAGAATGGTCGTAGTGAGGATAAAACCTATTTTCTAAAAGCTAAAAGTTTGTCAAGATAAGAAATGACATCTCGACTTATCCCCTTCTCTCTTTTCTTGTCTCTTGCTGAAATTTTCCCTTACCTTGTCACAATTTAAAAATTCCGAGTTCTTACGTAAAGCACTCTTGGGACAGATGGCGGGAAGCTCAAGAGTATGTGGCACACCTTCTACGAAGGATTGACGAGTTGGAGATGACTTTGTACGGACCAGACCCAGAGCCAAGATTTGAGCCACACGAGCCGATCCAGAGGAGTCGATCTCGATGAGGACACCGCTTCTTCGACTACCACAGAGGACACAGCTTTGGACATGGCGATCGTTTACGCTGTGCCCAAAGACCGTACCGTGCCGTGGAGGTTTTCTCGATGAGTGAGCTTAGGTTCTATAGTGAGACTCCTTCGCCGAAGTCATAGAATAAAGAGTCACCCTTTAGGCGTTAGACTCGAGTTAGTTCGATTTGGATTTGCTTTGTTTGTCGAGTTTTCATTATTTGTTTCAATGCCCTTAGGCATTGTAAGCAGCCATACCAAGTTATTAATAATAAAGTTGGACCTTAAAGTTACCCCGTTCGCCCCGCATAAGTTCCATATTACTTGTCTATTCTTGTTTCCCTCTCATCTCTAAACCTAGAGCAAATCGACAGATGGTGAACACCCGTGGAAACTTGGGAAGCAATGGGAGTGGATCTCGCCAGAAAACCCCAATGATGGAGCACCAAAGCACCACCAGTTGATATGCAGAGTTTTGGAGCCTTTCTTGCTGCCCAGACTCAGTTGATGCATGCTATGATGCAACAAATGCAGCACGTCAACTCGCCAGGCCACGCTAATCAAGTTAATCGGGGACCACGCCAATACAAAGGTCGCCGAGTTCATGAGAACTCACCCACCCACTTTCTCTTCGGGAATGCCAATCCATTGGAGGCCGATGATTGGTTAAGATCAATTGAGAGGAAGCTACACATAGCTCAATGCATAGGGAATGAGAAGGTACTTTACGCTTCTCATCGCTTGGAAGGAACAAACGAATGGTGGGAGAACTTCAGCCACGCAGAGAACCCTCAAGATATCACTTGGGAAGAGTTCACAACGCATTCGACAAGTATCACGTGCCTCGAAGGAATTATGGACCTTAAGAAGGAGGAGTTCAGAGCACCGAGGCAAGGTAATCACCGATGTCGACTACCTGAACAAGTTCACACAGCTTAGCACGCTACGCACTGAGGATGTAGCGACAGATAAATCCGCATACCTCGCTTATGAAGGGACTTAACTCAGATTGCAAGTAGGGTTGATCACCCACACCTTTCCGGATTTCCAAGAGTTGGTGAATAAGGCACTTATTCTTGAGGACAAGCGCAAGGAACTGGATGAGAACAGAAGCGCAGGATGCAACAAAGCAAGGATCACGTCGAGAACGCACATACCGAGAGTTGCACCAAATCAATTCTTGATTCCAACCACGTAATGCAACGAGGACACCCTCCCCAAGACCTGCCAATCGTAACTACTGCACCACCCCGCTAGAAACGCTACCCCAGTGCAGCCAAAGAAGGAACAAATGAGACGTCGCTACAATCGCAACGCGAGCCAGACACTTTGCCAACAGCTTGTCCAAAGAAGACAGCGAGGAGCGACCCAGCCGCTTCAACCTAGGAACCACCCCAGCTAGGACGCCAAAGACCAGAGCCACACCCTGCATCGTGGTGAGAGGCCGAGTCAACCATGTCACCGCGGATGCACCGCAGAATGCTACGGACGTCGTCTTGGGTAAGTTACTTGTTAACTCTAACTGCTTTGTTTGACTCTTGAGCTTCGCATTCGCTTGTTTCGCAAGGCTTTGCTGCCGAAATGACTTGAGAATGGCAAGACTTAAGTGCATGCTTTTAGTTCAAACCCACGGTTCCGAACTCCGAACGGAAGTAGGATGTTCCGGGAGAGAATACTAATAGATGGAATAGAGTTCCTAGCAAACCTTATAATTTTGGAGACCTGCACCTTAGATGTTATATTGGGAATGGATTGGTTATCCAAGCACAAGGTCATTGGATTGTGGACGAAGGACTATCTCCGTTGAGAGCCCGTGTGGGAAGAAAGTGGAATTTCAAGCCACTGCAGCTTAGAGATGGACAATGATGGTTAACAGTACCAAGGCAATCAGCATAGAGGATGTCCCAAGAGTGAATGAGTACCCGATGTTTTCCCCGAAGATCTACCTGTATGCCGCGCACAGGGACATAGAGTTTGTGATAGAGCTTGTACTGCACAAGACCGATAGCAAAGAGACCCTATCGGATGTCTACCGAGGAGTTGGTAGAAATGAAGAAACAGCTAGAGGAGTTAATGGAGAAAGGATTTATCGCACTCAAGTTCGGCCGTGGGGAGCACCGGTTTGTTTGTCAAGAAGAAGGACGGGAGTTTCAGGATGTGCATCGACTACCGTGCACTCAATGAAGTCACCGTGAAGAATAAGTATCCGCTACCCAGGATTGATGATTTGTTTGATCAGTTAAGAGGAGCCGGAGTTTTCTCCAAGAATGATCTGAGATCGATACCATCGCTGAAGATCCGATCGTAAGATATTCAAGACCGCATTCTCGCCAAGATATGGACATTACGAGTTTACGATTATGTCCTTTGGGTGACGAATGCGCCCGGCTTATTTCATGAATATGATGAATAAGGTGTTCATGGAATATTTGGACAAGTTTGTCGTCGTGTTCATAGACGATATCCTAATCTACTCCAAGACAGAGGATGAACATGCCGAACACTTAAGGTGAGTTTTGGAAAGCCGAGGAACAGAACTTTTCGCCAATTTCAGCAAGTGTGACTTTTGGAAGGACAAAGTGGAGTTCCTTGGACACGTGATGACCGCAGAAGGAGTCGCCGTAGATCCAAGCAAAGTAGAAGCTGTGTTACATTGGGAACAAAGAAGACTGTGACCATTCGAGTTTCCTTGGAATGGCAGGATACTACCGCCGTTTCATTGAAGGCTTCTCGACAATTGCGAAACCTCTTACGCAATTCTGAAGAAGGAAAGAAGTTTGCTTGGACGCCTTAATGTGAGGAAGGATTTCAGAGTCGAAGAAGCGATTGACATCAAGACCGTGTTAGTTCTACCTGATGTTGCTCAAAGCTTCGATATTTATTGTGACGCATCGCGCCAAGGACTTGGATGTGTCTTGATGCAGAATGGAAAGGTCGCCGCTATGCATCAAGGCGATTGAGGCCGCATGAGAAAATTATCCGACACATGACCTAGAGTTAGGCTGCGTAGTGCATGCTTTGAAGATATGGCGTCACTATCTGATTGGAAACAGATGTGAGGTATATACGGATCATAAGAGTTTTAAGTACATATTCACCCAGTCGGATCTGAATATGAGGCAGAGAGAGATGGTTAGAGTTGATCAAGGACTATAATGTTGGAATCCATTACCATCCCGGGAAGGCCAACGTAGTAGCCGACGCTCCGAGCCGGAAAAGCCATACCGTGAGTACGTTGCTAGCCACAAGTCAGGATGAGTTATGTGAGGATTTTCAGAAAATGAAGATTGAGGTTGTACCTAGCGGATTCTTGGCCGCATTAGAAGTAAAACCGACCTGGAGGATCAGATTCGAGAAGGACAAAAGGATGATGACAAGATCCGCAGGATTAAGTCCATCAAGGAGGAAGGCAAGGCGAGGACTTCAAGTTGGATGAGCAAGGCACGCGTTGTGGATGAAGGATCGCATTTGTGTGCCTAACAAAAAGGAGTTAAAGCAACTGATTTTGGAAGAAGCCCATGACTCTAAGTACTGATTCATCTCGAAGCGCCAAGATGTATCAGATCTCAAGGAGAGATTCGTGGCCGAGTATGAAACGTGAAGTTGCCAAGCATGTTGCATTGTGCGACGTATGCCGAGAGTCAAGGCAATGCATCGAGACCGCGCAGGATTGCTACAAAATACCTCGAGTGGAAGTGGGAGGAAATCGGAATGGATTTCATTACCGGTTTGTCAAGACTCAAGGGGTTATGACTCCATATGGGTTATAGTGGATCGCTTGACTAAAGTAGCCCATTTTATCCCCGTGAAGACCACTTACTCGAGATAAATTAGCGTAATTGTACATGATCGGGATTGTCTGTTTGCACGAGTGCCCAAGAGGATTGTATCAGACAGAGGAACCCAATTTACCTCAAGGTTCGGAATAAGTTGCATGAAGCCATGGGAACCCGTTTAAACTTCAAGATGTACTTATCATCCATGCATCGGATGGACAGACCAAAGAGTCAACCAGATTCGAAGATATGCTAAGAGCTTGTGCATTGGCTTATGCTACCTCTTGGGATAAGAGTTTGCCGTATCCGAGTTCGATTACAACAATAGTTATCAGGCTAGTTTACGATGTCACCTTTTGAGGCATCGTATGGTCGACCATGTCGGACGCCATTGAATTGGAATGAGACCGCGAGCGCCGTGTCTTTGGGCCTGATATTCTTCAAGAGGTCAAGAGCAGATCGCTATGATTAGGAAAGGTTGAAGATAGCCCAATCTCGACAAAAGAGTTATGCCGACAATCGTCGCCGAGACTTGAGTTTTGAACCGTAAGATTTTGTTTACCTCGAGTTACGCCTCTCAGGGAGTTAAGAGGTTCCATGCCAAAGGGAAACTCGCACCTGCTATGTTGGACCATTTAAGATTTTGAGCCGCAGAGGCTAAGTTGCTTATCACCGGAGTTGCCACGCTGGCGTGAGTACATGATGTATTCCATGTGTCCCAGCTTAAAGAAGTGTCTCCGGTTCCCGAGGAATGCACACCGCTAGAGTCAATTGAGTTGCAAGAGGATTTGACCTATAAGGAGCATCCCGTGAGGATTTTAGACACAATGGATCGAGAAACTAGAAACAAGTCAACCCGCTTTTGTAGAGTTCAAAGGAGCAACCATGAAGAAAGCGGCGACTTGGGAGCGAAGAGGATTTGAAGAAAGAGTTTCCAAACCTATTCCTTTAGTGAGCCACTGAATCTCGGGACGAGATTCTATTAAGGGGAGGTTTGTAACATCCCAAAATTTTGCTTTTCTTAAATTCATGTGTGATTTGACACTTTGGTGAATTTTTGGAATTTTCTCGAATTTATTTGGACTTATTTGGAATTTATTTGAATTTATTCCATTTTGAAATAATTAAAGAATTTAATTTTGCAAATAAAATTTTGTTGGAAATATTTTATTCGAGTCCAAAATGATCCAAAATATTTTCCGTAATTTTTCTGAATTTTTCTGAGTCATTTGCTATTTTTAATGAATTAAATGAATTATCAAATTATTTTAAATATTAATTATTTGAAAAGGACCGACTCGGTTACTATTCCTCGGGTCCGAGTCGGACTCGAGTCCAACTCAACCCGACCAGCCGCTTGACTCGACCGAACCCACTCCTAAACCTAATCAATCCCAACCGTTGGATCAAGATCCAACGGCCGAGATCCGCCGCTCTGCGTTCGAGCCGTGAATCGCGGATCCGATCGCGCCGTCGCGATCGTGGCGTTGATCGCGCCACGTGGGACGGCCACGATTTTCGTTTTCGCCGAGTCCGAGCCGGACTTCGCCGCGCGCCGCCGCCGTAGCGAACTAGGTTTCCGCTAGGGCACGGACGCCGAGGCTATTTAAAGCGTGAGACGCCCCCGAGGTTGCCCTCATCCTTGCGCACTGCTCGTTCGAGCCATCTCGCCGAGCCGCCACCGTTGAGCCGCAATCGCCGCCGGAGTTGTCTCTTCCTCCGCCGCGGTTTGCGCCGGCTTTCGCCGTCGTCGTCTTCCGCCGAGAAGGAGCTCAGATCCGAGTCCTCGCGACGACGCACCGGCGAGGCTTCATCTCGCCGAGCACGCCCCAAACGCCGCCGTCGGGCTCGCTGCCGTCTCGCTCCGGCCAAGCGCCGCGTGAAGCCATCGCCGTCCGCGAGCTCGGAGGACCGTCGGATCCAGACGACGGTTGAGGTGAGCTCACGTGTTCCCAACCCCGATGAGATCTGGATCGTTGGATCAAGATCCAACGGTTCACACTTGCCACGTGCGGTAGCAGGGCGAATATAGGATTAGATCTGGACCGTCCGATCTAGATCGAACGGCCCACGAGCACCGAGTAGTTTCAACGTGTTAACCCTGGATCTAATCCGCGCCGGTGATTTTCAAACCAACGGCTGCGATTGCGCCACGTGTCGGAAGATGGACCGCCGCGGTCAACGCCGCCCAGCGCTGGCAGGGCGGCGCCGCCCGCGTGTCGAGGGGCCGATGTCGCTGGTGACCCGCCAGCGCCGACGTCACCCATGACGTCACAATGGGTCCCACCTGCCAAGACTGCGGTGAGCCCGCCGACGCCGATGACGTCACCCGAGAGGGCCCACATGTCGGCGACGTAGAGTCGTGGGACCGAGTCCACGGTAGACCCAAGCCGAGCGTGGACCAAGTCCATGGACCTACCGACGCCAGCAGGCCAATCGAGGCTGCCACGTGTCCATGCCGACGCAATAATTAATTTCCTAAAAGAAAATGATTTATTAATTCGAAATATTGATTCAAATTTAGATTCAAACTTCAAACGCTTATAACTTTATGCGTTTCAACTCCGATTTGAGCGATTCAAATTTCTAAAATTGTATAAAATTGAGATCTACCTAAATATGAATTTTATTTAATTTTGGACTAAAGTTTTTCTCTGTAAAATTATTTAATTGATTATTTAAACTTCAAATAATCATAACTTTTGCGTTTTAACTCCAAATTTGACGATTCCAGTTTCTAAAAATCCAGAAAATTATGTTCTCTCTGTTTATGGATTTTATTTGGAGTTTTGGGATCTTTTTGCATAGTGTTCATTTGTGTATTTGCTATTTGCACGCTTTACGAGTAGACGTTGAAGTGCCTAAGGATTCGAGGGAGAAGTGTTGACTCAGGATCCAACTCAAGACCAAGAGCAAGTACTTTTTGAAGGCAAGTTGTGCTTTGACCATATTGATCCCATTTCGAAATCTATTTTGATTTAAACTATTGCATGCTAGTTCAATTAGAAAGATACTTTGGTTTAAACCTGGGGGTTAGATAAATACCAATTTGCTATATGACACCTTGATTACTTAAGTATGTGCCATGACCCTTTGTCACCCTAGTTGTGGTTTACTAGTTGGACATTACTAAATTGCCAACATGGGTTTAGATCGTTGTAGTATACTGCTTAGACCTGCTACGTGCTCATGACATGATTTTTGGACAATCAAATGCTAATATTGACTTAATGATATATTGAACCTGTTTTGGAAAAGTATCATGTGATGTTGATGGCACGTGGTGCATGGTAATCAACTGGGGTTTGATAAACAGTTTTCGACTGGGGCATGTGGCAAGAGTAATCAGGTGGGCCAGTGTGGCACTGGGGATGATGATTTGGTTTTTCGGGTAGTCTTGCCCTGGTCACTCTAAGGACTTAACCTTGCAAGCCTTTGAACTGGGTCATACTTGCAACCACATGGCTGGAATGGGACGGCCCTAGTTGACTAAGTCGCTAAGGACTCACTTGTGGAGCCTCAGGGTGTCAGTTACACCTTTTGTGTGATTGTACGGGGGAGCGTATCGTGGCTGTGGCCAGGTACCCATCTAACGGTGTGTTGGTCCCATAATTCGCATTGGCTAAGGGAAGGGATGGTGTAGAGCACGCACTGAGAGGACCACCTGTGTTGTTTGAGGCTTCCGAAAGGCTTTGTTATGATCGCTCATTCGCATGCTCTTGTATGGCGATTCACTACCGACGTGGTGAGTGGATTGTATCTTGTGGGTAAAGTGCATAACCTCTGCAGAGTGTAGAATCTATTTGAATAGCCGAGTCCACTGCAGATCGACAATGCTCGAATTACAATCAAGGGTTAGATTTTCTCTAAAATAACTTGGATTTGAAAAGATGGGTTGGTTTAACAAGGAAGATGATGGAAATATGGTTTAGGATGGGGAAAATGTTATTTAAACTTTTTGAAAAGTTATTTATGCTTTACTTGTTTTTACCGCTTTGAATCTACTTATATTACTTGTCAAATGTCAGATACCGCAAATATACCTTGAGCTATTCCTTTGTACTAAGCCATGCATATAGTATATTAGCTTGCATTCTGCATGACTTGTCGAGTACCAAGTACTCACCCTTGCCTCAACACAATACCAGCTTGAAGAGGAGATTACGCCAAAGATTGGAGGAGGAACTCCAAGAGGACCCGACTACTTAGGGATGCGAGCCCGATCGGTTTGTGGTATACTGGATGGCGCCACGAAGTTTATTTGATTTTTTCCGCTGCTATCATTTTTCTCTGAATAAGTTTCGCCTTACGAGGCATACATTTGTAACTTGACCATAAGGTCAAGTAACCAGTTTGGTTATTTAAATAAAGTACTTTGATAATATCGATTGGTATGATTGTGATATTTACCGACGTTAAGACTGTGTGCACTAGCGCGTTCCTGGACTAGTGCTGAATACACAGAGGGTCCGGATTTGCAAATTCGGGGTCCCGACACGCAACCACAACGGCTCAGGCGACATTGTCTAGGGCTACGGGTGCGCAATGAAGCGGCGATCCTGACACGGGTGGCGGCGCAATAAATAGGGCCCTCGGCGTCCGTGAAACGCGCGGAATCCGAGGTCCTCTCCGTCGCGACGGCGGAGTCCGGCGGCGACACGGTTAGGGTGACGTGGCACGCGCACAGCCGTTGGATCGAGATCCAACGGTACGCGAGTTTGGGTCCGGGTCGGACTCGGGCGAACTGGCTGGCTCGGTCGGGCTCGGGCTCGGTGACGTGGCTCAATCGTGGCCATTGGATCTGAATCCAACGGTCACGCGGTCAGGGCTCGGCCGAGTGGGTTCGGTCGAGTCACGTGGCTCGGGTCGGACTCGAACTCGAGTCTGACTCGGGCTCGGTCGGATGAACAGTACAAACCCACTCGCATTTTCCAGCGATTTAATAATTAAAATAAATCCCAGTAATTCATTTAATTCATTAAAAATAGCAAATGACTCAGAAAAATTCCAGAAAAATTCTGGAAAATATCTTGGATCATTTTGGACTCAAATAAAATATTTCCAACAAAATTTTATTTGCAAAATTGAATTCTTTAATTATTTCAAAATGGAATAAATTCAAATAAATTCCAAATAAATCCAAATAAATTCCAGAAAATTCCAAAAATTCACCAAAGTGCCAAATCACACATGAATTTAAGAAAAGCAAAATTTTGGGGTGTTACAGGTACCCAATCTTTGTTGGGTCCAACAATGTTAGTCACTATAGGCTTAGGAACCCAAATGGTCCTAATATTTGCATTATTTACATGACTAACTTTACTAGGAATAGATTTGCTTTTATAGTTCCTCCTAAGTAATATATTTGGAATAAAGTGAGATGGCTTTGGAGGACAAGCATAATTAGCAAACATATTTCTAGTTTGATCCATTCTAAGCATATGATAATTGAAATTATGCATTTGCTTAGTGGATCTAGCAAATCTAGCAAATTGTTTGCTATTGTTATTTCCCCTAAGCAATTTGTTGGAATTGCTTTGAGTGGGCTTAGGAGTCCTAACAATTTTAGCAAATCCATTTCTAGATTTACTCTTCCTATGCAAATGATCATTATCATTTTGAGCGGGCATAGGGGACTTGACAAGCTTGGCAACTACATTGCCATTCTTGTCCTTCCTAAGCAAATGATTATTAGAGTGATGAGTAGGCTTAGGGATTATACCTTTGGGACAATCCTTACCGATGTGTCCCTTTTCGACAATTGAAGCACGTAGGCTTTGAACGCCTCTTCCTCTTGTTTTGCTTCTTGTCGGCTTGCCTCAAAGTTGGAGTTGTGGCCTTGTTATCCACTTTATTGGGGCACACGGAGGCAAAGTGGCCCTTCTTGTTGCATCCAAAGCACACAATCATCTTCATTCTTGCATTGTGCTTCTTCTTGCTCTTCTCCCTCTTGGAGATGTAGCCAAGTCCTCTTCTATCTTGAGGTGCCCGAGGCTCGCTCAAGATCTTGTCGAGGATGGCTTTGCTCTTGTAGCACTTCTCCAAGTCATTTTCTAGACTAATGACTTGCGCCTTGAGCCTTTTGTTTTCCTCTACAAGATTGTTAGTATAACAAGCACTAGAGGAACTAGAAGCAATTTTATTAGCATTGCAAGGCTTAAAACTCGCTAGAGGTGGATGCACATTTATTAGATGAATCTCTAGAATTTGAAATAGAGCAAGTCAATTCATCTACTAAATTACATTGAGTAGCAACATCTACTCTAGCGTTTGGGCTGCAAGGTATATAAAGCAATTCATTGCAAGGAGAAGAATTTATAATTCTAGATGACATGCAAGAATTTAACTCTAAGCATGGCACATCATCAAGAATATTGCAAGTTAATCCAACATCCACCTTGCAACTAGAGGTGTCTTTGAGAAGCAAATTTTCATGATCTAATTTTAGAGCATCATATGATTCTTGAAGTAAAGCAAGTTTTTCAATCAAATCATATGATTTTCTAAATTGCTTCTCAAGGCAATCACGAAGAACCTTAATTGTAGAGATCAATTTAGCTTTGGAAGGTTCATCATTTACCTCATCATTACCTAGAGCCGTGAGGCAACGTGGCGAGGAGGAGGGTGACGAGGACTCATCATCACTCGAGATTGATGTGGAGCGATCATCATTTGAAGTCCGTATTTGTAAATCATCACTTTGATCAATCTTGGACTTGTCATGATTCTTTTGGATGAGTGTCCACATGTCATGAGCCTTCTTGAGGTGGCACACCTTCTTCCGCTGCCTTCGCTCAATACGCCAAGAATGGCCTCTAGAGCTTGAGCGTTCTTTTCTTCACTTTGAGCATCCATTGTGCTATAGCCTTTATCTACAATGTTCCAAATGGAAGCATCAATAGATCTCAAAAACATTTTCATCTTATGCTTCCATGGGCCATAATTAGAACCATTAAAGTACGGTGCCCAACCGGAAGCAATATGCACATAAGAGGATGAAGATGGAGCATTCAAATTATTATTAATAGACATGCTAGCTCCAAGCTCACCCATCCCGTCTAGCGACATCCAAACTCTTAAAGCGGCTAAGCTTAAATATCAGACTTGGCTCGATACCAATTGAAAGGACCGATGTCGGCCTAGAGGGGGGGTGAATAGGCGATTACAAAATTATACCCAATTAAAATTAAACAAACAGAGATAATGCGGAAGCGAAGGGTATAATTAAGTTTTGCAACTTAAACAATTTAGCCCGAGACAATTAACTCGGAGACTCTGGATATTTAGTCCGGATACTCCGGGTTATCCGGATACTCTGGATCAATGTACCGGATACTGCGGATGATCCGGATAGTTCGGATAAAATACCGGATACTCCGGGTTGAGTGTCTCGGCCAAGAATTCAAGATCTGAGCAATCTAGAAGCAATCCACTTGAACAAGAAGTAAGTAAATACTACCAAGAACCTATATCAAGTGGAGAACGGGAGCCAAGCACAAAAACAAGATAGATCGGGGCTCCTAAATAAATCAACCCTATACAATCAACTCAATCACACATAGGAATGAATTCAAGCAAGTAATGAAAGAGATGAAACCGAAATGAAGATGGAGACACGAAGATTTTATCCCGAAGTTCGGATCCTTGAGGGGATCCTACGTCTCCGTTGAGGTGGCTCGGTCACACTTGAGCCGGGGTCTCTTTCAACCCTATTCCTCCCGGTGTTGCACAATGCACTCGCTGGTCTTCACTTCTTTGATTCCTTTCCTTGCGGAGGCGGAATCGGACCTTCACAAACCTTCGATGGCCTTCCACACAAAGCTTGGAAGCTCACCGGCAACTCCTAGCCGTCTAGGAGACCTCAACCTCCAAAAGCAACAAATGCTCCCGAAGAACTCACTTAGAGTCCACCTCAAGTGCTCAACACACTAATCACACTCAATCTGATCACTACCCACTCTCACACCCAAACCTTCACTCAAAAGGGATCACTAAGATCTAGGGTTAGAGGGGCTTTTGGGAGCTCAAGATCACTAAGAAGAACACCTCAAAGCACCAAGGAACCAGCTCCACGCCTCAAATCAATCCTCAATCCAAACACCTCTCTCCTTTATCCAACCCTTCACAAAAGGGGATCACTAAGATCTAAGGAGTAGGGAAGAGTATTGGGGGCTCAAAAACTCACAAAGAACACCTCTAATACCCAGCAAAACATCCCCCAACGGCTCTTTTGAAGTGGGCAAGAAGGGGGCTTTAAATAGAGGAACCCCAAAAACTAGCCGTTTGGATCGAACTGGTCAACCTGGAGACTCCGGATAATTAACCCGGACACTCCGGATCATCCGGACACTCCGGATTGTCCGGATACTCCGGATAACCCGGAGACTCCGGGTTAAATGTCCGGATACTCCGGATCTCCCAGGCAGCACTCAGCAGCCCGACGAAAACGGGCATAACTTTTGATCCCGGACTCCGATTTCGGCGAATTCGGACTTTTCGGAAAGCTATGAACGGTGGCTATCCAACTAACAAGGTCTCACTACCCAAATCCCAAAGGATAAAAACAGATTGCACAAAGAATCCACAAGGTGACCTCAAATTCTCACTTTCCGAAACTAACAACACTTCTAACCCTCACACCAACCCACCTACACCTAGGTGAACAAAGTGTGACTTGGGTTTCTTAACCTTAGACAAGGATAGACCACTTTTTAGCACTTGAGACTTGTCTAAGTAATTTCAACGATTGCATCCCTCTTAATAGTACGGCAATCGTTAGACTCAAATTTAACACAAAATCTAAGTCTTACACTCAGCTTGCATGTAGACTTTTTGGATGCACGGTGCATGATGACGTTTCCACAAAGATTGATGACGCCCTTCGTCTTGTCAACCTCGACGCGATTCACCTCATGAGACCCTCGTCCTCTCCGACCTTGACCTCGATCATCACCAAGACGATCCTCACGCCAAGTCGTTCTTGACTTAGTCCTCAGCTCTTGGTGACACCGCCGTCTTATTGACTTTGACTCGCTTATCATCCTTCAAACCACTTGGTCATCATACACACAACTTTGGGACCTAATTCTTATCAAAGCACTCAGTAAATATATTAGTCCCACAAGCTTAAAAGATATATTGAATAAATTGATAATAACAAGTGTTTCATATCAAGAAGCACAATATGAATGGAAACACTTGACAATAGAAATATTCTCTGCTAAGTGCATCATGATGAATATATGATTGATCTAACTGCACTAGGGAGATAATTGCCAATATGAAGAATCAATTAAATCATGGCAAGGGCCACAGAGTTTGCTTAAATGAAGCACATGATAGAATATACACGAATTACACATGTGCAAACAATATTTGGAATGCGAGTAAATAATGTGATCCAATTCTAGATTAAACTTCACTAAGAGAGGTGCATTAGAAGATACACAACTAAGACATGTATGCACTAAGTCAATATGAAGCAATGAAGTTTAACTCTAGTTAACACAAGCATATTAAAAACAAAACACATAATGAACTCAAATGAATATATATATGCACAAGCAATTATGACATGAATCAATGTGCACATATGAAATCAACAAGTTACTTAGAGTTCAATATGCATTTGCTAAAGAGGAATGCAATGACAAATATGGAAGGAATACCGAGATTGCATACCTCATTTTTGCTTAACCATCCCAATTGATTTTCCTCTAAAATAGATGAGACTAATATTCAGCTAGGCAATAAACATGTTAGTCTCATAACAATATAAATATATTAGAGGTTTGTCATTTGTTAAGCACTAAGTTAAGATTTATACAATTACATTGATTGATTTTACATGCGTTTGTCATTAATCGTTTGTCATTAATCACCAAAACAACATAAGTGCCTAGACGCACTTTCATTCTATAATATGGTTTAACATTTATTTCTTATTGTATTAATGTTAGTAAACTATTAAATTCTATAGCGTAAGAGTACATCAAATGGTCTTCAGTTGCAATCTTCATCATCTGATAATGGAGTTCCTGTGGATGGCATGAATCAAACAAGGATTAGGAAGCTTGGACTGAAACAAGATGGGGTATGAAATTGCTATGCCATATTTTTAGTTGTACAATTTAAATATAAGGATGGAGACTGACTTTTACTATATTGGCATTTAATTTTCTAGGATGGCAATGAAGTTGCATTGCGGTCGCTCATAGGCTCTAATATTGTGGCATATGGTAGACTTAGATGCACTAACAAAAAAGCTAAAGGATTAGATGGGCTGCCCTTAGGAGATTATTATGAGGTCATAGTTGATGTTGTGCTTGATAAAAATATATTATTGCCTCGAGTGCAAGGTCAGGCTACCAAGTTGGGTGCTGCTATTGGGCGGTGCATTGCTTGGCAATTTCAAAATGTATGAAGCTGGACTTTATGGTTCAACAATTAAATTTCCTGTGCATGTGTCTTTCAAAAAAAAATCTTGTGCATAATTCTTGCTTATAATTCTCTTTTTACCTATAGGTTGTTAAAAAAGATGGCTTACCACTAAATATGACCAAGCGTGCAATAGGTAATTGTTATAAGGCTATGTACAAAGTTAAGAGTAATTATAAATTTGAAAGTATACCAATAAGCCTTCCATGCTCTTGTTTTGCAGATTTCCGCAAATGTTAAGATGATGGATGCAGTTAGTACTTTGCTACAGGAGGGTAATAGCAATGCTGCAGTGCTGCCAATATTTTTGTGAAGACAATATGTAATCCAAAGCTATTAACTTTATATTTTGTGCCTAATGATGAGTAGAAGCTAGGAAGGTGTGTGAATTATGTGCCTTTTGCTACCTAAACTTCTTCAATGTGAAAGAAACATCCTATATTGACCTATATGAAAGTTATGTTGAAGTAATACAACTTGGGCATGTCTGATTGTCGATTTGGCAGTGCAAAGCGAATATATGCTTCTGATCTATGTGTACTGAATTTTATTTTTTCTATAGATGATATTTGAGAGGTTTGTGTGCTATCAATTTTTGAGATGATTTGAGATCTGTGCTGTCAATTTTGGAGGATATTGTGCTGTCATATTGTGTGCTATTAATTTTTGAGATGATTTGAGATCTGTGCTGTCAATTTTGGAGGATATGGTGCTGTCATATTGTGTGCTATATAGCAATGGATGTGTGTGCTGTTAATATTGTGTGCTATATAGCAATGGATGTGTGTGCTGTTAATATTGTGTTGTATGTGTGTTGATATAGTGTGCTGTCAATATTGCCAATGGAATGTGCGATCTGCACAACAATGGGAGGACCAAACCCGGCATTTGGCAAACGCCTGGGAGGATCAAACCCGGCATTTGGCAGACGCCTGGGAGGATCAAACCCGGCATTTAATAAGTGTCGGCACACATTGAGAAACCACGGCGTTTGATGTATGCCAGATCTGCACAACCAAGGCGTTTAGGATTCACCATACTAAAGACAAAACGGCGTTTAACGTATGCCATTCTATCCAACTACGGCGTTTATAAAATGCCGGAGTTGTGCAACCCCGACACATATTAAATGCCAACCTCAAGAACATTACACGGCATTTATCATTTGCCAGTAAATAGTTAACTAGGGCGTTTAACATGTGCCGAGACTGAGGAAATAGGGGCGCCTAATATGTGCCATATTTCATCAAAGTTGGCACAAAATAAATGCCGGGAAAACTAAATGCCGTGGATTAGTTTTCCCCGATGGCGTTTTTCTTGACGCTGATAAGCGTCGTGAAGAAGTAATCCGGGGCATTTGTGGCAAATATAAATGCCCCCACAAGCTTACCATGTAGTAGTAGTGTAGGTAAGTGGAAATGAACACCCTTGTTTCTACCACTAGGCCACATGCCTATCCGTATCAATTGTTCTCATTTGACTATACGTGCAGCACAAAACTACAAATGCAGTCTTTTAAGTAAAACAACGAATGCATGGTTGTCTAGCTTAATCAGATTATAGTTTTTACCATCCTTAAAAGTACCACTAAATTTTTGTTAAACTCTTATACCTCTTTAATTGTACTAGCAGGTGTAGAGCGTCCAAGGGATACAATTACGCGGAAACGGAAGGCGCGCCCCTTTCACATTTTACGCGATCACCTACGTACTCCTTTCCGAAAAACAAATTAGAAAATTCTACACGATCAAACGCGTGATCATTAGAGCGCACTGGCCTAGCTCGCTGCTTTTCGCTTTTGTCCATAATGCATGCATGCATTCCTTCTTCTTTCCATCGCCAATCCGCCATTAATTAATTAATTAAGATGATTAATCAATCCTGCCATGTCTGCAAATCTGCCGTCACACTCATGCTACAGTATTTTCTATTGTACAAATCACTATAATATTTTTGCTATAGTATTTAAATTAATATAAATCGTTGTTTTTCGATCTAACATTGCGCACATAGCTACTTAAGTTACATCGCGGGCTACACAGAAGCCACCTACGTACCTACCTTCCTGCCGTCTTCCTCCTCCTTGTCCTCTATATATCGTCCATTCTCACCACTTGACTTGACCAAACCAACGCATCTAAGCACACGAATACATACTCCGTTAATCACAGCTTAGCTTAAATATATAGGTGACCAGTAGTAGAGAGAGAGAGAATTCAAGTGAGGATATGGGTGATCAGTACGCGAGGCTGGGACGGCGGTGGCGGCGGCCAGCGAGGGGGTTCCGGCTCAGCCCTACCCGCCTCTCCGTCCGCCGGCTGCGCGCCAGGCTGTGGACGCTGCTTGGCCTGTTGGGACGCTACGCGCGCAACGTGCGGCTGCTCACGAGGGGGCTCGTCGCGAGCAGCAGCAGTTCTCCCACGGCAACGACAGGCGGCGGCAGGAGGGTTCTGGTGGGCGGTCAGGTGGCGCAGTCCGCCGGTAACAGCGACAGCAGCAAGGCGCGGAGGCCGCCGTGCATGCGGTCCAACTCGTTCTACGCGCGCGCCGTCGCGGATTGCCTCGAGTTCATCAAGGGCAGCAACGCCGCGCCGGCGTCTCCTTCGGCTCCCCGTCTCGACGGGCAGCAGATGCTGCAAGCGGCGTGAAATTTAGTCACGCATATAGATCGATCCATGCATGCATCCTTGTGTAAATACGCCCCACGCATCGTGAGATTTGATGATGTTGTGTACTTGTTTTTCGGCATGGTTTCTTGAAGCCTGGCTGTTCCTCTTTTTTTTTTCCCCTTTGTTTTTGTTTGTGTTTAATTAGATTGAGAAATGGTTATTGAAAGCAAGAAAAAGATGAAGGTTGAGAAAAGTGTGGATTGATTGATTAATGCAACATGCAAGTGCCACTTAATTTGTAAATTATGATAAGTATTTATCTTTTGCTGAAAGCTGGTGATTGATGATGAGAGTTTTTAGTGTGAGAATATTTTTGGTTTGTCTCAGACTGCATGCCAGGGCACTACATGGAGTGGTAGTTCACACCCAACGACTCCAAAGAGAGAGAAAAAAAAGATAACAGTAGAGTATAATCGCGTATTCGCGTATACGTACGTACATCTTACATTTGTTTTTTTGCATATCGTCCTTAATGAGATATCTCTGTTGTCATCATCTTATGATGGATGGATCATGATCACTTTGTGAAAGAACTGTCTCATCTGTACCTGTATATCGTGTTCTTGCTTTGTGATATCAAACAAATGTCACGTGGTAAATTATAAATGTTAGTTGAAACGTTATGTGCTCCTGTTCAATATGAAAATTCGTTGTTCCCATTTGTTGTCATTTGTGCGGTACTTGCAAGACACCTTACCTGTTGCAGATTGTGAAGATCAGCTTTGATTTTCTGATGTTGACAACTTCTTAATGCATGGTAAAATAAGAACTGACGAAATTCCCATTAACTAAGCTTTTCTTCACAGCTTAGTTAGTTTAGTTTTAATATGCCTCGATCGGTTCAAACTATTCTCCAACTGAAGCATTTTGGTCTAAAAAAATGAACTGACGAAATAATGTATATATGATTCTTGCTAGCTGTAAGGGAAATGCTTCGATTTCATATGTATGCTCTCTTAATTAGCTACTACTAAAGCTATTATTTATGCCAATGTGAGATCTTAAGCGCACGCTGAAGTCTTGATCCGGACTGCAATTTCAGAATTGATCTGCTTGTATCTTCCGAAGATACCCCTATGATCGCTTCGAATTACTGCTGGAAAAAGAGCTCCTCCAGCTCCGATGTCCATACTAGCTACGTACTCTAGTCATTAATAGTTATCTTTTTAATATCAATATTATCTCTAAAATCACACACTACTACAGAATGATACATCACTATCGCTTCATTTGTGTCGGTTCCAAACTTTTGACTAAAAAACCGATTGTGATACGTGTATCTCTTTAGTAAATTTTGGAAAAATGTTATCACAATCGGTTCTTAGAAGTAACTGATTGTGATAAGGGTCCTCATTACAATCGGTTCTTACAGAGAACCGATTGTGATGAGGAAAAGGGTCATCACAATCGGTTCTTTCTAAGAACCGATTGTGATAAGGCTCACTCATTACAATCGGTTCTCTGTAAGAACCGATTGTGATAAGGGAATGGGTCATCACAATCGGTTCTTAAAAGAACCGATTGTGATAAGTGGGCCATCATCACAATCGGTTCTTTATAAGAACCGACAGATGATGGCCCACTTATCACAATCGGTTCTTATAAAGAACCGATTGTAATGAGTGAGCCTTATCACAATCGGTTCTTATAAAGAACCAATTGTGATAATATAGTTATCACAATCACTTCTTTGTATGAACCGATTGTGATGAGCCTCGTTAGGTTTTATATCCTGTCGGGATGAACTCTCCTCTGTTGGTGTTCTAGAGCCAAAAAAACCCGTCGCCATCTCAAAAAACAGAACATACTCTCATTGAGACTTAGGTTTGGGGGGAGAAAATCTGAAATCCTTGAGGATGTGTGTTGAGAGGGTAAGTTAAAGCCCTAGCTTGAGGAGATTTATTTCCCTCTATTTGCCCTCATTTGAGGTTTTCTTCAAAAGGTGAGCATTCCTTCAAATCCCTTCGATTCTGCATTAAGAAATTCGATTTTGATTTGGTGAATGTGTTATATGTCATTAATGCTATTATGGTTGAAACAATATTGGCGAGAAATTATAAAATCCTGAAGGAGAGATGGTGGTTATTGGAAGTTGAAACCCTAGCTTGAGTATATATATTTCCACTCATTTGTGGTTAATTTTCTTCAAAAGGAGAGCATGTGAATGACTTACATGTCATTATTGTTGCTATAATGTGATCTAGTTTAGGTTGCGTAACCTATGTGTCTCCCGTTCGAGGGTGCTTGTTTATAAATATGCTAAAATGGCATATTTATAGATAATCAGTCTCGAATTGTCCACGTTTTTTGGACAATTCGAGGATATGTGGTTCGGGCAAGTTCCTGAGCTATTGTACAACTCTAGAGAGTTTCGGTAGCATGCATCTCCCTGGTGTTCTCCAGATACACACCCTCTTGACCTGTTGTCGAGACATGTATTTGGAGAACAGCGGGGAGATGCTGCCGAAATTTTCTTTAGAGTTGTACAACAACTTAGGAACTTGCTCAACCACATATCCTCGAATGGGATTAGGACCTAACCTAATTGAAATTAGGAGTCATAGTTGGTACGTACTCAATTCCTCGACTTTGTTAATTCTTCAACCCTTATTTTCTTTCATTGATTAGTGAATGTCTCTCTCTATTGTGCGAAGGTCAATAAATAATATATTGGTATTTGACCTACATGCTAGTTGTCGCTCGTTGGCATTATTAATTTGTTGTTTATGGTTTAATTGTAGATGGACCGTGAAGAATGGATGTATCAAAAAAGCCGTGTGAGTGTCGAATTTCGTGAGGGGAGTTAAGGAGTTCATAAGAATTGCGTAAGTAGATATGGTTATGAGGGGTGTAAAGTTCATATATTGTCCTTGCATTGATTGCACCAATCTCGGGAGATTTAACAACTCGGCTCAAATCGAAGGCCACTTGATTCGGCGTGGCTTCGTGAGGAATTACACGTGTTGGATCCATCATGGGGAGACAAGTAGTACCCCTCCATTACGCAACGAAGACATGCTTCAAGCCGATCACGAGTTGGAGCGTGATATTTTTTATGAGGATAATTTAGATCAAATGTTGCGAGATGTGGAGGGAAATTACACGAAAAGAGAGTTCGACAAATTTAAAAGCTTGATGGAAGACGATGCCAAACCGTTGTTTTCGGGTTGCAAAGCAGAATACAGCAAGTTGGGTTCGGTCCTTGCATTGTTTGAACTGAAGGCAAAACACCGTTGGACAGATACAAGTTTCAATGCACTTTTAGTTCTTCTATCGGATATGCTTCCAGAGGGAAACGAGTTGCCAACAAGTATTTATGAAGCGAAGAAGCTACTATGTCCCATGGGAATGGAAATAGAAAGGATACATGCATGTCCAAATGATTGCATATTATACCGCAACGTGCATAAGGAACTGTGCATTTGTCCAGTTTGTGGTGTACCCCGGTACAAACAAAAGGAGAAGCGTAATGACAAGAAGCGTAAGAGCCGAACCAACGACAGTGAAGATGTGAACAAAGGGGCACCAGCCAAGGTATTGTGGTATTTGCCCATCATTCCTCGTTTAGAGAGGTTGTTTGCAAATCCCAAAGAGGCAAAATTGTTGCGTTGGCATTATGAATCTCGAAAGGAAGATGGCAAGTTGAGACACCCCGCTGATTCAGCTCAATGGAGAAACATTGATTGGCAACATGAGGAGTTTGGTGCCGAGATGAGAAACATAAGATTTGGATTGAGTACAGATGGAATGAATCCGTTTGGTAATATGAGCAGTCGTCACAGCACTTGGCCAGTTTTGTTGTGTATCTACAATCTCCCTCCTTGGTTATGCATGAAGCGGAAGTATATCATGATGTCGTTGCTAATCTCTCGACCCAAACAATGGGTAATGATATCGATGTGTACCTAGCACCACTAATTGAGGATTTGGTAAAATTGTGGAATGAGGGGGTCGAGGTGTGGGATGCATACAAAAGAGAGAACTTCACCCTTCTGCTATGATATTTTGCACCATAAATGATTTCCCAGCCCTTGGTAATTTGGCGGGCTACAGACGAAGGAGCCAAAGCTTGTCCAATTTGTGAAGAGGAGACTGACTTGTGGTCAGCCGAATTCCAGGAAAAGCGTGTACATGGGTCACCGTAGATTTCTACCTCGAAGTCATCGATATCGTAAGATGGATGACAAATTTGATGGAAAGAGGGAAATTGCATGCCCCCCAAACCTATGAGTGGAAGGCAAGTATATTCACGCGTGTCGATATCGATGTTCAAGACGGTAAGAGCCGTAAATCTGTTCGTCCCAGAACATTTGGAAGAAGAGGTCAATATTTTGGGACTTACCATACGGAAGGAGTTAGATGTCCGTCATTGGATTGATGTCATGCACGTTGAGAAAAATGTCTGTGATAATTTGGTTGGTAGCCTGCTGTACATACCTGGGAAGACCAAGGATGGTGTGAATGCTCGTCGCGATATGACCGACATGGGAATCAGGCCCAAGCTTGCAAAGTGATAGAGGAGGATGGAAAAGGACCGTACATCCTCGCCGCATGCTACACCTTATCCAAGAAGGAGAAAGAAGACCTGCAAGTGTCTCCATGATATTAAAGTTCCATCGGGCTACTCCGCAGACATTAAGAAGCTTGTGTCTATGGATGATTTGAAGTTGCTTGGTATGAAGTCCCACGACTGTCATGTGTTGATGACCCAAATGCTCCCTGTTGCAATCAGAAATATTCTGCCAGAGGATGTAAGGTTAGCAATCACGGCTATGTTATTTCTTCAATGCGATTTCATGCAAGGTTATTGATCCCGATATACTAAACAACTTACAGTGAGGTGGTGCGGACTCTTTGTCGCCTTGAGATGCATTTCCCATCGTTCTTCGACGTCATGGTCCACCTCGTTGTTCACCTTGTTAGAGAGATTAAGATATGTGGACCCGCATTCTGCGTTACATGTATCCATTTGAGAGGTACATGGGTATATTAAAGTCATATGTGAGGAATAGGTCGAAGCCTGAGGGTAGTATTATTGAAGGTTATGGTACTGAAGAGGTTATTGAGTTCTGCGTGGACTATCTAGGTAAAAGACAACCGATTGGTGTTCCTGTATCTCGTCATGAGGGCAGACTTGGTGGCAAAGGAACCATTGGGTCCAATCTAACGAGTCCACAGTTTGAAATGTACTGTAAAGCGCATTTTGCGATCTGCAACACAAAGACACAGTTCATCCATACATCCAGAAGACAAGTTGATATTACGGAAGAGAATCCACATATGAATGAGCTTTCCATCACACGAGAACACAACAATCAATTCCTCACATGGTTCAAAGAAAAGGTAAAGGTATCTGTCAGTACTGAGGCTGTCAAATGGTTGGCTGACGGACCAAGATTTAATGTACAGACATGGCAAGGGTATGATATTAATGGTTACACCTTTTATACTGAAACTCAAGATGCAAAGAGTACAGTTCAAAATAGTGGTGTGAGCATAGATGCTTTGTCCGATGATCACTCGAAAAGAGATGAACCGTTCATCCTCGCCAAGCAAGCAACTCAAGTTTTCTACGTGCGTGATCCGGCCAATCCGAGGTTGCACGTCGTCCTTCATGGCAAGAGGCGGATTGTTGGAGTTGAAAATGTCGTAGATGAGGAAGAGTACAACCAATTCGATGAAATACCTTCGTTTGCAGATGGGGCATGTCTTAGCGGTGACGACGACACACATGGAACAAATTACATGCGTGTAGATCATCAAGAAGGGTTGTATTGTAAATAAAGGGACTACGTATGCTTCTCAATGCCACTTAATATATTAATTCATTCAAAGCTCACTTAATTTGCTTGGAATACATGAAGTGTAAGGTACTAGTTAGTCTTGGAATACATGAAGTTGATTGTATTTGAGGTCATTGAAGTGCAACCTGCATGCACACTACATGATCATACCATTTGAGATTTAAGTAAAAATTTTTAGACTTTGCTATTATTACAGATCCAAATTCAGAGATAAGGCCAAACTTCTGCCGAGCGAGCGGAGGCCCGTCAGCCAGTAGGCTTGGGCCGAGCGTAGCGGAGGTCAAGTTGGCCCATCAAGTCACCTCATCTGCTATTTGCAGCTAGCTCAACTAGTTCATGAAAAGCTATTTATTTGCGCTAGTATTTTAAAATACAAACACATCTCGTAGTCGGTTCCAATAGAAACTATAATTAAAAGACAAACTATAATTAAAATACTAACTGAAAATTAAAATACAAACAGAAATTAAAATACAAACACATCTCAGATCGGTTCCAACCGAAAAACCGATTGCAATACTACATCTGTGTCGGTTCTAGTTTTGAAATGATTGAAATACTACTAATATTAGTGTCGATTCATCTCATAAACCGATTGAAATAGTCTAACCATTAGTGTCGGTTCTTATTAGAAACCGATTGAAATATTATAAACATTAGTATCGGTTCTTCGTAGAAACCGATTGAAATAGTATAAACATTAGTGTCGCTTATTCGTAGAAACCAATTGAAATAGTATAAACATTAGTGTCGGTTCTTCGTAGAAACCGATTGAAATAGTATAAACATTAGTGTCGGTTTCTATTATAAACCGATTGAAATAGGAAACATTAGTATCGGTTCTTCTTAGAAACCGATTGCGATAGTCATGTGAGCCCGAGCGCCCGAGTCCTCACTGTGCCCGAGCCCTCACCACGCAGCCCTCCCTTTCTCCCATCGCCGCCAGGACCTCGCCCCTCCCTTCCTCCCATCGCCGCCGCCAGCTACTCCCCTTGCTCCCATCCCCGCCGCCTCCCCTCCCCCTTCCCTCTCCCCCTGCTCCTTCCTCCCCTTGCTCCCGCCGCCCGAGCCCTCCCATCGCCGACGCCTCCCCCTTCCCTCTCTCCCGCCGCTCGAGCCCTCACTGCGCCCTCCCCATCCTCCCATCGCCGCCGCCAGAAGACTCCTTGCTCCCCCCCCCGCCGCCTCCCCTCGGCCCCCCCCCGCGCCATCCCCTCCCCTTGCTCCCGTGACTGTCGCCGCCGCATCCTCCAAGGACGACGGGGCTTTAGCAGGAGAGCGGCGGTGGCGAGGAGGCCGAGGCTGCCGTGGCGCCGCTAGGGTTCCGTCGACGCCGATCGGGCGGTGAACAAGGGGCGATCGATCCCTACGCCGCCGCAGATCCTCATCGGCCGACGCAGCTTCTCCCTGCCCCGTCTGCTTCAAAACCTTCAACCGTGTCAACAACATGCAGTGAGCCAGGCACGTTATCAACTCTATATTGATCTTGCCGCTCTACCTAGATAGCTCTTGTGTATTTGTTAATTCTCTCTACTCCTTGTTGCTATCTTCTTTTTCTTTTGGTTCTTGTTTTCGATTTGTCTCAATTAGCAAAGTGATTAATTTTCTGGAAATTAACCATGATCCACGATGGATCCTAATTGGCATTAGCTAACAATAAATCTGATCCATGATCAGTGCATTCTCAAGTTCTGGCTAGAAGATATAGTTCATTCATGTTTGAGTCGATTACAACATAGATAGCTCTTGCTTGTCTTGATCCAAAACAAAATTGTTCCAAATTAAGAGAAGAAGAGAAAGATTGCATTTTGTGCCTATATATGTCCTCTTGTGAATCAATATTGCGGTTAATTTGTCGATATGATCTGTTTTGTTGCAGAGTCGCTTGTTGACCGTTGACCATTGGGGAAAAACTTGCGTAACTTTGGTATGTCCTTGCTGTGCCATCTTAATTTACTCCTCTCATCCATGCATCTTATTTTACTGGTACCTGCAGAATTAGTTGTCCAAGAGATAGTACTGCTGCTTACTCTTGTGTAACACTATATTTATATTGAAAAAGAGAATGGAGACACCTATGGTGAAGGATGGAGACTGAAGTTGAGATGGTGGTAGCGAGGCAATAACAATTGCAGTACCAGTATACAAGCATCAAAATCCTAACAAGAAATTTCGCATATGTCAATTGGGCATCTATAGTTGCTTTTCATTTTGGTGGGTTGTAGACAAATCTCACATAGACATATTTGTAGTGCATTAGCTATTTATCTACATCTTTTGGTCTGAAATAGCCAATAGACAGTGAGGTAACATTGGGTGCGTTGAAATGATAATAATAGAGATAACTCATTTAGCTAGCCACAAGTGAGATGCGGATGCCTTATAGACATTGTGTGAAGGCGATGCATTTTTGTTAAATATAGGTGGCTGATGTGTAACTATATACATCAGATGTGTAATACTTTGATACTATGTGAAATACTTTGATACTATGTAGAAACGCCACCCCGACTCCTCGTCCCCGAGCGCCGCAAGCCGTGTCCTCTCGCACCACCTCCATCCTCGCGCCACTTCACGCAACCGAGCTCCCTAGGACTACCAGATCAGGACTCTAGCACACGTGCGTCCTCGTCATCCGACCTCGGCCATCTCCTCCAAACTCGAGGTGAGTCTTGCTTTTCTGTGGATGAACGAATGGATTAGAAAGGGAATAGATAGCTAGATTTGTGTGGAGATTATTTGCTTAGCAAATAAACTAGATCTTGTAAACATATTCTAAGCATATTGACATACTCTAAGCATAAATGATGTAGCATTTTGTTGGTTAGCACAGACTAAAAGAAAGGCGAGCCGCTTTGTAAACATATTGACATACTCTAAGCATATTTGTTCAATTGATAATCAATGTGTAGGTTCATTTGTTAATCCAAAGAGTATTTTCATCTTGAATGATTGGATAACGCTTAAACTGATTTGATAATAGTAAATGTTGTAGATCACAGATACAGGATTGAGAAGGAACATAGATAATTATAGAGTAAACAATGTTTTGTGATATACATATACACATAGTATACAATGGATAATGAAGCAAAAGGGAATATAATTTAGCTATATAGTTGTTCTGTTTTGATTACAGAGAAAGGGTTAACATTATTAGTTTGGTACTAAGTAGGATAGCAAAATGATTATATAGGCTGTAGCAACCATGGAGGAAAACGAATTAATTGGTGCTTGGAGATAGGGAATTTGAGTATTATATAGGCTGTAGCAACCATGGAGGACTGGAATTATGTATGAATTGTTTGTTGAATGCGTTGTGTTCCTATAGAAATAGATATATTGATCGGTGTTGGTATTTGGCTGAGATTATGTTTTGGTAGGGATACGATGGATAAATAACTACGCAAATATTTGTAGCAGTAAAAAGAGCGTTATGAATTGTAGAGTGTTGTTGTTCATACTGATACATATATATTATATTGGTTAAAGGTGCGATATTACAGACAAGCTATAGTTTGGAAGAGCTTAACTAAAGTATTTTGTGCATATATATATAATGGAAACACAAAGGTAGATCTTAGAGAGGAACATCACCTAAGTTATTTTTACAGTTACAATACAATGAGCGAATTAATTAGTGTCTCAAGGTAATTAATAGATCATTCCAATTCATAGCAAGCTCAGCTTTTGCAAACCTAAAGAAGACAAAGGAGAGTTTTCAACATGTTTGTCATATTTCTTTGCAATGTACAATTGGTCAATGGCCTGAGAAACAGACATTGAAGTATAGAAGGGATTGTCTCTAAAGGTTGAAGGCAATTTCTTTTATTTTTCTTTGCTCGCCCTTTGTGTTTTGTAAGTACTTGACAAACAAGGACTACTACCAACGTATGCTTGGAATAAATATATATATATAGTAGTACAAGTCCATTGGAATGTCTAACACTATCTTTC
Organism: Rhipidocladum racemiflorum; assembly: GCA_036346355.1. Lineage (NCBI taxonomy): Eukaryota > Viridiplantae > Streptophyta > Magnoliopsida > Poales > Poaceae > Rhipidocladum > Rhipidocladum racemiflorum. The sequence continues at coordinate 44,582,071 of CM070574.1, read as the reverse complement.
TGCACCTAGGCCTTATATTCGACTCCTAGCTTTTATGACTTCATGTAGAACTGCTATGTGTAATACTTTGATATGGATGACAAATTTCATTTTGGTATTTATGCTTCATTAACAATGATTATTCATGGTTATTTAATTTGCTTGGAATTATTATTTTCATAAAATTGCTCTTATTATCAATGCTAGAGTTTAGGTTGCGTAACCTATGCGTCTCCCGTTCGAGAGTGCTTGTTTATAAATATGCTGAAATGTCATATTTATAAATTAGCAGTCTCGAATTGTCCACTTTTTTGGACAGTTTGAGGATATGTGGTTCGGGCAAGTTCTTGAGCTGTTGTTCAACTCTCTGAAAGTTTGGCGAGATCTCCCTGGTGTTCTCCGAATACACACCCTCTTGACCTGTTGTCGAGACGTGTATTTGGAGAACAGCGGGGAGATGCTGCCGAAATTTTCTATAGAGTTGTATAACAGCTTAGGAACATGCCTGAATCACATATCCTTGAATGGGATTAGGGCCTAACCTAATTAGAGAATAGGAGTCATCGCTTATGTGAAATATAATCATGTCAGATATATGAATTGCTTTCTCTCATGAAATTTAGGTTTGACATATATATATTCGAAATGTCGCAAAGAGAGAGCACCGGCTCAACGCCAGAGAGAGAAGGAGATGCTCCCTCCGCGCCACCGAGTAAGGTCAGAAAGGGCCGAGGACCGAGTAAAGGGGCCACAGGGAGAACTCCGCAGGTTCTCCAGTTTAATGCCACGGGAGTTTGCACGGGTCCTGGCAAGTGTAAGGGGCGCTACTCCTCTTTTCTCGGCCAATTGGTGAGGGAGAGAGTGTCGATAGCAGTGAAGGACTGGAGGAAGCAAGTCAGCGCCGAGCAAAAGAACCGACTGTGGGACGAAGTTAAGGGGAAATGGATTATACGAGAGGAAGATGAAATCAATGCGAGACGGTACGCTTTGAAGAGAATGGGTGTGTCTTTGAGGCATTTCAGGGTTATCATGTATGCTGAGTACGTGTTGAAAAGCCGTACTCCCTTCCAAAGGTATCCGTTTGTTACTCCCGAGGTTTGGGAGGAGTTCACAAGGATGAGGCATTTGCCCGAGGCGAGGAGCCGAGAGAGAGGAACACCGCTATACAGAGGCATAACACACACCCGCATCACCTCGCCCGGCGGCTATGTAGGGAAGAAGGCAGAGTGGACACGACAAGCCGAGGAGTGTGCAAACTCGGGACAACGATGCCTTACTTCCACATATGTGAGGAGCGGCACGCGATCGGGTATTAGCGAGGACAAAGAAAACCGCCGACTGGCCGATTGTGGTTCCAAACCTCGCGATCGCACGTATCGTCTCCGCCATCGTAAGACATCTAACATAGTACATTGCAATGACTCTTCCTATTGTATTGTAGCACTAACTTATATTCGCTTCCTGTAGGAGGAGGTAAGCCAAAGAAAAAGAGCAAGGAACGCTTTCAAAGCCAAGGGTCAAGAGACATCCTGTCTTCGGCAATCGGGAAGGCCGATCATAAGGGTCGGGTGCTTGACGCAGCGCGGGCATACGAAGAGCTCCTTCTTCCAAGAGGAGAGCGCTTCAGTGCCGATCAAGATCATGGGAAGCACGTGAGGCGCGCTTAAGGGCCAGGTGAAGGAGGAGATGAGGCAGAGATGAGGCAGAGATGGAGGAGGCATGGACTATACGTGAGGAGCGCCTAAAGGCTGAGATGATGGCGATGATCTCCTGCAGTCGTGGTCATGTAGCCTCGCTGTGATACACCCTAGCAATGGCGTTTCGAAGTTATCACCCGGTACCCACCGCCGTAGTAAGTGTTTCGAGTAAAAAGTACATGAGTAAGCTAACAAAGATTATGATCAAGTTGCGCATATCAAAGATTATGATCAAGTTGCACACTTCTTGTAGGATCCTCGCCAAGTGCCGCTTAATCCCGATCGCAGACGGATTATGCGTTGAGGTTGGACGCGGGTTGCATTTCCAAGCAAAGAGGATGACACGGTGCATGGTACACCTTTGGGGAAGGGCTACACGAGGGTGCAGTGGACTATGTCCATGATGATTTCCTGTCTTGTGCGCTGGAATTTCCCCGAACGAAGATATTACCACTCTCGGGCAAGCACGGATGTCGCTCATCAAGTGGCCCACGACGGTATCATAGTGCGAAGGTATAAAACTACGCATCTTGTCCATCATTTCAATAATGTAGCACATGGTGTTACATATATGCATGTGCTTTACAGGTTACTACTCATGCACTGCTCCTACACTTGCCGCTACACTGCTACTACGCTGCTCCCGCCTCCTGCCGCTGCACTCGCTCCTGCTTCCGCTACACCTACTCCTGCTCCTGCACCTTCTCCTAGACTCGCTTGCTATCGCACTTTGCTCCTGCTCCCGCTGCTGCACTGCTCTCGCTCCTCGCATCGCACTGCTCCTCCACCGCACCTACAACTTCTCCGGCTCCTAAACGGAGTGCACAAATGGTGCACAAAAGGTCTACTAGCACGCTGACGATAGATCCACAGGAGAGCTCGGAGAATCCCTCCGTGAAGAAGTCCAAGTTGTCGAGACCACAGAGTCCCCTCATGATCCTAAGTCGTTCGTACATGGAAAGCCTTTTCTCCCAAGTAGTGAATTGAATGCTTTAGGCTTGTGCACTCGCTGCTACACGGATGGTACATCGACAAGTCACATGAGGTCGAGCCTCGCGTCGATTTCAATGTGTAGTATCGAGGGGGACACTTCCACCGCCAGGAGGATGGGATCTTCCCAGTGAGTTTTGAGGATCTGTTCTTTTGTACAGCTTGAAAGCCATCGATATTTCTACTATACGATGTTGGACATTGTGAGTATCGCACCATACTCGTCCCTATGACTATTTATTGATTTTGTATTATGTTTTTATCACAATTGACATGACTTGTAGGATAATGAGGCAATGAGTCGTGACGGTCGACACCTTGTCGGGTTTGTCGACCCCGAGATGGTGTCTGCGACCATGGCTAGGTTGCAATCGGAGTTCCTTGTAGGATACATCAAGCATGCATTGCGTGTTGAGGCGAAAAAGGACTTCATTCTCTTCCCGTACCACCAGGAGTATGTATTACTATAAAATTCAATAACTTGTACGCACTTAAACCGTATTTGAACTTATTTTCTTGCATTGTGTACCGTTTAATAAGCAACCATTGGGTTCTACTTGTGGTTGTTCCGAGTGCAAACAAAGTCTACACATTTAACTCGCTCGAAAATAGACCGATGGACTACGCGATCCGGCCTATTTTGGACAAGTAAGTACATTCCTCTAACACTGTACATATTGAACTACATTAGATATTTTTTACCTCAAGGGCATCTCTCCAATGTATGTAGGGCTTTCTTGTCTTACATTGCGGAAGGTAGCCGGTACAATGATAAACAAGGCAACAAATTGGAGTGGAAGCGCTTCAAGGTACAAGTGTCTATCATAGAATTTCTTTCTCACACCTATTATTCGTCTCCTAATTTAAGTTTCTTTGTTCACAGTGTCATCAACAGGGGTGTGATGACACAATGCGGCTTTTACGTGATGCATCACATGTCGATTCTCGGCCTGGTCAAATCTTTTCCTAAGGTATAGAACTGATTATTGCAAGATTATCAATCTTTTAAAATAAAATTTTAAAATTTAAATATATTAGTGCACTACTTTCTTGCAGGACCTTGATATCCCCCGGAAGAGCCTAAGCAACAAGGATCTCAAGAAATTACGAGACCACATATGCCAGTGGTACTGGACAGAAGTTATAGTGGAGGATGGTAGATTTAAAGACCCGATGTGCTCTTACTAGTCAATATGTAATGTAAACAATATTAATGGGAATGTGATGTACTGTACTGAATGCGATATGTTTGGATGTTTATGTGAATGTTCTGTGATAATGTATTAGAGATTGTGATGTATGTTATGTGTCATATTGTGAATGTTATGTGTCTTATTGTGAATGTTCTGTGATAATGTTATGTTATGTGATATTGTGAAGAATGTGATATGGTTAGCACCATCACAATCGGTTCTTTGTTGGAACCGATTGTGATAATATTCTCTTCACCATCGGTTCTCAACAAAACCCGATTGTGATAATCTCATCATTACAATCGGTTTCTAACCAAAACCGATTGTAATAATAGCATCATCACTATCGGTTTCGAACAAAAACCGATTGTAATAATGGCTCATCACAATCGGTTTCCAACAAGAACCGATTGTGATAATGTCCTCATCACAATCGGTTTCGAACCAAAACCGATTGTAATAATATCATCATCACTATCGGTTTCTTACCAAAACCGATTGTAATAATATCATTATCACTATCGGTTTCGAACAAAAACCGATTGTAATAATGGCTCATCACAATCGGTTTCCAACAAGAACCGATTGTAATAATGACCTCATCACAATCGGTTCCGAACCAAAACCGATTGTAATAATAGCCTCATTACAATCGGTTTCTAACAAGAACCGATTGTGATAATGTCTCATCACAATCGGTTTCCAACAAGAACCGATTGTGATAATGGCCTCATCACAATCGGTTTCCAACAAAGAACCGATTGTGATGACTAATAATTACTATCGTTCCAAAACCGACTGTGATAAGGCTTCGTCATCTCTATCATTGGACTTTCTATCGCTACTAGAACCGATTGTGATGACGAAAAAGAACCGATTCTGATGTACATTTCTGTAGTAGTGACAGCTTTAATCACTAATTTTTATTATAATATATTTATAAAACATAATAAAAGTATAATATTATTAAAATACTTTTTGAGACAAATCCATACATATGATTTTTATGTATCAATTTAAATATTTAAAAAGATATTCACAGTCAAAATTTTAAATGTTTAACTACATATATATCCAACATGACAAATATTTGTGACAATAGAGAGTAGTAGTTTGGTCACACTACAACACGTCGGGCTTCTAATGGCGCCTATAAATGCCTTTAAAACCTTATAAATGCCTTAAAAAGATTTTAGATAGCGTTTACATGGCGTCAGGAAAAGTAATTGGCGGCGCTTAATTATCCACGACATTTATAAGTGCCGTGGAAGACTCTAACCCGGCGTTTATAAGTGCCGTGGAAGCCTCTAACCTGACGTTTATAAGTGCCGGGGTTCTCTCTATTTAAGGCGTTTACAAGCGCCGGGGATCCCTCTATTCGTGGCATTTAAAATCAGAGGTGCACAATGACTTCCCAGGAGGTCACCCATCTTATTACTACTCTTGTCCAAGCACACTTAACTTCAGAGTTTTTATAAGATCTAGTACTTTAGTGGTGGTATGATCACATCTGATATATAATGCGTCCCTCCTCCCCTTAACCCCGTTAAACACCCGAACACCGATTTTCAATTATTTCAAATTAGCAAATTATTGAGGTAATTAGCAAAATCATCATACGATAAGATCTCCAATTATATTCTTTTGGGCACCAATTCTAGTTTGCAAATACGCAATCCGAGCATATTTCTTAAAATAGACATAACTTTTGACTCGTACCTCCAATTGGAGCGTTCTTAGGCTAATTGGAAAGATAACGAAAAGTAGCATCTGAAATTGATAAGTGTCACAAAATCAGATGTTCGAAAAAATTTGAATTTTCAAACAAAATATCAACAAAAATTGAATTTTCGGACAAAATTTGAAATTTTAGACAAAATATCATCGAAAATGAAATATTTGGACAGAAATTATTGCAAATGGAATATTAGTTTCAATTATTTCAAATATAATATTATTTAATTTCAATTCTTTCAAATTCCCGTGGTATTCACGCTTATAAACGCCGTAGAGTCTACCAGATAACGCCGTGAATTTCCACTCTATCCCGGCGTTTATAAGCCCCGTGGAAGACTATAACCCGGCGTTTATAAACGCCGATATAGAGTGGAATTCCCGCTATAAGCACCGGAAGATCAGAACGGCGTTTATAAACGCCAGATAGAGTGGAATTCCCGGCTATAAGCGCCGTGAAGATTAACCCGGCTTATAAACGCCCGGTATAGAGGAATTTCCGGCATTTATAAGCGCCGTGGAAGATCAGAACCGGCGTTTATAAACGCCGGTATAGAGTGGACTTCCCGGCGTTTATAAACGCCGTGAAGATTCTAACCCGCATTTATAAACGCCGTATAGAGTGGAATTCCCGGCATTTATAAGCGCCGTGGTAGACTCTAACGGCATTTATAAATGCCGGAAATTAAATGCCTCGAATGATAAAAAACGCCGGCTTTAGCCTTATTAGGGGCGTTTAGATTAAACGCCGTGTAAAATAAACGCCGGGAAATCCATGTTATCTTGTAGTGTCAGTCGTTTTTTTTTTTTTTTTTTTTTTTTTTTTTTAATTTAGAGGAGGAAGCAGTTTGGTCAGCTGACCACGGCTACTCCAGAAGCTAAAGTTTTTTTCTTTTCTTTTTTTTCCCGAAGAGCATAGTCTAATATACAAATAGGGCCATAACACAGGCCTAAAGACAATAGAAAAAGGCCACACTCAAGATTAGTACCATGGATTTCGCGATCACAAATCTTCAATGGGCCAGAGTAATATCTGTATAGTATTTGCCTTTCGTTTCAGCAAGATGGTGGTAGGACATCAAATCTCACTAGAAAACTGTCTGAACAAAAGTATGTGCCAGTGAAGAAAGAAAGTTCAGGAAATTCAGTAGTCATGTTCCTGATTAATCTTCTCCCCCTCTGCGGCTTCGTGTTTCCTTCTTCCCCAACTTGAGAAGAACAAAAGCACTCGAGTACGCTAACTCTAGAACGTTGATCAGCGCAGAGGAATAGAAAAACAAAAGGGAGAAGATCGTCGGCATCAACGTACGGGGCACTGTCACGATGGACAAAATCCAAATAAGCAAAGACAAGGATCCCTTTCCCGGTTTGGACAATGTGTGGACACCCGGCAACGAACTTTGTTAGCAGCAAGAAATGCCTAACTTTGTGACCTCCCAATTGAAGCTTCTGTCCGTTGATTATTTGCCATTCTACCGAAGGAAAATGAGCTAAATTTGCCCGTTTATCCGGCTAAGAAAGGCATAGGTTCTGTGTTATCGTCATAAGCAACCTATTTACTACATCAAAACATAAGTGGCTACGTATTGGGGTGGAGCCAGCGTGAAACTTAGTTATTTTTAGGCTTTCTCTTAGGTTGAGCCATTTATTCAAGAGAATTTAAGTAGATTTTTCAGTCCAGGCCTTGAGCTATGGCCTGGGTGACCGGAGATCTAATTATGTAGACCTAGTTATTTTTGGGCTTTCTTTTAAATTAGGCTATTTCTTCAAGAGAATTTAAATAGCTCTGATTTCGCCACGAATTACTATAATCTTGATTGAAAGAATCTCGTTAGTTCCTACGGAAATGATATTGTCTTTTTACGCGAAATTTCGATAAAATTTCTATGTTCTAAGCACATCCGAGCCAACACGTGTGGGCCTATGCTGACAGTGCTGCCATAACTTCGTCGCCCAAGTCACAGCTCAAAGTATAAAACCAACAAAACAACCAACTAGATGTTCCAAAGTTCAACATCACACCGGTAGACCCTAGCACGACACAACCGTGTCCAACATTTCTTCTCCAAAGACTCGAGTAGCCTGTAGCCGACGACGACCACACGTATGCGCCGCGCATAAAATCTCGCGCACGGTCCGAGCCATCTAAGCCACGCGCGCGTCGGCCCGTTCGAACCCAAACTACGCACTGAGTAGCAAACCTCTTACTTAACCCGGCCCGGCCCGGCCCGGCCACCAAGAAAAACCCCAAACTCCGCCGCCGCCGCCGTCCTTGATGCGTCTGTGCTCCAAGCTCGCCGCGCTGCTCCGGAGGTCACGCGCGCCCGCCACCACCTCGCCCGCCACCACCACCGCATCGGCGAACGGAATGGAGGAGGCCGCGGGTCCGCTGCGCACGCGCGTGTGTATCATCGGGAGCGGGCCGGCCGCGCACACGGCGGCCGTCTACGCGGGGCGGGCCGAGCTCAAGCCCGTGCTCTTCGAGGGCTGGCTCGCCAACGACATCGCGGCGGGCGGGCAGCTCACCACCACCACCGACGTCGAGAACTTCCCCGGCTTCCCTGAGGGCATCCTCGGCACCGAGCTCATGGACCGCTGCCGTGCGCAGTCCGTGCGCTTCGGAACCAAGATCTTCTCCGAGACCGTCACCTCCGTCGACTTCTCGTCCCGTCCCTTCCGCGTCGCCTCCGACGACACCGTCGTCCACGCCGACACGGTCGTGGTGGCCACCGGCGCCGTCGCACGGCGTCTCCACTTCACCGGCTCCGACGCGTTCTGGAACCGCGGCATCTCGGCGTGCGCCGTCTGCGACGGCGCCGCACCCATCTTCCGGAACAAGCCCATCGCCGTGGTTGGCGGCGGGGACTCCGCCATGGAGGAGGCCAACTTCCTCACCAAGTACGGCTCGCGCGTGTACATCATCCACCGCCGCAACGCCTTCCGGGCGTCCAAGATCATGCAGGCCCGGACGCTCTCCAACCCCAAGATCCAGGTGCTGTGGGACTCCGAGGTCGTAGAGGCCTACGGCGGAGCGGACGGCGGTCCATTGTCGGGCGTCAAGGTCAAGAACGTGGTGAGCGGCGAGGTATCCGACCTCCAGGTGGCGGGGCTCTTCTTTGCCATTGGGCACGAGCCAGCGACGAAGTTTCTCGGCGAACAGCTCGAGCTCGACTCCGATGGGTATGTGGTGACCAAGCCTGGCTCCACTCACACCAGTGTGAAAGGGGTCTTCGCCGCCGGGGACGTTCAGGACAAGAAGTACCGCCAGGCCATTACTGCCGCAGGATCAGGTATACTATCGGAAGCTTTCTTATAGTTTTGCTGCTATTTTACTTAATAGATGTCAGAGTGATGCATACTTGTGGGGGTATAAGTTGCCTGTTGAGTCTCGATGATGCTTGATCGTAACTATGCTACGAAGTAGTACTGAGTTTGGGTATCTGCATTTGGACATAAGGTCTTCACAGCTTCCCTGAACTAGGGGTCAGGAATAACTGAACATGTCTTGCTTTCTGGTGAGAATCAGATGTGGTGTGTGAGCAGACAGGGTAATTTGGTTTGTTAGATTTGATGTTACATCTTGAATTCAAAGATAGGCTGCAGGCTTGATAATTATGGTGTTGCGACGCTGTTTTGATACAGTGACTGCTCTAGTATAGCCGTGCCAAGGGTTTGCAAAGTTGATCAAAGAAATCTAAATTACTGGCATGGCGCTTACAAATTGATTACTTCCAATACTTCATATGGGACTTTGGGGAGCAATAGCATCGCATTGGACGATAAGGTGGTGCTAATTACTAAATGGTAGTAATTGAATCTTATGCCTAATGTCTCCCTTCTATCTGCATCCAAAATGATCACATAAAAATAGTTAATCCCCTTTCTAGGTTTCTTAGGAATAGAATGGGAGATGTTCTTTGTTAAGGTTGTATACATAATATTGTGATATGAAATTTCTTAAGTCCTAACTGGAGTAGCTGGACCTAAAATTTGTCTCCACAAGGTTAAGCCTGTTAAAAAGGGTCAGTTAATGGTGGCATGTCCCTGTAGCATGAGTTTACTTGTAAGTTATATATATATCCTTATAAGCTTAAGCCTAATATCCTCTGCTAGTTTTTCATCCAGAGGTTTCCCCCTAGATTTCTCTTTTCACAGGCTTCCCCCTAAGCTTCTCTTTTCAGAGGCTCTCCCCTGTTTTTCTTAGATGCCCACCTTGTGAGATTCCAGTACATGCTAAGCCTCACCGAACAGGGTGTTCAGAACATCTGCTTGCTCCTCGTTCAACTTCATGAGATTCCTTTTCTATGCCATTGTTTGCAAATTACATTCCAAAATTTACAATAATAGGTTTACAAAATTATTGGCCAATCATTTTTAACTTTAGAAGCCTATCACTAGTTCACTAATCATGCAAGTACAACTATCCCAATGTTGCCAGTATGTTGATATGAAATAAAGATGAAGTAGTTGGACAATTAAAAGTAGATGGACTTTGCACCAAGGGCAATTATCTTACACAGGCAGACAAGCAATGATGCAACATCTATTTTGGAGTAAGGGAATTTTTTTTAAAAAATAATATTTTAATCAATATTTACAGAAATAATATGCCGAAAATAAAAATAGCAAAACTACCCCATGTGTCTATTTGAATTGGCGACAGGGTCCTGCTGCCATTTGAAATGGACACAGGAGCTCCTATGTTCATTTCAAATGGCGACAGGAGGCGTCCCACTGCTGCCTGTTTGGGGCTTCTATTCCGATTTTACCCCTTGTCGCCATTTGAAATGGACATAGGACCCTGTCGCCAATTCAAATGGACAAAGGGGGATAGTTTTGCTATTTTTATTTTCGACATATTATTTCTGTAAATATTGATTAAAATATTATTATTTAAAAGAAAAATTCTGGAGTAAGGTGTGTAAGCTGCCTTTGATGGAATACAAGCTACATATGGGCATTTGCAAAGAGCATGCATTCTGTCCCAAACAATGTTGGAAGCTGCTAATTACTATTCACAAAATTTACGTTACAAATATGTATGCAGTTGGTCGGATTGTGCAATGATGGATAGGTGAGTGTGCATCTAGAGTGGGTGTCTGGGGAGTTATTACTTATTATTGCCCTACGGGTGCACATCAGCTTTTTAGTAACAGTTTTGTGGAGATGACTCTGTAATCGGTCAAGGCATTGAATCCCACGTAGACATTTGTCAAATTTTGCTTTAGTTGACTTTTTTAGGCATGGTCTAGTTGCATAACCTTGGCACCTGCTGTTTGTTATTAGCATAGTTTTTGATAGTCACGCGCTTTATGTTGATACGAATTATTGAGATACTGAAGTGAACAAGGTGTCAGGTCAAAATTTTCTGTGATGAACATGATTAATTATAGGCTCTGCTAACCAAATGCATGTTGAATAGTAATACCAACACAGAATTGAGTACTTCAATGAAATGGCCCATGATCCAACAAAACATTGAAATTAAATACTGATAGTGAAAGTTACATGGAGAAGGGCACGGTGTAATTTGTATAACCGCTTCTGTGGCTGCATCTCTTTGATTCTTGCTTTAAAAAGGTACAGTAAGAGTATTATTTCAAAATGTAGGATAAAGGCGGTACCATTTTTCAAAAAGGTTGTGGCAATTGCTTCAGAAGAGAGCATGAAATGCATCTAGTGATATATATATATATATATGTATATATATATATATATATATATATATATATATATATAGACCTTTCTAAGGCTGAACTGACCTACTTGAACACTTACGTGAAATGTTCTATTTCTGTTGTAATTAAAAGTCCTTGTTTTTTTAATAAATGTTCAAATTAGGATGTACCGGATCCTTCTTCCATTCTGTTAAGAGTGTTGTTTGCAAAAGTGGTTTTCAAAGCACTGGGACTCTTCATACAAAGCTTGAAAATGGCCGTACCTGTTGGCAATGTTTTTTTTCCCTGGGGAATTTGCTCGTTCTGGTGACGTGTGTATATTCTGAGAACATTATTGTGTAGGTTGCATGGCTGCTTTGGATGCGGAGCACTACCTGCAAGAGGTTGGAGCACAAGAGGGAAAGACCAATTGACTATATCTGGGCCAAGCAGCTGTCAGTTCTACGAACACTTCATCGTTGGTGCCAAAACCTGCACTCTAAAGCTCTATGCTGTGAATTGTGGCTGCTCCACGAAAACAACATATTGTTATTGTTTCTAGGTCTCAAATTTATAGTAGTTATTGGAAATTGATTCATATTCATAGTAACATGTATATATGATTTCACCTTGTTCACAATTCATGAACTGCAATTTACCAATTTATGAATCCTGGAAACTGTAAGGAAGCACCTGAGTTGCTACAGATACCAGTGTTGTACTCATATATTTGCGCTATGTTGGAAGTTTCCTTGCGGGTTTGGTAAAGGGCTGTGGCTCAGTGCAGTTCAAAGAGACAGATGAGCATAAATATTTGCTTGGCCAATAAGAGGACGGCCGGTAGTTTGATTGAATGCATTTTGACGACTGATTGATTTCATTTTGTGGTCGATTCTATTCCTATGTTGCTCTAGAATGGTGTCGTGGTAGGCTTAGCCAAAATATCTGACGAGGGAGGGATATGGAAATAAATAATAATGGTTTTACTGTTATTTTTAGTTGAAGGAAGATGAACAATACCAATAAAGATGCTGTATTGGTTCCTTTCTGTTTCTGACAACATTACTTTCTTATAAATAATATGGTTTATTTGCTGTATTTTACTAATAAAGATGCTGTATAGGACCAGAAATGAATGATCATCCCGTCATCTCTACTATTATAAAGTAGCAGTTGGTGGCAGTGGTGAGTTCTACTCACGTCATTAATTGCCTTACTTAATTGCCCTGCTTAATTACCCTACGCAAAAAACGAAGCGTTACTTTAATTAGCTAGTTTTCGCAAGAAACGAAGCGTTAAAGATAGATGTTTGATCTTGTGAAATATTTTTTTTATTTTTTAATCTTTATTTTTCGTTATCAATTTTGTTTTTCGTAGCAACCCACGGGCATGTAACTAGTAACAAAGAAAAATGGATGATCCGTGACCCAATGGAAGCTCCATCTCCTATGGCCTTGCTCAAAATTTCCCACATTACAATAACACAAATCTCATAATAACTAATCCTTTTCACCAGATTCTGAAAATCGGTCGACATGATAGGACGGCATCGTGGGATCAAGTCGTAGATCTTAGATTTTATCATAAATATGATCCCACTACTCTGTAAATGATGTTATTATACCTTTTTATCATTTTGAATATACTTCAATATTGATTATAGAATACTTTAAAATGATTTTCAAGAAAAATTTCATCAAAACCCACTATTTATAGCATAATTTGTGTACATCCTTATTTTTTGTATAGAAAAGGTTATATAACAAAAAAAAAGGGTTTCGATGAAATTTTTTCAACCAAATCACATTGGAGTATCTTAAAATTATTATCGAAGTATATCGAAAGTGATAAAGGAGTATAACACTTTCGTATAGGTGGTATATTAGAGGTGGGAGTATGTACTCCATACATATATATGCACGAATTCAAGCCAACTTTGTGTATATTTTTCGAATGCATCTTTAGGGTATATACCTATCTATAACAATTCAAATGAAACATATACTTTTGAAAAATATACTCGAATTCAAAAATTTTGAACGAATTTAGATCATATGGTTTGTTGATTTATATATATAATCAGCACATACCTACAATCAAACTATCATAAAAAAGGAAACTCTAGTTTGAATTTCAGTTTAAACTTATTTGAACTAGATAGTAAACTGGTTAAACTCAATATCCTAAAAATTTCAAACATGTTTGCATGCGATAAATAGAGGAAACCCTGTTTTAGATCTCTCTCTCTCTCACACACACGCGCGCACACACACACACACAATTACCTAGGACACCATGGTTCTTGGGCCCCACGACCAAAATTGGTATTTTCCCTATGTAATGCATGCGAAAATGTTTGGAATTTTTAGGATGTTGAGTTTAACCAGTTTACTTACTAGTTTAAACAAGTTTGAATCGAAATTCAAACTAGAGTTTCATTTTATGATAGTTTATAAATGACCAAAATGGTGATCAGAGAGGGATGACTGATCCCAAATAAAATTTCTCCTACATACTGGACAATAAAAACCAACCAAAAAAAGGAAAGGGAACAATCCACAAAATTAGACAAAGGGCAGCACTATCGGCTCTTGAGGGCAGTAGTGCCATATTTGCAGTACTACCACTCAGCAGGGGCGGTAGTGCTAGCTCCAAGAATAAAGCGCAAAAATAGCACGATCTCAAAACCAAAATCGATGAAACCTTACATCGGCTGGTCCAACACTCATGAAACTTTGTATGTGCCTTCTTATGGAGGTCAAGAACCTATTCCATCTTTGAATACAAAAGATTGAAGCTAAAGTTCCAACCTAAGGAAGTGTGCACCAAGTTTGGACAAAAACTCAAAATCTATGATCTTGACTTGCTCATAGGATTTTGATTGATCAAGATGATCTTGAATAACCTCCCACTTGTCATAACAGGCTAGAATGCAAGAATAAAATGCCTTAACCACGATCTATAAAGATTTCTTAAAGATTGAGCAAAAGATCAGTTTCTTGTAAATATTGCCTACATGATGAGAATATGATCAGAAGAAGATTCATCCATAAATTATACATCCTCAGCATAAAAAGCATAAGAAAATAGGAGGAGGGGAGGCAAATCCAACTTACGTAAATGTAAATTGCAAGAATTTAAGTGCTGGAAGTAAATACTGAATTTAAATTATTGAATTTAAGGCATAATGTAAATGTGGAATTTAAATTTAGAATTAAGGAAATAAATATTTTATTTGTTGAGAGGAAGGTTTACAAAGCTTCACAACAAGTGGGCAAAGCTCAAAGAAGCACCAAAACCTTCAAGAGTGGAGAGCTACCCCTACCCCTCTATTTATACTACTCTTGAGTCATCTTCCACCCTTGAATGAGTTCCTTTATCCAGAAGGAACCCCATCAAGAGCTAGGATTGACTCATTAACTCATACTCTATCCTCTAAATCGTTATCCAGCACCAAGTTAGCATTCAAGTCGTCCCTTTGCCTTATTGGCTTGCACCAACTCTATCTCCGGTCATCCTCCAGCGATCCCTGACCGTCTGGACCTCCGACGCACCTCGCCTAGTCCCGATTATCCTTCGCCTCACCATGACCTAGCACGGTCATCCTGCAACCATCAAAGACAAGAAAACACATCACATAGTATTCCTCAAAATGATATGTAATAAAATCACAGAGCACAAATTTAATCATCCAAAAATTCTCTCATGAAGTCGGCACTATCGCCAACTACAGGCTGGTAGTGCTGCTCGCCTGGCACTACCGAATTTTGAACGTCGATAGTGCCGCACATGTTCAGAAATAGCGAAACCCTTCTTCGAAAAATAACTACCGGTTACTAAAGGCTGGTAGTGCCGCTCGGCTGGCAGTGCCGCCCGCATGGCTGGTAGTGCCGCTCAGCTCACCTTCAGAGGAAAAACCGGTAAAACCATAGGCTGACACTATCGCCGCCTAGGTCCGATAGTGCCGCAGGTCGGTACTACCGCTCCCAGGCAGTAGTGCCATCTAAGATAGACACAACTCAAATTGCTTCCTTTTTAAAATCCAATTCAAATCAAACTCAAACCAAAGCACACCTTTCTCAAATAAAGTCTAATACTCATCACAAACATGGATAGACATCCACATGGTCTTTCAGTTTAATTGTAGGTATGTGTTGATCAGGAAAGCATGTGATTTAAATCCATTCAAAATCTTTGAATTCGAGTATATTTGTAGGTATGTGCTATAGTTATGTTTTTCATTTGAATTGTTATAGATGAGTGTATACTCTAAAACTGAAATTTTCAAAAAATATACCAAATTTGGCTTGACTTTGGCATCCTATATATGTACACATCGTAACAATACCTTTTGAGCTTTGATTTGCATAGAAGTATCAGCTCGAAGGTTCTGGAAAACTGATCTCGAGACCACACTGTCTGAACCTCAACCACCGAATCTCGCACCAATTCGTATTTGATATAAGATTTGACCTGTATTTACAAAACTATACAACACTTTCATGTATTTACAAAAAAACCAATCATACTCGAAATTTGAAAATTCGTTTTTGAATACCCGAAAATCCAAATTCCGGTTATCCATTTTCAGGTTTTTGAAAATCCGGTTTCGGCGTATTCGAAATTTGAATTACCAGATATGAGGGAGAGGCCATACCCGGTTCCTCAAATTTCGGGTATGCAATGCATACCCGGGTTATGGAGAACTCGGTATGGGGGGCCCGGCCGGTGCATGCGATGGAGACTCCTGCTCTTTTTGGCGATGGAGACAAGGCTACTTTCAGCGCATGCAAATGGAGCCAGATCGTGTGGGTGCATGGGGGGCAGCGAAGTGGCCTGAGTGAAGA
This sequence comes from Rhipidocladum racemiflorum, assembly GCA_036346355.1. Lineage (NCBI taxonomy): Eukaryota > Viridiplantae > Streptophyta > Magnoliopsida > Poales > Poaceae > Rhipidocladum > Rhipidocladum racemiflorum. The sequence continues at coordinate 44,565,974 of CM070574.1, read as the reverse complement.
ATTGCGCTGATAACTGAAGACTCTGGTGATTACTGAAGACTTCGTTCTCTGGCTATAAGAAGGGCTGGAGGACCGAATGAACGGAGGCATGCCATTGCTCTGGCGAAGGGAGGGAGGAGAAAATGAAGGCAAAACAAAGAAGGGGAAGAAGGAATGTGATTGGAGGCTGACAATTTCATTCGTGCATTGAGGAGAAGATAGTCACCAGTAGCGACGTGGCTATTTGTTGGCTGTTTACAACATAGAAGGTATTTATTTTGTATGATTATTTTACCACGGTAGCTGTACGTTGTATGATTATTTTAGGACGGTAGTTGTATGTCGTATGATTATTTTAGTATGGTAGCTGTATTTCGCATGATTATTTTACCACGGTAGCTGTACGTCGCATGATTATTTTACCACGGTAGCTGTACGTCGTATGATTATTTTAGCACGGTAGCTGTACGTCGTATGATTATTTTAGCACGGTAGCTGTATATTTTGCTACTAGATTTGTACTGTAAGTAATTTGAGTATCCACACTACTGCCCTTATTGTTTAGAAAATTCATGTAGCACTTACAATTATGGATAACCATAATTACAATTTTAGATTAAGTACTATCGTGTGGTATCTTATCACTTAACATGTGAAAGCGAAGCTGTGAATTCATATCTTAACTATTAATTGGGCTTTTATTTTGGTTATGCACAAGAAACCACGGCACTGAGACAGCCAAAGATATAATTGATTTTCATCTTACAACCGTTGTTGCAGCAATCAAGGTGCACATTATTAGAGTTTAATCCTTTACATAATTAAATTGTTGCACATAGCTTCCCATGTTTCTCTTGATATATCATCTAATGCTATACTTTTATTTTTCACTTGGTGGTTTAATAATTTATTGGCCATTTAATAATTAAATATTGGAATAGTGCTAATTGTCAGAATTATAAGAAATAATATACTGCGAATTTTAACCTCAAATTTTTACAGATGGTAGATAGTTCATCCATGATTCAAATGCAAATAACTTTCGCTAGACAACTCCAAATTCAATGAGACAGCTTCCTAAATTTGTGTAAAATCATGCAGATTATGAATATACAAAAATATTTTAGTTTTGATTATTGTACAACAAACGATCTTAACTTTACGCTTTAGGCCTAGAAATGGTATAATGTGAATTTTTTTGCAAAACAACTCCAAATGAAATGAAACCAATTTCATTGTGATCCTTAGGTCATAAGCTTTCCAAATATGTAGAAATATTTGAATTTGGGCATAATTTGAAATAATTGCTAGCATAGTTAGATTTCAACGCATGTAAACGCCTAAATGGTTATAACTTGCGCAATTTCGATCCGAATGCGTTGAAACTAGTTCCTAGGATATTATAATATGGTGCTATTACTATTGTATAAAATTGATTAGGACTCGTACTCTGTTTATGTATAATTGAATAAGTTCACCAAGGCCTTAATACCCTTTTATGAGAAAATACCGTGAATCGAAATAAAATGCAGCGAAACCAACTTCAAAACACTATTAGAGACATCCCCTAATAGTGCCTAAAGAATTATTAAATAATATCTTAAGGTGCAGCTGCAATTGTAAAACAAAAATTGAACCATTATCGTGTAGATTTTAGAAACGTTTAAGCCTTTTTGGCAACCCGTAGAATATCTCATCTAAATGCAAATTTTTAGGAGAATGGATCGAAATCACTCTATAGTATCTGGACTACAATAATATGAAAAAATATTTAATTAACATCTTGCCTTGCATCTGAATCCTACTAGCGCAATAACCCTAAGTATTATGGTTACAAATAACGTAGTATATGATTAGATAGGCCTAAGAAACCCTTAGCTATAGTATTTGTATCACCAGAATCATTGTAGAATCATGTAGATATAACCACTAGCTTCATCCCGTGAACCCAAACTTTATAAATTAACTTTTGTGCAAAACGTATTAAAAGTTAAGTACTAACCATACCTACATTTTGGCTAAAATCTTAATCCAAACAATCTTATCTTCTTGAATTTGAAATTATAAATATTAAAATACATAAATTTAGCTTCTTGAAGTCGAAAGAATGGAAGTAGTAAGAACGTAAAAGAGCCACACATAAGCCAAAGGCGAATGAAACTACTATGTAAGTAATAATTTGAAAACCCCAAAATCGCTATGTTCTTCTTCATAATTCTAAATTTGGTATGTACATCTGTTTTCTTTTTGCCCCATTTGATTTGTTGTTATTTGCTTTTGTTGCAATTCCTATCATTTAACACGTGTAGCTAACGACGTTTCGGAGTCTGTTGATAACGACCCCGACTACAACCCCGAGAACAACCTCGAAGAAGACCAAATAGGCAAGCATCGTATGATTATTTTAGCACGGTAGCTGTATGTCATATGATTATTTTACCACATTAGCTGTATTTTGTATGATTATTTTACCACGTTAATTGTATTTCGTATGATAATTTTAGCACGGTAGTTGTATGTTTTGCTACTAGATTTGTACTGCAAGAAATTTGAGTAGCACACTACTGCCCTTATTTTTTAGAAAATTCATGTAGCACTTATGGATAACCATAATTACTATTTTAGATGAAGTACTATCATGTGGTTATCTTAGCACTTAACCTGTGAAAGCGAAGCTATGTATTCATATCTTAACTATCAATTGGGCTTTTGTTTTGGTTATGCATAGGAAACCAAGGTAGTGAGACAGCGAAAGAAAGAATTGATTTTCATCCTACAATCATTGCTGCAGTAATCAAGGTGCAAGCTACTAGAGTTTAGTCCTTTACATAATTAAATTGTTGTACACAGCTTCCCATGTTTAGCACTTTTATTTTTCACTTGGTAGTTTAATAATTTGTAGAAATTTTGTTAGAGTTTATATTTTCGACGAGTTGACGAGGGATCAGTATTTTGCAAATATCCTTTGGAACAGTTAGTTTGCAATCATTAGTTGAGCTTCAGGAAGGTTGGTGTAAATATTAATACATTGAATCATGGTAATTGTACATGGTCAGTAGAAATAATCATGGTAAATGTATAATGAGTAGAAGATGAAATGTCAATAGAGTGTATTGAGTAGTACACAAATGAATGATACAATTTGTGGGATTAGTACTGTTGGGGATTGGATAATTTCCATAATTACCATAGTACCCCAGCAGCCGGTTTCGGCCGACCATGCATACCTTCGGAGATGTCCCCGAGGATGACCCACAAGCATTGTTTGACTGATTGGTCCGTTCGATTAGCTTAGGCCCGACGCTCGGCCTAGAGCATCTGTGCTTAAGGCCCGAGCATGCATGCTCGGCTAGGACCAAACACGCTTGGCCCAAGCTCGCTCGCAAGACGTACGATCAGAAGATCGTGTTCGGCGGTTACGCCTGAATAGCGATAATAATGCCATGGCATGGTGCCATTACACCCACGATGGGAACGTGGCGTAAATCAAGGCTTCAGTTACAGCCACGGTCGGTGCAGTCAAATGCCCATTATTCAGCTATAATTAGGTTAGATATTCTTGTAAACTATAAATATCTCCTGTATATGTCAGGGGAGAAAAAAAGGGAAAAAAGGGTGAGGAAAGCTAGATACACGAAACATCATTCAAAACAACAAGCAATATCACATCCACTGGAGTAGGGCTATTATCTCCTCAGTGGGAGGCCCGAACCAGTATAAACCCTTGTGTCATTCTCTCGGGTGTCTAAAAACCAATCAAGCACTCTCCGGACGCAATCCCTTCATCGAAAAAGGGGGCCGTGTTGATTCCTCAATCAACAAGTAAGGTCGGCGGGGGCTCATTCCCTAATCATTGACAGCTGGCGTCGTCCGTGGGATCATAGACAATTATTTTCGTGAAGAATCCTTGGAGATGCCTAATTCTCAAGATACTCGAGACCTCTGCGCTTTCATTGACGCCGAAGATGAAGACTTGTACTATGCCGACAGAGGTGTGACCAGCATCAGACCCAGAGGATCACGCCGAGCCTAGGAGCCTTTCCCCGATGGGCCACTGCGGCAGCAGTTCCTTCGCTCTCAGCGCGATACTGTAACACCCCAATTTTTGTTTTTCATGAATTTAAATGAAATTTGACACTTTTGTGAATTTTTGGAATTTTCTGGAATTTATTTGAATTTATATGGATTTAATTTGAATTTATTCCCTTTTGAAATAATTAAAGAATTAAAAGTTGCAAATAAATTTTTATTGGAAATATTTTATTTGAGTCCCAAATGTCCTAAATATTTTCTAGAATTTTTTTGGAATTTTTCTGAGTGTTTTGCTATTTTTAATGAATTAAAAATATTTTGACACTTAATGAGTTTTCCCCTCGATGGAAATTTTCGGGAATGTGGAAAGGTCGTTAAAGGAATTGCGACTTCCTTGATTATGTCATGTTGAGTTTAATGGAGTTTGGTAGCCAGGTTGGTTGTGATAGAAGTATGAAGTGTTGGCCGTGAGGTTTCGAGCGTTTTGGGTTGATGGAGCCCTTTGTAGTTGAAACGCAGATTCTGTTTGGGAATGGAAGTGAAGGTCGACCTGTGAGAGGTTGCCCTTAGTTGAGCTAGATCATTACTTTTCTCGCCAAGTGTTGGTTTTGAGAACTCGCTTGTCGTTTGTTCCGGTTTGAGGTTTCGTGCGGTTGTTTTGTGCTACAGAGAAGTCTTTTGTCCCTTGGGGATTTTGTTGTTGTTTTTGGCGTCCTTCGGATTCGAGGTCGAATCCTGTTGAAGGGGGAAGAATGTGACACTACGGTATGGTGTGACATTATAGGATGTGAAATTAGAGAAGAAAACCTTTCGGTTGGAGGTTTACTCGCGTTTTTGGGCCTTTTGAAGTGTTGTGACACCACGGAGTGTCGTAACCTTATTTAACGTGCATGATAAGGTCAAAAATAGTATGAGATGTGGAAATAAGGTTAAAACCATAGGGTATGGAGGTTAATAACGTTTTCGGGCCGTTTCCGGGGTTTTGGGCCTTCCCGGGGGATTTTGGGCCTTAAAGAGGGGGTTGTGGGCTTTGGTGGGGTGGATTATGAGTCCATGTAGGACTAGGATTCAGAGTAGTGTCTGGTAAAAGGGGCTCCTTGCTGCCCTTGGGCGCCTAAGCCCCCATTGGTGCGCCCCCACCACCCCTTCCCCCCATTGCCTAGCCGCCCCCCTTGTGTTGGCCGTGCGCCCCCCCTTGCTCTCTCTTCTCCACCTCTCCACCTCCCCACCTCTCCTCCACCCCCCTTGCTGCCGTAGGGTGGCCTCCCCACCCCTGCATCCTCATGGATCCGTCCGAGGAGCGAGGAGCGAGGAGACCTATTGGAGTTTTCGTGCGTCGGGCAAAGGTATGATCATGGGAATCTTTGGGGTTGATATAGGTACTGTTCTTAGGGTGTTTATCAAGTTTTTAGATCAATTGGTGGTGCTGGATTTGAGTAATTTGGGTTAGATCTAGATGTTGCCACGTTTCTGTTTTGGGTTAGATCTAGGTACTGTTCTTAGGGAATCTGGAGTTTTCGCCAATTTAGAATCCGAATCTTGTCCTACGGATGTTGAAGAAGTTGTATATAATTTCATTATCTTTCCGTGGATATAAAGAAAGTTAATTTACGCCTAGCCGTTTGAAAGTTATGACTGTTTTACCGAGCGTGTTAAAATCGGTGATGCGATTGGAACAGATCACGGTAATCTGTAGATTAAACAACTTTAGATTCCGAATCAGTCTTTCCTTATACCTAGAAAAAGTTGGGAAATTTCCTAAGCTACGCGAGGATGTACTCGTTTAATTGATTCGGAGTCCCAGAACTCAAGTTATGCCTTTTGCAAGGCTGCTGTCCCGATGGGACAGAACCTCTATTTTTATGTTTTGCGAGTAGTTGTCAGTGTCGGGGTAGATGAGGGTTTGCGTACTGTTTTGTGGACATGATTGTGAGTGTGTGATACCTATGTTCAGGTGGTGCGACCCCGGGAGTTCCTTCTACTTCCCGCCAATCCGTTGCCCGTGGTTGAGGCAAGTGTGTTGTAATGGATACCGATTTGTAGGTTGCTTGTTGAGAATAGATGGAATTGACTACATGATATATGATCACTTGCCATGCTTTAATGATTGCCAATGATATGATGAGAATGTTTATTATGTTATGATGCCATGTGTTAATGTACGAGTTAAATATGATGTTGGCATAATTGCATACATGGCATGTTACATGGCCCGGGCGGTGAGAAAGTCATAACTAGTCCAGGGAAGGTCGGTGAGAAAGTTATGACTAATCCGGAGAGCCATTGAGTAAGTCCTACATCGTGATTCCATCCACGTGGTGTTTGGAAGCGAGGAGTAGGCACCCTCCATCTTCGGGATGGAAGGGGGGAGAGGGTGCACACCGACGGGTGTGTACTCAACCATACCGGTATGAGTTTCTAAGGAGACATGAGCATTGCATTGCATTGCATTGCATTGCATACATAATGATGATGATAATGTTAAGTGTTCATGAATGAGATGATATACATGATGTGAGATTTTATTGCCATGTTATTGTTCTTGCTGTCCCTTGCAATATGCTTGCTGAGTTTCAAACTCACGCTTGTGTTTTCTTGTTGTTTTAGGTACCATGAGATCGGCATGCGGGGAAGGGAATTAGTCACACTCCCACATGTAGCTTCACTCTTTGATTTCACAAGTCATTCAATTAGTGTCGATAATAAATTGCGTGTGATGATCATTGCTTTAAGGCTTAGCTTTGCTAAATGAGAATTTTTTCGTTCGTTTGACTCTTGGAGACATTATATGTTTGGAACTAGACTTACATTGTTGCTAAGTCGTTAATTATGGCTGCTTTTAGTTGTCTCTCATATTCCATATATTGCTATACTATTGTTGCTCCTTCGAATCATGTTAAAACAAAGGAGATGCTGCCGAAATCTCGGTTTTTAGCATGTGCGCCTTTGCTGGAATTTATGTTTAAATGTGGTATTTAGATGTTTTTTAGCTTATGTTTGGTAGCATTCAGGCATATTAAATGCCGGGGTGTTACAGGATCTTAAGTGCATGCTTATAGTTCAAACCCCTGGGTCAGAACTCCGATCTCAAGTAGGATGTTTCGGGGTGAGAATACTAATAGCTGGGGGTAGAGTTCTTAGCGAACCTTATTATATTGGGAACCCAGACCCTAGATGTTATTTTAGGAATGGACTGGTTATCCAAGCACAAGGCCGTGCTAGACTGTGGACGAAGAGTCATATCAGTTGAGAGCCCGTGTGGAAGAAAAGTGGAATTTCAAGCGACTACCGTTAGAGATGGACAGCTGACGGTTAACAGCGTAAAGGCAATCAACATAGAGGATGTCTCAGTGGTGAATGAGTATCCAGATGTTTTTCTTGAAGATCTACCTGGGATGCCGCCCGACAGAGACATAGAGTTTGTGATAGAGCTTGTACCTGGTACATCGCCGATATCAAAGAGACCATATCGGATGTCCACTGAAGAATTGGTGGAGATGAAGAAACAGCTTGAAGAGTTGATAGAGAAAGGATTCATCAGACCGAGTTCGTCGCCGTGGGGAGCGCCAGTTCTGTTCGTCAAGAAGAAGGATGGGAGTTTCAGGATGTGCATTGACTACCGTGCACTCAATGAAGTCACCGTGAAGAATACGTACCCGCTACCCAGGATCGATGACCTGTTTGACCAGCTAAGAGGAGCCGGAGTTTTCTCCAAGATTGATCTGAGATCGAGATACCACCAGCTGAAGATCCGATCGGAAGATATTCCGAAGATTGCATTCTCATCAAGATATGGACATTACGAGTTTACTGTTATGTCCTTCGGTCTGACAAATGCGCCAGCTTACTTCATGAATATGATGAACAAGGTTTTCATGGAGTACTTGGATCAGTTTATCGTCGTGTTCATAGATGACATTCTCATCTACTCCAAGACAAAGGAAGAACATGCAGAGCACCTGAGGCGAGTTTTGGAGAAGCTGAGGGAACAACAACTCTTCGCCAAGTTCAACAAGTGTGATTTTTGGAAAGACAAGGTAGAATTCCTTGGACATGTAATGACCGCAGAAGGAGTTGCGGTAGACCCAAGCAAGGTAGAACCGTGACCCAGATTCGTAGCTTCCTTGGGATGGCAGGTTACTACCGTCGCTTCATCGAAGGCTTTTCGACGATTGCGAGACCCCTTACGCAATTGTTGAAGAAGGAGAGAAGTTTGCCTGGACGTCAGAGTGCGAGAAGGGTTTTCAAGAGTTGAAGAAGCGATTGACATCAGCACCGGTGTTAGTTCTACCAGACGTCAATCAAAGCTTTGATATTTACTGTGATGCATCGCGCCAAGGGCTTGGATGTGTCTTTGATCACGAGCAGGAAGGTAAATCGCTTATGCATCGAGGCAGCTGAGGCCGCATGAAGAGAATTATCCGACGCATGACCTAGAGTTAGCTGCCGTAGTGCATGCTTTGAAGTTGTGGCGTCATTATTTGATTGGGAACAGATGTGAAGTGTATACGGATCATAAGAGTCTTAAGTACATATTCACCCAATCAGACTTGAACATGAGGCAGATGAGATGGTTGGAACTGATCAAGCATTATAATGTGGGAATCCATTACCATCCCGGGAAGGCCAATGTGGTGGCCGATGCCTTGAGTAGGAAGAGCCATACTGTGAACATGTTGACAGCCGCGAGTCAGGAAGAGCTATGCAAAGATTTCCAGAAGATGCGGATTGAAGTGGTCCCAGAAGGATTCTTGGCCGCATTAGAAGTGAAGCCTACCCTGGAGGATCAGATCCGAGAAGGACAGAAGGATGATGACAAGATCCGCAGGATTAAGTCCAAAATGGATGAAGGCAAGGCAAAAGACTTCAAGCTGGATGAGCAATGCATGTTGTGGATGGAGGATCGAATTTGTGTGCCAAACAATAAGGAGCTGAAACAGTTGATACTAGAGGAAGCCCATGACTCCAAGTATTCAATCTATCCAGGAAGTGCTAAGATGTATCAGGATTTGAAGGAAAGATTTTGGTGGCCGAGCATGAAGCGTGAAGTTGCCAAGCATGTTGCGATGTGCGACATATGCTAGAGAGTTAAGGCAATGCATCAGAGACCAGCAGGATTGCTACAGCCGTTGAAGATACCTGAGTGGAAATGGGAGGAAATCGGAATGGACTTCATTACCGGTTTACCCAAGACTCAAGGAGGATATGACTCCATATGGGTTGTAGTAGACCGCTTGACTAAGGTCGCCCATTTTATCCTGGTAAAGACCACTTACTCGGGAGATAAGTTAGCGGAATTATACATGACCATGATCGTCTGTTTGCATGGAGTGCCGAAGAAGATTGTATCGGACAGAGGTACCCAGTTTACCTCGAGATTCTAGAATAAGCTACATGAAGCCATGGGGACCCGTTTGAATTTTAGTACAGCTTATCACCCTCAGACAGATGGACAGACCGAGAGAGTTAACCAGATTCTAGAGGACATGTTAAGAGCTTGTGCGTTAGCTTATGCCACCTCTTGGGATAAAAGTCTGCCTTATGCTGAGTTCAGTTACAACAATAGCTATCAAGCAAGTTTACAAATGTCACCTTTTGAGGCACTATATGGTCGACCTTGTCGAACATCGTTGAACTGGAATGAGACAGGTGAACGCCGTGTCTTTGGGCCGGACATTCTTCAAGAAGCCGAAGAGCAGATTGCCATGATCCGGGAAAGGCTGAAGATTGCACAGTCAAGACAGAAAAGCTACACCGATAACCGTCGCCGAGACTTGAGCTTTGAATCAGAGGATTTCGTGTACCTTAGGGTTACACCACTCAAGGGAGTCAAGAGATTCCATGCCAAAGGAAAAATCGCGCCGAGATATGTTGGGCCATTCAAGGTTCTCAGCCGTAGAGGTGAAGTTGCATATCAGCTAGAGTTGCCGCAGTCATTGGCAGGGGTACATGACGTGTTTCATGTGTCCTAGCTGAAGAAGTGTCTTCGAGTACCAGACGAGCAGACACCGTTAGAGTCGATAGAACTGCGAGAGGATCTCACTTACAAGGAACATCCCGTCAAGATTTTGGACACCATGGATCGAGAGACGAGAAACAAGTCAACCTGTTTCTGCAGAGTTCAATGGAGCAACCATGCAGAGAGTGAAGCAACTTGGGAGCACGAGGAGGATCTGAAGAAAGAATTTTCAAACCTATTCTTTAGTAAGCCCTGAATCTCGGCGACGAGATTCTGTTAAGGGGGAGGTTTGTAACACTCCAATTTTTGCTTTTCATGAATTTAAATGAAATTCGACACTTTTGTGAATTTTTGGAATTTTCTGGAATTTATTTCGATTTATATGGATTTAATTTGAATTTATTCCCTTTTGAAATAATAAAAGAATTAAAAGTTACAAATAAATTCTTGTTGAAAATATTTTATTTGAGTCCCAAATGACCTAAAATATTTTCTAGAATTTTTCTTGAATTTTTCTGAGTGTTTTGCTATTTTTTATGAATTAAATGAGTTTCTGGGAATTAATTCGATTATTTAATCGCTGGAAAATCGAATCGGCTAAGACTGTTCATCCGACCCAGTCCGAGTCAGACTCGAGCCCGACTCAAACCGCGTTCGAACTAGGACCCGACCGAACGGACCCCAACCCCGTGGACCGTTAGATCCAGATCCAACGGCCCACATTAGCCCACTTAGGCCACGTGCGCCGCCGCGCCTAACCCTAACCCTGATCAACCCCAGCCGTTGGATCAAGATCCAACGGACGAGATCGAGCCGTGTTCCCCCGAGCCGTGCAACAGCCGAACCCTAGCCCGTGACCGTTGGATCTCGATCCAACGGCCCACGTGGAGCCACGTCACCTAATCCGAGTCCTCACCGGACTCCGCCGCCGCCCGCGTGTGGGCCTCGGTCTCCGCACTTTTCACGGAAGCCGAGGCCACTATTTATACCGCCGTCGTCGCCACCGAGAAGCCGACTCCCGTGCACACCCGTACCCCTAACCCTTCACGCCTGGGCCGCCGCTGTTCGGCCGCACGAGCTCGCCGTAGTTGGAGAAGCTTTCTGCCGCGGTTAACTCCGGATTTCGCCGCCGCCCGTCATTCTCTGCCGCGGCTAGGCCCAGCCCCGAGACCCCAGGCCGAGGCGCACCCGAAGGGAGGACTAACTTCGCTGGAGGAGCCCGCAAACGCCGGCGCGTTGGTCGTCTTCGTCCTCTCCGGCCAAGCCACCGCCGCCGCGCGCTATCGACACCCTCGAGATCGCATGTACCGTCCGATCAGATCCGATCACACGGTAAGTCCACGTGCGCCTTAACGCCCGTAGAACTAGGTTAGATCCTAACCGTTAGATCGGGATCAAACGGTAGAGATTAGATCTAGCATTAGGGTTTGGATCTGTTCTGGACCGTTAGATCTAGATCTAACGGCCTAGATTTCGCCACGTTGCCATAACTACGTTAACCTAGGATAGGTTTCAACCGTTGGATCTAGATCCAACGGCCAAGACTCGTGCACGTGTCGCGCGCCGGGACATGCCACGTTGTCCCGTGGCGTGGGGTAAACCCCAGCCAATCTGGACCGTCCGATCCAAATCGAACGGCCCAGATCAACCGTGTTGTTTTAAACGTGTAAAACCTAGATCCAATCCGCGCCGTTGATTTCCAAATTAACGGCCGTGATGGTGCCACGTGTACCCTAACCGCGCCACGCGCATGGGAGCGTGTCTCTGACACGCGGGGCCCACATGTCAGAGGGCCCACGTGTCAGTGGCACCGGCATCGGTGGACCTTGCCCGCGTGGACCGAGTCCATGCGCCAGCGCTGACGTGGCCGCAACCGAGTGTGCCACGTGGCATGATGACGTCATGCTGACGTCATCGTGGGGTTTGGCTGGTGCTGACATCAGCAGGGCTGACGTGGACCAATGTGATGCTGACACGTGTCACGGGTGACGCAATAATAATTTTCCGAAAATGAAAATGATTTATTAATTCGGTTTATTGATTTTGAAATTTGATTCAAACTTCAAAATGCTATAACTTTTGCAATTTAACTCTGATTTGAGTGATTCAAATTTCTAAATTTGTATAAAATTGAGATATACCTAATGGTGAATTTTATTTAATTTTTAGACCAAAGTTTTTCTCTGTAATATTATTTAATTGATTATTTAGACTTTAAACGCTTATAACTTTTGCGTTTTAACTCCGATTCCGCCAATTCCAATTTCTAAAAATTCATAAAAATATGATTTCTCTGTTTATGGACTTCATTTGGATGTTTGGACACTTTTTGTCTACTGTTTTATTCATTTATTGCTATTTGCACGCGTTACGAGTAGACGTTGAAGTGCCCGAAGGCTTCAAAGGTGAAGTGTTGACCCAGGAGCCAGCTCAGGACCAAGATCAAGTGCTTTTTGAAGGCAAGTTGTGCTTTGACCATTTTGATCCCATTTTGAAATTAGTTTGATTTAAATTATTGCATGCTAGTTCAATTATAAAATACTTTAATTGGTTTTGGGAGATTAGTTAATTGCCTAGTTGCTGTATGCCACCTTGACATAGATAATTGTATGCCATGAACCCCTTGTCACCCTAGTTGAGGATTAAGTAGTTGGACATTATTAAATTGCCAACATAGGTATTTAGACCGTTGTAGTATAATGCTTAGACCTGCCACGTATACCAGACATGATTTTGACAATTACTTGTTAACATTGACTTAATGAGATATGGAACATGTTTTTGAGAAGTGTCATGTGTTATTGATGATGATGTTGATGGCACGTGGTGCATGGTAATCAACTGGGGGTTTGATAAATAGATTTGGGCTGGGGAATGTGGCAAGAAATGATCGGATGGGCCAGTTGTGGCATCGGGAGCATTGTTTTGGTTCTTCGGGTAGTGATGCCCCGGTCAACATAAGGACTTAACCTTGCAAGCCTTTGAACTGAGTTAATCGTGCAACCACATGTCCGTAATGGGACGGACCTAGTTGAGTAAGTTACTAATAACTTGCATGTGAAACCTCGGGTGTCAACTACACCCTTTGTGTAGCTTGAAAGGGGAGCGTACCGATGCGATGGCATGGTACCCGTCCAACGGTATGTCGGTCCCATACTTCGCCTTGGTTAAGGGAAGGGATGGTGTATGGCAAAAACCAGAAAGGTTCACTTGCGTAGTTAGCCATTTCCGAAAGGCTTTGTTACGATCACTCGCCCTTGTGGTGTTTGGCTGTATCTTGTGGGTAAAGTGCATAACCTCTGCAGAGTGTAAAATCTATTCGAATAGATGTGTCCACGGTATTGAACATTGCTCGGGGATTACAGTCAAGGGTTAGATTTTCGTGAAAACAACTTGGACTTGGAAGGTTTGGTTTGGTTAATTGATGATGTTGATGGAAATGTGTACTAAAAATGGGAAAGATGTTCATTTAACTGCTGGAAAAGTTATTGATAGTATACTTGTCTTTACTGCTTTCGAATCTACTTATGATACTTGTCAAATGTTGTTTTACTGCAATTATACCATGAGCCATTCCCTTGTACTAAGCTATGCATGTAGTATATTAGTTTGCATTCTGTGCATGACTTGCTGAGTACCAAGTACTCACCCTTGCCGCAATACAACATCAGTTGAAGAAGAGTCTACACCAGCTTTGGAAGAAGAGTTTCAAGAGGAGCCGTCTAACTAGGGATCGAGTCCAGTCAGTTGCCTGTGGCATATTGGTTGGCGCCACGCGTTTTCTTTATATATTCCGCTGCAGATTTTATTTGAATAAGTCTTATGTAACACCCCATAAATCTAAACTGTTGTACAAGAACAGATCGACAGCCTTTCCCCTAAAACAGGATAGTACGGAAGTAATTCGAATAGGAATAATATCACGACATCAAAACTAGAGACAACGAGTCTAATTCAACCAGGTATTAACCATAAATAAAACACATCTATAAAGGGACAACCATAAATGAGAACAAGTTTAAAGGGAACAACAATAGGTCTAAATGAAATAAAATTGCATCCAACTAATGAATTATTTAAAACACTAGATCATGTGAGCCGTGATGACAACAGAAAATTTATTGTGTTGCTAGCCCCACCCTTCATGCTTACGACTCACGTGTGCTACCTGAAAACATCAAAACAGCAAGTAGTGAGATTGGGTAATCTCAGCAAGCGGAACAACTAATACAAATAAAACATCCACCATATATCTATCATTCCACATTCCTCATATACAATACCACGTCAAAGAGTCCACATTCCTCATATACAATACCACATCAAAGAGTCCACACCACTTCAGTAAAATGCATATGATTGATGCACATGCTTATGCCATGTTCCTCCTCACCGTGCCCTTTCTCAGGAACACACGGTGTTGTACCGGTAAGTTCTCTCAAGCTGGCGTCGACAAACTTCCAATGCATGATTATGCAGTTAATGCTTCATGCATGAATTCATTCATAACTCCTCCCACTGAGTCCACATGTTTGCATATCATGATATAGCATGGATAGAAAACAAATATCATAGAGAAGAAATGTTTAGACAATTCATCCGGTAAACAACATCCTTCTTCACCTTACCTCAAAGCAAGTGATTAAACCATGTATGATTGTTGTAATTGGAGTTTATAATGAAGGCGAAGCAAACAACAATGTATAGCTTAACAATACAACTACTTCCACTTGCCTTTACCGACATGGACGATGAACCTAGTTACGCCCAGCAGTGGCACCACCTGAACAAATATTATTTCAGTACATAGCGATATCACAATTCATCACACAATTCAAACACACGCTTCCTACTCCCCATTCCCATTTAAACGCCAAAAACCCCGATCTGTCCGAATCGAATAGCAGCACCCTCTCTTCCCAATTTCGTATCTTTTTTTCTACTGTTCATAAAAATACAAAAAAATTACAGTAGCTATATATTGACGAGATCTACAACTTTTATGAAGGTCGCAAATTTCAATTCCACAGTTAAATATGCCTAAACAACCGTCCAACACAGTGGACGAAATCTGTTTCCAGATTCTGTACGTCATCTTCCAACAGCGATAACTCTCAGACCGACGCCCCAAACATTCTGAAACAATTACAGAAGCTAGGTCTCGACGTTGTCTACAACTTTCTAGTTATAGGTTTTTGCAGGAAAAATCATCTATGCCACGTAAAACGCGAAACAATCCGCGCTGCACAATCTTCCCTTCCAAAAACAGCACCACGTGAACATCTACCCTTCTCCCCCATCAAGATCCATCCAAACCACTCACCACCAGATCTAATACACTCCTAATCCCTAGGTAGAACAGGGGTAAAAGATTGGGAATTTTACCTTGAGTTCCCCCTTGCGAACCCACGAAGAACGCGCGACGATCCCCGTAACGGAAATCTGTTCGTCCTCCTCGCCTCCACGGATCCTCTTCTCGTTTTCTCCTTCGCGTTTCGCGGTGGATCTTGAGCCACCACGCTGGGGTGGATGTGGTGGGGGTGCGGCTGCTTGGGGGGTGGATGGGTGGTGCCTTTGGGTTTGGGGGGTGGGGGCGCCACTTAAAGGGGGAGGTGGGCCGGCCCACCAAGGCATGGGGAGGAGAGGGGGAAAAAGGAATTCCCGGCCCAGGCCCAGGTTGCCTCAGCCCAGCGGAAACTAGCCCAAAACTCCAATTTTTAATATTAAATTGCCGCATAATCTTCAATTATTTCATTCCCCGACAAAACCCTCTTTCTTTCCGGAACAACCAAGAAAGAAAACCCTAGGATCGCTCTCAAATTCTAGGGCTCCCCACCTTAAAAGGATTCGTCCCCGAATCTAAGACACACCAAAATCAACAACAAAGTCCCCAAGGGACAAAAGACTTCTTTGCAACACAAAACATTCACACAAAGACTCAAACCGAAAAAAACGACAAGCGAGTTCTCAAAACCAACACTAGCGAGAAAATATTTATTTAGCTCAACAGAGTGCAACCTCTCACGGTTCCACCTTCACTTCAATTCCCAAATAGACCATGAAAGAAAACGGTCTCGCACTCCTTATTCCAACCACTCTCCAGAAGAAAACGGTACCAGTCTCTAGAACCCTCTTCATCTCCCACGCACAAACGTGTTTTCACACCACAACCCCTCTACTGTGGTTCGCCGTATTCAAGACGACGACAAACCAGGTGAGACATACACTCCAAGACCACCAGCTATTTGAACAAACGAGGTTAGAACCTTGCAAAAAAAAATTGATCTTCAACAAAAAACCAATACCCAACACTACCACCAAAAGGAAAGGCCTACTTTACAACTAGGGTCCTTAAACCCGCAAGTGACAGTAACAACCGAACAAAAATCGCTATGGTTGACACAACCTCGCTCAACCTCAGTGACAGAAAGGTCCAATACACTCTGAAAAGGAAAAACAATTACTAGCAACCACCAAGTGGTCCACTAATAATTTAAACAGCCCCACCTAGGTACACATCAATGACCCAATTCTCCAAGAAGGTTTGGATTGAGTCATACACAACCTTCCTTTACTCTTCACTTTTAAACTGTTTACGATCATCTACTAGCAACATCTAATATCTTATGTCATTACCAACCCACACTAAATTCCTCTTTCTTAGAAGGTTTCGCCCTCGCACTCTTCCTTTCAAAGAATCAGAACCAAGGGTAGAATCATTGAGGAAGCTCAACCAAGACCCATGATCCCCAAATGATTCACATCCAACAACTCGAACTCCAAAGCGCTAAAAGCCACTTTGGAAAAAATTCGGCAACAACCCAAGAGTACTCATTTTTTTTTCCCTAAGCCAAATGCAAAGAAAGCTCAGATCTCTTACACCACAACCAACATATCAGAAGATATTCGTTCTTACTTCCCGTATTAGAAGGCAATTGAAATCTCGATTCAGGACATGCATGCAGCTTTCCAAGAGCACTCCGGATTAGTCATATATCCATATATGACTTTCTCACCGACCTGGCTCAACGACTCTTTTATCATTTAACATCTATAGACAATGTTATGTTTACTTTTCACCATTCATTCATCATGTAACAACACTATCGAATAGTCATTTACAAGACGACTTTTTCCTCTGTAACACATGAATAAAACTCGAATAACACCGAGGATTGCGCTAATTCATATAAACTATGTCGGCGACATAGTTAACGATGAAGGCACCACATCATATCAAAACCCACCAATGATAGAAAGCTAAACTTGCAAAACATCGCATTTTAACCAAAATCAATATTTTGGAAAAGAACATCGACTCCAAAGTCAAACATCTGCACAAACAACCGCCACAATTTTTTTCTCGAAAGAAAGGGAAATTCATTCCCAAAAGAGAACTCTTCACTAACCAAATTCACTTATGAAACACTCATATAATCCACCTTTTTGAATCACTAAAGCGTCACACACATCATGCAAATAAATCCAACTCTAGTCAAAAAGAGTTACAAATTAAATCTCAAGAATGTCCAACACAACCCACTATGTCCATCTGCTTCCTTTAAAATTAATTCCAAAGATAATTCAGTGCGAACGCGAAGGGGCGCGATCCACTCAAAGACTTTTGGGTGTAAATCCATACTCATAGTGCAAACTAAACAAGTTAGCCAAATCCAAAGGTTGGCATTAATCACTACGAGTTTTAGGGAAACTCTGAAACACAACAGAAGAAACACTTCGACAAAAAGTATTCAACCAAAATAGCAACCAACCAAACCAGTCCAAAAGGTTTTAGACACAGGCTCAGGATGAAAGCCACCATATCTAGTATTCCAATGTACTTACCATTTAAGCATTCAATATACACTATTTACTCATCGAGAAGCCTCAATATAATTCAACCAAAAGCTACATAACCAATTCTTTCTCTAGTTACCTTTCCCAACATTTATAAATACAGTTTATGATGATTAACAAAACGTCTTCCATTCTATACTAACTCATCATGATCCCCACAGACAACACATCATATATCAATGTATTCTATATTTCAAACATAGTACTTCAACATATACTTAAGCATGATCAACGTATCAATTTTATACCATCCCTACATCAACATCTTGACAATTAAAACTTGTTCAATCAATAAAATGACTTCAACCAATAAGTATTATCTCTACAAGATAAAATTCGTAAACAGGATTCTAAGACATGCATTCATTAAGGTTAAAATCTTGCATCATGATTGTTATCCAATGTTCATCCCATCACAACATGAACTCGACATAATTCCACAGTTTTACACTTTTCTCTATTGGATCAATGGTTTCCAACAATTAGCAACCCTACCAAGTCATCAATAACAACAAATGGGCATAAACATCAACCATCAACATTACTTTTGGCTACCCTATACATAGGTGATAACAAAATTACCACCACACAACATACTAGTAGGTTGCAACAACGTAAATAGCAATTCTAATCAAGTTCCAAATTAAAGTCGCTAGTCAACACGATTAAATTTTCTCTATTAATCTGTTAGATTAGAACATCTTTAAACAACCAGCAAAGTTTCTTTAACAATAACCGCAGTCTACCTCATCTTAATGTTCTAACCATGCATCAGGGTTTAAAACCTTAAACATTATCGGGGGTCATAAGCACTTTTAAAGCAAAGGAACAGATTATAAGCATGTACATTAACACATTTAATCATCCCCACTACGGGGTACTCTACATCACTAGAGGTTCATTTAATCTTAAGCTAAAGGAAACAATTACACTTAATTGATTCAACTCGCAAATTAACTAAGGAGTACATCATTTCTATAAACCACATTGTTACATACTACATAACATGCTACACAACAATTTCCACTTTTAACAAGTAATTTCAGTCAAACGAATACTTACTTTATTTGCAGCATTTTTTTTCTTTTAATACTCAACCAAAACTCACAAAGAAGCTTGACTCTCAAATTTGCAATAGGACATGACTCCAAAACACATTTCAATCTTAAAGACTCCCACCGGAGGGAACCAAGCGATCAAGTAAACCTTTACGAACAAAGGCACAAAACATAAATCGACACAACTTAACTTTTTACACACGCTTCAATAACTTCTTTTAAACTCAAAGCAATACACACAAGAACCAAAAGCTATACCTTTCTTTGCAAGGCAACCAACTAAACAGGTGTCAAAGTCAAAAAGGCGACCAAAGACGCACAACACAAAACTCCCCTTCTTTGTCTTCACCCAAAGAAGACAAAACCAAGAAACACCGAAGGCACACTCCGCGAAAATCCAAATTCCAAACACTTTTCTTCTGATTTCAATCAACTAAAACCAAGAAAACCAACCAAGACCGACCTTCAGAACGATAAAGAACATCCGAAGGAATCTACCACCAATCTCTTCTATTTGACTCAGTCAACTACCCGATCCACGACAGTAAAGGGTAAGCACTCCTCCTACAGGGTTAATAATTCTTCGGTGATGGCGTTAACCGGCCACACCATCAAACCACACCCTTACTATGAACAAAAGAGGTGACCAAACACTTCGGCAACACAACCCCACTTCCTCACAAATGAAGCAACTCAATCAAATCCATCATAAATATAGCATTATACAACATCAAAAGTAGCATTCAACATCAAAGCTTAGATACAATATTTAAACGGAAAGCAACGGTACACATACCCTTTCCTACTGTGCATCCATGTGTGTCAGATTTTAAATTAGTGATTCCACTTACACAAGTTTTAATGTTGCTATCCTATGACAAAATTTTAGTTAAAACCTAGGCCATGTTTCTAAGTTATTCCACATCACATTTTAGTTGTATCCTATAGTATGACACTAAAAATACACATTCCAAGGACCTACAGCCCGCTCTGATACCAACTGTAACACCCCATAAATCTAAACTATTGTACAAGAACAGATCGACAACCTTTCCCCTAAAATAGGATAGTACGGAAGTAATTCGAATAGGAATAATATCACGACATCAAAACTAGAGACAACGAGTCTAATTCAACCAGGTATTAACCATAAATAAAACACATCTATAAAGGGACAACCATAAACGAGAACAAGTTTAAAGGGAACAACAATAGGTCTAAATGAAATAAAATTGTATCCAACTAATGAATTATTTAAAACACTAGATCATGTGAGTCGTGATGACAACAGAAAATTTATTGTGTTGCTAGCCCACCCTTCATGCTTACGACTCACGTGTGCTACCTGAAAACATCAAAACAGCAAGTAGTGAGATTGGGTAATCTCAGCAAGCGGAACAACTAATACAAATAAAACATCCACCATATATCTATCATTCCACATTCCTCATATACAATACCACGTCAAAGAGTCCACATTCCTCATATACAATACCACATCAAAGAGTCCACACCACTTCAAGAAATGCATATGATTGATGCACATGCTTATGCCATGTTCCTCCTCACCGTGCCCTTTCTCAGAACACACGGTGTTGTACTGCACGATCGCGCCGCAAGGCGTCGACAAACTTCCAATGCATGATTATGCAGTTAATGCTTCATGCATGAATTCATTCATAACTCCTCCCACTGAGTCCACATGTTTGCATATCATGATATAGCATGGATAGAAAACAAATATCATAGAGAAGAAATGTTTAGACAATTCATCCGGTAAACAACATCTTTCTTCACCTTACCTCAAAGCAAGTGATTAAACCATGTATGATTGTTGTAATTGGAGTTTATAATGAAGGCGAAGCAAACAACAATGTATAGCTTAACAATACAACTACTTCCACTTGCCTTTACCGACGTGGACGATGAACCTAGTTACGCCCAGCAGTGGCACCACCTGAACAAATATTATTTCAGTACATAGCGACATCACAATTCATCACACAATTCAAACACACGCTTCCTACTCCCCATTCCCATTTAAACGCCAAAAACCCCGATCTGTCCGAATCGAATAGCAGCACCCTCTCTTCCCAATTTCGTATCTTTTTTTCTAATGTTCATAAAAATACAAAAAAATTACAGTAGCTATATATTGACGAGATCTACAACTTTTATGAAGGTCGCAAATTTCAATTCCACTGTTAAATATGCCTAAACAACCGTCCAACACAGTGGACGAAATCTGTTTCCAGATTCTGTTCGTCATCTTCCAACAGCGATAACTCTCAGACCGACGCCCCAAAAATTCTGAAAAAATTACAGAAGCTAGGTCTCGACGTTATCTACAACTTTCTAGTTATAGGTTTTTGCAGGAAAAATCATCTATGCCACGTAAAACGCGAAACAATCCGCGCTGCACAATCTTCCCTTCCAAAAACAGCACCACGTGAACATCTACCCTTCTCCCCCATCAAGATCCATCCAAACCACTCACCACCAGATCTAATACACTCCTAATCCCTAGGTAGAACAGGGGTAAAAGATTGGGAATTTTACCTTGAGTTCCCCCTTGCGAACCCACGAAGAACGCGCGACGATCCCCGTAACGGAAATCTGTTCGTCCTCCTCGCCTCCACGGATCCTCTTCTCGTTTTCTCCTTCGCGTTTCGCGGTGGATCTTGAGCCACCACGCAGGGGAGGAAGAGGAGGGGGTGCGGCTACTAGGGGGGAGGAAGGGAGGCGCCTTAGGGTTTGGGGGGAGGGGGCGCCACTTAAAGGGGGAGGTGGGCCGGCCCACCAAGGCATGGGGATGGGAGGGGGAAAAAGGAATTCTACTGTGCCCAGGTTGCCTTAGCCCAGCGGAAACTAGCCCAAAACTCCAATTTTTAATATTAAATTGCCGCATAATCTTCAATTATTTCATTCCCCGACAAAACGCTCTTTCTTTCCGGAACAACCAAGAAAGAAAACCCTAGGATCGCTCTCAAATTCTAGGGCATCACATCTTAGCCCTGCGAGGCGTACTTTTATAACTTGACCCTAAGGTCGAGCAACCAGTTTGGTTATCATAATTAAAATACTTTATTATTATCGATGTGTATGATTGTGATATTTACCAATGTTGAGACTGTGTGCAGTAGCGTGATCCTGGACTAGTGCTGAATACACAGAGGGTCCGGATTTGCAAATTCGGGTCCCGACAGATACCCTCACAGATGATGAGGAGTACAACAGACTCTACGATGGTCTTGATATCCCAGATCATCTCGAGCCCGACCAAGAACTGCATCACGTGGGGACACCATGATGTCGCCTTCACGGTCTTCGCATTCTCATGATGTCAACATGGCGGGAGAAGAAGAAAACCCCAAGGCTGAACCCTCGGGGGGTGCCCATCATCACGGATATGAGGTGGCCAGGAACCACCTGGAGGCGTCCTTAAACAGGACCTTGGTGAGTATACGTTGTCAAGCTCCCGAAAATCCTGGCACCAGGACTGAAGCCAATGCTCGTGAGAGTTCCCGCGAGTGTGGTACACTAGAGCACATGCGTGGTCGCCGGCCAAGCTCATCACCTCCTGTTCCCCTGAGTAGGGAACGATTGCAAGCTTTGGCCACGGTTGTGCGCAATCTTAGGGAATTTTCTAAGCAAGTGGATCTGGAGGCTATGGGTGCGATTGGCCGATGATCTTGAAAAGATCGTTGCCGGTATGAAAGCATTAGAGGCATCGAGTGGCAAGAAGACTCGAAGTGTTTCCCGGGAATGTCGCCGTCACACCTCTGTTTGCTTCCATCTTGGTGATTCTCGGAACCACGTTCGTGAAGACCGGAGGGGGCATGATCGGTACCGTGAGGACTCTCGGAGCAATTCCAAGCAAGCTCGTGGGATCAAAGGTATGCTCGGCACAGCCAGGGGTGAACCGAGTATTCCACTTCAGACCGATCCCCCTCGCACTGACCTCGAGAAGTTTTCTCTCAGCTTGGTCTGCAAGTCGGGGGCCAGTACAACGATGATCGTTACGATCTTCGCGATCGAAGAGACCACCGCGATGCCCTAGTTTTTGGGTGTTGAGCCTTTACGGCACCTCTTCGACACGTCTCGTGACAAAGCAAGTTCAAACCCGGTCACATCAAATGGTTCAACGGGACGCAGAACCCAGATGAATTCCTTTCCATCTACAATGCTGCCATCCTAGCCGCTGGAGGTAATGAGGGAGTCATGGCAAACTTCCTACCTACAGTACTAGATGGAGCTGCTCGGACTTGGCTCTTAAATCAAAAGGAAGGGATAATTTGGTCCTGGAGGCAGCTGAGCAACGCACTGAGGGCGAACTTTCAGAGCTGCTACATTCATCTGGGCAAAGAGCGTGACTTCGAGTGCTTGATCCAGATGGAGGGAGAGTCTCTGCGACGATTCATCCAAGTGCAAAACTTGATCTCGAATGTATCGGATGAAGCAATCATCCGAGCCTTCAAGTTCGGGATCCGAGATATTCATTTCACACGGGATCTGGAAATTCATCCTGTTCTGACGGCCATCGAGTTGTTCCGCATGGCCGATCGGTATACCAATACCGATGAGGTAGTCCAGTGGAAGAAGATGCTAGACGAGGGCAAGCTCCTGCCTCAACCTGGTTTAGAAAGATCCATGAACAGGAGGAACATGAGCTCAGTGGAAAAGAAGATCAAGAAAAACAAGAAGAAGCCCTATGCACCAAATATGATCACGACCGTCGAGCAGCGCCAGCAGCAGGCTCTGTAGTCGAAGACGCGTAAAAGTTTTGGTGCAAGAGGCAGGGGCCGACCACCTTAGCGTCACAACGATCAAGGTCGCAATGACCAGAATCGCAGCTGTAATATTACATCTTCGGTTCAATATTTTGACATCTTTGGTTAAAAGGATAAATCTTCATTTGTTTAATTAGCTAAGTGGTTGCTTTTAGCTTGACTCAATCTGTAAATCCACGTGGAAGCGTTTTTCTTTCATCATGTGTACTTTAGCATCAACTTATTGGGAGTTGCTATCAAGGTTGGAGCTCACTTTTCTTTTCCCCCGCAAAAAAAGAAACAAAGCTCCTCACTCCTCCAAGCCGAAGGCTTCCTCCAGCCTCTTCTTGGGCGCCCCCTCCCCCTCCTTCCTCCCACATGATCAGGAAGCTCACCTTGGCACCTCCCCTAGAAGAGCAATTCTCCATGGTGCCTCCCCTAGCAGAGCTCCTCCTCCATGTTACCTCCCCAAGCCGAGCTCCCTGCTACTACCCATCTCCCAACCGAGCTCTTCCTTCTCCATTGGTTCTCCACAGGAGCAAAGGTGGTAGGGATTTCTTTGTTTGAGTTTGTGCTTACTCTAATGGAGTCTCTAGATGGTATAGATGGCCCTAGGGTTCCTAGATTTGGTTTATTTTGGAGAAAATTTTGTTATAGGGTTTGGGGGGATTTCTGTTTTCGGGTGGAGTTGAACCTGAGTTTTGGAGCTGTGTTTTGGGGCAGATAAAGTCATCCCATGGATTTTAGGCTGTAGAGGAAGTTGTAGCTTATCCTTTCCCCTTTAATTGAAGCAGAAGAACACTAAAATTCATTAAGCCAATCGAAAGTTATGCCCATTTTAGTTCGGGCTATCTTAAGTGAGTTTATGATGGTAGATTTAATATTCAACTGTGATTTTTGGCTAGTTGAAAGCCGAATTAGACTTTCCATTTGCCTAGAGAAAGCTAGAAAATTTCATGTAGATTGAGAAAATCTATTTTTTTCCTTGATTTACATTCTAGAATCAAAAGTTATGCTATGTTGAAGTGAGCTATCCCAAACTGCAATTTCTTTGAAAATTCAGAAGTTGGGGTGGATCGGGTTTGATGTTCTTTTGGAATATGGTATTTATTGAGTTAGAACCAGTATGAATCGGTATGATATATTGGTAGATAATCTTGTGGTCATTTAGAGCACAAGAACTCCAAATTTGGTTTAGCCAATTACGAGATGTGCTAATTTGAATGTGGGCTGTCCGGAATTGGAATTAATGCAAATGATCTCTATTCATTTCAAATCTGGTTTTGATGGAGTGAGAACCAGTATGAATTCATATGATATATTGGTATATGATCTTCTTGTGGTCATTTAGAGCACAAGAACTCTAAATTTGGTTTAGCCAATTAGGAGATATGTTAATTTGAATGTGGGCTGTCCAGAATTGGAATTAATGCAAATGATTTCTATTCATTTCAGATCTGGTATTGATGGAGTTATAACCAGTATTAATGGGTATGATATATGGATATATGATCTTCTTGTGGTCATTTAGAGCATAAGAACTCCAAATTTGGTTTAGCCAATTAGGAGATATGCTAATTTGAATGTGGATTGTCCTGAAATGGAGTTAATGCAAATGATCACTATTCTTTTGCAATCTGGGATTGATTGAGGTTTTGGTGGGTTTGTGATAATGGTAGATTATCCTCTTGTGGTCAATGAGAGACTAAGTTCACTCAATTTGGTTTAGCAAAGCAAAAGTTATGATTGTTTGAGTGGCTAAGTTCACTCAATTGAATGGGTTTGTGATAATGTAGATTATCCTCTTGTGGTCAATTAGAGACTAAGTTCACTCAATTTGGTTTAGCGAAGCAAAAATTATGATTGTTTAAGTGGCTATTGTCCAGTGTGGCCGAAGTTTGGCTCAAGTGCAAAGTGGATTTGAGTTAGATTAGTGGTGATTGAATTATTTGGTCTCCGGAGGGAGTTTAAAAGAAAAGTATTATTGTTATTTATCATTTGAGTCACATTTGCATTATTTTCAGATGATTGCATACATGACTTTGCAGGGAATGCGAGCTCGGGGATGGCTGCGGCCTCTTGCCACCCCATTCTTCACGGTTAAAGGCAAGTGTATCACTAGTATGATTGCTAGGATGTTAATTCCTTGCTAAATCTTTATGATTATGTTTATATTGAAAGGGAATTGGTAAATGCTTATGAATTGTTATAGATGAGTATGTTGTGATTATGAAAATGATAAAGTGATGATTATGAGTAAATGATATTGTGCATGAGTATTTATGTTCATATTGATGGAGTATGGATATTGGAAAAGAGTGCATTTTGTGATTTATTCATGTTAAATTGCATATGTGTATTCATAATGGAAGAGGTGACCCATTCTGATGTGGGCCTCTATGTTTACACGTAGTGAACACGAAAGTCCTACCTCGTACTCCCATTCATCAAGGTGAATGGGAGCGAGACAGTAAGAGTAGGCCCCTCCACGGGATGGAAGGGAATGAGAGAGTGCACGCCGAAGGGTGTGCACTCGGCAATACCAGTATGTGTAAAGAAAAGATGCATTCATGAGCATGCATGTTGCATTGCTGTGACACTACGGTATGGTGTGACATTATAGAATGTGAAATTAGAGAATAAAACCTTTCGGCTTGAGGTTTACTCACGTTTTTGGGCCTTTTGAAGTGTTGTGTCACCACGGAGTGTCGGAACCTTATAAATGGTGCATGATGAGGTCAAAAACATTATGAGATGTGGAAATAAGGTTAAAACCATAGGGTTTGGAGGTTAATAGAGTTTCCGGGCCGTTTCCGGGGTTTTGGGCCTTTCCGGGGGGTTTTGGGCCTTAAAGAGGGGGTTGTGGGCTTTGGTGGGATGGAGTAGGAATTCATTTAGGATTAGGAAAGGGGCTTAGGTCTGGTAAAAAGGGGTTTCCCTACCCCTTGGTGCGCCCACCCTTGCTCCACCTTGCGCCCCACCTCTCCCCCTCCATTGCCTAGCCGCCCCTCCCCTCCCTTGGGCCGTGCGCACCCCCCCCTCTTGCCTCTTTGCTCTCCACCTCTCCACCTCTCCTCCACCCCCCTTGCTGCCCTAGGGTGGCCTCCCCACCCCTGCACCTCGTGGATCCATCCATTGGAGCGAGGAGCGAGGAGCAATCCGGGAGGAGTTTCGTTGGGGAATTCGGTCGTCGGGCGAAGGTATGGCCATGGGATTCCTTGGGGTTGGGCTAGGTACTGTTCTAAGTGTGTTTATCAAGTTTTTAGATCAATTGGTGGTGCTGGAATTGAGTAATTTGGATTAGATCTAGATGTGAGTGGTTTATTGATTATTGCTTTAAGGTTTAGCTTTGCTATGTGAGTGGTTTATTGATCGTTTGACACTTGGAGGCATTAAGTGCTTGATATTAGACTTATATCGTCGTTAAGTCTCTGATTATTGCTGTTTTAGCTGTCTCTCATATTGCATTATATTGCTATACTGTTGTTGCTCGTTTAATTCATGTTAAAACAAAGGAGATGCTGCCGAAATCTCGGTTTTTAGCATATGTACCTTTGCTGGAATTTATGGTAAATTGTGGTATTTAGTTGTTGTTTAGCTTATGTTTGGTAGCATTCAGGCATATTAAATGCCGGGGTGTTACAATTGCATCGCTAATGCTTATTGCGTTAATGGAAATATGAGGTTTCGGGATCGAGTCGTGGACTCCTCCCAAGAGTTTTAATGAGGTAGGTGCGGGAGGTAAGCAATGAGGTAAATGAGGTAAATGTGCTGATACAAATGCTATATACATTTGCTGTTTTGCATAACATTATGGGCATATTGTTGATTTAAATGCATTAATTGTTTATGTTATGATTGTCGGATGCACTTTGCTGAGTCTTGGATTTACGCTTGCTTATTTATTGTTTTTAAGTACTCTGAGAGCGACTTACCAGGTTTGGGACTTAGTTGCACCTCCACTGACGCTCACGACATGATAAAAGAGCTTGTTTGTTTAATTGGTTCACCTGAACATTTAGTTGAGATCAATGTAATAATCCTTGGTTGTGGTTATTATGATCCCTTTGATGTTAAAGACTAATAGATGTTAGAAGTTAACTACTGGAATCACTTGGTTAGATGTTTAGAGATTTATGCTTGAAATTGTTACTATCATCTCTTTGCCTGCTGAGTGGATGTCCAAGTTTTAGGGAAGGTGCTGCTGAAATTTTTAGTAAGTTCGGCAACCTACTAGCTGGTTAGCTTGTTTTGCTTTTATTCTCTAGTATCTTGTGATGGTTGTTACTTGAGGGTGTAACATTCGAGACACGTGGGGTGCTGGGGTGTTACAGCAGCAATCAAGGTGCACAGCCGAGCAATCATTTTTGCTGCTCCATCAAGCGTACGGGCATGACCTTCGCAATTGCCAGACCTTGACCTTCTATCTGGAACAGTTCTATAACGGCAAGGGTCTCATACCCACGCTTCCGGAGCAAGGTGAAAATAGCAAGGGCAAGCTGCCCGCTATGACGACAAATACATGGATTACTAGGAACCTCGTAATCACATTGCAGTAATATTTGGGGGCTCCTCGGCTTATAAGTCTCATTTGGATTTGAAGGAGGCAGCGCGAGAGGTGCACCACGTCACCCATGGCAAGCCTCCCGTACAACAGCTTAAGTGGTCCGAGCTACCCCTCACCTTCTCCAAAGATGATTGTCCCCTTGGAATGACAAAGCCTCAGAGGCTCCCGATGGTCATGAATCCGACCATCAGTAACACTACGATAGGTTGGGTGCTCATCGACTGTGGGAGCTCATCGGATCTCATATCCCTCAAGGTTCTAGATGAGATGCAAATCCGTCGGTCCAAGATCAAGAGCATAGTGGTCCTCTTTTACGGGATAGTCCCGGGCACCTCCACCAAGCCGCTTGGTCAGATCGTCCTGCCTGTGACGTTTGGAGGTCCGAGTAATTTTCGGACCGAGATGATCACCTTTGAGGTGGTCGATTTTGATTCGACCTACAATGCCATCCTCGGTAGGCTGGCCCACGCCATGTTCATGGCCGCGACCCATCATGGGTATCAGTGCTTAAAAATTCCTAGTCCTGGCGTGCGATCACCGTGAAAGGAAATCAAAAGGTAGCCTTGAATTATGACGAGAGGGCGCTAGACATGGTTGGGCAACTGCCTCGTCGTGGACCTGACCAAGAGCCAAAGAATTCCTGGCCAAAAGTTGCCCTCCAGCCCGGAGGAGAGACCAAGGCGGTCCCGTTAAACAACGCGGACCAAACCAAGATCATATATTTAGGATCTTCCTTAGACCTTAAATAGGAACTCGAGCTCGTGACTTTCCTCTGGAAGAATGCGGATGTGTTCGTTTGGGAGCCATCTGACATGCCTGGAGTCCCAAGGAAAGTCATTGAGCACATACTAGCGATTCTCCTGATAAGAAACCAGTGTGGCAAAAGCTCAGACGTTTCTCCCTAGAAAAACAAGCGATCTTCTAGGAGGAATGCGACAAGCTCCTCAAGGCTGGCTTCATTCGAGAGGTCAGCCATTCGGAATGGCTAGCAAATCCAGTCATTGTCAAGAAGGGGGGGGGTAAATGGTGTATGTGCGTCGATCATACGGGCTTGAACGCCGCCTGTCCCAAGGACAATTTCCTGTTGCCTCGCATAGACCAATTGGTCGATGCAACAGCGGAGTCCCAGGTGATGAGCTTTTTGGACGCCTACTTGGGCTAACATCAGATCGGCATATCACATGAAGATGAAGAGAAGACATCCTTCATTACACCATTTGGTACCTTCTGTTATATGACAATGTCTTTCGGTCTTAGGAATGTTGGAACAACTTTCCAGCATCTTATGCAGAAAACCTTCTCAGAACAAATAGGTCGTAGCTTGGAGGTCTATGTGGATGACATAGTGGTTAAAATCAAGCTCGCCTTGGGTCATGTTTCCGACCTTGAAGAGACCTTCTGTAACCTCAACAGACATCAAATAAAACTCAATCCAGAAAAGTGTGTATTCGGTGTGATGGCAGGCAAAGTGCTTGGCTAGATGGTCGGACCACAAGGCATCGGGGCAAACCCGGAAAAGATCAAAGCCATCGAAAACATGTGACCACCTACCTATGTGCGGGAAGTCTAGGCCTTGACCGGGTGAATGGCGGCTCTAAGTCATTTCATTTCCCGGCTAGGCGAGTGAGGGTTACCTTTCTTCAAGGCGCTCCGCAAGCACGATGGATTCGCTTGGATGGAAGAAGCAAACCGCTCTTTCGAAGAGTTGAAGCAGTACCTGTCTAAACCACCAATCTTAACCATTCCAAGATCGGGAGAAGTCTTACTGTTGTATTTGGTGGCAACACCGCAGGCAGTAAGCGCCGTCTTGACGGTGGAAAGGGATGGAGTGCAACAACCAATTTACTACGTCAGTGAAGTCTTGCATGGACCAAAGGAGTGTTACCCAGAGGTTCAGCAGCTTCTGTACTCACTGCTCATAGCCTCCAAGAAACTACAACACTATTTTCAAGCCCACAGAAATGTGGTCCCAGCCAACTTTCCACTTAGAGAGATCATAAGAAATCAAGACGCCAGTGGCCGAATAGCAAAGTGGGCCATGGAGCTCGCTGAATTCGAGATTGAATACTCAGCCCATACAGCAATCAAGTCTCAGTCCTTGGCAGACTTCATAGCAGAATGGACGAATCCCACGCCACTTGCTGCCGAGCTTCATAGACCTGAAGAGGATCGCTGGAGCATGTACTTCAATGGGTCTCGAGCTTACAAACGCTCGGGGGCTGGAGCTGTCTTAGTCTCTCCTCAGGGAGAACAACTCTAGTATGCCATCCAGTTACATTTCGCTGTAACCAACAATGCGGCAGAATACAAAGGCCTCTTGACAGGGCTACAAGCATGCAAAAAGCTCGAGGTCCAACGCCTTACAGTAAAGGGTGATTCACAGTTGGTTATCAATCAGGTTAACAAGGAGTACCAGTGTTCTGATAACTCAATGACGCTTTACCTGGTTGAAGTCAGGAAGATGGAGAAGTACTTCAAGAACTTAGAAGTACTCTACATCCCCATGAAGGATAATTCCCTGGCCGATCATCTTTCGAAGGTTGGTTCCTCCCAAGTTCCTGCTCCCGCAGGAGTGCTCGTCGAGCACTTACACAAGCCCGCCATTCCCTCTGTAGAGGAGGCACCAGAGGCAACTGTAAAGTCTCTCTTCTCGAGCACGGTGTGAATTGGATGACGCCATTCATCCAATACCTTGCACATGGGATACTGCCCAAGGAAGAAGCCGAGTGCTCTCAGCTTATAAGACAATCCTCACCATACAATCTAATCGAGGGCATCTTATACCGCAAAGGGGCACTGGGAGTCCTCTCCAAGTGCGTCTCTCAAGAACAAGGCCAATACCTTCTTAGAGATATCCATGAAGGAATGTGCAGAGCTCACTCGTCCTTTAGAACATTGGTGAGCAAGGCCTTCCGATTGGGCTACTATTGGCCTACGGCCTTAGCCTATGCCCGCTCGATTGTAATCTCTTACCGAGCATGCCAGTTTCATGCTCACAAAGTTCATCAGCCGGCATACGCGCTTCAAACCATTCCCTTATCGTGGCCATTCTCGATCTGGGGGGTTGACATACTCGGACCTTTTCCTTGAGGCCAGAAGGGCTACAAGTACTTGCTCATGGCTATCGACACTTTCACTAAGTGGATTGAAGCTGAACCCGTGTCAACCATCTCAGCCCAGGCATCCAAGAGGTTTTTTCGAAGTAACGTGGTGACGCGTTTTGGCATCCCCAACCGCCTAATCAAGGACAATGGCACTCAGTTCACTAGTGAACTGTTCCAAGCCTACTGCAAAGACATCAGGACCATGGTCTGCTTCACATCTGTGGCACATCTGCAGAGCAATAGGGCAGCCAAGCGAGAAAATGGTCAAATAATTCAAGGAATTAAGAAAAGGGTTTTCAAAAACCTCGACCAGCACGGGCAGGCCTGGGTGAACGAGCTCCCTTCCGTCCTATGGTCGGTTCACACTATGACCAGTCGAGCTTCGGGAGAAAATCCTTTCAAGCTCATCTACGGTGCAGAAGCCATCTTGCCCACTGAAATCATGCTGGGTTCCCCAAGGGTGCACCCGGTTGACGACATCGACCAGGAGGGCAAGCGTCTCCTAGACCTTGACCTCACCGAGGCAACACGCGAATGGGCTTTGCTCCGATCCGCAGTTTACCTGCAAGCTCTTCGTAGGCACGCAGCTAAATCGGTTCGACCAAGGACCCTGCAAGTCGTGATCTCGTCCTACGTCGAGTCCAAGATTTGTCAAAGGCTAACAAGCTAACCCCTAGGTGAGAGGGTCCTTACATGGTCGTTTCAGCAACACGCCTGGGGGCTATTCGCCTAGCGATGGAGGATGGTCGAGAGTTCGCCAGCACCTAGAACATCGACCAATTATGTAAGTTCTTTATCTAGTTTGTTTTCATTACTACACGTTTTACACAAACTCCAACGGTTTTTCTCAATAAAATTTAGTTCTTCCGCCCCCGTGATTTCCATTCTTCCCAAGATTTGGTGAATGATTCTGAAGGCCCTGCCCGTTGGTAATCTGACTTAGTCTCGCACAAGGGCACACTTTCCTCCTCATGATCTTGATGATAGGATCAGCACACACGGGCAATAACATTCGCTCTAATCACATTTTCGTAAGGATCGGCTAGCGTGCGCAAGAACGACCAAAAGCGCAATGACCAGTGATGGGTCACTAAGCTCACCTCTAGAGGTTTTAGTCTATGTAAGTCGATTATTGTTTGTAGTAGTACTCCGCTGCAAGTCACATTCGCATCCAAACACCCTCTTGGTTGGTCCAGAGCTGTAGTTTGATCTACCTGTGCTCGGTCGTTGCACAAGACGTTGAGCAACCGCATGACTTCCTTGCTCTCATCAAAATCATGCTCGCAACTTAGGAGCATGGGTCATGACACTCGGGGGAGATACGGTCGCGCGTGATTTCTCTACTTTTATCGACCTGACCTATGCTCGCAATCCAGAGAAAGGTTATCACGTCGTTAAGTGAAGGGCTTTTCTAACTCTCCTGTGAATGAGCTCGTGCTCGCAACTTAGGTGCATGACCGTCGTTAATAGTAAGGTCTTAGTAGGACAACGAACTACCGTGCTTTTTTCTAAAAATGCGCACTCGCATACGTATCGTTCCTCACTTTTTAAGTTTTTGTTTTCTTTGTTCGGTCTGCTCATTCTTACTTTGTTAGTTTTTATATAGTGTCGGGACCCCGAATTTGCAAATCCGGACCCTCTGTGTATTCAGCACTAGTCCAGGAACGCGCTAGTGCACACAGTCTTAACATCGGTATATATCACAATCATACCAAACGATACTATCAAGTACTTTATTTAAATAATCAAAGGGTTACTCGACCTTATGGTCAAGTTACAAATGTATGCCTCGTAAGGCGAAACTTATTCAGAGAGAAATAACTTGAAAATCAAATAACCGTGGCGCCATCCGAGATACCACAGCAACTGAGCTCGCATCCCTAAGTAGACGGGTCTTCTTGGAAATCCTCCTCCGGGCGTAATCTCCTCTTCAACTGGTATTGTGTTGAGGCAAGGGTGAGTACTTGGTACTCAAAGAAGTCATGCAATGCAAGCTAATATACTATATGCATGGCTTGGTACAAAGGAATAGCTCAAGGTATATTTGCGATGTGACTTTTGACAAGTAATAAAAGTAGATTCGAAAGCAGTAGAAATAAGTAAAGCATAAATAACTTTTCGAGAAGTTTAATAAACATTTTCCCCATCCTAAACCATATTTCCATCATCTTCATTATTAAGCCAACCCAACCTTTCAAATCCAAGTTATTTTCAGAAAGTCTAACCCTTGATCAGTAATTCCGAGCATTGTCGATCGTGGACTCGGCTATTCAAATAGATTCTATACTCTGCAGAGGTTATGCACTTTACCCACAAGATACAACAAACACCACAAAGGCGAGTTCAGTAACAAAGCCTTTCGGAAGCCTCAAACAACACAGTGGTCCTCTCCGGTTCGTGCTCTACACCATCCCTTCCCTTAGCCAAGGCGAAGTATGGGACCAACACACCGTTAGATGGGTATCTGCCACAGCCACGATCGCTCCCGCACAATCACACAAACGGTGTAATTGACACCTCGAGGCTCCACAAGTGAGTCCTTAGCGACTTAATCAACTAGGGCCGCCCCATTCCAGCCATGTGGTTGCAAGTATGACCCAGTTCAAAGGCTTGCAAGGTTAAGTCCTTAGAGTGACCAGGGCAAGACTACCCGAAAAACCAAATCAACATCCCCAATGCCACAACCGGCCCACTGATTACTCTTGCCACATGCCCGGTCAGCTGTTTATCAAACCCCGCTTGATTACCATGCACCACGTGCCATCAACATCACATGATACTTTTCCAAAACAGGTTCAATATATCATTAAGTCAATATTAGCATTTGATTATCCAAAATCATGTCATGAGCACGTAAAGGTCTAAGCAAAGATACTACCACGATCTAAACCCATGTTGGCAATTTAATAATGTCCAACTAGTAAACCACAACTAGGGTGACAAAGGGTCATGGCACATACTTAAGTAATCAAGGTGTCATATAGCAAATTGGTATTTATCTAACCCCCATGTTTAATCAAAGTATCTTTCTACTTGAACTAGCATGCAATAGTTTAAATCAAAATAGATTTCGAAATAGGATCAATATGGTCAAAGCACAACTTGCCTTCAAAAAGTACTTGCTCTTGGTCTTGAGTTGGATCCTGAGTCAACACTTCTCCCTCGAATCCTTCCGGCACTTCAACGTCTACTCGTAAAGCGTGCAAATAGCAAATACCCAATAAACAATAGGCAAAAACATCCCAAAACTCCAAATAAAATCCATAAACAGAGAGAACATAATTTTCTGGATTTTTAGAAACTGGAATCGTCAAATTTGGAGTTAAAACGCAAAAGTTATGATTTATTAAAGTTTTAAATAATCAATTAAATAATATTACAGAGAAAAACTTTAGTCCAAAAATTAAATAAAATTCATATTTAGGTAGATCTTAATTTTATACAAATTTAGAAATTTGAATCACTCAAATCGGAGTTGAAAGCACTTAAAAGTTATAAGCGTTTGAAGTTTGAATCTAAATTTGAATCAATATTTCGAATTAATAAATCATTTTCTTTTCGGAAATTAATTATTGCGTCGGCAAGGACACGTGGCAGCCTCGACGATTGGGTGGTGGCGACGCCTAGTCCATGGACTTGGTCCACGCTTCGGCTCGGGTCCACCGTGGACTCTGGCCCACGACTCCACGTGAGATCGACATGTGGGCCCACTTTCCGGGTGACGCCATCGCCGACGTCGGCTCGGGCCTCGGCCGGTGGCGGCAGTGGGTCCCACCGATGACGTCATGGTGACGCTGGCGTCATTTCGGCCGAACGGCCGTGACATTGGCCCGCCATGGCGTCGACATGACATCATGGCGCGGTTGATCCGCCGCCGGTGACCGCCGGGCGGCGATCGGCGTCCACGCGTGTTGTCTTGGCCCGACCGGCGGTCCAGGCTTCCGTGCGACGTGGCGCAATCTTGGCCGCTGATTTGAAAATCGGCCCCGATTAGACTCGGCTTTCGCAGCGTTTGAGTTAACACGCTTGATCGACCCGTTGGATCTAGATCCGACGGCCAGTCGAATTAGATCTGAAATTTTGGGCGGGATCTCACCGTGCGGTGGCGTGGCACAATCTCGGGGCGTTGGATCTTTGATCGGACGGCGGAGAAGCTTCGGCGACGCGATGGCGTCTTGGCGGAGTGGCTGGCGGGGCTGACGGCGACATCGGCCAACGGCGTTCGCGGCCTCCTCCGTAGTGAGATGTCCCGCCGGGTGCGTCTCGTCAGCGGTGAGTCCGACCGGCGTCAACGGCAGGCGGCGACGGCGCATGAACGGCAAAGACCCGAAGTGGCGGAAGCGCGCGCGCCTTCGGCGAGCTCGCACGCGGCTAACGCGGCCGGCTTTGCCTGCGGTGAAGTAGAAGGAGGGCGCGGGATCACGGCGGTCTCGGGGTATGCCGGGCTTTAAATAGCCTCGGCGTCCGTGCAACGGCAGACCTGTTTTACGGCCGGACCAGCGGCGGAGTCCGGCTTTCCGGACTTCGGGCGGAAGCGGAGCCGGAGAGCCGCGTGTACGATCAAGCGGCCACGATCGCGACGGCGCGACCGGGTCCGGTCCGGACACGGCTGGTCGGTCAAGGCGGATCTCGGCCGTTGGATCTTGATCCAACTGCTGATTGATTAGGGTTAGAGTGGGTTCGGTCGAGTCACGTGGCTCAAGGTCGGACTCGAGTCCGACTCCGAGGTTCGACTTCGATCGGATGAAACGATACTTGACCCAGTTTGATTTTCCAGTGATTTAATATTTAAAATAATTCCTAGTAATTCATTTAATTCATTAAAAATAGCAAATGACTCGTAAAAATTCCAGAAAATTCTGAAATACTTTGGATCATTTTGGACTCAAATAAAATATTTCCAACAAAATTTTATTTGCAAAATTAAATTCTTTAATTATTTCAAAATGGAATAAATTCAAATAAATTCCAATTAAATCCAAATAAATTCCGTAGGAAAATTCCAAAAATTCACCAAAGTGCCAAATCACACATGAATTTAGGGCAAGTAAAATTTTGGGGTGTTACAAACCTCCCCTTAATAGAATCTCGTCCCCCGAGATTGGGGCTTACTAAAGGAATAGGTTTGGAAATTCTTTTCTTCAAATCATCTTCGGCTCCAGTCGCTTCGCTTTCTTCATGGTTGCTCCAATCGAACTCTACAAAAGCGGGTTGACTTGTTTCTAGTTTCTCGATCCATTGTGTCTAGAATCCTCACGGGATACTCCTTATAAGTCAAATCCTCTTGCAACTCAATTGATTCTAACGGTATGCATTTCCTCAGAACTCGGAGACACTTCTTTAAGCTGGACACATGGAATACATCATGTACTCACCTTAGCAACGATCGTGGCAACTCCAATGATAAGCAACCGCCTCTGCTGACTCAAAATCTTAAATGGTCCAACATAGCAGGGTGCAAGTTTCCCTTTGGCATGGAACCTCTTAACTCCCCAGGCGTAACTCGAGGTATACAAAGTCTTCTGTTCAAAACTCAAATCTCGGACGACGATTGTCGACATAACTCTTCGTCGAGATTGGGCTATCTTCAACCTTTCCTAATCATGGCGACCTGTTCTTGACTTCTTGAAGAATATCCGCCCAAAGACACGGCGCCGCCGGTCTCATTCCAACTCAATGGCGTCCGACAGGTCGACCATACAAAGTGCCTCAAAAGGTGACATCTGAACTAGCACGATAACTATTGTTGTAACTGAACTCGGCATACGGCAAACTCTTATCCCAAGAGGTAGCATAAGCCAATGCACAAGCTCTCAACATATCCTCCGAATCTGGTTGACTCTTTCGGTTGCCCATCCGTCTGCGGGATGATAAGGCATCTTGAAGTTTAAGCGGGTTCCCATGGCTTCATGCAACTTATTCGAGAATCTTGAGGTAAATTGGGTACCTCGTCGATACAATCCTCTTTGGCACTCCGTGCAAAGCAGATAATCGATCATGTACAAGTCGCTAATTTATCTCCGAGTAAGTGGTCTTCACGGGGATAAAATGGGCTACTTTAGTCAAGCGATCCACTATAACCCATATGGAGTCATAACCTCCTTGAGTCTTCGGCAACCGTAATGAAATCCATTCCGATTTCCTCCCACTTCCACTCGAGTATTTTACCAGTAATTTGTAGCAATCCTGCTGGTCTACGATGCATTGCCTTGACTCTCTGCGGCATACGTCGCACAATGCAACATGCTCGGCAACTTCACGCTTCATACTCGGCCACGAGAATCTCTCCTTCGATCCTGATACATCTTAGCGCTTCGTGGTGAATTAGTACTTGGAGTCATGGGCTTCTTCCAAAATCGATTGCTTTAACTCCTTTTGTTAGGCACACAAATGCGATCCTTCATCCACAACGTGCCTTGCTCATCCAACTTGAAGTCCTCTGCCTTGCCTTCCTCCTTGATGGACTTAATCCTGCTGGGATCTTGTCATCATCCTCTGTCCTTCTCGGATCACGGTCCTCACAAAGTAGGCTTTACTTCCAATGCGCCAAGAATCACTTAGGTACAACCTCAATCTTCATTTTTAAATCCTCACATAACTCATCCTGACTTGTGGCTAGCAACGCACTCACGGTATGGCTTTTCCGACTCGAGCATCGGCTACTCGTTGGCCTTCCGGGATGGTAATGGATTCCAACATTATAGTCCTTGATCAACTCTAGCCATCTCCTTTGCCTCATATTCAGATCCGATCGGGTGAATATGTACTTAAAAGGCTCTTATGATCCGTATATACTTCACATCTGCTTCCAATCAGATAGTGACGCCATATCTTCAAAGCATGCACTACGGCAAATAACTCTAGGTCATGTGTCGGATAATTTTCCTCATGCGCCTCAAGCGCCTTGATGCATAGCGGCGACCTTTCCATTCTCGCATCAGACACATCCAAGTCCTTTGGCGCGATGCGTCACAATAAATATCGAAGCTTTGAGCAACATCCTAGAGAACTAACACCGGTCGGACGTCAATCGCTTCTTCACTCAAATCCTTTCTCACATTCTAAGCGTCCCATGCAAACTTCTTTTCCTTCTTCAGCAATTGCGTAGAGGTTTCGCAATTGTCGAAAAAGCCTTCGATGAAACGGCGGTAGTATCCTGCCATTCCAAGGAAACTCCGAATCTGGGTCACGCAGCTTGGTTGCTCCCAATGTAACACGCTTCTACTTTGCTTGGATCTACGGCGACTCCTCTGCGGTCATTACATGTCCAAGAAACTCCACCTTGTCCTTCCAAAAATCACACTTGCTTTGAACTTGGCGAAAAGTTCTTTGTTCCTCAGCCTTTTTCCAAAACTCGCCTAAGTGTTCGGCATGTTCATCCGTCCTGGAGTAGATTAGGATATCGTCTATGAACACGACGACAAACTTGTCCAAATATTCCATGAACACCTTATTCATCATATTCATGAAATAGGTGGCGCGATTAATCAGCCCAAAGGACATAACTGTAAACTCGTGATGTCCATATCTTGACGAGAATGCGCCTTTGAATATCTTACGATCGGATCTTCAACCGATGGTATCCGATCTCGGATCAATCTTGGAGAAAACTCCGGCTCCTCTTAGCGATCAAACAAATCATCAATCCTGGTAGCGGATACTTATTCTTCCACGGTGACTTCATTGGAGTGCACTGAGTCAATGCACATCCCTGAAACTCCCGTCCTTCTTCTTGACAAACAAAACCGGTGCTCCCACGGCATGAACTTGGTCTCGATAAATCCTTTCTCCATTAACTCTTCTAGCTGTTTCTTCATCTCTACCAGCTCCTCGGTAGACATCCGATAGGGTCTCTTTGCTATCGGTGTCAGACCCGTACAAGCTCTATCACAAACTCTATGTCCCCTGTCCTGGGCGGCATACCGGGTAGATCTTCGGGAAAGACATCTGGTACTCATTCACTCTTGAGACATCCTCTATGCTGATTGCCTTAGTCTTTGTTAATCATCAATCGTCCCATCTCTAGCTGCAGTGGCTTGAAATTCCACTTTCTTCCCACACGGGCTCTCAAGCGCAGATAGTCCTTCGCCCACAATCCAATACGGCCTTGTGCTTGGATAACCAATCCATTCCCGATGACGTCTAAGGTCCGGGTCTCCAAAATTATAAGGTTTGCTAGGAATTCTATTCCATCTATTAGTATTCTCACCGGAACATCCTACTTTGCTCGGAGTTCGGAACCGTGGGTTTGAACTAAAAGCATGCACTTAAGTCTTGCAATCCTTAAATCATTTCTAGTAGCAAAGCCTTGCGAAACAAAGCGAATGCGAAGCTCGAGTCAAACAAAAGCATGCTGCAGTCTTGAGTTAACAAGTAACTTACCCAAGACGACGTCAGTAGCATTCGCAAGGCATCTGCGCGTGACATGGTTGACTCGGCCTCTCACCACGGTGCAGGGTGTGGCTCCGTGCTTTGGCGTCCTAGCTGGGTGGTTCCTAGATTGAAGCGAATCGGGTCGCTCTGCTGCTTCTTTGGACAATTGTTGGCAAAGTGTCTCTGGCTCGTTGCGCTTGCAGCGCGTCTCGCATTCATGGCCTTCTTTGATCGCTCGAGTAGTGTTTCTAGCGGGGCTGGGTGCAGTAGTTCGATTGGCAGGTCTTGGGTCTTTGGGATGGTGTCCTTGTTGCATTCGTGGTTGGAATCAAGAATTGATTTGGTGCAACTCTCAGCGCTGTTGTTTCCTGGCGTGATCCTTGCCGTTGCATCCTGCGCTTCGCTGTTCTCATCCGGCCTTTGGCGCTTGTCCTCAAGAATAAGTGCCTTATTCACCAACTCTTGGAAATCTGGAAAGGTGTGGGTGATCAACCCTACTTGCAATCCCGAGTTAAGTCCCTTCATAAAAGCGAGACTGTCGATTTATCTCGCCTACATCCTCGAGTGCGTAGCGTGCTATTTGTGTGAACTTGTTCAGGTAGTCGGCCAGCTTATTACCTTGCTTCAGTGCTCTGAACTCCTCCTTCTTAAGGTCCATGATTCCTTCGAGACACGTGATCTTGTCGGAATCTGGCTGTGAACTCTTCCCAAGTGATATCTTGAGGGTTCTCTCTGCGTGTACAGTTCTCCCACCATTCGCTATGTCGTTCCTTCCAACCTGATGAGAAGCGTAAAGTACCTTCTCATTCCCTATGCATTGAGCTATGTGTAGCTTCCTCTCAATTGATCTTAACCAATCATCGGCCTCGATGGATTGGCATTCCCGAAGAAAGTGGGTGGGTGAGTCCTCATGAACTCGACGGCCTTGTATTCTCGGGCGTGGTCCCCGATTAACTTGATTGGCAGGGCCTGGCGGTGACGTGCTGCATTTGTTGCATCATAGCATGCATCAATCAGTCCGGGCAGCAAGAAAGCGCCCGAATTCTGCATATCCAAAGGGCGGTCTTGGTGCTCCATCATTGGGGTTTTCTGTGGGCGAGAACCACTCACTGCTTCCAAGGTTCCCACGGTGTTCACCATCTGCCGATTTGCTCTAGGTTTAGAGATGAGAGGGAACCAAGAATAGACAAGTAGTATGGAACTTATGCGAGCGAAGGGGTAACTTTAAGGTCCAACTTTATTATTAATTAACTTGGTATGGCTGCTTACAATGCCTAAGGGCCTTGCAACACATACTGCACACTCAGCAAACAAAGCAAATCCAAATCGAACTAACTCTGGAGTCTATCGCCTAAAGGGTGACTCTTTATTCTATGACTCGACTCGGCTAAGGAGTCTCACTATAGAACCTATGATCACTCATCAGAAAACCTCCACGGCCTGGGTGCAGTCTTGCGGCATAGCGCCGAAAGCGATTGCCATGTCGACAAGCGTGTCATCCGTGGTAGTCGAAGAAGCGGTTGTCCTCATCGAATCCGACTCCTGGATCTGGCTCGTAGCTCGAAAGTACCGCTGCGGGTCCGGTCCGTACAAAGTCATCTCCAACTCGTCAATCCTTCGAGAAGGTGTGCCACATACTCTTGAGCTTCCCGCCATCTGTTCTTCTCTGTCGTGATCTC
The DNA here is from genome assembly GCA_036346355.1 of Rhipidocladum racemiflorum. Taxonomy (NCBI): domain Eukaryota; kingdom Viridiplantae; phylum Streptophyta; class Magnoliopsida; order Poales; family Poaceae; genus Rhipidocladum; species Rhipidocladum racemiflorum. The sequence goes on along the minus strand of CM070574.1, from coordinate 44,524,597 downwards.
CTTTATGCGGGCCTTCAGCTCCTTGCTTGTATTATCTAGTACATCCTCCTGAGCGGCGACAAATCGTGCCAAGCTGTAACCGTGGCATCCTCATCCTGAATCTCCTTCGGGTCAAGAAGGTTATCGCTGCTTGCCAAGGATGGTAACGAACACCGTACTCTCCAACTCTCGGGCGTAGATACGGGTAATGTCGCATTCCAGCGTCGTGATACTTCTTGGATACCCATCGCATTGTAGATCTCACGGCGGTCAAAGCAGTATCGAAGCGATTGCCAGGCCCTTTTCCTAGCGGTACCTCAATCTTCACATCACAAGCTTTGATCAATCCCGCTTGTCTCGATCACTTCTACTTGGTATTGGGGCTTCTCAAAATCTCCGAGTCTCAGAGCATATGCCAAAGTTCTGCAGCGTGACCACTTCCCATCAACGTAGTTGAACTCTTCCTCCATCTGTCACAAGAGTGCTTTACGTAAGAACCCTAATTTTTAAATTGTGACAAGGTAAGGGAAAATTTCAGCAGAGACAAGAAAGAAAGAGAAAGGGATAAGTCGAGATGTCATTTCTTGTCTTCACAAATTTTTAGCTTTTTAGAAAATAGGTTTTATCCTCACTACGACCATTCTAGCTAGGGTTGAGCTCTACAGTCAAGTATGGCTCGATACCACCTCTGCCGGGACCCTGAATTTGCAAATCCGACCCTCAGTGTATTCAAAGACTAGTCGAGGAACGCAGCTAGTACACAGTCCTTAACATCGGTATATATCACAATCATACCAAACGATACTATCAAGTACTTTATTTAAATAATCAAAGGGTTACTCGACCTTATGGTCAAGTTACAAATGTATGCCTCGTAAGGCGAAACTTATTCAGAGAGAAAATAGCGAAAATCAAATAACTTAGTGGCGCCATCCAAGATACCACGAGCAATCGTGGGCTCGCATCCCCTAAGTAGACGGGTCTTCTTGGAAATCCTCCTCCGTAACCGCGCGTAATCTCCTCTTCAACTGTATTGTGTTGAGGCAAGGGTGAGTACTTGGTACTCGGCAAGTCATGCACAATGCAAGCTAATATACTATATGCATGGCTTGGTACAAAGGAATAGCTCAAGGTATATTTGCGATGCACTTGACTTTTGACAAGTAATAAAAGTAGATTCGGCCGGAGAAATAAGTAAAGCATAAATAACTTTTCAAGAAGTTTAATAAACATTTTCCCCATCCTAAAACCATATTTCCATCATCTTCATTATTAAGCCAACCCAACCTTTCAAATCCAAGTTATTTTCGTGAAAGTCTAACCCTTTGAGTAATTCCGAGCATTGTCCAAGATCACAGTGGACTCTGGCTATTCAAATAGATTCTATACTCTGCAGAGGTTATGCACTTTACCCACAAGATACAGTCAAACACCACAAAGCGAGTTCAGAACAAAGCCTTTCGGAAGCCTCAAACAACACAGTGGTCCTCTCCGGTTAGTGCTCTACACCATCCCTTCCCTTAGCCAAAGTGATATGGGACCAACACTGCGTTAGATGGGTATCCGGCCACACGCACGATACGCTCCCCGCACAATCACACAAAGCGGTGTAATTGACACCCGAGGCTCCACAAGTGAGTCCTTAGCGACTTAATCAACTAGGGCCGTCCCATTCCGACCATGTGGTTGCAAGTATGACCCAGTTCAAAGGCTTGCAAGGTTAAGTCCTTAGAGTGACCAGGGCAAGACTACCCAGAAAAACCAAATCAACATCCCCAATGCCACAATCGGCCCACCTGGATTACATCTTGCCACATGCCCCGATCGTTATCAAACCTCGTTATTACCATGCACCACGTGCCATCAACATCACATGATACTTTTCCAAAACAGTTCAATATATCATTAAGTCAATATTAGCATTTGATTATCCAAAATCATGTCATGAGCACGAGCGAGGTCTAGCAAAGACATACTACCACGATCTAAACCCATGTTGGCAATTTAATAATGTCCAACTAGTAAACCACAACTAGGTGACAAAGGGTCATGGCACATACTTAAGTAATCAAGGTGTCATATAGCAAATTGGTATTTATCTAACCCCCATGTTTAATCAAAGTATCTTTCTACTTGAACTAGCATGCAATAGTTTAAATCAAAATAGATTTCGAAATAGGATCAATATGGTCAAAGCACAACTTGCCTCCAAAAAGTACTTGCTCTTGGTCTTGAGTTGGATCCTGAGTCAACACTTCTCCCTCGACCCTTCCCACTTCAACGTCTACTCGTAAAGCGTGCAAATAGCAAATACCCAATAAACAATAGGCAAAAACATCCCAAAACTCCAAATAAAATCCATAAACAGAGAGAACATAATTTTCTGGATTTTTAGAAACTGGAATCGTCAAATTTGGAGTTAAAACGCAAAAATTATGATTTATTAAAGTTTAAATAATCAATTAAATAATATTACTGAGAAAAACTTTAGTCCAAAAATTAAATAAAATTCATATTTAGGTAGATCTGAATTTTATACAAATTTAGAAATTTGAATCACTCAAATCGGAGTTGAAACGCAAAAGTTATAAGCGTTTGAAGTTTGAATCTAAATTTGAATCAATATTTCGAATTAATAAATCATTTTCTTTTTCGGAAATTAATTATTATTACGGCCAAGGACACGTGGCAGCCTCGATTGGGCGGTGACGTCGTAGTCCATGGACTTGGTCCACGCTCGGCTCGGGTCCACCGTGGACTCGGTCCACGACTCACGGCAGATGAGCCGACATGTGGGCCCTCGGGTGACGCGTCATCGGGCGGCGTCGGCGAGGCTCGACCACGGTCAGCCGGTTGGGTCCCACCGATGGCGTCATGGGTGACGCGTCGGTGCCGAGACAACATTACGGCCGACATCTGCCGGGCCCGCCATGACGCCGTCGCGCCATGACATCATGGTGCGGTTGATCCGCGTCGGCCCGACACGCTGCGGCGTGTCGGCGTCACAGTCGCGGCGTGACGCGGCGGTCAGGCTTCCCGACGCGGCGCAATCTTTGGCCGTTGATTTGAAAATCGGCGGCCCAGACATTAGATCTCGCTTTCACGCCGTTTGAGTTAACGCTGTTGATCTCGGACCGTTGGATCTAGATCCGACGGTCGATTAGATTCAAATTTTGACGGATCTCACCGTGCGGTGGCGTAACTGTCTGGGGACGTTGGATCTTGATCCGGGCGGAGAAGCTTCGAAGCGACGATGGCGTGCGGCGCGGCGCTGGCCGGAGGCTGGGACGGCGGCGACACGATACGCGTTCTGCCTCCTCCGTGGCGAGATGTCCCTTGGTGCGTCTCGTCAGCGGTGAGTCCTGATCTGAGTCAACGGCCAGGGGCGGGGCGGCGACGGGCAAGCAAGACCGTGGCGGGCTACGGCCCAGCAGCTTCAGCGGCTTCACGGCGGCGCAGCGGCTTTGCCGCGGTGAAGTAGAGAAGGAGAGCGCGGGATCTGGCGGTCCTCGGGGTATGCCCGGGCTTTAAATAACCTCGGCCGTCCGTCAAAACGGAGACCTAGTTTTCCACGGCGGACATCGGCGCGTAGTCCGGCCGGACGCAAGTGAGACGACGGACGAGAGCCAGCACCGCATTAGCACGATCAACGCGACCCGACGTCGCCTGAAGCGCGGCGGTCCGTCCGACACGGCTCGGGTCGAGTCAAGGATCTCGGTAGTTGGATCTTGATCCAAGCGGTTGGGATTGATTAGGGTTAGATGGTTCTGGCCGAGTCACGTGGCTCGGTCGGACTAGGAATCGACTTCCGGGTTCGACTTCGGTCGGATGAGCGATACTTGACCCGAGTTTGATTTTCAGTGATTTAATATTTAAAATAATTCCTAGTAATTCATTTAATTCATTAAAATAGCAAATGACTGAGAAAAATTCGGAGAAAAATTCGAAAATACTTTGGATCATTTTGGACTCAAATAAAATATTTCCAACAAAATTTTATTTGCAAAATTAAATTCTTTAATTATTTCAAAATGGAATAAATTCAAATAAATTCCAATTAAATCCAAATAAATTCCAGAAAATTCCAAAAATTCACCAAAGTGCCAAATCACACATGAATTTAGGGCAAGTAAAATTTTGGGGTGTTACATATAGGATGATCATCGACAATGGGCATGGAGTGGATAGAGCAAAAGGAAAGCAAAAGTACAAAACAATAAAGAGACAAGTCTTCCCAAGATGAAGATTTTCTTTATCACCTTGAAGCAAATTACACAATCTACAAGTTATCTCCCAGTGCGCTTGGCGTCCTGGAGTTCGGCGAGCTCCTCTCTTACAGTGTCAAGCTCGGCCTCAATGTCAAGGACCCACCTCCGAGCTTCGGGCCCCTCGCTCGCCACTTGGCGGAGTCGATTTGCCTCTTCCTTGTGCTGCACGGTCGCACCATAAAGTCAACCATGGTCGCCTCGAGCACCTGCACGGAGAAGCACATCAACGTAACACACCAATTTTTGTTTTTCATGAATTTAATTGAAATTTTACACTTTTGAGAATTTTTCGAATTTTCTGGAATTTATTTGGATTTAATTTGAATTTATTCTCTTTTGAGACAATTAAATAATTAAAAGTATAGATAAATTTTTGTTGGAAATATTTTGTTTGAGTTCAAAATGTCTCAAAGTATTTTTCAGAATTTTCCTGGAATTTTTTTGATTTTTTTGCTATTTTTCTCGATTTATTTGAATTTCTAGAAATTAATTTAATTATTTAATCGCTGGAAAATCGCGAACGGGTTTTACTGTTCAGCCGACCGAGCCAGACCCGAGTCAGACTTGAGCCCGACCCAAACCAGACCGAACCACGTTCGTGCCAGCCGTTGGATCGAGATCCAACGGCCAGATTGAGCCACGTGTACATGCGCGTTGGACCGTTGGATCGGGATCTAACAGTTGAGTTTGTGGCCGCGTGTGCGCGTGATGGTGGCCGTCGGATCGAGCCGCGTGGACGGCTGAGATTGCACCACGTCGCCTCTCCGTGTCCAAGCCAGACTTCGCCGCCCCGTATCGGCCTCGCCGCAGAATCCGCGCGTATCTCGACGTTTGAGCCGATATTTAATGCATGGGTGCGTGCCCGAGGATCACCTTCGCCTTGCGCAGCTTTTGGCCTAGCCGCCGCCCGTAGAGCTCCAGCGTGCCCACGATTGCTCGCCGTAGTTGATTAGGGTTAGCTTTGGGTCTTTCCTTCGTTCCGCCGCCGTTCGCCGTCCTCCGCCGTGTTGAAGCCCAGATCCGAGACCATCGCGACGAGGCGTGTCGGGGGGTACCACTCACTTCGCTAGAGAGCCACACAAACGCCGCTTGGTTGGTCGTCGTCTTCGTCTCCGGCCACCTCTGCTCCACCGCGCCATCACCGGAACCGCGAGCTCTCTCCGCCGTTGGATCTTCGTCGCACGGTCCAGGTTCGTCCACGTCACCCCCGTTCGATTTCCACGTTACAATTTTAGATCTATTTTCAACCGTTGGATCTAGATCCAATGCTTTAGATGAGGCCACGTAGCCGTAGGCTGCACCGTGCTAGGAGTAAATCTCAGCTGTTAGATCTAGATCGTACGGTTAGGGTTAATCCGCGTTGTAGCGTTAGATGCGTTCTCCACCGTTCGATCGAGATTTAACGGTGTAGATCGAGCCATGTGTCGCAGGGTCATGCCACGTCGCCCCCACGACGCGGTTAAACCCGATCGGATCTTGACCGTCCGATTCGAATCGAACAGTTCAGATCAACCGCGTAGATCCATAACGCGTGAGGTTAGATCTGATCTGGATCGTTGGATTTCAGACCAACGGCCCAGATCGTGCCACATCGCGCGTAGCCGAACGGGCGTGGTCCATGCGGGTGCGCCCAGTATTCGCTGACATCACCCGTGACGTCAACGTGGGGACCGCGTGTCAGCGGCTCAACCCACCGTGCGATGATGTCATCCGTGACGTCACGGGGGGGTCCAACTGTTAGAGCCGTTCGGCCAAGCTGTGATGACGTCAGCAATGACGTCATCCAGTGGGCCCCGCGTGTCAGAGACACGTGTGGCCGTGGAACGGGTCCACAGTGGACTGAACCCGAACCGTGGACCGATCCCATGGACCGGATGACACAAGCATGCCGTCATAATTTGATTTTTCAATAGAAAAATAATTCGGTGGAAATTCGATTTCCATGCTGATGTCAGCTGATGCAATAAATCGATTTTTCAATAGAAAAATAAATGAATTAATTCAGTTTATTCTTTCATTTGATTTTTCAAACTTCAAACTTCAAGCGCTTTTAACTTTTGCGTTTTAACTCCGATTTGAGTGATTCCAATTTCTAAATTTTTATAAAATTGAGCTCTACATAATGGTGAAATTAATTTAATTTTTAGACATGAGTTTCCTCTATTTATATTTATTTAATTGATTTTTCATACTTTAAACGGGTATAACTTTTGCATTTTAACTCCGATTTGGATGATTCAAATTTCTAAAATTTTAAAAAAATGTGCTCTCTCTGTTTATGAATTTTATTTGAATTTTTGGACACTTTTTGTCCACTACTTGATTATTTATTGCTATTTGCACGCGTTACGAGTAGACGTGGAAGTACCCGAAGGCTTCGAAGGTGAAGTTTTGACCCAGGAGCCAGCTCAAGACCAAGAACAAGTACTTTTTGAAGGCAAGTTATGCTTCGATCATATTGCTCCTATTTTTTAAAAATAGTCTGATTCAAATTATTGCATGCTAGTTTAATTAGAAATTGTTTTAATTATTTTCATGAATTAGATAAATGCTAAATTGCAGTATGACGCCTTAACTATTTAATTACGTGCCATGAACCCTTGTCACCCTAGTTGGGGATCATATTAGTTGGTCGTTGTTAAATTGCCAACACTGGGTATTTAGACCGTTGTAGTATATTGCTTAGGCCTGCTACGTACACATTACATGAATTTGGACAATCAAATGTTAATATTGACTTCATGAGATATTGAACCTGTTTTTGAGGAGTACCATGTGTGGTGATGTTGATGATGGCACGTGGTGCATGGTAATTAACTAGGTTTGATAAATATATTTAGACCGGGGCAAGTGGCAAGAATGATCGGGTGGGCCATGAGTGGCACCGGGGAAGTCGTTTTGGTTCCTCAGGTAGTCTTGCCCTGGTCACCCTAAGGACTTAACCTTGCTAGCCTTTGATCTGAGTCAATCGTGCAACCACATGTCTGTATTGGGACGGACCTAGTTGAGTAAGTTACTAATAACTTACTTGTGGAACCTCGGGGTGTCAACTACACCTTTTGTGTAGCTTGAAAGGGGAGTGTACCAGGGCTACGGCATGGTACCCGTCCAACGGTATGTCGGTCCCATACGTCGCCTCCGCTGAGGGAAGGGATGGTGTATGGCAAAAACCAGGGAGGTTCACTTGTATAGTTTGCGGTTTCCGAAAGGCTTTGTTACGATCACTCGCCTTTGTGGTGTTTGACTGTATCTTGTGGGTAAAGTGCATAACCTCTGCAGAGTGTACAACCTATTCGAATAGAAGAGTCCACGGCACTGGACACTACTCGGGGATTACAGTCAAGGGTTAGACTTTCATGAAAACAACTTGGACTTGAAAAGTTTTGTTGGGTTTATGGATGACGTCGATGGAAATGTGGATTAGGAAAGGGAAAATGTTTACTTAACTCCTGGAAAAATTATTGATATTATATTTGCTTTTACCGCTTTCGAATCTACTTATGCTACTTGTTAATTGATGTTTTACTGCAAATGAACCATGGAACATTCCTTGTACTAAGCCATGCATGTAGAGTATTAGTTTGCATTCTGTGCATGACTTGCTGAGTACCAAGTACTCACTCCTTGCAACAATACAACACCAATTGAAGAAGAAGCGACGCCAGCTTTGGAGGAAGAACTTCAGGAGGAGCCGTCTAACTAGGGAGCGAGCCTAGTCAGTTGCCTGTGGTATACTGGATGGCACCACATTGATGCTTTTATTGCGCTGTAATTTATTTCCTTTAATAAGTTTTCGCCCTGTGTGTCGTACTCTTGTAACTTGACCATAAGGTCGAGCAACTAGTTTGGTTATTTTAATTAAAGTACTTCACTATTATCGATGTGTATGATTGTGATATTTACCGATGTTGAGACTGTGTGCACTAGCGTGATCATGGACTAGTGCTGAATACACAGAGGGTCTGGATTTGAAAATTCGGGTCCCGACATAGGTGGTATCAGAGCCATACTGACTGTAGGACTTACCCATAGTTAGAATGGTTGTAGTATGGATAAAACCTATTTTCTAAAGTTAAAACTTGACAAAATGATGAATGAAATCTCGCCTTATCCCCTTCTCTCTTTTCATACCCCTTTGTTGAATTTCTCTTATTCTCACTTGGTTTTAAAATTGTTGAGTGCTCACGTGAGTGTCTTTGGCAGATGAAGATGCTCAACAACTACGCTGAGCGTGAGGGAGGCTACGCCGCTGTGTTATGGCGTATGCTGCAGGTACTTGGAGGTTTCGAGGGGCCACTTTACCAGGGGACTACCGTAGTGCAGGTTGGATTGGTCAATGCATGGGACGTCAAGATCACAGTGTATGCTCATGAGAAGACGAAGTTCAGTCGCCCTTGCTACTTCATGGCCAGGAGGTCTACATTTGAGATGGGAATCCAAGAGGTGTCGCGCCAAGCTATGAGGCAAATCGCTCGCACCCACTCCAGAGAGCTAGAGGGCACAATGTTTCATAACCACCCACGCTGAGACAACAGGATTGAACGGGAGCCGATAGAAGATGAAGATGTCACCATCACACACTTGGTAAGGTTCGTCGTTGCACAGGAGGATGCACTCGATGATACGGTACAGGAGTTGCAGAAGGCCCATGAGGAGGTCAAGAAAGAGAAGAAAAGTCTGCAGGAGGTTCAAGAGTATATGTCTCAACTTCTATGAAGGATTGATGAACTGGAAATGGCATTATATGGACAGGGGCTAGAGCCAGTACTGGAGCTGCACGAGCCAGATCCCGAGGAGTCGGAGCCAGCACCACAGCCCATGCCAGAGCCCGAGGAGGATGCCGTTTCTTCGACCTCAGTTGTTGTGGGGCATGGCGATTGCTTTGCGCCTATGCTGCCGCACCCGCCACGTGGAGGCAGTGGAGGTTGGGTTGAGGAGTGAGCGTTCACATAGTGGTTGAGACTCCTTCATCAAGTCGCGTTATAGAATAAAGAGTCACCCTTAGAGGCGTTAGACTCCAGTGTGTTAGTTGATTTGGATTTTCATTGCTTGCTAAGTGTGCAGTATGTGTTGCAAGGCCCTTAGGCATTGTAAGAAACCATACCAAGTTATTATTGAATAAATAATAAAGTTGGATTTTGAGTTACACCTTCCACCCCACATAAGTTTCTCTATTACTTATCTATGCTTGTTTCCCTCTCACCTCTAAAACCTTGGAGTAATCGACAGATGGTGATCACTCGCGAAAACCTTGGAGGCAACAGAAGTGGTTCTCGCCCAGCTGGGAACCCTAATAATGGAGCACCCACACCCCAGCCAGCACCGCCCGTTGACATGCAGAACTTTGGAACCTTCCTTGCTGCATAGACCCAGCTGATGCATGCTATGATGCAACAGATGCAGCAAGTCACTGCTCAGGCCGCTGTCAATCAAGTCAATCAGGGACAGCATCAAAACTCGAGGCTGTCAGAGTTCATGAGGACCCATCCGCCCACCTTTTCCGGAAACGCCAATTCATTGGAGGCAGATGACTGGTTAAGGTTAATTGAAAGGACGCTGCACATTACCCAATGTGTGGGAAATGAGAGGGTGCTTTACGCCTCTCATCAGCTAGAAGGGACTGCAGCAGAATGGTGGGAGAACTACTGCGCTACACAGGAAAACCCACAAGATATCACTTGGGAGGAGTTTACCACCGCCTTCCGTCAGTATCACTTGCCGGAGGGAATAATGGACCTCAAGAAGGAAGAGTTCAGAGCTTTAAAGCAGTGCAGTTAGTCAGTGGCTGAATATCTCAATAAGTTTACTCAATTAGCCCGCTACGCACCTGAAGATGTAGCAATAGATAAGGCCAGGCAGTCTCGCTTTTTAAAGGGACTAAATTCTGGAATACAGGTGGGACTGATTACCCACACCTTTCCTGACTTCCAAGAGCTTGTGAACAAGGCGCTCATCCTGGAGGACAAGCACAAGGAACTGGATGACAACCGAAAGCGCAGGATGGCACAGTAGGGAGCACGCCAAGGAGGGCAACGCCTGAGAGTTGCACCAAATCAATTCTTTAGATTCCAGCCGCAGAATGCTGCAAGAACACCGTCGCCAGCACCAAGACCTACCAACCAGAACTACCAGACCCCAGCTCTAGCCATGAACGCTGCTACAAGCAGCCAGCAGGGTATAGTGAGGCGTTGTTATACATGCAATGAACCAGGACACTTCTCCAACAATTGCCTCGAGAAGACAGCAGGAGTGACCCCCGTTCGCTTCAATTTGGGATCCACGCCAGCAAGAGCACCTGCACCAGGAACAAACCGTGCAGCCGCACAGCCCGGAGGCACAACCAAGACAGTGGTGAGAGGTCGCGTCAACCATGTCACCGCAGAGGGACTGCAGAATGCTACGGACGTCGTGCTGGGTAAGTTACTTGTCAACTTAGTACCCACAACAGTTTTGTTTGACTCTAGAGCTTCGCATTCGTTTGTTTCTTGAGATTTCATTGCTAGAAATGATTTGGGAATTGTGGATCTTAAAGACATGCTTATAGTTCAAACCCCTGGGTCAGAACTCCGATCTCAAGTAGGATGTTCTGGGGTGAGAATATTAATAAAAGGGGTAGAATTCCTAGTAAATCTCATAATATTGGGAACCCAGACTCTAGATGTTATCTTGGGAATGGACTGGTTGACCAAGCACAAGGCCGTGTTAGACTGTGGACAAAGAGTCATATCAGTTGAGAGCCCTTGTGGAAGAAAAGTGGAGTTTCACGCGACCGCCATTCGTGATGGGCAATTAATGGTCAACAGCGTGGAAGCAGTCAGCATCGAAGTTGTTCCAATAGTGAATGAGTACCCGGATGTATTTCCTGAAGATCTACCTGGTATGCCGCCAGATAGAGATATAGAGTTTGTAATTGAGTTAGTACCAAGAACAGCACCGATAGCAAAGAGACCCTATCGGATGTCAACCGAAGAATTGGTAGAGATGAAGAAACAGCTAGAAGAGTTGATGGAGAAATGATCATCAGGCCAAGTTCGTCGCCATGGGGAGCGCCAGTTCTGTTTTTCAAGAAGAAGGATGGGAGTTTCAAGATGTGCATAGATTATCGTGCACTCAATGAAGTCACCGTGAAGAACAAGTATCTGCTACCCAGGATTGATGACCTGTTTGACCAGCTGAGAGGAGCCGGAGTTTTCTCCAAGATTGACCTAAGGTCAGGATATCACCAGCTGAAGATCCGATCTGAGGATATTTTGAAGACCGCATTCTTGTCGAGATACGGACATTACGATTTCACTGTTATGTCCTTTGGCCTGACGAATTCGCCAGCTTATTTCATGAATCTGATGAACAAGGTTTTTATGGAATATTTGGACAAGTTTTTAGTCGTGTTCATAGATGACATTTTGGTCTACTCCAAGACCAGAGAAGAGCATGCAGAACACTTGAGGTTAGTGTTGGAGAAGCTAAGGGAAAAACAACTCTTCGCCAAGTTCAGCACGTGTGACTTTTGGAAGGACAAGGTAGAGTTCCTTGGATATGTCATGACCGTAGAAGGAGTTGTAGTAGACCCAAGCAAGGTGGAAGCCGTGTTACATTGGGAACAGCCGAAGACAGTGACCCAAATCGGTAGTTTTCTAGGGATGGCTGGTTACTACCGTCGTTTCATTGAAGGCTTTTCAACGATTGCGAGACCCCTTACGCAATTGTTGAAGAAAGAAAAGAAGTTTACCTGGACGCTGGAGTGCGAAAAGGGTTTTCAGGAGCTGGAGAGGCGATTGACATCAGCACCGGTGTTAGTCCTACTGGACGTGAACCAGAGTTTCGACATATACTGTGACGCATCACGCCAGGGACTTGGATGAGTGTTGATGCAGAAACGGAAGGTCGTTGCATATGCATCAAGGCAGTTGAGGCCGCATGAGGAGAATTATCCGACGCATGACCTAGAGTTAGCAGCCGTAGTGCATGCCTTGAAGTTGTACGTCATTATCTGATTGGGAACAGATGTGATGTGTACACGGACCATAAGAGTCTTAAGTACATTTTCACCAGATCAGATCCGAACATGAGGCAAAGGAGATGGTTGGAGTTGATCAAGGATTACAATGTCGGAATCCATTACCATCCCGGGAAGGCCAATGTGTTGGCCGATGCCTTGAGTCAGAAGAGCCATACAATGAATGTGTTGCTAGCCGACAGCCAAGACGAGTTATGCATGTAGTTACAGAAACTGGAATTGGAAGTTGTACCTGAAGGATTCCTAGCTGCCCTAGAAGTGAAGCCTACCTTGGAGGATCAGATCCGAGAGGGACTGAAGGATGATGACAAGATCCAGAGGATCAAGTCCAAAATGGATGGAGGCAAGGCTAAGGACTTCAAGCTGGATGAGCAGGGTACATTGTGGATTAAGGACCGCATCTGTGTACCAAACAAGAAAGAGCTGAAGCAGTTGATTCTGGAGGAAGCTCATGATTCCAAGTATTCCATTCACCCAGGAAGTGCCAAGATGTACCAAGACCTGAAGGAGAGGTTCTGGTGGCCAAGCATGAAACATGAAGTTGCTGAACATGTTGCATTGTGCGATATATGCCAGAGAGTCAAGGTAATGCATCAGAGACTAGTAGGATTGCTGCAGCCATTAAAGATACCTGAGTGGAAGTGGGAGGAAATCGGTATGGACTTCATTACCGGTTTACCTAAAACTCAAGGAGGATATGATTCCATATGGGTCATATTGGATCGCTTGACTAAAGTCACTCATTTTATTCCCATAAAGACCACTTACTCAGGGGATAAATTAGCAGAGTTGTATATGACCAGGATCGTCTGTTTGCACAGAGTACCGAAGAAGATTGTATCGGACAGGGGTACCCAATTTACCTCGAGATTCTGGAATAAGCTGCACGAAGCCATGGGGACCCGTTTGAACTTCAGTACAGCATATCATCCGCAGACGGATGGACAGATTGAAAGAGTTAATCAGATTCTAGAGGATATGCTAAGAGCTTGTACATTGGTTTATGCTACCTCTTGGGATAAGAGTCTGCTATATGATGAGTTCAGCTACAAAACAGCTATCATGCTAATTTCCAGATGTCGCCATTTGAAGCCTTGTATGGCTGACCATGTCGAACACCATTGAATTGGAATGAGACGGGTGAACGACATGTCTTTGGACCTGATATTCTTTAAGAAGCCGAAGAACAGATCACCATGATCCGGAAAAGACTGAAGATTGCCCAATCGAGACAGAAAAGTTACGCTGACAACCGTCGTCGAGACATGAGTTTTGAACCGGAAGATTTCGTATATCTCAGGGTTACACCTCTCAAGGGAGTTAAGAGATTCCACGGCAAAGGGAAGCTTGAGCCAAGATATGTTGGTCCGTTCAAGGTCCTGAGTCGTCGAGGAGAAGTTGCTTACCACTTGGAGTTGCCGTAGTTGTTGGCGGGAGTGCATGATGTGTTCCACGTATCCCAACTAAAGAAGCGTCTCCGAGTGCTAGATGAACAGACGCCACTAGAGTCAATAGAGTTGCAGGAAGATATGACATATAAGGAACACCCCATGAAGATTCTGGACACCATGGATCGAGAGACAAGGAATAAGTCAACCCGCTTCTGCAGAGTCCAATGGAGTAACCATGCAGAGAGTGAAGCGACTTGGGAGCGCAAGGAGGATTTGAGAAAAGAATTTCTGAACCTAATCCTTAGTCAGCCCTGAATCTCGGGGTTGAGATTATGTTAAGGGGGAGGTTTGTAACACCCCAATTTTTGCTTTTCATGGATTTAATTGAAATTTTACACTTTTGAAATTTTTGCAATTTTTTGGAATTTATTTGGATTTAATTTGAATTTATTCTATTTTGAGATAATTAAATAATTAAAAGTATAAATAAAGTTTTGTTGGAAATATTTTGTTTGAGTTCAAAATGTCTCAAAGTATTTTTCAGAATTTTCCTGGAATTTTTCTGATTATTTTGTTATTTTTCTTGATTTATTTGAATTTCTAGAAATTAATTTAATTATTTAATCGCTGGAAAATCGCGAACGGGTTTTACTGTTCATCCGACCGAGCCAGACCCGAGTCCGACTCGAACCCGACCCAAACCGGACCGAACCACGTTCGTGCGAGCCGTTGGATCGAGATCCAACGGCTAGGATTGAGCCACGTGTACACGCGCGTTGGACCGTTGGATCGGGATCTAACGGTTGAGTTTGTGGCCGCGTGTGCGCATGACGGTGGCTGTCGGATCGAGCTGCGTGGACAGCTGAGATTGCGCCATGTCGCCTCTCCGTGTCCGAGCCGGACTCTGCCGCCCTATACCGGCCTCATCGCAGAATCCGCGCGTATCTCGACGTCTGAGCTGATATTTAATGCATGGGTGCGTGCCCGAGGATCGCCTTCGCCTTACGCAGCTTTTGCCCTAGCCGCTGCCCGTAGAGCTCCAATGCGCCCATGATTGCTCACCGTAGTTGATTAGGGTTAGCTTTGGGTCTTTCCTTTGTTCCGCCGCTGTCCGCCGTGTTGAAGCCTAGATCCGAGACTATCGCGACGAGGCGCATCGGGGGGTACCACTCACTTTGCCGGAGAGCCACGCAAACGCCATTTGGTTGGTCGTCGTCTTCGTCTCCGGCCACCTCTGCTCCGTCGCGCCATCACCGGAACCGCGAGCTCTCTCCGCCGTTGGATCTTCATCGCACGGTCCAGGTTCATCCACGTCACCCCCATTTGATTTCCACGTTACGGTTTTAGATCTATTTTCAACCGTTGAATCTAGATCCAACACTTTAGATTAGGCCACGTAGCCGTAAGCTGCACCGTGCTAGGAGTAGATCTCAGCCATTGGATCTAGATCGTACGGTTAGGGTTAATCCGTGTTGTAGCGTTATATGCGTTCTCCACCGTTCGATCGAGATCAAACGGTGTAGATCAAGCCACATGCCGCACGCCGGGTCATGCCATGTCGCCCCCATGATGCGGTTAAACCCGATCGGATCTTGACCGTCCGATTCGAATCGAACGGTCCAGATCAACCGCGTAGATCCATAACATGTGAGGTTAGATCTGATCTGGACTGTTGGATTTCAAACCGATGGCCCAGATTGTGCCACGTTGCGTGTAGCCGAACGGGCGCGGTCCACGCGGGCGCGCCTCGGCCGCCATCGACATCACCCGTGGCGCCGGCGTGAAGCGCGCAGACGCCGGCTCAACCCATCTTTGTGGCGTCATCGTGACGTCATCCGCGGCGCCACGCCGACGCCACGGGGTCGATTGTCAGAGCCGTTCAGCCAAGCTGTGATGACGTCAGCAATGACATCATCCAGTGGGCCCCGCGTGTCAGCGACACGTGTGGCCGTGGACCGGGTCCACGGTGGACCGAACCTGAACCGTGGACCGAGCCCATGGACCGGATGACGCAAGCATGACGTCATAATTCGATTTTTCAATAGAAAAATAATTCAGTGGAAATTCGATTTCCATGCTGACATCAGCTGAGGCAATAAATCGAATTTTCAATAGAAAAATAAATGAATTAATTCGGTTTATTCTTTTATTTGATTTTTAAAACTTTAAACTTCAAACGCTTATAACTTTTGCGTTTTTACTCTGATTTGATTGATTCCAATTTCTAAATTTTTATAAAATTGACCTCTACTTAATGGTGAATTTTATTTAATTTTTGGACATGAGTTTCCTCTGTTTATATTTATTTAATTGATTTTTCAAACTTTAAATGGGTATAACTTTTGCATTTTAACTCCGATTTGGACGATTCAAATTTCTAAAAATTTATAAAAATGTGCTCTCTCTGTTTATGAATTTTATTTGAATTTTTGGAAACTTTTTGTCCACTACTTGATTATTTATTGCTATTTGCATGCGTTACGAGTAGACGTGGAAGAAGCCAAAGGCTTCGAAGGTGAAGTTTTGACCCAGGAGCCAGCTCAAGACCATGAACAAGTACTTTTTGAAGGCAAGTTATGCTTCGATCATATTGCTCCTATTTTTGGAAAATAGTCTGATTTAAATTATTGCATGCTAGTTTAATTAGAAATTGTTTTAATTATTTTTGAGAATTAGATAAATGCCAAATTGCAGTATGGCACCTTGACTATTTAATTATGTGCCATGAACCCTTGTCACCCTAGTTGGGGATCATATTAGTTGGTCGTTGTTAAATTGCCAACACTGGGTATTTAGACCGTTGTAGTATATTTCTTAGACCTGCTACGTACACATGACATGAATTTGGACAATCAAATGTTAATATTGACTTAATGAGATATTGAACCTGTTTTTGAGGAGTACCATGTGTGGTGATGTTGATGATGGCACGTGGTGCATGGTGCATGGTAATTAACTTGGTTTGATAAATAGATTTAGACCGGGGCAAGTGGCAAGAATGATCGGGTGGGCCATGAGTGGCACCGGGGAAGTTGTATTGGTTCTTCGGGTAGTCTTGTCCTGGTCACCCTAAGGACTTAACCTTGCAAGCCTTTGATCTGAGTCAATCGTGCAACCACATGTCTGTAATGGGACGGACCTAGTTGAGTAAGTTACTAATAACTTACTTGTGGAACCTCGGGGTGTCAACTACACCTTTTGTGTAGCTTGAAAGGGGAGCGTACTAGGGCTATGGCATGGTACCCGTCCAACGATATGTCGGTCCCATACTTTGCCTCCGCTGAGGGAAAGGATTGTGTATGGCAAAAACCAGGGAGGTTCACTTGTACAGTTTGCGGTTTCCGAATGGTTTTGTTACGATCACTCACCTTTGTCGTGTTTGACTGTATCTTGTGGGTAAAGTGCATAACCTCTGCAGAGTGTACAACCTATTCGAATAGCCGAGTACACGGCACTGGACACTACTCGGCGATTACAGTCAAGGGTTATACTTTCATGAAAACAACTTGGACTTGAAAAGTTTGGTTGGGTTTATGGATGACATCGATGGAAATGTGGATTAGGAAAGCGAAAATGTTTACTTAACTCCTGGAAAAATTATTGATATTATATTTGCTTTTACCGCTTTCGAATCTACTTATGCTACTTGTTAATTGTTGTTTTACTGCAAATGAACCATGGAACATTCCTTGTACTAAGCCATGCATGTAGAGTATTAGTTTGCATCCTGTGCATGACTTGCTCAGTACCAAGTGCTCACTCCTTGCAACAATACAACACCAGTTGAGGAAGAAGCGACCCAGCTTTGGAGGAAGAACTTCAGGAGGAGCCGTCTAACTAGGGAGCGAGCCCAGTCAGTTACATGTGGTATACTAGATGGCACCACGTTGATGCTTTTATTCCGCTGCAATTTATTTCCTTTAATAACTTTTCGCCCTGTGTGGCGTACTCTTGTACTTGACCATAAGGTCGAGCAACCAGTTTGGTTATTTTAATTAAAGTACTTCACTATTATCGATGTGTATGATTGTGATATTTACCGATGTTGAGACTGTGTGCACTAGCGTGATCATGGACTAGTGCTGAATACACAGAGGGTCCGGATTTGCAAATTCGGGTCCCGACAATCAAGTTCTCGCTCGTCAAAAAAGAAAAAGACAATAAGGAAAAAGAGATTTTACCCAGTGAAGGCGATCCCGCAAGCCTTCCCGGAAAAGCTTGGAAGGGTCTTCTGGCTGGGGGTTGACCTCTGTGCCTTCCCCGCAAGCAGGTGTTCCACTCGGGGACTCCCTCTCTTCCTTTTTGGCCCTGAGCATCCTCGATGCCCGGTAGCGTAAGAGTTCCCCAATCGTCGACAGGGGCCATGTTGATCCCTCAATCAACAAGTAAGCTCGGCGGGAATAACTAGTAGTACACAAAATGATAGCATTAGTAGTTGTGGTAGCAGAAAAAATGATAATTTCTGTGCAATATTACGTACATGAAATGACAACAGCACTTGAGTAGTACATGAATTAAGAATGTAGGGAATCATAGGGCACTCTCCAAAGTGTTGTGAGAACCATAGGGCACTCTAGAAACACTTTTGGACATTCAAAATTGGTGTGAAAATGTCAAAGATCTTTACACCCTTATCCGTCTTTGTTAAAAATTAATAACGATATTTAATAATTATTCCAATTTAATTATCGCATTGGAAGCATTGGAAGAGTACCAACCATGCCCAGAGCATGCGGAGAGAGCTACCCTACAGTGGCATTACGAAGTTTATCTATATTACTTGCTAGGTGGTGTGATGTTAATGACCATGGCTAGTGGCATCTTCTTCCTGCACATCATTTGGACGGCTCGTGAGTTGGCTGCAAACCCTAAGGAGATTACGGCATACAGCTGGGCATCTGTGGTCCTTGCTGACACATATCGTGGGTTGTGTGATGCATGCATACGACATACGCATAGGGGCACAATTATTGGATGCGTGCAACTCCTGCAGATGTGGAGTTGAGAGTACCTTCCGATATCTCAGCCTACAGTCACTAGAAGGTACTACCTTATAGTCATCGACGATGACATGCTAGAGGCCACTTGCCCTACAATAGGGCATCATTGGATGCACACACGGCTTAGATGGTTGCCGCTAGGTGACTACACGAGCTACAAACGTGTTACGCTGATATGGACCTACTAACCGCTGATCATGTGAAATGGGATCCATGGACTGTGCAACGAGCTATAGAAATTGCCACTGATGGACGCATCTCTTCTTGTTGCTTGATGGACATGCCATTATGGATGACTACATGCTTCATAGTGTACATGAACTCGGTTGAGGTCTATTCACCCGAACGTATCCAACGACAGTTCGGGTGCCGACAGCTAATCTCAGTTCCACCACCGCATGACGCTGGGAGGTCGCACGGGTATGTATTTCATTGTTTCCAATCTTATCATCTTCGTTCAAAATTTTCCATTCTAATTTCTTAACCATAACAGGAGAAGCGCTAAGGGCACTGGGGGAGTTGTTAACTGGACCCTTGTGCATAGTACGCACATCACACAATGGGTCGAGTTAGCATTGTAGGTCATCATTCCCGCTAGCCCATACGACCCCTCCAAGTACGACGAGTACCTTACATGGTACCGCACCCGCACGCGTGCCAAGTTACTAAACTAGGAGGTCGAATCGCGCGCCATGACGTACCTAGAGGATCGATTGCGTCATGCCCATATTTTGTTACTCCCATCATAGTACTAATATTTATCATAAATTTTGTATTCCAATTCCTAATACAGACATACTGCAATGCAGACCCAGAAGGCATCAGACCTATTTACCCAAGTGGATCAAATGGCGGCCCATCCTCTAGGGGCCTCTACCTCGACGTTGGCAACCAATCAGATGAGACGATACACGACATCCCCCACTGTAACATCCCAAATTTTGCTTTTCTTGCATTTAATGTGTATTTGCAATTTTTGGAATTTTCTGGAATTTATTTGGATTTATTTGGAATTAATTTGAATTAAGTCTCTTCTTTAAATTAATTAAATATTAGAAAATTTTATATAAAATTTTGTTGGCAATATTTTATTTGAGTTCAAAATATTTTAAAATATTTTCTAGAATTTTTATGATAATTTTATTGCCTTAAATGAATTTTAGGAATTATTTTAATTCGGAAAAGACTGGAAAATGCCATGAACATTGTTGGGCCGGCCCGTTACTGTAGCGTGCACGCCAAGTGTTCGATTTAAGTCCCTTTTGATCCGAATTTAGTTTTTCTTTCCGTTTTCTTGTATGGCATGGACTCCCAAGCCTAAATAAGTGTTCTAAAACCCTCTCCTACGCATATCCAACCTCCAAGACACCTCCAAACCCTAAAAACCGCAACCATGTCTCTCTGGTGCCAACCCGATGTCGACCGAAATTTGCATCACGTTCCTTGTCACCTCAGTGAGTTTTTCAAAAACCCGTTGTGGTCGCATTGAACCATATAATCCCACCTATCTCTCTTCCAAATTTGGTGCAGTTTTACCAATGGAATCAAAAGTTATGGCCGCTCCAATCTCAAATCTTGCCGTCGCCCGTTATCCTTCATTTTTATGAATTTGACAATGAAATTTTTACTGTAGACTCATATTGATGTCCTCTACACGGTGCTCACCCTAACTCAAGGTTTTGTGTAAGGAATTTGCGCAGAAAATTCAATCTTCCCCGATCAGACTACAAACAGACAATAGGAAACTTCGTCACGCGTTCCCCGTTGATACAGATTTTAAAACTCAAATCCGTTCACGTCATATTGTGCCTTAAGGTCCCATATAGCTCTCTGTAAAATTTGGTTAGGTTTCGTGCAATATTTTAATAGTTATGGTCATTTGATCTAGTAGCTTTAGAAGCCATTCTTCGGTAGTTTGTGATCTATCCAGTGGGTCGCCGCCAAATCCGCCTATACCGTTGAGTTCGTCTCGTTGCGTTCTACACGGTGCTCACTTCCCCTTTGCTGTTCCATCCTGCAAAAATTTTAGTATTAATTAGCCGTCATCTTTTGTCACCGTTGTGCGTCATCTTTTACCGCCAACCATATTAGTTCGTCATGGTCGTGTCATATTGTCTAGTAGGTCATTATTCTATGTTTTGCCCATCTTTAGAGTTCATTTGGTCTCCGATTGCCGTCAAAGCCATAATCTAGTATCTAACTGTCGTCTTTCGATCTAGTTTCTTTTGTTATCGGTTCGTGTTTCGGTTAGCCATCCTTGGTGATCTTTTATCGCAGAACCAAACCTACCCATCCTATCCCTATGCCAAGTGGATATATCTGTGAGTCATTTTGCTTAAACCCTAACCTAACACTAGATCCAATACGTCGTTGACGTTGCGTCATAACATGTAAACCCCACGGCCGTAAATCAATCTTGAGCCGTATCATGACCTCGCTGTCATATCGTTGCACCGATGATCGACACCTTTTATTGCATGAGTGTCCTGTCATTGTTTCGCTGTCATCGCATGCGTGCATACAAGCAAAAGCCCTAGTGAGATGTCATCATCTTTTCTATCGCCTTATTGTGATCTAACCCCATCACATGTGAACCTAGCCTCATCTTCATATCATCTACAAAGCCAAATCAAAACCATAACCTAAGACCGGTTCGATGGATTGAGTTCACGTGAGCCGTGTTGCTGTCATTGTGATCTTTCTCGTTATGTCAACAGTAATAAAATATTTGTGCTTTGTCTTATTCCACCTCGACATCGCTACCTAGTAATCATATCATCATTCCCTTATCATCATCAAGCCTCTTCATCGATGTATGATTGAATCCCAAATCAAATCACAGTGGATGTCGACCCTACTTGTCCATGCCTTATTGAAAACCTAATCTGCCACTAACCTAGAGATCATTCGTGGACTTGGTCGATAGACTATTGGCCATATGCCATATCCTTGTGCCCAGATCTAATCCATCAGTTTATCTTTCTTTTGATTGACTATGTATCTGTTCAATCAACAAAATTCAATATCAAGCAGCAGCTTATAACTCGGCCTATAGATCGAGAGTCCATATGTCATTGTCTATCCAATCAAGTAATAAATTAGTAAATTAGGAAGAAATATTCTTTGGAATATTATTCTTTCTTTCTTAGCTATTATTCTTCCCCTTTCAGTGTAATTTCCGAAAGCTCGTTCTCTTTTATCCAATCTTCGATCTAATCCATTCAAATTCCTAAATTCATCTAAGTCCTTTTGATCTAATACTATCCATCGTCAAATTTGGAGTTTATTTGATTTGTCTTTTGAGGTTTATTGTATTTGTGTTTCTTTACCGTTAGACGCGTCGTCTGGAAGTCATTCTAAGGAGCTGAAGATCAAGGAAGTGAAGGTTGAAGATCGAGGATCAAGAATCAAAGATAAAGAGTAAAGAACAGTAAAAATTGCAAAGGCCAGGCAAGTTGTGCTTTGATCATGATGATCCCACTTTTCAAATTATGTTGATTTAAATTATTGCATGCTAGTTTGAATTAAAATGATTTCAATTAATTTTGGGAAATAGATATGCGACCTATTTGTTGTATGCCACCGTGTCTTTAATAATTGTATGCCATGAATCATTTGTCACCCTAGGTTGTGGAATAATAGTTGGACCTTATTGTATTTGCCAAGATAGGTTAATAGATCGTATGTAGTAAGCTTAGCCCTGCAACGTGTCAATGACCTCATTTTGAAATATTAAATGTTAATCATGACTTAATGAGATATGGAACGTGTTTGTGAAAGATGTGACATGTGTTATTGATGATGTTGATGGCACGTGGTGCATGGTAATCAACTGGGGTGATAAAATGATTTAGACTGGGGCAAGTGGCAAGACTTGTATACTGGTGGGCCAGTGTGGCACTTGGGTGGTCGTATTTTTGTTTTGAATATAGGAAAGTGGTGAAGTAGATTAATGGTATTTGTGGACTTTTCTGGAAGTCTTGCCTCGGTCAATAAAGGAATTAACCTTGCAAGAATTTGAACTGAGTCCAACATACAACCACAAATTTGGAATGGGACAGACCTAGCTGACTAATTTGTGATGTCTAGATTTCGGTACTATTGTAGTGGTGTGAAACCTGGGTGTACGGATGGACTCACATGGTGCAAGAGGGGGGCTCTGAGGGTGGTAACCAGTCCCTTCAGTGTTGAAACTTTAGCGGGCAGTACTGGGTCTAGAAGGAGCATTGTAAAGGCTTTGTTATGATCGCTTATTCGCATACTCTTGTATGGCGATTCACGGCTGACGTGGTGAGTTGATTATATCTTGTGGGTATAGTGTATAACCTTTGCAAAGTGTCAAACCTAATCGATTAGCCGTGTTCGCGGTATTGGACAATGCTCAGGGATTACAGTCAAGGGTTAGATTATCATAAAATGAACATGGGTTGGAGGCAGGTTGCCTATGGAAATGAGATAACTGGTTAAGGATGTGGGATGGTTTACTTGTGAAATAACTGTGAAATATAGTACTGTTAATATTTGTTTACTGCTTTACAATCTATTATGAATATTTGTGAATGTTGTTTATTGCAAAATAACCACTTGGACATTCATTTGGAATAAGCCATGCATATAGTTATTAGACTTGCATTCTGTGCATGACTTACTGAGTGCTTTAAGTACTCACCCCTTGCAACAAACAAATCACCAGTTGAACAGAAGTCTACACCTTCAAAGGAGGAGTTCCGCGAGGAGGCGAATATCTAGGAGTTGAACCTTGTCAGTTGCCTGTGGCATATTGATGGGAATCACCGACGTTCTTCGTTCCGCTGCTGTTTATATATATTTTGAGTTTAAGCCATCAAGGCCTAACAAGTGTAAGTTTGACCTTAATGTCGTTCAATAGTTCCATATTAATAGATGAAGTCTTTATTTATTATTCCGCTGTGTATGATTATGATATTTCATCTATGTTGAGACTATGAGCACTAGCGTGATCCTGGACTAGTGCTGAATACACAGAGGGTTTGGATTTGCATATTCGGGTCTCGACACCCACGCAACTATGACTCACCTAGCATGGACCCAGCTCATACCTCACGCTAGGAGGTCCATCAGCAGCCGTCCCTCCAGTGCCGAACAACAAGACGCCCCAAGACGTACGTCCACGTCCCATGCAAAAAGACATTCATCACACCATCATTCATTCCCCCATGTTGAAGTCCCAACTGAAGCATGGTAACAATGGGATGACAGACCTGGTACATCTGAAGCGTGGTCACAATGGGATGACAGACCTGGTACATCTGAAGCGTGGCCACATTGATATGACATACCTAGTATGTCCGCCCCATCGGTTCCACCGGAAGTGCCACATTTCTCACTCCTACGGGACGGATGATAGTCACACACAGTAGTGGAGCGAGCCCAAGGCTTTTGACTTTGACTTCATGTCGGTAACTTCCTTTAATGCTCTACTAGGCGGGCAGGTGGGCACCTCACAACCGGCGGCCGACATACTGCATACGACTCTCCTACATAAGGACGATCCAAGTGCATGGTACAACCGTATCCACCAAAGCGGAGAACAATACATATTTCAATCAGATGTACCTCCCAAAGAGGAAGCTTTGGACGTCCCACCAGGTACGAGTAGGAATGGGCCATCCCAGGCCACAGTACATAGGGCCACACAACCCCCAGATGCCTACACCCCAGAGGACTTCATGAGAAGGCAAGGTGGTTGGCGCCAGCGGGGCCACTAAGCATGTAAAATCACTTTGTGTAGATCTGCCTCTCGTGTAATTATTAATTGTACCTACTAGTGATGTAAAATCACTTATGTGTTGCCATTTTCTATATTACAGACTATGTTATTAACTTTTTGTAACGCTGTCCGTATTATCTAATCTATTCAGAGCTGTATGTGTTGTTTACTTTACTAAACACTGCAGGTGCTTTACAAAACTAGGATAAAACTATTTTCTAAAATTAAAATTTGCGTAAGAATATCAATAGAATCTCCACTTATACCCTCTTTCTTACTTCATACCTTTGCAAATTTTTATGTTATTACCTTTGATTTGTTTTTAAAACTGAGGTCTGACGAGAGCTGTTTTGGTAGATGAGGAGGACGCATACATAAGGAAAGCGCGCGGGAGGCTATGCTGCTAAGTTGTAGAGGATGCTCCAGGTGCTGGGAGGATTTGACAGGCCGATCTACAACGCCAACACTTGGATAGTCAATGGAAGGGCTCGGGACATGGTTACCAAGGTCACCATCTACGCCTGGGAGAACACGAGGGCCAACCGTCCAACCAACATAACTGTGATGAGGGCTACCCCTTCGAGGTCGGTATCCGGGAGTCCACTCGCCTTGCACTGCGGAGGATAGGCCACGACTATGCGGAAGAACTGAGGGAGACAGTGTTCCAGCTTCATCCCTAGGAGGGAGGTGCCACTAGTGACCCGGTTGACTTAGAGAGCGACGATATCGTTGTGCACCTTGCCAGGTTTGTAGCCACACAAAAGGAGGTGATGGACTGCATGGTCCAAGAGTTGCAGGAGGCATATAGGCCCCGTTCATTTCAGCTTCTGGACAGCTTCTGCTTTAGAAAAAAGCGGATTATTTGTCGAACGGGAGGATTCTGGCCAGCTTCTCTGAGAATCAGAAGCTAATTTCTGTATAGAATCAGAATCAGGCTGAAACCTGATTCTTGCTGATTCTCACCGGCTCGGTCCGAAACCTAGAAGTTGTAGCTGGCTCGACCCAATTCTCCCATAATCAGAAGCAGCTTCTCCCATAATCCAGAATCCATAATCCAAAAGCTGAAACAAACTAGGCCATAGTGCATTGGAGGCTACAAAGTTGAGGTTGCAATTGACCAGAGCCCTAGTTGGGCAGAGGATTGGAGAGCTCAAGGAGGCCATGTACATCAGGGAGCAGGAGGCTAAGCTGGAGCTGGACGAGGAGGACCATGAGGGCGGGCAGCCTGAGCCTGAGACAGAGCCTAAGCCAGAGCAGGAGCTAGAGCCTGAGGAGCAGGGTTCCTCGACCGCAGTAGTTAGAGACCACGGAGATCAGTTCGCACCAATGCCAAAGCACCCGCCAATGTACGCCCCAGGAGAGCCACAGCTGGGTTGGCTCGATGAGTGATCGTGTAGGACCGAATATAGCAATCAGAGGGGGGGTGAATGATTGTGCGGAAGCTAAAACCAAATTCTTGATCTATTAAAAGTTTACCCCAAAATAGAACCAAATAATTGCCTCGTTTTCGAAAAAAACAGAATGATAGAGGTTTGGTAAAACGTGAATTTCTGGAGATCCAACCGTCCGATCGATCTGAAATTTGGACACAAGAAACTAGATCCCAATACGAATCAAACCCAAAAAGAATCAGCTCAATCGGACTTACGGATCAAAAGTTATGACCTTCGCAAGCTTACTGTTCCAGAAGATGGCGAGAATAAATCTAACTAGAATTGTAGCTCGCCGAAAGATTTGATGAACTTGATCTTTATTTCTCCTGTCTTTTGTCTAAAATACTCCAAACAAAAGAGTACAACCCTAAAGCTTGCTCAAAGCTTGATTGCCTTCAACAGGAGGCAACCCCTCTATTTAAAGAAGGCAAACACACCTAATCCTAGAAGGAGTCCTAATCCTAGAAGGATTCCTAATCCTAAAAGGATTCCCACTCCTAATCCTAGAAAGAGCATGTATTCAACACAACTCCACTTGGCCCAACCTGGCCGAGTACAACTCTTGCACGCGTATGGCAACCCTACCATACTCACGTGACTAACACTTTGCACGCGAATGACCTCATGCATTCTCACGTGACTAACCATTCTTCTTGTGCACCATTCTCTTAGCCCGAACGTCCCGCATGACATCCTTGACCACCAAGACCTCAGTTCCCCCTGAACCTAGTCCCGAACCTCAGTTCCTCCATGAACCTAGTTCCATCCTGTCATCGACCACATTCGCCCTCGAGCAATACCTGCACATGAACAAACCACAAAACGATTCCGAGCACAAGTCCGCGACTTGACTCACATTAAACCATGCAACCACTCACAGGAGTGCATTGCATTAAATATTCTAAGAACACGATTTCAAAACACGAACAAAAACTTTTGCAAAAATCAAAAAGCTTTTCAAATAATCAAACTGATTTCAGATCTTTTCAAATAAAGAAACCAAAAAATAAATCTTGTCGAAATATCAAACTGGTTTCAAATCTTTTTCAAATACTCATCATCAAAATCAATCGATCAAAAATAACGATCCTTCAATCTCCCCCTTGATGAGTAATTTGACAAAACACAATATAAGATTTGACAAGAGATTGAGCAAGAACCAAAAGACCAAATAATCCCAATTCAAAAACCTCCTTGACTTGTTCTCCCCCTTTTTGACAAAATAGTCATCAAGATCTCAAAACTCCCCCTTAATGAATGCAGTATCTCAAGCTTTGAAGTATACTCAAGGTATATAATCAAAGTAAAGCATTTGAAGAGTTTTTAGGAGAATTTCTCATTTTGTATCAAATTATCCAATGAGAAAGCAAATTGTGAGAATATGGAGGCTCTAACACATAGAATAGTTATTGCATAAGCAAATTAGAGCAAACAAGTAAAATGTCATAAACAGATTTTGCCAAAGCGAAAAAGAAATCTATCATGAGCATAGAGAGACTTTCAAATTCACTAATATTTGTCTCAAGCCTTTTTCAACCATTTGAATTTCCTTTTTCTCTTTTAGCAAGTTTGACAATTTTGCTTTGTGATCAACAGGGATGACAAGTAACTGCACACTAGCCCATACTAGTGTATGAGTAGGTAGTTCTTTCTTGTATCTTTCTCAGTTTAAATTGGCAAGTGGCTTCACATTATTCTGAACTTTTGTTTAGACAAGTAGCCTTTTCTTGCATCTTTTGCATTTAAATCCCTGGCAAGGAAGTCGCACATTGTACTAAACTTGTGTTTAGCCAAGTAGCTTTTGCTTGCATCTTTTCAACTTGCTTTTAACATTAAAACACTGATTTTGCTTGAGACTCATAATGATCATTTGAAGTCCAACAAAAAACTCACACATAGTTTCTAATCAGCTCTAGCCTTTCAACAGATGACAAGAAACTTTTAAGCCTATTTCACAAATGCAATACCATAATGAGCAAGAGCCAAAATATTCTCGAAAAGCATCTCAAATTGAATTATTTTAGCCTTTTAGTGATAAGTAAAGCATTGAGCATTAACTTGGCTATATACACAAGAATAATCACCAAAGCTTTGTACTACATGATGCAATGTAAACAGGGGTTTTTACTTGAGGTGTAAAGTCAAAATACCACTTATAAAAAAATCACTTCTAGGAACCAAAGTCAAGTAACCCATCAAATCAACCCATGGGGATGAATGATCCCAAGTTCACCGCGTAAGAAAGCAAAACGAGAAAAATCAAGTGGTTTAGTGAAAATATCAGCAAGCTGAGCACCCGAATCAACAAATTTCAGTTCAATAGCTCTTTTTTCAACATGATCTCTAAGAAAATGAAATCTGATGTCAATGTGTCCAAGAAAGAGAATTACTCAAGAAGTGGCATGAATCAGATGTACTTTTTCTATCAATTCCACATCCTCCAAATTCAAGATCGAGAAAGGTCTTAAACTAATGCGTGAAGAAGCGAAAGCCAAATGCCAAAATCTTGAGTACCACGGAGATACCTTAAAATCCTCTTGATAGCTTGTCGATGTGAAGCACGCGGGAAGCTTAAAAACGAGCACACAAGCACACAAAGAAACTCCAATTATCTCATCCTCAATAGCATCATCATCATCTTCATCAACAAAGATACTCTCCCGAACATATGCACATGTACCTGCACTATTTGGACTAGTGCCTTTTGCGAAAACAGAGGTGGAAGAAGCATCTTGAAAAATAACACTTTTAGCACGAGATGCACGAGTGAAGGAGGAACCAAAACTTATCACTGAAGATATGAAGTGAGCATCCGAAATTCACTAGCCACATGTTCTCCTTCCTCGCGTGAGAAGCCTACATAGAAGCAGAAATTGTCGAGGTCTCGGATCAAGTTAGAAATAAGATGTTTAGGAATCCAGTACTGAGACACATGACGCACAACAGTTGGCACAACACGAGCATTCTTATGCATAAAAGCAGATTTGTCTTTTCTCTTGTTCTTAGTAACAAGAGGTGTTTGCATCACCCTAGGCACATAATGAGAAATAAAACGTGCCTGTCTGAAATTAGACCTAGCATTAAACCTTTCTCTCTTTTGTTGTTTAGCTAGTCTAAAGCAAAAGTCTACTAGATGTCCAGCTCTACCACAATGAGTGCAAGTGTACTTAACATGATGTTTTGCTTTAACAGTAGAAGCACATTTTGCATTCATCATAGTAGAAGATAAAAGACCACCAAATTTAAAGACATTTTTCTTAGGCTCATTGACAATTTCAAATTTTCCACTTCCAAGTGTTTTGACAACAGTGGGAGCATGTGATTTATGATGAGCATAAGAATCAAAACCTAAACCTTTGTTCTGAGTGCTGACTTTTGATTGAACAAAAATCATGTTTAGGTTTTTCTTGCCATCAGTGAAACGTTCCAAAGAATTTTGCAAGTAATCAACTTTCTTAGCAAGAGTTAAACAATTATCACAAGGAGTGTCAATTTTAGCTTTTTGTTTCTGGCAATTTGAACACGAGTTAATTTCATGAGTGAACATGTCATTTGTTAATTGTGTAACTCTACAATTTGCATCTTTTAATTTCAACTCAAGAATTGAACATTTAGAGCAAGCAATTTGATCATGTAAACTATCAGTAGAGCAACCAATATTTTTCACAAGTTTTTCATTTTTCAATTGTTCGGCATAAACTTGTTCTAGTTTAATGACATGTTCCTCTTTTAGAGACTTAATTTTAATTTTGAGATCTAAGCAAGTATCACAAATATTTTCAGAATTTGAATTTCTAAGATCAAAGTTTTCAGATTTTAGCATGGATAGATCTTTTTCTAAGTTTTTATTTTTGAGTGAAGATTTTCTTAAAGATTTTCTCAATATGACTAAAACTTCACAAATCTCATCATACGAAGGCATTACCTCATCACCGTCGCTGGAGGTGCTGTCGTTGTCACTAGAATCACTAGTGTTCCCTTTTGCCATGAAGCACAGTCCGGTGAAATCCTTCTCTTTCAGCTTCGTTTGCTTTGCTTCCTTCTCATCTTCAGTTGAGTCATCAATGTCGCTTAAGTCTAAGCGACCAATTGCCTCAAAGACTTTGTTGAGCATCTTCTTCGTCCGTTGCTTATTTTTATCCTTGCTCTCTCTTGGCCAGAAGGACTTGGAGGAGTTGCTTTGCTCCTTCTCCTCTCTATCTTTGTTCTTGAAACATTTAGCACGGATGTGCCCTGCCTTGCCGCAGTTGTAGCAGTGGATGGAGGCTCCTTTTCTTTCCCTTGATCTCATGTAAGCTGCATTGACACGCTTGAAAAGAAGAGCAAGTGTATCTTCTGGTATTTGATCTAGCTGTTCATCACTAAGAGCACTCAAAGCAGTAATGGAATATGATGATGAAGAACTAGTAGCATTATCATATGAAGAGGAATTAGCATTAAGAGCCATAGAGTTTTCATTGGATGTTCTTGAAACAATGTCTATCTCAAAAGTCTTGAGACTAGAATATAGTTTATCCAAAGTCATTTCACTCATCTTGTGAGCTTCCCTAAAAGCAGTCACTTTCATTTGCCAGATTTTAAGATCAAGAGATGATAGGAAATGTCTAGCATTTTCAGAGTCAGTGTACTTTACATCTACAGCTCTAAGATTGTTTAAGATTCATTAAAGCGAGCAAAACAATCATCTAGAGATTCTCCAGAGTTCATTTCAAATCTAGTGTATTCCTTTTAAATTGATCTTGCCTAGCTTCTTTTACAGAGTCGATTGCCCTCATGATAATCTTGAAGAGATTTCCAAATTTCATGAGCAAAGTGAGTAAATGATGACTCTATCGAATTCTTTTCTAGCAAGTCCTTGAAGCAATATGTTTCTAGCTCTATTATTGTTTTCAACATCTTTTTCAAACTCGATTTTATCAAGATCATCATTTGAAGGAAGCTCGTATGGAATCTTTACCTTGCGCCAAATAGCGTTACCTTGAGCTTGAAGGTATGCAGTCATCCGAATCCGCCCGATGGGGAAAGTCTCGCCATTGAAGATTGGCGGCTTGTTCGAGTATATCTCTGTTGCCATAACTTACCGTTTACTAATCACCTGTTAAGATAGATTAGTAGAACCAAGCTCTGATACCACTTGTAGGACCGAATATAGCAATCAGAGGGGGGGTGAATGATTGTGCGGAAGCTAAAACCAAATTCTTGATCTATTAAAAGTTTACCCCAAAATAGAACCAAATAATTGCCTCGTTTTCGAAAAAAACAGAATAATAGAGGTTTGGTAAAACGCGAATTCCCGGAGATCCAACCGTCCGATCGATCTGAAATTTGGACACAAGAAACAAGATTCCAATACGAATCAAACCCAAAAAGAATCAGCTCAATCGGACTTACGGATCAAAAATTATGACCTTCGCAAGCTTACTATTCCAAAAGATGGCGAGAATAAATCTAACTAGAATTGTAGCTCGCCGAAAGATTTGATGAACTTGATCTTTATTTCTCCTTTCTTTTGTCTAAAATACTCCAAACAAAAGAGTACAACCCTAAAGCTTGCTCAAAGCTTGATTGCCTTCAACAGGAGGCAACCCCTCTATTTAAAGAAGGCAAACACACCTAATCCTAGAAGGAGTCCTAATCCTAGAAGGATTCCTAATCCTAAAAGGATTCCCACTCCTAATCCTAGAAAGAGCATGTATTCAACACAACTCCACTTGGCCCAACCTGGCCGAGTACAACTCTTGCACGCGTATGGCAACCCTACCATACTCACGTGACTAACACTTTGCACGCGAATGACCTCATGCATTCTCACGTGACTAACCATTCTTCATGTGCACCATTCTCTTAGCCCGAACGTCCCGCATGACATCCTTGACCACCAAGACCTCAGTTCCCCCTGAACCTAGTCCCGAACCTCAGTTCCTCCATGAACCTAGTTCCAGTCCCGTCATCGACCACATTCGCCCTCGAGCAATACCTGCACATGAACAAACCACAAAACGATTCCGAGCACAAGTCCGCGACTTGACTCACATTTAACCATGCAACCACTCACAGGAGTGCATTGCATTAAATATTCTAAGAACACGATTTCAAAACACGAACAAAAACCTTTGCAAAAATCAAAAAGCTTTTCAAATAATCAAACTGATTTCAGATCTTTTCAAATAAAGAAACCAAAAAATAAATCTTGTCGAAATATCAAACTGGTTTCAAATCTTTTTCAAATACTCATCATCAAAATCAACTGGATCAAAAATAACGATCCTTCAGATCGAGTCTAGCATAGTACTAAGACTCAAGTGTGTGAGTCATGTCCTGTGAGTTTTGGAGTCTCCCTTAGGCGTTAGCATTTGTGAGCAACCATACTATGTTATTAATAAAGTTGCTTGGATTGGGAGTTAGCAGGACGGAGGGCCACTAAGCATGTAAAATCACTTCATGTAGATCTGCATCTTGTGTAATTATTAATTGTACCTACTAGTGATGTAAAATTATTTATGTGTTGTCCCTTTTCCATATTGCAGACTATGTTGTTAACTTTTTGTAATACTGCCCGTGTTGTGTAACCTATTCAAAGCTGTATGTGTTGCCAACTTTACTAAACACTGCAGGTGCTATCAACTCACATAATAAAAATTTTGTTCAATTTCTTTTGTTTTGAACTTTCACTTTCCTGTTCAAGTTGTCTATTTCCTGTTTATGCAAAAATAAATCAAATGCACACAATGTAGAACTTAATCTATTAAAGGCCCTAATGCTCTTTATAGGAAAAATGTCGCAAATAAAAATGAATTGTAGCCAAACCAACTTTAAAACACTCTTAGGGACATCCCCTAATAGTGACTAAATAATGATTAAATAATCTCTTAAGGTGCAGCCGCAATCGTAAAATGAAAACCGAACCGTTATCACGTAGATTTTAGAAACGCTTAAGCCTTTTCGGCAGCATGTAGAATATCTTGTTTAAATGTAATTTTTAGGAAGAGTGGTCTAGATCTGCTATTTGGTTTATGTACTACCATATTTTGGAAAATATTGTAATTACCTATTGCTTTGCATCTAAATCCTGCTAGCGCAATAACCCTGAGTATTATGGTTGCGAACAACGCAGCATTTGAATAGTTAGGCACAAGGAACCTTCAGTTAAAGTGTTTGTGCCATTAGAATCATTGCATAATCATGTAGATATAGCCACTAGCCTCATCCTATAAAGTTTTAAAACACAAAAAGTACCATGTATCGCACTCGCATTTAGCCGCGCGAAACGACGCGAATAGACGACCGTAAAATAACATTCCCGAAATTAATTGCATCAACCCACTCACATCTTTGATGTATTTGGCACAATTTTGGCCACATCACAAGACCTTCTTTGAATGAGGGTAATAGGTCATGCAGATTTCATAGAGGGTGATAGGTTGTGCAACTTTGAATGAGGGTGATAGGTCAAACAGCTTTGAATGAGGGTGACAGGTCATGCAGATTTCATAGAGGGTGACAGGACAAGTGCTGTAGTTGTGTGGGGAAGCCCCTCACCACCACTATAAAATCGGACGAGGGATAGACATCCACTACCACCAAACCAGCAATAAATGTTAGCCTAATATACACAAATTAGGGCACGATGTCGTTCTACCGTCAGCTCTTCAACAAGCAGAACTTATCCCCCCAAATACCCGGATGCCAGTAGCGTTGACGCCACAGTTCTACCAGAGTTGCCCCGGCCGAAATGAGACTGCAACCTTCTTGCGAAGATGATCCAATCTACGCACAGAGATACGGCCGCCCGCGCTCACTATTGTTGTGACAGCCACTACGAGGTAAACCTATTGCTGTCCAAACAATACAGGGTAACACTACCATTTCATGCATCCTTCTTTGTTTTTGTAGCACAAGAACCAGTGTTGCTTCTTCCAATGGATCGACGGGCCCGAACAACATGACTATGAATTTGTCTACAACTGCCACGACGCCTACCGCACTTCGCCCGAGAACTTGACATGGTGGGAGAGGCCACTGGGATATGCCACCGTTCTAGATCAACCGGAGTTCAAGGTTGGTGGGCAAGGAACCAACCAATTGATGAGTTTCATGCGATATGCTCATGTTTCACTCATAAAGTAATAATTCTAAATCAGTTCATCACATACAGGACTTCAAAAAGAAATTTGCAAAATTGATCAAGTCAAAGCATGAACGTCCTCAGGTGCCACCCGAAGTTTGCGAACATGGCCTGCAGGCAACGGTTGATACCAGCCACGACGATCTAGCCGACTGGAGATTCTACCGGTGCCCCTTTTGCCAAGGATGAATCGTGTGGTTACTTCAACTAGGTGGACCCGGAGGCGTACCACCAACATCTCACCCTTCCTACATGGGATAACTAGGGGAGCAACCCTCTCCATGGCGCTACTACCGCCCAGAAAAGCCAGACCCCAAGTACGCCTACGATGCTAGACCATAGAGGGCATACTGCATTGACTATAGGGCACCCTTCTGGTTTACAAGGACAAGCCCAACTCACACCTCCTACACCACATGGTGGAGTGCAAGCCGAAATAGAACAGGCACCTCGGCAAATCTTCACCAACAGCCAACGCACCAAAAGTGCAAGAGGGTACCTCCTTTTGAAGAGGAAGGGACAAGGGGAAGCAGCCGGCCGAGGTCCGTACTACACAACAAATCCTTGATGGGTTACACAGACCATCCGAGAACCCCGGTGGTATTAACATAGGGGACGCTGGGAATCAAGATGACATGCCCATATGGGAGGGCAAAAATCCACATAAAGACTAAAAAGTTCGGTCATATACCCCCGAGACGTACAGCATAGGCCATCCAATCGACCACGGCTGGGAGAACTGTGCATCCCCATGGAGTTCTTTCATAAGAGAGATTGAGCGATGTCCGACAACACATTTCAAAACCTACACGGAACGGTAATGTGCAGAAAATGTGGTACATCATTCCTACTGTACCCAGATAGGCGAAACGACCACTTGTTCCACCATGACAAATAGTGCCTTCCTTAGTTTGTTCATCTAGCAATTTTTGTACTTCTGTAATGCCCTTGTAATATAATCTATTGCTTATTTCATCATCTGAACTTTCATTGTATGTGCCCTAATATGTGTTCAACAAATAATTTAAGTCGTTACATTGCAAATATTCTTTTTCAAATATTTCATCATCTAAACCAACGAGACATTTCATGTGCCCACCACACACGCTGAAAAAGCTAATATGACAACACGCTGAAAAAGCTGCTATGATAAAAAGCTGAATTAGCTGAAAAACTGATATGACAACACAATAAAAAAGCTGATATGACAACACATTGAAAAAGCAGATATGATAAAAAGCTGAAAAAGCTGATATGACAACACACTGAAAAAGCTGCTATGACAAAAAGCTAAAAAAACTGAGAAAACTGATATGACAACACGCTGAAAAAGTGATATGACAACACGTTGAAAAAGCTGAAACTGCTCGAATTGACAATACACTAGCATTAGCTTTCTCAGGCCTCTTGGACAATACGATGCCACCGAAAACTTGCTATAAATACGAAGGCATGCCACCAATACATTCCATACTGAAACATCAAGCATTTCATATTCTCTTCCTCCTCTTCCTCATATCCTCTTCTTCCTCATCCACTTCAGCGTTCGTCACTTGTGTGAAGGCCATGTCTGCAACGTTAAGCTCAGCGAATCGGAGGGCCCTTGCGCTTGTCAATGCAAGGCGAGTCGATTGCCCTAACTGCCATGTGAAGCTAATGTGTTCTACGCCAACACTCTGGGAAATAACGGTCAGGTATTTTACAAATGCCCTCTTTACTCTGTAAGTGAAAATGTAGTTCAATTTCTTCAGATTTTAATGATTATTCTCCTGTTCGAGTTGTCTGTTTCTTGTGAGATCTTCTTTTTTTCCACGGCCTCAAACCATATTCACATCGTCACGTAGGTTGCAGGATGCTAATATTTTCAGTGGGCAGACACCATGAATACATCGATGGAGCATCCTAGTAGCACAGTACCAGAGAGGATGCTACCTGGGCTAGAGCAGAGGATAGACCCTATGCTCGAGTAGAGACTTAACATGCTGATGTTTAAGGTGGAGCGCATTTTAGATCATATCAGGTGGTTAGAGAAGATTATGTATGTAGTTATCATTTTGATACTTTTAGCTGCAATTGCGAACTAGTTCGTGCTTTATGCGTCATGTATGTTTACTTCTTTTTCTATGTCATGCAATGCAACAGTTCCATATGCGTCATCTATCTTCTCCCATTTTTGTACATTTTTTGTGCAATTTCATGATTATCACACATACATAAATTTCTTTATAATTCCACAATTTTCATTAAAAAATAAAAATTCATCATGCAATATCCAGCGGTGATAATCTGTGACACTATGGAAGGTCGAAACATTATAAAATGTGAAATTCAAGATTAAAACTTTACGGTTTGAGGTTTAATCGCGTTTTCAGGCCGATTTCGGGAGTTTGGGCCTCTCCGGGACGAGTTGGGCTTTAGGGGGTGTAACACCCCAAAATTTTGCTTTTCTTAAATTCATGTGTGATTTGGCACTTTGGTGAATTTTTGGAATTTTCTGGAATTTATTTGGATTTATTTGGAATTTATTTGAATTTATTCCATTTTGAATTAATTAAAGAATTAAATTTTGCAAATAAAATTTTGTTGGAAATATTTTATTTGAGTCCAAAATGTTCCAAAATATTTTCCAGAATTTTTCTGGAATTTTTCTGAGTCTTTTGCTATTTTTAATGAATTAAATGAATTACTGGGAATTATTTTAAATATTAAATCGCTGGAAATTCAACTCGGGTCGAGTACTGTTCATCCGACCGAGCCCGAGTCAGACTCGAGTTCGAGTCCGACCCGAGCCACGTGACTCAACCGAACCAACTCCAAAACCTAATCGATCCCAACCGTTGGATCAAGATCCAACGGTCAGGATTTCCCCGTACCGCTTCGGTCGAATCCGGCCCGGATCCGATCGCGTCCACGCGATCGTGGCCGTTGATCGTGCCACGTGGACGGCCGTGCGTCGTCGTCACCGCCGAGTCCGAGCCGGACTCCTCCGCCGCCGCCGTGTAGGATTAGGGCTCGCCCCAGGCGCCGCATGCCGAGGGCATTTAAGTCTGGGTGGTACCGAGGACCGCCGTGACCCGCGCACTCTCGCCCTATCTCACCGAGCCTCGGCCGCCGTAGATCCGCCGGAATCGCTCGCCGGAGTCATAGCACCCTCCGCCGCGGTTACGCTTGATTCCGCCGTCGCCCGCCCCTGCCGCCATTGACCCCAGATCCGAACCCCGGGCCAGGCGCACTGCGGTACCTCTCACTCACGAGCGACCCCGGCGCTGCCGCTCGCTGCCGTCTCCGTCTCCGGTTCTTGCAGCTCCACCGCGTCGCCATCGACCTCGCGAAGCTCAGGCGCCGTCCGATCTTGATCGTGCGGTTGAGGTGAGTTCACGTGTTTCCAAACCCGATTAGATCTCGACCGTTGGATCAAGATCCAACGGCCCACGATCGCCACGCGTCGTAGTAGTGTTATTGTAGGATTAGATCTGGACCGTCCGATCTAGATCGAACGCCCACGATCGCCGAGTAGTTTCAACGTGTTAACCCTGGATCTAATCGCGCCGCTGAATTTCAAATCAACGGCGAGATTGCGCCACGTGTCGGAAGCCTGGCCGCCGCGGCCGCCGCCCACGCCGCTGCAGCGTGCGTGTGACGCCGACACGCGGGCCAGCGTGTCGAGGTCCCACTGTCGGCCGATCGCACCGCGGACGCCACCCATGACGTCATCGGTGGGTCCCACTGTCGCTGCCGTGGTGAGCCCGGCCGACGTCGGCGATGACGTCACCCGAGTGGTCCCACATGTCGGGCCTCACGTGAGCCGTGGGACCGGGTCCACAGAGACCCGAGCCGAGCGTGGACCGAGTTCATGGACCGGCTGACGTCAGCCAACCAATCAGAGGCTGCCACGTGTCTAGGCTGACGCAATAATTAATTTCCGAAAAAGAAAATGATTTATTAATTCGAAATAATGATTTCAGATTTTGTTTCAAACTTCAAACGCTTATAACTTTTGCGTTTCAACTCCGATTTGAGTGATTCAAATTTCTAAATTTGTATAAAATTGAGATCTACCTAAATGTGAATTTTATTTAATTTTTGGACTAAAGTTTTTCTCTGTAAAATTATTTAATTGATTATTTAAACTTTAAATAATCATAACTTTTAACGCCTTAACTCCAAATTTGACGATTCCAGTTTCTAAAAACTCATAAAATTATGTTCTCTCTGTTTATGGATTTTATTTGGATGTTTGGACACTTTTTGCCTATTGTTTATTTGTGTATTTGCTATTTGCACGCTTTACGAGTAGACGTTGAAGTGCCGGAAGGATTCGAAGGAGAAGTATTAACTCAGGATCCAACTCAAGACCAAGAACAAGTACTTTTTGAAGGCAAGTTGTGCTTTGACCATGTTGATCCTATTTCGAAATCTATTTTGATTTAAACTATTGCATGCTAGTTCAATTAGAAAAATACTTTGTTTAAACATGGGGGTTCGATAAATACCAATTTCTTTGTATGACACCTTGATTATTTAAGTATGTGCCATGACCCCTTATCACCCTAGTTTGTGGATTACTAGTTGGACATTATTAAATTGCCAACATGGGTTTAGACCGTTGTAGTACACTGCTTAGACCTGCTACGTGCTCACGACATGATTTTGGACAATCAAATGTTAATATTGACTTAATGGTGTATTGAACCTGTTTTGGAAAGGTATCATGTGATGTTGATGGCACGTGGTGCATGGTAATCAACTGGGGTTTGATAAACGATTTCGGCCAGGGCATGTGGCAAGAGTAATCAGTGGGCCGGTTGTGGCATTGGGAGTGTTGATTTGGTTCTTGGGTAGTCTTGCCCTGGTCACCCTAAGGACTTAACCTTGCAAGCCTTTGAACTGTTTCTAACGTGCAACCACATGTCTGTAATTGGTCGGACCTAGTTGACTAAGTTTCTAATAACGTACCTGTAGTACCTCAGGAGGTCAACTAAACACTTTGTGTAAGTTGTACGTGGGAGCGTCATCGGCCGAGGCCAGTACCCATCTAACGGTTGATTGGCCTAGACTTCGCCTTAAGCGAAGGGAAGGGTTAGTGCGCAATAACCGGGAGGACCACTTGTATTGTTAGAAGTTTCCGAAAGACTTTGTTACTGAACTTCGCCTTTGTGGTGTTTGACTGTATCTTATGGGTAAAGTGCATAACCTCTGCAGAGTTTAGAATCTATTCGAATAGCCGTGTCCGCGGTATTGGACATCGCTCGGGAATTACAGTCAAGGGTTAGATTTTCTCAAAAATAACTTGGTTTGAAAAGTTAATGGATTAATAATGAAGTTGATGGAAATGTGGATTAGGATGGGAAAGATGTTTATTAAATTCCTTGAAAAGTTATTTATACTTTACTTGTTTCTACCGCTTTGAATCTACTTATATTACTTTTCAAATGTCAAGCATCGCAAATATACCTTGAGCTATTCCTTTGTACCAAGCCATGCATATAGTATATTAGCTTGCATTCTCAGGTGCATGACTTGCCGAGTACCAAGTACTCACCCTTGCCACAATACAACACCGCTTGAAGAGGAGATCGCACAAGCTTTGGAGGAGGAGCTCCAAGAGGATCCGTCTACTTAGGGGAAGCGAGCCCGATCGGTTGCCTGTGGTATCTTGGATGGCGCCACGGGTTATTTGATTTTCCGCTGCTATTATTTTTCTCTGAATAAGTTTCGCCTTGCGAGGCATATATTTGTAACTTGACCATAAGGTCGAGTAACCAGTTTGACTATTTAAATAAAGTACTTATTTAGTATCGAGTGGTATGATTGTGATATTTACCGATGTTAAGACTGTGTGCACTAGCGTGTTCCTGGACTAGTGCTGAATACACAGAGGGTCCGGATTTGCAAATTCGGGGTCCCGACAGATGTGGTATCAGAGCCATACTTGACCGTAGGCTCAACCCTAAGATAGAATGGCCGTAGTGAGGATAAAACCTATTTTCTAAAGCTAAAAAGTTGTCAAGATAAGAAATGACATCTCGACTTATCCCCTTCTCTATTTTCTTGTCTCTTGCTGAAATTTTTCCTTACCTTGTCACAATTTAAAAATTTTGAGTTCTTACGTAAAGCACTCTCGTGACAGATGGAGGAAGAGTTCAACTACGTTGATCTGGGAGTTGGTCACGCCGCGGAACTTTGGCATATGCTACAAACTCTCGGAGATTTTGAGAAGCCGCAATACCAAGTGGAAGTGATCAGACAAGCGGGATTGATCAAGGCTTGTGACGTGAAGATCGAGGTACCTGCTAGGAAAAAGGGCCAGTGCAATCGCCTCGATACACCGCACCGCCAGAGATCTACAATGCAGATGGGTATCCAAGAGGTATCACGACGAGCAATGCGGCACATTACCCGTATTCACGCCAGAGAGTTGGAGAGCACGGTGTTCCGTTATCATCCACAAGCGATAACCTTCTTGACCCGGCGATTCAGGATGAGGATGCCACGGTTACCATACGCTTGGCACGATTTGTTGTCGCCCAGGAGGATGTACTAGATAATACAAGCAAGGAGCTACAGAAGGCCCGCAAGGAGATCACGACAGAGAAGAACAGATGGCGGGAAGCTCAAGAGTACGTGTCCCACCTTCTGCAAAGGATTGGAGAGTTAGAGACGGCATTGTACGGACGGAGCTGCAGCCAAGATTGAGCTACACGAGCCAGATCCGGAGGAGTCAGATCTCGATGAGGACACTGCTTCTTCGACTACCACAGAGGACACAGTTGCTGGACATGGCAATCGTTTCGCGCCTATGCCGCAGCACCCGTACCCAGGCCGTGGAGGTTTTCTCGATGAGTGAGCATAGGTTCTATAGTGAGACTCCTTCGCTGAGTCGCGTCATAGGATAAAGAGTCACCCTTTAGGCGTTAGACTCCAGCGTTAGTTCGATTTGGATTTTCATTGTTTGCTGAGTGTGCAGTATGTGTTGCAAGGCCCTTAGGCATTGTAAGCAACCATACCAAGTTATTAATATCAGTAATAAAGTTGGACCTTAAGGGTTACACCTTTCGCCCCGCATTATTTCCATATTACTTGTATATTATTGTTTCCCTCTCATCTCTAAACCTAGAGCAAATCGGCGAGATGGTGAACACCCGTGGAAACTTTGGAGGCAATGGAAGCGGTTCTCGCCAAAGAAACCCCAATGAGGGAGCACCAAAGACCGCCACTGGATGTGCAGAATTTCGGAGCTTTTCTCGCTGCCCGCACTCGCTTGATGCATGCTATGATGCAACAAATGCAACACATCACCGCCAGGCCATCGCTAATCAAGTTAATCGGGGACCACGCCGTAATACAAGACTGTCGAATTCATGAGAACTCACCCACCCACTTTCTCTCGGGAATGCCAATCCATTGGAGGCCGATGATTGGTTAAGATCAATCGAGAGGAAGCTACACATAGCTCAATGCATAGGAAATGAGAAGGTACTCTACGCTTCTCATCACCGAAGGAACAAATTGCGAATGGTGGGAGAACTTCGTGCCACGCAAGAGAACCCTCAAGATATCACTTGGGAAGAGTTCACAAATGCATTCCGACAAGATCACGTGCCTGAAGGAATCATGGACCTTAAGAAGGAGGAGTTCAGAGCATCAAGCAAGGTAATCAGCCAAAGGCCGATTACTCCGAACAAGTTCACACAGCCTAGCACGCTACGCACTGAGGATGTAGCGACAGATAAATCCAGGCAGTCTCGTTTTATGAAGGGACTTAACTCAGATTGCAAGTAGGATTGATCACCCACACCTTTCCAGATTTCAAAGAGTTGGTGAATAAGGCGCTTATTCTTGAGGACAAGCGCAAGGAACTGGATGAGAACAGAAGCGCAGGATGCAACAAAGAAGGATCACGCCAGAAACGCAATACCTGAGAGTTGCACCAAATCAATTCTTCGATTCCAACCACGAATGCAACAAGGACACCATCCTCGCACCAAGACACATCAATCGAACTACTGCACTCCCACTTCGCTAGAAACGCTTACTCCAGCAACAAGAAGGAACAGTGAGACGCCGCTACAACTTGCAACGAGCCAGGACACTTTGCCAACAGCTTGTCCAAAGAAGACAGCAGGAGTGACCCCGATTCGCTTCAATCTAGGAACCACCCCAGCTAGGACGCCAAAGACAGGAGCCACACCCTGCACCATGGTGAGAGGCCGAGTCAACCATGTCACCGCAGATGCACTGCGAATGCTACTGACGTCGTCTTGGGTAAGTTACTTGTTAACTCGATTACACCTTGATTTTGTTTGACTCTGGAGCTTCGCATTCGTTTGTTTCGCAAGGCTTTGCTACTAGAAATGATTTGAGGGTTGCAAGACTTAAGTGCATGCTTTTAGTTCAAACCCCTGGTTCCGAACTCCGAATGAAAGTAGGATGTTCCGGGGTGAGAATACTAATAGGTGGAATAGAGTTCCTAGCAAACCTTATAATTTTGGAGACCCAGACCTTAGACGTCATATTGGGAATGGATTGGTTATCCAAGCACAAGGCCGTATTGGATTGTGGACGAAGGACTATCTCAGTTGAGAGCCCTTGTGGAAAGAAAGTGGAATTTCAAGCCACTGCAGCTAGAGATGGACAGTTGATGGTGAACAGTACCAAGGCAATCAGCATAGATGATGTCTCAATAGTGAATGAGTACCCAGATGTTTTTCCCGAAGATCTACCTCGTATGCCGCCAGACAGGGACATAGAGTTTGTGATAGAGCTTGTACTGCACAAAGACCGATAGCAAAGAGACCCTATCGGATGTCCACCGAGGAGTTGGTAGAGATGAAGAAACAAATAGAAGAGTTAATGGAGAAAGGATTTATCAGGCCGAGCTCATCGCCGTGGGAGCACCCGATTTTGTTTGTCAAGAAGAAGGACGGAGTTTCAGGATGTGCATCGACTACCGTGCACTCAATGAAGTCACCGTGAAGAATAAGTATCCGCTACCCAGGATTGATGATTTGTTTGATCAGCTGAGAGGAGCCGGAGTTTTCTCCAAGATTGATCTGAGATCGGGATACCATCGATTGAAGATCCGATCGGAAGATATTCAAGATCGCATTCTCGTCAAGATATGGACATTACGAGTTTACAGTTATGTCCTTTGGACTGACGAATGCGCCAGCTTATTTCATGAATATGATGAATAAGGTGTTCATGGAATATTTGGACAAGTTTGTCGTCGTGTTCATAGATGATATTCTAATCTACTCCAAAACGGAGGATCAACATGCCGAACACTTAAGGCGAGTTTTGGAAAAGCTGAGGGAACATCAACTCTTCGCCAAGTTCAGTAAGTGTGATTTTTGGAAGGACAAGGTGGAGTTTCTTGGACATGTAATGACCGCAGAAGGAGTCGCCGTAGATCCAAGCAAAGTAGAAGCTGTGTTACATTGGGAGCAGCCAAAGACTGTGACCCAGATTCGGAGTTTCCTTGGAATGGCAGGATACTACCGCCGTTTCATCGAAGGCTTCTCGACAATTGCGAAACCTCTTACGCAATTGCTGAAGAAGGAAAAGAAGTTTGCATGGACGCCAGAATGTGAGAAAGGATTTCAGAGTCAAGAAGCGATTGACATCAAGACCGGTGTTAGTTCTACCGATGTTGCTCAAAGCTTCGATATTTATTGTGACGCATCGCGCCAAGGACTTGGATGTGTGCCGATGCAGAATGGGAAGGTAAAGTAAACTTATGCATCAAGGCAGTTGAGGCCGCATGAGGAAAATTATCCGACACATGACCTAGAGTTAGCTGCCGTAGTGCATGCTTTGAAGATATGGTGTCACTATCTGATCGGGAACAGATGTGAAGTGTATACGGATCATAAGAGCCTTAAGTACATATTCACCCAGTCGGATCTGAATATGAGGCAGAGGAGATGGTTAGAATTGATCAAGGACTATAATGTTGGAATCCATTACCATCCCGGGAAGGCCAACGTAGTAGCCGATGCTTTGAGTCGGAAAAGCCATACCGTGAGTACGTTGCTAGCCACAAGTTAGGATGAGTTATGCGAGGATTTCCAGAAAATGAAGATTGAGGTGGTACCTAGCGGATTCTTGGCCACATTAGAAGTAAAGCCTACCCTAGAGGATCAGATCCGAGAAGGACAGAAGGATGATGACAAGATCCGCAGGATTAAGTTCATCAAGGAGGAAGGCAAGGCAGAGGACTTCAAGTTGGATGAGCAAGGCACGTTGTGGATGAAGGATCGCATTTGTGTGCCTAACAAGAAGGAGTTAAAGCAATCGATTCTCGAAGAAGCCCATGACTCCAAGTACTCAATTCATCCTCGAAGCGCCAAGATGTATCAGATCTCGAAGGAGAGATTCGGTGGCCGAGTATGAAACGTGAAGTTGCCGAGCATGTTGCATTGTGCGACGTATGCCAAAGAGTCAAGGCAATGCATCGAGACCCAGGATTGCTACACCACCGAAAATACCCGAGTGGAAGTGGGAGGAAATCGGAATGGATTTCATTACCGGTTTGTCAAGACTCAAGGAGGTTATGACTCCATATGGGTTATAGTGGATCGCTTGACTAAAGTAGCCCATTTTATCCCCGTGAAGACCACTTACTCGGGAGATAAATTAGCGTAATTGTACATGATCGAGATTGTCTGCTTGCACGGAGTGCCAAAGAGGATTGTATCAGACAGAGGTACCCAATTTACCTCAAGGTTCGGAATAAGTTGCATGAAGCCATGGGAACCCGTTTGAACTTCAAGATACCTTATCATCCACAGACGGATGGACAGACCGAAAGAGTCAACCAGATTCTGGAGGATATGTTAAGAGCTTGTGCATTGGCTTATGCTACCTCTTGGGATAAGAGTTTGCCGTATGCCGAGTTCGATTACAACAATAGTTATCGTGCTAGTTTAC
Source organism: Rhipidocladum racemiflorum (assembly GCA_036346355.1). Lineage (NCBI taxonomy): Eukaryota > Viridiplantae > Streptophyta > Magnoliopsida > Poales > Poaceae > Rhipidocladum > Rhipidocladum racemiflorum. The sequence goes on along the minus strand of CM070574.1, from coordinate 44,479,703 downwards.
GATGTCACCTTTTGAGGCATCAGACGGTCGACCATGTCGGACGCCATTGAATTGGAATGAGACCGCGAGCGCCGTGTCTTTGGGCCTAATATTCTTCAAGAGGTCAAGAAGCGGATCGCCGTGATTAGGGAAAGGTTGAAGATAGCCCAATCACGACAAAGAGTTATCTTGACAATCGTCGCGAGGATTTGAGTTTTGAACCGTAAGACTTTGTTTACCTCGAGTTACGCCTCTCGGGGAGTTAAGAGGTTCCATGCCAAAGGGAAACTCGCACCCTGCTATGTTGGACCATTTAAGATTTTGAGCCGCAGAGGCGAAGTTGCTTATCACCGGAGTTGCCGCATCGTTAGCGTGAGTGCATGACGTAATCCATGAGACCCAGATGAAGAAGTGACTACGAGTACCTGAGTAACAGACACCGCTAGAGTCAATTGAGTTGCATGAGGATTTGACTTATAAGGAGCATACCGTGAGGAATCAAGACACAATGGATCGAGAAACTAGAAACAAGTCAACCCGTTTACAGAGAGTTCAAAGGAGCAACCATGAAGAAAGCGAAGCGACTTGGGAGCGAAGAGGATTTGAAGAAAGAGTTTCCAAACCTATTCTCAGAGTGAGCCCCTGAATCTCGGGGACGAGATTCTATTAAGGGGGGGAGGTTTGTAACACCCCAAAATTTTGCTTTTCTTAAATTCATGTGTGATTTGGCACTTTGGTGAATTTTTGGAATTTTCTGGAATTTATTTGGATTTATTTGGAATTTATTTGAATTTATTCCATTTTGAATTAATTAAAGAATTAAATTTTGCAAATAAAATTTTGTTGGAAATATTTTATTTGAGTCCAAAATGTTCCAAAATATTTTCCAGAATTTTTCTGGAATTTTCTGAGTCTTTTGCTATTTTTAATGAATTAAATGAATTACTGGGAATTATTTTAAATATTAAATCGCTGGAAATTCAACTCGGTCGAGTAATCGTTCATCCGATCGAGCCCGAGTCGACTCGAAGTTCGAGTCCGACCGAGCCACGTGACTCAACCGAACCAACTCCAAAACCTAATCGATCCCAACCGCTGGATCAAGATCCAACGGTCGATTTCCGTCGCCGCTTTGGCCGAATCCGGCCGGATCCGATCGCCCACGCGATCGTGGCCGCGATCGTGCCACGTGGACGGCCGTCGTCGTTGCCACCGCCGAGTCCGAAGCCGGACTCCTCCGCCGCCGTAGGATTAGGGCTCCGTCCGTGGCGCGCATGCCGAGGGCATTTAAGTCTGGGTGGTACCGAGGACCGCCGTGACCCCGCGCACTCTCTGCCCTATCTCACCGAGCCTCGGCCGCCGTAGATCCGTCGGAATCGCTCGCCGGAGTCATAGCACCCCTCCGCTGCGGATCTGCTTGATTCCGCCGTCGTCCGCCGTCCCCTGCCGCCATTGACCCCAGATCCGGAACCCCGGCCAGCGCGCACTGCGGTACCTCTCACTCACGGAGCGACCGGCGCCGTCGGGCTCGCCGTCGTCTCCGTCTCCGCTGCTGCAGCTCGCCGCCGCCATCGACCTCGCGAGCTCTGTGCGCCGTCCGATCTTGATCGTGCGGTTGAGGTGAGTTCACGTGTTTCCAAACCCGATTAGATCTGGACCGTTGGATCAAGATCCAACGGCCCACGATCGCCACGTGCCGTAGTAGTGTTATTGTAGGATTAGATCTGGACCGTCCGATCTAGATCGAACGGCCCACGATCGACGAGTAGTTTCAACGTGTTAACCCTGGATCTAATCGCAGCTGTTGAATTTCAAATCAACGGCCGAGATTGCGCCACGTGTCGGGAAGCCTGACCGCCGCGCCGCCGCCCACGCGCTGGCAGCAGACGCTGACACGCGGGGCCCGCGTGTCAGAGGTCCCACCTGTCAGCGACCGCACCGTGACGTCACCCATGACGTCATTGGTGGGTCCCACCTGTCAGCGCCGTGGTCGAGCCCCGCCGACGCCGATGACGCTACCCGAGTGGTCCCACATGTCAGTCTCACGTGAGCCGTGGACCGGGTCCACGGTAGACCCGAGCCGAGCGTGGACCGAGTTCATGGACCGGCTGACGTCAGCCAACCAATCAGAGGCTGCCACGTGTCTAGGCTGACGCAATAATTAATTTCCGAAAAAGAAAATGATTTATTAATTCGAAATAATGATTTCAGATTTTGTTTCAAACTTCAAACGCTTATAACTTTTGCGTTTCAACTCCGATTTGAGTGATTCAAATTTCTAAATTTGTATAAAATTGAGATCTACCTAAATATGAATTTTATTTAATTTTTGGACTAAAGTTTTTCTCTGTAAAATTATTTAATTGATTATTTAAACTTTAAATAATCATAACTTTTAAGGCCTTAACTCCAAATTTGACGATTCCAGCTTTCTAAAACTCATAAAATTATGTTCTCTCTGTTTATGGATTTTATTTGGATGTTTGGACACTTTTTGCCTATTGTTTATTTGTGTATTTGCTATTTGCACGCTTTACGAGTAGACGTTGAAGTGCCTGGGAAGGATTCGAAGGAGAAGTATTAACTCAGATCCAACTCAAGACCAAGAACAAGTACTTTTTGAAGGCAAGTTGTGCTTTGACCATGTTGATCCTATTTCAAATCTATTTTGATTTAAACTATTGCATGCTAGTTCAATTAGAAAAATACTTTGTTTAAACATGGGGTTAGATAAATACCAATTTGTCGTATGACACCTTGATTATTTAAGTATGTGCCATGACCCCTTGTCACCCTAGTTTGTGGATTACTAGTTGGACATTATTAAATTGCCAACATGGGTTTAGACCGCTGTAGTACACGCTTAGACTGCACGTGCTCACGACATGATTTTGGACAATCAAATGTTAATATTGACTTAATGGTGTATTGAACCTGTTTTGGAAAGGTATCATGTGATGTTGATGGCACGTGGTGCATGGTAATCAAGCGGGGTTTGATAAACGATTTCGGCCGGGCATGTGGCAAGAGTAATCAGGTGGGCCGGTTGTGGCATTGGGAGTGTTGATTTGGTTCTTCTGTAGTCTTGCCCTGGTCACCCTAAGGACTTAACCTTGCAAGCCTTTGAACTGGTCTAACGTGCAACCACATGTCTGTAATGGGACGGACCTAGTTGACTAAGTTGCTAATAACGCATTACTGTGGGACCTCAGGAGGTCAACTACACCCTTTGTGTAAGTTGTACGGGAGCGTCATCGAGGCCGAGGCCAGGTACCCATCTAACGGTTGATTGGCCTAGACTTCGCCTTAGCGAAGGGAAGGGTTAGTCTTGCAATAACCTGGGAGGACCACTTGTATTGTTAGAAGTTTCCAAAGACTTTGTTACTGAACTCGCTTTGTGGTGTTTGACTGTATCTTGTGGGTAAAGTGCATAACCTCTGCAGAGTTTAGAATCTATTCGAATAGCCGTGTCCGCGGTATTGGACATCGCTCGGGAATTACAGTCAAGGGTTAGATTTTCTCAAAAATAACTTGGTTTGAAAGGTTGGGCTGGATTAATAATGAAGTTGATGGAAATGTGGATTAGGATGGGAAAGATGTTTATTAAATTCCTTGAAAAGTTATTTATACTTTACTTGTTTCTACTGCTTTCGAATCTACTTATATTACTTTTCAAATGCTGTTTCATCGCAAATATACCTTGAGCTATTCCTTTGTACCAAGCCATGCATATAGTATATTAGCTTGCATTCTGTGCATGACTTGCTGAGTACCAAGTACTCACCCTTGCCACAATACAACACCAGTTGAAGAGGAGACTGCACAAGCTTTGGAGGAGGAGCTCCAAGAGGATCCGTCTACTTAGGGAAGCGAGCCCAGTCAGTTGCCTGTGGTATACTGGATGGCGCCACGAAGTTATTTGATTTTCCGCTGCTATTATTTTTCTCTGAATAAGTTTCGCCTTGCGAGGCATATATTTGTAACTTGACCATAAGGTCGAGTAACCAGTTTGACTATTTAAATAAAGTACTTATTTAGTATCGAGTGGTATGATTGTGATATTTACCGATGTTAAGACTGTGTGCACTAGCGTGTTCCTGGACTAGTGCTGAATACACAGAGGGTCCGGATTTGCAAATTCGGGGTCCCGACAGGGGGAATCCCACCTGGGCCAAAAGGGGGAACCTTTGGCCCATGAGGAGGAGTAGGATAGGAAGGGGGGCTGCTTGCGCCAGCCCCATGCCCCCTTGCGCCTCCCCCTAGGAACCCTAGCCGCCCCCCCACTTTTCCCCTCCACCCCATTGCCTCCACCTCTCCTAGCCGCCACCTCCCTAGGCCCATGCGCCCCTCCCCTCACCTCTCCACCCCCCTTGCTGCCCAAGGAGGCCTTCCCACATCGCCATCCCACGGTCCCATCCAATGGGAAGCCCCGCGACGAGGAGATCCGGCGATTCCGGCGCGAGGAGGACGATCGGGGAGCTCGGGAGGAAGGATCTCGGTGTTTGTCGTTCGTCGGGAAGAGGTAAGGCATGGGTGATATTTGGGGTTGATCTAGGTGATGCTCTATAGGTCAATTTCATGTTTTTAGATCAAGTGGTGGTGCTGTCCATGGGTAGATTTGGGAGAAAACTAGAGTTGCCACGTTCTCTGTTTCGGGCAGCATGAGCAGTCGATCTAGGGTTTGAGTGTAATACCCCGGCATTTAATATGCCTGAATGCTACCAAACATAAGCTAAACAACATCTAAATACCCTTAATTAAAGTAAATTACAGCAAAGGAGTAAATGCTAAAACCCGAGATTTCGGCAGCATCTCTTTTGTTTTAACATGATTTGAAGGAGCAACAACAGCATAGCAATATAAGGCAATATAAGAGATAACTAAAACAACAATAATTAAAGACTTAAAAACAATATAAGTCTAGTTTCAAGCATTTAATGTTTCCAAGAGTCAAACGAACAATAAGACTCTCATATAGCAAAACTAAACCTTAAAGCAATAATCATCACACGCAGTTTATTATTAAAAACTAATTGAATGACTTGTGGAATCAAATGAGTGAAGCTATGTGCGGAAGTGTGACTATTTCCCTTCCCCGCATGCCGGTCTCATGGTACCTAAAACAACAAGAAAACACAAGCGTGAGTTCAAAACTCAGCAAGCATATTGCAATGGTACAACAAGAACAATTACATGGCAATAATATCCCACATCATGTAAACCATCTCATTCATGATCACATATCATTATCATCATCATTATGTGTGCAATGCAATGCGATGCTCATGTCTCCTTGGAAACTCATACCGGTATGGTTGAGTACACACCTGTCGGCGTGCACCCTCTCCCCCCTTCCATCCCGAAGATGGAGGGTGCCTACTCCTCGCTTCCAAACACCGCGGTGGATGGAATCACGATGTAGGACTTACTCATTGGCTCTCCGGAATAGTCATAACTTTCTCACCGACCTTTCCCGGACTAGTTATGACTTTCTCACCGCCCGGGCCATGTAACATGCCATGTATGCAAATATGCCAACATCATAATTAACTTGTACATTAACACATGGCATCATAACATACTAAGCATACTCATCATATCATTGGCAATCACTAAAGCATGGCAAGTGATCATATCATATAAGCAATTTCATCTAGTCTCAACTAGCAACCTACAAACCGCTATCCATTACAATACACTTGCCTCAACCACGGGCAACGGATTGGCGGGAAGTAGAAGGCACTCCCAGGGTCACACCACCTGCACAAAGGTACCACACACTCACAATCATGTCCACAAAACAGTAAGCAAACCCTCATCTACCCCGACATTGCCAACTACTCGCAACACCCAAAAACAGAGGTTTTGTCCCGTTGGGACAGCAGCCTTCCAAAAGGCATAACTTGAGTTCTGGGACTCCGAATCAATTAAACGAGTACATCCTCGCGTAGCTTAGGAAATTTCCCAACTTTTTCTAAGTATACGGAAAGACTGATTCGGACTCTAAAGTTGTTTAATCTACAAAATACCGAGATCTGTTCAAATCACGTCACAGATTTTAACACACTCGGTAAAACAGCAATAACTTTCAAACGGCTGATCGGAATTGGACGTTCTTTATACCCACGGAAAGATATTGAAATTACCTACAACTTCTTCAACAGGCGGACGTCCAAATTCGGAATCTAAATTGGCGAAAAACCGAAACCTAAGTCGACTGCTCATGCTGTCCGAAACAGAGAACGTGACCACTTCTAGATTTCATCTAATCTACTCAATCCCAGAACCACCAATTGATCTAAAAACATGATAATGATCCTTAGAACAGTACCTTGCCCAACCCCAAGGAGTCCCATGGCCATACCTTCGCCCGACGCACAAAAACCCAATAGATCTCCTCCCGGATCGCTCCTCGCTCCAATGGACGGATCTTCGAGGTGCAGGGGTGGGGAGGCTACCCTAGGGCAGCAAGGGGTGGAGGAGAGGTGGAGGAGAGGTGGGGAGCAAAGGGGCAAAGGGGTGGGGCACACGGCCAAAGGGGGAGGGGAGGGGGAGTGCGGCTAGGGCACAAGGGGGAAGGTGGGGGCGCACAAGGGCTGGTGGGTGCGCATTAAGGGCAGGGGGAGGCCCTTTCACCAGCCCACACAAGACTCCTAACCCTAAATGGACTCATACTCCATCCCAGCAAAGCCCACAACCCCTTCTTTTAGGCCCAAACTCCCCCGAAAAGGCCCAAACTCCCGGAAACGGTCTGGAAACGCAATTAAACCTCATACCATATGGTTTTAACCTCCAATACTATATTTCATAATGTTTTTGAGCTCAACATTCACATTAAATAAGGTTTCGACACTCCGTGGTGTCACATTGAGATTTCGCCAATTTAGAGTCGGAATTTGGTCATCCGCCTATTGAAGAAGTTGTTGGTAACTTCATGTCAAGGCCCCAAACTTTCAAAAATTCTGGAGCATCCGGAGTATCCGGATCAGCATCCGGAGTGTCCGGATCCAACCCGGAATGTCCGGACAAGTGTCCGGAGTATCCGGATTGGGCTGACCGAGCGCCCCAACCCGGAGTGTCCGGACCAAATGTCCGGAGTGTCCGGGTTGGTTATACCGAAGACCCCAACCCGGAGCCTCCGGGTTAGAGGCCGGAGTGTCCGGTATGTGCGGGGGGGGGTCTTGTATAAAAGTCCCATTTCGTGGGTTCACTCCCTTCTTTCTTCTCCACTTGTCCTCCACCCATCCCGTGCGTCTCCTTCACCCCAGCCTTGTCTCCGGTGAGCTCTCCACTCCGGCGACCTCCCGTGGCTCCTCCCCGGCGTCCTCTAGCTCGTCCCTCGCCGGGCATCCTCCTTCCTCCACCCGGCATTTGCTTCTCCTCTATCTTCCTTGGAGGTAGGTCTCTCTCTTGGGGGTTGATTCGTGGGATTCTTGGGTTCTAGGGTCATCAATGGTGGGAGTTAGAGCTTAGGTTTAGATTTGAAGTTTCGGAGTTGGATCTTGAGCTTAGGGTTTTGGTTGTAGTGGTCCTAGGGTTGGTTGGGGCTTCGATTGATGAGTGTGGGTACTAGAGAGGTAGATCGGGTAGTGGTAGTGCCGATCCAAGGGTCGTTTGGAGTTGGCTAGTGGTTTCATGGGCTAGTGTCGTTCCTCGTGGAGTTGGGTTAGCTATAAGCTTCTCCGGCTTAGCCACGTGTAGGAATGTCGTGGATCGGGGTCTCGTGGCGCCGTAGGGCTTGGTGGTAACTCGATCCCTCGTGTTAGTTAGGCGAGAGGCGCCTGGGCCGGAGTGTCCGGATCTCAAGCCGGAGTGTCCGCCCTGGGCCGGAGTATCCGGACACCCAGTCCGGAGAGTCCGGACAGAGACACCCGAGTGTCCGGCTTGTCCGAGAGTCCGGATATAAAACCCGACCGTCCGGTTAGGCCGGGTCTGTCCGATTGAGTCGAGTTGTCCGGTTGCGTTATTTCTTCGGGGTTTTTCAGTTGTACTTCATTCATATGCATTGCATGCATTTTAATTATGCATTGTATCCGTGTAGAGAATGATCCCGCGGCGACTGACGTGGCCGTGGTTGAGGGAGTTGCCGAGGGGCAAATCGCTGTCGATCCACCAGCAGAAGAACAAGGCAAACACCTATGCATCTTGAACCCGTATTAATTGTATTTTTGTGAATAAACTGCTTAATTGGTGAAATAAGTCTGCATTAGGAATTGAGTTGGGTTAGGGTTAGATCCTATTTGCTGCACGTACACCCCTTGTATTCGTCGAATATCTCCTTTTGAGCTAATGTAACACCCCAAAATTTTGCTTTTCTTAAATTCATGTGTGATTTGGCACTTTGGTGAATTTTTGGAATTTTCTGGAATTTATTTGGATTTATTTGGAATTTATTTGAATTTATTCCATTTTGAAATAATTAAAGAATTTAATTTTGCAAATAAAATTTTGTTGGAAATATTTTATTTGAGTCCCAAATACCCTAAAATATTTTTCAGAATTTTTCTGGAATTTTTCTGAGTCTTTTGCTATTTTTAATGAATTAAATGAATTACTGGGAATTATTTTAATTATTAAATCGCTGGAAAATGCGAGTGGGTTTGTACTGTTCATCCGACCGAGCCCGAGTCAGACTCGAAGTTCGAGTCCGACCGAACCCGACCGAGCGGTGACTCGACCAAACGACTCTAAAACCTAATCGATCCCAACCGTTGGATCAAGATCCAACGGCCAGGATTTCGCATCGCTTCGACCGGATCCGGCCGTCCGATCTCGCCAAGATCGTGGCCGCTGATCGTGCCACGTGGACGGCTGTCCGTCGTCGTCTCCGCCCGAGTTCGAGCCGGACTCCGCCGCCGCGCCCACCGCAGTGGAGAACTAGGTTTCCGTTTTCCGCGCGGAAGCCGAGGCTATTTAATGCCCGGATCACACCCCGAGGATCGCCTTGACCTTGCGCAGCCGTTGCCCTAGCCGTCGCCGCCGCAGTGCCCCTGGCGCGCCCGCAATCGCTCGCCGGAGTCATAGCACCCCTCCGCCGCGGTTCTGCTTGATTCCGCCACCGTCCGCCGTCCCCCGCCGCCATTGACCCCAGATCCGGACTCACCGCAACGAGACGCACCCGAAGAGACCTTTCATCTCGCCGGAACACGCCCCAAACGCCGTTCGTGTGGTCGCCGTCCTCAGCGCCGGCAGCCGCAACTCCGCCGTGAAGCCATCGCCGACCCCGAGCTCCACCAACCGTCCGATCAAGATCCAAAGGCCCAGATCGCGCCACGTCACCCTCGGTGAGTTCTCCGTTGAAAATCCTAGATCTAATCTCAACCGTTGGATCTAGATCCAACGGCTTAGGTTGTGCCACGTAGCAGGAACTGCACCAGGCTAGATTGGATCTGGACCGTTAGATCAAGATCCAACGGCCCAGATCAACCCGTGCGTCCCAAGCACATGAGGCCCAAATCCAATCCTAGCCGTCGGATTTCAAACCAACGGCCACGATCGTGCCACGTGTCCAGGGAGCCGAACCGCCGCGCCACGCGGGCGTGCGCGTGGGTCACTGACACGCCGGGCCCGCATGTCAGCGACCGCACCGTGACGTCACCCATGACGTCACAGCGGGTCCCACATGTCAGTCTCACGTGAGCCGTGGACCGGGTCCACGGTAGACCCGAGTCGAGCGTGGACCGAGTCCATGGACCGGCTGACGTCAGCAGGCCAATCAGAAGCTGCCACGTGTCCAGACTGACGCAATAATTAATTTCCGAAAAAGAAAATGATTTATTAATTCGAAATAATGATTTCAGATTTTGATTCAAACTTCAAACGCTTATAACTTTTGCGTTTCAACTCCAATTTGAGTGATTCAAATTTCTAAATTTGTATAAAATTGAGATCTACCTAAATATGAATTTTATTTAATTTTTGGACTAAAGTTTTTCTCTGTAAAATTATTTAATTGATTATTTAAGCTTTAAATAATCATAACTTTTGCATTTTAACTCCAAATTTGACGATTCCAGTTTCTAAAAACTCATAAAATTATGTTCTCTCTGTTTATGGATTTTATTTGGATGTTTGGACACTTTTTGCCTATTGTTTATTTGTGTATTTGCTATTTGCACGCTTTACGAGTAGACGTTGAAGTGCCGGAAGGATTCGAAGGAGAAGTATTGACTCAGGATCCAACTCAAGACCAAGAGCAAGTACTTTTTGAAGGCAAGTTGTGCTTTGACCATGTTGATCCTATTTTGAAATCTATTTTGATTTAACCTATTGCATGCTAAGTTCAAATAGAAAATACTTTATTTAAACATGGGGGTTAGATAAATACCAATTTGCTGTATGACACCTTGATTATTTAAGTATGTGCCATGACCCCTTGTCACCCTAGTTGTGGATTACTAGTTGGACATTATTAAATTGCCAACATGGGTTTAGACCATTGTAGTATACTGCTTAGACCTGCTACGTGCTCATGACATGATTTTGGATAATCAAATGTTAATATTGACTTAATGATATATTGAACCTATTTTGGAAAGGTATCATGTGATGTTGATGGCACGTGGTGCATGGTAATCAACTGGGGTTTGATAAACAGTTTTCGACCGGGGCATGTGGCAAGAGTAATCAGGTGGGCTAGTTGTGGCATTGGGAGTGTTGATTTGGTTCTTTGGGTAGTCTTGCCCTGGTCACCCTAAGGACTTAACTTTGCAAGCCTTTGAACTGGGTCTAACGTGCAACCACATGTCTGTAATGGGACGGACCTAGTTGACTAAGTTGCTAATAACGTACCTGTGGGACCTCAGGAGGTCAACTACACCCTTTGTGTAAGTTGTACGGGGGAGCGTACCGGGGCTGAGGCCAGGTAACCATCTAACGGTTGATTGGCCTAGACTTCGCCTTAGCGAAGGGAAGGGTTAGTGCGCAATAACCGGGGAGGACCACTTGTATTGTTAGAAGTCTCCGAAAGACTTTGTTACTGAACTTCGCCTTTGTGGTGTTGGACTGTATGTTGTGGTTATAGGGAATAACCTCTGCAGAGTTTAGATTCTATTCGTATAGCCGTGTCCGCGTTATTGGACATCGCTCGTGAATTACAGTCAAGGGTTAGATTTTCTCAAAAATAACTTTGGTTTGAAAGGTTGGGCTGGATTAATAATGAAGTTGATGGAAATGTGGTTTAGGATGGGAAAGATGTTTACCAAACTTCTTGAAAAGTTATTTATGCTTTACTTATTTCTACTGCTTTCGAATATACTTATATTACCTGTCCAATGCTATTTACTGCAAATATACCTTGAGTTATTCCTTTGTACCAAGCCATGCATATAGTATATTAGCACGCATTCATGCATGACTTGTCGAGTACCAAGTACTCACCCTTGCCTCAACACAACACCGCTTGAAGAGGAGACTACGCCACTTTGGAGGAGGAGTTCCAAGAGGATCCGCTCACGTAGGGAGCGAGCCCGATCGATTGCCTGTGGTATCTTTGGATGGCGCCACGATGTTATCTTATTTGATTTTCATTTGCTACTATTTCTCTCTTAATAAGTTTTCGCCTGCGAGGCGACGTTGTGACTTGACCATAAGGTCGAGTAACCGATTTGGTTATTTAAATAAAAGTACTTTATTAGTATCGAGTGGTATGATTGTGATATTTACCAATGTGAAGATCAGGTGCACTAGCGCGTTCTGGACTAGTGCGAATACACAGAGGGTCCGGATTTGCAAATTCGGGGTCCCGACAGAGGTGGTATCAGAGCCATACTTGACCGTAGGCTCAACCCTAGCTAGAATGGTCGTAGTGAGGATAAAACCTATTTTCTAAAGCTAAAAATTTGTGAAGACAAGAAATGACATCTCGACTTATCCCCTTCTCTCTTTTCTTGTCTCTTGCTGAAATTTTTCCTCACCTTGTCACAATTTAAAAATTCCGAGTTCTTACGTAAAGCACTCTTGCGACAGATGGAGGAAGAGTTCAACTACGTTGATCTCGGGAGTTAGTCACGCCGGAACTTTGGCATATGCTACAAACTCTCGGAGATTTTGAGAAGCCGCAATACCAAGTGGAAGTGATCGGACAAGCGGGATTGATCAAGGCTTGTGACGTGAAGATTGAGGTACCGCTAGGAAGAAGGGCCCAGGCAATCGCCCGATACACCGCACCGCCAGAGATCTACAATGCAGATGGGTATCCAAGAAGTATCACGACGAGCAATGCGGCACATTACCCGTATCTATGCCAGAGTTGGAGAGCACTGGTGTTCGTTATCACCCAAGAGCAATAACCTTCTTGACCCAAGGCGATTCAGATGAGGATGCCATGGTTACACAGTTGGCACGATTTGTTGTCGCCAGGAGGATGTACTCGATGATACAAGCAAAGAGCTGCTGAAGGCCCGCAAGGAGATCACAACAGAGAAGAACGAGATGGCGGGAAGCTCAAGAGTATGTGTCACACCTTCTGCGAAGAATTGACGAGTTGGAGATGACTTTGTACGGACCGTAACTGCAGAGCCAAGATTTCGAGCTACACGAGCCGGATCCGAGGAGTCGATCTCGATGAGGACATCGCTTCTTCGACTACCACAGATGACACGATTCTTTGGACATGGCAATCGTTTCGCGCCTATGCCGCAAAGATCCGTACCCAGGCCGTGGAGGTTTCCTCGATGAGTGAGCGTAGGTTCTATAGTGATACTCCTTCGCCGAGTCGCGTCATAGGATAAAGATTCACCCTTTAGGCGTTAGACTCCAATGTTAGTTCGATTTGGATTTTCATTGTTTCTTTGAGTGTGCGATGTGTTGCAAGGCCCTTAGGCATTGTAAGCAACCATACCAAGTTATTAATATCAATAATAAAGTTGGACCTTAAAGTACACCCTTCGCCCCGCATAAGTTCCATATTACTTGTCTATTCTTGTTTCCCTCTCATCTCTAAAACCTAGAGCAAATCGACAGATGGTGAATACCCGTGGAAACTTTGGAAACAATGGAAGTGGTCCTCGCCCAACAGAAAACCCCAATGATGGAGCACCAGCACCGCCACAGGATATGCAGAATTTTGGAGCATTTCTTGCTGCTCAGACTCAGTTGATGCATGCTATGATGCAACAAATGCAACACGCCACTGCTCAGGCCACTGCTACTCAAGTTAATCAGGGACCACGCCAGAATACAAGACTGTCAGAGTTCATGAGAACTCACCCACCCACTTTCTCTGGGAATGCCAATCCATTGGAGGCCGATGATTGGTTAAGGTCAATTGAGAGGAAGCTACACATAGCTCAATGTATAGGAAATGAGAAGGTACTCTACGCTTCTCATCAGTTGGAAGGAACATTGGCCGAATGGTGGGAGAACTTCGTGCCACGCAAGAGAACCCTCAAGATATCACTTGGGAGGAGTTCACGATTGCGTTTAAATCGATATCACGTGCCTGAAGGAATCATGGATCTTAAGAAGGAGGAGTTCAGAGCATCAAGCAAGGTAATCAGCCGGTGGTCGACTACTGAACAAGTTCACACAGCTAGCACGCTACGCTTTGAGGATGTAGCGACAGATAAAGCCAGGCAGTCGTTTTATGAAGGGACTTAACTCAGATTGCAAGTAGGATTGATCACCCACACCTTCCCAGATTTCCAAGAATTGGTGAATAAGGCGCTTATTCTTGAGGACAAGCGCAAGGAACCGGATGAGAACAGAAGCGCAGGATGCAACAAACAGGATCACGCCAGGAACGCAATACCGAGAGTTGCACCAAATCAATTTTTCAGATTTCAGCCACGTAATGCTACAAGGACACCGTCACCAGCACCAAGACCAGAATCGTAACTACGGACCCGGCCCCGCTTAGAAACACTACTCGAGCGATCGGCAAAGGAACGGTGAGATCTTGCTACAAGCGCAACGAGCCAGACACTTTGCCAACAGCTTGTCCGAAGAAGACAAGCAGAGTGACCCGATTCGCTTCAATCTAGGAACCACCCAGCTAGGGCGCCCGACCAGGAACCACATCCAGGCCGTGGTGAGAGGCCGAGTCAACCATGTCACCGCAGATGCACTGCAGAATGCTACGACGTCGTCTTGGGTAAGTTACTTGTTAACTCGATACCTGCAATAGTTTTGTTTGACTCGAGCTTCGCATTCGCTTGTTTCGCAAGGCTTTGCTACTAGAAATGATTTGAGGATTGCAAGACTTAGATGCATGCTTTTAGTTCAAACCCACAGTTCAACTCCGAGCGAAAGTAGGATGTTCCGGTGAGAATACTAATAGATGGAATAGAGTTCCTAGCGAACCTTATTATTTTGGAGACCCAGACCTTAGACGTTAATTTGGGAATGGACTGGTTATCCAAGCACAAGGCCGTATTGGATTGTGGACGAAGGACTATCTCGATTGAGAGCCCGTGTGGAAGGAAAGTGGAATTTCAAGCCACCGCCAGTTAGAGATGGACAGTTGATGGTTAACAAGACCAAGGCAATCGGCATAGAGGATGTCTTAGTAGTGAATGGGTACCCGAGATGTTTTCTGAAGATCTACAGTATGCCGCCAGACAGGGACATAGAGTTTGTGATAGAGCTTGTACCTGGTACAGCACCGATAGCAAAGAGACCCTATCGAATGTCCACCGAGGAGTTGGTAGAGATGAAGAAACAGCTAGAGGAGTTAATGGAGAAAGGATTTATTAGACCGAGTTCGTCGCCATGGGGAGCACCAGTTTTGTTTGTCAAGAAAAAGGACGGGAGTTTCAGGATGTGCATCGACTACCGTGCACTCAATGAAGTCACCGTGAAGAATAAGTATCCGCTACCCAGGATTGATGATTTGTTCGATCAGCTGAGAGGAGCCGGAGTTTTCTCCAAGATTGATCTGAGATCGGGATACCATCAGTTGAAGATCCGATCAGAAGATATCCCGAAGACTGCATTCTCGTCAAGATATGGACATTACGAGTTTACAGTTATGTCCTTTGGACTGACGAATGCGCCAGCATATTTCATGAATATGATGAATAAGGTGTTCATGGAATATTTGGACAAGTTTGTTGTTGTGTTCATAGATGATATCCTAATCTACTCCAAGACAGAGGATGAACATGCCGAACACTTGAGGCGAGTTTTGGAAAAGCTGAGGGAACAGCAACTCTTCGCCAAGTTCAGTAAGTGTGATTTTTGGAAGGACAAGGTGGAGTTTCTTGGACATGTAATGACCGCAGAAGGAGTCGCCGTAGATCCAAGCAAAGTAGAAGCTGTGTTACATTGGGAGCGGTAGAAGATCGTGACCCAGATCCGAGTTTCCTTGGAATGGCAGGATACTACCGCTGCTTTCATTGAAGGCTTTTCGACAATTGCGAAACCTCTTACGCAGCTTGCTGAAAAAAGGAGAAAAAGTTTGCATGGACGCCGAATGTGAGAAAGGATTTCAGAGCTGAAAAAGCGATTGACATCAAGACCGTGTTAGTTCTACCGGATGTTGCTCAAAGCTTTGATATTTATTATGACGCATCACGCCAAGGACTTGGATGTGTGCTGATGCAGAATGGAAAGGTCGTCGCTTATGCATCAAGGCAGTTGAGGCCGCATGAGGAAAATTATCCGACGCATGACCTAGAGTTAGCTGCCGTAGTGCATGCCTTGAAGATATGGCGTCACTATCTGATTGGAAACAGATGTGAAGTGTATACGGATCATAAGAGCCTTAAATACATATTCACCCAGTCGGATCTGAACATGAGGCAAAGGAGATGGTTAGAGTTAATCAAGGACTACAATGTTGGAATCCATTACCATCCCGGGAAGACCAACGTAGTTGCCGATGCCTTGAGTCGGAAAAGCCATACTGTGAGCATGTTGCTAGCCACAAGTCAGGAAGAGCTATGTGAGGATTTCCAGAGAATGAAGATTGAGGTAGTACCTAGCGGATTCTTGGCCGCATTGGAAGTAAAGCCTACTCTAGAGGACCAGATCCGAGAAGGACAGAAGGATGATGACAAGATCCGCAGGATTAAGTTCATCAAGGAAGAAGGCAAGGCAGAGGACTTCAAGTTGGATGAGCAAGGCACGTTATGGATGAAAGATCGGATTTGTGTGCCTAACAAGAAGGAGTTAAAGCAACTGATTTTGGAAGAAGCCCATGACTCCAAGTACTCAATTCATCCTGGAAGCGCCAAGATGTATCAGGATCTGAAGGAGAGATTCTGGTGGCCGAGTATGAAACGTGAAGTTGCCGAGCATGTTGCATTGTGTGATGTATGCCAGAGAGTCAAGGCAATGCATCAGAGACCAGCAGGATTGCTACAGCCACTGAAAATACCTGAGTGGAAGTGGGAGGAAATCGGAATGGATTTCATTACCGGATTGCCTAAGACTCAAGGAGGTTATGACTCCATATGGGTTATAGTGGATCGTTTGACCAAAGTAGCCCATTTTATCCCCGTGAAGACCACCTACTCGAGAGATAAGTTAGCAGAGTTGTACATGATCAGGATCGTCTGTTTGCACGGCGTGCCAAAGAGGATTGTATCGGACAGAGGTACCCAATTTACCTCAAGGTTCTGGAATAAGTTGCATGAAGCCATGGGAACCCGTTTGAACTTCAAGATGACCTATCATCCACAGACGGATGGACAGACCGAAAGAGTCAACCAGATTCTGGAGGATATGTTAAGAGCTTGTGCATTGGCTTATGCTACCTCTTGGGATAAGAGTTTGCCGTATGCCGAGTTCAGTTACAACAATAGTTATCAGGCTAGTTTACAGATGTCACCTTTTGAGGCACTGTATGGTTGACCCTGTCGGACGCCATTAAATTGGAATGAGACCGGCGAGCGCCGTGTCTTCGGGCCTGATATTCTTCAAGAGGCTGAAGAGCAGATTGCCATGATTAGGGAAAGGTTGAAAATAGCCCAATCACGACAGAAGAGTTATGCTGACAACCGTCGCCGTGACTTGAGTTTTGAACCAGAAGACTTTGTATACCTCAGAGTTACGCCTCTCAGGGGAGTTAAGAGGTTCCATGCCAAAGGGAAACTTGCACCCCGTTATGTTGGACCATTTAAGATTTTGAGCCGCAGAGGTGAAGTTGCTTATCAGCTGGAGTTGCCACAGTCGTTAACAGGAGTACATGATGTATTCCATGTGTCCCAGTTGAAGAAGTGTCTCCGAGTTCCTGAGGAACAGACACCGCTAGAGTCAATTGAGTTGCAAGAAGATTTGACTTACAAGGAGCATCCCGTGAGGATTCTAGACACAATGGATCGAGAAACTAGAAACAAGTCAACCCGTTTCTGTAGAGTTCAGTGGAGCAACCATGCAGAGAGTGAAGCAACTTGGGAACGCGAAGAGGATTTGAGGAAAGAGTTTCCAAACCTATTCCTTTAGTAAGCCCTGAATCTCGGGGACGAGATTCTATTAAGGGGGGGAGGTTTGTAACACCCCAAAATTTTGCTTTTCTTAAATTCATGTGTGATTTGGCACTTTGGTGAATTTTTGGAATTTTCTGGAATTTATTTGGATTTATTTGGAATTTATTTGAATTTATTCCATTTTGAAATAATTAAAGAATTTAATTTTGCAAATAAAATTTTGTTGGAAATATTTTATTTGAGTCCCAAATACCCTAAAATATTTTTCAGAATTTTTCTGGAATTTTTCTGAGTCTTTTGCTATTTTTAATGAATTAAATGAATTACTGGGAATTATTTTAATTATTAAATCGCTGGAAAATGCGAGTGGGTTTGTACTGTTCATCCGACCGAGCCCGAGTCAGACTCGAGTTCGAGTCCGACCCGAACCCGACCCGAGCCAGCTGACTCGACCGAACCAGCTCTAAAACCTAATCGATCCCAACCGTTGGATCAAGATCCAACGGTCAGGATTTCCCCGTACCGCTTCGACCGGATCCGGCCCGGGTCCGATCTCGCTACGCATCGTGGGCTAATCGTACGTGCGTGGGCGGCTCGTCGTCGTCGTTTCCGCCGAGTCCGAAAGCCGGACTCACGCCGCCGCGCCGCCGTAGTGAGAACTAGGTTTCCTTTTTCCGCGCGGAAGCCGAGGCTATTTAATGCCCGGATCACACCCCGAGGATCGCCTTGACCTTGCGCAGCCGTTGCCCTAGCCGTCGCCGCAGCGTTCTCTAGCGTCCTGGCAATCGCCGCCGAGTCATAGCACCTCCGCCGCGGTTCTGCTTGATTCCGCCACCGTCCGCCGTCCCCCGCCGCCATTGACCCCAGATCCGTACTCACCGCAACGAGACGCACCCGAAGAGACCTTTCATCTCGCCGGAACACGTCCCAAACGCCATTCGTGTGGTCGCTGCCTCGGCCACGGCACAACTCCGCCGTGAAGCCATCGCCGACCAGAGCTCCACTAACCGTCCGATCAAGATCCGAAGGCCCAGATCGCGCCACGTCACCCTCGGTGAGTTCTCCGTTGAAAATCCTAGATCTAATCTCAACCGTTGGATCTAGATCCAACGGCTTAGGTTGAGCCACGTAGCAGGAACTGCACCAGGCTAGATTGGATCTGAACCGTTAGATCAAGATCCAACGGCCCAGATCAACCCTGCAAGGCCCCAAGCACATGAGGCCCAAATCAATCCTAGCCGCCGGATTTCAAACCAACGGCCCCGATCGTGCCACGGGTCCAGGCACCCGAACCGCCGCGCCCCGCGGCAAGCGCGCGTGGAGTCAGCGACACGCCGGGCTCAGCATGTCGGGCCGATCGCACCGTGGCGTCACCCATGACGCCACAAATGGGTCCCACATGTCGCCTCACGTGGCCGTGGACCGGGTCCACTGAGACCCGAGTCGGCGTGGACCGAGTCCATGGACCGGTGACGTCCGAGGCCAATCAGAAGCTGCCACGTGTCCAGATCGACGCAATAATTAATTTCCGAAAAGAAAATGATTTATTAATTCGAAATAATGATTTGATTTTGATTCAAACTTCAAACGCTTATAACTTTTATGCGTTTCAACTCCAATTTGAGTGATTCAAATTTCTAAATTTGTATAAAATTGAGATCTACCTAAATATGAATTTTATTTAATTTTTGGACTAAAGTTTTTCTCTGTAAAATTATTTAATTGATTATTTAAACTTTAAATAATCATAACTTTTGCATTTTAACTCCAAATTTGACGATTCCAGTTTCTAAAAACTCATAAAATTATGTTCTCTCTGTTTATGGATTTTATTTGGATGTTTGGACACTTTTTGCCTATTGTTTATTTGTGTATTTGCTATTTGCACGCTTTACGAGTAGACGTTGAAGTGCCGAAGGATTCAAGGAGAAGTATTGACTCAGATCCAACTCAAGACCAAGAGCAAGTACTTTTTGAAGGCAAGTTGTGCTTTGACCATGTTGATCCTATTTTGAAATCTATTTTGATTTAACCTATTGCATGCTAAGTTCAAATAGAAAATACTTTATTTAAACATGGGGGATTAGATAAGTACCAATTTGCTGTATGACACCTTGATTATTTAAGTATGTGCCATGACCCCTTGTCACCCTAGTTGTGGATTACTAGTTGGACATTATTAAATTGCCAACAAGGGTTTAGACCGTTGTAGTATACTGCTTAGACCTGCTACGTGCTCATGACATGATTTTGGATAATCAAATGTTAATATTGACTTAATGATATATTGAACCTGTTTTGGAAAGGTATCATGTGATGTTGATGGCACGTGGTGCATGGTAATCAATCGGGTTTGATAAACGCTGATTTCGGCCAGGGGCATGTGGCAAGAGTAATCAGTGGGCCAGTGTGGCATTAGGAGTGTTGATTTGGTTCTTCGGGTAGTCTTGCCCTGGTCACCCTAAGGACTTAACCTTGCAAGCCTTTGAACTGGGTCTAACGTGCAACCACATGTCCGGAATGGGATGGACCTAGTTGACTAAGTTGCTAATAACGTACCTGTGGGACCTCAGGAGGTCAACTACACCCTTTGTGTAAGTTGTACGGGGGAGCGTACCGGGGCTGAGGCCAGGTACCCATCTAACGGTTGATTGGCCTAGACTTCGCCTTAGCGAAGGGAAGGGTTAGTGCGCAATAACCTGGAGGACCACTTGTATTGTTAGAAGTCTCCGAAAGACTTTGTTACTGAACTTCGCCTTTGTGGTGTTTGATCAGTATCTTGTGGGTAAAGTGCATAACCTCTGCAGAGTTTAGAATCTATTCGAATAAGCCGTGTCCGCGGTATTGGACATCGCTAGAATTACAGTCAAGGGTTAGATTTTCTCAAAAATAACTTTGGTTTGAAAGGTTGGGCTGGATTAATAATGAAGTTGATGGAAATGTGGTTTAGGATGGGAAAGATGTTTACCAAACTTCTTGAAAAGTTATTTATGCTTTACTTATTTCTACCGCTTTCGAATCTACTTATATTACTCTGTCCAATGCTATTTAATGCAAATATACCTTGAGTTATTCCTTTGTACCAAGCCATGCATATAGTATATTAGCCTGCATTCGCATGACTTGCCGAGTACCAAGTACTCACCCTTGCCTCAACACAACACAGTTGAAGAGGAGACTACGCCACTTTGGAGGAGGAGCTCCAAGAGGATCCGCTTCACGTAGGAGCGAGCCCGATCGCCTGCCTGTGGTATCTTGGATGGCGCCACGATGTTATCTTTTTGATTTTCCGCTACTATTTCTCTCTTAATAAGTTTCGCCTGCGAGGCGACGCTTGTGACTTGACCATAAGGTCGAGTAACCAGTTTAGTTATTTAAATAAAAGTACTTTATTAGTATCGAGTGGTATGATTGTGATATTTACCAATGTTAAGACTGTGCACTAAGCTGCGTTCTGGACTAGTGCCGAATACACAGAGGGTCCGGATTTGCAAATTCGGGGTCCCGACAGAGGTGGTATCGAGCCATACCGACCGTAGGCTCAACCCTAGCTAGAATGGTCGTAGTGAGGATAAAACCTATTTTCTAAAGCTAAAAATTTGTGAAGACAAGAAATGACATCTCGACTTATCCCCTTCTCTCTTTTCTTGTCTCTTGCTGAAATTTTTCCTCACCTTGTCACAATTTAAAAATTCGAGTTCTTACGTAAAGCACTCTTGTGACAGATGGAGGAAGAGTTCAACTACGTTGATCTGGGAGTTGGTCACGCCATGAACTTTGGCATATGCTACAAACTCTCGGAGATTTTGAGAAGCCGCAATACCAAGTGGAAGTGATCGGACAAGCGGGATTGATCAAGGCTTGTGACGTGAAGATTGAGGTACCGCTAGGAAGAAGGGCCAGGCAATCGCCCGATACGCTGCACTGCCAGGAGATCAACAATGCAGATGGGTATCCAAGAAGTATCACGACGAGCAATGCGGCACATTACCCGTATCTACGCCAGAGAGTTGGAGAGCACAGTGTTCGTTATCACCACAAGCGCAATAACCTTCTTGACCAAGGCGATTCGGGATGAGGATGCCATGGTTACACAGTTGGCACGATTTGTTGTCGCCAGGAGGATGTACTCGATGATACAAGCAAAGAGCTCTGAAGGCCCGCAAGGAGATCACAACAGAGAAGAACGAGATGGCGGAAGCTCAAGAGTATGTGTCACACCTTCTGCGAAGAATTGACGAGTTGGAGATGACTTTGTACGGACCAGTAACTGCAGCTAAGATTTAGCTACACGAGCCAGATCCGGAGGAGTCAGATCTCGATGAGGACACTGCTTCTTCGACTACCACAGATGACACAGTTGCTGGACATGGCAATCGTTTCGCGCCTATGCCGCAGCATCCGTACCCAGGCCGTGGAGGTTTCCTCGATGAGTGAGCGTAGGTTCTATAGTGAGACTCCTTCGCCGAGTCGCGTCATAGAATAAAGAGTCACCCTTTAGGCGTTAGACTCCAATGTTAGTTCGATTTGGATTTTCATTGTTTGCTGAGTGTGCAGTATGTGTTGCAAGGCCCTTAGGCATTGTAAGCAACCATACCAAGTTATTAATATCAATAATAAAGTTGGACCTTAAAGTACACCCTTCGCCCCGCATAAGTTCCATATTACTTGTCTATTCTTGTTTCCCTCTCATCTCTAAAACCTAGAGCAAATCGACAGATGGTGAATACCCGTGGAAACTTTGGAAACAATGGAAGTGGTCCTCGCCCAACAGAAAACCCCAATGATGGAGCACCAGCACCGCCACAGGATATGCAGAATTTTGGAGCATTTCTTGCTGCTCAGACTCAGTTGATGCATGCTATGATGCAACAAATGCAACACGCCACTGCTCAGGCCACTGCTACTCAAGTTAATCAGGGACCACGCCAGAATACAAGACTGTCAGAGTTCATGAGAACTCACCCACCCACTTTCTCTGGGAATGCCAATCCATTGGAGGCCGATGATTGGTTAAGGTCAATTGAGAGGAAGCTACACATAGCTCAATGTATAGGAAATGAGAAGGTACTCTACGCTTCTCATCAGTTGGAAGGAACAGCCGCCGAATGGTGGGAGAACTTCTGTGCCACGCAAGAGAACCCTCAAGATATCACTTGGGAGGAGTTCACGCCTGCGTTTACAAGATCACGTGCCTGAAGGAATCATGGATCTTAAGAAGGAGGAGTTCAGAGCATCAAGCAAGGTAATCAGCCGGTGGCCGACTACCGAACAAGTTCACACAGCCTAGCACGCTACGCACTCGAGGATGTAGCGACAGATAAAGCCAGGCAGTCTCGTTTATGAAGGGACTTAACTCAGATTGCAAGTAGGATTGATCACCCACACCTTCCCAGATTTCCAAGAATTGGTGAATAAGGCGCTTATTCTTGAGGACAAAGCGCAAGGAACTGGATGAGAACAGAAGCGCAGGATGCAACAATGAGGATCACGCCAGAACGCAACAAATGGTCGAGAGTTGCACCAAATCAATTTTTCAGATTTCAGCCACGAATGCTACAAGGACACCGTCACCAAGACCAAGACCAGAATCGTAACTACTGCACCCAGCCCCGCTAGAAACACTACTCGAGGCAACAAGGAACAAGTGAGATACTGGCTACAATCGCAACGAGCCAGGACACTTCGCCAACAGTTGTCCGAAGAAGACAGTAGGAGTGACCCCAGTTCGCTTCAATCTAGGAACCACCCCAGCTAGGACGCCAGCACCAGGAACCACATCCTGCATCAGTGGTGAGAGGCCGAGTCAACCATGTCACCGCAGATGCACTGCAGAATGCTACAGACGTCGTACTGGGTAAGTTACTTGTTAACTCAGTACCTGCAACAGTTTTGTTTGACTCTGGAGCTTCGCATTCGTTTGTTTCGCAAGGCTTTGCTACTAGAAATGATTTGAGGATTGCAAGACTTAGATGCATGCTTTTAGTTCAAACCCCTGGTTCCGAACTCCGAACGAAAGTAGGATGTTCCGGGGTGAGAATACTAATAGATGGAATAGAGTTCCTAGCGAACCTTATTATTTTGGAGACCCAGACCTTAGACGTTATTTTGGGAATGGACTGGTTATCCAAGCACAAGGCCGTATTGGATTGTGGACGAAGGACTATCTCAGTTGAGAGCCCGTGTGGAAGGAAAGTGGAATTTCAAGCCACTGCCGTTAGAGATGGACAGTTGATGGTTAACAGTACCAAGGCAATCAGCATAGAGGATGTCTCAGTAGTGAATGAGTACCCAGATGTTTTTCCTGAAGATCTACCTGGTATGCCGCCAGACAGGGACATAGAGTTTGTGATAGAGCTTGTACCTGGTACAGCACCGATAGCAAAGAGACCCTATCGGATGTCCACCGAGGAGTTGGTAGAGATGAAGAAACAGCTAGAGGAGTTAATGGAGAAAGGATTTATCAGACCGAGTTCGTCGCCATGGGGAGCACCGCTTTGTTTGTCAAGAAAAAGGACGGAGTTTCAGGATGTGCATCGACTACCGTGCACTCAATGAAGTCACCGTGAAGAATAAGTATCCGCTACCCGGGATTGATGATTTGTTCGATCACCGAGAGGAGCCGGAGTTTTCTCCAAGATTGATCTCGAGATCGGGATACCATCGCTTGAAGATCCGATCGTAAGATATCCCGAAGATCGCATTCTCGCCAAGATATGGACATTACGAGTTTACGCTATGTCCTTTGGATCGATTTAATGCGCCAAAGATATTTCATGAATATGATGAATAAGGTGTTCATGGAATATTTGGACAAGTTTGTTGTCGTGTTCATAGATGATATCCTAATCTACTCCAAGACAGAGAATGAACATGCCGAACACTTGAGGCGAGTTTTGGAAAAGCTGAGGGAACATCAACTCTTCGCCAAGTTCAGTAAGTGTGATTTTTGGAAGGACAAGGTGGAGTTTCTTGGACATGTAATGACCGCAGAAGGAGTCGCCGTAGATCCAAGCAAAGTAGAAGCGGTGTTACATTGGGAGCAGCCGAAGACTGTGACCCAGATCCGGAGTTTCCTTGGAATGGCAGGATACTACCGCCGTTTCATTGAAGGCTTTTCGACAATTGCGAAACCTCTTACGCACTTGCTAAAAGGAGAAAAAGTTTGCATGGACGTCGGAATGTGAGAAAGGATTTCAGAGCTGAAAAAGCGATTGACATCAGCACCGGTGTGAGTTCTACCGGATGTTGCTCAAAGCTTTGATATTTATTGTGATGCATCACGCCAAGGACTTGGATGTGTGCTGATGCAGAATGGAAAGGTCGTCGCTTATGCATCAAGGCAGTTGAGGCCGCATGAGGAAAATTATCCGACGCATGACCTAGAGTTAGCTGCCGTAGTGCATGCCTTGAAGATATGGCGTCACTATCTGATTGGAAACAGATGTGAAGTGTATACGGATCATAAGAGCCTTAAATACATATTCACCAAGTCGTATCTGAACATGAGGCAAAGGAGATGGTTAGAGTTAATCAAGGACTACAATGTTGGAATCCATTACCATCCCGGGAAGACCAACGTAGTTGCCGATGCCTTGAGTCGGAAAAGCCATACTGTGAGCATGTTGCTAGCCACAAGTCAAGAAGAGCTATGTGAGGATTTCCAGAGAATGAAGATTGAGGTGGTACCTAGCGGATTCTTGGCCGCATTGGAAGTAAAGCCTACTCTAGAGGACCAGATCCGAGAAGGACAGAAGGATGATGACAAGATCCGCAGGATTAAGTTCATCAAGGAAGAAGGCAAGGCAGAGGACTTCAAGTTGGATGAGCAAGGCACGTTATGGATGAAGGATCGGATTTGTGTGCCTAACAAGGAGTTAAAGCAACTGATTTTGGAAGAAGCCCATGACTCCAAGTACTCAATTCATCCTGGAAGCGCCAAGATGTATCAGGATCTGAAGGAGAGATTCTGGTGGCCGAGTATGAAACGTGAAGTTGCCGAGCATGTTGCATTGTGCGACGTATGCCAGAGAGTCAAGGCAATGCATCAAAGACCAAAGCGAGGATTGCTACAAATGACTGAAAATACCTGAGTGGAAGTGGGAGGAAATCGGAATGGATTTCATTACCGGATTGCCTAAGACTCAAGGAGGTTATGACTCCATATGGGTTATAGTGGATCGTTTGACCAAAGTAGCCCATTTTATCCCCGTGAAGACCACCTACTCGGAGATAAGTTAGCGAGTTGTACATGATCAGATCGCCTGTTTGCACGGGCGTACAAAGAGGATTGTATCAGACAGAGGTACCCAATTTACCTCAAGGTTCTGGAATAAGTTGCATGAAGCCATGGGAACCCGTTTGAACTTCAAGATGACCTATCATCCATGCACGGATGGACAGACCGAAAAGAGTCAACCAGATTCGAGGATATGTTAAGAGCTTGTGCATTGGCTTATGCTACCTCTTGGGATAAGAGTTTGCCGTATGCCGAGTTCGATTACAACAATAGTTATCGTGCTAGTTTACGATGTCACCTTTTGAGGCACTTTGTATGGTCGACTTCGCCTGACGCCATTAAATTGGAATGAGACCGCGAGCGCCGTGTCTTCGGCCTGATATTCTTCAAGAGGTCAAGAGCGGATTGCCATGATTAGGAAAGGTTGAAAATAGCCCAATCACGATGTAAGAGTTATCTTGACAACCGCCGCCGTGACTTGAGTTTTGAACCGTAAGACTTTGTATACCTCGAGTTACGCCTCTCGGGGAGTTAAGAGGTTCCATGCCAAAGGGAAACTTGCACCCTGCTATGTTGGACCATTTAAGATTTTGAGCCGCAGAGGTGAAGTTGCTTATCACCGGAGTTGCCACAATCGTTAACAGGAGTACATGATGTATTCCATGTGTCCCAGTTGAAGAAATGTCTCCGAGTTCCTGAGGAACAGACACCGCTAGAGTCAATTGAGTTGCAAGAAGATTTGACTTACAAGGAGCATCCCGTGAGGATTCTAGACACAATGGATAGAGAAACTAGAAACAAGTCAACCAGTTTCTCTAGATTACAGTGGAGCAACCATGCAGAGAGTGAAGCAACTTGGGAACGCGAAGAGGATTTGAGGAAAGAGTTTCCAAACCTATTCCTTTAGTAAGCCCTGAATCTCGGGGACGAGATTCTATTAAGGGGGGAGGTTTGTAACACCCCAAAATTTTGCTTTTCTTAAATTCATGTGTGATTTGGCACTTTGGTGAATTTTTGGAATTTTCTGGAATTTATTTGGATTTATTTGGAATTTATTTGAATTTATTCCATTTTGAAATAATTAAAGAATTTAATTTTGCAAATAAAATTTTGTTGGAAATATTTTATTTGAGTCCCAAATACCCTAAAATATTTTTTAGAATTTTTCTGGAATTTTTCTGAGTCTTTTGCTATTTTTAATGAATTAAATGAATTACTGGGAATTATTTTAATTATTAAATTGCTGGAAAATGCGAGTGGGTTTGTACTGTTCATCCGACCGAGCCCGAGTCAGACTCGAGTTCGAGTCCGACCCGAACCCGACCCGAGCCAGCTAACTCGACCGAACCAGCTCTAAAACCTAATCGATCCCAACCGTTGGATCAAGATCCAACGGTCAGGATTTCCGTCTGCATCGCCGGACGGATCCGCCCGTCCGATCTCATACAAGCATCGTGGCTACCGATCGTGCCACGTGGGCCGGCTCCGTCGTCGTCTCCGCCCGTCCGAAAGCCGGACTCCGCCGCCGCGCCGCGCCGTGGAGAACTAGGTTTCCTTTTTCCGCGAAGCGAGGCTATTTAATGCCCGGATCACACCCGAGGATCGCTTTGACCTTTGGCGCAGCCGCTTTCTAGCCGTCGCCGCCGCAGTGCCCCTAGCGTCCGCAATCGCTCGCCGGAGTCATAGCACCCCTCCGCCGCGGTTCTGCTTGATTCCGCCACCGTCCGCCGTCCCCCGCCGCCATTGACCCCAGATCCGGACTCACCGCAACGAGACGCACCCGAAGAGACCTTTCATCTCGCCGGAACACGTCCCAAACGCCATTCGTGTGGTCGCCGTCCTCAGCGCCGGCAGCCGCAACTCCGCCGTGAAGCCATCGCCGACCCCGAGCTCCACCAACCGTCCGATCAAGATCCAAAGGCCCAGATCGCGCCACGTCACCCTCGGTGAGTTCTCCGTTGAAAATCCTAGATCTAATCTCAACCGTTGGATCTAGATCCAACGGCTTAGGTTGTGCCACGTAGCAGGAACTGCACCAGGCTAGATTGGATCTGGACCGTTAGATCAAGATCCAACGGCCCAGATCAACCCGTGCGTCCCAAGCACATGAGGCCCAAATCCAATCCTAGCCGTCGGATTTCAAACCAACGGCCCCGATCGTGCCACGTGTCCAGGGAGCCGAACAGCCGGCCACGCGCGCGCAGCGCTGCGGGTCATCGACACGCCGGCCCGCATGTCGGGCCGATCGCACCGCGGACGTCACCCATGACGTCACAACGGGTCCCACATGTCAGTCTCACGTGAGCCGTGGACCGGGTCCACGGTAGACCCGAGCCGAGCGTGGACCGAGTCCATGGACCGGCTGACGTCGGCAGGCCAATCAGAAGCTGCCACGTGTCCAGACTGACGCAATAATTAATTTCCAAAAAAGAAAATGATTTATTAATTCGAAATAATGATTTCAGATTTTGATTCAAACTTCAAACGCTTATAACTTTTGCGTTTCAACTCCAATTTGAGTGATTCAAATTTCTAAATTTGTATAAAATTGAGATCTACCTAAATATGAATTTTATTTAATTTTTGGACTAAAGTTTTTCTCTGTAAAATTATTTAATTGATTATTTAAACTTTAAATAATCATAACTTTTGCATTTTAACTCCAAATTTGACGATTCCAGTTTCTAAAAACTCATAAAATTATGTTCTCTCTGTTTATGGATTTTATTTGGATGTTTGGACACTTTTTGCCTATTGTTTATTTGTGTATTTGCTATTTGCACGCTTTACGAGTAGACGTTGAAGTGCCTAAGGATTCGAAGGAGAAGTATTGACTCGTGATCCAACTCAAGACCAAGAGCAAGTACTTTTTGAAGGCAAGTTGTGCTTTGACCATGTTGATCCTATTTTGAAATCTATTTTGATTTAACCTATTGCATGCTAAGTTCAAATAGAAAATACTTTATTTAAACATGGGGGATTAGATAAGTACCAATTTGCTGTATGACACCTTGATTATTTAAGTATGTGCCATGACCCCTTGTCACCCTAGTTGTGGATTACTAGTTGGACATTATTAAATTGCCAACAAGGGTTTAGACCGCTGTAGTATAACGCTTAGACTCGCTACGTGCTCATGACATGATTTTGGATAATCAAATGTTAATATTGACTTAATGATATATTGAACCTGTTTTGGAAAGGTATCATGTGATGTTGATGGCACGTGGTGCATGGTAATCAAGCGGGGTTTGATAAACGATTTCGGCCAGGGCATGTGGCAAGAGTAATCAGTGGGCCAGTTGTGGCATTGGGAGTGTTGATTTGGTTCTTCTAGTCTTGCCCTGGTCACCCTAAGGACTTAACCTTGCAAGCCTTTGAACTGGGTCTAACGTGCAACCACATGTCTCAGAATGGGATGGACCTAGTTGACTAAGTTGCTAATAACGCATTGCACTGGGACCTCAGGAGGTCAACTACACCCTTTGTGTAAGTTGTACGGGAGCGCATCGGCCGAGGCCAGGTACCCATCTAACGGTTGATTGGCCTAGACTTCGCCTTAGCGAAGGAAGGGTTAGTGCGCAATAACCTGGGAGGACCACTTGTATTGTTAGAAGTCTCCGAAAGACTTTGTTCACGGAACTCGCCTTTGTGGTGTTTGACTGTATCTTGTGGGTAAAGTGCATAACCTCTGCAGAGTTTAGAATCTATTCGAATAGCCGTGTCCGCGGTATTGGACATCGCCGGGAATTACAGTCAAGGGTTAGATTTTCTCAAAAATAACTTTGGTTTGAAAGGTTGGGCTGGATTAATAATGAAGTTGATGGAAATGTGGTTTAGGATGGGAAAGATGTTTACCAAACTTCTTGAAAAGTTATTTATGCTTTACTTATTTCTACTGCTTTCGAATCTACTTATATTACTTGTCCAATGCTATTTACTGCAAATATACCTTGAGTTATTCCTTTGTACCAAGCCATGCATATAGTATATTAGCCTGCATTCTGTGCATGACTTGCTGAGTACCAAGTACTCACCCTTGCCTCAACACAACACCAGTTGAAGAGGAGACTACGCCAGCTTTGGAGGAGGAGCTCCAAGAGGATCCGTCTACGTAGGGAGCGAGCCCAGTCAGTTGCCTGTGGTATACTGGATGGCGCCACGATGTTATCTTTTTTGATTTTCCGCTGCTACTATTTCTCTCTTAATAAGTTTCGCCCTGCGAGGCGTACGTTTGTGACTTGACCATAAGGTCGAGTAACCAGTTTGGTTATTTAAATAAAAGTACTTTATTAGTATCGAGTGGTATGATTGTGATATTTACCAATGTTAAGACTGTGTGCACTAGCGCGTTCCTGGACTAGTGCTGAATACACAGAGGGTCCGGATTTGCAAATTCGGGGTCCCGACAGAGGTGGTATCAGAGCCATACTGACTGTAGGCTCAACCCTAGCTAGAATGGTCGTAGTGAGGATAAAACCTATTTTCTAAAGCTAAAAATTTGTGAAGACAAGAAATGACATCTCGACTTATCCCCTTCTCTCTTTTCTTGTCTCTTGCTGAAATTTTTCCTCACCTTGTCACAATTTAAAAATTCCGAGTTCTTACGTAAAGCACTCTTGTGACAGATGGAGGAAGAGTTCAACTACGCTTGATCTCGGGAGTTGGTCACGCCGTGGAACTTTGGCATATGCTTCAGACTCTCGGAGATTTTGAGAAGCCGCAATACCAAGTGGAAGTGATCAGACAAGCAGGATTGATCAAGGCTTGTGACGTGAAGATTGAGGTACCTGCTAGGAAGAAGGGCCCAGGCAATCGCCCGATACACTGCACTGCCAGGAGATCTACAATGCAGATGGGTATCCAAGAAGTATCACGACGAGCAATGCGGCACATTACCCGTATCTACGCCAGAGAGTTGGAGAGCACAGTGTTCCGTTATCACCCGCGCAGCAATAACCTTCTTGACCCGGGCGATTCAGATGAGGATGCCATGGTTACACAGTTGGCACGATTTGTTGTCGCCCAGGAGGATGTACTCGATGATACAAGCAAAGAGCTACAGAAGGCCCGCAAGGAGATCACAACAGAGAAGAACAGATGGCGGGAAGCTCAAGAGTATGTGTCACACCTTCTGCGAAGAATTGACGAGTTGGAGATGACTTTGTACGGACTGCAACTGTGAGCCAAGATTAGCTACACGAGCCAGATCCGGAGGAGTCAGATCTCGATGAGGACACTGCTTCTTCGACTACCACAGATGACACAGTTGCTGGACATGGCAATCGTTTCGCGCCTATGCCGCAGCATCCGTACCCATTCCGTGGAGGTTTCCTCGATGAGTGAGCGTAGGTTCTATAGTGTGACTCCTTCGCCGAGTCGCGTCATAAAATAAAGAGTCACCCTTTAGGCGTTAGACTCCAATGTTAGTTCGATTTGGATTTTCATTGTTTGCTGAGTGTGCAGTATGTGTTGCAAGGCCCTTAGGCATTGTAAGCAACCATACCAAGTTATTAATATCAATAATAAAGTTGGACCTTAAAGTACACCCTTCGCCCGCATAAGTTCCATATTACTTGTCTATTCTTGTTTCCTCTCATCTCTAAAACCTAGAGCAAATCGGACAGATGGTGAATACCCGTGGAAACTTTGGAAACAATGGAAGTGGTCCTCGCCAACGTAAAACCCCAATGATGGAGCACCAAAGACCGCCACCGGATATGCAGAATTTTGGAGCATTTCTTGCTGCTCAGACTCGCTTGATGCATGCTATGATGCAACAAATGCAACACGCCACCGCCAGGCCATCGCTACTCAAGTTAATCGTGACCACGCCAGAATACAAGACTGTCGAGTTCATGAGAACTCACCCACCCACTTTCTTCGGGAATGCCAATCCATTGGAGGCCGATGATTGGTTAAGGTCAATTGAGAGGAAGCTACACATAGCTCAATGTATAGGAAATGAGAAGGTACTCTACGCTTCTCATCAGTTGGAAGGAACAAACACTTGAATGGTGGGAGAATTTCTGTGCCACGCAAGAGAACCTCAAGATATCACTTGGGAGGAGTTCACGCTATGCGTTTAAATCAAGATCACGTGCTGAAGGAATCATGGATCTTAAGAAGGAGGAGTTCAGAGCATCAAGCAAGGTAATCAGCCCGGTGGCCGACTACCCGAACAAGTTCACACAGCCTAGCACGCTACGCACTGAGGATGTAGCGACAGATAAAGCCGCATACCTCGCTTATGAAGGGACTTAACTCAGATTGCAAGTAGGATTGATCACCCACACCTTCCTGCATTTCCAAGAATTGGTGAATAAGGCGCTTATTCTTGAGGACAAGCGCAAGGAACTGGATGAGAACAGAAGCGCAGGATGCAACAAACAGGATCACGCCAGTGAACGCAATGGCGTCGAGAGTTGCACCAAATCAATTTTTCAGATTTCAGCCACAGAATGCTACAAGGACACCGTCACCAGCACTCAAGACCCGTGAATCGTAACTACTGCACTTCACCCGCTTAGAAACACTACTCCAGCAACAAGAAGGAATGCTGAGACGCCGCTACAATCAGCAACGAGCCAGACACTTTGCCAACAGCTTGTCCAAGAAGACAGCAGGAGTGACCCCGCCGCTTCAATCTAGGAACCACCCCAGCTAGGACGCCAAAGACCAGGAACCACATCCTGCATCGTGGTGAGAGGCCGAGTCAACCATGTCACCGCAGATGCACCGCAGAATGCTACTGACGTCAGATCGGGTAAGTTACTTGTTAACTCGCACTGCAATAGTTTTGTTTGACTCGAGCTTCGCATTCGCTTGTTTCGCAAGGCTTTGCTACTAGAAATGATTTGAGGATTGCAAGACTTAGATGCATGCTTTTAGTTCAAACCCTGGTTCCAACTCCGAACGAAAGTAGGATGTTCCGGGTGAGAATACTAATAGATGGAATAGAGTTCCTAGCGAACCTTATTATTTTGGAGACCTGCACCTTAGACGTTATTTTGGGAATGGATCTGGTTATCCAAGCACAAGGCCGTATTGGATTGTGGACGAAGGACTATCTCGCTTGAGAGCCCGTGTGGAAGGAAAGTGGAATTTCAAGCCACCGCCGTTAGAGATGGACAGTTGATGGTTAACGATACAAGGCAATCAGCATAGAGGATGTCTCAAAGAGTGAATGGGTACCCAGATGTTTTTCCTGAAGATCTACCTCGTATGCCGCTACAGGACATAGAGTTTGTGATAGAGCTTGTACTTGGTACAAAGACCGATAGCAAAGAGACCCTATCGGATGTCCACCGAGGAGTTGGTAGAGATGAAGAAACAAATAGAGGAGTTAATGGAGAAAGGATTTATCGAGACCGAGTTCGCCGCCATGGGGAGCACCAGTTTTGTTTGTCAAGAAAAAGGACGGAGTTTCGTGGATGTGCATCGACTACCGTGCACTCAATGAAGTCACCGTGAAGAATAAGTATCCGCTACCCAGGATTGATGATTTGTTCGATCACCGAGAGGAGCCGAGTTTTCTCCAAGATTGATCTCGAGATCGGGATACCATCGCTTGAAGATCCGATCGTAAGATATCCCGAAGATCGCATTCTCGCCAAGATATGGACATTACGAGTTTACGCTATGTCCTTTGGATCGATTTAATGCGCCAAAGATATTTCATGAATATGATGAATAAGGTGTTCATGGAATATTTGGACAAGTTTGTTGTCGTGTTCATAGATGATATCCTAATCTACTCCAAGACAGAGGATGAACATGCCGAACACTTGAGGCGAGTTTTGGAAAAGCTGAGGGAACATCAACTCTTCGCCAAGTTCAGTAAGTGTGATTTTTGGAAGGACAAGGTGGAGTTTCTTGGACATGTAATGACCGCAGAAGGAGTCGCCGTAGATCCAAGCAAAGTAGAAGCTGTGTTACATTGGGAGCAGCCGAAGACTGTGACCCAGATCCGGAGTTTCCTTGGAATGGCAGGATACTACCGCCGTTTCATTGAAGGCTTTTCGACAATTGCGAAACCTCTTACGCAGTTGCTAAAAAAGGAGAAAAAGTTTGCATGGACGTCAGAATGTGAGAAAGGATTTCAGGAGCTGAAAAAGCGATTGACATCAGCACCGGTGTTAGTTCTACCGGATGTTGCTCAAAGCTTTGATATTTATTGTGATGCATCACGCCAAGGACTTGGATGTGTGCTGATGCAGAATGGAAAGGTCGTCGCTTATGCATCAAGGCAGTTGAGGCCGCATGAGGAAAATTATCCGACGCATGACCTAGAGTTAGCTGCCGTAGTGCATGCCTTGAAGATATGGCGTCACTATCTGATTGGAAACAGATGTGAAGTGTATACGGATCATAAGAGCCTTAAATACATATTCACCCAGTCGGATCTGAACATGAGGCAAAGGAGATGGTTAGAGTTAATCAAGGACTACAATGTTGGAATCCATTACCATCCCGGGAAGACCAACGTAGTTGCCGATGCCTTGAGTCGGAAAAGCCATACTGTGAGCATGTTGCTAGCCACAAGTCAAGAAGAGCTATGTGAGGATTTCCAGAGAATGAAGATTGAGGTGGTACCTAGCGGATTCTTGGCCGCATTGGAAGTAAAGCCTACTCTAGAGGACCAGATCCGAGAAGGACAGAAGGATGATGACAAGATCCGCAGGATTAAGTTCATCAAGGAAGAAGGCAAGGCAGAGGACTTCAAGTTGGATGAGCAAGGCACGTTATGGATGAAGGATCGGATTTGTGTGCCTAACAAGGAGTTAAAGCAACTGATTTTGGAAGAAGCCCATGACTCCAAGTACTCAATTCATCCTGGAAGCGCCAAGATGTATCAGGATCTGAAGGAGAGATTCTGGTGGCCGAGTATGAAACGTGAAGTTGCCGAGCATGTTGCATTGTGCGACGTATGCCAGAGAGTCAAGGCAATGCATCAAAGACCAGCAGGATTGCTACAGCCACTGAAAATACCTGAGTGGAAGTGGGAGGAAATCGGAATGGATTTCATTACCGGATTGCCTAAGACTCAAGGAGGTTATGACTCCATATGGGTTATAGTGGATCGTTTGACCAAAGTAGCCCATTTTATCCCCGTGAAGACCACCTACTCGGGAGATAAGTTAGCAGAGTTGTACATGATCAGGATCGTCTGTTTGCACGGCGTGCCAAAGAGGATTGTATCGGACAGAGGTACCCAATTTACCTCAAGGTTCTGGAATAAGTTGCATGAAGCCATGGGAACCCGTTTGAACTTCAGTACAGCCTATCATCCACAGACGGATGGACAGACCGAAAGAGTCAACCAGATTCTGGAGGATATGTTAAGAGCTTGTGCATTGGCTTATGCTACCTCTTGGGATAAGAGTTTGCCGTATGCCGAGTTCAGTTACAACAATAGTTATCAGGCTAGTTTACAGATGTCACCTTTTGAGGCAATCGTATGGTCGACCTCGCCGACGCCATTAAATTGGAATGAGACCGTGGCGCCGTGTCTTCGGCCTGATATTCTTCAAGAGGTCAAGAGCAGATTGCCATGATTAGGGAAAGGTTGAAAATAGCCCAATCACGACAGAAGAGTTATGCTGACAACCGTCGCCGTGACTTGAGTTTTGAACCAGAAGACTTTGTATACCTCAGAGTTACGCCTCTCAGGGGAGTTAAGAGGTTCCATGCCAAAGGGAAACTTGCACCCCGTTATGTTGGACCATTTAAGATTTTGAGCCGCAGAGGCGAAGTTGCTTATCAGCTGGAGTTGCCACAGTCGTTAACAGGAGTACATGATGTATTCCATGTGTCCTAGATTGAAGAAGTGTCTCCGAGTTCCCGAGGAAATGCACACCGCTAGAGTCAATTGAGTTGCAAGAAGATTTGACTTACAAGGAGCATCCCGTGAGGATTCTAGACACAATGGATCGAGAAACTAGAAACAAGTCAACCCGTTTCTGTAGAGTTCAGTGGAGCAACCATGCAGAGAGTGAAGCAACTTGGGAACGCGAAGAGGATTTGAGGAAAGAGTTTCCAAACCTATTCCTTTAGTAAGCCCTGAATCTCGGGGACGAGATTCTATTAAGGGGGGGAGGTTTGTAACACCCCAAAATTTTGCTTTTCTTAAATTCATGTGTGATTTGGCACTTTGGTGAATTTTTGGAATTTTCTGGAATTTATTTGGATTTATTTGGAATTTATTTGAATTTATTCCATTTTGAAATAATTAAAGAATTTAATTTTGCAAATAAAATTTTGTTGGAAATATTTTATTTGAGTCCCAAATACCCTAAAATATTTTTCAGAATTTTTCTGGAATTTTTCTGAGTCTTTTGCTATTTTTAATGAATTAAATGAATTACTGGGAATTATTTTAATTATTAAATCGCTGGAAAATGCGAGTGGGTTTGTACTGTTCATCCGACCGAGCCCGAGTCAGACTCGAGTTCGAGTCCGACCGAACCCGACCGAGCCACCGACTCGACCGAACCAAATTTAAAATCCTAATCGATCCCAACCGCTGGATCAAGATCCAACGGCCAGATTTCGCATCAGCTTCGACCGGATCCGGTCCGGGTCCGATCTCGCGCGCGCATCGTGGCCGCTGATCGTGCCACGTGGATGGCTGTCCGTCGTCGTCTCCGCCCGAGTCCGAGCCGGACTCCGCCGCCGCGCCCGCCGCCGTGGAGAACTAGGTTTCCGTTTTCCGCGCGGAAGCCGAGGCTATTTAATGCCCGGATCACACCCCGAGGATCGCCTTGACCTTGCGCAGCTGTTCTAGCTGCCGCCGCCGCAGGCCTGGCGCGCCCGCAATCGCTCGCCGGAGTCATAGCACCCCTCCGCCGCGGTTCTGCTTGATTCCGCCACCGTCCGCCGTCCCCCGCCGCCATTGACCCCAGATCCGGACTCACCGCAACGAGACGCACCCGAAGAGACCTTTCATCTCGCCGGAACACGCCCCAAACGCCGTTCGTGGTCGCTGCCTCGGCCACGGGCAGCCGCAACTCCGCCGTGAAGCCATCGCCGACCCCGAGCTCCACCAACCGTCCGATCAAGATCCAAAGGCCCAGATCGCGCCACGTCACCCTCGGTGAGTTCTCCGTTGAAAATCCTAGATCTAATCTCAACCGTTGGATCTAGATCCAACAGCTTAGGTTGTGCCATGTAGCAGGAACTGCACCAGGCTAGATTGGATCTGGACCGTTAGATCAAGATCCAACGGCCCAGATCAACCCGTGCGTCCCAAGCACATGAGGCCCAAATCCAATCCTAGCCGTCGGATTTCAAACCAACGGCCACGATCGTGCCACGTGTCCAGGGAGCCGAACCGCCGCACCACGCGGGCGTGCGCGTGGGTCACTGACACGCCGGGCCCGCATGTCAGCGACCGCACCGTGACGTCACCCATGACGTCACAACGGGTCCCACATGTCAGTCTCACGTGAGCCGTGGACCGGGTCCACGGTAGACCCGAGCCGAGCGTGGACCGAGTCCATGGACCGCCGACGCCGGCAGCCAATCGGTCGCCACGTGTCCAGACTGACGCAATAATTAATTTCCAAAAAAGAAAATGATTTATTAATTCGAAATAATGATTTCAGATTTTGTTTCAAACTTCAAACGCTTATAACTTCAAACGTTTTGTAGGTGAGGATCCAGAGGGGTGTGAGTTCTGCCCCTACTGCCTATCGGTGACCAAGGCAACCGAGTAGAGGCTATCACAGAAGCGTGTCTTCTAAGTGTTCGTGGCATGACACTTCCGGGGTGTTCTACTTTTGTTGTATAGGATAGTCGGCTTCACTTTTGTAAACTGTTGCACTTTTATTTCTGTAATGGAACCTGCCGGCT
Source organism: Rhipidocladum racemiflorum (assembly GCA_036346355.1). Lineage (NCBI taxonomy): Eukaryota > Viridiplantae > Streptophyta > Magnoliopsida > Poales > Poaceae > Rhipidocladum > Rhipidocladum racemiflorum. The sequence goes on along the minus strand of CM070574.1, from coordinate 44,442,263 downwards.
CTTCGCTTCTTGTTTTGTTTGGTCGTCTTTGGGCTTCCGTGTGCCGTGTGTGTTTTGTTGCTTCTGTGTTCGTGCGTCTCTGGTAGTGAGTTTGGGTTCGATGCCCCTTTGTGGGAACTGTTGTGATATGACTTGGGAACCGGTATGTGGGGATCCTGGGCGAGTTTCGGATCGCATACCGGGGGAATACCGGGGTTGTTGTCGAGTCGTTGGACGTTCGTAGGGTGGTCTCCATTGGGCTTGGGTAATAGCATCAGGATCACCTCCGGTGATTTGTTGCTAGGATCCAAATCCGACGGGAACAACCGATCATCCAACAACTCGAGGACGATCTGGGCGGCTCCTCTCACAGGTTGGTATCAGAGCAAGGCACACAAGGACGGACCCCAACTTGACGACCAGTTAGGAGATTGCTTAGGATTGTCATGAATGCATTAGATAGAAAGTAATATTTATCCCCGCCCTGTGCTTATTAGTGGTGAGTGTGAGTTGCGTCGGAATCGTGCATCTCATGTTATTTCATGCATGTGCCATGCCATCTGCATTGTGAGTTGTGTTTTACCTTTGGGCGTAATAGACTTGTTGGACTCCAATGTGGAGTGCTACAGTCTGGCTTGGGTTGTCTTGCGGGTTTTGTTCGGGTTGGGACATGTTCCCTCCTGTGGTTCTAACTCTTGTTGTCCGGCCTTGGTTGACTACAGTATGAGGACCCGTGGAGGAATGGGCGATGATGATGGTGCTGGGCAATCACAGCCTGGCCGTGGTGATCCGCCTCCTCCTCCCAATGTGCCGATATCATGATGCGGTCGAGCGAGAACCAGGAGGCCACCAACCGAATCCTTGAGATGTCGGGTCCAGATCGGGTCAGCGAGGCGGCCAAGGTGATGGGCGCAGGTCGGCCCACCAGCTATCTCGACTTCACGCACACGCAGCCACCGGTCTTCTCACGGCCGCCGATCCGTTGGAGGCCGACGATTGGCTGCGCACGATAGAGCGTAAGTTTGCTCTTATCGATCGCGGGAGCTCCGAAGGCTCACTGCCGTGGCGCGGCGACTCGAGGCCTGCCGTGCTTGGTGGGCCAATTTGAGGGTGATGCGACTGCCGGCACCGCCATTTACCTGGCTGAGTTCCGTGAGGCGCTTTCGGCGCACCACATCCCGAAGGGCCTCATGGACATGAAGAAGCAGCAATTTCTCGCCCTCCGACAGTTCAGCAAGTCGGTGGTTGACTACTCTCAAGAGTTCAACTACCGCGCAAAGACGCCCCGTGAAAGAGGTTGACACCGACCGTAAGAAGCGGTGGTCGGTTTGTGAGTGGGCCGACCGCTAAGATGCAGGATAAGTCATCCGTCTGGCGACTTCGCCGACTACAATGACCTGGTGAGCCGCGCGATCACCGTTGAGCTCAAGATGCGGGCTCATCAGGAGAAGAAGAGGAAGCGGGCGACGCCGTATTCAGCGGGCGGCAGCTCGCAGCGGGCTCGTGCGGTCTCGTATCAGCCGCCGAGGCCGCCTCGCTTCCAAAGGTCGATCGGTCGCGACAGCCCGGTCGTCGGTTGCCGCTGTCCGGCCATGACCACCACTACCGCCGCCGGCAGCCAGAGCAGCAGCGGGTTCCGGTCCCGGTCCGTGCTACAATTGCGGGCGTGCGGGCCACTTCATCCGGGACTGCCCATTCCCACGCCAGGGCAGTACTGCCGGTGCTCCACGGCTTCAGGGCACGGCGGCACCACCGCCGTTGCCTACGTCGAGCCGAGGCAGCGTCACCTTCGTCGACGCCGAGGCGGTTCCTGAGGGCTCCGCCGTGCTAGCTGGTACGTTCCTTGTTGAAGGGCATGAGGCTAGGGTATTGTTTGATTCGGGGGCTTCCCATTCTTTTATCCACACGGGGTTTGCGGAGCAGCATCAGATGAGGGTCAGTAGCAGTGTCACCTCTTTTCTGATTGAGGCACCAGGGTCGAAGATTACGGTTAGGCAGATGGTTCAGAAGGCAGTTCGGATTCGAGGATTCCGCTCACCGCCACCATCGCTTCTAGACCTTCTGGGATAGATGTCATCCTAGGGATGAGTTGGGTGACACGACAAAGCAGTCGCTTTGGATTGTCAGAGTCGCACTCGCCACTCCGAATCCGAAGGCAGCCGACTCACTCTACTTCTTAATGAGAACAAGGCCACCTTATGTTCACCGAATGGGACGTAAGTCGAAGAGCTGGACTCGATTCCCGTGGTGTCCGAAGTTTCCGATGTGTTCCCGGCCAAATTACGGGAATGCCACCGATCGGACATTGAGTTCATCGTCGAAGCTTCAACCAGGGACTGCTCCGGTATCCAAGCGGCCGTACCTGATGCCGCCAAATGAATTGGTGAATGAAGATCCAATTGAAAGGGTTGATGGACAAGGGTTTCATTCGCCCGAGCTCCTCACATTGGGGTTGCTCGGCTCTCTTTGTGACCAAGAAGGATGGTTCTCTGCGCCTCTGTGTGGATTACCGTCCCTTGAATGCTGTTACAATCAAGAACATGTACCCTCTGCCTCGGATTGATATCCTGTTCGATCGACTTCTTTGGTCTTGCGGTATTCTCTAAGATTGACTTGAGGCTTGGGTACCATCAGATTAAGATCCGAGCCGAGGACATCCCGAAGACTGCTTTCTCCACCAGATACGGGCTCTACGAGTATACCGTGATGTCGTTCGGTCTCACGAACGCGCCGGCATACTTCATGTACCTCATGAACTCCATCTTCATGGAGGAGCTGGATTCCTTTGTCGTCATCTTCATTGATGACATCCTCATCTATTCGGCCAAATGAGGAAGATCATGCCAGGCACCTTCGTGTTGTTCTCGAAGACTTCGGAGCATCGCTGTATGCAAAGTTCAGCAAATGCGAAGTTCGGCTGAAGGAAGTGTCATTCTTGGGACACGCCCTTTCTCGAGCGAGGCGTGGCGATTGACCCGAGCAAGGTACATGTGGATGTACTCAAATGGGAGCAGCCCAAGATCACACGGACATCCGCAGCTTTTCTTGGATCGGTTGGTATTATCGCCGCTTCATCCAAGACTTCTCAAAGATTGGCGGCCGATGACTAAGCCGCTCAAGAAGGGGTTGAATTCGATGGTCACTGATCGTGGGAACGCCTTTCGACATCAAGCAACGTCTGACTACGGCTCCTGTCCTCACTCAGCCGGATATACACAGGCCTTTTGATGTGTATTGCGATGCGTCATGCATTGGACTTGGCTGTGTACTTATGCAAGAAGGCCGAGTCGTTGCCTACGCATCTCGGCAGTTGAAGCATCATGAGGAGCACTACCCCACCCACGATTTGGAGCTTGCGGCATGGTGCATGCCTTGAAGATCCGGGCGCCACTATCTCTTGGGGAACAAGTGCAATATTTATACTGATCATAAAAGTCTCAAGTACATCTTCACCCAGCAGATCTGAATATGAGGCAATGGAGATGGCTTGAGCTGATCAAAGATTACAATGGGAGGTGCACTACCACCCGGGAAGGCGAATGTGGTAGCCGACGCGTTGAGTCGCAAAGCTCAATGCAACCGCTTTACTCTCTAGTCCCCGAGTGTTCCCTCTCAGGCCGAATTCCGTAGACTCGGCTTGGAGATGGGCGAGCAGGATTCATAGCTAATCTCGAGTTGAGATCTACATTGCTCGATCAGATTCGAGAGGCACATTTAAGGATGAAGAAGTTGCCCAAATCCAGGATAAAGTGAATTTGGGGCAAGCTGCTGAGTTTCGCCTAGATGATCAGGGAACCTTGTGGTTCGGAGAACGCATAGTTGTCCCTGATGACCAGGAGTTGAAGCGAAGGATTCTCGATGAGGCGCATAACTCCTTGCTTACCATTCACCCGGGCAGCAACAAGATGTATCAAGACCTGAGGCGGCAGTTTTGGTGGACTCGCATGAAGCGCGAAGTCGCCGCTATGTGTCGAATGCGACGCCTGGCAAGCGGGTGAAGGCCGAACACCTCAAGCCAGCCGGTACCCTTCAGCCTCTCCCTATTCCAGCTTTGGAAGTGGGAGGATGTCGCCATGGATTTCATTACCGCCTGCCGACCGCTTCCTCGTGCCATGACTCGATTTGGGTAATCATCGATCGACCGACGAAGTCTCATGCACTTCTTGGCCGCTTGCACCAAGTATCGAAGTTAAGAAGTATGCGGACTTGTATATCTCCGGATCGTAAGTCTCGCATGGAGTGCCCAAGCGGATAGTTTCGCATGCAGGTTCTCGGCTCACTTCTCACCTCGAGAAGCCTGCATGAGGCCTTGGGCACGAAATCGCTCTGACTCAAGATACCACCCTCAGATCGACTGGCCGACCGAGAGGGTCAATCAGATCCTCGAGGACATGTTGAGGGCTTGTATTTTGTCCTACGGTAAGAAGTGGGAAGAGTGTCTCCGACGCCGAGTTTATGCGTACAATAAATTCTACCAAACCAAAGATCAAGATGTCTCCATTCGAAGCACTCTATGGTCGTAGCTGTCGGGCACCTTTGAACTGGTCCGAGAGTGGCGAGCGTTCATTCCTCGGGCCTGAACTAGTCATGGAAGCAGAAGAAAAAGTGAGCACCATTCGGGAGAACCTGAGGGTGGCACAGTCGCGACAGAAGAGCTACGCCGACCATCGTAGGAGACCCCTCTCCTTCGATATTGGCGACTTCGTCTATCTGAAGGTATCTCCTCTCCGAGGCACTCGTCGGTTTGGAATCAAAGGGAAACTGGCACCTCGATACATCGGACCGTTCCGAGTCCTTGAGAAGCGGGGTCAGGTTGCATATCAGCTAGAGCTTCCTCCGTCGCTCGAGATGGTCCACAATGTCTTCCATATCTCCCAGTTGAAGAAGTGTCTCCATACTCCTTTTGAGTCACTTGAAGTGGATGACCTCGGGGTTGCGCCTGAACCAGATCTATCCTATCAAGAGCATCCGATTCGGGTTTTAGAAGAAGCGGAGCGTAAGACTCGGCGGAGAACACTCAAATTCTACAAGATTCAATGGAGCAATCACACTGAAGATGAAGCCACTTGGGAACCCGAAGATCGCCTCAAGACTGAGTATCCTGAGTTCTTCGGTACCATGTAAGTACTAGTAAGTCGTTTTCGCAAATTGAAGCGTGTGGATTAGTATGCGATTGTACCGTCTTCCAATGTTTCTCTCGATCTGTGCGTCTGTTCTGAATCTCGGGGCGAGATTCCTTTAAGGGGGGAGGATTTGTCAAGGCCCCAAACTTTCAAAAATTTTGGAGCATCCGGAGTATCCGGATCAGCATCCGGAGTGTCCGGATCCAACCCGGAATGTCCGGACAAGTGTCCGGAGTATCCGGATTGGGCTGACCGAGCGCCCCAACCCGGAGTGTCTGGACCAAATGTCCGGAGTGTCCGGGTTGGCTATACCGAAGACCCCAACCCGGAGCCTCCGGGTTAGAGGCCGGAGTGTCCGGTATGTGTGGGGGGGTCTTGTATAAAAGTCCCATTTCGTGGGTTCACTCCCTTCTTTCTTCTCCACTTGTCCTCCACCCATCCCGTGCGTCTCCTTCACCCCAGCCTTGTCTCCGGTGAGCTCTCCACTCCGGCGACCTCCCGTGGCTCCTCCCTGGCGTCCTCTAGCTCGTCCTCGCCAAAGATCCTCCTTCCTCCACCCGGCATTTGCTTCTCCTCTATCTTCCTTGGAGGTAGGTCTCTCTCTTGGGGGTTGATTCGTGGGATTCTTGGGTTCTAGGGTCATCAATGGTGGGAGTTAGAGCTTAGGTTTAGATTTGAAGTTTTGAGTTGGATCTTGAGCTTAGGTTTTGGTTGTAATGGTCCTAGGGTTGGTTGGGGCTTGGATTGATGAGTGTGGGTACTAGAGAGGTAGATCGGGTAGTGGTAGTGCCGATCCAAGGGTCGTTTGGAGTTGGCTAGTGGTTTCATGGGCTAGTGTCGTTCCTCGTGGAGTTGGGTTAGCTATAAGCTTCTCCGGCTTAGCCACGTGTAGGAATGTCGTGGATCGGGGTCTCGTGGCGCCGTAGGGCTTGGTGGTACCTCGATCCCTCGTGTTAGTTAGGCGAGAGGCGCCTGGGCCGGAGTGTCCGGATCTCAAGCCGGAGTGTCCGCCCTGGGCCGGAGTATCCGGACACCCAGTCCGGAGAGTCCGGACAGAGACACCTGGAGTGTCCGGCTTGTCCGGAGAGTCTGGATATAAAACCCGGACTGTCCGGGTTAGGCTGGTCTGTCCGATTGAGTCGAGTTGTCCGGTTGCGTTATTTCTTCGGGGTTTTTCAGTTGTACTTCATTCATATGCATTGCATGCATTTTAATTATGCATTGTATCCGTGTAGAGAACGATCCCGCGGCGACTGACGTGGCCGTGGTTGAGGGAGTTGCCGAGGGGCAAATCGCTGTCGATCCACCAGCAGAAGAACAAGGCAAGCACCTATGCATCTTGAACCCGTATTAATTGTATTTTTGTGAATAAACTGCTTAATTGGTGAAATAAATCTGCATTAGGAATTGAGTTGGGTTAGGGTTAGATCCTATTAGCTGCACGTACACCCCTTGTATTCGTCGAATATCTCCTTTTGAGCTAAACTATGGGTATTAATGAGTCCGTGCTTAGAATGCTTAGATGTCGGGGTTGGGCCAAGTGACGGAGGGTCCTGTCACTTGCGGTTGTTATTATTACCCACATACTACATTATGTTGGACTTGGAATTGAGAAAGGTTTTGGAAAGAAATGAATTGTGGACCGGGCGGGGAGTTGGTTCATTTGGGTATGGAGACTCAAATGTGTAGCCCGCCTGCAGGTCGATTAAGGACCGATTCGATGGTTGCCCTTTGATTGAGCACACCCCGGTTGGTCGCATGCCCGATTATGGTACGGTAAGCCACTCTTTCTCTCATACAGAATCGATGGACCGTAACTTCCTGTGGTTGGACGTGGTTGAGGGCGAGGCTTAGGCCGACTCTCGAGCGCCAAGCCGGGCTTGGGGCTGCTCGAGGGGGTGCTAGGTTTTCGGGCCACGGAGGACGCCAATGATTGGGTATGATTGGGAGGGGTTGACACTAGGCCCTTGTGGTAAGTGTCGTGCGATCAATGCTTCCTGCGCAGGTTAATAAAGCGATTCGAATTGCCGCTCTCGGATACGAGCAAGCTCTTTCATCGCACAACACGTAGTAAGGACTTGAACCGAGGTTCGCCGCCGAGCTTGAGCCCACATAAATTGTTGTTGAGATTAATTGTTGTGAATTAATGATTGCAACTTCACGCTCGTAAGTAGGCGCCACATAACCGCTTAATTGTGAATTGAGTAGTTAGGAAATTAAAATAACAAATGTTAAGCTTTCTGAACTTTAACCTTCACTGGTTATTGCTACATCCAAATGCATGTCCTTTGGAGTCGGTCATATGTGGACCACTGTAAGACTTAAAGTACCTTTTGTACTCAGCTTCGCTTGTGGTTTTGTAGGTGAGGATCCGTGAGGGGTGTGAGTTCTGCCCCTCATCGCTTATCGGTGACCAAGGGCACCGAGTAGAGGCTATCACACAGAAGGCGCCGGAAGTGTTCAGGGCATGACACTTCCGGGTGTTCTAGTTTTGTTGTATAGGACAGTCGGCTTCTCTTTTGTAAACTGTTGCACTTTTATTTCTCGTAATGGAACCCGCCGCTCTTCGCTTCTTGTTTTGTTTGGTCGCCTTTGGGCTTCCGTGTGCCGTGTGTGTTTTGTTGCTTCGCGTTCGTGCGTCTCTGGTAGTGAGTTTGGGTTCGATGCCCCTTTGTGGGAATCATAGTGATATGACTTGGGAACCGGTATGTGGGGATCCTGGGCGAGTTTCGGATCGCATACCGGGGGAATACCGGGGTTGTTGTCGAGTCGTTGGACGTTCGTAGGGTGGTCTCCATTGGGCTTGGGTAATAGCATCAGGATCACCTCCGGTGATTTGTTGCTAGGATCCAAATCCGACGGGAACAACCGATCATCCAACAACTCGAGGACGATCTGGGCGGCTCCTCTCACACTTCAATACCTTTCAGTGGGTATAAAGAACATCCAATTCTGCCCAGCTGTTTGAAAGTTATGCTCGTTTTACCGAACGTGTTAAAAATGTGACGAGATTGGAACAGATCACGGTATTCTGTAGATTAAACCACATTAGATTCCGAATCAGTTTTTCCATATACTTAGAAAAAGTTAGGAAATTTCCTAAGCTACACGAGGATGTACTCGTTTAATCGATTCGGAGTCTCAGAACCCAAGTTATGCCCTTTGGAAGTCTGCTGTCCCGACGGGACAGAACCTCTGTTTTTGGGTTTTGCGAGTAGTTTGCGAAGTCGGGGTAGTAGAGTGTTTGCATATTGTTTTGTGGGCATAATTTTGAGTGTGTGGTGCCTATGTGCAGGTGGTGTGACCCCAGGAGTGCCCTCTACTTCTCGCCAATCCGTCGTCCGTGGTTGAGGCAAGTGTATTGGACTGGGTAGCGGGTTGTAGATTGCTAGTTTTGTTGAGTTGAAATTGAATATATGATATGTTCACATGCCATGCTTTAATGTTTGCCATTGATATGATGAATATGTTTTATTATGTTGTGATGCCATGTGTTAATGTACAAGTTATCTATGATGTTGGCATGTTTGCATACATGGCATGATACATGGCCGGGTCGGTGAGAAAGTCATAACTAGTCCGGTAAGATCGGTGAGAAAGTTATGACTAGTCCGGGGCACCATTGAGTAAGTCCTACATCGTGATTCCATCCACCGCGATGAATGGAAGCGAGGAGTAGGCACCCTCCATCTTCGGGATGGAAGGGGAGAGAGGGTGCACACCGACGGGTGTGCACTCAACCATACCAGTATGAGTTTCCAGGAGACATGTGCATCGCATCGCATTGCATATATGATGATGATGATGATATGTGAAAAATGATATGTGAGTATGAATAAGATGATAGGCATGATTGAGGTGTTGAAGCCATGAAATTGTTCTTTTGTACCATTGCAATATACTTGCTGAGTGTTGAACTCACGCTTATGCTTTCTTGTTGTTTTAGGTACCATGAGACCGGCATGCGGGGAAGGGAACTAGTCACACTCTTACACGTAGCTTCACACAATTGTTCCCACAGTTATTCGTTTGGAGTCTTGATAATAAATTTAGTGTGATGCATGTTGGTTTATGATCTAGTTTTGCGTTATGAGAGCCTTATTGTTCGTTTGGCTCATGAAGACTCTAAGTGCTTAAAATTTGACTTATATTGCTGCCATACCACTATTTATTACTGTTTTGGATGTCTCATATATTGCCTTAAATTTCTATGCTATTGTTGTTGCTTCAATTCATGGAAAAACAAAGGAGATGCTGTCGAAATTTTCGGTATTAGCATTTGCTCCTTTGCTATAATTTACTTGTAATTGTGGTATTTAGAGGTTGCTTAGTCTATGGTTGGTAGCATTCGGGCATATTAAATGCCGAGGTGTTACATAATCATCGGCCAACATAAACAAACACAACCAAACTGAAAAAAAATTCAAAATTTTTTTTCAATCGAATAAAATGCGTAGCATTTCTAGCGCACAGTGTCCGCTTTAAAAATAAAATAAAATAAAAAACCAATAGAAAAAACTAAAATAGGAAAAAAAGCAAAAAAAATTTTATCCATACCCGGTTTTCTAAAAACCGGCTATGCGCAAAATACATCAAAACTGCATTTTCAAAAACCAGATATTTAGAAACGTTTTTTCAAATTTCGGATATGACTGATTTGTATGTAAGTACGCAAAAGTGTTGTATCATTTTGTGAATACAGATCAAATCTTGTATCAAATACGAAAATTTCACCAAATCTCAGATACTAGACGCGTACAGGGACGCGCCATAGGATGATAGGAACACTCCCTTGTACAGGTTTGGGATCTCTCTCTCTCTTTTGTTTTAAACATTCCTTCGATCTTCTGAGGTTTTTCTCTAGGTGAAAATTAAGATCCCATTTTAAACACATGAATTTTCATGCATTTTTGTGGGAATTGAATTGTTTTTCCTAAAATTCATGTAAAATTCCTGCATTCACACAAACAGATCGTATCGAATATGGCTCAAAGTGACAACAAAATTCAAAGGGAAAACATGTGTTACATTGTTTTCATCACTTTAATAATGCTATTTCTGTGCTTAATTTCCTGGAGGGGAAATAGTAACCACACACTGTATGCATATGTTAGATGTCTTTTTTTAGGAAGATGCCTATATGTCATTTTGCGTATTTGAATTTATTTATTCAAAACTTTGAAAGCTAATATGGGGATACATTTTACTAACATTATCAACTGGTAACCCAATTCTACTGATCAGCACGAATAGCTACATAATATTTGCACTATATAAGGCATAACACACTACTAAGGACATGCTCATCTATGTCGGTTCAGAACCAACATTAGTGTCAGTTTTCCAACCGACACAGATGTACCGACAGTAATAATCGGACATTATCAGTGTCGGTTTACAAACTGACAAATAATATTATCAGTGTCGGTTCTAAACATGGACCGACATAAATAGTCAACATATCAGTGTCGGTTCACACCAATAACCGACACAAATATACAGAATATCAGTGTCGGTTCATACAAATAACTGACACAAATATACGTAATATCAGTGTTGGTTCACACCAAGAACCGACACAAATAGTCTACATATCAGTGTCGGTTCACAACAAGAACCGACACAAGTAGACAGCATATCAGTGTCGATTTCTACCAAGAACCGACAAAAATAATGCTATAACAAAAAATTAGAAAATCAGCATTTTGGCTAGCCTCAGGAATACTGCTAGCCATGCCCTCTGGAACATGATATGTATGTCAAAATATCATATATACCATTGCATTCCAAATATCATATTTTGATATGTTACAATTATGACATTTGAATGGACCAACTGATTGCTAATGCATAGGTTCAAACAAAATCATCTATATGTTTGTTGCTTGAATAGAACTATTTATAGCCCTATTTATATGTGTCCTGTGGCAAGTCCAAAAAGGCAATGACGGGATTTGGGTGTGCTAGATCTGAATTTGGGTGCCAAAAGACCAAGGGGATTTGGGTGTGCTAGATCTGGATATTATTAATACTATTTTATTAGGAAAATGGCTATGAAAGTTAGTAAACAAAGATGGAATATGGCAGGAAGTACTCAGAAATAAATATTTAGGCTCTAAAACTTTGTCTCAAGTGACTTTTAAACCTGGTGACCCATAATTTTGGGCTTGTCTAATGGCATTTATCAATCAATTTCTAAAATGTTGCAGAGAATTTTGTTTGAGGGATGGCTACAATACAAGATTTTGGGGAGATATTTGGCTAGGCAATCAATCTTTCTCTCACAAATATCCTAAATTATATCATTTAACTTTTAGCAAGAATATCATTATAGCCGATCTTTTTACTGAAGGTTGGGAGACTATCCCCTTCAGAAGCACTCTTTGGGGTGATACTTTGGCCTTATGGGAAAAACTAAAGGCCGAATATCATAGGGCGACATTAAGTGTGGAAGATGTTAAGATTGCTTGGAATTTGAGTTCTAAGAGCTTTTTTTATGTGAAATCATCTTATATGTTTATGAAAATCCAGAATGTAAGTTTTCCTCACAAAATCCTTTGGAAGATTAAGCTTCCTCTCAAAATTAGAGTTTTCATTTGGTTAATGCTAAGGAAAAGCATTTTAACTAAAGATAGACTCTTGTGAAGGGGTTGGAAAGGCGACATGAAATGTCGGTTTGTGGTGTTTATGAGGCAACTGATCACCATTTGTTCGTCTCATGTCCATTGGCAATATTCATCAGTAACTAACAATTATTTCAAGACTTAAAAAAGTTCATCCATTGAACTTCTATTAAATCATGATAAGCAATAGTTTTTGACACACCGAGTGATTCAATTCCTTTAGTGGAGAACAATCCGAAATGATCAGAAATAGACCAAACCATTTCACTCCCTAATAATGCATCGATCACTAGCTACCTCCTAACTAATCTCAGCTAAAGAAGCTAGCTAGCTAGCTACGGCTAGGTTATCACCAGTGCTTGGTTTATGATTGGGGAAATGTTTGTATAGGAGAGATGGCAGAAGGATCATTTTGTACATGTGACCTTTCATAATTTAACTGACAGAAAACCATGTGTACATCATTTTACATTGCACCATCTGCTTCAGGAAAAGTATGAAACATCATTTCACGCTCTGTACATCATTTTACATATATCAAGTGGAGTGTGATGGAGGCGTGATGGGTTCCAGTTTAGTACAGAAGACTGGATCAATGTTGTCAGGGTCATGAAACTCGCCATTCTTGTTGATGATTTGACTCATGATGAACCAGGCCAGTTGTCCCTAAATGGCTTTGATTTCTTTAGGGTGCAGTCCTCCCTGAATGACATAATAAAGAAGTTTGACATTACATTTATCGGTATTACATTAATGTAGACAACGATTTATGTAATTCATACTTACAGTATCCAACATCTCAAAAGAGACACGTTGAGGGCATCCTGGTAGTACATGTTGTGCAAGTTATTGAATTCAATTAGGAAGTAGCCAAGCCCATGGTGAAAATGCTCCTCTTTAAAAATTCCAGTGACTGCCTTTGGCAGTACATCCTGGTTGGACTGCTCCATGTACCACTTATGCAATCATTAATGTTAAGGTATCAAACACTCTTTGGGTCACAAATGGCTTCCCCATCTCGAATTTCAGTTTTTCTACAATATCTTGTCCTTCAGACTTTGACTTGCCCTTATATTGGCTACGCACAACATTATATTCACTTTTGGCGTCGGCTGATGTGGTCGACTTGGCTTGCCTCCTGTGTAATTTCTTTGTACGATACACAATAGGTTCTTCACGTATCTCCTGTGAAGTGCTGACAATAGGCATTTGACACTGAGGTGCTGGTGACGACTGCGGAAGATCTAATGCAGGATAGGCTGGCACTTGAAGGTCGAGGATAATGTCACGCTTGTGCCACTGAATGAATGTGTGCACAGCAGTTCCTAGAGTTATCACTTCATCATTTTCGAGCATTTCCAACATCATGTCGGTGAACTGCGGAAGTATTGTGTCCACCTCGACCTTTTTGTATCCCGGCGTGATTGGAGAGTTGTGCAAAACACCCCCTTCTTGGCATGGATAAGCCATACCTATAGCAGCCTGAAGAGATATGTTCATGAGAGGAATGTTGAGCTAGCACGGTGTAGGATTTTGTATGTCATCCACGGGATAGTGGGCCAATGCATCTTCTGGCAGTGGTGTGAACGCACAACTGCTGCGATGGTGCGAGGTGCTGGGGAGAACAATGTTCTCGACTTTTGCATGGCTCATGTCTGCTTGTACATGTCTTTGTACTTGTTCTTGTATGATGCCTTGTAAATCTCGAAGCATTTCTTGCTTCATTGCTTCTCATTCATATTTGGCACGCTCTTCTTTGGCTCTCTTCCGACTCCTGTAAGAGTCAGTATGCTCTGGGAATCCCTTGCTCCAAGGTATCTTAGCCCCCAACACCTCGTGTCTGACCAAAGTGCTCTTTGGTTCCTAATGCCATGATAAGTTCATCATTCTCCCTATCTGGAAGGAAAGTGCCTTGTGTAGCCTGGATGGACAACTCTTGGACTCTTTGGGAGATCACTTCATCTTCATTATTTTTGAAGGACAAGCTCCCACCAGACGTGATAGTTGCCTGTGCTAGCACATAGTGCTTGACTCGGTTTGATAGTTCAAACAAGGGACTTGTGCTAATCGTTGAGTGGCCTCTGCTTCTTGCTTCTGCCATTGGGGAATTTTTTTCCACGTACCCACCTGTGCCTAGTCTGTGGGGATGAATATTCTTTCTAGAGATTTCCTTGTGGTCCTCACTTGACTTCTTTACTGATTCTTGTAACTTCATCGCCACAAACTCATCTCAGTATGGTTCCAATTTTGGATAGTCCCTGATGGCCAACAGGTTTTTCTTCATGTATTTGCAAATTCATTCGGGTCTTGAAGTTCTTCCCGGTCGTACCAATGGTCATCAATGCATCCCGACACACGAGGTTTTCAGCTTCTATGGGGAATTCAAAGCTTTGTTTGAGCTCTATCTGAAGGTCCTCTTTTGTGCCACAGGGCACTTTATGCCAGTCTTGACAGGTGATTGGCACTTTATTCGTTATGATATACCCGCAGGTTAACCTGTATCTAGCCATTGCTTTTTGTGGTGCAATAGGGGCCCAAAATTTGATACACCCGAGATGGTATATCAGCCTTCAGGATTTTTGATTTGCCCTCGGCCACGACGCCTTGCTACTACGACATCAGTGGTAGGTGGAACCTCAGCGTCGGCATCCGGTGTGTTGAGGTTGAGGAAGCTAGTCAGGCTTATGCTCGGGCTCCTGGTCGGGTTAGGTTTAGGGGTTCCCTCCATCTATTGTTGTGCCTTTTTTACTGTTTATCAGTAAATTAGTTAAATAAATGTTGTAATAAAAATAGAATGACAAGTCAAAGAGTAATAAATATGTTGTATGTTGGAACATTTGGACTAAAAGAAACCACTCAGAAGATGGTTGATTTGGGTGGGCGGTCTGGATTAGGAGCAAGGATGGTTGAACAACAGGTTTTTTTTTGTAGAGAAGAGGTCTTATTGTGTAGAGGTAATAAAGGTTGAATTTTAATTAATCATAGCATTTCATTGCAAGATGAGAAGTATTGTTGTGAGTAGATGCCATCATGGTTTTGTTTTTAAAGAAGAGAGAATACATCAGATATTTCACTCTCATTCGTCACTCCATTTCAGAAAGGACTAACTAATGATAAAAGAAGAAGAACAAAAAGAAACTAAGTATATGGTCACTCAGAACCCCTCGAGACCAATGCCTATGGGTCGTGCTATCCTATAAACATAGAAAGACAATGATAAAAGAATAAATTAAATAAATGAATAAAAATCTTGGTAATAGGGCCCAAGCACCCCTCAAGACCTCACGCTTGAGCAAGCTTGGATCCACGCGTCCAAGCATGCCACGGACCAGGTGTCTGGGAACCTTTCCTAATCCTTAGCTCCTCTTCTAATTTATATAATCTGCTAATTATATAAATATATAGCCATGTACACACATCTGCTAATTACTTATGTTACAAATAAACTATAGCACATATTTACAAATGAATAAAGCATACCACAATTTAAAGACTTAAAGTCCATGGACTAAGCATTAATGCTAATGAAAAGAAACATCAATACATCTAATTCCACAATATATTACTAACTATCACATTTCAATCTTCATTATTCAACTTTTTTGCAAGGGGAAAAACATGCATTTTCATCTAACTAAACATATAGAACTAAGGTGCTGATAAACACATTTGAGCCTTTGCATTATCAACCTATACATTATCGACACATCTGGATGATAAATGACCGAGGACGACGCCAGGCAGGGATGACACCGACCGAGGATGACGCCACCTTTGATCAATACAGTTATGATCAGAGGTGTGGATCAAGCTATTATAACCCAAATTTGCAACATGCTATAACCATGATCTAAACAAGAAATGCTTCTAATCTAAACTATGTTACTAACTTTCAAGTTCCAACTTCATGTGACTGGACAGAGAGAGTACAAGCATGTGATAGGACAGAGAGAGTACAAGCATATGCAGAGAATGGTAAGTTTCATGACCCGACCTCTTTCCATTTACTTTTTGTTGTATGTTACTACGTTTTATCTAACTTCAAATAATTCATCTAGAGATATCATTAGATAAGCTAACTTTTCTAACTTCTAAATTTCATGAGTAGAATGGAGTATTGTGTTATGTCAATAGCCATACCTAGCTGTGTATTACATGTCTATGATACCCAACAGTGTCATTCCATTATGATCAAACATTAACATGCTACACAAAACTAGTCTCTCAAGTAACAAGCCAATTTAGTCTCTCACCCCCATAGTTTAGGACATCATATCGATTTTTCGTAAGCAATAATCAAGCAACAAGACTTTGCATTCCCATCACTACAGAAGCATGTATCATCATAAGCCTATGAGGCTACAACATAGCACCTTTCCAGATCAACCCAGTTAACTAGACACGGTTCCAATTAATTGCCCTCACATCTAGCATCTCACATGATCAAGTAATGATGAACATAAAGTTTTCAATTGCCTCGGTCTAGTTCGCGACAGCAAATGATGCCAATCACATCATTTGCCAAGAAAAGAAGGCATTACGGTTCGTAATGATTTTGCTTTGTTTCATGAACATTTCATATGATACAAGTTGTAACATCCCAAATTTTGCTTTTATTCAAATTATTGAATTATTTGAATTTTTGGAATTTTCTGGAATTTATTTGGATTCAATTTGAATTAAGACCTTTATTGAATTATTTAAATATTTATAAGTTTTAAATAAAGTTTTGTTGACAATATTTTATTTGAGTCCAAAATGTCTCAAAGTATTTTCTAGAATTTTCCTGGAATTTTTCTGAGCATTTTGCTATTTTTCTTGATTTATTTGAATTCCTAGATTTAATTTAAATAGAAAAAGGAAAATGAATTTCGAAAAACACTAACGGGTTCATACCCTAATGGGTCACACCGTTTGAACCCAAACTGTAAACCCGAAACCCTAATCGCGCCGACCGTCGAATTGAGATCCAACAGTCGGGATCCGTCCACATGCACGCGTGCGTTTGGTCGTTGGATCGGGATCTCGCGGCTGAGATCTGTCTGCGTGTGCGCGCATGTGATGCCATCGGATCTGGTCCAGATGGACGCCTAGGATCGTGCCACGTCAGCCAAGCCATATCCGCGCTGAACTCCGCTGGCTGAACCGAATCCACCGCGAATTCCGCGACTATCTCGACGTTTGGGCCGGTATTTAATGACCGGGTGGCCGTCCGAGGTTCGTTGTTTGGTGCTGCATCGTTTGCCCTAGCTCGCGCCACTAGAACCTCCACTACCTAGCCGCAATTGCTCGTTGTAGCTGCATATCCGCCGCTTCAGTTCTTGCGAGTTTCCGCCGTTTCCCGTCACGCTCCGCCGTCGCTAGTCCTAGATTCGAGATCCTCACGCGGAGACGCTTCGGAGGGGACCATCCACTTTGTCGGAGCATGCCCCAAACGTCGTTGCAAGGGTCGTCTTCCTCGGTGCCTATAGGACCTCTTCATCGGACTTTGCCAGAAGCCTGTCATCAACCTCGGCCGTCCGATCTGCATTGTGCGATCCAGGTACTGCCACGTAGCCTTCATCCTGTAATGAACTAGATCTATTCACATCCGTTAGATCCTAGTTGGGCGGCTCAGATTAGGCCACGTAGCGCGTAAGTATAGTAAACTAGCTTAGATCTAGAATGTAGGATTTACTTTGTATGGCTTAGATTGAATCCGGTAGACCCGGTTAGATCTAACCTCAGCCATTGGATCCAGATCGAACGCCCCAGATTAAGCCTCGTAGTTCCGTACTAGGGCCTGTTAGATTGGATCTTAGCCATCGGATCTAGATCGTACGGTTAGATTTGATTCCCGTAGCATTGTTTGGATCTGTTCGTTGCCATTCGATCCGAATAGCACGGACCAGGTCGGGCCATGTGTAGCATGCCGAGTCATGCCACATCACCGATATTTCGCCGCAGCGTGGATTTGATCCAAGCCGTTGATTTTGAACCGAGCGGTTCGGATCGTGCCGCACAGCAGCCAATCCATGCACGATGCGTGGCAGCGCGGATTTCGAAGCGCCGCGGCCGAGCGCATCGGTCATCACTGACATCACGCGTGACGTCAGCACGGGCCCGCATGTCAGCCACCGCACCCATGCGTGTGACGTCAACGATGATGTCATGGTGACATCATCGGTGGGGCCCGCTTGTTAGTTGGTTTGGCCGAGTCGTGATGACGTCAGTGACAACGTCATCCAGTGGATCCCACGTGTTAGTGACACGTGGTGCGGTGGATCAAGCCCACCGTGGACCTGGGCCGAACCGTAGACTAGGTCTATGGACCAGCTGACGTCATGCTGACATAATAAATGGATTTTCCTTTAGAAAAATAATTCGGCCGAAATTCAAATTCGGTGCTGACGTTAGCTGACATCACAATTCCGATTTTTCAATAGAAAAATAAATTGGATAATTCGGTTTATTCTTTTTAATTGATTTTCAAATTTCAAACAGCTATAACTTTTGCATTTTAACTCTGATTGAGGTGATTCCAGTTTCTAAATTTTTGTAAAATTGAGCTCTATTTAATGGTGAATTTTATTTAATTTTTGGACTTGATTTTGTTCTCTATTTTATTTATTTATTCGATTCGCGTAGACGTTGAATTGCCCGAAGGCTTCGAAGGAGAGGTTTTGACCCAGGAATAAGTCCAAGACCAGAACTAGACCTTTTCCAAGGCAAGTTATGCTTTGACCATATTGATCCACTTTTCAAATTATGTTGATTTGAATTACTACATGCTAGTTTAATTAAAAATGCTTTTAAATAATTCGGGCAATAGTTGCACGACCTACTTGTTTTATGCCACCTTGCCTATAATAATTGTATGCCATGAATCATTTGTTACCCTAGATGATGGAGTATTAGTTGGACATTAATAAATTGCCAACATGGGTTAAATAGATCGTAATTAGTATGCTTAGCCTTGCAACGTGTCGATAACACCGTTTTGGACTATTAAATGTTAAATTTGACAATGAGATATGGAACATGTTTACGAAAGACATGACATGTGTTATTGATGATGTTGATGGCACGTGGTGCATGGTAATCAACTGAGTGATAAAATGGTTTAGACTAAGGCAAGTGGCAAGATTGTTTTTGGTGGGCCAGAAGTGGCACATGGGAGGTCGTATTTGGTTTTTGCTGATTTGGACACTTGTGAATTCTTGGGTAGTCTTGCCTTGGTCACTTTAAGGACTTAAACTTGCAAGAATTTGAACTGAGTCTGACGTACAGCCACAAGTTTGGAATGCGACAGACCTAGCTGAATAATTTGTGATGTCTAGATTTCGGTACCGTCGTGGTGGTGTGGGTTCCGGGTGTACAGGTAGACTCACATGGCGCAAGAGGGGCGCCCTGAGTGGTAACCAGTCCTATCAGTGTTGAAACCTCAGCAGGCCGTACTGGGTCTAGAAGGAGCATTGTAAAGGCTTTGTTACGGTCACTCGCCTTGGTGGTGTTTGATTGTATCTTGTGGGTAAAGTGTATAACCTCTGCAGAGTGTACAACCTATTCGAATAGCTGAGTCCACGATATTAGGCATTGCTCAGTGATTACAATCAAGGGTTAGACTTTCATAAAAATGAACTTGGTTCATGGTTACTTGGTATTGGAAATGATGAACTTGTTTAGGTTGATAAATGCTTTACTTGATAAATTGTTTACAAAGTTATTATTATTACTATTGTTTTACTGCTTTCCAATCTATTACTGTTATTTATGAATGTTGCTTATTGCAAAAGAACACTTTAGCTTGTTGTTGGAATAAGCCATGCATGTAGTTATTAGACTTGAATCTGTGCATGACTTGCTGAGTGCTTTAAGTACTCACCCTTGCCACAATACAAACATCAGTGGAGGAAGAATCAATGCCAACATTGGAGGAGTTTCAGGAGGAGCCAGCGAACTACGGGACGATCCCAGTCAATTGCCTATGGCATATTGCTTGGCGCCACGAGTTTACTTATTTATTTTTGTTGCAGTTTATTTCCTTAAGACTTTGCTCTGCGAGGCGAACTTTTGTAAGTTAACCATAAGGTTGACTCAACCGCTTTCCGTTATAATAAATACTTATTTAATATTCCGTTGTGTATGATTATGATATTCATCGATGTTGAAACTGTGTGCACTAGAGTGATCCTGGACTAGTGCTGAAAACACAGAGGGTTCAGATTTGCATATTCGGGTCCCGACATAACTGCAGAGGAGAAGGAAAACCATGTCATCTCGTGGTGTACCAAGTTTCTCATTTTCTATCAATGTTCCATCTCGTGCTCTACCAAGTTTCTCATTTTCTATCAACTGATTTGCCACACGAAATTAATTGAAGTCGATGCGGGAACTAACCAAAACCCAGCAGGCGAGGGCGGCAGGCGGGGCGAGCACCAGGTGGGGGGCGGGGACGGTCACCGAGCAACCGATGGACGTGACGAGCACCGGGCAGGAGCGGGGACGATCACCGAGCAACCGATGGGCGTGACGAGCACCGGGCGGGGGCAGGGGGCGGGGACGAGCACCGGCCAGGGGCGGTCGACGGCTGGGGGCGGTCACCAGGCAGGGGTGGAGGGAGGCGCGGAAAAGGGAGGCGCAGGATGTTAAGGGTCGGGGTAGAGAGACTTAGGTTTAGAGTTAGGGTTATATAGGGTGTAGTATTTGTGTCGGTTCCATTTTAAAACCGACACAAATACTCTTTTCAGTGTCAGTTCCATTTTAGAACTAACACAAATAGTCCATTATTTGTGTCGGTTTTTCATTAGAACTGGCACATATAGTCCATTATTTATGTCGGTTTTCATTAGAACCAACATAAATACTCCATTTGTTTTAACCTCAAATATATTACCTAGCCTTCTTGTCATAAGCAACAACATGGTGTATTGGCGTGAGTCCTCAGGTCGTGAGTTCAAGCCGCATGATAGCCAAATTTCATATTTGCCCCCATTTATTTCATTCTTTTATATCTTTTGCCATGAAGATCCAAATGAAGTAAAATAAATTTCTAAATTTGAGTTGTGCTATAAGGATTCAAAATATGCAAAAAATATTGTATGTTTGACCTATGTTTTAAATTCAAATTTGAATACTGAGAATGTGAACAACCCAAATATGAAAGGGAGTAACCAACATGAGAAAAACAACTAAAAGTCCACATAAATGCATATTTTTAACATCACATTTACATTATATTTTTTACATTACATTACCATTACTCCTAGCTAATTTTCTTTCACAATTTGCCCTTCTTCATGATCATCACGATGATAGGTAGCTTCTTCCTCAGTGGTTTCTTCCTCTAGCCTGATGCTACCATCTACGAAAGGTGGCAACTCGTCAAACTGGTTGTACTCATCCTCATCCACGACATTCTCAACTCCGACGATTCTTCTTTTTCCATGAAGAACAACATGATGCTTTTTATCTGCTAGGTCAATTACATAAAAGACTTGTGCTACTTGCTTCGCAAGTACGAATGGTTCGTCTATGTATCCGACATGTTCAATGTTCACAATAGTGAAGCCATACTTGTACACCTTCAGACCCTTTGGGAGTTGGACCCAACGACATCGAAACGTCGGGATCTTGAAAATACAATAGTCGAGCTCCCCAATCTCCCTATGAACCCATAGAAGCTGCTCTTCTTACTGCTTGTGCTATCATAAGCATATATGTAGACAACACTGTTTTGGTAAGTGCTTTTGCTATCTTGAGCTCTAGTGTAAAATGTATACCCATTTATGTCGTATTCTTGCCATGTCACGATTGTACCTGATGGCCCCTTTGCCAACCACCTCAACGTAACACTCGTTTCTTTCCTAGTCATGTGCTCCTTAAACCAATGATTGAACAAACGGTTGTTGTGACACTATGGTTTGGTGTGACGTTATAGAAGGTGAAACTAGAGAATAAAACCAATCGGCTTAGGGTTTTCTCGCGTTTTTGGGCCGGTTGAAGTGTTATATCGCCACGGAGTGTCGTAACCTTATTTAACGTGCATGATAAGGTTAATAACATTATGAGATGTGGAATTAAGGTTAAAACTATAGGATATGGAGGTTAATAGCTTTTTCAGGGCGTTTCCGGGCCGTTTCCGGGGTTTTGGGCCTTCCCGGGGGAGTTTGGGCCTTGGTGGGCTTTGGTGGGATGGAGTAGGTCTCCGTAACGGACTAGGATTGGGTGTGGGGGCTGGTAAAAGGGCTCCCCACCAGCCTTTTGGGCGTGCTCCCCCTGCCCTTGGGCGCCCCCACCTCCCCCTCCTAAGCCCTAGCCGCCACCCCCTCTCCCTCTCCCTCTTGTGCGCCTCCACCTCCCCCTTTGCCCCATTACTCCCCACCTCTCCACCACCTCTCCTCCACCCCCTTGCTGCCCTAGGGTGGTCTCCACACCTCTGCACCTTGTGGATCCATCCGTTGGAGCGAGGAGCGAGGAGCGAGGAGCGAGGAGCGTGGAGCGAGGAGCGATCCACGAGGAGATCTATTGGAGATTCGTTCGTTGGGCAAAGGTATGATCATGGGGATCCTTGGAATTGATCTAGGTACTGTTCTTAGGGTGATTATCAAGTTTTTAGATCAATTGGTGGTGCTGGATTGGAGTTCTTTGGGTTAGATCTAGACGTTGCCACGTTTCTGTTTTCGGGCAGATTGAGCAGTCGGGATAGGGTTCGAGTTTTCGTCAATTTAGAATCCGAATCTATACGTACGGACTTAAAAGAAGTTGTAGATAATTTAATTATATTTCCGTGGACATAAAGCACGTTAAAATCCGATCATCCGTTTGAATGTTATGGCCGTTTTACCGAGCGTGTTAAAATCTGTGACGCGATTGGAACAGATCGTAGTAATCTGTAGATTAAACAATTTTAGAGTCCGAATCAGTCTTTCCGTATAACTAGAAAAATGTAGGAAATTTCCTAAGCTTCGCGATGGTGTACTCGTTTAATCGATTTGGAGTCCCAGAACTCAAGTTATGGCCTTTGCAAGGCTGCTGTCTCGCCGGGACAGAACCTCTGTTTTTAGGTTTGCAAGTAGTGGGCAATGTCGGGTTAGATGGGGATTTGTGTACTGTTTTGCGTCATTATTGTGAGTGTGTGATGCCTATGTGCAGGTGGTGTGACACCGGGAGTGCCCTCTACGTCCCACAAATCCGTCGCCCGCGGTTGAGGCAAGTGTGTTGTAATGTATAGCGGATTGTAGGTTGTTTGTTGATATTGGGTGAAAGATTGAACACTTGCTATGCTCACTTGCCATGCTTGCTATTTTCCAATGAAATATTGAGTATGATTATCATGGTTCGATGCCATGTGTTTATATTTGTCATGATGAGTTGCCATATGTTTATGTACATGTGAAATATGATAATTGGCATAGTTGCATGCATGACATGTTACATGGCCCAGGCGGTGAGAAAGTCATTAACTAATCCGGGAAGGTCGGTGAGAAAGTTATGACTAATCCGAGAACCATTAGAGTAAGTCCTACATCGTGATTCCATCTACCGTGGGTTGTGGAAGCGAGGAGTAGGCACCCTCCATCTTCGGGATGGAAGGGGGGAGAGGGTGCACACCGACAGGTGTGTACTCAACCATACCGGTATGAGTTTCCATGGAGATATGAGCATAACATTGCATTGCAATACATTTTTTTTAATGATGATGATGTTGTTATGTGCTCAAGTATGAGATGTTATATGTGATGTGAGGTATTATTGTCTTGTAAATGATCTTGTTGTCCATTACAATATGCTTGCTGAGTTTTCGAACTCACGCTTGTGTTTTATGTTGTTTTTAGGTACTTTGAGATCGGCATGCGGGAAAAAGGGATCTAGCTACACTTCTACATGTAGCTCCACCATCATAGTCCATAATTAACCACTTGGAGACATGATATTAAGAGTTGTGCCCTAAACTTAATGTATGGTTTAATCTAGCATGCTTGTGAATCCTTATTTGCTTCGTTATAGTTTATGAAGTGGTTAAGCGTGGTATTATTGGAGTAACTTGATGTTATGTCCATTTATGTTGTTGTTTTAGATGTCGTGTGCTATGATATATATCTTGCCATGATATTGAGATTGTGTTAATTCATGGAAAAACAAAGGAGATGCTGCCGAAATATCGGTTTTTAGCATATGAACCTTTGCTGGAATTTATGTTTAATTGTGGTACTTAGATGTTGTTTAGCTTATGTTTGGTAGCATTCGGGCATATTAAATGCCGGGGTGTTACAGTTGTGCTCTTTTGTTATCTAAACCTCTGACCGTCCTTGGTTTTCCCTTCGTAGGTCATCCTTGTGCAAGTCCATATACGAGGACACCTCAACTGATTGTTGCAAGACTGTGAAATGTGATTGTTCGAACAAAACATGATCATAAGTATTTATTGATTTCTTTCTGATGACCCCTTTCCCACCTAGCATGCCCTCATGTTGAGATACAGGCACACCAACCGGATCAACCTTATCCATGTAATCGACGTAGAACTCGATAACCTCCTGAAAAGATGAGAAAGTTGCCTAGAGGAGGGGTGAATAGGCAGTTTAAAATTTTAAACTAAATTTGTCGCAGCGGAAAGAGTATCGGAACTTCCGGTATTGGATCGGAACTTCCGATATAATCGGAACTTCCGATACCAGTTCGGAATGTCCGATCGACTTTGGACACGGACAATTAATAACTGAAAGTAAAGAACTTTGAATGCAATCTAAGAACGTTATATCAACTAAATAAGGAAACAAGCTTAAGTAAAGTAAGGTAAAGACGCGGATTTGTTCCCGGAGTTCGGATTCTTGAGGGAATCCTACGTCTCCGTTAAGGAGGCTCCAAAGAGCCGGGTCTTTTCCAACCCTTTCCTCCCAAACCTCGGTCACACTTGAGGCTTGGTCCCACTATTGGTTCCTTTCCTTCCGGAGGCGGAGCCGGCCTTCACAAACTTCTCACGGCGTCCCACAATCCTTGGGAGCTCGTGAGCGACGCCTAGCCGTCTAGGAGTCCTTCAACCTCCAAGAGAAACAAATACACCGTTGAACGATCTTGGAGGAACACTCTTAAGCTCGAGATGAATGACACTTGCTTTTCACTCTTAGCTCCAAATCTCACTTCTAGTCCTCACTCCTTGGATGATCCCTAAGATCAAAGGGGAGGGCTCAAAAGTAGACTAGAGAGGGCTCAAGGTTCACTAGAGTTCTGCCAAATAGAGTGTGTAACCCTCAAATTAGAGAGGAGTGGGGTATTTATAGATTCTTGCAAAAACTAGCCGTTATACACCCACTCAGCTGCATATCGGAACTTCCGATATCAACATCGGAATGTCCGATATGTGCAAACAATCAGAACTCGAGCGCACTTCAATCAAGCCGAAAAAGGTGCATCGGAACTTCCGATGTCAACATCGAACTTCCGATGTTCCTAAAAGCACTTCGACAAATGCTTCTAAGTCCATATCGGACTGTCCGATATAAACATCGGAACTTCCGACTTAACATCGGAATGTCCGATCTAATATATCGGAGTGTCCGATAATTCCAGAGAGCTCCCTTTTTCAAGTTTGAACACATCGGAACTTCCGATGTCAAATATCGGAACTTCCGATATTTCCAGAGAGCATCCTTGAAGGCATCAACAACGTATCGGAACTTCCGATCGAAAATATCGGAACTTCCGATGCATCTACCACACACCGGACTGAAGCAAGCATGCACATCGGAATGTCCGATCACATCGGAACTTCCGATGTAATATCGGAATGTCCGACTTGAACTTTGAAAGAAATACATTCCGGTGCATGCGCAGTGACTTAGGGTCTCAACAAAAAATAAAGTAGCATTCATCTGAGCATAGAGACTATCCTAGATCATTTACGATGCATCCCTCTTAATAGTACGGCATTCCTTCGACACAAAACATAGAAAATACAAGCGTAGTGCCGTTTTACTCGCGTAATCTTGTTTGAGGGTATCCATCGCATGTAGACGACCTCACATTGAACCTTTTACCTGCTCATAAGCTCATTGAAGACATTAGTCTCTTTAATCGCTTGTCATTAATCAACCAAAACCAATTTGGGGGTCTAGATGCACTTTCAATCTCCCCCTTTTTGATGATTGGTGACAACCCCATTAAAGCTTATAATGAAAAGGATATAATGAGAGATTAGTCTAGGTTTAGCTCCCCCTGAAGATGTGCATTGAATAGGAAACGATCGCGAATGCACAATTTTGAAATGAATTTTGCAGGAGCTCCCCCTAGAACTGAGCATATAATGAAACGAACAATATGAATGCTAACATTTGAATAACAATTAATATTAAAACATCCATAAAATGAGTAACATCATCCAACGTAGCTAAGTAATGACAAAAAGCAACAAGTAACAAGTCCCGAGTTCACATGATAACAAAGTTTGGAAACGAAACTAATCGATGGATGATAAAACGGAGGGTGGTAAGCTTTCTCTTCTCCCCCTTTGGCATCAAGCACCAGAAAGGAGAAAAGGAGAGAGAGAGAGAGAGAAAACTAGTCCGACTCCTCGGAAGCAGCATCAAAGCCAGACTCATCATCGTCCTCGGACTCATCTGAAGCTGCAGGCGCTGGAGCAAAAGGATCCTCAACTTCTTCTTCACTGCTCTCATCCTCTGAACACTCTAGATTTAAATGCGTCTGAATATCCTTGAGTCTCTTGGTGTTCTTTTTGTGCGCTGCTGCATTGCCCTTGCACAGGACAAAGATTGACTTCAAAGCGCGGAGGATTGGAGAGGATGATCCACTGGCGGCTGCAGCAGGAGGAGCAGTGGCGGAGGAGGAAGCAGCACCTCTAGTCGAAGCACGCCTAGCAGGCTGAGCTGGGGCCTTGATTGCCCTGATCTGCACTCCAGTATGCCTAGCATCATACTCAAACTGCTGGTGAGTAATGTGCTCAATCATATGCATAATGAAAGGAGCATAACCACAGCTTCTCTTTGGCTCCTGAGCAGTCAAACGGATCTCATTCCAAATGAAATCGAAGACATCAAAAGGACGCTGTCCATCTCTCATCCTACTCAGCAGGTTTCTTGTATAGGATAGAACATGAGAGGCGTCACCTTCCTTGGGAGCTAGCGTCTTCCTGAAAAGCCTGTTGAGACAGGCAAAGAAAGGCTTCATGCCTTTTGTACTTCCCTCCTCAAAGTCTGCATCTTCATCATAGAGAAAGTTCAGGTTGGAGGCACCAAGAGAAGCTTCATTATGAATTTGATCCTTGTCACGACAAATCGGCCGGTGAATCCAAGACAATGAGCAAAATTGACATAGGAGATTTCATACCAAACTCCTTCAGTCATCCAATGCAAGGTGGAGACTCTGTCCTTGGAGATGTACAAGGTGGAGTAGAACTGAGCAATAATCTCAATGTTCCAGTCGTGCTGAAAGCTCATTATCCTCTTTGTCCCAGTTCTCTCACAAGCTGCAACGACCTCTGTGAAAGTTGCATCATCAGCTGCAGCCATGTAATCCCAGTCGACCCATCGATCGTAATAACTGGATTCTTTCTCGTCGTAATGATGACAGACTCGTAGAAGTCCTGCTGAAAGAAGGTCCAGAAGCGATAGTCAGTCGAGAACTGTGCAATTGCCCTGGGGTTCTGCTCTCTGGCTTCGCGCACTTTGGCGGCTTTCCCTTTGTAGCTCATGGGCTTCCTCTTTAGACGAGGATTCCTCTCTGCCTGTCTGAGCCTTGGAACCGCTGGGTCTGGAACTGGCTGAGATTGAGAAGCCCCTGCCACAGCTTTGCCCTTTCTAGAAGGCAAGGGTGCTCCCCTAGGCACGTTCACTGTCTGAGCAGGAGGATCAGATGGAGGGTCACTGATCTGAATCCCTGGGCCTCCACTGCCTCTTCCTCTACCCGCAGGCTTTTTGGTTCTTGCTCCTGTCGGAGTCTGCCTTGGCCTTTTGGTGCCTACCACTGCTGGGTCTACTGGGGGCTGAGAGCCACCTTGACTGGGATCCATTGATCTAAGGACAAGAGCGGAATCGGTTAAGCTTACGAGAGGAACAATCCTGCTTTGGTTTGGTTTCTGTAGACATCGGAAGTTCCGATTTAATATCGGAAGTTCCGACATGAGACCGGAAGTTTCGATAAATTCGATCGGAATGTTCGATGTTTACGGATCTAAACCAACACAACGTTTCTCCCAAACCAATCGATAGAAAGAGATGAAACTTGACAGTAATGAACCAAAGGAATAGATGAACAAGTTCACCAAAACGATTTCTCAAAAAGATGCCCTAGATCCAAAAGGAAAGGATTGAGCCCTAGGGTTTACCTCACGAAGAACACGGAGAAATCACGCGGAGAGATCGGTTCTCTTCAAGATGGAGTCCTTCCCAAGCGAAGATCGGAAGTTCCGAGAGGTCGGAATCTCCGATAACGGCACAAAGATGAAAAGGGAAGGAGAGGCCAAAGAGACACGAAGAAAAGGACAAAAGAAAGTGAAAGGGTACGGTCACTTTCTTAAGTGCGGAGGAGACATCGGAAGTTCCGATATGACATCGGAAGTTCCGATGTGGAAAAACTACCAGACATCGGATATTCCGATGATTTGATCGGATGTTCCGATGTGTTGATTTTTCCAGCAAACAGAGAAAGAAACAAGGAATTGAGTGAAGTCTGAAAACTCTGAGTCATGTGAACTTAAGGAGGATCACTCCACTTGTCATCAGCAAGCATTCAAGCAATCAAAACTATGATTACAAGTGAAATGATCCGAGATTAAGATCCAACTAAAACACTTTTGAATTCCATTCAATAAGTTTTTCAATCATTTTATTTCGAAATTTAGCTAAATAGCAGCAGTCAATGAGTGCAATTTTTCAAGACACATTCCGATAGTCTAGGACATTTAGCTCGCTTCTAAGCTCGCAAAAGCGCTTCTCATCGAGAGGTTTGGTAAAGATATCGGCCAATTGTTTTTCGGTTCTCACATAGGTAATATCTATGTCTCCCTTAAGAGAGTGATCTCTAAGGAAGTGGTGTCGGATATCTATGTGCTTGGTCCGGGAGTGTTGAACGGGATTGTTGGCTATTTTAATCGCACTCTCATTGTCACATAAGAGTGGTACCTTTTCCATATTAAATCCAAAATCCTTCAAGGTTTGCCTCATCCATAACAATTGTGCACAACAACTTCCTGCGGCAATGTATTCGGCTTCCGCGGTGGATAGCGCCACTGAATTTTGTTTTTTTGAGGACCAAGACACTAGTGATCTACCTAGAAATTGACAAGTCCCCGAAGTGCTTTTTCTATCCACTTTGCAACCCGCATAATCAGCATCCGAATAACCAATCAAATCGAATTTTGATCCTTTAGGATACCAAAGCCCTAAACTAGGTGTGTGAACTAAATATCTAAGAATTCTTTTCACGGCTACTACGTGGCACTCTCTCGGAGCGGCTTGAAATCTTGCACACATACACACACTGAGCATAATATCAGGCCTAGATGCACAAAGGTAAAGCAGTGAACCTATCATGGATCGATATACCTTTTGATCCACAGGATTACCTTCTTCATTTAGACCAAGATGACCGTTAGTTGTCATTGGTGTATGAATTGGCTTGGCGTTCTCCATATCAAACTTCTTCAGCATATCCTTTATGTACTTTGTTTGACATAAGAACGTCCCTTCCTTGAGTTGTTTGATTTGAAATCCGAGAAAGAATTTCAATTCACCCATCATTGACATCTCAAATCTCTTCGTCATCAACCTACTAAATTCCTCACAAAAGTTTTTATTAGTGGACCCAAATATAATGTCATCGACATATATTTGGCACACAAATAAATCATTATCAACATATTTTGTGAAGAGAGTAGGATCGACTTTACCAATTTCGAAACCCTTTTTAATAAGAAAATCCTTAAGGCATTCATACCATGCTCTAGGTGCTTGCTTAAGCCCGTAGAGCGCCTTATGGAGTTTGTAGACATGAGTGGGGTTCTTGTGGTCCTCCATTCCCGGCGGTTGCTCAACATAGACTAGTTCGGCGATTGGACCATTTAGGAAAGCACTCTTGACGTCCATTTGATAAAGCTTGAAATCATGGTGAGTAGCAAATGCAACTAATATACGAATTGATTCTAATCTAGCAACTGGAGCATAAGTCTCACCAAAATCCAAACCTTCAATTTGAGTGAATCCTTGAGCTACCAACCGAGCTTTATTTCTTGTGACAACTCCGTTCTCGTCTTGTTTGTTGCGGAAGACCCATTTGGTTCCAATCACGTTTTGATTAGGCCTTTCCACTAGTGACCATACTTTGTTTCTAACGAAGTTGTTAAGCTCTTCATGCATAGCCATTATCCAATCCGGATCTCTTAGTGCATCTTCAACCTTCAAAGGTTCCAAAGTAGACACAAAAGAGTAAAATTCACAAAAATTAGCTACTCTAGAGCGTGTAGTTACCCCCTTTTGAATGTCACCGAGAATGTTATCGACGGGGTGGTCTCTTTGAATACTTTGATGCACTCTCGGATGTGGCATTTGAGAGACATGTTGGATTGGTTCAAGGTCTTCATCTTGAGCATCCTCCACGAGTTTGCTTGTACTCCCTAGAGGAATGTCTTGACTTTGGCTTGAAGTAGGAGGCTCGACTTGTGTAGATGAATTGTCTTGGTGTACCTTTTCTTGCGGCCTCACTTCACCTATTGCCATCTTCTTGATTGCAATGCTTGGCTCTTCCTCATTTTCTAGCACATTTAAATCAACTTGCTCTACTTGAGAGCCGTTAGATTCATCAAATGTCACGTCTCTCGCTATTTCAACACAACCCGAAGTTTTGTTGAAAACACGATAGGCGTAAGCATTTGATCCATATCCTAGCAAGAAACCTTCATCGATCTTTGGAGCGAATTTGGAGTTCTTAGGCTTCTTGTTTAGGATAAAGCATTTACTACCAAAAACTCTGAAATATGAAATGTTTGGTTTGTTACCGGTGAGGAGTTCGTATGCCGTTTTCTTCAATATCTTGTGGAGATATAATCGATTGATGGCATGACAAGCGGTATTTACAGCTTCCGCCCAAAAATGGTCGGAGATCTTGTACTCATCAAGCATAGTCCTTGCCATCTCGATTAATGTCCGGTTCTTCCTTTCTACCACTCCATTTTGTTGAGGGGAGTATGGAGCGGAAAACTCGTGCTTGATTCCTTCTTCATCAAGGAATTCTTCGACTTGAGTATTCTTGAATTCACTTCCATTATCGCTTCGAATCTTCTTGATCTTCAACTCGAATTCATTTTGGGCTCTTCTTGCAAACTTCTTGATTATCCCTTGTGTTTCACTTTTCTCTTGCAAAAAGAATACCCACGTGAAGCGAGAAAAATCATCAACAATAACTAAACCATACTTGTTACCTCCGATGCTTATATAAGCAACGGGTCCGAAGAGGTCCATGTGTAGAAGCTCCAATGGTTTTGTCGTTGTCATGATATTCTTTGCGGGATGACGCGCTCCAACTTGCTTTCCGGCTTGACAAGCGCTACAAATCCTTTACCATTATCTCCAAACACAATATTTTCATATTGTGACCCTTTTTCATCAAAAGATGAAAACATTTTCTTTTCTCCGGTCATGTGGTTTGTGCAACCACTATCAAGCACCCAACTTGATCCACCGGAGGTATAATCCTACAAGATCACATTAGACTTTGTTTTTAGGTACCCAAATCCTTTTGGGTCCTTGCATGTTAGTGATCAATACTTTTGGTACCCACACCTTCTTTTTGCTTGCATCATTGGAGTGGTGGGCACCGACAAACTGAGCAACCACTTTACCACGGTGGTTTTTCTTCAATATATAAGAGGCAAAGTGAATAGAATGAGATGCATGATGTTGAAGATGCTTCTTAGATTCTTGCCCGGTCTTAATGACTTGTGTGGTGGTCAATGGTTGTTTGTCATTTCTTTTGACAAACTTGATGCATTCCTTGCCTTTCACCACCACACGGTCATTTCCTTTGCATTCGTGCTTATCATATCCTAGCCCTTCTTTGTTTTTGTTGCCTCGACCATTTATGGTCTTATATAGGGCGTCCTTGGATTGATATGTCTTTATGCAACCGTACCTTACCAAGGCACTTAATCTCTCGTTTTCGCTTTTTAATACTTGCACGAATTGGGAGTTAGTAGTGCAAGCATTAACATCGACATTGTAGCAACGAGAGCAACCATTGCTAGTGGAAGGAATAGATGCTAATTGTGAATCAACAATTGGAGAGTTAATATCATTAAGAGATTCAATTTGCACTTCAAGAGCTTGAAGATTGTTTTCTAGACTTATGACATTCTCTTGAAGTGACTCATTTGAACCCTTAAGCATTTCAATTGAATTATTAGCCAAATCAAGCTTTTTGGTTAATAATTCAATAGTCTCCTTTTCTTTTGTGAGGATCTTCTCGAGAGCAAGAGTTTTCTTCTTCTCACAAATTAGTAACTCTTCTTGCTTCTCGAGAGTCTCCTCTTGGCTATCTATTCTTTTCAATAGCTTATGAATCTTAGCAATAGCCGATTTGCTCAAATCACAAAGTAGAGCATCATCATCATCATTATCATCACTATCTAATTCACTATCACTACTAGGGGGTTTTGTTTTAGCCATTACCTTGCGCCCTTTGGCCATAAGACAAATAGGCGCGTCGTGGTCGGAGTCGTTGTCGCTCAATTCCCCGAAGAGTGACGTTGTTGGTGGAGTGGCTTCAATGGCGAGGGTGGCGACTCCTTCATCATCGGTGTCGGAGTCGAGTCATTTGAATCCCATTCTTCTCCAATGTGAGCTCGCCGAGTACTTCTTCTTATGCGTCTTGTTCTTCTTGAGCGGCTCATTCTTCTTGGTCTCATTTGGGTTATTCTTCTTCTTTGGACAATCGGCGATGAAGTGTCCAACTTCACCGCACTCATAGCAAGCCCTCTTGGTGTTTCTTCTTCCTCTTGATTTGTCATTGTAGTTCTTCTTGTATTTGCTTGACCCGTCATATTTGAGGAACTTTTTGAATTTCCTCACAAATAGAGCCAAGTCTTCTTCGTCTTCGCTCTCATCTTCCTCATCATCACTTGATGTTGATTCTTCCTTTTTGCTTGCCTTCAAAGCTATTTGCTTCGGTCTTGAGCTTGAGCTTTGCTTTGCAAGGTTCTTCACTTCTTTTGCTTCTTCCTCCATAAGCTCATGTGATAGAATTCTTCCTAGCACATCATTAGGAGTAAGTCTTTTAAAATCTTTTTGCTCTCGTATTAGTGTTACGAGAGTCGAATTCCTTGGAGCAAAGGCTCTCAACATCCTCTTCACCACGACGTGGTCCGTCATGTCCTTGCTTCCAAGCCCTCGGATCTTGTTCACAAGGATCATCAAGCGATCATACATTTGTTGCGGAGTTTCATCATCGTTCATGACAAACCTCCCCAACTTTCCTTCAAGTAACTCAATCCTTGATTCCCTCACACTTGATGTTCCTTCGTGAGCTACTTGGAGTGTGTCCCATATCTCTTTGGCTTCTTCTAGACCATCAACCTTGTTGAATTCTTCGGGACTCAATGCTCCAAACAAAACACTCGCGGCTTGAGCATTACGATGGATGTTTTGTTCTTGTTGCGGTGTAAGCTCCATATAGTCTTCTGGCATGTCTAAACCTATACACACAATCTTCCACACACTAGGATGGAGAGACATCAAATGCATTTTCATCTTGTGCCTCCAAGCGGAATAGTACGTGCCATCGAAAAATGGTGCACGCCCGGAGGGCACAGTAATATAGGAATGCGAAGAAGAAGTATTCAATTTTTCATAATTAAAAGGAATTTGAGCTCCCTGCGATGACGTGGAGGTGTCACCTTCCTTGGTCCTTGCGGGAGTTCCAAGTCCGGCCTTTGGACTACCTTCTTCCCCCGACACAACAACCTTCAACCCGGAGTTGGCCATCACGTTCCCTTCAAGCGGTTAGGCCTTCGAGAAAGTCAGGCTCTGATACCAATTGAAAAGATGAGAAAGTTGCCTAGAGGGGGGGTGAATAGGCAGTTTAAAATTTTAAACTAAATTTGTCGCAGCGGAAACAGTATCGGAACTTCCGGTATTGGATCGGAACTTCCGATATAATCAGAACTTCCGATACCAGTTCGGAATGTCTGATCGACTTTGGACACGGACAATTAATAACTGAAAGTAAAGAACTTTGAATGCAATCTAAGAACGTTATATCAACTAAATAAGGAAACAAGCTTAAGTAAAGTCTCCGTTGAGGATTCTTGAGGGAATCCTACGTCTCCGTTGAGGAGGCTCCAAAGAGCCGGGTCTTTTCCAACCCTTTCCTCCCAAACCTCGGTCACACTTGAGGCTTGGTCCCACTATTGGTTCCTTTCCTTTCGGAGGCGGAGCCGGCCTTCACAAACTTCTCACGGCGTCCCACAATCCTTGGGAGCTCGTGAGCGACGCCTAGCCGTCTAGGAGTCCTTCAACCTCCAAGAGAAACAAATACACCGTTGAACGATCTAGGAGGAACACTCTTAAGCTCGAGATGAATGACACTTGCTTTTCACTCTTAGCTCTAAATCTCACTTCTAGTCCTCACTCCTTGGATGATCCCTAAGATCAAAGGGGAGGGCTCAAAAGTAGACTAGAGAGGGCTCAAGGTTCACTAGAGTTCTGCCAAATAGAGTGTGTAACCCTCAAATGAGAGAGGAGTGGGGTATTTATAGATTCTTGAAAAAACTAGCCGTTATACACCCACTCAGCTGCATATCGGAACTTCCGATATCAACATCGGAATGTCCGATATGTGCAAACAATCAGAACTCGAGCGCACTTCAACTGTCAAAAAAGGTGCATTAGAACTTCCGATGTCAACATCGGAACTTCCGATGTTCCCAGAAAAGTACTTCGACAAATGCTTCTAAGTCCATATCGGACTGTCCGATATAAACATCGGAATGTCCGATCTAATATATCGGAGTGTCCGATAATTCCAGAGAGCTCCCTTTTTCAGGTTTGAACACATCGGAACTTCCGATGTCAAATATCAGAACTTCCGATATTTCCAGAGAGCATCCTTGAAGGCATCAGCAACGTATCGGAACTTCCGATCGAAAATATCGGAACTTCCGATGCATCTACCACACACCGGACTGAAGCAAGCATGCACATCGGAATGTCCGGTCACATCGGAACTTCCGATGTAATATCGGAATGTCCGACTTGAACTTTGAAAGAAACACATTCCGGTGCATGCGCAGTGACTTAGGGTCTCAACAAAAAATAAAGTAGCATTCATCTGAGCATAGAGACTATCCTAGATCATTTACGATGCATCCCTCTTAATAGTACGGCATTCCTTCGACACAAAACATAGAAAATACAAGCGTAATGCCGTTTTACTCGCGTAATCTTGTTTGAGGGTATCCATCGCATGTAGACGACCTCACATTGAACCTTTTACCTGCTCATAAGCTCATTGAAGACATTAGTCTCTTTAATCGCTTGTCATTAATCAACCAAAACCAATTTGGGGGCCTAGATGCACTTTCACCTCCTCAGTTGCATAACCTTCTGCAATGCAGCCCTCCGGCCAAGTTCGATTATGTACATATTTCTTCAAAACACCCATGCACCTCTCAAATGGGTACATTTGATGCAAGAATATGGGGCCGCATATCTTTATCTCATTCACAAGGTGAACAATGAGATGGACCATGTTATCAAAAAATGATGGAGGAAAATACATCTCTAGTTGGTAAAGAGTCCTGACCATATCATCCTGCAGTTCACATAGTCCAACGGGATCGATGACCTTATGTGAAATCACGTTAAAGAAGAAACATAACCTTATTATTGTCTCTTGGACCTTGTCAGGAAAAATACCTCTAATTGTAATAGGAAGCATTTGTGTCATCATCACATGACAATCATAAGACTTCATGCTAGTTAACTTCAAATCTTCTATCAAGACCAGTTTTTTGATGTTTGCGGAATAACCAGATGGAACTTTCACACCATGCAAGCACTTGCAAAGTTATGTTCTCTATTTCTTGGATAGAGTGTAGCAAGCTGGAGGAAGATAAAATCGGCCTGACCCGGTGTCTTGAGGATGTACCTCGACTCTGGTTTTCATATCTTCTAGGTCCTTTCGTGACTTGAGTCCATCCTTAGTTTTGCTAGGAATATTCAATAAAAGACCAATCAAGCTGTCACATACATTCTTCTCTACGTGCATGACATCGATGTAGTGTCGAACTTTTAAGTCTTTCCAATAGGGCAAGTCCCAAAATACTGATCTATTCTTCTACGTGGTCTTCTCAGTTCGGGATCTCGATGTATTATTACTACCCTTTCCAAGTACAACATTAATATCCTTAACCATATCATATACCTCTTCCCCACGATGAGGCCTTGAAGCTAAACCGTTCTCCTTTGTCCCGTTAAATTGTTTCTTTATATTGCGGTAGGGGTGATTCCTTCGAAGGAACCTATGGTGACGCATATGCAAAGTTTTTCTCGAGTTGTTGAGCCACACACTATCTGTTTCATCCAAGCACTATGGGCAGGCTTTGGCTCCTTTTATAGTACGACCAAATAGGTTACCTAGATCAGGTAAATCATTGATGGTGCAAAACAATAATGCACGTAGAGTGAAGTACTCTCGTTTGTACTCATCCCATACATGTACACATTCGTTCCATAGTATCACAAGATCTTCCACCAATGGTTGCAGGAATACATCAATATTGTTGCCAGATTGTCTCGGCCCTTGGATAAGCAGCGATATCATAATGTTCTTTCGCTTCATACACAACCAAGGAGGAAGGTTGTAGATATAGAGAGTCATAGGCCAAGTGCTATGAATGCTGCTCATGTTACCGAAAGGATTCATTCCATCTGTGCTCAACCTAAACCTTATATTCCTCAGTTCATTTCTGAAGTTGTTCCTGAAGAGCCTATCGATGGTTCTCCACTGGGCAGAATCAGCAGGGTTTCTTAGCTTTCCATCCCTCTTACGCTCTTCTGAGTGCTGTCGCAACAATTTGGTATGCTTTTTGTTTCCAAATAAACACTTCAACCGAGGGAGTATTGGCAAATACCAGACCACTTTAGCAAGAGGTCCTTTCTTCACCTCGATGACTTCGCTGTCATCACTCTTACGCTTGTATCTCGATGCTTTGCACACCGAGCATATATGCATGTCTAAATACTCTTTGCGATAGAATATACAGTTCTTTGGACATGCATGTATTCTTTCTACTTCCAATCTCAAGGGACATACAACCTTCTTTACAAAATATGTGGTTTTAGGCAACACGTTTCCCTCTAGAAGCATGTTCGTTAAGAGATGTAATAGCGCCGTGAAACTCTTATCGGATCAACCATTGCTTGCCTTCAATTTTAGTAGTGAAAGCATGGTGTACAACTTTGTGTATTCCTCCTTGCAACCCGGGAACAAAGGTTTGTCCAAGTCCTCTATCAAACCCTTGAATTGATTAAATTCTCTCTGACTAGTATAGTTCCCTTCTACAACACACATCTGAGTCAAATTATTGTCATCATCGACGAGCAACCTATCCTCATCGGATCCATAACCGATGTCAGCTACCATATTGCCAGCTCTGTCGTTGATGACATTATCACCTTCATGTATGATCTCCTCTTCACCGTGCCTTGTCCAACATGTATAGCCAGGTAAAAAACCACTTCGAATCAAGTGCAAGTGGATATGCTCTTTGTCTGAAAATATCTTCTCATTCTTGCATTCAATACATAGATAATGTATATATTCCTTCTTTTGCAACTTGTCCTTCTTGGCGAATCTTAGAAAAGCAGAGACACCGTCGATGTATTCTCAGCTGTAACGGTCTGCACTGTACATCCATCTCCGGTCCATCTACAATTAATTAACATAAACGATTATCAATAAAAATAAACTAAATCTAAACTTTAATTTGAACTATATATAAATTAACCTTAATTGAACTAGATGTAAACATTAAATTTCAACTAGATCACTACAAATAAATTCTTGTTAAAATTTAATATCTTAATATATTAAATTGAATATATGCTTGATAATAATTAATTAGCTAACAATAGTAGATGGACATAATTTTAATCTATATTATATAAAGCTAGGTCAATAAAAACAAACTAAAACTAAACATATAATATGAACTACATATAAATTAACCTTAATTGAACTAGATGTAAACATTAAATTTCAACTAGATCACTACAAATCAATTCTTATTAAAATTTAATATCTTAATATATTACATTTAATATATGCTTGATAATAATTAATTAGCTAATAATAGTAGATGGACATAATTTTAATCTAGATTATATAAAGCTAGGCAGAACATCATCTAATGAAGCTAAGTAATAAATTCATCATCTACAAAATGGCAGATAAAAAAAACTAAATCTAAACCATAATTTGAGAGGAGAACAAATTAACCTTAATTAAACTAGATCTAAACATTAAATTGCAACTAGATCACCACAGATCAAGAGAGGATAATAAATTACTCACCTTGGAACACCTAGAGGAAGTACAAATAAATGAATCACTACAAATAGAAAATGAAATTTTAGACTTCGGTTTGCTCTCGGGAGGAAGAAGATGGGCATGAAGCTGTAGCTGCGAGGTGCAAAAGTATTTATAGGTTGCATTATTAGTGTCGGTTTTTTATTAGAACCGGCACAAATAGTACTTATTTGTGTCAGTTCCACTAACAAACCGACACAAATAATTGGAAAAATATTTGTGTTGATTTGTAATTACAATCGACACTAATAAATTTATATCTGTGCCGGTTCCATTTACAAACCGACACAAATACTATTTGTGTCGGTTTCAATTACAAACCGGCACTAATATGTAACTATTTGTGTTGGTTTCAATTAAAAACTGACACAAATAGTCTTCTCACCATTTTGAGTTTTAGAACCGACACAAAAACTTTATTTGTGTCGGTTTAAAAACAACCGAACAACACCGACACCGACACCTATTAGGTGTTCTATAGTAGTGACAAGAACAAGATGATCTTGATACACCTCGCAAAAATAGAAGCTCTGGATACACAATTGTGCGCTCACTACAAGAATCCTGTTGTGGGACGAGTGTGTAAATAACAAACCGAGTGTACATGACTCGGTGTAGATGCGTCTATACCGAGTGCATTCTATTTCGAGTGTGCTCTCGCAACATATCATCTCTATTCCGAGAGGGCATTCGGCATACATGTTGACGTGTCACCACCGTAGACGACACGGGGGCAGAGGATGGTGTCTGGAATCGCAGCACTATCCCGAGTGTGCACTCAGGCCATTTTTATTTTTTCCGAGAGTACACTCAGTGTAGCCGATTTTTCCCGATAAAATAATACCGAGTGCACTATGCTGAGTGTGCCCACTCAGAATACCCTATTCCGAGTGTTTCTGCCCTTATCCCAAGTGTGGGAAACACTCGGGCCAAAGCTGCAACCTTGTAGTGGCTTGGAATTGCAAATTGACAAATTTACTCATCTCCAGCATCAGAATGATAATTGAAGTATAAAAATTTCTAGTTTGATACTGCGTAATCAATACGAGTACAATAGTACTGGATGAAGCATCAAAAAAAAACGCAAGCTAATAAATGGTAATGTAAGGTACTACACAGTACCACTGCTGGAACCATGTAGCAAGAATGTCCACCATTGTACGGACTGAACTAGCTCGTAGAGTCAAGCAGCAAAAGTCCTGCACTACTACAGAACCGGCTACTACAAGCGGGTCGTAACCCCTTTCAGAAGCGGTTTTATAACCGCTTCTAAGCAACCGTGTGTGATACCCGCCCGGTATCACAAGCGGTTGCACAAACCGCTTGTGTTGTGGCAGCAGAAGCGGTTGGGAAGGTGTCCAGGAAGGCCAGTGGAGCTGCCACGTGGGGGCCTCCACAAGCGGTTCGTGTTACGAACCGCTTGTGAACAGCACACTCCTGAAGCGGTTGGAGTTACCAACCGCTTGTGGAGAGCAAGCACTCCAGAAGCGGTTGGAGTCACCAACCGCTTGTGGAGAGATTTTTCAATTATATGTATTATAGAATATGTTCTTTCAGTGTTTTTGTATATCGTTTTTGACCATAAAATGAAATATGAGTGTAGGAGTTTTCACGCAATTAAATATATATTACATATGCTCACTCATACACATGTTCACAAGCTAGCTCGATAAAAAAAACCCGCCTTAACAAAGGTAACAAATGGACAAGTACATACACGCTATCGACGTTTACAAGTTTGAATGATTAAAAATGATTATCGAACTTCGCTTCTTCTTGCATGCGTCGGTCAAGTTCTTGGTCGACGTCGATGTCGTCATCAGTTCAAATGTGTTCAACGATGGACCAAGCCTTACGTGGAACTCGCCATTTGGAGATACAACCTCGTCGACAATGAAGCCGATGAGTTGTTCTTGCAGTGCGCGCACTCGGTGAGGCGGGAGCACGCTAACATGCTCATCGATGTTGGGCTGACAATTGATTAAGCGGGAAGTATATAAATATCTGATCACATACGATTAATTAAAATGTAAGTGGTAGCTAACAAATTGACATGCATATACGAACCTCGGCATAATGTTCCAGCGCATCGGCATGAATAAAAATTTGAATATAGTGGAACACGTAGTAGCCACATAAGTTGTTTCCAAATTGCTTACGTTTAACCTTGACAGGAGAAATTTCATAATATCGGATGAAGAACTGATATGGTGCATTTATATTAATAATTGTTTTTGTAGTACGTGCACTGAGTGCTCACTATGACTTGAATTCTTTCTTGAAATCTCCTTTATGCTTCTTCCGGAACTTTCCAAATGTTTTCTTGAGGATGTCAATGAACCATTGGTATTTGCTGATTGGATTCCTTCTTGAGTCATGAACTATAATCCTGCCGTTGTCAAGCTCGATGACTAGAAGGATCCAAGTGAAACCTATTCGTATATTCCAAGAAGCGCGTAGCGACTAGTCGTATTATCAATGGCTTAAGAAATACAAGAACAAGAGGTTTGTGAGAACACGCATACGAAGTTGAAGGGCGTATATGTACGGTTTGTAGTGCTGTTTCAATAATGCACGCAAAATGTATGCCTCAACTTCCGGTCTTTGCTGCGCGAATGACCAGATTTTCTCGTTGACAACCTCTGGGTTGATGAAACCAACGTTCTGTATGCCCATTGTTCTACATCGTTGTATCTCCATTCTACATAAGAAGGGATAACTAAGTTAATTAGATTTTCGATTTTGTGGTACGAGAGGAAGCAAACGGTAAACTTAGAAGATCAATACTTACAGACACCAGCAGCACATGAAGGACACGTCGATGGCGTCTATTTGGTACACATGGTACAAGTCCTCGAATTGCAGCCATATTTCTGTCTGTCTCCCGCGGAAGAAATGCGTATCTTGAGCAATGAGGTGGAACATTTTCTCTCCTTTAGATGCCCTTTCCATATAACATTCATGCATTTGACGCATCTTGGTTGGGAGATCTTTTATATCTTTTGGATCAATTAGCGGTTTGCCCAACTCATACTTCCATCTGATTGGTGCCAGTGGAAGATCCTGGTCTATTGATTCCAGTCCTGCCTCCTTCAAGAAATCTTGGATCCTCAATTGCTCAGCACTCTGCTCATCTTCCACTTTCTTCTTCTTCTTTGCCGCTGACGAAGCCCGTGTATTTTTCCTTGTAGCCTTTCTTATTGTCCTTTCGTAGTCGGTCGTCACGAGCGGTGGCGCCGTTCCGCATGACCGAAAGTGCTTCACAATTTTTTATCTATTTTAACGTTGGGCGCCGCTTGCTGGCGCAAGCTGCTTGGCCACATCCGTCTTCCACGGTAATTGATAGCTCCTCCGCAGTCAGATCATATGGCCTCTTTGGCGCTTCCTTCAATATTCTCTCGTCGGCTTGATGCCGACTTCGTGGGAGGAGGTGCCGCGAGATCCCTCCTTCTGAAAGGGAGCTTCTTCCTCGGCGGAGATGCTTTGGAGCGGGAGGTCTTTGGAGCATCTCGATCTTTGGAGCGGGAGGTGCTTTGGAGCATCGATCTTTGGAGCGGGAGGTGGAGGAGGCGTGTCTGGACCACCGGAGAAGCTTTGCGTCTGGCGACATTGGAGGAGTCGTGGGTTGTCGATGTGGAGGAGGCGTGCTTGATGCTGCAATCGGCTCAAATCAAGGGGCCTCTACTGTTGATGTGACCTCCACACCCTCTGGAACTATGCTGTACTTTTGGCGCTAGAGGAGGACTGTGCCGTGGAGGGTCTGACCAAGCTTGGTCATGTCGTCACCCCCAGCAATCTCGAGCAAGAGATCTTCGAAGCCCCCCCCCCACCTCGTCCACCGGGACCTTAGAGTATCCGAGGGTATCTCGATTGAAGTGGAACGCCTGGCCCGCCTCCACCGGATAAGCCATGCCATAAGCCACCTTGTAGGACAAAGTTACGCATATCAATGTGTAGCTCGCCTTGGCGGCGAACCTTGATATCGCTCCACGGATAACGGACCTGCGGGTCATTCGCTTCAGCGCCACGGCGGACGCCAAGAATCGCTTCTTTGGCGCTCGGACTGATCACGGTGTCGGCGCCCCTTGAACACTACCTCCCTGAAGCTGATATTGGGTTAATGCTTCGAACACTTGTTGCGCGATCAAATCAGGGATGGAAGCCTTTGTAGCTCTAAGCTCGTCCTCCAAACGGCTCACTCTACCCTGATCTCTCCTCTTGCTTCTGTCCCGGCTCCTGTAACTGCTTGCGTCTTTGGCAAATCCGTGCCTCCACGGTATCTTTCCGAATCCTCGTGTCCGTCCCGGGTGCTCAGGGTTTTGAAGGGCATATGTTAGCTCGTCATTCTCCCTGTCCGTCATGAAGGACCCTGACCGAGATTGATCGATGGCTTGTACAATCCTTTGACCAACTTCTTGGACTGTCGGTGCCATCACCAAGCTACCGTCATCTGCAAGTTGGCCCCCGTGACCCAAGAACCAGTTGCGCAGGCGGGGCTCCCAATCCTCAGTTTCAGGTACAATCTCCTGCTGCCGAAGTTCCTCTTCCCGCTTGTCCCATTTCTTCGCAGCCTTAATGTAACCACCGGTGCCGAGATGGTGGTGGTATTTCTTCTGGGCATTCACCTTGTTTTTCTCTCTCGCGGCCTGTCCTGCATCGGATAGCTTGAATTCTCAAAGCCTCCCAATGATCTGCCAGCTTAGGAAATTGATTGAAGTCTGGCCTTTCTCCTCTGTCGATGTACTTGCGGGTGAGGGACGACTTCCACTGCTGAAAGGAAGTTGCCATCTTCTTCAAAGCCCATCCCTTGGCCTTCTGTTCGTACCCATCCGGAAAAGTGAAAGTTTCCTTCATATCATTCCAGCAATTCCTTGGTAGCTGCAGGACTTGGTCCATTTCTGGATCTTGATTGGGACGTGATCCCTCACGTGGTAGCCGCAAGCATTGTTGAAAGGGCCAATTGTCGATGGGGCTACCAGACTCCGTCGTTTAACCTCGGTTATCACATACTTGGTCGAAGGCTTCTTGTTAGGTCCTCGGTTAATTCCGGACTGGGTGGCCGATAATGTACCGGGCTGGATACACAAACACATGTTACAATAATTAACATGTTTACGGTGATTTCATAATGGTTAAGAGTATACCTCGCTGTTGCCGGCAGTATCCTCGCCAGTACCAGTGTTAACAGCCTCATTGACAATGCAGGTGTTAATAGCCTCATCGGCAATGCACCGGTGTTAATGACCTCATCCAGGCCTAAGATGGTACCCAGCGCAATTGTCTCAAACATCAAATTTTCCTCATTGTCGAAATCCGGGTCACCACGCCTTGGTGTCGCCATCTAAAGTGGGCATGTAATCATATATAAAATACTTATATATTCTCAAACATATATACAACATAAATGTGGGATGAAATCATATATAGAATACTTATATATTGTCAAACACACATACAACATAAATGTGGGATGAAATCATATATAGAATACTTATATATTGTCAAACACACATACAACATAAATGTGGGATGAAATCATATATACAATACTTATATATTGTCAAACACACATACAATATAAATGTGGGATGAAATCATATATACAATACTTATATATTGTCAAACAAACATACAACATAAATGTGGGATGAAATCATATATAGAATACTTATATATTGTCAAACACACATACAACATAAATGTGGGATGAAATCATATATAGAATACTTATATATTGTCAAACAAACATACAACATAAATGTGGGATGAAATCATATATAGAATACTTATATATTGTCAAACACACATACAACATAAATGTGGGATGAAATCATATATAGAATACTTATATATTGTCAAACAAACATACAACATAAATGTGGGATGAAATCATATATAGAATACTTATATATTGTCAAACAAACATACATACAACATTTACAACGCAGAGAGCATGAAAATTCCTTGTGGGCATTTCACCGAACACCTTGCGGGCATGAAAACATACAGAGCAGCGTTGGGCGATTCGCCGGCTACCTAGGTCCTCCGGGGTGGATGGCCGGGGGGGCGTCGGCGCGGTGGCTGGGAGGCGTCGGCCCATGATGGTCGGGGCCGTCGGCGTGGTGGCGGTCGACGGAGCTGGCTCTGGCCAAGGACTTAGAAAATTTGAAGGTGCGGGAGCCTTCGGGACTTCAAAATTTAAAGGTTAACCCACTTCTACAAGCGGTTCGTAATACCAACCGCTTGTAGAGGTACTTCTACAAGCGGTTCGTAATACCAACCGCTTGTAGAGGACCCCGACTGCAAGTACCGTCCCCGCTCACCCATTTCTCAAAGTGTTGGTCTTGCGAACCGCTTGTAAAGGTACTTCTACAAGCGGTTCGTAATACCAACCGCTTGTAGAGGTCCCCACTACAGGCGGTTGGTACTAAGAACCGCTTGTAGTGGGGTTTAAAAAAAAAGAAAGGCCCGCGGGGCCCTAGTGAGGCTCGAACACCCAACCTCTGGGCACAAGCCCGCACTCAAGCGCCCGCGCTAGCCAAGGGGGAGAGGAGATTTGTTGTTAACCTTAGAAGGCACTGCATTGTTTTAAGTATACAATAATTTTTTTAAAAGTGCTTGTATTTCTTTTTTTTTACTTTCTT
Source organism: Rhipidocladum racemiflorum (assembly GCA_036346355.1). Lineage (NCBI taxonomy): Eukaryota > Viridiplantae > Streptophyta > Magnoliopsida > Poales > Poaceae > Rhipidocladum > Rhipidocladum racemiflorum. The sequence goes on along the minus strand of CM070574.1, from coordinate 44,397,320 downwards.
TTTTTAAGTGTTTGTATTTCTTTTTTTAAAAGTGTTTGTATTCGATGGTTTTATTTTTTTTTAAGTGTTTGTATGCGATTTTTACATTTTTTTGAAGTGTTTCTATTTTATTGTTTCATTTTTTAAAACATCATATGTACAAGCAATGTTAAACATCAACATATCAACATGATCATATGGAATAATGTACAAGGAATGTTTCTCCAGCCATAATGTATACAAGTAGTACATCTTAAGTCTTCGTCTTTACAATTGTTCCTTCTTTATGATCGTGACGTATGTAAGGAGCATCGACATCACTGTCACGCAGGACATTTATTTCAACATCAACTGTAAAAGGAGGGAGCTCGTCGAACTGACCATACTCTTCCTCATCGGTGACGTCCTCAACTCCTACAATCCGTCGTTTGCCTTGGAGAACTACATGTCGCTTTGGCATTACCTTTTGCTTGTCCTTTCGATTTTTAGGTTTGCTTGACATGTCCATTACATAGAAGACCTGAGCCACATCGTTCGCGAGAACAAACGGTTCGCGCCTATAGCCGACTTCTGTGAGATCCACAGTTGTCATGCCGTATTTGTCGACCTTCACACCGTTTGTCCTCAGCTTGACCCATTGGCACTTAAATAGAGGGACCTTGAGAGGTCCATAGTCGAGCTCCCATATTTCTTCTATGAAACCGTAATATGTGTCGAACCTGCCACTGTTGTCTTCGGCGTCTATACGGACGCCGCTGTTCTGGTTGGTGCTCCTGTTATCCTGGGATCTGGTGTAGAATGTGTAACCATTGATCTCATACCCCTTGAATGTCCCGATTTCTTGTGATGGTCCCCGGGCCAAGCGTTGCAATAGTTCATCGTTTGACCCTTCCTCAAGGATGTACTTCTGTAGCCAGCTGCCGAAAGAATCCATGTGCTTCAGGGTTATCCAACTCTCTGTCTTACCTGTGAACTCGCGGCGTAGGACACTCTTGTGCTGAATGACATAGGGGGCGACTATGGTGGATTGCTTCAGAACAGTGAAATGTGCTTGCTTGAATGCAACAAGATCGTTGCATGCAACTGCTTGCCTTCCTATTGTCCCTTTGCCCCGTAGCCTCCCCTCGTGTCGTGATATGGGGACGCCGATAGGATTTACATCATTCATGTAATCAACACAAAACTCTATCACCTCCTCCGTCACGTAGCCCTCGGCAATGCACCCTTCGGGACGCGAACGATTCTGACGTATTTCTTGAGGACACTCATGTACCTCTCGAAAGGGAACATGTTGTGCAGATACACTGGTCCGAGGATACCTATCTCCTTGACAAGGTGAACGGTGAGATGAACCATGATATCAAAGAATGCAGGAGGAAAAATCATCTCGAGGCTAACCAAACTTTGTACCACATCAGCCTCCAACTTAGGCATTTTAGCTGGTTCGACGACTTTCTGCGAAATGGCGTTGAAGAATGAACATAGCTTCGTGATTGTCCCCCGCACCCACTCGGGCAGTATACCTCTGATAGCTACTGGGAGCAACTGTGTCATCAACACAAGGCAGTCATGGGATTTTAGGCCTTGGAGTTTGTTCTCTTTCGTGTTTATGAGTCTCTTTACATTTGAGGAATATCCAGAAGGGACCTTCACACTGTTCAAACACTCAATCATGCTTTTTTTCTCTTCTTTGCTTGGAGTGTAGCTTGCAGGATGTAGATAAAGTTGTTTTGTCCCTTCTTTGTTTTTCGGATGTAGGTCACTCCTCACCTCCATGTCTTCAAGGTCCTTCCGAGCTTGCAGTGTATCTTTCGATTTGCCGTACATATCTATGTAGCCTAGCAGGTTCAAACAAACATTCTTCGTGATGTGCATGAAGTCCAGCGAGTGATTTAACCTCCAAAACCTCCCAATACGGCAGGTCCCAAAATATTGATTTCTTCTTCCATGCGGGTGCATGACCATCCTCGTTAAACGCAGGTATGCTTCCACGACCCTTCCCAAATACTACTTTCAGATCTCTTACCATAGCAAACACAAGTCGCCCATTACGATCTTTGAGGCTTACCACGAATTTCTGTTACCCGTTAAATTTACTTCCTTTCCACCTCAAAGCATGACTGCTAGGAAGAAACTGCGGTGGCCCATGTACACACACTTCCGAGAGTTTTTGAGGTACATGCAATCCGTTTCATTTATGCACTGGAGTGCAGGCTTTAAACCCTTTCACAGCTTTGGCGGGAGAGGTTACCGAGCCGCAGGCCAATCGTTGATTGTTACAAACAACAATGCACACAAAGTTGAAATACTCTCTTTTGTACTCATCCCAAACCCGTACACCATCCTCCCACAACTTCACAAGGTCTTCAACCAATGGTTTCAGGTAGACATCTATGTCGTTTCCAGGTTGCTTCGGGCCTTCGATCAATAATGGCATCATGATGTACTTCCGCTTCATGCACAGCCATGGAGGAATGTTATAGATGCAAAGTGTCACAGGCCAGGTGCTATGGATGCTGCTCAACTGACCGAAAGGATTCATCCCATCGGTGCTCAACCCAAACCTTATGTTTCTGACCTCATTTGCAAAGTTCGGGTAAGCCCGATCGACTTTCCGCCACTGTGAGCCATCTGCGGGGTGTCTAAGCATCCCGTCTTCCTTATGCTCTTCCTCATGCCAACGCATCATCTTGGCATGACCTTCGTTAGCAAACAGACGCTTCAACCGGGGTATCACAGGGAAATACCACAATACTTTTGCTGGAGTTCTCTTCTTCGTATGATTCCCATCTAATTCACCTGAATCGTCACGCTGCACCTTATACCGGGATTCTTCGCACACTGGACAGACCACCAAATCGGCATACTCATTGCGATACAGGGTACAATCGTTAGGACATGCATGTATCTTCCGCACTTGCAATCCTAAAGGGCAGAGGACTCGCTTCGCTTCATACGTAGATTCTGGTAGAGTGTTTCCTTCCGGAAGCAACCTCTTTATGAGTGATAACAAACCATTGAATCCCTTGTCTGACACACCGTGTGTGGCCTTCCATTGCATGAGTTCCAGTGTAGTACGCAGCTTTTTGTGGCCTTGTGCACAGTTTGGGTACAAAGCAGTTCGGTGGTCCTCTACCATGCTCTGAAACTTCTTGTATTGTCTTTCCTCTGTGAACTCTCCCTCTCCGTCACGGAGCATCTGTTCTAGCTCATCATCGCCAAACTCATCGAGTGTATCTTCCACGGACCCGTATTGAGTGGTGTCCGGCATACTGTTGGCTCTATCTTCCTCTTCTTCGTCTTCTTCATCGTCTTCCTGTCGAATCGCCTTTGTTTCGCCATGGTGGGTCCAGCAGGTATAGTTTGCCATGAAACCTCTCGTGATCACATGCCTCATAACCATCCATCGTTCGGAATGCTCCTTCTCATTCTTGCAGTCTACGCACGGACAACGTATGAAGCTTCCTGGAGGCAAGAATGCAACGGTCGCGTCGAGAAACTCCTTCATGCCATCTCGGAACTCTCTTGACCGACGGTCTGCATTGTACATCCATTGCCGATTCATCTACACAAATAAAAATAATAACAACATCTATCACAATATTCTATTAAAGCTAACTATGACTAATAGTTTTGTATTTTATAATCATTTTGTGTTCTTTTCACTAAAGCCAACTAATTATTTCTAATCCTCCTACTTTTTTAAAAATAAAACTAACTAATTGTTACATTTTCATACAAATCTTTTCTCTTCCACACGTTTGTAATTTTTCATCGTTTCACATTTATTGAATTTCATTTCATACACCAAATCGTATATATCACCTTAAGAACAAAAATATAAGCCAACAAAACATAATTTCTCAACATCCAATGCACAAAAAACATCAATATCTAGGTGAGAAGGATGTCAGCAACATATTACTCACCTTAGAACAATTAATTCGGATCTAATAGCCTCAATTCAAAATTTTGGTAGCACCTCGCCATGAACAGCTCTCGGCCCACCACTATGATGTCCTGTGCGAGCTCGGGGAGGAAGACAGAGTTTAAATGCGCTGGGCGGGAGGGGGGGCTCTACAAGCGGTTCTACACACAAACCGCTTCTGGAGCCCCCATTAGACCTCTAGAAGCGGTTCCAAACACGAACCGCTTCTAGAGAGGAGGCTCCAGAAGGGGTTCGTGTTAAGAACCGCTTCTAGAGACCCCCTCCCGTCCGTTGCCCACGAACCGCTTGTGGCACGGGACTCCACAAGCGGGGCGCACGTAACCGCTTGTGATAGGCCGGTTGTGAAGGCCGGTTCTGTAGTAGTGTTGAGAAAAGAAACAGAAAGCAGCAGTCCAGGACTAGGAACACAGAAAACATTCAATGAGATGTCTTAAGGTGCTTGTTTATGTACGCCCGCCCTTAGAATTTTCGTTCCAACTCATTACTGTAGAGGAGCTTATCTTTATCGGTTCGAAACCGACATGAGTGTGTGCTCTCGTCTAAGCACACTTAATTTCTAAATTCTAACAGGTCATCCATTCTAGAATTACTCTCACCCAAGTATGCTTAACTTTGGAGTTCTTATAGGATCCAGTGCTTTAGTGCTGGTGTGATCGCATGTGACGTATAACGCGTTCCTCTCCCCTTAACTCTGCAGAGCACACGAAAACCAATTTTAATGTTCTCATATTCCAAACATGGTTTGAGATATATTTTAGTGTTATCATACTCCAAAACGGGTACAAAACTTCGAAAACCGTTTTGAGGCCCTAAACGATATTTTTTTTTGAATTCTTTCGCCGCACTTGCACTCACATATGTAAATCATTGAAAGACCTATTGATTTTCGGATAGAGCATCTCGTTATCTTTCCAACGAAACGAAGAACGCCCCGATCGAAGTTACGAGTCAAAAGTTATGACCGTTTTACTATCACATAGAGGTGTAGACTATTTGTGTCAGTTTTTTTTGCTAGAGTTGACACAAATAGTAATATTTATTTCGGTTTTTTGCTAGAACCGACATAGATAATATTATTTGTGTCAGTTTTTTGCTAGAACCGGTACAAATAATAGGACTACTATATGTGTCGATTTTTAACTAGAACCAATACAAATAATGACTACTATTTGTGTCGGTTTTTTGCTAGAACCGACACAAATAATGTCTTCCCGCCATTTTGAGTTTTAGAACTAATACAAAAACTTTATCTGTATCAGTTCCAAAAAAGGATACAAATAGACTGACACCTATTAGATATTTTGTAGCAGTGCTAACCACTTGCAAAAATAACACTAATGATCTAAGTAACAAATGGAGTAATAAAATCTCAATCACATGTACTCAAATCGAAGAATCGCCCAAATACATGCATGCACATCCCCATGTAAACGAACACATGGATATTCACTTCCGTAGTTGCTTCCATTTTTCCTCGAGCAAGGGGCGTTGAAGGCAATGGACAGGGTTCGACTTATCTGATTTAAAAAACCATGCGATTTTTTAATATCAGGAAAAATCATTCAAAAATCGCTAAAATTCGTATGGTTTTGAAATCCAAATTTTTTTAAAAAAATAAAAAATCCACTAATTTTCTCCCAATTTTCACCGATTTTCTCTTGATTTTGATCGGACAGTTGAATGTTTCTCAAAACCGATTTTTGAGTGATTTTCTCTCTATTTTCACCGATTTCACGATATTTATGTTCCATAAATTTTTTAAATTTTTTTAAAATTTTTAAATTACCGGCTAATTCTAGATGTTGTACCTCTTCAATACGCCCGAAAATCACGATACTGTGAACCCTGTTTACATCACACGAACCCTGTTTACATCACACCAGAAGCTTGCGTAGATTGCTTCCATTTTATCTCGTTAAAGCAAATGTTACTTGAAGATAAAATTCATTATAGGAGAGTGCGTATTCAAGTACTATTGAAAACACTAAATCTCCTCCATATTTTAGATCGAGGGAAGCTACCAAACTTCTTCCCAAAATTATACTACTCTAGAAGCAGCAGCAAACTACCAAGAGTCATAAGAACGTAATATTTTATGCTAAAAACAACACGGCGCTCAGTTCCGACATTTAACTGAATAACTGATTTCTGAAACTTTAGTACTCCCTCCGTTGGAATTTAGAGGGCGTATTAGGTTTCGTTAGGACAAGACTTTGACCAACGATTACTTCATTAATATATCATTTATGCAATACAAAATCATAATTATATATAAGTACTTTTGAATACAAATCTGCTAATATCAATTTTGTGTCATAAAAATTATATGCTAATAGAGTAATTGTTGGTCAAAGCCTTGTCCTAACGAAACCTAATACGCCCTCTAAATTCCAACGGAGGGAATAAGTAGCAATGCCTTCAGTTCCTTACTTTTCAATAATGTTGTCCAACTCACAAAATCCACGCCTAGATGTAAAATTCAGGCCCAGCCAGAACATTTGTAACATAAGCACATAGTTGTGCAAGTATTCAGCAAAGTGAGTGTAAGAACTCCTACAAGAAGTGGTGCATGTCAAAAATTACAGGGCCGTTTGGTTTGATTCCCAAATAAATGGTCTTTGGTTTATTCACACAATTGTGCATTGGCGTTTTCTAGGGCCATGACCCACATATTGCGGCCATTTTGATTACCACCCGCTGTCTAAATTTAGTCGCAGTAAAATTAGCAATCAATGAAAATTTCGACGTCAAGAAGTTCTGTACTATCTCTTTGGAATTTGAATGAGAGCATATTTAATTCTTCCCAAGGTCTTTCTATTTTCCAAAGACTTCCTTGACAAAAGTTGGCCCTCTAGTACAGGTAGCAGAGATAAACGTACCTCTGGTCTCATCTATACACTGTTGAGATAAAGAACAGTTGGATCTCCAGGGGGCCTGAACCTGGGATCGAAACATAGTAAGACTAGGGACAGATGGCTTTTGGTGCCTTGTCCTACCGAAGCTAGTACTTTCTGCAAGGAGTACTGTTGAAGACTGGCACCAACCTACTCGCGAGAGAGAAAAAGAACAATGTTCGGAACGTAACCCCGGACCTAAACTAGGGTTTGAAATCTTGACCTAGTGATCTGGTCACTCCTTTGTTTTTTCCAGACCCGACAAGACAACGAAGGAACCAGGAAGACCGCTAGGTGTCACTTAACCGAGACCAAAAAGTCGCAAGTTTTTACATTGTGAGTCGGTACAAGTGCAAAAGTGAAATCGGAAACTATAGTAAAAAAGAAAAGAACTAGTAAAAAAAGCCATAACAAGCATCACTCTAAAGAAAAGTAGAGGTGAAAAGGCCACGACAAGCATCATTCTAGAGCAAAGATTACAGGATGAACCACTAATAACTGGACTTACAGAGCTTTCTAATCATGTTGCACTAATTGACCTTCTCCAGCCAAAAGAAACTCTTCCAATGTTGATACTTCTTCATGCATGATATTCCTTCATGATTATACATCAAAGCCCGAGATTCCCGTATAAACAATCCACCATGTATGCTCCAAAAATCCAAGGCTTGCAAAGTATAGCCTTCAATAAAAAAATGCATTCACAGTGATTGCATGACAGCTTCTTCTTCGTGTGAACCTTCTTGGATGTATGCTGATACTACGCCATTATTAAGAGGTTGAGATAGGGATCAGAATGGTGGTCTGATGCTGCCGCTCCAACTCTCAAAGTTGTCTCTTGTCAACTGGTAGCCACTCCCATTCCCTGCAAGATTGTACAACGACATGCCGAGTCCACCGCTGCCCCCACCTGCATCGCCTCCGGTCACCCCAGATGACTGCGATGCCTCAGGCTGCTGCGGCTGTGCGCCGGGTGACTGCGCAGTTGCGCCTTGCGCTTCCGCGGCCGCTGTGACTGTGGCTGTGGCGGCCTCCTCTTCCACCCCCTCCAGCGGTAGCCGCTCGTAGACGGCATTGGCGAACGACGCGGCCATGAGGACCACGGGCCCCGAGGCGACCAGCTGGCCAACCACGCTCCCGCCAACAACTTGGCCCTGCTCACCGGCGAGGAACACGGCGAGGCTGCTGGCCCCCGGCGGCACGGGCGGCGGCAGCACCGTGCCCGTTAGAGACAGGATCTCGAACTGGCCGCGCAGGGTGGCGACGAGGCTGCCCGGGGGCGACTCGCCGGGCTGGCGGAGCGCGACGTTGGCGACGGCGCCGCCGCCGCTGAGCACGCAGATGCCGCAGCCGCGGCGGCGCGCGTACTCGGAGAGGCAGTCGATGACGTCGGCGCCGGCGGCGACCTCTAGGACGTGCGAGTGGATCGCGTTGGGGCTGTCCCGCGTCAGGATGATGGGCGGCTTGGGCTTGTTCTTGGACCCCGGCGGCCTCCCGCGCGGGCGCCGCGTGGACCCGCCCGAAACCCCGCCGCCCTCCACCAGCACCATGGCCGATGACGACGGCTGCTGGTTCACGCCGCCCCGGCCCGGCTCGGTGTTGGCGACGGGATTCCTGTCCGGCGATGGCCTGGAGCGCTGCTCCGCCTTGACGTGGGAGGCGGCCGAGGAGATCGGCATCGACGGTAGTTGCTGCTGCGCGCGGAGGAGCTGGAGGTAGTGCGACGCGCCACCGCCGCCGGGCTCTATTCCGGCCATGACGCTCTCATCGGCGCGCTCCCACCACTTGCTCGCCGCCAGCTTCTTGATCTCTCGAACCTCCACTTCGTAGCTTCTTGTCCTCCCCCACCCCCCCACCTGCGCGACACACGTATGTCGGCTAGTATAAATCTCCAATCAGAAACAAAGCACTAAGCATCCACAAAATAAACGAAAGAATCTTCCTTCGATCTGTTGCTAGCTAGCTAGATGCTGAACGAGTATATGTACTACAACTGTTCTTACCTAACCAATCGAATCGAAGCGAAGCTACCGCTTGACGTTGAGGAAGCGCAGCGATCGAGAGTAGGCAGGCTAGCTATGGAGTGGTGCAGCTTGAAACTTTGGAGCGCACGCGCGCGCGCATCATCGATCTCTGGCCTTAAAATCTTCTTGGCCGGCGGCGCTGCTCAAGCAAAAGCTAGCGTACTGTAGGTGGGTGGACCGGTGGAGTACGGAACCGAGACGAAGTGGCTATTGATGATTAGTGCAGTACTACTAGTAATACGACGGAGTGGAGGCAGGAGAGGAGGTCTTTAGCTGGGCCGGTGCGGCGAGGGGACAAATCAAACGGGGCGGATTAAGCGCACGTTTGTTTTTACCTTTTATTCTTGATTTTAGTTTTTAAAACTGGATAAAAAATAAATAGCTGCCCTGTTTGATACGATTTTAGATTCTAGTAGAAACAAAAACGGTTCCAGATTCTTGGTAGAAACGTTTCAGGTTGGATTCTGTGAATCGGGTGAAAATGAGTTGAGACCGATTCAGCCACGGTGTGGTAAAAAAAGAAACGATCCAAGAAGAATCGTTCCGAGCTTTAACCCATTTAGTTGGGTTTCTTCCAGAATCTAGTAGAAATGACCTGGTTACAAGTTGCCAAACGGGACTTTAGTCCATACATATATACTAGAATCTACAAACTATTCCATATGTGTTTTTCTATTTTAGATTTTGGAAAATCAGCTTCTCTATAAATCATAATCCAAAATCAGATTTTAGAAAATCTAAAGCAAAAATAAACAAGCCCTAAGACAACAGTTGACAAGGGAAGGCAAAGAACCTCCCAACCAAAGAAGAAGCGGACTAGCTGAGACCGGAAGTCCATCTCATATACGAAAATTTCGCTTTTGTAGCTTTTTTCAATATTTTTTTTGTAAAAATAGATTGCATTCAAGGAAAATTTTATTTTTGACCTCGTGTCGGAATACAGAAAACCCAACAAGTGACACGTGTCACCTACGATCTAGTTGCTCGAAAGATAAGTGAGGGAGTTGTAGATCGGCTGACCGCGGCAGACGACAAGAGCCACATCATTGCCAAGTTCCCTCAATTCAGAATGAGGTACCAAGCTCAACGTGCTCGACAGAATGTCGCTCCTGCCGCACCGTCGTAGCTTGCCGCTATGCCCTACCACGGGAGTATGCCTCTTCCCATGTTTCCATGCTTCTTTATGCGCTCACATAATTTTTATTGTTGACTAATTATTAGTAAAAAAATGCAATGTTTAGCTCGAAGTAATTGGACACTATAGGAAAATCATTGGAGGATGTATTCGGGAACGAAGGAGTACTATACAATGTGGAGAAATGGTAAGTAAGAAACAATGGTCCAATGGGTTCTGGTCCAGTCATGTGGGATTATAACTTAAGTAATTTATATGAATTTAGATTGTCCGATCGAGCGAACGAATGGTCTAGATCTTTTAAATCCATGTGCTGGAGTGTTTGGTGTAGTACTTGCTACAGTATTTTGCTATAGCTTAGATTGATCTGAACCGTCGCTTTTCGATCCAACGGTGCGCATGCGACTACTTAAGTTGCAATCCCTAAGGGACTGCACAGGAACTTGCCCATGTTTAACGTACCCACTCATCCGGATTTAAGTCTTAGGCTCTGTTTGGATGAGTGATAATTCTTTAGAAAGTTTCGGGATTTAGTTTAAAATTAAATAGATTCTAAAATATTTCAATAAAATATCCCTAATCCAAGCACCCCTTAGTCTCCTATAATCAACTCGGATGCTCAATATCCTCTTTGGTGAATAGGAGAGCTCTTGGTTAATTTTGAAAAAAAAATTGCAATGAAAACAAAAACGAAATCGTTGTGACTAGACAACTAACGTACTCCTACGAAAAAGATAAACATTGAATGAACATGTCACGTCCCAAAACTGTCTGAAATTCAGTTTCGAACAAAAATTGTATATCACCTGTTTATGATAACAAAGAAATATTAGACATAACAATATATGGTGAAGGACCATGTGGAGGTTCATCCATATTTATGATAAGTATTTGACTTTATTTGAGCCAAGTGTAGGCAGGTTTGAGTTTGATTTGAACTAGAATTCAAAAGAAAGCAATTTGAGTTGTGTTACCTTCTTGTGGTACTACTGGCCTATGGCTGGCGGTATAACCGACAGATGAATGAAACATGATTATTGTGAGCATTTGTGATGATTATTGGACAATGATATGTGATGGGTTTTCCTTCTCTTCGATGATAGCAGGACGATAGTGCTAGGTCATGGTGAGGTGGAGGATGACTGGGACTAGGCGAGGTGCGTCAGAGGTCCAGACGGTCGAAGATCACCGGAAGATGATTGGAGACGGAGTCCGGGCAAGTCAAGAAAACAAGAAAAGGCGATGATACTAGATAGATGCCGCGAGGATCGATGAGGGCCGTTGGATCGCGGTCTAGTTGATAGGTTAGAGGGTCTAGGTAGTATGCTTTGAAAGCTGTGTAAGAAAACCCATTATGTGTGTACGGTTTTGGGTTGCCCTTGCATGGCTGTGTGAGTGGGTTAATCCTAGCCCTGGTGGAGTGCTCTAGGGTTGAGGGACTCATCCAAGGGTTGTAGGTGGCCCAAGAGTAGTATAAATAGAGGGGGGAGGTATGCCCTCCCTGACTTGAAGGTTTAAGTTGCTCCTTTGAGCTTTACCCACATGAAGTGAGATTTTGTAAACCTTCCATCCAGAAAATACAAAGATTTTTTACTATTCTTGTGAATTTAAATTGTGCATTTACATTATATATTTACTTTACGCAATTTAAATTTAGCATTTACTTTCCCGCACTTCAATTCTCGCAATTTACTTTCTCGCAATTTGGATTTGCCTCCTCGCCTTCTAAATGTTGTTGATCCAGGATGTCTTGAGGATGCTCGTTAGGTTTTACATCTCTCTTGCACCCTAGGATAGACTAGAGATCAAATTTATATCATGATTGCAAATCTGTCCTAAACTTGTTCTTTGCACAGCAATCAGTCTTTGATTTTTAGAAAACTCTAGAAAAATTTTTTTTGGGTGATTCTTGTTGGATAAGGTGCATGACTCATATATCCATCTATGAAAAAAAAATTGGAGTCCAGTGGTTGCACCGTTTGGGCGCTATGAGGTGAAAATCGAGTCCCAAACTTTTTGATCAAAGTTCTTGATTATCTGTAGTTCTTAATTTTTATAGATTTTTCTACAAGGCTTTTTGAGATGGTGTTTGGTGGAGTGTTTTATGACTCATTTTCTCACATGGATAAAATTTCAAAAAAAATTTAGAGCAACATAAATCCACCAACCAGCTGCTCCATGTGAGGGCAAGTGATTTGGCTTGATCTCTTTTAGAAAAGAAGTATTTGAAGTGATTCCTTTTTGCTTGGACACTTGACAACCAGGATTGTGATTGAAAAATCCATCACATGTTTCATGGCTCTCAACTATGCAAGATAGGGGTACACATAGTTGTCTAGTCGTTTCGGTTTTTTGGGGTTTTGCGAATATGAGGAACACCAGTTTGAAGGAAAATCTTTGGGTGTTTCGGATTTTCATTACGGGATTGTTTGGAGTACTTTGAGTGGGAGAAAATTTTATTTGAGATCATTCATCCCCCTCTGATTGACATCTCGATCCTTCAATTGGTATCAAAGCCGGTTTTTCTCTTTTTAGATCTTAACCGGTCTTGAGAGCCATAGCGAAGGACAAGTACTCAATGAAGCCTCAATTTCTTGTTGGAGTTGATTATCCGTTTTGAAAAATACGGATGGAGTCATACATCACTGCCTAAGGTTTCCTGATATGGCTGAAGGTGAAACTCTCGTATGAGGTTCTTGTCGATGAGGACGTCCATGCCGCGAACATGGCTGACATTGAGGCAAACGCTAAGGCAAGGAACATCCTCATACAGGAACTCAGCCGTAGTGAGTATGACTGGGTCTCTCACCTACGATCCGCTCATCAGATTTGGGTGTGTAACACCCCAGCATCTAGTATGCCTGAATGTTACCAAACATAGACTAAACAAACATCTAAATACCACAAATAAAGATAAATTACAGCAAAGGTGCAAATGCTAAAACCGAAAATTTCGGCAGCATCTCCTTTGTTTTTCCATGAATTGAAGCAACAGTAATAATAAGGCAAGATATAGCATGATAAGAGACATCTAAAACATCAATAACAATTGATATAGCATCACTTATGTCTAAAATAAGGAATTAAACCATTCCACAAATTATAACGAATCAAACAATGAACTTAAGCTCAAAACCAAGCCATACACCAAGTTTCATGGCACTATTCATTATTATCATGACTCCAAATGATTAAACTGTATATAAGTGTGAAGCTACGTGTAGAAGTGTAGCTAATGCCCTTTCCCGCATACCGGTTTCATGGTACCTAAAAATAACATAAACACAAGCGTGAGTTCATCACTCAGCAAGTATATTGCTGTAACACCCCGGCATCTAGTATGCCCGAATGCTACCAAACATAGGCTAAACAACACCTAAATACCACTAATAAAGACAAATTACAGCAAAGGAGCAAATGCTAAAACCGAAAATTTCGGCAGCATCTCCTTTCTTTTAACATGATTTGAGACAATAGCAATAACAGTCAAGTAATATCATATCATAAGACATCTAAAGAAGCAATGTAAATGGATATAGCATCAACATAAGGCAATAATATCAGGTTCAACCACTCCATAAACTATAACGAAGCAAATAAGGGACCCGACCACAATTTAATCCATACACCAAGATTCATGGCACTATTATTAAGGTCATGACTCAAAATTTGGTAAATGTGACTGGAACTACGTGAAGATGTGTAGCTAATGCCCTTTCCCACATGCCGGTGTCATGGTACCTAAAAAAAACATAAACACAAGCGTGAGTTCATCACTCAGCAAGTATATTGTAATGGTACAAAAGAAACAATTTTATGGCTACAACAACTCACATCATGTCTATCATCTCATTCATGATCACATATCATTTTCATCATCATTATGTATGCAATGCGATGCGATGCTCATGTCTCCTTGGAAACTCATACCGGTATGGTTGAGTACACACCCGTCGGTGTGCACCCTCTCCCCCCTTCCATCCCGAAGATGGAGGGTGCCTACTCCTCGCTTCCATACACTGCGGTGGATGGAATCACGATGTAGGACTTACTCATTGGCTCTCCGGAATAGTCATAACTTTCTCACCGACCTTCCCCGGACTAGTTACGACTTTCTCACCGCCCGGGCCATGTATCATGCCATGTATGCAAACATGCCAACATCATAAATAACTTTGTACATAAACACATGTCATCATAACATAATAAGCATATTCATCATATCAATGGAAAACATTTAAGCATGGCATGTGAACATATCATATATTCAACTTCAATCTCAACCAATCTAGAAAACTACAACCCGCTACCCATTCCAATACACTTGCCTCAACCACGGGCGACGGATTGGCGAGACGTAGAGGGCGCCCCCGGGGTCACAACACCTGCACATAGGCACCACACACTCAAAATCATGCCCACAAAACAATACGCAAACACTCTTCTACCCCGACTTCGCAAACTACCCGCACAACCCAAAAACAAAGGTTCTGTCCCATCGGGACAGCAGACTTGCAACGAGCATAACTCCAGTTCTACGACTCCGAATCGATTAAACGAGTACATCCTCGCGTAGCTTAGAAAATTTCCTAACTTTTTATAAGTATATGGAAAAGCTGATTCGGATTCTAAAGTGGTTTAATCAACAGAATACCGTGATCTGTTCCAATCACGTCACAGATTTTAATACGTTCGGTAAAACTATCATAACTTTCAAATGGCTAGGCGAAATTGGACGTTCTTTATACCCACTGAAAGGTATTGAAATTACCTACAACTTCTTCAACAGGCGGCCGACCAAATTCCCAATTTAAATTGGCGAAAACCCAAACCCTAGGTCTACTGCTCATGCTGCCCGAAACAGAGAACGTGGCAACTTCTAGATTTCATCTAATCTACTCAATTCCAGCACAACCAATTGATCTAAAAACATGATATTAACCCTTAGAACAGAACCTAGACCAACCCCAAGGATCCCCGTGGCCATACCTTCGCCCGACGAACGAAAACCCAACGGATCTCCTCCCGGTTCGCGCGATCTCCTTCCTTGCTCTAAATCCACCGGATCTCCTCGTCGCGGAGCGCTCCAATGGACGGATCTGCGGGGTGGTGTAACACCCCAATTTTTTCTCTTCATGAAATTAAATATTAGTTTGCACATTTGTGAATTTTTGGAATTTTCTGGAATTTATTTGGATTTATTTGGATTTAATTTGAATTTATTCCATTTTGAAATAATTAAAGAATTTAATTTTGCAAATAAAATTTTGTTGGAAATATTTTATTTGAGTCCAAAATGTTCCAAAATATTTTCTAGAATTTTTTTGGAATTTTTCTGAGTATTTTACTATTTTTCTTGAATTAAATGAATTACTGGAAATTATTTTAAATATTAAATCGCTGGAAAATCGAGTCAGGTCGAGTACTGTTCATCCGACCGGACCCGAACCTGAGTCGGACTCGAGTCCGACCCGAGCCACGTGACTCGGCAACCCGACTTAACCCTAATCGATCCGACCGTTGGATCGAGATCCAACGGTCCGAATCAAGCCGCGACCGATCCGATCGGATCCGATCCGCATCCGTTCACGCCGGCGATCCCAGCCGTTGATCCGGACACGTGGACGGTCATGCGTCGTCGTCTCCGTCCGAATCGCCGCCGGACTCCGCCGCCGTGTGGGACTAGGGCTCCGTTCCGTGCGCGCATGCCGAGGGCATTTAAGTACCGGGTGGTACCCCGAGGACCGCCGTGACCCCGCGCACTTTTTGCCCTAACCCACCGAGTTCTAGCCGCCGTAGGTTCGCCGGAATCGCACGCCGTAGTTGCGTGAAGCGCCGCCACGGTTTTTGTCCCGCCTCGCCGCCGTCCGCCGTCCTCCGCCGCAGCTGAGCCCAGCCCCGAGTTCCCTAGGCCAAGGCGCACCCGTAGGTACAACCCATCTCGCCGGAGTAGCCCGCAAACGCCGACGGGTTCGTCGCCGTCTTCGCATCCGGTGAGACAGCGCCGCCGCACAGCCATCGTTGCCCTCAAGCTCTCACCGCCGTCCGATCAAGATCCGAAGGTCCAGACGCGTCCACGTCATCCCACCGGTGAGATCTCGTCCAAAAACCCAGATCTAATCTCCGCCGTTGGATCTAGATCCAACGGCCCAGATCGAACGCGTTCACCCCAAACGCGTGAAACCAGGTCCAATCTGGGCCGTTGATTTTCAAATCAACGGTCGAGATCTAGCCACGTGTGCAGGAGGCTGACCGCCGCGGTTAGCGCCGTCCACGCGCGCGTGCGTGTGACGCTGACACGCCGGGCCCGCATGTCAGCGGCCCAGCCAAACCACACCATGACGTCACGCTGACGTCATGGCGGGCTCCGGCACGCCGCCGCCACCTACCGTAGTGACGCCGATGACGTCACCAAGGTCCCACCTGTCCAAGACCGTGGCCGAGCCCGCCGACGCCAAGAATGACGTCACCCGAGGGGGGGCCACCTGTCAGCGACACGTGGAGCCGTGGACCGAGTCCACGGTAGACCCGAGCCAAACCATGGACCACGTCCATGAACCGGCTGACGTCGGTAGACCAATCAGAGGCTGCCACGTGTCACTGCTGACGCAATAAAATAATTTCCAAAAAAGAAAATGATTTAATAATTCGGTTTAATAATTGATTTGAATTTCAAAACTTCAAACGCTTATAACTTTTGCATTTTAACTCCGATTTGAACCATTAAAATTTCTAAAAATTCATAAAATTCAGATCTACTCAAATATGAATTTTATTTAATTTTTGGACTAAAGTTGTTCTCTATAATATTATTTAATTGATTATTTAAACTTTAAATAATCATAACTCTTGTGTTTTAACTCCGATTTGAGCGATTCCAATTCCTAAAAATTCATAAAATTATGTTCTCTCTGTTTATGGATTTTATTTGGATGTTTGGACACTTTTTGCCTAGTGTTTATTCGTGTATTGCTATTTGCACGCTTTACGAGTAGACGTTGAAGTGCCGGAAGGATTCGAAGGAGAATTGTTGACCCAGGAGCCAGCTCAGGACCAAGAACAAGTACTTTTTGAAGGAAAGTTATGCTTTGACCATGTTGATCCCATTTTGAAACCTATTTTGTTTCAAATTATTGCATGCTAGTTTAAATTAGAAAATGCTCTACTTAATTATGGGTAATTAGATAAATGCCTAATTGCTGTATGACACCTTGATTACTTAAATATGTGCCATGACCCCTTGTCACCCTAGTTGTGGATTATTAGTTGGACATTACTAAATTGCCAACATGGGTTTGTAGATCGTTGTAGTATATGGCTTAGACCTGCTACGTGCTCATGACATGATTTTGGACACTCAAACGTTAATATTGACTTAATGACATATTGAACCTGTTTTGGAAAGGTATCATGTCATGTTGATGGCACGTGGTGCATGGTAACCAACTGGGGTTTGATAAATAGCTTTTGACCGGGGCATGTGGCAAGAATGATCGGGTGGGCCAGTTGTGGCATTGGGAATGTTGTTTTGGTTCTTCGGGTAGTCTTGCCCTGGTCACCCTAAGGACTTCACCTTGCAAGCCTTTGAACTGAGTCAATCTTGCAACCACATGTCTGTAATGGGACGGACCTAGTTGATTGTCCTAAACTTCGCCTTAGCTAAGGGAAGGGTTAGTGTGCAACAACCGGGGAGGACCACTTGTGCTGTTAGAAGTTTCCGAAAGACTTTGTTACGGGAACTCGCCTTTGTGGTGTTTGACTGTATCTTGTGGGTAAAGTGCATAACCTCTGCAGAGTGTAAAATCTATTCGAATAGCCGTGTCCGCGGTATTGGACATCGCTCGGGAATTACAGTCAAGGGTTAGATTTTCTCAAAAATAACTTGGTCTTGAAGGGTTGGGTTGGATTAATAATGATGTTGATAGAAATGTGGATTAGGATGGGAAAGATGTTTACTAAAGCTTTGAAAAGTTATTTATGCTTTACTTGTTACTACTGCTTTCGAATCTACTTATGATACTTGCTAAATGCTCTTACTGCAAAAATACCTTGAGCCACTCCTTTGTATTAAGCCATGCATGTAGTATATTAGCTGCATTCTGTGCATGACTTGCTGAGTACCAAGTACTCACCCTTGCCACAATACAACACCAGTTGAAGAGGAGACTACACCAGCTTTGGAGGAGGAGATCCAAGAGGAACCGTCTACTTAGGGAGCGAGCCCAGTCAGTTGCCTGTGGTATACTGGATGGCGCCACGAAGTTATCTTATTTTTCGCTGCTATTATTTCTCTCTTAATAAGTTTCGCCCTGCGTGGCGTATATTTGTAACTTGACCATAAGGTCGAGTAACCAGTTTGACTATTTAATTAAAGTACTTTATTAGTATCGAGTGGTATGATTGTGATATTTACCGATGTTAAGACTGTGTGCACTAGCGCGTTCCTGGACTAGTGCTGAATACACAGAGGGTCCGGATTTGCAAATTCAGGTCCCGACAGACGTGGTATCAGAGCCAGGTTGACTGTAGGCTCACCCATAGTTAGATTGGTCGTAGTGAGGATAAAACCTATTTTCTAAAGCTAAAAGTTTGTCAAGACAAGAAATGACATCTCGACTCATCCCATTCTTTCTTTTCTTGTCTCTTGCTGAATTTTTCCTTACCTTGTCACGATTTAAAAATTTCGAGTTCTTACGTGAGCACTCTTGTGACAGATGGAGGGAGAGTTCAACTACGTCGATCTGGAGGTTGGTCACGCCGCGGAACTTTGGCGTATGCTACAGACTCTCGGAGATTTTGAGAAGCCACAATACCAAGTGGACGTGATCAGATGAGCAGGATTGGTCAAGGCTTGTGACGTGAAGATTGTGGTACCTGCTAGGAAGAAGGGCCCAGGCATTCGCCCGATACACTGCACTGCCAGGAGGTCTACAATGCAGATGGGTATCCAAGAGGTGTCACGACGAGTAATGCGGCACATTACCCGTATCTACGCCAGAGAATTGGAAAGCACGGTGTTCCGATATCATCCACGCAGCAATAACCTTATTGACCCAAAGGCGATTCAGGATGAGAATGCCATGGTTACACAGTTGGCACGACTTGTTGTCGCCCAGGAGGATGTACTCGATGATACAAGCAAGGAGCTACAGAAGGCCTGCAAGGAGATCACGACAGAGAAGAACAGATGGCGGGAAGCTCAAGAGTATGTGTCACACCTTCTACAAAGGATTGGAGAGTTAGAGACGACATTGTACGCACTAGAGCCGGAGCCAGTACTCGAGCTACACGAGCCAGACCCGGAGGAGCCGGAGCTTGAGGAGGACACTGCTTCTTCGACTACCACAGATGACACAGTTGCTGGATATGGCGATCGTTTCGCGCCTATGCCGCATCGTCCGTATCCAGGCCGTGGAGGTTTTCTCGATGAGTGAGCGTAGGTTCTATAGTGAGACTCCTTCGTCGAGTCGCGTCATAGAATAAAGAGTCACCCTTTAGGCGTTAGATTCCAGTGTTAGTTCGATTTGGATTTTCATTGCTTGCTGAGTGTGCAGTATGTGTTGCAAGGCCCCTAGGCATTGTAAGCAACCATACCAAGTTACTATTGATTAAAATAATAAAGTTGGACTTTAAGTTACACCTTTCGCCCTGCATAAGTTCCATACTACTTGTCTATTCTTGTTTCCCTCTCATATCTAAAACCTAGAGCAAACCACAGATGGTGAACACTCGTGGAAACCTTGGAGGCAGTGGAAGTGGTTCTCGCCAGAAACCCCAATGATGGAGCACCAAAGACCGCCATTGATATGCAGAATTTCGGAGATTTTCTTGCTGCTCAGACTCGATTGATGCATGCCATGATGCAGCGGATGCAGCACGTCCTTTGCTCAGGCCACTTTGCTAATCAAGTCAATCGGGGACAACGCCGTAATACAAGACTGTCGAGTTCATGAGGACTCATCCACCCACTTTTTCGGGAATGCCAATCCGTTGGAGGTCGATGGTAGTTAAGGTCAATTGAGAGGAAGCTACACATTGCTCAATGCATAGGAAATGAGAAGGTACTATACGCTTCTCATCAGTTGGAAGGAACAGCCGCCGAATGGTGGGAGAACTTCTGTGCCACGCAAGTGAACCCTCAGGACATCACTTGGGAGGAGTTCACGGTGCATTCCGTCAAGATCACGTGCCTGAAGGAATCATGGATCTCAAGAAGGAGGAGTTCAGAGCACTGAAGCAAGGTAATCAGCCAGTGGCCGAATACCTGAACAAGTTCACACAGCTTGCTCGCTACGCACCTGAGGATGTAGCGACAGATAAAGCTAGACAGTCTCGTTTCATGAAGGGACTTAACTCAGGATTGCAGGTAGGACTGATCACCCACACCTTTCCAGATTTCCAAGAGTTGGTGAATAAGGCGCTTATTCTTGAGGACAAGCGCAAGGAACTGGATGAGAACAGGAAGCGCAGGATGCAACATCAGGGATCGCGTCATGGAGCACAGCAACGTTTGAGGGTTGCGCCAAATCAGTTTTTCAGATTCCAGCCACAGAATGCAACCAGGACACCGTCACCAGCACCAAGACCCGTCAATCAAAACTATCAGACCCGGCCCAGCCGTAAACGCCGCTTGAGCGATCAACAAGGGACAGTGAGACGCTGCTACAAGCGCAACGAGCCAGGACACTTTGCCAACAGCTTGTCCTAAGAAGACAGCAGGAGTGACCCGATTCGCTTCAACTGGGATCCACACCAGCTAGGGCGCCAAAGACCAGGAGCCACACCCCAGGCGTGGTGAGACCCGAGTCAACCATGTCACCGCAGATGCACCGCGAATGCCACTGACGTCGTCTTGGGTAAGTTACTAGTCAACTCGATGCACCTGCAGTTTTGTTTGATTCTGAAGCTTCGCATTCGTTTGTTTCTCAAGGCTTTGCAGCTAAAAATGATTTGGAGATTGCAAGACTTAAATGCATGCTTTTAGTTCAAACCCCTGGTTCCGAACTCCGATCGAAAGTAGGATGTTCTGGGGTGAGAATACTAATAGATGGGATAGAGTTCCGAGCGAACCTTATTATTTTGGAGACCCAGACCTTGGATGTCATTTTGGGAATGGATTGGTTATCCAAGCACAAGGCCGTATTTGATTGTGGACGAAGGACTATCTCAGTTGAGAGCCCGTGTGGAAAGAAAGTGTAATTTCAAGCTACTGCTGTTAGAGATGGACAGTTGATGGTTAACAGTACCAAGGCAATCAGCATAGAGGATGTCTCAGTAGTGAATGAGTACCCAGATGTTTTTCCTGAAGATCTACCTGGTATGCCGCCAGACAGGGACATAGAGTTTGTGATAGAGCTTGTACCTGGTACAGCACCGATAGCAAAGAGACCCTATCGGATGTCCATCGAGGAATTGGTAGAGATGAAGAAACAACTTGAAGAGTTAATGGAGAAAGGATTTATCAGACCGAGTTTGTCACCGTGGGGAGCACCAGTTTTGTTCGTCAAGAAGAAGGACGGGAGTTTCAGGATGTGCATTGACTACCGTTCACTTAATGAAGTCACCGTGAAGAATAAGTACCCGCTACCCAGGATCGATGATCTGTTTGATCAGCTGAGAGGAGCCGGAGTTTTCTCCAAGATTGATCTGAGATCGGGATACCATCAGTTGAAGATCCGATCAGAAGATATTCCGAAGATTGCATTCTCGTCAAGATACGGACATTATGAGTTTACTGTTATGTCCTTTGGTCTGACGAACGCGCCAGCATATTTCATCAATATGATGAATAAGGTGTTCATGGAGTATTTGGACAAGTTTGTTGTTGTGTTCATAGATGATATTCTAATCTACTCCAAGACAGAGGATGAACATGCAGAACACTTGAAGCGAGTTTTGGAAAAGCTGAGGGAACATCAGCTCTTCGCCAAATTCAGTAAATGTGATTTTTGGAAGGACAAGGTGGAGTTCCTCGGACATGTAATGACCGCAGAAGGAGTCGCCGTTGATCCAAGTAAAGTAGAAGCTGTGTTACATTGGGAGCAGCCAAAGACTGTGACCCAGATCCGGAGTTTCCTTGGAATGGTAGGTTACTACCGCCGCTTCATTGAAGGCTTTTCAACAATTGCGAGACCTCTTACGTAATTGCTGAAAAAGGAGAAGAAGTTTACATGGACGCCAGAGTGCGAGAAAGGATTCCAAGAACTGAAGACGAGGTTGACATCAGCACCAGTGTTGGTTCTGCCGGACGTCAATCAAAGCTTTGAGATCTATTGTGATGCATCGCGCCAAGGACTTGGATGTGTGTTGATGCAGAACGGAAAGGTTGTTGCCTATGCATCAAGGCAGTTGAGGCCGCATGAGGAGAATTACCCAACACATGACCTAGAGTTAGCTGCCGTAGTGCATGCCTTGAAGATATGGCGTCACTATCTGATCGGGAACAGATGTGAAGTGTACACGGATCATAAGAGCCTTAAGTACATATTCACCCAGTCGGATCTGAATATGAGGCAAAGGAGATGGTTAGAGTTGATTAAGGATTACAATGTCGGAATCCATTATCATCCCGGAAAGGCTAATGTGGTGGCCGATGCCTTGAGTCGGAAAAGCCATACTGTGAATGTGTTGATAGCCATGAATCAGGATGAGCTATGCCAGGAATTTCAGAGAATGAAGATTGAGGTGGTACCTAGTGGATTCTTGGCCGCACTGGAAGTAAAGCCTACCCTAGAAGATCAGATTCGGGAAGGACAGAAGGATGATGACAAGATCCGCAGGATTAAGTCCAAAATGGAGGAAGACAAGGCAAAGGACTTCAAGCTAGATGAGCAGGGCACGTTATGGATGAGGGATCGCATTTGTGTGCCGAACAGAAGGAACTCAAGCGATTGATTCTAGAAGAAGCCCATGACTCCAAGTACTCGATTCATCCTGGAAGTGCCAAGATGTATCAAGACTTGAAGGAGAGATTCTGGTGGCCGAGCATGAAGCGTGAAGTTGCCGAGCATGTTGCATTGTGCGACGTATGCCAGAAAGTCAAGGCAATGCATCAGAGACCAGCAGGATTGTTGTAGCCGCTGAAGATACCTGAGTGGAAGTGGGAGGAAATCGGAATGGATTTCATCACCGGTTTACCCAAGACTCAAGGGGGTTATGACTCCATATGGGTTATAGTGGATCGCTTGACCAAGGTCGCCCATTTTATTCCCGTGAAGACCACTTACTCGGGGGATAAGTTAGCAGAGTTGTATATGATCAGGATCGTCTGTTTGCACGGAGTGCCAAAGAGGATTGTATCGGACAGAGGTACTCAATTTACCTCAAGGTTCTGGAATAAGTTGCATGAAGCCATGGGAACCCGTTTGAACTTCAGTACAGCCTATCATCCACAGACGGATGGACAGACTGAAAGAGTCAACCAGATTCTGGAAGATATGCTAAGAGTGTGTGCATTGGCTTATGCTACCTCTTGGGATAAGAGTTTTCCGTATGCCGAGTTCAGTTACAATAATAGTTACCAGGCTAGTTTACAGATGTCACCTTTTGAGGCCTTTGTATGGTCGACCTGTCGGACGCCATTAAAGCTGGAATGAGACCGCGAGCGCCGTGTCTTGAGCCTGATATTCTTCAAGAAGTCAAGAGCGGTGCCATGATTAGGGAAAGGTTGAAGATAGCCCAATCACGACAGAAGAGTTATGCTGACAATCGTCGCCGGGATTTGAGTTTTGAACCAGAAGACTTTGTATACGTCAGAGTTACGCCGCTCAGAGGAGTTAAGAGATTCCATGCCAAAGGAAAACTCGCGCCGAGATATGTTGGACCATTCAAGATTTTGAGCCGCAGAGGCGAAGTTGCTTACCAGCTGGAGTTGCCGCAGTCGTTAGCAGGAGTACATGACGTGTTCCATGTGTCCCAGCTAAAGAAGTGTCTTCGAGTGCCAGATGAGCAAACGCCCTTGGAGTCGATTGAACTGCAAGAGGATCTGACTTATAAGGAGCATCCCGTGAAGATTTTGGATACTATGGACCGAGAGACTAGAAATAAGTCAACCCGTTTCTGTAGAGTTCAGTGGAGCAACCATGAAGAAAGCGAAGCGACTTGGGAACGCGAAGAGGAATTGAGGAAAGAGTTTCCGAACCTATTCCTTAGTTAGCCTTAAATCTCGGGGACGAGATTCTATTAAGGGGGGAGGCTTGTAACACCCCAATTTTTGCTCTTCATGAAATTAAATATTAGTTTGCACATTTGTGAATTTTTGGAATTTTCTGGAATTTATTTGGATTTATTTCGATTTAATTTGAATTTATTCCATTTTGAAATAATTAAAGAATTTAACTTTGCAAATAAAATTTTGTTGGAAATATTTTATTTGAGTCCAAAATGTTCCAAAATATTTTCCAGAATTTTTCTGGAATTTTTCTGAGTATTTTACTATTTTTCTTGAATTAAATGAATTACTGGAAATTATTTTAAATATTAAATCACTGGAAAATCGAGTCGGGTCGAGTACTGTTCATCCGACCGGACCCGAACCCGAGTCGGACTCGAGTCCGACTCGAGCCACGTGACTCGACCGAACCCGACCCTAACCCTAATCGATCCGACCGTTGGATCGAGATCCAACGGTCCGAATCAAGCCGCACCGATCTGATCGGATCCGCACTGCTCACGCCCGTGCGATCCCGGCCGTTGATCCGACACGTGGGACGGTCCCGTCGTCGTCTCCGTCCGAATCGCGGCTGGACTCCGCCGTGTGGGACTAGGGCTCCGCTCAGGCGCTGCATGCCGAGGGCATTTAAGTGCACGGTGGTACCGAGGACCGCCGTGACCCAGCACTTTTGCCCTAACCCACCGAAGTTCTAGCCGCCGTGGGTTCGCCGGAATCGCGACGCCGTAGTTGCGTGAAGCGCCGCCACGGTTTTTGTCTCGCCGCCGCCGCCCGTCCTCCTCCGCGCAGCCGAGCCCTCGAAGTTCCCAGGCCAAAGGCGCACCAGAGGGTACAACCCATCTCGCCGGAGTAGCCCGCAAACGCCGACGGGTTCGTCGCCGTCTTCGCGTCCGGTGAGACAGCGCCGCCGCATAGCCATCGTTGCCCTCGAGCTCTCACCGTCGTCCGATCATGATCCGAAGGTCCAGACGCGTCCACGTCATCCCGCCGGTGAGATCTCGTCCAAAAACCCAGATCTAATCTCCGCCGTTGGATCTAGATCCAACGGCCCAGATCCAACGCGTTCACCCAAACGCGTGAAACCAGGTCCAATCTGGGCCGTTGATTTTCAAATCAACGGCCGAGATCTCGCCACGTGTGCGGGAGGCTGACCGCCGCGGCCGGCGCCCACGCTGGCGTGCAGGACGCCGACACGCCGCCCGCATGTCGGGCCGGCCCAGCCAAACCACACCATGACGCCACGCCGACGTCATGGCGCCCGCACGTCGGCCACCCCAGCCGTAGTGACGCTCGGCGATGACGCTACCGGTGGGTCCCACCGCCGACACCGTGGTCGAGCCGCCGACGCCAAGAATGACGTCACCCGAGGGGGGGCCACCTGTCAGCGACATGTGGAGCCGTGGACCGAGTCCACGGTAGACCCGAGCCAAACCATGGACCACGTCCATGAACCGGCTGACGTCGGCAGACCAATCAGAGGCTGCCACGTGTCACTGCTGACGCAATAAATAATTTCCGAAAAAGAAAATGATTTAATAATTCGGTTTAATAATTGATTTGAATTTCAAAACTTCAAACGCTTATAACTTTTGCATTTTAACTCCGATTTGAACCATTCAAATTTCTAAAAATTCATAAAATTTAGATCTACTCAAATATGAATTTTATTTAATTTTTGGACTAAAGTTGTTCTCTGTAATATTATTTAATTGATTATTTAAACTTTAAATAATCATAACTCTTGTGTTTTAACTCCGATTTGAGCGATTCCAATTCCTAAAAATTCATAAAATTATGTTCTCTCTGTTTATGGATTTTATTTGGATGTTTGGACACTTTTTGCCTAGTGTTTATTCGTGTATTGCTATTTGCACGCTTTACGAGTAGACGTTGAAGTGCCGGAAGGATTCGAAGGAGAATTGTTGACCCAGGAGCCAGCTCAGGACCAAGAACAAGTACTTTTTGAAGGCAAGTTATGCTTTGACCATGTTGATCCCATTTTGAAACCTATTTTGGTTCAAATTATTGCATGCTAGTTTAAATTAGAAAATGCTCTACTTAATTATGGGTAATTAGATAAATGTCTAATTGCTGTATGACACCTTGATTACTTAAATAAGTGCCATGACCCCTTGTCACCCTAGTTGTGGATTATTAGTTGGACATTACTAAATTGCCAACATGGGTTTGTAGATCGTTGTAGTATATGGCTTAGACCTGCTACGTGCTCATGACATGATTTTGGACACTCAAACGTTAATATTGACTTAATGACATATTGAACCTGTTTTTGGAAAGGTATCATGTGATGTTGATGGCACGTGGTGCATGGTAACCAACTGGGTTTGATAAATAGCTTTTGACCGGGGCATGTGGCAAGAATGATCGGGTGGGCCAGTTGTGGCATTGGGAATGTTGTTTTGGTTCTTCGGGTAGTCTTGCCCTGGTCACCGTAAGGACTTCACCTTGCAAGCCTTTGAACTGAGTCAATCTTGCAACCACATGTCCGTAATGGGACGGACCTAGTTGATTAAGTTGCTAATAACGTACCTGTGGGACCTCAGGAGGTCAACTACACCCTTTGTGTAAGTTGTACGGGGGAGCGTACCGGGGCTGCTGCCAGGTACCCATCTAACGGTTGGTTGGCCTAAACTTCGCCTTAGCTAAGGGAAGGGTTAGTGTGCAACAACCGGGGAGGACCACTTGTGCTGTTAGAAGTTTCCGAAAGACTTTGTTACGGGAACTCGCCTTTGTGGTGTTTGACTTTATCTTGTGGGTAAAGTGCATAACCTCTGCAGAGTGTAAAATCTATTCGAATAGCCGTGTCCGCGGTATTGGACATCGCTCGGGAATTACAGTCAAGGGTTAGATTTTCTCAAAAATAACTTGGTCTTGAAGGGTTGGGTTGGATTAATAATGATGTTGATAGAAATGTGGATTAGGATGGGAAAGATGTTTACTAAACCTTTGAAAAGTTATTTATGCTTTACTTGTTACTACTGCTTTCGAATCTACTTATGATACTTGCTAAATGCTCTTCTTGCCAAAAATACCTTGAGCCACTCCTTTGTATTAAGCCATGCATGTAGTATATTAGCTGCATTCTCATGCATGACTTGTCGAGTACCAAGTACCCACCCTTGCCACAATACAACACCAGTTGAAGAGGAGACTACACCGGCTTTGGAGGAGGAGCTCCAAGAGGAACCGTCTACTTAGGAGCGAGCCCGATCGATTCTTTGTGGTATCTTTGGATGGCGCCACGAAGTTATCTTATTTTCCGCAGCTATTATTTCTCTCTTAATAAGTTTCGCCCTGCGTGGCGTATATTTGTAACTTGACCATAAGGTCGAGTAACCAGTTTGACTATTTAATTAAAGTACTTTATTAGTATCGAGTGGTATGATTGTGATATTTACCGATGTTAAGACTGTGTGCACTAGCGCGTTCCTGGACTAGTGCTGAATACACAGAGGGTCCGAATTTGCAAATTCAGGTCCCGACAGAGGTGGTATCAGAGCCAGGTTGACTGTAGGCTCACCCATAGTTAGATTGGTCGTAGTGAGGATAAAACCTATTTTCTAAAGCTAAAAGTTTGTGAAGACAAGAAATGACATCTCGACTCATCCCATTCTTTCTTTTCTTGTCTCTTGCTGAATTTTTCCTTACCTTGTCACGATTTAAAAATTTCGAGTTCTTACGTGAGCACTCTTGTGACAGATGGAGGGAGAGTTCAACTACGTCGATCTGGAGGTTGGTCACGCCGCGGAACTTTGGCGTATGCTACAGACTCTCGGAGATTTTGAGAAGCCACAATACCAAGTGGACGTGATCAGATAAGTAGGATTGGTCAAGGCTTGTGACGTGAAGATTGTGGTACCTGCTAGGAAGAAGGGCCCAGGCATTCGCCCGATACACTGCACTGCCAGGAGGTCTACAATGCAGATGGGTATCCAAGAGGTGTCACGACGAGTAATGCGGCACATTACCCGTATCTACGCTAGAGAATTGGAAAGCACGGTGTTCCGATATCATCAACGCATCAATAACCTTATTGACCCAAAGGCGATTCAGGATGAGAATGCCATGGTTACACAGTTGGCACGACTTGTTGTCGCCCAGGAGGATGTACTCGATGATACAAGCAAGGAGCTACAGAAGGCCTGCAAGGAGATCACGACAGAGAAGAACAGATGGCGGGAAGCTCAAGAGTATGTGTCACACCTTCTACAAAGGATTGGAGAGTTAGAGACGACATTGTACGCACTAGAGCCGGAGCCAGTACTCGAGCTACACGAGCCAGACCCGGAGGAGCCGGAGCTTGAGGAGGACACTGCTTCTTCGACTACCACAGATGACACAGTTGCTGGACATGGCGATCGTTTCGCGCCTATGCCGCAGCATCCGTACCCAGGCCGTGGAGGTTTTCTCGATGAGTGAGCGTAGGTTCTATAGTGAGACTCCTTCGCCGAGTCACGTCATAGAATAAAGAGTCACCCTTTAGGCGTTAGACTCCAGTGTTAGTTCGATTTGGATTTTCATTGCTTGCTGAGTGTGCAGTATGTGTTGCAAGGCCCCTAGGCATTGTAAGCAACCATACCAAGTTACTATTGATTAAAATAATAAAGTTGGACTTTAAGTTACACCTTTCGCCCTGCATAAGTTCCATACTACTTGTCTATTCTTGTTTCCCTCTCATCTCTAAAACCTAGAGCAAACCACAGATAGTGAACACTCGTGGAAACCTTGGAGGCAGTGGAAGTGGTTCTCGCCCAGCAGAAAACCCCAATGATGGAGCACCAGCACCGCCAGTTGATATGCAGAATTTCGGAGCTTTTCTTGCTGCTCAGACTCAGTTGATGCATGCCATGATGCAACAGATGCAGCACGTCACTGCTCAGGCCACTGCTAATCAAGTCAATCAGGGACAACGCCAGAATACAAGACTGTCAGAGTTCATGAGGACTCATCCACCCACTTTTTCTGGGAATGCCAATCCGTTGGAGGCTGATGACTGGTTAAGGTCAATTGAGAGGAAGCTACACATTGCTCAATGCATAGGAAATGAGAAGGTACTCTACGCTTCTCATCAGTTGGAAGGAACAGCCGCCGAATGGTGGGAGAACTTCTGTGCCACGCAAGTGAACCCTCAGGACATCACTTGGGAGGAGTTCACAGCTGCATTCCGTCAGTATCACGTGCCTGAAGGAATCATGGATCTCAAGAAGGAGGAGTTCAGAGCACTGAAGCAAGGTAATCAGCCAGTGGCCGAATACCTGAACATGTTCACACAGCTTGCTCGCTACGCACCTAAGGATGTAGCGACAGATAAAGCTAGACAGTCTCGTTTCATGAAGGGACTTAACTCAGGATTGCAGGTGGGACTGATCACCCACACCTTTCCAGATTTCCAAGAGTTGGTGAATAAGGCGCTTATTCTTGAGGACAAGCACAAGGAACTGGATGAGAACAGGAAGCGCAGGATGCAACATCAGGGATCGCGTCAGGGAGCGCAGCAACGTTTGAGGGTTACGCCAAATCATTTTTTCAGATTCCAGCCACAGAATGCAACCAGGACACCGTCACCAGCACCAAGACCCGTCAATCAGAACTATCAGACCCCAGCCCCAGCCAGAAACGCCGTTTCAGGCAGTCAACAAGGGACAATGAGACGCTGCTACAACTACAACGAGCCAGGACACTTTGCCAACAGTTGTCCTAAGAAGACAGCAGGAGTGACCCCAGTTCGCTTCAATCTGGGATCCACACCAGCTAGGACGCCAAGACAGGAGCCACACGGCATCGTGGTGAGAGGCCGAGTTAACCATGTCACCGCAGATGCACTGCAGAATACCACGGACGTCGTACTGGGTAAGTTACTAGTCAACTCAGTACCTGCAACAATTTTGTTTGATTCCGGAGCTTCGCATTCGTTTGTTTCTCAAGGCTTTGCTGCTAAAAATGATTTGGAGATTGCAAGACTTAAATGCATGCAGGAGTACTCATTTTATTTTTCCTAAGCCAAGATGCGAAGAAAGCTCAGATCTCTTACACCACAACCAACATACAAGAAGATATTCATTCTTACTTCTCGTACTAGAAGGCAATTGAAATCTCGATTCAGGACATGCATGCAGCTTTCCAAGAGCACTCCGGATTAGTCATATATCCATATATGACTTTTCTCACTGACCTGGCTCAACGACTCTTTTATCATTTAAAATCTATAAACGATGTCATGATTAGTTTTCACCATTCATTCATCATGTAACAACACTACCGAATAGTCATTCACAAGACGACTTCTTCCTCTGTATCACATGAATACAATTCAAATAACATCGAGGATTGCACTAATTCATACAAACTATGACGGCAGCATAGTTAACAGCAAAACACCACGTCGTGTCAAAACCCACCATCCATTTAAAGCTAACCTTGCAAACCTCGCATTCTAACCAAAATCAACATTTTGGAACAGAACATCAACTCCAAAGTCAAACGTCTGCACACACAACCACCGCAATTTTTTTTTCAAAGAGAAAGAGAAATTCATTTCAAAAGGGAACACTTTACTAACAAAATCACTTATGAACCATTCATAAAATCCATCTTGTGAAGCATTTTCAAACACCGCACACATTTTCAAATAACTCCAACTATAGCCAAATGGAGTTACAAATTGAATTTCAAGAATCTCCAACACAACCCACTAAGACCTTCTGCTTCCTTTAAAATTTACTCCAAATATGATGCAGCGGAACACGAAGGAGTGCGATCTGCTCAAAGACTTTTGGGTGTAAAACCATACTCATAGCATAAACTGAACAAATTAGCCAAATCCAAAAATAGGCACCAATTTCTACGAGTTTTAGGGAAACTCTGAAACACAGCATAAGGAATACTTTGACCAAAAGCATTCAGCCAAGATAGCAAACAACCAAACCAGTCCAGAAGGTTTTAAACACCAGCTTAGCATAAATACAATCATCTCTAGTGTTCCACTACGCTTTCCATTAAAGACTTCAAAATTCACTACATACTCATTGAGGAAGTCCAACCGGATTTAACAAAATTTACATAACAATTTCTTTCTCTAGTCACCATTCTCAACACTTATAAATAAAGTTTACGATGCTTATAAAAAAACATCCAACCAATACTACTTCATCCTGTTCCCCAAAGACAAACATATCATACAACATCCTATTCTCATTCTAAAACATAATACTTCAACAAATACTTTAGCATGATCAACCTATCAATTTTATACCATCCATAAGTCAACATCTTGACAATTGGAACCTGTTCAATCAATAAATGACTTCAACAAGTAAATATTATCTCCACAAGGCAAAGCTCGTAACTATGATTCTAAGACATACATTCATTAAGGATAAAATTCTACATCATATTAACTATCCATGGTCCACTCCATCACAACATGTTACAGTAACCTCCATTTTTAACAAGGATTTTCAACCATTAATCTAAGCAATTACCACCACTACTAAGCCATCGATATCAACAAACGGCATAATCATCAACCAACAACATTACGTTTAGCTACCCTATACATAGGTTATAACAAAATTACCACCACACAACATACTCCAACTATTGAGAATAGATTGAATACTAGCATTAACACTGCCCTTAACAACATCATTAACAATAAGTCTTATGTCTTCTCAATTGATATCAATACTAGCATTGTAGAGACACAACTGCATACATCCAAATATACTAGTAGTTTGCAACAACAAAAAAATAGCAACTCTAATCAACTTCCAAGTTAAAGCCACTAGCCAACACGATTAAATTTCTCTATTAACCCGTTAGATTAGAACATCTTTAAACAACCAAAGAAAGTTTCTTTAACAATAACAATGATCTACATCATCTTAATATTCTAACTATGCATCAGGGTTTAAAACTTTAAACATAATCGGGGGTCATAAGCACTTTTAAAGCAAAGCAACAGATTCTAAACATGTACATTAACACCTTTAATCATTCTTGCTATAGAGTAATCTACAACACTAGAAGTTCATTTAATCTTAAGCTAAAGATAAAAATTACATTTAATTGATTCAACTCGCAATTTAACTAAGGAGCACATCATTTCCATAAACCACATTGTTACATATTACATAACATGCTAAACAACAATTTTCACTTTTGACAAGTAATTTCAGTCAAACGAATACTTACTTTATTTGCAGCATTATTCTTTTAATACTCAACCAAAGCTCACAAAGAAGTTTGACTCTCAAAGTTGCAATGGGACATGACTCCAAAGCACATTTAAATCTTAAAGACTCCCACAGGAGGGAACCAAGCGACCAAGTAAACCTTTACGGACAAAGGCACAAAACATAAATCGACACAACTTACCCTTTTTTTGCACACGCTTCAATAACTTCTTTTAAACTCAGAGTAAGACACAGAAGAACCAAAACTATACTTTTCTTTGCAAGGCAACCAACAGAACCGGTGTCAAAGCAAAAAGGCGAGCAAAAGACACGCAACACAAAACTCTTCTTCTTTGTCTTCACCCAAAGAAGACAAAACCAAGAAACACCGAAGGGACACTCCGCGAAAAACCAATTCCAAACACTTTTCATTTGATTTCAATCAACTAAAA
The DNA here is from genome assembly GCA_036346355.1 of Rhipidocladum racemiflorum. Classification (NCBI taxonomy): domain Eukaryota; kingdom Viridiplantae; phylum Streptophyta; class Magnoliopsida; order Poales; family Poaceae; genus Rhipidocladum; species Rhipidocladum racemiflorum. The sequence continues at coordinate 44,364,522 of CM070574.1, read as the reverse complement.
CCAAGAAAACCAACCGAAACCGACCCTTAGAACGGTAAAGAGCATCCGAAGGAATCTACCACCAATCTCTTCTATTTGACTCCAGTCAACTACCCGATCTACGACAGAAAGGGTAAGCACTCCTCCTACAGGGGTTAATAATTCTTCGGTGATGGCGCTAACCGGCCACACCGTCAAACCACACCCTTACTATGAACAAAAAGAAGTGACCGAAACCCTTCGGCACCACAACCCCACTTTATCACAATACCAAGAACAATACAATCAAATCTCTCAATAACATGGCAACATACATTACCAACTTTAGCATTCAACATCAAAGCTTAAATACAACATTTAAGCGTAGGCAACGATACCCATACCCTTTTCCTACTGTGCATCCATGTGTGTCAAATTTTAGATTAGTTATACCACTTTTGCAAGTTTTAATGTTGCTATCCTATGACAAAATTTTAGTTAAAACCTAAGCCATGTTTGTAAGTTATTCCACATAACATTTTAGTTGTATCCTATAGCATGACACTAAAAATACACATTCCAAGGACCTACAGCCCGCTCTGATACCAACTGTAACACCCCGGCATCTAGTATGCCCGAATGCTACCAAACATAGGTTAAACAACACCTAAATACCACTAATAAAGATAAATTATAGCAAAGGAGCAAATGCTAAAACCGAAAATTTCAGCAGCATCTCCTTTGTTTTAACATGATTTGAGACAATAACAATAACAGGCAAGTAATATCATATCATAAGACATCTAAAGAAGCAATGTAAATGGATATAGCATCAACATAAGGCAATAATATCAGGTTCAACCACTCCATAAACTATAACGAAGCAAATAAGGGACCCGACCACAATTTAATCCATACACCAAGATTCATGGCACTATTATTAAGGTCATGACTCAAAATTTGGTAAATGTGACTGGAACTACGTGAAGATGTGTAGCTAATGCCCTTTCCCACATGCCGGTGTCATGGTACCTAAAAAAAAACATAAACACAAGCGTGAGTTCATCACTCAACAAGTATATTGCAATGGTACAAAAAAAAACAATTTCATGGCTACAACAACTCACATCATGTCTATCATCTCATTCATGATCACATATCATTTTCATCATCATTATGTATGCAATGCGATGCGATGCTCATGTCTCCTTGGAAACACATACCGGTATGGTTGAGTACACACCAGTCGGTGTGCACCCTCTCTCCCCTTCCATCCCGAAGATGGAGGGTGCCTACTCCTCGCTTCCATACACCGCGGTGGATGGAATCACGATGTAGGACTTACTCATTGGCTCTCTGGAATAGTCATAACTTTCTCACCGACCTTCCCCGGACTAGTTATGATTTTCTCACTGCCCGGGCCAAGTATCATGCCATGTATGCAAACATGCCAACATCATAAATAATTTTGTACATTAACACATGTCATGTAACACCCCAAAATTTTGCTTTTCTTAAATTCATGTGTGATTTGGCACTTTGGTGAATTTTTGGAATTTTCTGGAATTTATTTGGATTTATTTGGAATTTATTGGAATTTATTCCATTTTAAAATAATTAAAGAATTTAATTTTGCAAATAAAATTTTGTTGGAAATATTTTATTTGAGTCCCAAATACCCTAAAATATTTTCCAGAATTTTTTAGGAAGTTTTCTGAGTATTTTGCTATTTTTAATGAATTAAATGAATTACTGGGAATTATTTTAGATATTAAATCATTTGGAAAATCAAACCGAAGTCGATTCTTTGCTCATCCGATCGAAGCGGGAGTCGACTCGAGTTCGAGTCCGACCGAATCACGTGACTCGACCGAACCCACTCCCGAAGCCTTAATCAAGCGTGATCGTTGGATTCAGATCCAACGCCACGATTGAGCCACGTCGCCGGACCGAGCCCGACCAAGGCGGCCCGGCTCGCCGAGTCCGACCAAACCCAAACTCGCGCACCGTTGGATCTCGATCCAACGGCTGTACGCGTGCCACGTCACCTAATCCGAGACGCCGCCGGACTCCGCCGCCGCAACGGAGAGGACCTCGGATTCCGAGCGTTTCACGGACGCCGAGGGCCCTATTTATTGCGCCGCCACCCGTGTCGGGATCGCCGCTTCATTGCGCACCCGTAGCCCTAGACAACGCCGCTCGAAGTCGCCGCCCGTTGAGCCGCAATCGCCGCCGGAGTTGCCTCTTCCCTCCGTGGTTCTTTGCCGATTGCGGCCATCTCCGCTGCCCTCCGCCGCCCGTTGAGGTCGATCTGAATCGAGACCAAGTCGCGTCGGAAGGGACCTCTCACATCGGCCGAACGCGCTCGAGCGCCCGTTCTTGCGTGGTCGTCGTCCCCAACTCCGACAAGCCGGCGCCGTAGTGAGCCATCGACGGACTTCAAGCTCCTCACGGTAGTCAGATCTTCATCCAAGGGCCCAGATTGCGCCACGTCATCTCACGGTGAGATTTCGTCCAAAATCCCAGATCCAATCTCGACCGTTGGATCTAGATCCAACGGTCCAGATCAACCGCGTTCACCCCAAACGCGTGAGTCCAGATCCAATCTGGACCGTTGATTTTCAAATCAACGGTCGAGATCTAGCCACGTGTCCGGGAAGGCTGACCGTCGCGGTCAGCGCCATCCACGCGCGCGTGGCAGGCAGGACGCCGACACGCTGGGCCCGCATGTCACGCCCACCACTCGCACCATGACGCCACATCGACGCCATGGCGGGCTCAAGATGTCACGGCCGTCTGCCGAGCGCCGACGCCAAGAATGACGCCACAGCCGGGTCCCACTGTCAGCCGTGGTCGAGCCTCGCCGACGCCAAGAATGACGCTACCCGAGGGGACCCACCGCCGCTGACACAAGGAGCCGTGGACCGAGTCCACGGTAGACCCGAGCCGAGCGTGGACCAAGTCCATGGACCGGCTGACGTCAGCCAACCAATCAGCGGTTGCCACGTGTCTAGGCTGACGCAATAATTAATTTCCGAAAAAGAAAATGATTTATTAATTCAAAATAATGATTTCAGATTTTGTTTCAAACTTCAAACGCTTATAACTTTTGCGTTTCAACTCCGATTTGAGTGATTCAAATTTCTAAATTTGTATAAAATTGAGATCTACCTAAATATAAATTTTATTTAATTTTTGGACTAAAGTTTTTCCCTATAAAATTATTTAATTGATTATTTAAACTTTAAATAATCATAACTTTTGTGTTTTAACTCCAAATTTGACGATTCCAGTTTCTAAAAATTCATAAAATTATGTTCTCTCTGTTTATGGATTTTATTTGGATGATTGGATACTTTTTGCCTATTGTTTATTCGTGTATTTGCTATTTGCACGCTTTACGAGTAGACGTTGAAGTGCCGGAAGGATTTGAAGGAGAAGTATTGACTCAGGATCCAACTCAAGACCAAGAACAAGTACTTTTTGAAGGCAAGTTGTGCTTTGACCATGTTGATCCTATTTCGAAATCTATTTTGATTTAACCTATTGCATGCTAGTTCAATTAGAAAATACTTTATTTAAATTTGGGGAATTAGATAAATACCAATTTGCTGTATGACACCTTGATTAATTAAATATGTGCCATGGCCCCTTGTCACCCTAGTTGTGGTTTACTAGTTGGACATTAATAACTTGCCAACATGGGTTTTAGACCGTTGTAGTAAACTGCTTAGACCTGCTACGTGCTCATGACATGATTTTGGACAAACAAATGTTAATATTGACTTAATGATATATTGAACCTGTTTTGGAAAGGTATCATGTGATGATGATGGCACGTGGTGCATGGTAATCAACTGGGGTTTGATAAATAGTTTTTCGACCGGGGCATGTGGCAAGAATAATCAGGTGGGCCAGTTGTGGCATTGGGGATGTTGATTTGGTTCTTCTAGTCTTGCCCTGGTCACCCTAAGGACTTAACCTTGCAAGCCTTTGAACTGGTCTAACGTGCAACCACATGTCCGAATGGGACGGACCTAGTTGACTAAGTTGCTAATAACGCACTGTGGGACCTCAGGAGGTCAACTACACCCTTTGTGTAAGTTGTACGGGGGATCGTACCGGGGCTGAGGCCAGGTACCCATCTAACGATTGATTGGCCTAAACTTCGCCTTAGCTAAGGGAAGGGTTAGTGTGCAATAACCGGGGAGGACCACTTGTATTGTTAGAAGTTTCCGAAAGACTTTGTTACGGGAACTCGCCTTTGTGGTGTTTTACTGTATCTTGTGGGTAAAGTGCATAACCTCTGCAGAGTGTAGAATCTATTCGGATAGCCGTGTCCGCGGTATTGGACATCGCTCGGGAATTACAGTCAAGGGTTAGATTTTCTCAAAAATAACTTGGATTTGAAAGATTGGGTTGGATTAATAATGATGTTGATGGAAATGTGGATTAGGATGGGAAAGATGTTTATTAAACTCCTTGAAAAGTTATCTATGCTATACTTGTTTCTACTGCTTTCGAATCTACTTATGCTACTTGTCAAATCCTATTTACTGCAAATATACCTTGAGCTATTCCTTTGTACCAAGCCATGCATATAGTATATTAGCTTGCATTCTGTGCATGACTTGCTGATACCAAGTACTCACCCTTGCCACCATACAACACCAGTTGAAGAGGAGACTACACCAGCTTTGGAGGAGGAGCTCCAAGAGGAACCGTCTACTTAGGGAAGCGAGCCCAGTCAGTTTTCTGTGGTATACTGGATGGCGCCACGAAGTTATTTGATTTTCCGCTGCTACTATTTCTCTCTTAATAAGTTTCGCCCTGCGGGGCATACATTTGTAACTTGACCATAAGGTCGAGTAACCAGTTTGACTATTTAAATAAAGTACTTTATTAGTATCGAGTGGTATGATTGTGATATTTACCGATGTTAAGACTGTGTGCACTAGCGCGTTCCTGGACTAGTGCTGAATACACAGAGGGTCCGGATTTGCAAATTCGGGGTCCCGACAGAGGTGGTATCAGAGCCATACTGACCGTAGGCTCAACCCTAAGCTAGAATGGTCGTAGTGAGGATAAAACCTATTTTCTAAAGCTAAAAATTTGTCAAGATAAGAAATGACATCTCGACTTATCCCCTTCTCTCTTTCCTTGTCTCTTGCTGAATATTCCCTTACCTTGTCACGATTTAAAATTTCGAGTTCTTACGTGAGCACTCTTGTGACAGATGGAGGGAGAGTTCAACTACGTCGATCTGGAGGTTGGTCACGCCACGGAACTTTGGCATATGCTTCAGACTCTCGGAGATTTTGAGAAGCCGCAATACCAAGTGGAAGTGATCAGACAAGCAGGATTGATCAAGGATTGTGACGTGAAGATTGAGGTACCTGCTAGGAAGAAGGGCCCGGGCAATCGCCCGATACACTGCACTGCCAGGAGGTCTACAATGCAGATGGGTATCCAAGAAGTATCACGACGAGCAATGCGGCACATTACCCGTATCTACGCCAGAGAGTTGGAGAGCACGGTGTTCCGTTATCACCACAAGAGCAATAACCTTCTTGACCCAAGGCGATTCGTGATGAGGATGCCATGGTTACACAGCTTGGCACGACTTGTTGTCGCCAGGAGGATGTACTGATGATACAAGCAAAGAGCTACGAAGGCCCGCAAGGAGATCACGACAGAGAAGAAACAGATGGCGGAAAGCTCAAGAGTATGTGTCACACCTTCTGCGAAGGATTGACGAGTTGGAGATGGCTTTATACGGACCAGTAACTGTGAGCCAAGATTTGAGCTACACGAGCCGATCCGGAGGAGTCGATCTCGATGAGGACATCGCTTCTTCGACTACCACAGATGACACGATTCTTTGGACATGGTAATCGTTTCGCACTTATGCCGCAAAGATCCGTACCCAGGCCGTGGAGGTTTTCTCGATGAGTGAGCATAGGTTCTATAGTGAGACTCCTTCGCCGAGTCGCGTCATAGAATAAAGAGTCACCCTTTAGGCGTTAGACTCCAGTGTTAGTTCGATTTGGATTTTCATTGTTTGCTGAGTGTGCAGTATGTGTTGCAAGGCCCTTAGGCATTGTAAGCAACCATACCAAGTTATTAATATCAATAATAAAGTTGGACCTTAAAGTTACACCTTTCGCCCCGCATAAGTTCCATATTACTTGTCTATTCTTGATTCCACATCATCTGTAAAACTTATAGCTAATCGACATATGGTGAACACCTGCGGATATTTTGGATGCTATGTAAGTGGTTCTCGCCAAAGAAAACCCCAATGATGGAGCACCAAAGACCGCTAGTTGATATGCAGAATTTTGGAGCATTTCTTGCTGCTCAGACTCGATTGATGCATGCTATGATGCAACAAATGCAACACGTCCTTTGCTCAGGCCACAGCTAATCAAGTCAATCAGGGACAACGCCAGAATACAAGACTGTAAGAGTTCATGAGGACTCACCCACCCACTTTCTCCGGGAATGCCAATCCATTGGAGGCCGATGATTGGTTAAGGTCAATTGAGAGGAAGCTACACATAGCTCAATTCATAGTAAATGAGAATGTACTCTACGCTTCTCATCGCTTGGAAGGAACAAACACGAATGGTGGGAGAACTTCGTGCCACGCAAGAGAACCCTCAAGATATCACTTGGGAAGAGTTCACACCGCATTCCGTCAAGATCACGTGCCGGAAGGAATCATGGACCTTAAGAAGGAGGAGTTCAGAGCATCAAGCAAGGTAATCAGCCGGTGGCCGACTACCTGAACAAGTTCACACAGCCTAGCACGCTACGCTTTTTGAGGATGTAGCGACAGATAAAGCCGACAGTCTCGCTTCATGAAGGGACTTAACTCAGACTACAAGTAGGGTGATCACCCACACCTTTCCAGATTTTCAAGAGTTGGTGAATAAGGCGCTTATTCTTGAGGACAACCGCAAGGAACTGGATGAGAACAGGAAGCGCAGGATGCAACAGCAGGGATCACGCCAGGGAACGCAACAACGTCTGAGAGTTGCACCAAATCAGTTTTTCAGATTCCAGCCACAGAATGCTACAAGGACACCGTCACCAGCACCAAGACCCGTCAATCAGAACTACTGCACCCAACCGCTAGAAACGCTGCTCCAGGCAACAAGAAGGAACAATGAGACGCCGCTACAATCGCAACGAGCCGTGACATTTTGCCAACAGCTTGTCCAAAGAAGACAGCAGGAGTGACCCCGCTCGCTTAAACTTGGGAACCACCCCAGCTAGGGACGCCAAAGACCAGAACCACATCCTGCATCGTGGTGAGAGGCCGAGTCAACCATGTCACCGCAGATGCACCGCAGAATGCTACTGACGTCGTCTTGGGTAAGTTACTTGTTAACTCAAGACTGCGGCGCTTTGTTTGACTTTGGAGCTTCAGATTCGCTTGTTTCGCAAGGCTTTGCTGCTAGAAACGATTTGGGGATTGCAAGACTTAAGTGCATGCTTTTAGTTCAAACCCCTAGTTCCGAACTCCGAACTAAAAGTAGGATGTTCCGGTGAGAATACTAATAGATGGAATAGAGTTCCTAGTGAACCTTATAATTTTGGAGACCCGGACCTTAGATGTTATTTTGGGAATGGATCAAGTTATCCAAGCACAAGGTCAGTATTGGATTGTGGACGAAGGACTATCTCGATTGAGAGCCCGTGTGGAAAGAAAGTGGAATTTCAAGCTACCGCCGTTAGAGAAGGACAGTTGATGGATAACAGAACCAAGGCAAATCAGCATAGAGATGTCTCAGTAATGAATGAGTACCCAGATGTTTTTCCCGAAGATCTACCTGGTATGCCGCCAGACAGGGACATAGAGTTTGTGATAGAGCTTGTACCTGGTACAGCACCAATAGCAAAGAGACCCTATCGGATGTCCACCGAGGAGTTGGTAGAGATGAAGAAACAGCTTGAAGAGTTAATGGAGAAAGGATTTATCAGACCGAGTTCGTCGCCGTGGGGAGCACCAGTTTTGTTTGTCAAGAAGAAGGACGGGAGTTTCAGGATGTGCATCGACTACCGTGCACTCAATGAAGTCACCGTGAAGAATAAGTATCCGCTACCCAGGATTGATGATTTGTTCGATCACCGAGAGGAGCCGAGTTTTCTCCAAGATTGATCGAGATCGATACCATCAGTTGAAGATCCGATCAGAAGATATCCCGAAGACTGCATTCTCGTCAAGATATGGACATTACGAGTATACAGTTATGTCTTTTGGACTGACGAATGCGCCAGCATATTTCATGAATATGATGAATAAGGTGTTCATGGAATATTTGGACAAGTTTGTTGTCGTGTTCATAGATGATATCCTAATCTACTCCAAGACAGAGGATGAACATGCCGAACACTTGAGGCGAAGTTTTGGAAAAGCCGAGGAACAAAGAACTCTTCGCCAAGTTTAGTAAGTGTGATTTTTGGAAGGACAAGGTGGAGTTTCTTGGACATGTAATGACCGCAGAAGGAGTCGCCGTTGATCCAAGCAAATTAGAAGCCGTGTTACATTGGGAGCAACCGAAGACCGTGACCCAGATCCGGAGTTTCCTTGGAATGGCAGGGTACTACCGCCGTTTCATTAAAGGCTTTTCGACAATTGCGAAACCTCTTACGCAATTGCTGAAAAAGGAGAAGAAGTTTGCATGGACGTCAGAATGTGAGAAAGGATTTCAGGAGCTGAAAAAGCGGTTGACATCAGCACCGGTGTTAGTTCTACCGGATGTTGCTCAAAGCTTTGATATTTATTGTGACGCATCGCGCCAAGGACTTGGATGTGTGCTGATGCAGAATGGAAAGGTCGTCGCGTATGCATCAAGGCAGTTGAGGCCGCATGAGGAGAATTATCCGACGCATGACCTAGAGTTAGCTGCCGTAGTGCATGCCTTGAAGATATGGCGTCATTATCTGATCGGGAACAGATGTGAAGTGTATACGGATCATAAGAGCCTTAAATACATATTCACCCAGTCGGATCTGAATATGAGGCAAAGGAGATGGTTAGAGTTGATCAAGGACTACAATGTTGGAATCCATTACCATCCCGGGAAGGCCAACGTAGTTGCCGATGCCTTGAGTCGGAAAAGCCATACCGTGAGTATGTTGCTAGCCACAAGTCAGGGTGAGTTATGTGAGGATTTTCAGAGAATGAAGATTGAGGTGGTACCTAGCGGATCCTTGGCCGCATTGGAAGTAAAGCCTACCCTAGAGGATCAGATCCGGGAAGGACAGAAGGATGATGACAAGATCCGCAGGATTAAGTCCATCAAGGAGGAAGGCAAGGCAGAGGACTTCAAGTTGGATGAGCAAGGCACGTTATGGATCAAGGATCGCATTTGTGTGCCCAACAAGAAGGAATTAAAGCAACTGATTTTGGAAGAAGCCCATGACTCCAAGTACTCAATTCATCTTGGAAGCGCCAAAATGTATCAAGATTTGAAGGAAAGATTCTGGTGGCCGAGCATGAAGTGTGAAGTTGCCGAGCATGTTGCATTGTGCGACGTATGCCAGAGAGTCAAGGCCATGCATCAGAGACCAGCAGGATTGCTACAGCCGCTGAAAATACCTGAGTGGAAGTGGGAGGAAATCGAAATGGATTTCATTACCGGTTTGCCTAAGACTCAAGGAGGTTATGACTCCATATGGGTTATAGTGGATCGCTTGACCAAAGTAGCCCATTTTATCCCCGTGAAGACCACTTACTCGGGAGATAAGTTAGCAGAGTTGTACATGATCAGGATCGTCTGTTTGCACGGAGTGCCAAAGAGGATTGTATCGGACAGAGGTACCCAATTTACCTCAAGGTTTTGGAATAAGTTGCATGAAGCCATGGGAACCCGTTTAAACTTCAGTACAGCTTATCATCCACAGACGGATGGACAGACCGAAAGAGTCAACCAGATTCTGGAGGATATGTTAAGAGCATGTGCATTGGCTTATGCTACCTCTTGGGATAAGAGTTTGCCGTATGCCGAGTTCGATTACAACAATAGTTACCAAGCTAGTTTACGATGTCACCTTTTGAGGCCTTTGTATGGTCGACCTGTCGGACGCCATTGAATTGGAATGAGACCGCGAGCGCCGTGTCTTTGGGCCTGATATTCTTCAAGAGGTCAAGAGCAGATTGCCGTGATCGTGAAAGGTTGAAGATAGCCCAATCACGGCCAGAAGAGTTATCTTGACAACCGTCGCCGAGACTTGAGTTTTGAACCGTAAGACTTTGTATACCTCGAGTTACGCCTCTCGGGAGTTAAGAGGTTCCATGCCAAAGGGAAACTCGCACCTGTTATGTTGGACCATTTAAGATTTTGAGTCGCAGAGGCGAAGTTGCTTATCACCGGAGTTGCCACGATAAGTAGCGAGGAGTGCATGACGTATTCCATGTGTCCCAGTTGAAGAAGTGTCTCCGAGTACCTGAGGAACAGACACCGCTAGAGTCAATTGAGTTGCAAGAAGATTTGACTTACAAGGAGCATCCCGTAAAGATTTTGGACACTATGGATCGAGAGACCAGAAATAAGTCAACCCGTTTATGTAGATTACAAGCGAGCAACCACACTGAGAGTGAAGCAACTTGGGAACGCGAAGAGGATTTGAGGAAAGAGTTTCCAAACCTATTCCTTTAGTAAGCCCCGAATCTCAGGACGAGATTCTATTAAGGGGGGGAGGTTTGTAACACCCCAAAATTTTGCTTTTCTTAAATTCATGTGTGATTTGGCACTTTGGTGAATTTTTGGAATTTTCTGGAATTTATTTGGATTTATTTGGAATTTATTGGAATTTATTCCATTTTAAAATAATTAAAGAATTTAATTTTGCAAATAAAATTTTGTTGGAAATATTTTATTTGAGTCCCAAATACCCTAAAATATTTTCCAGAATTTTTCTGAGTATTTTGCTATTTTTTAATGAATTAAATGAATTACTGGGAATTATTTTAGATATTAAATCGCTGGAAAATCAAACCGAAGCCTACATCGCTCATCCGATCGAAGCTCGAGTCGACTCGAGTTCGAGTCCGACCTGAGTCACGTGACTCGACCGAACCCACTCGGCCGAGCCCGAACCGCGTGACCGTTGGATTCAGATCCAACGGCCACGATTGAGCCACGTCGCCGACCCGAGCCCGACCGAGCCACCAATCGCCGAAGTCCGACCGAACCCAAACCCACGCACCGCTGGATCTCGATCCAACGGTGTCTGCGTGCCACGCCACCTAATCCGAGACGCCGGACTTCGCCGCCAAGAACGGAGAGGACCTCGGATTCGCGCATTTCACGGACGCCGAGGGCTCCTATTTATTGCGCCAAGCAACCCGTGTCGGGATTGCCGCTTCATTGCGCACCAGTAGCCCTAGACAACGCCGCTCGAAGTCGCCGCCGTTGAGCCGCAATCGCCGCCGGAGTTGCCTCTTCCCTCGCCGTGGTTCTTTGCCGATTCGCGGCCATCTCCGCTGTCCTCCGCCGCTGAGGTCAGATCTGGAACCGGAGACCAAGCCGCGTCGGAAGGACCTCTCACATCGCCGAGCACGCTCGGCGCCGTTGCCGTGGTCGCCGCCCCCAACTCCGACAAGCGGCGCCGGTGAGCCATCGGCACTTCAAGCTCCCTCGGTAGTCGGATCTTCATCCAATGGCCCAGATTGCGCCACGCCATCTCACGGTGAGATTTCGTCCAAAATCCAGATTCAATCTCGGCGCTGGATCTAGATCCAACGGTCCAGATCAACCGCGTTCACCCCAAACGCGTGAGTCCAGATCCAATTTGGACCGTTGATTTTCAAATCAACGGTCGAGATCTAGCCACGTGTCCGGGAAGGCTGACCGCCGCGTCGCCGCCGCTGGCCCACGCGTCGCAGGACGCCGACACGCGGCCCGCATGTCGGGCCGCCCACCACTGCACCATGATGTCACACCGACGCCATGGCGGGCTCAAGATGTCACGGGCCGTCTCCCGAAGCGCCGACGCCAAGAATGACGCTACAGCCGGGTCCCACTGCCGCTGTGGCCGAGCCCCGTGATGTCGTAAGTGACGCCACCCGAGGGGACCCACCCGCCGATGACACAAGGAGCCGTGGACCGAGTCCACGGTAGACCCGAGCCGAGCGTGGACCAAGTCCATGGACCGGTGACGTCGCCTAACCAATCAGCGGTTGCCACGTGTCCAGCCGACGCAATAAATAATTTTCGAAAAAGAAAATGATTTATTAATTCGAAATAATGATTTCAGATTTTGTTTCAAACTTCAAACGCTTATAACTTTTGCGTTTCAACTCCGATTTGAGTGATTCAAATTTCCAAATTTGTATAAAATTGAGATCTACCTAAATATAAATTTTATTTAATTTTTGGACTAAAGTTTTTCTCTGTAAAATTATTTAATTGATTATTTAAACTTTAAATAATCATAACTTTTATGCTTTTAACTCCAAATTTGACGATTCCAGTTTCTAAAAATTCATAAAATTATGTTCTCTCTGTTTATGGATTTTATTTGGATGATTGGATACTTTTTGCCTATTGTTTATTCGTGTATTTGCTATTTGCACGCTTTACGAGTAGACGTTGAAGTGCCGGAAGGATTTGAAGGAGAAGTATTGACTCAGGATCCAACTCAAGACCAAGAACAAGTACTTTTTGAAGCCAAGTTGTGCTTTGACCATGTTGATCCTATTTCGAAATCTATTTTGATTTAACCTATTGCTTGCTAGTTCAATTAGAAAATACTTTATTTAAATTTGGGGAATTAGATAAATACCAATTTGCTGTATGACACCTTGATTACTTAAATATGTGCCATGGCCCCTTGTCACCCTAGTTGTGGTTTACTAGTTGGACATTAATAACTTGCCAACATGGGTTTTAGACCGTTGTAGTAAACTGCTTAGACCTGCTACGTGCTCATGACATGATTTTGGACAAACAAATGTTAATATTGACTTAATGATATATTGAACCTGTTTTGGAAAGGTATCATGTGATGATGATGGCACGTGGTGCATGGTAATCAACTGGGGTTTGATAAATAGTTTTTCGACCGGGGCATGTGGCAAGAATAATCAGGTGGGCCAGTTGTGGCATTGGGGATGTTGATTTGGTTCTTCGGGTAGTCTTGCCCTGGTCACCCTAAGGACTTAACCTTGCAAGCCTTTGAACTGGGTCTAACGTGCAACCACATGTCCAGAATGGGACGGACCTAGTTGACTAAGTTGCTAATAACGCACTGTGGGACCTCGGGAGGTCAACTACACCCTTTGTGTAAGTTGTACGGGGAGCGCATCGGGCTGAGGCCAGGTACCTATCTAACGGTTGATTGGCCTAAACTTCGCCTTAGCTAAGGGAAGGGTTAGTGTGCAATAACCGGGGAGGACCACTTGTATTGTTAGAAGTTTCCGAAAGACTTTGTTACGAGAACTCGCCTTTGTGGTGTTTTACTGTATCTTGTGGGTAAAGTGCATAACCTCTGCAGAGTGTAGAATCTATTCGGATAGCCGTGTCCGCGGTATTGGACATCGCTCGGGAATTACAGTCAAGGGTTAGATTTTCTCAAAAATAACTTGGATTTGAAAGATTGGGTTGGATTAATAATGATGTTGATGGAAATGTGGATTAGGATGGGAAAGATGTTTATTAAACTCCTTGAAAAGTTATCTATGCTATACTTGTTTCTACTGCTTTCGAATCTACTTATGCTACTTGTCAAATGTCATTTCTTCGCAAATATACCTTGAGCTATTCCTTTGTACCAAGCCATGCATATAGTATATTAGCTTGCATTCTGTGCATGACTTGCTGAGTACCAAGTACTCACCCTTGCCACCATACAACACCAGTTGAAGAGGAGACTACACCAGCTTTGGAGGAGGAGCTCCAAGAGGAACCGTCTACTTAGGGAAGCGAGCCTGGTCGATTGCCTGTGGTATACCGGATGGCGCCACGGTTATTTGATTTTCCGCCGCTACTATTTCTCTCTTAATAAGTTTCACTGCAAGCATACATTTGTAACTTGACCATAAGGTCGAGTAACCAGTTTGACTATTTAAATAAAGTACTTTATTAGTATCGAGTGGTATGATTGTGATATTTACCGATGTTAAGACTGTGTGCACTAGCGCGTTCCTGGACTAGTGCTGAATACACAGAGGGTCCGGATTTGCAAATTCGGGGTCCCGACATGTCATCATAACATAATAAGAATATTCATCATATCAATGGCAAACATTTAAGAATGGCATGTGAACATATCATATATTCAACTTCAATCTCAACCAATCTAGAAAACTACAACCCGCTACCCATTCCAATACATTTGCCTAAACCACGGGCGACGGATTGGCGAGACGTAGAGGGCACCCCCGGGGTCACAACACCTGCACATAGGCACCACACACTCAAAATCATGCCCACAAAAAAATACGCAAACAATCTTCTACCCCGACTTCGCAAACTATCGGCACAACCCAAAAACAGAGGTTCTGTCCCGTCGGGACAGCAGACTTGCAACGAGCATAACTCCAGTTCTACGACTCCGAATCGATTAAACGAGTACATCCTCGCGTAGCTTAGGAAATTTCCTAACGTTTTATAAGTATATGGAAAAACTGATTCGGATTCTAAAGTGGTTTAATCTACAGAATACCGTGATCTGTTCCAATCACGTCACAGATTTTAATACGTTCGGTAAAACTATCATAACTTTCAAACGGCTGGGCAGAATTGGGCGTTCTTTATACCCACTGAAAGGTATTGAAATTACCTACAACTTCTTCAACAGGCGTCCGACCAAATTCTGACTCTAAATTGGCAAAAACCCAAACCCTAGGTCTACTGCTCATGCTGCCCGAAACAGAGAACGTGGCAACTTCTAGATTTCATCTAATCTACTCAATTCCAGGACAACCAATTGATCTAAAAACATAATATTAACCCTTATAACAGAACCTAGACCAACCCCAAGGATCCCCGTGGCCATACCTTCGCCTGACGAACGAAAACCCAACGGATCTCCTCCCGGTTCGCGCGATCTCCTTCCTTGCTCCAAATCCACCGGATCTCCTCGTCGCGAAGCGCTCCAATGGACGGATCTGCGGGGTGGTGAGGTGGAGAACTCCCCTAGGGGCAGCAAGGGAGGTGGAGAGGGGAGGAGAGGGGTGGTGGCGCCATGGGGGAAGATGGAGAGGAAGGGGAAGGGTGGAGGCGCATGGGGGGCTAGGGGTGGCGGCTAGGGTTGGGAGAGGGAGTGGGGGGGCGCTCCAAGGGGTGGAGGCCAGATTTGTCTGCCCAAAAGTCCCCCCCCTTGGGCCCAAACCCTTCCACTGGAGGCCCAACTCAACCCCCAAGGCCCAAAGTCCCCCTGAGAGGCCCAAACACCCGAAAACGGCCCAAAAACACGCTTTAAACGGCATAACATAAAGTTTTAACCTCTATTTTCACATTTTATAAAGTTTTTGACCTCAACATTCACATTTTATAAGATACGACACTCCGTGGTGTCACAATTGCAATGGAACATAAAGAACAATTCAATGTTAACATCGCTATACATCATGCTTAGCATCATAATCATGTCCAAATCTCATTATACACATCCCATCACCATCATCATGAATGCAATGCAATGTACATGTCTCCTTGAAGTACATACCGGTATTGCCGAGTGCACACCCGTCGGCGTGCACCCTCTTTCCCCTCCCATCTCGTAGATGGAGGGTGCCTACTCCTCGCTTCCATTCACAACCATGGATGGAATCACAAGGTAGGACTTACTTAATGGTGCTCCGGATTAGTCATAACTTTCTCACCAACCTTACCGGACTAGTTATGACTTTCTTACCGACCGGGTCAGTTTTCATGCCATGTATGCAACATATGCCATAAACATAAACAACTAATCATTGCATAGCATCATAACATACCATTTTCATCATATCATGGGCAAACACTAATCATGGCAAGATAGCATATCATGAAAATAATTTGCATCTAATCAAGACTAGCAACATACAACACGCTACCCATTCCAATACACTTGCCTTAACCGCGGGCGACGGATTGGCGAGAGGATGAGGGCACTCCTGGGGTCACACCACCTGCACATAGATACCACACACTCAAATCATGCCCACAAAACAGTACACAATCGCTCATCTACCCCGACTTCGCAAACTACCCCCAAAGCCGAAAAATAGAGAATCTGTCCCCCGAGATAGCAGGCTTCAAACTAGCATAACTTGAGTTCTAGATCTCCAAATTAAGTAAACGAGTACATCATCGCAATTCTTAGGAAATTTCCTAGCTTTTTCTAAGTATTGGGAAAAGCTGATTCGGCATCTAAAATTGCCAAATCTACAGATCAACCCGATCTGTCCCAATCACGTCACAAATTTGAACACCATCATAACTTTCAAACAGCTGGGCGCAATTGGATGTTCTTGGTGTCCAATTAAAGGTATTGAAGTTATCTACAACCTTATCAACAGGCGGCCGACCAAATTCCGAATCTAAAATTGCGAAAACTCAAACCCTAGGTCGCGTGCCCAATCTACCCGAAACAGAACGCTAAGCAATCTCTAGTTTTCACCAATTCCATCTAATTGCAGCACCACTTTTCGATCTAAAAACACCAAAACATCCTCTAGCACAGCACCTAGTCCATCCCCAAGGTTTACCCATAGCCATACCTTCGCCCGACGATCAACGAACCGACGAACGCCAAAGATCTCCTCTCGGTTCTCCCGATCTCTTTCCTCGCTCCGAATCCGCCGGATCTCCTCATCGCGGAGCTTCCCAATGGAGAGGACAGTGGGGTGGCGAGGCGAGGAGCTCTCCTAGGCCAGCAAGGAGGGTGGAGAGGAGAGGGGAGGGGTGGTGGCGCAAGGGGAAGAAGGAGATGGGGGGCGGCTAGGGAGAGGAAGTGAGGGGGGCGGCTAGGTCTGCAAGGGGGCGCACAAAGGGCAAGGGGGGCACATGGCAAAGCTATGCTGCCCTCCTCCCCCCACATGGGCCAGAAAACTCCACTTTTGGCCCATGTGGGGTCCCCCCTAAGGCCCAATTCGCCCCGGAAAGGCCCAAACTCCCGAAAATGGCCCGAAAACGCGATTAAACCTCATACCGTATAGTTTTAATCTCCAATTTCACATTTTATAATGTTACGACATTCCGTAGTGTCAAAGGGTGACCCTCGATGATTACCTTGAGGGTACCACCCAGATCAAGATGGTGAGGCAGGACCAGTACAAGCGTGACTACAACAAATTTGAACAGCATGCTGGTGAGTGACTCGATGAGTGCTTTGCTCGATTTTCTAAGATCCTTACCAATCTCCGATCAGTTGGTACCACATACTCTGATTTGGAGAACGCTAGGCAGTTTCTAACGGCACTCAATTTGAGAGTTTAGGAGATGAATGTGACCACCATCAATGACTCTACTGATCTGTCGACTTTGACTCTTGACGGGCTTTACTCCCGTCTCAAGACTCATGAGCTCGACATCGTCTCTAGCAGGACGAAATCTCAGTCGATGGCATTGGTCACGGATCCCATTGGATCCTCCTCTGGACTATCTCTCAATTTTTCTTCTAGTTTTTCTCTCTCCGCTCTTTGTGACATAAGAGATGAAATTTTGGAACGATTTTCAGAAAATGAGCTTGCTCTTGTCGCTCGCAAATTTTCCAACATATATAAGAGAGTGAGAGAGAGAGAGAGGAAGAGAGGTGGAACCATGACGTGCTTCAAGTGTGGTGCCCCCAACCACATTCGAGCAAACTGCCCCAAACTGGAGAAGGGCAAGAACGAGCAAGGCAGCTCGAGCAAGAACAACTACACCGACAAGAACCACAACAAGAAGCCTCTAGTCCGCTAGCCGGCATGAGAAAAGAAGTCCCTCAACTTTGCCAAAAACAAGAAGCTCTTCCACCGCGTGCTCGCCGCGCTCGACGACCTCGACTTCTCCGACATGGAGACATGGAGCGACGAGGGCGAGGATGAACCGCAAGAGAAGACGAAGGGTGGCGACGACTTCTCCGGCATGTGCTTCATGGCGGACGCCACTGGTGTCAGCGATTCCGAGTTGTATAGCAACACGGATGAGGTACCCTCCTATGACCAACTCAATGATGCCTTCTACAAGCTAGAAAAAATTCATGCTAGATCTAAAGCTAGGTATACGAAGTTGAAGAAAGTAGGTACCTTGTCTCGGGAGTTAGTTTCACTTAAATAATGTTCCTCCCGAGACTCTGATAGCTGCACTCTCTGTGATGCTTTGTTTGTGGAGTTGGAGAACCTAAGGACCTTTCATGATAGTGTGCTTTCTGAACTTGATGGTCTTAGGTCTATGAAGGCTAGCTCTAGTTCTTTTGATGTCATTCCTGCTAATGCTAGTTTTCTTCATGCTCACACAACTTCATCTTGTAATAATTGCCCTAAACTTCTTGTTGCTTAGGAAACTTTTTGCTAGGAGTGATGAACTTGAATTGCATACTTCTAAGGACCCAGTCAGCTCATGTGAGGGCTGTAAGCAACTAAAACTTGACAACGATGCTTTGAATGTCAAGTGTACTCAACTTGCTAAGGATTTACTAGTTAAGTCACCAAATTGTTACTTGATGTGTATTGGGGTTAAGGATGACGTGGATAAGGTCGACGCAGAGCTTAGAAAGAATTTAGAGGCCCAAGTTGGTAGAATTAGAGATACTCCTTGTGTTTCCTGTGAGTCTCTCAAAATTGAGGTAGCCGTGTATAGGGAAAGATATGCACACGTTGTTCGATCTTCTTCCTCTGGCTCTTCTTCTACTCCTTCCCCTTGCTCTTCTTGTGCCTCACTTTTTCAGAAGTGTTAGTATCTTATGAGCACTCTCGAGAAGTTTGTTGGAGGCAAGAAGAAACTCAATCTCATCCTAAACCAGTCCAAGATTAGCAGATTTAATCAAGGTCTAGGGTTTGATCACTTGGTGCATGCACGGGCACATCCGCCTACTGTTGTGCGTGCCTCCATGAGTGGAGATAGTGGTTACTCCACAGATGAACACCACTATGTTTATATCAGCTGGAATGGTCTACAGGATCTCTGACAAGAAGGTGACACCACCTGTTATATCAGTGTCTAAGGCAAAGTACACTTGCACCTTCTATCAGAAGGATGGACACCTTGTTGATTTCTGCTTTAGACGTGCCAAGATCACTCGGCGTGAGTGTGTTCGTCCAATTGCTCTCTTGATGCCTATATTGCCAAAAGGGGACGAAAACATAGAAAAGACATCTTAGAGGGGAGAAATTTAAAAAAAATACTTTCTCATGATCATGTTGAACAATTGTTCTTGCATTTGGATCATGAGTAATATTGAGCTTTTTGAGATATTTCTTGGATTTTGGAGCTCTTGTTAAAAAATTGTTCTTTCTTGTGTTGAGCTCTAAAAATCTTCTCATCTACTTGGTCATGACTTACTTTCTCTTTTAATTGGACCAAGTATGATTTTTGCGATCAAATTACTTTTCTTCTTTTATTTTCAAACTCAAATTATGCCTTTTGTATGATTTGTCAATATACTCATCAAGGGGGAGAATGAAGGACCATGTGGAGGTCCATCCATATATGTGATGAGTATTTGACTTTATTTGAGCAAGGTGTCCTTAGGTTTGAGTTTGATTTGAATTGGAATTCAAAAGGAAGCAATTTGAGTTGTGTTGGCTTCTTGTGGTACTACCGGTCTATGGCTGGCGGTAGAATCGACTGATGAATGAGACGTGATTATTGTGAGCATTTGTGATGATTATTAGACAATGCTATGTGATGGGTTTTCCTTGTCTTTGATGGTAGCAGGAGGACGGTTCTAGGTCATGGTGAGGCGGAGGATGATCGGGACTAGGCGAGGTGCGTCGGAGGCCCAAACGGTTGAAGATCGCCAGAAGATGAACGGAGAAAGAGTTCGGGCAAGTCAAGAAGATAAGGAAAGGCGATGATACTTGATAGATGCCGCGAGGATCGATAATGACCATTGGATCGCGGTCTAGTTGATAGGTTAGCGGGTCTAGGTAGTATGCTTTAAAAACTGTGCAAGAAAACCCATTATGTGTGTACGGTTTTGGGTTGCCCTTGCATGGCTGTGTGACTGGGTTAATCCTAGCCCTTGGTGGAGTGCTCTAAGGTTGAGGGACTCATCCAAGGGTGGTAGGTGGCCCAAGAGTAGTATAAATACAGGGGGAGGTGTGCCCTCCCTAACTTGAAGGTTTGAGTTGCTCCTTTGAGCTTTGCCCACATGAAGTGAGGCTTTGTAAACCTTCCATCCAGAAAATACAAAGATTTTCTTTACTATTCTTGTGAATTTAAATTGCATATTTACATTATGTATTTACTTTACGCAATTTAAATTCAGCATTTACTTTCCCGCACTTAAATTCTCGCAATTTACTTTCTCGCAATTTGGATTTGCCTCCTCTCCTTACAAATGTTGTTGATCAAGGATGTCTTAAGGGTGCTCATTTGGTTTTACATCTCTCTTGCACCCTAGGATAGACTAGTGATCAAGTTTATATCAAGATTGCAAATCTGTCCTTAACTTGTTGTTCACGCAGCAGTCAGTCTTCTGTTTTTAGAAAAATCCAGGAAAATCCTTTTTGGGTGATTCTTATTGGAGAAGGTGCATGACTCATATATCCATCTATGAAAAAAAATTCAGTCCACTGGTTGCACCGTTTGGGTGCTATGAGGTGAAAACCGAGCCCTAAACTTTTTTTTATCGAAGTTCCTGACTATCTGTAGTTCTTGATTTTTACTGATTTTTCTACAAGGCTTTTTGAGGTGTTTCTGGTGGAGTGTTTCACGACTCATTTTCTCACAGGGACAAAAATTTTAGAGCTACAAAAATCCACCAACCACCTGCTCCAGGACAATTCCTGAAAAATGTGCTTTTGCTTTTCTAAAAGAGATTGTTGTGATTTGTCTTGATCTCTTTTAGAAAAGAAGTATTTGAATTGATTCCTTTTTGTTTGGACACTCGACATCGAGGATTGTGATTGAAAAATCCCTCACATGTTTTATGGCTCTCATCCATGCAAGCTAGGGTTACACATAATTGTCTAGTAGTTCCGATTTTTGAGGGTATTGCGAATCTGAGGAGCACCTGTTTGAAGGGAAAATCTTTGGGTGTTTCGGATTTTCATTGCGGGATTGCTTGGAGTACTATGAGTGGGGGGAAATTTTATTTGGGATCATTCACCCCCCTCTAATCGCCATCTTGATCCTTCATATGGTATATTAACTGAAATCATAAAGAGTATTGCAAGCTATTAGCCTAAAGTTTAACTTACAAAACAATAATTAAAAACCCATAGAAAAGATGTAAGTGTAGCTTTGACCCTATACGTCATTATTGCCAAAAGTGAAGGTAACTGAACGAAAGCCATTTTCCTGATCCTCTGAATAAGTATCAACAAGCAAGTGTGAGTACATTTATACTCAACAAGACATGTAATGCATCACAACTATAAATAGATGCTTGGCTATATCAAAAGAAATAGCTATCCAACCATGTTCTTTTGCATAAAGCGAGATTTAGTCATGATCAACAACAATATATTACAAATGAAATTTTAAAGAGCAATTGACAAGTATGTAAATAACAAATACATAACATAAATTATGAACCACTCACAATCCTTCATGATTGTGATCAACGCTCCATTCCCTACCACACTTGGAATAATTCTTGAAACATGGCTATCCACCAATTTTTCTAATTCAACCATTTTTTATTAAAACACAAAATCTAACTAGTGTTAGTGCACCAAGTCTCTCAATGACAACGAGCATGGCTTTTCAAAAAGATTTACATTCTATAGAGGAGTACAAATTTACCCACAAGACATGACCAACTCTTGTTGCTACTATTTTCACACTTCCTTTGGTGTGTGACAGAGAGATCATGACATGAATCATTATATCACCTAGACCTAACTTTTCACCAGCCCGGTGATGTTTGACCCTCACTATGGAAGCAGAAATTAAATACATATAATTCATAATCACAATGAAAATTTACACCCTTGTCATAACCATTTCCTTCTATAGCAAGCTATACATCCTTGTATTGGTAAGCGTTATTCCTAACACCACGGTGTGGAAACTCATGCGAGTAAACCTACCCAGAATGTCGTACTACTTCAGTCTTCCAATGTGCAAAGCTAGACCTAAGCAACTTAATAGGTTTAGGCCACCCGATATAGCACTTGTGTTTGCACGGAATGTCTTGGATCATACAACACTACGTTCAGTACTTAATCGATTCGGGTGAGAACTCCCCCTATATTAAGCGCAAGTTCATGCACTTCACATATTATATAAATAACTTGCTCACGTCAAAACCTAGTTTTTAGTTTTGATTTTATATTAAAATAACATAGACAACTTTCTTAATATGTCAAAATTCCCTTTCCCGAATAAATAGTGTAACCGACCATTTGTTCTCTCAAGATTAAAGCATGGGTAAGCAAATATTTACATTCTCGAGTATATGCAAGTTTGACATTATTGTATGTCAATTCCCTACCTTATGGATTTCAAAGCTAACATTTGCATATTTATCAAGGATATTCTATGTAGCAAGTAGAAGTAACTACTGATACCCACAATATAGATAATTTACTAAAAAATACATGCATGCATATATAAACTTGTAAATCAATATAAATTAAGTGAAATAATAGGATCAACATGATAAAAGAAAGTGCTTGTCTTGCTTGTTGAACACTTGGTTTTGCTTTGCTTGATCAGAGTACCAATTACATCATCTAGTCCCGAACCTCTCATATAGTCTCACGATTCGCGTGTACACTCCAGCGTTAACATATAATACAAGCAAATAGATCCGAAGGTACTATTCTTTAGGTACAAACAACATATGTACAAACATTATACAAGAGGGATGATGCCTATGAGAACTATGCATATAAGAAAGCGGGCCAACTTATAATCTCTTAGGATAACCACTCTAAAGAACATACATATTCTATGCAAGCCATATTATTTACTAGGTGTGATAATGTACAAGAGACACATTAATTTGACATGCATTTCAAATTACTCAATATCCACAAATTTAGTCATATCTATACCACCATGATTGACCGATAATCATACATTTGTCAATCTAAAACAAATGTATATACCTCATCTAATGGTGCAAGTCTACTATCCTAGTATCTACAATTCATCCTCCAATTTACATGATGCTCCCAGCCATTCA
Source organism: Rhipidocladum racemiflorum (assembly GCA_036346355.1). Taxonomy (NCBI): domain Eukaryota; kingdom Viridiplantae; phylum Streptophyta; class Magnoliopsida; order Poales; family Poaceae; genus Rhipidocladum; species Rhipidocladum racemiflorum. Next base: position 44,341,284 of record CM070574.1, on the reverse strand, counting down.
CTAGTCTTCTTGGCTTGCAGCGATTTTGACCTCAGTCATCCTTCGGCTATCCCCAAATGTGTGGACCTCTACACACCTCACCTAGTCCCAGCCAACTTCACCTCACTATGAGCTAGCTCTGTCGTCCTGCAACCATCGTAGACAATCAAACATCACATAGCAATGAACAAATTGATATGTAATAAACATCTTAAAATGCCCAAGAAATTTCCAAATTCCCAGGCAAACCCGGTGCTACCGCCCACCTGAAGCTAGTAGTATCGCAAGTCCGGTACTACCGCTCTCCGTTGGCCGATAGCACCGCTCGCTCTCAAAATCCTGAGACAAACCTCTCTGGAATATAGCTATCGCCCATTGGGTTGGTAGTATCGCTTATTTAGTACTACCGCCAGCAAGGGCTAGTAGTATCGCACGTCGGTACTACCTCTAGTACATCTGCCAATGGCCGGTGCTATCATCACCATAAAGCCGATAGCACCGCTGGTCGGTACTACCGCTAGCAAGATCCAGTAGTACCGCTGTAAATCTGATAGTACATCAAATTGCTCCAAATTGAAATCCAATTCAAATCAAACTCGAACTTGAGCATCACAAGCTCAGACACAATCAATTACTGATCACACACAAGGATAGACCTCCACATGGTATTTCAATCTCCCTCTTGATGAGTATAATGACAAATCCATAAAAGGCACAATTTGAGTTTGAAGTAAAAATAAGAAAGCAATTTGATTGCAAAACCTAACTTGGTCCTAATGCAAGAGAAAGCAAGATCATGACCAAGTTGGCAAGAAGATATTTAGAGAAAATAATATGAAATAACAAGTTTTCCACAAAAGCTCGATTTTGCTTATGATTCAAAGAAAAGAACAAATTTTTTCTCCATGATCATAATAAAACATTTCTCCCCCTTTGTAGATGCCTTTTCCACATTTTCTCCCCTTTTTGGCAATATAGGTATCAAGAGAGCATGTATGCATGAAATGCATCCTAAAGAGCTTTAAAGATTATCCAAGTGACAATAAAAACAAAGTATATGTAAGTTCAAGCTCATTTTTGTTTTGGTGACTAGTTTTGGATTAATTCTTAATGATATTTAATTTTAAATCTATTAATTCTGAGACTAACTTTATGATTTCGCTTCGCTCTTATTAGTCTCATTTGGATGAAAAGATGGAATAATCAAATGAATGCAATCATTGTTACATGAGTATATATTGTTGCATTCCTTAGATATAAAAGTGATGATTTTATTGACAAATCCAATTGTGAGTCTAACTTGTTTATTGAGTATAGTTTTGATTACTCTCAACAAAATGAAAAATTGAAATAAAAAGGTATGTATCCAATACAACTTTAATATTTCTAGATACATTCCTTGTTTTCAAGATAAAGGGTGAACTCCACTATTGTTACAAACTTAAGATGTGCATTATGTGTCAAATTCCATATATACTTTGTCGGCCTACTAGCCAACAGGCACCTCCGAATCAGGTGCTTATAATGTTCAGACGGGGGGCTTTCGGGGCAATTGCCGGGGAAAGGAAGAAGATGACCGGAGTACCGGGAAGCTCAGGGGAACAAGGGGGCGCAAGAACTTTTACCCAGGTTCGGGCCCTCCGGAGAGTAATAGCCCTAGTCCTGCTTTTCTTGCTATTGCTTGTGTTCTAACTTGAGAGGATGAAATCTACTAACCATGGATCGAACCCCTTCTCCCATGCACCCCGACCCCCTTTTATACTTGGGCTCCCGGAGGCGCATGGGAGGCTTACACGGCAAGGCACATTCACTACACTGCCACGGGCGCATTTAATGCGCCTGTCACTGCTCTTACATCCCATTAACATCTGCCGCAGCCGTCACGCCTCCGCCTCAGGCCCCACGTCCGCCAACGCCACCCGTTCCGTTAGGGGGTGAGGTGCTGCCGTGATGTCACACGTAATTAATGCACGCCTGGGGAAGACGCGCCGCCATACTGTGTCCTCCATGCTTTGCATTTAATGCGCACGATTCGCATTAAATGTCCTTGATCTGGGCGCCACGGCCTCGGGGGTGGACGCCAGGGGAGTGGCCTGCGTGCCACGTGTCTTCTGGGCGACCACCTTCCTGGGCGCCCAGTGGTGTGGCCTGATCGCCACCTGTCCGCTGGGCGACCACCTTGCTGGGCGCCCAGTGGTGTGGCCTGATCGCCACCTGTCCGCTGGGCGACCACCTCGCTGGTCGCCCAGGGGTGTGGCCTGACTGCCACGTGCCCCCTGGGCGGCCACCTTCCTAGGCGCCCAGTGGTGTGGCCTGATCGCCACCTGCCAACTGGGCGACCACGCTGGGGATTTGCTGCTCGCCGTGGCGGTGTGCCCGGACGCACCCTGCCCGCCCGGCGGTCTCTTTTATTGCGGGGGAGTGGGGACCCTGGCGTAAATACGGCGACAGCAGCCCCCGGGCCCACCCAGGAGCGCTTTTTGGTCTACCATCTTCCTTTTTCTCTCTTTTAAATGCCCCTCGGGGAACCGCTTAGTCTCCCGGGTGGGGCCATTAAAAAGCCCACACGCCCCGCAGCCTTCGAGAGATCTTCCGGCTTCTTCTGGTTCTCAAGGCGGTTTGTGCAGTTATTCCCGCCTTGTAACCGCCGCACGACCCTTGGGACGCGTCTTCTTAATGGGGCTTTTGAACTTCCTTTTTGCGAACCGCCACACCCTTTCGGTTTTCCCGCCGAGCCTTCCCTCGCAGCCTTATAAGAGGTTGACCGAGGGGGGAGCTGTTCTTCCTCCCTCCAACTTCCCTCGCTCTGCTTCTCTTCGCCGCTTTGGAGCCCCTTGCTTCTCCTTCTTCCCCGACGCGTTCCGGTACTCTCCTGCGCCCGATGGCTCCGATTCTCCCCTCCTCGTCCATCGAGGAGGAGGTGGCCGCCAGGTTTTCCCGGAACATTACTGTGGGCGCCCTCCGCGTCCGCGCTGGGACCGTGGAGCCCCGCTGCCAGCCCGGGGAAGTGATTTTCTTCGGGTGGCAGCTTCTTGCCGGCCTGCTGCCGCTAGTCTCCGATTTTTATCTTTTCGTTCTTAATTTCTACGCCGTTCACCACATCCATCTTCCCCCCAACTCCGTCATCCTCCTTTCTGCCTTCGCCCACTTCTGCGAGATGTTCGTAGGAGTGTTACCCAATCTCCTACTTTTCCGTTTCTTCTACACCCTTCGTGCCGCGGGCGGCAATTCGCCTGTCACCGGGAGCTGCAACCTGCGGCTCCACGACGGGACCGTGTCGCGCTACATTCCACTGGACTGCCGGTCCAGCTGGAGGAATTGGCGCGAGGAGTGGTCAGACGCCGAGGACGACAATGGACATTGAAGTGCTGGAGCTTCCGTCTGGTCCGGCGGTCAGCAACCCCAACTGGGGGGCCCAAGTGAGCGAGACACCCGAGCTCCAGGCGATGCTAGCCCGTGTTGACCTGCTGCGGATAGCGGGCCTGACAGGGCCCATGGTTATCCGGGACTTCGTCTCCCGGAGGCTGTGCCCCCTGCGCCGTCGCGTCCGCCCGGCCTGGCAGTATATGGGCCAAGGCGACGGGACCCGGAGTATCACCGGAGGTAACCCGCTTCACCTTGGATCATCCCTTGTCCTTCTTCTTTATTGACCGAAGTCAGTGCGATAGCGTTTACATCTCTGAGGCTTCCCTCTTCTCTTCATTTTTTTGTTGTCAGCCGCCGGGAACTTGGCTGCCGATGTGATTGACAGGTGGATGGCACAGCTGGGCTTTTTCAGCCCCGTCCCGCCGTTCCCGGAGGGCGCGGTTCCGCTCTGCCGGTTATCGCTAGGGGAGCGCGCGACGATAATCCGCGCCATGCCGTCGATGGACGCCATGGGCACACCCGTTGTGATACGCCAGGCGCCCTTGACAATCCGGGACCCTCCTCCCGCCGGTGGTCAGGGGAGGGGTGACCAAGGGAGACGCAGGCATCCAGACGACAATGATGCCGCGGGCGGGCCTGCTCAGAGACCCCGCCTCTTGTGCTCGGCCGGGGCGGGATCTTCCATAGCGGCCGCGGGAACTTCTTCCGCTGCGGCGGCAGGTTCCTCAATGGTGGCGGGGGGTTCGTCGACCGGCGGGACCTCATCCTCCCTCGCCCCTGTTGGGGTGGGGACGATAGACCCTCCATCGCCGATTCTTTTTCCACCTCCGCCGGCTCCGATGATGGGGCAACGGCTGCCGCCGTCGGCTTTGACGACAGCGCTACGGCCGCCGCCGCCGCCACCAGCAGCGGCGATTCTTCCTCCGCCGCCGCCTCCAGCAGCGGCAATTCTTGCTCCGCCGCCGCCTCCAGCAGTGGCGTTTCGTCCCCCACCACCGGCGCCGGTCCCTGTGCCGCCGGGACCAGCACCGATAGCACCGCGTGGGGGACTGGTCCTCACTCCGAGCGTGCCCCGATTCCCGAGGCCGTCACCTAGGTACTCATTCAAAAACGCACATGCAATATGAAAGTTAAGTCCTTTCGGACCGCGTCTTACCATTGTTTCTTCCCTTTTTCCAGGGTTCCTACTCCGGATGACCCCGCCGCCCAAGTCGGGGACGATCAGGGCGCCGCGGCTGCCGGGGCTATGCCACCCGGGGTCGCCGAGCCCAGGACGAGCAGATGGAGGGGGACGATCCCCAGGTGGTCGCTGGTGCCGCCGCCAGACTCCAGCCCGCTTCCCCTGCCCCTACCTCGAGCTCCTCCATCCCCGTTCCTTCAGCAGACGCGGACGCTCTGCTGGCGGCCCTTGGCAAGCTCTACTCCAGCACGAGCAGTCGTCTGGCGACGAGCAGGGAGCGGCTGACGGAGGCTGGAGCCGAAGTCAACCGCCTCCGCAAGGAGGTGGAAGACTTGCGCGAACGGGGGGCGGGGCTGGAGCTGCAGCTGCGGCGGGAGCGGGAGCAAAGCACCCACCGCGCCGAGGGGCTCTCCGCAGAGCTGGAGGCGGAGAGGGTCGATCGGGCCTAGTCGGAGGCGGACACCCTTAGGATGCTGCGCCACGCCTTCAACCGGATGGTGGCCAGCCTTGCTCCACTGGGGCTGGAGCAGCCGGATCCGCGGGAGGAGAAGCCGCAGCATTACGCGTTCTGCCTCTGCTGAACCACGATCCGCCCTTAACGCCCGGTCCGCCCAGGAGGGGCGCGCAGTTGCGGCGGCCACGGCAAAGTACGTGCTGGCCTGCTGCGCCAGCCGTGATGCCAACTTCGATCCCGCAGCCACTGTCCAAGGGGTTGAAGGCGACTGGGCGCAGGCGGAGGAGCGGGTCCACGACGCCTCCGAGCAGGTTGCTGCACAGCTGGCGATGGAGAACCCTCAAATGGAGGCGGCGGCGGAAGACGTGGCGCTGTGGGTGGACGTTGGCCCAGTCGCTGAAGACATGGTGGCTGCCGAGGCAGCAGCGGAGGACGAGGAGGATCCCCCAATAGCATAGTTTTTTTTTGCTTTTGCCTGTAAAGACTTCAGATGCAAAACATTTTAAATGGAACGGAAGCACAAGCTTCCCACTATGTCACTTAGAGTTCGCTTTTACCCTAATCTTTCCGGTTCCGCGCGAACCAACACATAACCGCTTAAAAGACTTAAGGTCTTGTGCCAGGGAACCACTTCCCTCGAACCCCTTGCCTTAACAAAATTTTGCCTCCCAGATAGCCTCTGGGGAACAAACGCTTAGTGAGTCGGGGCAGGACCTTAGGTTCTTGGCAATGGTGTTCAAGTCGCCGACTCCCACGGGGACACCCGGAGTGTCATGACCGTGCTGGGGATCGTGCTGAACTAGCCATCCAATCACCCACTCCCGCACGCCGCTCTCACTTAGCGATTCCGCCTTTGCTATTGGGTTTTTGCAGGGCTGCAGGGTACCAGAGGCAAGTGCCCCGGCACTGCCCGATAGTGGGCAAGAGACCAAAAAGAGGGCAGGAAGAACAACTATTTCGGATAAGGAAAATGAGTATTTAATTTCAAACAGAAGGCCTCCCCCGACCCGCGGTGGAGAGGAAGACACACTCCGGCCGGTCTGGGAACAGAGCCTGGGACTTACAACCGGTCAAGGGTAGAACTTGCGCAGATTTTCTATATTCTGGGAGTTCGCCAGTTCTTCGCTGTCTTCAGTGGCCAGCCTGAGCGCCCCGGGACGAGAGACTGAGACCACTTTGAAGGGTCCCTCCCACTGGCGAGACAGTTTATGCGACCCGGCATGCGACTGGATTCTTCGCAAGACCAGATCGCCCGCTGCCAGTGTCCTCTCATTGACCCGGGAGGCGTGGTACCGCCTGAGACTTTGCTGGTACCTTGCAGCGCGCAGAGCCGCCCGATCTCGCGCTTCTTCCAGGATGTTGACGTCGTCCCGATGCAGATCTTCCTGGTCTTCCTCCACGAACGCAGCAACGCGTGGTGATCCCAGTTCCAGTTCCAAAGGGAGGACAGCTTCCGCGCCGTAGACCAGGAAGAAAGGGGTTTCCCCGGTGGCCCGACTAGGGGTAGTCCGAAGTGACCATAACACCACCGGGAGCTCTTCAGTCCATCGGGCCCCACGCTTGTGGAGTCGATCGAATGCCCGTGTCTTGAGGCCCTTCAGCACCAGCGCGTTGGCGCGCTCGACTTGGCCGTTGCTCTTGGGGTGGGCGACCGAGGCAAAGCAGACCTTGGTGCCCATATCTTCGCAGAAATCTAAGAAGGCCGCGCTGGTGAACTGTGTGCCGTTGTCGGTGATGATGCGGTTGGCGACCCCAAAACGGACGAAAATCCCTTGCATGAACTTGACCGCAGCTGCGGCGGTGATGGATCTTACTGCCTCGGCTTCCACCCACTTAGTGAACTTGTCGATGGCGACGAACAGGTGGGTGTAGCCCCCTGTGGCCCGCGGGAACAGGCCCAGGATATCCAGCCCCCAGACCGCGAAGGGCCAAGAGAGCGTTTTGCAGGGCCTGGGCTGGTTGGTGGATCTGCTTGGCGTGGAACTGGCACGCCTCACATCTCCTCACCAGCTCGCAGGCATCCTGGAGGGCGGTTGGCCAATAGAACCCTTGACGGAAAGCTTTTCCCGCCATCGTTCGTCCGGACACATGGCTCCCGCACACGCCTCCATGGATATCCGAGAGCAAACTGCTCCCCTCTTCCCGAGTGATGCACTTCAGAAGAATTCCGTTCTTACCCCGACGGTACAGGTCCCCGCCCACCAGAGTATAGCACTTGGCCTTTCGTGCTACCTTCTCTGCTGACGCATCATCGTCGGGGCACACTTGATCCCGCAGGTAGGCCAGGATCGGATCCATCCATGTGCCTTCCTGGTCAAATACAACGACCACGAGGTGGTCGCCTGGCATCTCGCCTGGCGGCGTTCACGAGCCAATTTCTCCGTGAGGCGAGGGCTGAAGCGGCATCACCATCGTCCCCGCCAGAAACGGGGCTGCGATGGACGGTCGCGGAAGCCTTTCTTCAAAGACCCCGACCGGCACAGGAGATCTGGTTGAGGCGAGCTGGGCGAGCTCGTCCGCCAGATGGTTGTCGCGCCGGGGGATGTGAATATACCCCAACCCTTCGAAATGCCGTTCCAATTTCCTGAACTCGCCAGGTACGCCGCCATGAAGGGGTCAGGACAGGAGAAATCTTTCCTTGCCTGATTGACGACCAGCAGAGAGTCGCCCATTACTTGCAGGCGCCGGACACCGATGGCTGCGGCAGCCCGGAGCCCAGCCAGCAAGCCCTCATACTCGGCGATGTTGTTAGTGGCCTTGAAGTCGAGGACGACCACGTACTTGAGGAGGTCCCCGGTCGGAGAGACCAGGAGAACACCAGCCCCCGCGCCTTCAAGCCTGAAGGACCCATCGAAGAAGAGCGTCCAGGGGAGGGCGCGGGGACCTCATCGGCTTCGGACTCAGCTGGAGTCCACTCGACGACGAAATCCGCCAGCCTTTGACTCTTTATCGCGGTACGAGGAGCGAACTTGACACCGAACTCCCCCAGCTCGACGGACCACTTTGCGATGCGGCCCTCTGCTTCTCGGTTGTGGAGGATCTCGCGCAGGGGGTATGAGGAGACCACTGTGATCTCTCTCCCTTGAAAATAGTGCCGCAACTTTCTTGACGCCACCACCACAGCATAGACCATCTTCTGAGCCTGAGGGTACCTTGTTTCTGCGTCATGAAGCATCTTGCTGACGTAGTAGACCGGCCGTTGGATGCCTTCTCGCTCTGCCACCAGCGCCGCGCTCACTACGGAGGGGCTAGCCGCCACATACAACAGCAGTGGCTCACCCGGCTCGGGGGCGACCAGCACCGGGGGAGAGGAGAGGTACTGCTTCAAGCCTTCGAACGCCTGCTGGGCTTCCGGGGTCCATTCAAACGAGTTGGTCTTCTTCAACAGCTTGAACAGCGGCAGGCTTTTCTCCCCTAGCCGAGCTATGAACCGGCCAAGGGAGGCCAGCCGGCCAGTCAAGCATTGCAGTATCTTGAGGCGGGTAGGAGGCTGCATCCGCTCAATTGCTTCTATCTTCTCTGGGTTGACCTCAATCCCGCGGCTGGAGACCAAGAACCCGAGTAGCTTCCCGGATGAGACACCAAACACGCACTTTTCGGGATTCAACTTTATACATTATTTTCTGAGGCGGGAGAAGGTCTCATCCAGGTCCTGGACAAGCTCGTCAGCCTTTTTTGTTTTTACTACTAGATCATCAACATACACTTCGAGGTTCCTCCCTATTTGGGGCCGAAACACAATGTGCATGGCCCGCTGATAGGTGGCACCAGCGTTCTTCAGCCCGAAGGGCATCCTGACGTAGCAGTATACACCGAGAGGAGTCACAAAGGCGGTTTTTTCTTCGTCTTCCTGCGCCATACTGATCTGATGATACTCGGAGTAGGCATCGAGGAAACACAGGGCTTCACACCCCGCCGTGGAGTCGACGACGATGTCTATCCGTGGCAGGGGGTACGGGTCCTTGGGGTAGGCTTTATTGAGGTCGGTGAAGTCGATGCACATTCGCCACTTCCCATTGGACTTCTTTACGAGCACGGGGTTGGCCAACCACTCCGGATAGGTGGCCTCCCGCACAATCTTGGCAGACAAAAGCTTCTCCACCTTGTCCCGAATGGCGTCCTGCCGCTCTGGCGCCTGCCGCCGGATCTTTTGTCGAACCGGGTGCGCTCCAGGGAGCGTTGCCAATCGGTGCTCGATCACCTCCCTAGGGACCCCGGTCATTTCTGATGGTTCCCAGGCGAACACATCCAGGTTAGACCGGAGGAAGGTGACGAGCGCGCCTTCCTATTTGGCGTTGAGGTCGGTGCCGATCTTGACGACCTTGCCCGAGCCGTCCTCACCCACGGGGATCGCCTTTGCCTCGCCCGAAGGTCTGGGCGGTGCGCGGGTCCTGACTGAAGGGGAGCTCGGGCTGTCGTCCTTATCGCGCGCCGAGCAGGTGGTGCCGGCCAGGTCCTGCAGCTGCTTGCTGAGACGCAGGGCTTCCAGTCTATCCACCTTCACCGTAATTGGACCCCCAGGCCCGGGAATCTACACCAGCATGTAGGCGTAGTGAGCGACCGCCATGAACTTGACCAAGGCCGGACGGCCAAGCAGGGCGTTGTAAGGGAGGTCGAAGTCGGCGACCTCAAAGTCGACCAGCTCCGTCCAGAAGTTTTCCGCACTTCCGAACGTAACAGGCAACCGGACCTGCCCCAGGGGCATGAGGCCCACCCCAGGGGTGACTCCGTAGAAGAGTGGGGCCGGCCGCAGCTCCTCGTACGGTATCTGGAGCGCTTGGTACACCCCAATTGACAGCAGGTTGATGGCACTACCCCATCAACGAGGACCCGCTCGAGCTTCGCATTGCGAACCGTGGGAGAGACCACGATCGGCAAATGGTTTGGGCCGGAAACATTCTCCAGGTGGTCGGCCAGGCTGAAAGTGATCGGTTGCTCCGACCACTTCAGCCGCCTACTCACCCCAGAGGATGATACGGTGGCGCAGACCTGCCTCAGATCCCGCTTGTACTGCGAGTTCAATGAGTAGGTGGCTGAGCCCCCGTGAATGAACGCCACCATGTGCTCCTCCTGTTGGAAGGCCAATGGAGCTAAGTCTTCGTCGTCGTCTTCTCCGTGGTCTTTCTCGCGACGCTTCTTGAGTCGCCTGTCTACCAGCTTGGACACAACTTGGCAGTCCTCCAAGTCGTGTCCACTCGTTTGATGAATGGGGCAATAGGGCTTGCCCCCATCGTCTTCGCGACGGGGCGAGCGGCGGTTCCTGCGGTCGCCGCGCCAGTCCCGGCGCTCATCTCTCCGGTCCTGATCATCGCGACGCCGGGATTTGGTCTCTGGTTCGGCAACCAGGACTTCCCTAGCGGTGGCCTCCTTTCGCTTCTTCTTCTTCTTCTTGCGGTCGGAGGACTTCGAGGTGCCGGCGTCGTCGGTGTCGGTAGGCCTTGTCGTGCACTTTCGAGCCTCAGCCGCCCTGGCGCACTTGTGCGCCAGGGAGAACAACTCGGAAGTGGTTGAGATGATGCGGGTGGCCATCTTCTCCCGCATCTTCCGTCCCGACCCTCCCGGAAGCGATGATCACCGACTGCTCAGAGATCCGGGGATCAGATACTGCAGCGATGGCTAAACCGCCGGATGAACTCTCTCGTGACTCCCTCTGCTCGCCTCCAGAGCGTGGAGGTCGTCCTCCACGCCTGGCTGAGCATAGGAGCCCTGAAAGTTGGCAACGAAAATGTCGCACAGCTCCTCCCACGAGTGCACAGAGCCTCGCGGGAGGTTAAGTAGCCAAGACCGGGCAGAGCCCGTCAGTGACGTCGGGAGGTAGTTGGCCATAACCTTCTCGGATCCTCCCGCCGCGCGCACCACCGTAGTGTAGATTTGCAGGAACTCCTCCGGGTTGGTGGTGCCGTCGTATTTCTCGATGGAGGCAGGGCGGAATCTCTCCGGCCATGCGGCTTGCCGAAGGCAGAGAGAAAACACCTGGCATCCAACGTTGTAGGGGGAGCAGCACTGTTCGCCAGCCCCTCGATCCTGAGGAGAGGACGAGGAGTGCGACCCTGCGCTCTCCCTGGAGTCCGAGAGGGAAGCCCCCTGCCGCCCAGTGGATATCTGGGGATTGGCGCGTCGTTGTGCGCTCTCGTGACGCCTCCTGAGAACGTGACGCAGGTCACTGTCGTGCTGGAGCTACCTCTCGTCCAAGCGCGATCTGAGATCTTCGCGATTCCCCCTTGACTCGGGGGGACCGCGAGAAGAAGCGGAGTCACGTGCACGTCCCCCTATAACGGAGGGGGCTGCAACCAGGACTCCCTTCCCCTTGTCCCGGCCCTTGATACCGGGAGAAATCGTGTGGCGGCTGGAAGCCTGCGCGTCGGTTGCGCGCGCGCCTTGCCGCCATAGGCCGGAAGCCCCCGGCTGGGCCGCCGCTTCAACCTGCTGTTGTGCGGCATCGACCAGGTGGACAATATCCCGCAGCCATGGAGTGGCTGGGGTGTCCCCCCCAGCGTTACTGGGGGATGATCGAGAAGCAGCCGGGCCGCATGAAGGCTTCGCGCGGGGGTGTCGTCCCCCAGCGCCAAGCGCCGTTGGACGGGCTGACCCCCGGGCGTAGGAGCCATGCGCGCCCCTCCCGAAGCGGAGGGACCCGGGTGGCCCGGCTCCCTCCCCGAACGCCGGGACCGGCTACGGGCGCCGCTTTCCTCGGGCAGATTGCTGCGCTTGGAGTGCGACTCCGCCATGCAGACAAGCGCCCCTACTTCTGCTGAGCTTCGAGCTGGAGATGGAAGGAAGAGGGCAATCTAACCACCAATAGCCCCTACCTGGCGCGCCACTGTCGGCGTACTAGCCAACAGGCACCTCCGAATCGGGTGCTTATAAGGTTCAGACGGGGGGCTTTCGGGGCAATTGCCGGGGAAAGGAAGAAGATGACCGGAGTACCGGGAAGCTCAGGGGAACAAGGGGGCGCAAGAACTTTTACCCTTGTTCTTGCCCTCCGGAGAGTAATAGCCCTAGTCCTGCTTTTCTTGCTATTGCTTGTGTTCTAACTTGAGAGGATGAAATCTACTAACCATGGATCGAACCCCTTCTCCCATGCACCCCGACCCCCTTTTATACTTGGGCTCCCGGAGGCGCATGGGAGGCTTACACGGCAAGGCACATTCACTACACTGCCACGGGCGCATTTAATGCGCCTGTCACTGCTCTTACATCCCATTAACATCTGCCGCAGCCGTCACGCCTCCGCCTCGGGCCCCACGTCCGCCAACGCCACCCGTTCCGTCAGGGGGTGAGGTGCTGCCGTGATGTCACACGTAATTAATGCACGCCTGGGGAAGACGCGCCGCCATACTGTGTCCTCCATGCTTTGCATTTAATGTGCACGATTCGCATTAAATGTCCTTGATCTGGGCGCCACGGCCTCAGGGGTGGACGCCAGGGGAGTGACCTGCGTGCCACGTGTCTTTTGGGCGACCACCTTCCTGGGCGCCCAGTGGTGTGGCCTGATCGCTACTGTCATTGGCGACCACCTTGTTGGCGCCAGTGGTGTGGCTCGATCGCCACTGTCATTGGCGACCACCTTGCTGGCGCCAGTGGTGTGGCTCGATCGCCACTGTCATTGGCGACCACCTCGCTGGTCGCCGGTGGTGTGGCTCGATCGCCACTGTCCTGGCGACCACCTCGCTGTCGCCAGGGTGTGGCTCGATCGCCACGTGCCCCCTGGGCGGCCACCTTCCTAGGCGCCCAGTGGTGTGGCCTGATCGCCACCTGCCAACTGGGCGACCACGCTGGGGATTTGCTGCTCGCCGTGGCGGTGTGCCCGGACGCACCCTGCCCGCCCGGCGGTCTCTTTTATTGCGGGGGAGTGGGGACCCTGGCGTAAAATACGCCGACATACTTGAATGCACACATCTAAGGGGAGTTTATGATTTAACTTGAAGTTTCAATACTATTGATCCATTCCTTCTTGCCAAATATATTAAGGATCATTACCATTAAAACAACCCTTTGAGTATATACAAATTGTAGTTGTAATGTACTCATGACAATATAGGATAAACCCTAAAGATACCTAAAATTGAATATGTGCATATTGATTCAAAAGACAAATTCAGTATGAATAGTAATTTTTCACTGTTTAGCACTATTCATTTTGCACTTTGTCTTTTTCATATCTTCCAAATCCGATTGAGTTTGGTCTTCAAATTTTACAGGGTTGTAGAACCTCACCTCCCCTACCTATGATAATTTTTTGAGAATTTTTCAAAACTTTTACACGTGGTTTTCACGGAGTTTTCACGGTAAGGGAGATTTGCACAGAATATGCCCCCTACTTTGAAATCCATCAAAAGTGAGTGTACGAAGATTTTGTAGTTAAAGTATACTCATAACAGTTTATATGCAAATTTAAATTATGACCGGTTGTCAATTAATCATCAAAGAACCAATTATGTGTTGATTGTATACTATTATTGATTAAAGGATAATTGAAAGTTCTTGAGTATATAAAGCATTAGTTGCACTAGTATACTCAAGACATAATTAATCATTCAATCAATTGTATTTTGGTTGTGATCAATCATCAAAGGAATAGATCGAGTAATCTTGGGGCATTCATTATGTGTTAATGGAATGCATTGATGATTGAGACAACTGTCGGGACCCGAATTTACAAATCCGGACCCTCTGTGTATTCAGCACTAGTCCAGGATAGCGCTAGTGCACACAGTCTCAACATCGGTAAATATCACAATCATACACATCGATAGTAATATAGTACTTTAATTAAGATAACCAAACTGGTTGCTCGACCTTATGGTCAAGTTACAAGAGTACGCCACACAGGGCAAAAAACTTATTAAGGAAGTAAATTGCAGCGGAATAAAAGCATCAACGTGGTGCCATCCGGTATTCCACAGGCAACTGACTGGGCTCTCTCCCTAGGTAGACGTTTCCTCCTGAAGTTCTTCCTCCAAAGCTGGCGTCGCTTCTCCTTCAACTGGTGTTGTATTATGGCAAGGGTGAGTACTTGGTACTCAGCAAGTCATGCACAGAATGCAAAACTAATATTCTACATGCATGGCTTAATACAAAGGATAGGCTAACGGATACATTTGCAGTAAAACAGCATTTAACAAGTAGCATAAGTAGATTCGAAAGCAGTAAAAGTAAATGTTATATCAATAACTTTTCCAGGAGTTAATTAAACACTTTTCCTTTCCTAATCCACATTTCCAGCAACGTCATTATTCAACCCAACCAAACTTTCCAAGTCCAAGTTGTTTTCATGAAAGTCTAACCCTTGACTGTAGTCCCCGAGCAATGTCCAGTGCCGCGGACAAGGCTATTCGAATAGATTTTACACTCTGCAGAGGTTATGTACTTTACCCATGATACTTCTCAAAAATAGGTTCAATATCTCATTAAGTCAATGTTAATCATTAGATTGTCCGAAATCATGTCATGTGCACGTAGCAGGTCTAAGCAATATACTACAACGATCTAAATACCCAATGTTGGCAATTTAATAATGACCAACTAAAATTCCATAACTAGGGTGACAAGGGTTCATGGCACAAAATTAATAATCAAGGTGTCATACTGCAATTTGGCATTTATCTAATTCCTAGAATAATTAAAACAATTTCTAATTAAACTAGCATGCAATAATTTAAATCAAACTAATTTTCAAAAATAGGAGCGATATGATCAAAGCATAACTTGCCTTCAAAGAGTACTTGCTCTTGGTCCTGAGCTGGCTCCTGGGTCAAAACTTCATGTGGGATGTTAGAGACAGGGGTCCCGCAAGAGGGGCCTACACCCGACTGGGCTTGACGGGCGGAGTAGAAGGCCCAGAGTCCAGAAGCACCACGACGGGCCCGGAGGAGGTTTTCGACTTGTTCCCCAAGGCAACTTCCGATCCTTCGGGGAAGCTTCGCGCCACGCCCGAAGAACCCACCAGAACGGCGCATGCACCGACATCGCCAGAGCCTCGCAGACATCGAACCTCGACAGTATGGCAAGCAGCGTGGGTCGGGGAAAGTATAACCACCTCTCCAAGACGTAGAGCGCCAGGGGCAATAAGGACAAAGTACATGTCGGCCAGGCCACCATGTTCAGGGCCCGGTGGCGCCCATCTATGATGTATCCTTCCCCAAGTATATAAGGGGAGGAGGGAGAAACAAGAAAAAGGGCACATATATCCAAGAACACAGGACTAGGGTATTATCTCCTCCGAGAGAGCCCGAACCTGTCTAAAACAGATTGCCCTCGCATCCTGTGTTACCATCAAGCTCAGATCCCGCACAAATCCCCTAGAATCACAAATCTCATTGCCGGCGAAACCGATCGTCGACAGTTGGCGCGCCAGGTAGGGGCTTGTGTCAAGATTTTCGTCAAGCTTGATGGCTACGACGAGCGAAGCCTCCACAGCCTTCTTCCCGGGCCAGGTCTTCCATTTCGGAAGCCTGACCTTCATCTCCAACGACCTCAAAAGCCTTTCCCTCTCTAAGGAAACCGTGCTGCAGCGCGGTGAGGTTTCCGGCGAGCCATCGCCACGACTTCCGCGCCGATCGGAGGGTCCCCCTGTCTCGTGCTCTAAAATGCTGAGTGGGGAACCGAAGGCCCATCCCGGCCTGGGAGTCGGACTCGAAGACGCCGAGGTGCGAATGGTGGGGGTTCTCGCCGCCAAGCCACTCGGCACCCCCGAGCGCCTGGATTTATCTTCTCCAGGCTCACCCAGCTCAGCGGCTGAGTCGGAAGAAAGCCTAGAGAGCTGCTGGAATTTTCGTAGATTCTGCGTAATCGAGGGCTCGCGGGCGCATTCGCAGCAGCGCCTCGACACCTCAGCCGCCGCCGACTTGGAAGGTGGCCGAGCAATCAACTGACGCTGGCAGATTCTCCGGATCACGCCGGCTGTCAATGAAGACATTCTCGCAAGCCAAGATGGGGGACCAGCCTGTTTTTCGCACTCTACAAAGCAGTAATATCGTCGCCTCCAAGACACTCCTGGATACCACGACCCTATCTTTGAGGCGGGTGATCCAGCTTGCCCGATCATGGCCCAAGTAAAGGCCATGGTGACGGGCGGCTATCCAAAGAGCCCAAACCGACCAGCCGGCGAAGGAGCCGTCACGTGGTCCGGTGAGGACCCAGACGGCCAGCAGCCGGTCAGGTCGGGAAGCCCGCCAGACACATCATGTCCTACCCTGCGGAGACGACTTGCGACACAGCATCAACCGCGACCTCCGTTCAGACCTCGACGCCAGGCGCCGCGACCGAGAAAGGGAGGAACAACGCCGTCAAGCCGACGAATATGAACGCTACGGCATCCTTCCGCGAGATCGCGAAGTACGCCAAGCGCGATCCCCTCCGCGTCGATCACCACCCGGAGGGTGTTGCGGGGTCATTGAAGGGTGTCGGGACCCCGAATTTGCAAATCCGGACCCTCTGTGTATTCAACAGTAGTCCAGGAACGCGCTAGTGCACACAGTCTTAACATCGGTAAATATCACAATCATACCACTCGATACTAATAAAGTACTTTTATTTAAATAACCAAACTGGTTACTCAACCTTATGGTCAAGTTACAATATACGCCTCACAGGGCGAATCTTATTAAGAGAGAAATAGTAGCAAATGAAAATAAGATAACCGTGGTGCCATCCAAGTATACCACAGCAACTGATCGGGCTCGCTCCTAAGTAGACGGATCCTCTTGGAGCTCCTCCTCCAAAGCGGGTGTAGTCTCCTCTTCAACTGTGTTGTAGGGTGGCAAGGGTGAGTACTTGGTACTCAAGCAAGTCATGCACGTAATGCAGCTAATATACTATATGCATGGCTTGGTACAAAGGAATAGCTCAAGGTATATTTGCAGTAAACAGCATTTGACAAGTAGTATAAGTAGATTCGAAAGCAGTAGAAACAAGTAAAGCATAAATAACTTTTCAAGAAGTTTAGTAAACATTTTTCCCATCCTAAACCACATTTCTAACATCATTGTCAATCCAACCCAAGCTTTCAAGTCCAAGTTATTTTTAAGAAAATCTAACCCTTGACTGTAATTCCCGAGCGATGTCCAATACCGCGGACACGGCTATTCGAATAGATTCTACACTCTGCAGAGGTTATGCACTTTACCCACAAGATACAGTCAAACACCACAAAGGCGAGTTCTCGTAACAAAGTCTTTCGGAAACTTCTAACAATACAAGTGGTCCTCCCCGGTTATTGCACACTAACCCTTCCCTTAGCTAAGGCGAAGTCTAGGCCAATCAACCGTTAGATGGGTACCTGGCCTCAGCCCCGGTACGCTACCCCGTACAACTTACACAAAGGGTGTAGTTGACCTCCTGAGGTCCCACAGGTACGTTATTAGCAACTTAGTCAACTAGGTCCGTCCCATTACAGACATGTGGTTGCACGTTAGACCCAGTTCAAAGGCTTGCAAGGTTAAGTCCTTAGGGTGACCAGGGCAAGACTACCCGAAGAACCAAATCAACATCCCCAATGCCACAACTGGCCCACCTGATTACTCTTGCCACATGCCCCGGTCGAAAACTATTTATCAAACCCCAATTGATTACCATGCACCACGTGCCATCAACATCACATGATACCTTTCCAAAACAGGTTCAATATATCATTAAGTCAATATTAGCGTTTGATTGTCCAAAATCATGTCATGAGCACGAAAGGTGTCTAAGCGTGATACTACAACGGTCTAAAACCCATGTTGGCAATCTAATAATGTCCAACTAGTAATCCACAACTAGGGTGACAAGGGGTTATGGCACATACTTAAATAATCAAGGTGTCATACAAAGAAATTGGTATTTATCTAATCCCCCATATTTGAATAAAGTATTTTCTAATTGAACTAGCATGCAATAGGTTAAATCAAAATAGATTTCAAAATAGGATCAACATGGTCAAAGCACAACTTGCCTTCAAAAAGTACTTGTTCTTGGTCTTGAGTTGGATCCTGAGTCAATACTTCTCCTTCGAATCCTTCCCAAGACTTCAACGTCTACTCGTAAAGCGTGCAAATAGCAAATACACAAATAAACAATATGCAAAAAGTGTCCAAACATCCAAATAAAATCCATAAACAGAGAGAACATAATTTTATGAATTTTTAGAAACTGGAATCGTCAAATTCGGAGTTAAAACGCAAAAGTTATGATTATTTAAAGTTTAAATAATCAATTAAATAATTTTACAGAGAAAAACTTTAGTCCAAAAATTAAATAAAATTCATATTTAAGTAGATCTCAATTTTATACGAATTTAGAAATTTGAATCACTCAAATCGGAGTTGAAACGCAAAAGTTATAAGCGTTTGAAGTTTTGAAATTCAAATCAATTATTAAACCGAATTATTAAATCATTTTCTTTTTCGGAAAATCATTTATTGCGTCAGCAGGGACACGTGGACCAATCGGGTGACGACGCGTGGCCTCGGGTCCACGGACCCGGCGCACGGTCTCGGCTCGGTCCACCGTGGGCTCGGCCCACGGCTCACGGTCGCTGACAGGTGGGCCCTCTGACACGCGGGCCCCGCGTGTCAGCGTCTGCCACGCAGCTGGGACGGCGTTGACCGCGATGGTCAGGCTTCCCGACACGTGGCTCAATCTCAGCCGTTGATTTGAAAATCAACGGCCCAGATTAGATCTGGCTAACGCGCTTGGAAAACAACTCCACTGATCTGGACCGTTCGATCTTGATCGGACGGTCAAGATCCAATCTATTGCTATGAACGTGGTTCAATCTAAGCCGTTGGATCTAGATCTAACGGTTGAGATTAGATCTGGAGATTAACACGTGATTCTTTACCGTGGGTGACGTGGACGAATCTGGACCGTGCGATGAAGATCCGACGGTGGAGAAGCTTCGCGGGTCTGCGATGTCCACGGCGGAGCTCCGGCGGCCGGCGTTGAGAACGAAGACCACACCGACGGCGTTTCGGGCACGCTCCGGCGAAGTGGGTGGTCTCTTCGGGTGCGTCTCGAAGCGGGGACTCCGGATCTGGGCTCCTTCTCGGCGGAAGACGACGGACGGCGGCGGAAAACGGCGCAAACCGCGGCGGACACCTCCTCCAACTACGGCGAGCTCAGACGGCAAGCAGCGGCGGCTCGGCGAGATGGCTCGAGGACAGTGCGCCACGGAGGAGGGCAACCTCGGGCGTGACCGGGCTTTAAATAGCCTCGGCGTTAGTGCGAGACGGAAACCTAATTCTCCACGGCGGCGCGGCAATGAGTCCGGCTCGGACTTCGGCGGAGACGACGACGGTCGACCGTCCACGTGGCGCGATCAATGGCCACGATCGCACGGGCGCGATCGGGTCCGGTCCGGTCTCGGCTCGAACCGATGCGATCCAATCCGGACCGTTGGATCTCGATCCGACGGTCGGAATCAACTTGGGTTAGGGTTGGGTTCGACCGACTCGGCTGGCTCGGGTCGGACTCGAGTCTGACTCGGGTGCGGCTCGGTCGGATGAACAGTGCAAACCCATTCGCATTTTCCAGCGATTTAATAATTAAAATAATTCCCAGAAATTCATTTAATTCATTAAAAATAGCAAAATACTCAGAAAAATTCCAGAAAAATTCTGGAAAATATTTTGGAACATTTTGGACTCAAATAAAATATTTCCAACAAAATTTTATTTGCAAAATTAAATTCTTTAATTATTTCAAAATGGAATAAATTCAAATAAATTCCAAATAAATCCAAATAAATTCCAGAAAATTCCAAAAATTCACCAAAGTGCCAAATCACACATGAATTTAAGAAAAGCAAAATTTTGGGGTGTTACAAACCTCCCCCCCTTAATAGAATCTCGTCCCCGAGATTCAGGGCTTACTACGGAATAGGTTTGGAAACTCTTTCTTCAGATCCTCTTCGCGCTCCCAAGTCGCTTCGCTCTCTGCATGGTTGCTCCACTGAATTCTACAGAAACGGGTTGACTTGTTTCTAGTCTCTCGATCCATGGTGTCTAAAATCTTCGCGGGATGCTCCTTGTAAGTCAAATCTTCTTGCAACTCGATTGACTCTAGCGGCGTCTGTTCCTCAGGTACTCGGAGACACTCCTTCAACTGGGACACATGGAATACGTCATGTACTCCTGCTAACGACTGTGGCAACTCCAGCTGATAAGCAACTTCGCCTCTGCGGCTCAAAATCTTAAATGGTCCAACATAACGGGGTGCGAGTTTCCCTTTGGCATGGAACCTCTTAACTCCCCTGAGAGGCGTAACTACGAGGTATACAAAGTCTTACGGTTCAAAACTCAAATCCCGGCGACGGTTGTCGGCCATAACTCTTCTGCGTGATTGGGCTATTTTCAACCTTTCCCTAATCATGGCAATCTGCTTCTTCACCTCTTGAAGAATATCAGGCCCGAAGACACGGCGCTCGCGGTCTCATTCCAATTCAATGGCATCCGGCGAGTCGACCATACAAAGGCCTCAAAAGGTGACATTTGTAAACTAGCCTGATAACTATTGTTGTAACTGAACTCGGCATACGGCAAACTCTTATCCCAAGAGGTAGCATAAGCCAATGCACAAGCTCTTAACATATCCTCCAGAATCTGGTTGACTCTTTGGTCATCCATCCGTCTGTGGATGATAGGCTGTACTAAAGTTCAAACGGGTTCCCATGACTTCATGCAACTTATTCCAAAACCTTGAGGTAAATTGGGTACCTCTGTCCGATACAATCCTCTTTGGCACACCGTGCAAAGCAGACGATCTTGATCATGTACAACTCTGCCAATTTATCCCCCGAGTAAGTGGTCTTCACGGGGATAAAATGGGCTACTTTGGTCAAGCGATCCACTATAACCCATATGGAGTCATAACCTCCTTGAGTCTTAGGCAAACCGGTAATGAAATCCATCCCGATTTCCTCCCACTTCCACTCCGTATTTTTGGCCGTAGTAATCCTGTTGGTCTCGATGCATTGCCTTGACTTTCTCGGCATACATCGCACAATGCAACATGCTCGGCAACTTCATGCTTCATGCTTGGCCACCGAATCTTTCCTTGAGATCCCGATACATCTTGGCGCTTCCAGGATGAATTGAATACTTGGAGTCATGGGCTTCTTCCAAAATCGATTGCTTTAACTCCTCCTTGTTAGGCACACAAATCCGATCCTTCATCCATAACGTGCCTTGCTCATCCAACTTGAATTCCTCTACCTTGCCTTCTTCCTTGATGGACTTAATCCTGCGGATTTTGTCATCATCCTTCTATCCTTCTCGGATCTGGTCCTCTAGGGTAGGCTTTACTTCTAATGCGGCCAAGAATCCGCTAGGTACCACCTCAATCTTCATTCTATGGAAATCCTCACATAACTCATCCTGACTTGTGGCTAGCAACGTACTCACGGTATGGCTTTTCCGACTCAGAGCATCGGCTACTACGTTGGCCTTCCCGGGATGGTAATGGATTCCAACATTGTAGTCCTTGATTAACTCTAACCATCTCCTTTGCCTCATATTCAGATCCGACTGGGTGAATATGTACTTAAGGCTCTTATGATCCGTATATACTTCACATCTGTTTCCAATCAGATAGTGACGCCATATCTTCAAAGCATGCACTACGGCAGCTAACTCTAGGTCATGTGTCGGATAATTTTCCTCATGCGGCCTCAACTGCCTTGATGCATAAGCGACGACCTTTCCGTTCTGCATCAGCACACATCCGAGTCCTTGGCGCGATGCGTCACAATAAATATCAAAGCTTTGATTAACATCCGGTAGAACTAACACCGGTGCTGATGTCAATCGCTTCTTCAGCTCTTGAAATCCTTTCTCACATTCTGGCGTCCATGCAAACTTCTTCTCCTTTTTCAGCAATTGCGTAAGAGGTTTCGCAATTGTCGAAAAGCCTTCAATGAAACGGCGGTAGTACCTTGCCATTCCAAGGAAACTCCGGATCTGGGTCACGCCTTCTTGGTGCTCCCAATGTAACACAACTTCTACCTTGCTTGGATCTACGGCGACTCCTTCTGCGGTCATTACATGTCCGAGGAATTCTACCTTATCCTTCCAAAAATCACACTTGCTGAACTTGGCGAAAAGTTGCTGTTCCCTCAGCTTTTCTAAAACTCACCTTAAGTGTTCGGCATGTTCATCCTCCGTCTTGGAGTAGATTAGGATGTCATCTATGAACACGACGACAAACTTGTCCAAATACTCCATGAACACCTTATTCATCATATTCATGAAATATCTTTGGCGCATTAAATCGATCCAAAGGACATAATCAGTAAACTCGTAATGTCCATATCTTGGCGAATGCGATCTTCGGGATATCTTCTCGATCGGATCTTCAAGCGATGGTATCCCGATCTCAGATCAATCTTGGAGAAAACTCCGGCTCCTCTCAGCTGATCAAACAAATCATCAATCCTGGGTAGCGGATACTTATTCTTCACGGTGACTTCATTGAGTGCACGGTAGTCGATGCACATCCTGAAACTCCCGTCCTTCTTCTTGACAAAAAAAACTAGTGCACCCCATGGCGACGAACTCGGTCTGATAAATCCTTTCTCCATAAAGTCTTCTAGCTGTTTCTTCATCTCTACAAACTCCACGGTGGACAACAGATAGGGTCTCTTTGCTATCGGTCTTTGTGCAGTACAAGCTCTATCACAAACTCTACATCCCTGTCTGGCGGCATACCAGGTAGATCTTCAGGAAAAACATCTGGGTACTCATTCACTACTGAGACATCCTCTATGCAGATTGCCTTGGTACTGTTAACCATCAACTGTCCATCTCTAACTGTAGTGGCTTGAAATTCCACTTTCTTCCCACACGGGCTCTCAACTGAGATAGTCCTTCGTCCACAATCCAGTACGACCTTGTGCTTGGATAACCAGTCCATTCCCAAAATAACGTCTAAGGTCTGGGTCTCCAAAATTATAAGGTTTGCTAGGAACTCTATTCCATCTATTAGTATTCTCACCCCGGAACATCCTACTTTCGTTCGGAGTTCGGAACCAGGGGTTTGAACTATAAGAATGCACTTAAGTCTTGCAATCCCCAAATCATTTCTAGTAGCAAAGCCTTGCGAAACAAGCGAATGTGAAGCTCGAGTCAAACAAAGCTGTTGCAGTGCTTGAGTTAACAAGTAACTTACCCGGTCACGGCGTCTGTAGCATTCTGCAGGCATCGGCGGTGACATGGTTGACTCGGCCTCTCACCACGATGCAGGGTGTGACTCCTGATCTTTGGCGTCCTAGCTGGGGTAGTTCCTAGATTGAAGCGGCCGGGGTCACTCCTGCTGTCTTCTTTGGACAAGCTGTTGGCAAAGTGTCCTGGCTCGTTGCGATTGTAGCGGCGTCTCATCGTTCCTTCTTGTTGCACAGGCGGCGTTTCTAGCGAAGTGAAGTGCAGTAGTTACGATTGATGTGTCTTGGTGCTGGTGACGGTGTCCTTGTAGCATTCTGTGGCTGGAATCTGAAAAATTGATTTGGTGCAACTCTCAAACGCTGTTGCGTCCCCTGGCGTGATCCTTGCTGTTGCATCCTGCGCTTCCGGTTCTCATCCAGTTCCTTGTGCCTGTCCTCAAGAATAAGCGCCTTATTCACTAATTCTTGGAAATCTGGAAAGGTGTGGGTGATCAGTCCTACTTGTAGTCCTGAGTTAAGTCCCTTCATGAAACGAGGCTGCGGCTTTATCTGTCGCTACATCCTCAAAGTGCGTGGCGTGCTAGGCTGTGTGAACTTGTTCAGGTAGTCGACCAGCTGGTGATTACCTTGCTTGATGCTCTGAACTCCTCTTTCTTAAGGTCCATGATTCCTTCGGCACGTGATCTTGACGGAATGCATTGTGAACTCTTCCCAAGTGATATCTTGAGGGTTCTCTTGCGTGGCACGAAGTTCTCCCACCATTCGGTATTTGTTCCTTCCAAGCGATGAGAAGCGTAGAGTACCTTCTCATTTCCTATGCATTGAGCTATGTGTAGCTTCCTCTCAATTGACCTTAACCAATCATCGGCCTCCAATGGATTGGCATTCCCGAAGAAAGTGGGTGGGTGAGTCCTCATGAACTCGGCAGTCTTGTATTAGCGTTGTCACTGATTGACTTGATTAGGTGTGGCCTGAGCGGTGGCGTGTTGCATTTGTTGCATCATAGCATGCATCAAGCGAGTCTGAGCAGCAAGAAATGCTCCAAAATTCTGCATATCAATGGCGGTCTTTGGTGCTCCATCATTGGGGTTTCTGGCTGGGCCGAGAACCGCTTCCATTACTTCCAAAGTTTCCGGGTATTCACCATCATCGATTTGTTCTAAGTTTTAGAGATGAGGGAATCAAGAATAGACAAGTAATATGGAACTTATGCGGGCGAAAGGTGTAACTTTAAGGTCCAACTTTATTAACTAATGATATTAATAACTTGGTATGGTTGCTTACAATGCCTAAGGGCCTTGCAACACATCTTGCACACTCAAAGAAACAAGGAAAATCCAAATTGAACTATCACCGAGTCTAACGCCTAAAGGGTGACTCTAATTCTATAACGCGACTCGGTGAAGGAGTCTCACTATAGAACCTACGCTCACTCATCGAGAAAACCTCCACGGCCTGGTGCGGATCTTTGCGGCATAGGCGCGAAAGCGATTGCCATGTCCGGCAAGCTGTGTCATCTGTGGTAGTCGAAGAAGCGATGTCCTCATCGAGATCGACTCCTCGGATCTGGCTCGTGTAGATAAATCTTGGCTCTGGATTACAGTCCGTACAAAGCCATCTCTAACTCTCCAATCCTTTGCGAGAAGGTGGGACACATACTCTTGAGCTTCCCGCCATCTATTCTTCTCTGTCGTGATCTCCTTGCGGGCCTTCGTAGCTCTTTGCTTGTATCATCGAGTACATCCTCCTGGCGACAACAAATCGTGCCAAGCTGTGTAACCATGGCATCCTCATCCTGAATCGCCGGTCAAGAAGGTTATTGCTGCTTGCAGGTGATAACGGAACACCGTGCTCTCCAACTCTCTAGCGTGAATACGGGTAATGTGCCGCATTGCTCGTCGTGATACTTCTTGGATACCCATCTGCATTGTAGACCTCCTGGCGGTCACGGTGTATCGAGCGATTGCACTGGCCCTTCTTCCTAGCAGTACCTCAATCTTCACGTCACAAGCCTTGATCAATCCCGCTTGTCTGATCACTTCCACTTGGTATTGGGGCTTCTCAAAATCTCCGAGAGTTTGTAGCATATGCCAAAGTTCTGCAGCGTGACCAACTCCCAGATCAACGTAGTTGAACTCTTCCGCCATCTGTCACAAGAGTGCTTACGTAAGAACTCGAAATTTTCAAATCGTGACAAGGTAAGGAAAAATTCAGCAAGAGACAAGAAAAGAGAGAAGGGGATAAGTCGAGATGTCATTTCTTGTCTTGACAAATTTTTAGCTTTAGAAAATAGGTTTTATCCTCACTACGACCATTCTAGCTTAGGGTTGAGCCTACGGTTAGTATGGCTCTAATACCACCTCTGTCGGGACCCCGAATTTGCAAATCCGGACCCTCTGTGTATTCAACACTAGTCCAGGAACGCGCTAGTGCACACAGTCTTAACATCGGTAAATATCACAATCATACCACTCGATACTAATAAAGTACTTTTATTTAAATAACCAAACTGGTTACTCAACCTTATGGTCAAGTTACAATATACGCCTCACAGGGCGAATCTTATTAAGAGAGAAATAGTAGCGGAAAATAAGATAACTTTGTGGCGCCATCCAAGATACCACAGCAAATCGACCAGGCTCGCTCCTAAGTAGACGGATCCTCTTGGAGCTCCTCCTCCAAAGCGGGTGTAGTCTCCTCTTCAAGCCCAGTGTTGTAGGGTGGCAAGGGTGAGTACTTGGTACTCGGCAAGTCATGCACACGAATGCAGGCTAATATACTATATGCATGGCTTGGTACAAAGGAATAGCTCAAGGTATATTTGCGATGCTTGACATTTGACAAGTAGTATAAGTAGATTCAAAGCAGTAGAAACAAGTAAAGCATAAATAACTTTTCAAGAAGTTTAGTAAACATTTTTCCCATCCTAAACCACATTTCTAACATCATTGTCAATCCAACCCAACCTTTCAAGTCCAAGTTATTTTTAAGAAAATCTAACCCTTGACTGTAATTCCCGAGCGATGTCCAATACCGCGGACACGGCTATTCGAATAGATTCTACACTCTGCAGAGGTTATGCACTTTACCCACAAGATACAGTCAAACACCACAAAGGCGAGTTCCTGTAACAAAGTCTTTCGGAAACTTCTAACAATACAAGTGGTCCTCCCCGGTTATTGCACACTAACCCTTCCCTTAGCTAAGGCGAAGTCTAGGCCAATCAACCGTTAGATGGGTACTGGCCTCGGCCCGATGCGCTCCGTACAACTTACACAAAGGGTGTAGTTGACCTCCCGAGGTCCCACAGTGCGTTATTAGCAACTTAGTCAACTAGGTCCGTCCCATTACGAGACATGTGGTTGCACGTTAGACCCAGTTCAAAGGCTTGCAAGGTTAAGTCCTTAGGGTGACCAGGGCAAGACTACCCGAAGAACCAAATCAACATCCCCAATGCCACAATGGCCCACTTGATTACTCTTGCCACATGCCCCGGTCGAAAACTATTTATCAAACCCCAGTTGATTACCATGCACCACGTGCCATCAACATCACATGATACCTTTCCAAAACAGGTTCAATATATCATTAAGTCAATATTAGCATTTGATTGTCCAAAATCATGTCATGAGCACGTAGTGTGAGTCTAAGCGTTATACTACAACGGTCTAAAACCCATGTTGGCAATCTAATAATGTCCAACTAGTAATCCACAACTAGGGTGACAAGGGGTTATGGCACATACTTAAATAATCAAGGTGTCATACAGCAAATTGGTATTTATCTAATCCCCCATATTTGAATAAAGTATTTTCTAATTGAACTAGCATGCAATAGGTTAAATCAAAATAGATTTCAAAATAGGATCAACATGGTCAAAGCACAACTTGCCTTCAAAAAGTACTTGTTCTTGGTCTTGAGTTGGATCCTGAGTCAATACTTCTCCTTCGAATCCTTCCGGCACTTCAACGTATACTCGTAAAGCGAGCAAATAGCAAATACACAAATAAACAATACGCAAAAAGTGTCCAAACATCCAAATAAAATCCATAAACAGAGAGAACATAATTTTATGAATTTTTAGAAACTGGAATCGTCAAATTCGGAGTTAAAAGCATAAAAGTTATGATTATTTAAAGTTTAAATAATCAATTAAATAATTTTACAGAGAAAAACTTTAGTCCAAAAATTAAATAAAATTCATATTTAAGTAGATCTCAATTTTATACGAATTTAGAAATTTGGATCACTCAAATCGGAGTTGAAACGCAAAAGTTATAAGCGTTTGAAGTTTTGAAATTCAAATCAATTATTAAATCGAATTATTAAATCATTTTCTTTTTCGGAAAATCATTTATTGCGTCAGCAAGGACACGTGGACCAATCGGGTGACGGCCAGCGTGGCCTCGGGTCCACGGACGGCGCCGCGATCTCGGCTCGGTCCGCAGTGGGCTCGGCCACGGCTCCGCGATCGGCCCGGGTGGGCCCCTCGACACGCGGGCCAGCGTGTCGGCGTCCTGCACGCCAGCGTGGGCCGGCGCTGACCGCGACGGTCGGGCATCCCGACACGTGGCGCAATCTCGGCGTTGATTTGAAAATCAACGGCCCGGGTAGATCAGCTAACGCGGCAGAAAACAACTCCACCGATCTGGACCGTTCGATCTTGATCAGGCGGTCAAGATCAAATCTATTGCTATGAGCGTGGTTCAATCTAAGCGATTGGATCTAGATCTAACGGTTGAGATTAGATCTGGAGATTAACATGTGATTCTTTACCGTGGGTGGCGTGGGCGAATCTGGGCCGTGCGATGAAGATCCGACGGTGGAGAAGCTTCGCGGTCTGCGATGTCCACGGCGGAGCTCGGCGGCGGCGTTGAAGCGAAGACCACACCGACGGCGTTTCGGCACGCTCCGGCGAAGTGGGTGGTCTCTTGGTGCGTCTCGGCGGGGACTCGGATCTGGGCTCCTTCTCGGCGGAAGACGACGGACGGCGGTGGAAAAGCAGCGCAAACGCGGCGGACACCTCCTGCAACTACGGCGAGCTCGTGCGGGCAAGCAGCGGCGGCTCGGCGAGATGGCTCGAGGACACGGAGTGCGCCACGGAGGAGGGCAACCTCGGGCGTGACCGGGCTTTAAATAGCCTCGGCGTTCGTGCGAGACGGAAACCTAATTCTCCACGGCGGCGGCGCGGCGGCGAGTCCGGCCGGACTTCGGGCGGAGACGACGACGGTCGACCGCCCACGTGGCGCGATCAACGGCCCACGATCGCCGCGGCGCGATCAGGTCCGGTCGGTCTCGGCTCGAGCCGTCACGATCCAATCGGGCCGTTGGATCTCGATCCGACGGTCGGAATCAACAGGTTAGGGTTGGGTTCGGCCAGGCTCATTTGGCTCGAATTCGGACTCGAGTCGACTTCGAGTGCGGCTCGATCGGATGAACAATTGCAAACCCATTCGCATTTTCCAGCGATTTAATAATTAAAATAATTCCAGAAATTCATTTAATTCATTAAAAATAGCAAAATACTCGAGAAAAATTCGAAAAATTCTGGAAAATATTTTGGAACATTTTGGACTCAAATAAAATATTTCCAACAAAATTTTATTTGCAAAATTAAATTCTTTAATTATTTCAAAATGGAATAAATTCAAATAAATTCCAAATAAATCCAAATAAATTCCAGAAAATTCCAAAATTCACCAAAGTGCCAAATCACACATGAATTTAAGAAAAGCAAAATTTTGGGGTGTTACAAAGGGGTTCGCGCGTTTACCCCTCACCTACGCCGAGTGGTTTGGCCTGACGGATTTAATCCTAAAGGCATCACTAGGTTCGACGGTGAGAGGGACCCGGAGGCTTGGCTACAAGTATATGCTCTGGCGTCGGGGCAGCAGAGAGGATCAGTAATGGCAAACTACTTACAGGTTACCCTCTCGCCTGCCCAAGCATGGCTCACCGGACTTCCAAATAACTCTATAGATTCCTGGGAGATCTGTGTGAGCGATTCATTTCAAATTTCCAAGGCACTTACGAGCGCCCAGGCACCCCTTGGGACCTATACCAGCTACACCAAAGGAGGAGCGAACCCCTCCGGGAGTTCGTCAAGCGCTTCATGCACAGGAAAAGCACCGTTCGGGATGTCACAGATGCGATTGTGATAGCTGCCTTCCAGAAGGGAGTCAGCGACCCCGACCTCATGAAGAAGATGTGCCGGAAGCCACCAACGTCGGTCCGGGAGCTGTTCGCCCTAGCGGACCGTTACGCTTCAGCCTCCGAGGCTCTGGCGGGCAGCGTGGCGAGGAAGGATCAGTGAACCCCGGCGGAAAGAAAAGAAGCGCAAGGGTGAAGAGGTGGTGGCGCCGCACCAACTCACCCTCGCGCCCTCAAAGAGGATGGATATGATAAGGTTATGAACTCACTTTGCCCTTTCCATCCGAAGGAGGCATGCCGCCATGGATCGCTTCACCCTAAAGAGGTTCGCCGCGAGAGCAAGAAGCGGTGGACAAGGTCCGAGTGGGCACGCCGCCAACAAGCCACCTCCCCGGCCGAGGAGGACTATCAGGAAGCCAATCTCGAGCTCAACTACATATTCGGGGGCTCAGCTGCATATGAG
Source organism: Rhipidocladum racemiflorum (assembly GCA_036346355.1). Lineage (NCBI taxonomy): Eukaryota > Viridiplantae > Streptophyta > Magnoliopsida > Poales > Poaceae > Rhipidocladum > Rhipidocladum racemiflorum. Next base: position 44,311,556 of record CM070574.1, on the reverse strand, counting down.
TCCAAGCGGAAGCAAAAGCTCACCGCCCGGGACATCTACGCGGTGCAGCCGGAAACGCCCCAATATGTACGCTGGTCCGAGGCCGCGATAACCTACGACCACTCGGATCACCCGGATCACGTCCCGTTCCCTGACAGGTATCCTCTCGTCTTGGCGCCCGTCGTCCGCGGCATCAAGCTCAAGAGGGTATTGATCGACGGCGGGAGCGGGCTCAATGTCCTCTTTGTCAAAACCCTTGACGATATGGGGATTCCACGGTCGGAGCTAAAGCGCGGATCGTCGCCTTTCCACGGTGTCATACCTGGAACTTCTGCGACACCACTTGGACAAATCACTCTGCCGGTCACTTTCGGCGCAAGGGAGAATTACCGGACAGAGAACCTTGGCTTCGAGGTGGCAGATTTCGCAACAGCATATCATGCCATCTTGGGGAGACCAGCGCTGGCCAAGTTCATGGCAGTTCCCCACTACACGTACTTGACATTGAAGATGCCGGGGCCGAGTGGTATCATCGCTCTACGCGGTGACATGAAGCAGTCTTTTTCCTGTGACAGGGAAAGCTGCGAGATGGCCGAGTCCCTGGAGGCGCGAGCGGTCGGGAGGATCCGGCAAGAAGCGGATTCCGAGAAGCCGGAAGGCGGCGTCCCCACCGCAGCGCGAAACCCCGGGATCGGCCCTGAAGAAGGTACCAAAAGAATCCTCCTCGACCTGTCCGATCCGTCGCGAACCGCCTTGATCGGGACAGTGCTCGGGGACAAATAGGAGGACGTGCTCGTCACTTTCCTGCGAGCGAATAAAGACGTCTTCGCCTGGAAGCCGTCGGACATGCCCGGAGTTCCCAGGGAGGTGATCGAGCACGCATTGAATGTAGACCAATCGGCCAGGCCAGTCAAGCAAAGGCTGCGACGATTCGCCTAAGACCGCCGACAAGCCATCGAGGAGGAGATTACAAAGCTGCTAGCCGCAGCTTCATCAAAGAAGTGTATCATCCCGAGGTTGGCAAACCACTGTACTTGTCCAGAAGAAGAATAAAAGCTGGCGCATGTGTGTTGATTACACCGACCTCAACAAGGCTTGTCCGAAAGATCCCTTTGGTCTCCCTCGTATTGATCAGGTGGTAGACTCCACTGCCGGATCCCAACTACTTAGTTTTACGGGCGCCTACTCAGGCTATCATCAAATCCGCCGAGAGGAGGATTGCGAGAAGACCTCGTTTATCACCCCGTTCGAGCATATTGCTACATCACCATCTTTGTTTGAAATTTGAAGAAACGTGGCGCGACTTATCGGTAGCGATCTGGCGGTGTTTTCACCATCGGCTTGGGCGCAACGTGGAAGCTTATGTGGATGATATAGTGGTCAAAACCGAGGCGTAAGATAGCCTCACCTCGATCTGGCGAGGCGTTCACAAGTCTGAGGCGTTCGGATGAGGCTAAACCCCGAGAAGTGTGTTTTCGGAGTTTCCTCCGGGAAGCTACTCGGGTTCATTGTCTCTCATCGCGGGATCGAGCCGAACCCGGAGAAAATCGGGGCCATCATGAGGATGGCCCCGCCTACCAGCCAAAAAGAGGTCCAAAAGCTCACTGGGTGCATGGTAGCGCTTGGCAGGTTTATCTCCCAGTTGGGAGTTCGGGGAATGCCTTTCTTCAAGCTCCTCAAGAAGCAGGACCGCTTTGAATGGACAGCGGAGGCGCAGCAAGCCTTTGAAGAGCTCAAGGTGTTCCTCTCCACCCCTCCAATTCTAGTCTCGCCGGTGCAAGGTGAACCTCTCCTGCTCTTTATAGCGGCGACAACTCATGTAGTCAGCGCCGTGATAGTTGTGGAGCGGGAAGAATCGGGACACCGCTACGGCGTGCAACGCCCGGTTTATTTTGTCAGCGAAGTGCTGGGCGAATCCAAGGCGCGATACCCTCAAATCCAGAAGCTGCTGTACGCCATTTTGATCTCGTCACGGAAGCTGAAGCATTATTTCCAAGGACATTCGATTTCAGTAGTGACTTCTTTCCCCGTGGGAGAGGTCCTCCGTAATCGGGAAGCTACTGGAAGAATTTCAAAGTGGGCAGCCGAGCTTGGAGCTTTCGACGTCTCGTTCAAGCCGCGCACCGCCGTCAAGTCCCAGGCTTTGGCCGACTTTACGGCCGAGTGGACCGAATCCCAGGCTCCCCGCACGGAAGAAGAGCCAGAATATTGGATCATGCATTTCGATGGATCTCGGGCTTGGAGGAGCGGTGGGCGAATTCTCCTTATCTCGCCTAAGGGCGACAGTTGAAGTATGTCCTTCGGATCCACTTCCGGCCTCGAACAATGCCGCATGTACGAGGCTCTCATCCATGGGCCCGTGTCGCCACATCACTCGAATCAGGCGGTGGCGGTTCGGGCGACTCCGATTGGTGGTGAACCAAGTACGAAGGACTGGTCGTGCGTGGATCAAACCATGACGGCATCTTGCCAGCAAGTCCGAGAATTGGAAGGCAAGTTTGTGATGCAGGCTGGTTCATGTCCTCCGCCGCAATAATGAGGCGGTAGCGAGTTGGCTAAAATGGGAGCCACTCAGGCGGATGTCCTGAATGGTATCTTAAATGCAGGATCTTCACGAGCCAAGCTGTTACAAAATGACAAGAGCCAAGTAAGGAACACAGGACCGGGAGTCCTGCTCATCGATCCATTGGACTACCCGTACCTTGATTATCTCTGAAGGACAAACTCCCGGAAGCGACCACCCTGGCGGGCGCGTCTCCCGACAAGCCAAGTCCTACGTGGTGGTGGGCGACGAGCTCTTCCGGAAGAGTGCCTCAGGTGTCCTCAGGCGGTGTATTTCGGGACAAGTGGGAAGAGAGCTGCTCCAAGAAATCCACTCGGGGATGTGTGGCCATCATGCGGCATCAAGCGCCTTGGTTGGGAAAGCCTACCGACAGGGCTTCTTCTGAACAACGGCGGTAACGGATGCCAAGGAGATCGTTCGAACCTGCGAGGGCTGCCAGTTCTATGCAAGACAGACACACTTGCCGGCGCAGGAGCTGCAAACTATCCCCATCTCTTGGCCCTTCGCAGTCTGGGGGCTCGATTTAGTGGGCCCGCTCAAGAAGGCTCAAGGTGGTTTCGCCTACCTCTTCGTAGCTATTAACAAGTTCACCAAGTGGATCGAAGCCAAACCAGTCGCCACTATCACTGCGGTTAAGGCCAAGGAGTTCTTCCAGGATATCGTGGTCAGATTCGGAGTGCCCAACCGGATCATCACGGATAACGGCACCCAATTCAGGAGTGAAGAATTCCAAGAGTGGTGCGAAGGCGTCGGGATCAAGATCTGCTTCGCCTCGGTGGCTCACCCACGAAGTAATGGGCAGGTCGAGCGGGCCAACGGTTTGGTCTTCCAAGGCCTTATGGCCAGGATCTTCAACCGCCTCAAACCATACGCTGCCCGATGGGTGAAGGAGTTACCGTCGGTACTCTGGGGACTCAGAACCACTCCCAGCCGAGCAACTGGCCAAACACCCTTTTTTCTGGTCTATGGTGCAGAGGTGGTTCTGCCGACCGAACTAGGGTTCGAATCCATGAGGGTTCGGAACTACGACGAAGCCGAGTCCGAGGGAAGCCGAATGGTGGAGCTTGATCAACTCGAGGAGGCTCAGAACGTTGCAGCCATCCAGTCGGCTAAGTACCTCCAAGGACTTCGGCGCTACCACTCTCGCAATGTCAGAAGTAGAACCTTTTCAGAAGGAGATCTGGTCCTGAGAAGGAATCAGAAAAACGAGCACAAGCTCTCTCCAATTTGGGAAGGTCCGTACATTGTGGAGAAGATGGTCCGGCCGGGTGCTTATCGACTTAGACGTGAAGACGGCGAGATTTTGGCGAATACTTGGAACGCCGAACAGCTCCGTCGCTTCTACGCATAAGTTATGTACCCGACTCTCACATACTGAATAAAATGGTGATCCCCTTTTATTTTCTGAAGCCCTACTGTGTAATGGTAGTCCCGAGTGGTTATCACCCGACTGGTGTAACACCTAATCCTGGACGCGCTGGTACAAAACGCACGGAAATAAAAACCGCGATGAGCACAAAACTCCGGCGGTTTATACCAACGCGCATAACGGAATGGGTAGAAAGCACTAACCACTCGGGGACTACAATTCGCAGCGCCAGAATCTAACCGAGATTTGCCTGATCGAGAGTTTCTAGCTGTCAAAAGCTCGTGCCCTAGCGCCTCGTTGCTGGCACTGGAGCAACCGACTAGAATAGTTGATCAGGCGGAACCCTAAACTCGGAATAAACATGACGGCACAGATTGGGCAAGATTCCAATTTTTATTCCTTAATATCAGTAATTTACACTACTAACTTTCTTTTTCTTTTTCTCGCGATAAATAAAAAAAAAGGGGGAGGCGGGGCGGCTCCTGCCGCCAATCCTGCTTCTTCTTTGCTTTACGCATTTGGGAGGCCGGGAGAGAGGTCGTCGGGATCAGACGTGACGCGCGCGACGTAGCGCCGCTAGGATCTCATCCTCAACCACCCAAAGGGGCGGTATGAGGCGGACGATAGACCTGATGGCCAGGTCGTCGCGGCGTTCGCGGCCGATCATCTCCATGATGATCTCAACCACCTCGTGGAGCCCCGGAGCCACCTCCAGCAAAGCGGCCACTGCGGCGGCGTCGCTGGTGGCTCCTTCCTCCTCCTCCGCCTCTAGAGTGGCGAAGTCGAGCTCCTCCCAAAATTCTGCCTCCTCCCAGTTATGGAGAAGCCCGAAGAATCGCTGGCGGAAGAATGCCGCGTAGGGGCCAATGAATCTCCTCATGCTAGCCATGGAGGAAGGCTGGGAAGAAGAAGAAGAAGGAGACGATCGCTCGAGGGCGGTGACGTCCCATTTATAACCTGTGCACTGGCTCGGAATCGAGGCGACGCCATTCAAAAACGCAAAAGACGGCGGCGCGCAAGGCGACAATTCGTTCGGAGTACCAAAGAAGATCGATGCGTTGAACAAAATCAAGGGCATCTCGCCGGACACGTGTCATGAGCAGTTCAAGCTCATTCGGCCTTACCGCTTAATTCACTCAAATTAGCGAAAAAGCCGAGGCTAGAGAGCTAGGAAGCAGCCTTAAGCCTAGGGGCTAAACCACTCGGCCAGGTGGCCTGGCGTAAGTCCCAGCGCTCGAGAGCTGCACGCCCGACCTCTCGGAAAGCGTGTGCAGGGCAAGAAAGCCACGGGCCAAGACCACTGGCGCCTAGGAGCCAAACCAGTCAGCTGAAACCCACCCAGAAAGGCGCAACGGGATCCAAAAGGCTGTAGGCCTATATTCTAGCAACTCAGACAAAGGAGAAGGAGTGAAAGAGGTCTGGAGCTCATTTAGCAGAGGACAACACAGACAAATTATATTCAAGTGAGAAGACACAATATTTCAGACAAGGAGGGCCAGCACTCGGCATCAAGGTTCACATCGAAGTCAGAATTCTAGATTCTCTAACAAGGCTTGCGATGCACTGGAGACCTCTTTGAGGAGCGCGTTGGCCTTGTCTTCATCACAGGCAAAACCTTCTTTCACAGCTTCGAGGTCAACTCTCGGATAATGAGACTTGACCACCGCCAATGCCTGGTTCGCACTCATTGTCGCGGACTCCTTGGCGTAAGCTCACGATCTGTCGGCTCCCTGAGAGAAGCGGAACAGCGTCGTCCTCCTGGCACAGCTCAACTCCTTCAATACGCGAAGGTGCAGAAGCGGCTCGCGAGCGACGCGGCTGATCTGGCCCTGTTCGGCAGCGGCCATCTTCTCCTTGCATTCTTCAACAAAGTCAAACGGCCATCAAAAGCACACCCGACGCAAGTATGTTCAACCCAAGTCAAAGAAATTTACCCTTCAGCTCCCGCTGCATCCTCTCCAAGCTGACTCGGGCTTCGAGGCCAGAGTTCTCTGAAGACTCCAGTCGGGCTCTCAGCTCAGCAACGGTCGAGTCGCGCTCTGAAATACGAGAGCGTCATCATCCTCTCCAACCATCCAAAAAGACATCCAAACCGAGTCCAGGGGAGGATCCCACCTTCGAGCGCATGCTCAAGCTTCGCCTTCTCCTCCCGGATCGCCATACATTGGTCCTCGAGCCCGTGGACCTCTTTCCATCTGTCCGCGCTGATCTCGCTGAGCTTGTCCTGGTACTGCTTCTGCTCCTTGAGCTTCGGGAGCACCTTCCGGAAAAACTGCGACCTTTGCTCCGAGCGCTCCCCCATGTCCTAAGTAACAGGGCAGAATCTCAGGGAGAAGTCAGCAGGCAACAAATTGAAGACAAGAAACTCACCCTGATGAGCGTGCTACACCTGACGGTGAGCTCATAAAGCTCCGTCCGAGCCGCTCTCTCCATCTCATCGTCCTCTTCCATCCCTTTCCAGTCGGAACCCCCTTCCCACCATACGGTCCGATTCGGGGGCTTCGGCAGAGGACCGAGCGGCGGTGGCTCTCGAGGCACTTCCTCCACTCCGGGAGACGGTGCCGGGTCGATCTCGTCGGCGGATGGACCACCGGATGGTTCGACCGTCGGGCCGCCGGCACCCGATGGCGACGCCCCGGCAGTCGGCGGCGAGGGTGACCTAGCCGACGCGGCGGGGGCTCCCCTTGGGGAAGCCTGCGCCTGGGGCTCCTTTTCAGGAGACCCCTCCACCGGGACGTCCATAGCAGGAGTCCTGAATCAGCAAAAAGAGAAGACACCTCGGCCAGGCGATAACAAAAGACAAGGATCGCCCAAAAGAATACCTTTTGGATTTCTTGAATTTCATCCCGAGTCTCATCAGAGACCCGGCCACCACTCGGAGGGAAGTTAGCGCTGCGTGGGGCTGCCAGGGACAGAAGGCTGTGGCTCTGTGCTTCATGATCCGGGTGCATCGAAGGTCGATGGCCCGGCTGACGAAAGACCGGCGACCTCCTCCGCCGATTCCCGGCGCAGCTCGTCGACCGAGGTGTTAGCCACTCGCTTCGCCTGAGCATTTTTCAGCCGAGAGAGGCCGACGACCGGAGCGTCAGAGAGGAAGGATGCGCGTTCCTGAAAAAAGGAATGATCGCACCCTGTTTGAATCACACATCAGTCAAGAAATCATGGAACAGCTTTTCGAGAGAATAGTGCACTCACAGGAGGGGGAGGCCTTGCCGTCGAAAATTTATGAGGGCAGCCCCTGTTGGTGATCACTGTGCCAGGCACGAAGAGATCAACTACGTCTTTGCCGGCGCCTCCATCGACAAGGGCGCATCCGTTTCCCGAGTGGGGTCCTGAGGCCCGTTGTCTTGGAACCCCAAATGGACTCTCTCCTTTAAGGAGCTGCACCGGCGCTTCACAAAGCTGATCCACGATCCGGGACCCATCAGCCCTCGGTTCTTCAGATCGTCAATCAATGCCGGCTCGGGGATTTGGTCGAACCGCCTCCATCAGGCGTCGCTCCAAGATCGGGAAGCTTTAGGAGCGCGACGGCGAAGAGCGAGGAAAGGGTCAACATTGGCACAATAGAACCACTCCCGCCTCCAACCTTTGAGGGAGGTCTTGAGGGGAACGACAAAATACTGCTTCTTCGAGCCCTCCCGCAGCTGGAGCCCGGCGCCCCCAACGACGCTGGGAGCGGCCCGGTTCGGATGAGGCTTGAGCAAGAAGAAGGAGCGGAACAAGTCCAAATGAGGACGTATCCCAAGATACGCCTCGCAAAGCTGAACGAAGATAGTAATGTGAAGAATCGAGTTGGGGTTCAGATTGATCAACTCGATTTCATAAAAGTGGAGGAGCCCTCGGAAGAAGGCGCTCCCAGGAATGCTAAATCCTCGCCAGAAGAAGGACTCGAACACCACAATCTCATTCTCCAGAGGTGTGGGGTAAGGGTCACCTGCGGCGGGACGGGCGGAGATCAACTCCAGCGGAGGAAGGACGCCGGCGGCGACCACTCCCTCCAACCGGGACGTCGTGGTGATGGAGGTCTCCCACCCCGCAGTCGCAGGGTCGGTGCTACCTCCCGACGCTGACGAGGATCCCGAAGAGGAAGACATCTCTGTGAAGGAGACCTGGAGGGAGGAACCGTCGGGGGCCTTGGGCGCGAAATTAGAAACCCTAAGTCGCCCAAATCGCCGAAAGAGGCTCAAAGGTTTCTCAACGGTGGTGGGGGAAGGGTAGAGGTACCTTCGCCTAGCAAGTTTTCCCTCATTTATAAGGAGCAAGCCTTAATTTTCGCATTACGGCGGGGAAAGCAACGGCCTCCGCTTTCGATTCTGGGCCAGATCTAGGGCACGCCCCATGTTGGGCCGATAGCTGGGTTGCGCAAAACGTGACCAGGTGTCAAGTTTGGTTCGAAGTTTGGGATAAAGTGCGCCCCATGATGGGCACGAGCAGCCGCCACGGAAGTTTTGGGCGGGCACTTTCCGAACGTCCCCAAGCGGTATGCCCCATAATTTGGGGCCAATTGCTGATCACTTTGCTTCTTAAGCGTGATTGGGTGCCGTCTTGAGGATTTTCACTAAACCGGTCTTGAGAATGCGCCCCATGAGGGTGCAGGCGATCTTGGCAAATGGCGAACACGAGCATTACTCTGGATGACCAAGGTATGCCCCATGAGGTCGGTTGGGTCTCACAAGCCAATCGCCGCACACCGCAAGCAGTGCGGGTGCGCTCGACCAGAGCCAAAAGACTACGATGCGCCCCATGAGGGCGGCCGAGCGACAAGCCGGTTGCGCGCACCGTAAGCGAGCGCGGTACCACTAGGCCACGAGCCGAAGACTACAGATCGCCCCATGAGGGCCAGAAGCGACAAGCCGGTTGGAGCGCCGTAAGCGGGCGCGGTACCACTCGACCACGAGCCGAAGACTACGATACGCCCCATGAGGGCGGCCGAAGCGACAAGCCGGTTGCAGCGCCGTAAGCGGGCGCGGTACCACTCGACCCACGAGCCGAAAGACTAAAATCGCCCCATGAGGGCGGTAGAAGCGACAAGCCGGTTGCCTTGTATTTATGTGGCGCGGGTATCACTCGGCCACGAGCCAAAAGACTACGGTATGCCCCATGAGGGCCAGCCGAGCAACAAGCCGGTTGCCACGCACCGTAAACGGGCGCGGGTACCACTCGGCCACAAGCTAACCAACCACGGTGGCTTCATACTACAAGTTCTTTACGATCTTTTTCCCGCATAATCCTCATGACAGGATAAGAGACGGAAATCCGATCCTAAAGCACTTGGGGGCTGCTGTGGGATGTTAGAGACAGGGGTCCCGCAAGAGGGGCCTACACCCGACTGGGCTTGACGGTCGGAGTAGAAGGCCCAGAGTCCAGAAGCACCACGATGGGCCCGGAGGAGGTTTTCGACTTGTTCCCCAAGGCAACTCCTGATCCTTCGGGGAAGCTTCGCGCCACGCCCGAAGAACCCGCCAGGAACGAAGCATGCGACGACCTTTGCCAGAGCTGCGAGATCTTGGAACCTGACAGGGCGGCAGGCGTGGGTCGGGGAAAGTATAACCACCTCTCCAAGACGTAGAGCGCCAGGGGCAATAAGGACAAAGTACATGTCGGCCAGGCCACCATGTTCAGGGCCCGGTGGCGCCCATCTATGAAGTATCCTTCCCCCAGTATATAAGGGGAGGAGGGAGAAACAAGAAAAAGGGGCACATACATCCAAGAACACAGGACTAGGGTATTATCTCCTCCGAGAGAGCCCGAACCTGTCTAAAAAAGATTGCCCTCGCATCGTGTGTTACCATCAAGCTCAGATCCCGCACAAATCCCCTAGAATCACAAATCTCATTGCCTGCGAAACCGATCGTCGACACTTCACCTTCGTAGCCTTCGGGCACTTCAACGTCTCCTCGTAACGCGTGCAAATAGCAATAACAAATAAACAGTAGGCAAAAAGTGTCCAAAAATTCAAATAAACTTCATAAATAGAGAGAGCACATTTTTATAAATTTTTAGAAATTTGAATCGTCCAAAACGGAGTTAAAACGCAAAAAGTTATACACATTTAAAGTTTAAAGAATCTATTAATTAAATATAAACAGAGAAATTTTCATATTCAAAAATTAATTAAAATTCATATTTAAGTAGATCTCAAATTTATAAAAATTTAAAAATTAGAATCGCTCAAATCAGAGTTAAAATACGAAAGTTATAAGCGTTTAAGTTTGAAAATTCAAATAAAAGAATAAACCGAATTAATTCATTTATTTTTCTACTGAAAAAATCCCATTTATGACGTCAACATGACGTCAGCGTGGAATTTAAATTTCCACCGAATTATTTTTCTATTGAAAAATCGAATTATGATGTCAACATGACGTCAGCGGGTCCATGGACTTGGTCCACGGTTTGGGTTCGGTTCACCGTGGACCCGGCCCACAGGTACATGTCTCACTGACATGTGGGACCCCTCGGATGACGTCAACGCTGATGTCACCACGCTTCGACCGAGCGGCTCTGACATGCGGGCCCCGCCGTGACGTCAGCGGATGATGTCATGGTGCGGTTGGCTGTCCCGCTGACACGCGGGCCCGCACTGACGTCGCGAGTGATGTCAGCGACGATCGCAGCTAACCCGCGTGGATCGCGTCGCTCCGGCTCCCGGCCACGTGGCACGATCTGGGACGTTGATTTGAAAGTCAACGGTCCAGATTAGATCTACCCTCACGCGTTTGGAATTGACGCGGTCAACCTGGACCGTTCGATCTAGATCTAACGGCTGCTATTGCACCCGAGCACGGTGCGGTTTATGGCTACGTGGCTCGATCTAAGCCGTTGGATCTAGATCCAACGGTTGAAAACGGATCTAATCACTGTAACGTGAACTTCGCACGGTGATGTGGACGAATGTGGATCGTTGGATCTGGATCTAACGGTCTAGATCTAATCTAGTTTTCTACGGGTGCGGGATGACGTGGACTCACCATGGCCGTTCTATCTTGATCGAATGGTTCACGAAGCTTGCGGGGTCGGCGATGTCCACGGCGGAGCTGGCTGGCCGGAGATGAAGACGACGACCTCCTGAACAGCGCTCCCGTGGCTCTCCGACGAAGTGGATGGTACCTCCAGGTTCACCTCGACGCAACGGTCCCGAAGCTGACCATCAACACGACGGAGGACGGCGGATGGTGGCGGAATGACGCGGAGACCCGAAGCTAACCCTAGAGCACTATGGCGAGCAATCGCAGGCACGAAGGAGCGCTACGGGCGGCGACGGCTAGGGCAAAACGTGCGCAAGGCAAGGGCGATCTGTAACACCCCATAAATTTCAACTGTTGTATAAGAAAAAATTCGACAGCATTTCCCCTAAAACAGGACAATACGAAAGCAATTCAAATAGGAATAATATCACGACATCAATACTAGAGACAACGAGTCTAATTCAACCAGGTATCAACTCTAAATATAACACAACTCTAATGGGACAACCATAAACGAGAACAAGTTTAAAGGGAACAACAATGGGTCTATATGTAATGAAATTGCATCCAACTATTGAATTATTTTAAGACACTAGTTCATGTGAGTCGTGATGACACCAGAAGATTTATTGTGTTGCTAGCCCACCCTTCATGCTTACGACTCACGTGCGCTACCTGGAAACATCAAAACAGCAAGTAGTGAGATTGGGTAATCTCAACAAGCGGAACAACTAATACAAATAACACATCCACCATATATCTAGCATTCCACATTCCTCATATCCAATACCACACCAAAGAGTCCACACCACTTCAGTAAAATGCATATGATTGATGCACATGCTTATGCCATGTTCCTCCTCACCGTGCCCTTTCTCAGGAACACACGGTGTTGTACGCATTGATCGCGCCGCTGGCGTCGACAAAACTTCCAATGCATGATTATGCAGTTAATGCTTCATGCATGAATTCATTCAGAATCTCCCACACTGAGTTCACATGTTTGCCTATCATCTTATAGCATAGATAGAAAGCAAATAACATTGAGATGAAGTATTTAGACAATTCATCAGGTAAACAACATCATTCTTAACATTACTCATGATTCATAGCCAAACCACAACATCACAATGCTAGTCAAGATATTGCAATCCTCAAAGCAAGTGATTAAACCATGTATGATTGCTGTAATTGGAGTTTATAATGAAGGCGAAGCAAACAACGATGTATAGCTTAACAATACAACTACTTCCACTTGCCTTTACCGACATGGACGATGAACCTAGATGCGCCCAGCAGTGGCACCACCTGAACAAACATTATTTCAGTACATAGCGACATCACAATTGATCACACAATTCAAACACACGCTTCCTACTCCCCGTTCCCATTTAAGCGCCAAAAAACCCCGATCTGTCCGGATCGAACAGCAGCACCCTCTCTTCCCAATTTCGTATCTTTTTTTATACTGTTCATAAAAAAAACAAAAAAATTACAGTAGCTAGATATTGACGAGATCTACAACTTTCATGAAGGTCAAAAATTTCAATTCCACTGTTAAACATGCCTAAACAACCGTCCAAAACAGTGGACGAAATCTGTTTCCAGATTCTGTTCTTCGTATTCCAACAGCGATAACTCTCAGACCGACGGACCAAAAATTCTGAAAAAATTACAGAAGCTAGGTCTCGACGTTGGCTACAACTTTCTAGTTATAGGTTTTTTCAGGAAAAATCATCTATGCCATGTAAACCGCGGAACAATTCGCGCTGCACAATCTCCCCTTTCAGAAACAGCATCACGTGAACAACTACCCTTCTACCCCATCAAAAACCATCCAAATCAAACACCACCAGATCTAATACACTCCTAATCCTAGGTAGAACAGGGGGTAAAAGATCGGGAATTTTACCTTGAGTTCTCCCTTGTGAACCCACGAAGAACGCGCGACGAACACCAAATCTGAAAATCTGCTCGTCCTCCACACCTTCTCGGATCCTCTTCTCGATTTTCCCTTTAGGTTTCGCGGTGTATCCTTGAGCCTCCACGCTGGGAAAAGGGAGGAGGGGGCGGCTGCCAGGGGGTTGTGGGAGGAGGTGCCTAGGGTTGCAAGGGGCGCCACCCCTCTTGAGGGAAAAGTGGGCCGGCCCACCAGGGCGTGGTGAGGAGGGGGTGGGAAGGGGAATTCCCGGCCCAGGCCTAGGTTTCCTCGGCCCAAAGACTCCAAATTTAATATTAAATTGCAGCCTAAAACTCAATTATTTCATCTCCCAACATTTCCTTCATTCCTTCCGAAACCGAAAGAAGAGAGAAAAAAACCCCTACGGTCACTCCCAAATTCTAAGGCATCACACGATCCTCGGGCACGCACCCGCACATTAAATACCGGCCTCGACGTCTGTATTCGGCGCGAAAATCGCGGAACGGTCGCAGCGGTGGCGGATTCCGACCGCGACACGGAGAGGTGATGTGGACGCATCCTGGCCGTCCACGCACACGTGTTCAACGGCCGAGATCGCACGGGGCGAACGGGTTCGGCCCGATCCCACATGGGCGATGTGGCTTGATCCTGGCCGTTGGATCTTGATCCGGCCATGCGATTAGGGTTTGGTCGGGTTCGAGTTGGACTCGGACTCGAGTCTGACTCGGGCTCGGTCACTTGAACAGTACTAACCCACTCGGCATTTTCCAGCGATTTAATATTTGAAAATAATTCTAGTAATTCAAATAATTCAAGAAAAATAGCAAAATAATAAGAAAAATTCCAGAAAAATTCTGAAAAATACTTCGGGACATTTTGGACTCAAATAAAATATTTCCAACCAAAATTTATTTGAAACTTTTATTTATTTAATTATTTCAAAAGGAAATAAATTCAAATTAAATCCAAATAAATTCCAGAAAATTCAAAAAATTCTCAAAAGTGTAAAATTTCACTTAAATTCATGAAAAGCAAAAAATTGGGGTGTATTCATAGGGCAAGAGGAGGTCCATAGTGGGTGTATTCATGGAAGAAACGGAAGAATGTTTTCACGGGATTAAGTTGCAATTCATGAATGATTTAATTGAGGAATTAACTTTGGAACGTTACAAATGCAACGAGGATCTCAAATTTCATTTTTTTTTGAATTTTTGGTGCAATAATCGAAGGGGAAATGAACCTTTTACGTGAGCATCAATGGAGTGGGGAGAGAAGAGTCGTTCTCTGTGTATTGGCTCGTGGTTAGGGATCAATGAATAGTGAAGAAACATAGCGCGCGAGATAAAATAACAAAAAGGATCTAAAAATCCCAAATAAATTCTCAAAAATACTAGAGAATATTTGGAACCAAATAAATTAGTTTCATGATTTTTGGATGAATTTTGGAATTTGAATGATACCGGAATGAATAAATTGAATTTGAATAGTGTTTCGAGGAAGAGCGCGAAAGATAAAATAGCAAAGTGACTATAAATCTTGAAAAAATTCCCAAAAATATTATAGAATATTTGGAACCTAATGCAATAGGTTTCAGGATTTTTAGAGCATTTTGGGACCTTGAACGGAATTCTCAAGGAAGGATGGAATTTGGAATTAAGGACTTTGCGGATGATAATGGAATGAATTCCATTTTCAGTGGAATAAGGAATGCCAGGATAATTAGAACTCCAATTAAAATCCAAAACTTTAAATTAATTAATTTAAATTATTTTTTTTAGAAAACCAAAAATAGGGATGTTACATCAAGTCTAAGACCAAAAGCTTGTTAGTGGAGGATCTCCGAGAAACATTCGACAATCTCAAGAAGTATCGAATGATGCTAAATCCCGAGAAGTGCACATTCGGTGTCCTGTCCAGAAAGCTTCTCGGGTTCTTGGTATCTAGTCGAGGCATCGAGGCCAACCCGCGCAAGATTGAGGCCATCGACCAGATGCGCTCGTCGCGGACGCTAAGAGAGGTACAAAAGCTCACAGGGTGCATCGCAGCTCTCAGTCGATTCATCTCTCAGATGGGAGAACGAGGGCTCCCTTTTTTCCAATTGCTCAAGAAACAAGAAAAGTTCGAGTGGAACAAGGAGGCCGAGGAAGCATTCCAAGAGCTAAAAAGGTACTTATCTTCTCCCTCTATTTTGGTATCCCCTAATGAAGGAGAAGATCTTTTTTTGTATGTTGCAGCAACTCCACAAGTAGTAAGCACTGTCTTAGTAGTCGAGCGGGACGACCCTGGCAAAAAGATGAAAGTACATAGGCCAATCTACTATGTGAGCGAAGTTCTGCACGACGCAAAACTTCGGTACCCCCAGAACCAGAAGATGCTTTACACAGTCTTAATGACGTCCAGAAAGTTGCAACACTAGTTCCAAGTGCACAAGATCACCATAGTGATGACGTTTTCGCTCAAGGAAGTAATCTGACACCGGGAAACAACTGGACGCGTAGGTGTAACACCCCGGCACCTAGTATGCTCAGAATGTCACCACAACAGATAAAGACAACAACCATAAAACATATATAGAAGTAAATTACAGCAACTACACCATGTTTTTTAACAAAATTTCGGCAGCATATACTCTGTTTTTCCATGGTTTTAAGCATCAATAATATAATCATGACAAGACAATATAATTGGAAACAACTATAACATAGCGACCATGATTTTCAGCAACCATTCAAGTCCAACACATAATTTAACCATCACCTATTCCAATAAGGAATAAACATTTAATCATGACCAACAACGAGGCAATAAACCAAGGTGTAACTCAATATGGTAACCAACACATCTAAGAAAAAGTATGAATTGATTATTTGTGTGTCGCTATGTGATGACGTTAATCTAGCTCCCTTTCCCACATTCTAAAATGTCACATTATATAATGTCACATTCTCTCCCCCTTAACAGGATTTGGCCCCGAATCCAAGACACGCCACTACGGAAACATACAAATGAAAGAAGCTAAGTTTCACGCTTCATTCCTGATGATAAAAATTCTGGGTATTGCTCACGCATGTGAGACTTCAATCTCCCAGGTCGCTTCTCTCTCTGACCAAAGCCACTGGAACTACATTGAACGAGACTCGATGCCAAGGTGCTTATGTCAAAGACCCACAACTCTAACAATAACTCACGATCAAAATCTTGCAAGAACTTTACTCTTCTAGCAATCACCTCGCACCCAAGGCAACAACTCAGAAAGATCCGAGAGATAGTCCAACAAAACTTTCATTGGGCACTAACACGAACAATCCCCTTTTTAAACCAAAGACACCCATTTTAGGTGAGTCTAGTATCAATCTGAAATCTCAACTCCCACTTCTCTCTTCAACCCGATAGCGAAACTATACGTTCCAGTCTCAACCTTTCTACCACAGTTCATCGCAATCAAGACGACGCAAACCAAGAACAAAAGCAAAGGATATGCTGCCAAAATTTCGGTTAAGCAATTAGCGTAGTTTCTGTAATTTATTATTAAATATGTATTTTTGGTTGCTTCTAGTATCGTTTGGGTGACATTCATGGCATACTAGGTGCCGGGGTGTTACATTAGGCTAGTGGGCCGTCGAGCTCAATGAGTTCAGGGTTGAATTCGCTCCAAGAACCAGCGTCAAATCAGGAATCTTAGTGGACTTCATGGCATAATGGACGCATGTTGAGGAGAAGAAGCCTGAAGCTTCTGACGACCACTAG
This sequence comes from Rhipidocladum racemiflorum, assembly GCA_036346355.1. Classification (NCBI taxonomy): domain Eukaryota; kingdom Viridiplantae; phylum Streptophyta; class Magnoliopsida; order Poales; family Poaceae; genus Rhipidocladum; species Rhipidocladum racemiflorum. The sequence continues at coordinate 44,295,009 of CM070574.1, read as the reverse complement.
ACAATGTTCTTCGATGGCTCGCTCAGCCTACAGGTCGCGGGCTCTGGCATCTTTTTCAAATCTCCGACAGGTGAGGAACTTAGGTATGTCATCCAACTCGATTTTCAAGCTTTGAATAACATTGCAGAATATGAGGGACTAGTCAACGGGATTTGGATAGCTGCTTCGCTTGGGATAAAATGATTGCTCGTGAAAGAGGACTCACAGTTAGTTGTAAACCAAGTGCAAAAAGATTACCAGTGCGTGGTTGACAATATGGTAGTATACCTAAGTGAGGTTCGCAAGCTAGAGCATAAGTTTGACAGCTTGGAGGTGAAACACATCCGACGGGGTGATAATACCATAGCCGATGAACTTGCCAGGCTCGTGTAACACCCTACAAATCTAAACTGTCGTACAAGAAAATTTCGACAGCATCTCTCCTAAAATTAGGACAAAACGGAAGCGACAACAAGATTCATAACAACCATTATAAACAGGAATAACATAAAAGCATCAATACTAGAGATAACAAATCTAAATCAACCAGAAAACAAACATAAACGTAAAACAGCTCCAAAGAGGACATCAACAGGTCTATGATTAATAAAATTTCAGCAAGCTAATGAATTATTAAATGCACTAGTCCATGTGATTCGTGATGACCCCGGAGGGTTGATTGTGCTACTAAGCCCACCCTTCAAGCTTACGACTCGCGAGAACTACCTGAAAACAACAAAATAACAAGGGGTGAGATTGGGTAATCTCAGCAAGCGGAACAACTTCTAACGAATAACACAGCCACAGTAAAACTAGCATATCAAATTCCTCATGTCCAATACCACATTATAGAGTCCACACAACCTCAGTAAAATGCATATGATTGTGCACATGCTTATGCCATGATCCTCCTCACCGTGCCCTTTCTCAGGAACACACGGTGTTGTACCGGTACGGTCGCACACGCTGGCGTCGACAAACTTCCAATGCATGATTATGCAGTTAATGCTTCATGCATAAATACATTCATAACTTCCCACTCTGAATTCACATGCTTGCATACCATCAAATAACATGGATAGAATGCGAACATCATTGAGATAGAATATCTCCACAATTCATCTTGCAAACAACATCTTTCTTCATTCTTACTCATGATTCAAAAGCCAAACAACCACATCACAATGCAGGATAGGATATTGTAATCTCATAAACAAGTAGTTAAACCATGTAGGTGTGCTGCAATTAAGGTTTATATTGAAGACGAAACAAATAGCGAGTTATAGTTTAGCAAGACCGCTACTTCCACTTGCCTTTACCAACGTGGATGACGAACCTAGTTGCGTCCAGAAGGGGCACCACCTGTACAAGTATTATTTCAGTACATAGCGACATCACAAATGATCACACAACTCGAACACACGCTTCCTAATCCCCGTTCCCTTCTTAAGCGCCAAAAACCCCAATCTGTCCGGGTCAAACAGCAGCACCCTCTCTTCACAATTTCGTATCTTTTTTTATACAGATCATAAAAATACAAAAAAATTACAGTAGCTAGATATTGACGAGATCTACAACTTTCATGAAGATAACAAATTTCAATTCCACTGTTAAATATGCCTAAACAAACGTCCAACACAGTGGACAAAATCTGTTTCCAGATTCTGTCCATCATCTTGAAACAGCGATAACTCTCAGACCGACGCCCCAAAAATTCTGAAAAAATTACAGAAACTAGATCTCGATGTTATCTACAACTTTCTAGTTATATGTTGTTGCTGGAAAAATCGTCTATGCCACGTAAAACGCGAAACAATCCGCGCTGCACAATTTCCCCTTCCAAAAACAGCACCACGTGAACATCTACCCTTCTCCCCCATCAAGATCCATCTAAATCACTCACCACCAGATCTAATACACTCCTAATCCCTAGGTAGAACAGGGGTAAAAGATTGGGAATTTTACCTTGAGTTCTCCCTTGAGAACCCACGAAAACGCCGCGACGATTCCCCGAAACGGAAATCTGCTCGTCCTCCACGCCACCCCGGAGCCTCTTCTCGCGGGCGCCTTCGCGTTGCGCGGTGGATCTTGAGCCCCCACGCAAGGAGGAAGAGGAGGGGTGGTGTGGCTGCTAGGGGAGGAAGGGGGGCGCCCTAGGGCTTTTGGGGGGGTGACACCCCTTTTATATGGTGGGCCGGCCCACTAGGGGAAAAGAGAGAGAGGTGGGGAGGGGATTCGCAGCCCAGGCCCAGGTTTTCCTCGGCCCACTGTTTCTAGCCCGACAACTCCAAATTTAATATTAATACGCCGGATAAACTTCAATTATTTCATCCCCCGACAAATCCTTCATTCCTCTCCCGAAACAAAACCAGGAAAAGGAACCCTAAAATCGCTCTGACGCTCTAAGGCATCACATTCTCCCCTCCTTAAAAGGATTCGTCCCCGAATCTACTCCTCTTTGCTACAGAACCTTAAAAAAAGGAAGGCAAAATGGTAATCAACACTTTACCTTCAGCATCCTCAAAGAGTGTAGGATACTTCTTCCGCATCTGGTCCTCAAGTTCCCAAGTTGCATCCCGCCAGACTAATTTGTCCACAAATCTTTCATTGGACACTAACACTAACAATCCCCTATTAAATAAAGGACACCTATTAGGTGAATCTGGTATCGATCTGGAATCTCAACTCCCACTTCTCTCTTCAACCCGATCGCGAAACTCCGCATTCCAATCTCAACTCCTCTACCACAGTTCGTCGCATTCTGGGCGACGCGAACCATGTGAGACACAACGCTCTAGGTAAGTCTCTAAATCAACCCAAACACAAACTCCTATCTCCTACAAGTGATTGATCTTTTACAAAAAGAACCAATATCCACCCTTACCAACGACAGAGATAGCCTACTTTACAACCAGGGTCCGTAAATCCGCAGAAACAATAACAACCGAACACAATCACTACGGTTGACACAAACTCGCTCGAACCCAGCGACAAAAGTTCCAAAAAATGAATGTAATTAACTGCAACTTCCAAGTTGTCCACTACTAAATTAAGCAACCCCACCGAGGAACACATCAATGAAAACAATTCTCCAAAAAAGGTTTGAATTGAGTCATACACAACCTTCCTTTACTCTTCACTTTTAAACTACTTACGATCAGCGACCCACACTAGTTTTCCCTTGTAAGAAGGTTTCGCCTTCACATTCTTCCACCCAAGGACCAGGGCAAGGAGTACAATCCTTGAATATACTCAACCATAACATAAACATTCATTTTCTTACCCCCAAGCTTGAACGTAAAAGAAATCTTAATTCTCACTAACACAACGAACGACAATCACCACCTTTAAAACCAAAGGGCTGAAATTCACATACACGGGAACTCAACTTGGAAGAGGAACTCCATAGAACCAAAACCACCAAAAAAAACAAAATTTTCTTCGGGGAGAAGCTCTATTCAAAAGAGAAACACCGCGAAAGTCTTCTGCAAATGCATTTCACTTTTACCAAAACAAATCATCTCACTTTTATCCAAGGCCAAGCCATTCATAAAAAAAAAACCGATCAAGGAATTAAATGCTTCCACACAACCACCATCTCTTTTTCCTTAAAAAGGAACCAAACTCACTTCCCAACAGAAAAATTGTTTCAACCACGAATATCATTCATGTCACAACCAGAAGAATCGTCTCTTAAACAAAACTGTCAAACACCTCACACCACAACACAACTCTAGCCCAAAATAGAAATACAAATATTTCCAGATCATGAAGTTCCAAATCTTACATTGGATTAGCTACTTCTTTTAATCAACAATGCAACCGATAACTCGACCTTGAAAACTACGGACACAGTCAAAGCATACATCCTTGAGTATAAATGTCGCATTCATAACTTAAGCTAGTTTTCTTATCAAAGATGAATGAATGACGATATTTAATAGAATAACATTCCAAAATCTCCACAAATTACTTCAAGGTTAATCATTCTTTTATCCTTGTTTTAAGCCTCGAAATTAACCCACATTTGGCATAATCATTCTAAGTTTAGGGAAACTCTGAAACACAGCACAAAGAATACTTTGACCGAAAGTATTCAACCCAAATATCAAACAAACAAACCAATCCATATGAATTTTTAAACATAAGTTCAGCATAACTCCCGCCATCTATAGCATTCCACTACCCTTACCATTTAGATTTCAATATTCCCTATTTACTCATTGAGAAGGCCCATCAGGATTTAACAACAACTACACAACAAATTCTTACTCTTATTACCTTTTCCACAATTATAAATAAAGTTCACAGTGCTTATCAAAAACACATCCAACCAACACTACCTCATCAAGATCCCCATGGAGCAGCCTAACCTATATCATCATATTCTAAATTTGAAAGGCGATTGCTTCAACAAGTCTTTCAGCATGATGAACCTATAAATTCCATACCACATACGCGTCAACATCTCGACAATGGAAATTTATTCACCTAAAAGATGACTCAACAAGTAAATATTATCTCAACAAGGCACCAATCGTAAATAGAAGTTTAAAACATACATTTATTAAGGACAAAATCACGCGTCATGCTAACTATCCCTGGTTCACTCCATCACAACATGTTACAATTTCCACCATTTTAACAAAGGTTTTCAACAATTAATCTAATCAGTTACCACCACTACTAAGTCATCAATATCAATAATTGGCATAATTGTAAAACAACAACATTGCTTTTAGTTACCCTATCCATAGGCTATGACAAACTGTCACTACACAATATACTCCAACTATGTAAAATAGATTGAATAATTTAAGCCATCCAAAGCTCTTATAACAACAACGCTAAATTAAATTTAAATTTTTTTTAGCTACCCTATACACGGGTTATAGCAAAATTGCCACTCCAAGACATACTCCAGCCTTTTTTTAAAGTGAACTGAATAGGTGAAATCATCACAAAGCTCTTACGGCAATGGCAAAAACTTATGTCTTCCCAATTGATATCGATACTAGCATTATTGGAACGCATATCGCATACTTCGAATCTACTAATAGTTTGCAACGTCATAAATATCAACTCTAATCAATTTCCAAGTTAAAGTCACTAGCCAACACGATTAAATTAGAACATCTTTAAACAACCAGCATGGTTTCTTTAACAATATCGGTAGTCCACCATTACAATTAAATTGTTCTACCGACCTTATATTAAAATGTCTCTAAATAACCCACTAATTTTCTATTACCTTCACAGGAGTGTACATCATCGTAATGTTCTAACTACGCATCAAGATTTAAAGCTTTAAACATTGTCCATGGTCAAGGGCACATTAAAATAATGCAATAAATCCTAAGCATGCACATTAACACATTCAATCATTATCGCTATAGAGCAATCTACAATACTAGAAGTTTATTTAATCTCAAGCTAAAGATAACAAATACATTTTAATTGATTCAACTCACAAATTAACTTAGAAGTACATCATTCCATAAACCACATTGTTACATACTACGTAACACAGACATAAAATTTCTAAACACCGTCATGGGTCACCTACCCTTGACAAACAGGAGGCAATCCCAAACATTAAAAAAACACAGTTCTAGATCAAGAACAAACAGATAAAAATTTCTTCTTTTCGTGCAAGGGAGAAAAGCAAAATCCAAACATAAATGCAAGAGAGCTCGACCCTCAAATGTCCAATCATAGTAGCCAAAACTCTTCAAGAAATCCAAAACCTACACTTTCCACAAAGGAAGACGGATGCAAAAGGGAAGACCAAATGTCCAACTAAAATTTTCCGATAAAGATTCAAACTTAACTCCATCCAGCTTGATCTGCAACAGAGAAACTCCAACCCCTTCTTTTTAAAAAAAAATCGGAAACAACAACCACGTAAATTTCCTCCCAACGACAGTCCATCACAATAAATCAGGTGCCAAAGCAAAATTGTGACCAAAAGACGCCGCAACGTAGAACTCTTCTTACGTGTCTTCACTCAAAGGAGACAAAACCACAAACCGCCAAAAGGACAAATCAGCGAGTGCTCAAAACTAAGCATTTTCCTCGGTTTTGAACCAACCACATACCCGTAAAACCAACCAAAACCGACTCGTCGACGGTAAAGAACATCCGAAGGAATCCATCACCAACCTCTTCTATTTGACTCCAGTCACTACCCGATCTACGATGCACACGGATAAGTACTCTTTCCCTACAGGGGTATAATAGTTCTTCGGTGGTGACTCTACCCGCCACACCGTCAAACCACAGCCTCACTACAAACAAAAGGTGACCGAAACCCTTCGGCACCACAACCACACTTTATCACAAATGAAGCAACTCAATCAAATCTATCATAAATATAGCATACATCATCAAAAGTAGCATTCAACAACAAAGCTTAAATTCAACCTTTAAGCATAAGGCAACGATACCCATACCCTTTCCTACTCAGGCATCCATGTGTGTCAAATTTTAAATTAGTGATTCCACTTACACAAGTTTTAATGTTGCTATCCTATGACAAAATTTTAGTTAAAACCTAGGCCATGTTTCTAAGTTATTCCACATCACATTTTAGTTGTATCCTATAGTATGACACTAAAAATAGACATTCCAAGGACCTACAGCTCGATACCAACTGTAACACCCTACAAATCTAAACTATCGTACAAGAAAATTTCGACAAGATCTCTCCTAAAATTAGGACAAAGCAGGCGACAACAAGATTCATAACAACCATTATAAACAGGAATAACATAAAAGCATCAATACTAGAGATAACAAATCTAAATCAACCGTAAAACAAACATAAACGTAAAACAGCTCCAAAGAGGACATCAACAGGTCTATGATTAATAAAATTTCAGCAAGCTAATGAATTATTAAATGCACTAGTCCATGTGATTCGTGATGACCCCGGAGGGTTGATTGTGCTACTAAGCCCACCCTTCAAGCTTACGACTCGCGAGAACTACTCGACAACAACAAAATAACAAGGGGTGAGATTGGGTAATCTCAAAGAAGCGGAACAACTTCTAACGAATAACACAGCCACAGTAAAACTAGCATACCAAATTCCTCATGTCCAATACCACATTATAGAGTCCACACAACCTCAGTAAAATGCATATGATTGTGCACATGCTTATGCCATGATCCTCCTCACCGTGCCCTTTCTCGGGAACACACGGTGTTGTATGTACGGTCTTGATCGCGCCAAGGCGTCGACAAACTTCCAATGCATGATTATGCAGTTAATGCTTCATGCATAAATACATTCATAACTTCCCACTCTGAATTCACATGCTTGCATACCATCAAATAACATGGATAGAATGCGAACATCATTGAGATAGAATATCTCCACAATTCATCTTGCAAACAACATCTTTCTTCATTCTTACTCAAGATTCAAAAGCCAAACAACCACATCACAATGCAGGATAGGATATTGTAATCTCATAAACAAGTAGTTAAACCATGTAGGTGTGCTGCAATTAAGGTTTATATTGAAGATGAAACAAATAGCGAGTTATAGTTTAGCAAGACCGCTACTTCCACTTGCCTTTACCAACGTGGATGACGAACCTAGTTGCGTCCAGAAGGGGCACCACCTGTACAAGTATTATTTCAGTACATAGCGACATCACAAATGATCACACAACTCGAACACACGCTTCCTAATCCCCGTTCCCTTCTTAAGCGCCAAAAACCCCAATCTGTCCGGGTCAAACAGCAGCACCCTCTCTTCACAATTTCGTATCTTTTTTTATACAGATCATAAAAATACAAAAAAATTGCAGTAGCTATATATTGACGAGATCTACAACTTTCATGAAGATAACAAATTTCAATTCCACTGTTAAATATGCCTAAACAAATGTCCAACACAGTGGACAAAATCTGTTTCCAGATTCTGTCCATCATCTTGAAACAGCGATAACTCTCAGACCGACGCCCCAAAAATTCTGAAAAAATTACAGAAACTAGATCTCGATGTTATCTACAACTTTCTAGTTATAGGTTTTTGCTGGAAAAATCTTCTATGCCACGTAAAATGCGAAACAATCCGCGCTGCACAATTTCCCCTTCCAAAAACAGCACCACGTGAATATCTACCCTTCTCCCCCATCAAGATCCATCTAAATCACTCACCACAAGATCTAATACACTCCTAATCCCTAGGTAGAACAGGGGTAAAAGATTGGGAATTTTACCTTGAGTTCTCCCTTGAGGATAAGATCGTCCCCAGGATCTTCCTCCACTGTTGGAAGGGGCCAGCAAAAACTCGATCGCGTGGAGACGACGAGAACGGCAGCTCGATCAGCACAAGCCTCGAGGCGCCGGTGGACTCCAAACTACCTGCGGGGAAGGAACTCTGTCACCCTCCCGAGCACCGACCCCTTCCCCCGGTCCATCGCCAACGGCCGCAATGTCCTCCCACTGCGCGAGAGAGAAGGGCCCTGGGTGAGAGGCGGCGTCAAGCCTCCTCCTCTTCTACAGCGGCGGCGAAGGCATCCCCTCCATGGAAGTCCTTGAGTCACTGGGAGTCTGCGGCCCGCCAGCGGCCTCCTTTTCCGTCCGTGTCCTCTTGTGCTCCTCCCTGGCCTCCTGCTCCGCCTCTTGCTCGAGAGCATCCCAGTCAATCTCGTCGTCATCGTCCGACGAGATAAGGATCAAGGGAGGGGAGCAGGGCGGAGGAGTAGCCATGAGTGCGCTAGTGCTGTAAGTGCAGAAGGAAGAAAGTGAAGTGGCAAAGGGAGATTGATGGCAAGGGAACAACAAGACTCGTCTATTTATAGCCCTGCAACCATGTCACATCAAGCCGATCTAGATTCCCATAAAGAACAGGAATCGGCGCGAGGCACAGATATCGAAGCGATGCCCAAAACATCATGAAAAACAGGGTCACACAAGAGTCGAAGTGATGCTTACGCTCGAAGTCTCGGCCCTACGCATCCATCAGGTCGAGACTCGGGGGCTACATCATGCGCGCATTTTTTGCGATGCTTATGCTCAAGTCCCGACCCGATGCGTCCATCAGGTTGAGACTTGGGGGCTACATCAAGCGCGCATTTTTTGCGGTGCTTACGCTCAAGTCTCGACCCGATGTGCCCATCAGTTCGAGACTCAGGGACTACATCGCGTGCACATTTTTTGCGGTGCTTACGCTCAAGTCCCGACCCGATGCGTCCATCAGGTCGAGACTCGGGGGCTACATCACGCACGCATTTTTTGCGGTGCTTACACCCAAGTCCCGACCCGATGCATCCATCAGGTCGAGACCCGGGGGCTATGTCGCGCGCGCAGTTTTTGTGGTGCTTACGCTCAAGTCTCGACCCGATGCACCCATCAGGTCGAGACTCGGGGGCTACGTCACTTAGCGATAAAAAAATAAAGGGAAAAAACTACACTCTTAGCCCGATGCAAGCGTCAAGTCGAGACTCGGGCAGAGACACAACTCGGTTCCATCGGCAAGGGAATGAGAAAGCAAAAAAACAAAGCAAGAAAGCCTGCAACATCCAGGTAAGTACAAAATTTTCATTCCAAACATAAAATATTACATTGCAGGTTAGCTACTTTTACTGTTTAGAGCCAGCACTCTGCGGTGGCGACGAGGGATCCTCAGCAGGGTTCTGTCGAGCCTCTCCTTTATCTCCCTCTGCTCCCACGGCGGTAGCCTGGGGAGCAAGAGCAAGAGATGAAGCTTCAGGAGAAGCTTCACCATCTCCCCTCGCATCATCGGCCCCAGAGTACGAAGGAGAAGCGCCTGTCTCGTCGACAATGATCCGCAGCGCGCTTGTAACCTCCTCCTCTTCGTATGAAGCCGCCTCTTCTTCTGCTCGCCGGTCTTCCTCCGATAGCTCCCATGCAAGGGCGTCCCAGTCAATCCTACTGTCCGCGTTTGCGGAAGAGGCGGACTGGGCTAGAAAAATCATTGCTAGGGGCATAGGATCCTACATCTCGGAGGAGAGCGAGGAATGTGCGTTAGAAGCCATGAAAGGTTTATTAAGGCTAGAAGATCTTTGTACTTACAAAGCCGAAGCTGACAAGAGCCCTCGATACGAAGTTCGGTCTATTTATAGCACCTAGAATAGATGAGGCATGATGCTTGGGATATCGAGACACCCACTCGACTTCGACGACAAAAATGAATGAGCTGTGGATAAAGAGAAGCCATGCGAAAAACGAAGCATTACAAGAATGTCTGCCTAACCCAATAATCGGCACGAGCGATGAAAACCAAGGCAACATATGACTCGACCCGGTCCCCCGGTCGTTAACACCGGGTGTTTTGGCGGTGCTTATGCTCAAGTCCCGACCCAATACGCTCATTAGGTCGAGACTCAGGGGCTACATCGCGCGTTTCAATACCTACGCTCAAGTCCTGACCCGATGCGTTCATCAGGTCGACTCAGGGGCTACACTGCGTGTTTTTGATGCTTACACTCAAGTCCCGACCCGATGCGTTCATCAGGTCGAAACTCAGGGGCTACATCGCGTGTTTTTTGATGCTTACGCTCAAGTCCCGACCCGATGCGTTCATCAGGTCGAAACTCAGGGGCTACATCGCGCATTTGTTGATGCTTATGCTCAAGTCCCGACCTGATGCGACCATCAGGTCGAGACTCGGGGGCTACATCATAGAATCACTAAGCTAAGCTTAAACCCTCTACTGGATGCAGTCATCAAGTAGAGGGTCAGGGGCTACACAAATACATAACTCTATTTCATCGGCAAGGAAATACGAGATAAAGAAACATTACAGACAAAACAAAGTTGTAATAATCAGATGAATTCATTTCCATTCAGATAACGCCATCAAAGATGGTTGTTACACAGCAAATAGTTACAATCACTATTCTTTCTCAGAATCGTTACTTTGCTTTGACAAGAAAGAAGACCTTTCAGAAAAACTCGTCCAAGTCTCTCCTACACTCTCCCTTCCTCTGCTCCCATGGCAGCAATCCTTGGAGCACAACGAAGAGATGAAGTGGAAACTCCAGTTTCTCGAGCTCACCCCGCTTGGAGCTGGAAGAGAAGCTGAAATTTCGCCTTCTTCTCCTCGTGTGCCTTTATCAGCTCGGGAGAAGGAAGAGGAAGAAGTGTCTCTTCTCCAGGATCACGTGCAAGAGATGAAGTTACAAGAAAAAGAACTCCGCCCGGGTCTCCTTGCGTGCCCTGGAGAGAGAAGGGGGAGAAGCGCCCTATGATTCTCGCCAATAACCCACAAACATTTCCCTCACATGGAGTTGTTTTCCTTCCCTGCTCGACGATCTTCCTCCTTTGCCTCCTGGACGGCAGACATCTGTATCGATCTCATCTCCCAGAATGGAAGTGAAGATCCAAACAAGGATAACCACAACCAGAGGAAAAAGGGCTGAGTGGACTCGAGCCTCCTCCCTTTAAAGGAAGGAGGAGTAGGCGCCGGAAGCCATGGAAACCTTACTCTTCTAGCTAAGCAAGGGGGCTCTTGCACCCTAAACATTGGGAGATTAAGGAAGGGAGGCAAACTGGAAAAGCTCCGCCGCAAGCCTCGTCTATTTATAGCACCGGGAACGGATAAGACACGATGCTTGGGATGCCAAGGCGCTGGCTCGCATTCTGTGCCAGTGGGGTAGATGAGGAGACGCTGAATTAATGCAGTTCCGACGGTCAACATGCCACGTGAGAGTACCACCAGGGTCCAACTCTCCGCTTGGTGTAACCACTATCGGATATTACTCAGGCACTCCACTCGAAGGAGACAAAAATTGACCTCCATGATCATCGAGTAAGGGAACCTCGGAACATAGGTAACTCGATAAAAAACTCAAGTATTGTTTTCTTTTCTGGTATTCCGTTTCCTTCTAGCCTAGCCTTAGGCATGTGGTTCTTTGCCCACATTTATTTGAGCACACACTTGGTACGTAAGCAAACCAGACCAAAGCACCATCGTGCCTAAGCCCGACAACGAGCAGAGTCTCTCCCGCGCGCATACGGGTAACAGATCGTTAGGCATCTAACACCTAGCGGCCAGCGGGAGATGAGGTCTCTAGTCAGCTTTTCACGCATGGTCCGATGCGTCTGAGTATGCTACGCAACCTAAGTAAGAGGCATTGATAAAGGTATGTAAAAACTGTATGTTTCAGGTTGGCGCACCTTTTTCTCTTTACCTGCCACCTCGAGTTTTTAATCGAGGGCGTCTCGACCTAACAAAAGTTTCTAGAGAGTACACAGGTACAAGTCCCAGCGCAGCGACCGAAGGAATAGTAAGAAAAAGAGTTGAAACAGTGCTAAAGCAAGTTTGCACCCACAATGTGTGACCCTTTCTCATCTATAGGGGGAAAGCGGAACAAAAACACATTGGGCAAGCAACGTCTTTATCATTGATAAGCATACAACATTACAAAAAGAGGAAGGAAAAATAAAACGTGTTATGGATCCTGGAGCGTGTCATCAACCTCTTCGAATGACATACCCATCATATCCACTAACGTCGTGGCGAAGTCCTTAAAAGATTCTACGTGGTCAGCGGCCTCGGCCGAGTTGCCTGCGAAACCCTCACTCAAGCAGCGGAAGTTTAGGCCCGGAGGGTGACTCTTCACAATGCCAAGTGCAAACACAGCGGCCTCTCGAGCTGCGTCCGCCATGTCTTGGCCAGGGTTTGACTGCAACTGGGCACGTAGGGTCTCCACCTGGGCTTCGGCTTGCCCCTTCTAAACGATCGCTGTCGGGACCCGAATTTACAAATCCGGACGCTCTGTGTATTCAGCACTAGTCCAGGAACATGCTAGTGCACATAGTCTCAACATCGGCAAATATCACAATCATACTCAATGAAATAATATAATACTTTAAATAGTTAACCAAGCTGGTTGCTCGACCTTAAGGTCAAGTTACATATATATGCCACGCAGGGTGAGAACTTAAATAAAGAGAAATAACAAAGAAATAAAAATAAGATAACTCGTTCGCCATCCAAAGATACCACAGTAACCTGACTGGGCTCGCTCCCTAGTTAGACGGTTCCTCTTGGAGCTCCTCCTCCAAAGCTGGTGTAGACTCTTCTTCAACTGGTGTTGTATTGTGGCAAGGGTGAGTACTTGGTACTCAGCAAGTCATGCACAGAATGCAACTAATATTCTACATGCATGGCTTAGTACAAAGGAGTAGCTCAGGGTGTAATTGCAGTAAACAGCATTTGACAAGTAACATAAGTAGTTTCGAAAGCAGTAGGAACAAGTTTAAGAGCAATAACTTTTCCAGGAATTAAATAAACATCTTTTCCAATCCTAACCCACATTTCCATCAACATCATTACTAAACCCAAACCCAACCTTTCAAGTCCAAGTTATTTTCAAGAAAGTCTAACCCTTGACTGTAATTCCCGAGCGATGTCCAATGCCGCGGACACGGCTATTCGAATAGATTTTACACTCTGTAGAGGTTATGCACTTTCCCCACAAGATACAGCCAAACACCACAAAGGCGAGTGTCCGTAACAATGTCTTTCGAAAACTTCTAACAGCGCAAGTGGGCCTCCCCGGTCATTGCACACTAACCCTTCCCTTTTCGAAGGCGAAGTTTAGGCCAATCAACCGTTAGATGGGTACCTGGCCGCAGCCCCGGTACGCTCCCCCGTACAACTACACAAAAGATATAGTTGACACCCCGAGGTCCCACAGGTATGTTATTAGCAACTTAATCAACTAGGTCCGTCCCATTACAGACATGTGGTTGCACGTTTGACTCAGTTCAAAGGCTTGCAAAGTTAAGTCCTTAGGGTGACTAGGGCAAGACTACCCGAAGAACCAAAACAACGTTCGGTGCCAACTGCTCGCCTGATCATTCTTGCCACATGCCCGGCCGAAATCTATTTATCAAACCCCGCTTGATTACCATGCACCACGTGCCATCAACAATCATAACACATGATACTTCTTTCAAAAACAAAGTGCGATCTCATTAAGTCAATATTAGCATTTGATTGTCCAAAGCATTTCACGTGGCAAGGCTAAGCACACTACATCGGTCTAACTACCCAGGTTGGCAATTTAATAATGTCCAACTAATAATCCACGACTAGGGTGACAAGGGGTCATGGCACATATTTAATTAAAAAAGGTGTCATACAGCAATTTGGCATTTATCTATTTCCCCGGAATTAAATAAAGTATTTTCTAATTAAACTAGCATGCAATAATTTAAACCAATTTAATTTGAAAGTGGGATCAACATGGTCAAAGCACAACTTGCCATCAAAGAGTACTTGTTCTTGGTCTTGAGCTGGCTCCTAGGTCAACACTTCACCTTCGAAGCCTTCAGGCACTTCAACGTCTACTCGTAAAGCGTGCAAATAGCAATAAATGAATAAACAGTAGACAAGAAGTGTGCAAATATCCAAATAAAGTCCATAAACATAGAGAGCATAATTTTATAAATTTTTAGGAATTTGAATCGGCAAAATCGGAGTTAAAACGCAAAAGTTACAAGCGTTTAAAGTTTGAATAATCAATTAAATAATATTACAGAGAAAACCTTTTGTCCAAAAATTAAATAAAATTCACCATTAGGTAGATCTCAATTTTATAAAAATTTATAAATTTGAATCACTCAAATCGGAGTTAAATTGCAAAAGTTATAAGCGTTTGAAGTTTCAAAATTCAAATAAATCAATAATCCGAATTATTCTATTTATTTTTATACTGAAAAACCAAATAATTACGTCAGCATGACGTCAGCGTGGATTTTGATTTTCCACCGAATTATTTTTCTATTGAAAAATCGATTTATTGCGTCAGCCGGTCCATGGACGTGGTCCACGGTTCGGTTTGGGTCCACCGTGGACCCAGTCCACGAATACATGTCTCACTGACATGTGGGTCCCATCGGATGATGTCAGCGGTGACGTCATCCACTCGGCTGAGGACGGCTGACAGCTGGGCCCCACCGTGACGTCAGCATGACGTCATGGTGCGGTTTGGCTCGGTCATTGACACACGGGCCCCGCGTGACTTCACGGCTGACGTCAGCGGCGACCGCGGCTGACTGGGTTGACCGCGACGGTCCAACTACCGAGCACGTGGCATGATCTGGTCCGTTGATTTGAAAATCAATGGCCCAGATCGGATCTAGCCTCACGCATTAGGAAAACTACTCGGCTGATCTGGACCGTTCCATCTTGATCAGACGGTCAATATCCAATCTAGAGTTTACAACGTGGCTAACCCTAGCCATTCGATCTTGATCTAACGGCTGACCTCCCACCAAGCATGGTGTTGTTTTGGCTACGAGGCACAATCTGATCCAACATCCAACGGTTGGAAATAGATCTAGGAATTAACACGTGGAATCTCACCGTGGGTGATGTGGACGATTCTGGGCCCTTGAATCTTGATCGGACGGTTGGTGGAGCTCAAGCGACGGCGATGGCGTGCGGCGGAGCTAGCTCACCGGAGACGAGGACGACGACCACGGCAATGGCGTTGCGGGGCCCCTCCGGTGAAGTGAATGGTACCCTCCGATGCGTCTCGTCCTTGCGGTTCCGGATCTGGGCTCGTCGGCGGCGGAAACAACGCTTAACCGCGGCACAACCCTAGCGCAACTACGGCGAGCGATTGCGGTGCAACCACAGCGGCTTGAGCTCGACGGGCTAGGGCTACGGGTGCGCAAGGAAACGGCAAACACGATGGCGGTGGCGGCGCATTAAATAGGCCCCTCAGCGTCCGTGAAAATCACGGAAACCGAGGCCCACACGGCTGCGGTGGTGAAATCCGAATCCATTTCGGATTCGGTGACGTGGCTCAACGTGGACCGTTGGATCAAGATCCAACGGCACGGGGGTTTGGGCTCGGGTCCGGCTCGGGCGACCTGGCTGGCTCGGTCGGGCTCGGGTTCGGGCGACGTGGCGCGATCGTGGCCGTTGGATCTCGATCCAACGGTCACGCGCGTTAGGGCTTGGTGACTTGGTTCGACCGGAACGGCTGGCGCAGTCGGGTCCGGGTCGGACTCGAGTCTGACTCGGACTCGGGTCCGGTCGGATGAACAGTGAAACCGGTTCGGGTTTTTCCAGCGATTAAATAATCCAATTAATTCCCAGAAATTCATTTAATTCATTAAAAATAGCAAGACACTCAAAAAAATTCCAGAAAAATTCTGGAAAATATTTTAGAACCTTTTGGACTCACATAAAATATTTCCAATAAAAATTTATTTGTAAAATCAAATTCTTTAATTATTTCAAAAGGGAATAAATTCAAATAAATTCCAAATAAATCCAAATAAATTCCAGAAAATTCCAAAAATTCACCAAAGTGCCAAATCTTATTTAAATTCATGAAAAGCAAAAATTGGGGTGTTACAAACCTCCCCCCTTAACAGAATCTCGTCCCCGAGATTCAGGCCTTACTAAAGAATAGGTTCGGAAACTCTTTCTTCAAATCCTCCTCGCACTTCCATGTTGCTTCACTCTCCGCATGGTTGCTCCATTGAACTCTGCTGAAATGGGTTGACTTATTCCTCGTTTCTCGATCCATTGTATCCAAAATCTTGACGGGGTGTTCCTTGTAAGTCAGATCTTCTTGTAACTCAACTGACTCTAGCAGTGTTTGCTCATCAGGTACTCGGAGACACTTCTTCAGCTGGGACACGTGGAACACGTCATGTACTCCTGCTAGTGATTGCGGTAACTCCAGCTGGTACGCAACTTCACCTCTACGGCTGAGAACCTTAAATGGTCCAACATATCGCGGCGCGAGTTTTCCTTTGGCATGGAATCTCTTAACTCCCTTGAGCAGCGTGACTCTGAGGTATACGAAATCTTCTGGTTCAAAACTCAGGTCTCGGCGACGGTTATCGGCGTAGCTCTTCTGTCTTGACTGTGCTATCTTCAGTCTTTCCCAGATCATGGCAATCTGCTCTTCAACTTCTTGAAGAATATCTGGTCCAAAGACACAGCGTTCACCTGTCTCATTCCAGTTCAACGGTGTTCGACAGGGTCGACCATACAATGCCTCAAATGGCGACATTTGCAAACTTGCTTGATAACTATTGTTGTAGCTGAACTCAGCAAACGGCAGACTTTTATCCCAAGAGGTAGCATAAGCTAATGCACACGCTCTTAACATATCCTCCAATATCTGATTAACTCTTTCGGTCTGACCATCAGTCTGCGGATGATATGCTGTACTAAAGTTCAAACGGGTTCCCATGGCTTCATGCAGCTTATTCCAGAACCTCGAGGTAAACTGGGTACCTCTGTCTGATACAATCTTCTTCGACACTCCGTGTAGACAGACGATCCTGGTCATATACAATTTTGCTAACTTATCTCCCGAGTAAGTGGTCTTTACTGGAATAAAATGGGCGACCTTAGTCAAGCGGTCCACTATAACCCATATGGAGTCATATCCTCCTTGAGTCTTGGGTAAACCGGTAATGAAGTCCATTCCAATTTCCTCCCATTTCCACTCAGGTATCCGTAACGGCTGCAGCAATCCTGCGGGTCTCTGGTGCATTGCCTTGACTCTCTGACATATGTCGCACAGCGCAACATGCTCAGCAACTTCACGCTTCATGCTCGGCCACCAGAATCTTTCCTTCAAATCCTAATACATCTTGGCACTTCCAGGATGGATTGAATACTTGGAGTCATGGTCTTCTTCTAGGATTAACTGCTTCAGCTCCTTCTCGATCGGCACACAGATGCGGTCCTTCATCCATAACGTGCCTTGCTCGTCCAGTTTGAAGTCTTTTGCCTTGCCCTCGTCCATCTTGGACTTAATCCTGCGGATCTTGTCATCATCCTTTTGTCCTTTCGGATCTGATCCTCCAGGGTAGGCTTTACTTCTAATGCGGCCAAGAATCCTTCTGGTACTACTTCAATCTGCATTCTATGGAAATCCTCACATAGCTCGTCTTGACTCGTGGCTATCATCCTGTTCACGGTATGGCTTTTCCGACTCAGGGCATCGGCCACCATGTTGGCCTTTTCAGGATGGTAATGGATTCCAACATATAATCCTTGATCAACTCTAACCATCTCCTCTGCCTCATATTCAAGTCCGATTGGGTGAAGATGTACTTAAGACTCTTATGGTCCGTGTATACTTCACATTTGTTTCCAATCAAATAGTGACGCCACAACTTCAAAGCATGCACTACGGCAGCTAGCTCTAGGTCATGTGTCGGATAATTCTCCTCGTGTGGCCTCAACTGCCTTGATGCATAAGCGACGACCTTTCTGTTCTGCATCAGCACACATCCAAGTCATTGGCGCGATGCATCGCAATAGATATCGAAGCTCTGATTAACATCCGGTAAAACCAACACCGGGGCTGATGTCAATCGCTTCTTCAGCTCTTGGAAACCCTTCTCGCATTCCGGCGTCCATGCAAACTTCTTCTCCTTTTTCAGCAATTGCGTGAGAGGTCTAGAAATTGTCAAAAAGCCTTCAATGAAGCGGCGGTAGTAACCTACCATACCAAGGAAACTACGAATCTGGGTCACGGTCTTCGGTTGCTCCCAGTGTAACACAGCTTCCACCTTGCTCGGATCGGCGGCGACTCCTTTCGCAGTCATTACATGCCCGAGGAACTCCACCTTGTCCTTCCAAAAGTCGCACTTGCTGAACTTGGCGAAGAGCTGTTGTTTCCTCAGCTTTTCCAACACTCGCCTCAAGTGCTCCGCATGTTCATCCTTTGTCTTGGAGTAGATTAAGATATCATCTATGAACACAACAACAAACTTGTCCAAATATTCCATGAACACCTTATTCATCATATTCATGAAATATGCTGGCGCATTCGTCAGTAGAATGACATAATCAGAACTCGTAATGTCCGTATCTGGACGAAAATGCGGTCTTCGGAATATCCTCTGATCGGATCTTCAACTGGTGGTATCCCGATCTCAGATCAATCTTGGAGAAAACTCTGTCTCCTCTCAGGTGGTCAAACAGATCATCGATCCTGGGTAGCGTGTACTTATTCTTCACGGTGACTTCATTGAGTGCACGGTAGTCAATGCACATCCTGAAACTCCCGTCCTTCTTCTTGACGAACAAGACTAGCGCTCCCCACGGCGATGAACTCGGTCTGATGAATCCTTTCTCCATTAACTCTTCAAGCTGCTTCTTCATCTCTACCAATTCTTCGATGGACATCCGATAGGGTCTCTTCGCTATCGGTGCTGTACCAGGTACAAGCTCTATCACAAACTCTATGTCCCTGTCTGGCGGCATACCAGGCAGATCTTCAGGAAAAACATCTGGATACTCGTTCACCACTGAGACATCTTCTATGCTGATCGCCTTCGCACTGTTAACCATCAACTGTCCATCTCTAACGGCGGTAGCTTGAAATTCCACTTTCCTTCCACACGGGCTTTCAACTGAGATGATCCTTCATCCACAATCTAGCACCGCCTTGTGCTTGGATAAACAATCCATTCCCAAAATAACATCTAGGGTCTGGGTTTCCAATATAATAAGGTTCGCTAGGAATTCTACCCCATCTATTAATATTCTCACCCCAGAACATCCTACTTTAGTTCGGAGTTCGGAACCAGGGGTTTGAACTAAAAGCATGCATTTAAGTCTTGCAATCTCCAAATCATTTTTAGCAGCAAAGCCTTGAGAAACAAACAAACGCAAAGCTCCGTGAGTCAAACAAAATCAAGCAGGTGCAGTGCGAGTTGACAAGTAACTTACCCGGCCACGACGTCAGTGGCATTCGAGTGCCTCTGCGGTGACATGGTTGACTCGGCTGTCACTACGGGCAGGCGTGGCTCTGGCCGTCTTTGCTCATGATTGGCTCTGGGTGCGAGCATCCTAGCTGGTGTGGATCCCAGTTGAAGCGGTGGGGTCACTCCTTTGTCTTCTTGGGGCAACTGTTGGAGAAGTGCCCTGGCTCGTTGCATGTGTAGCAGCGTCTCACTGCCCCTCGTTGGATCGCTGAAGCGGCGTTTCTGGCTGGAGCTGGGGTCTGATAATTCTGATTGACGGGTCTTGGTGCTGGTGACGGTGTCCTCGTAGCATTCTGCGGCTGGAATCTAAAAAACTGATTTGGCGCAACCCTCAAGCGTTGCTGCGCTCCCTGACGCGATCCCTGCTGTTGCATCCTTCGCTTCCGGTTTTCATCCAGTTCCTTGCGCTTATCTTCAAGAATGAGCGCCTTGTTCACAAGTTCCTGGAAATCTGGAAAGGTGTGGGTGATCAGTCCCACCTGCAGTCCTGAGTTAAGTCCCTTCATAAAGCGAGACTGTCTGGCTTTATCTGTCACTACGTCTTCAGGTGCGTAACGTGCAAGCTGTGTGAACTTATTCAGGTATTCGGCCACCGGCTGATTACCTTGCTTCAGTGCCCTGAACTCCTCCTTCTTGAGGTCCATAATTCCTTCCGGCACGTGATACTGACGAAATGCGACGGTAAACTCCTCCCAAGTGATGTCCTGAGGGTTCTCCCGCATTGCGCAGAAGTTCTCCCACCATTTTGCGGCGGTCCCTTCCAACTGATGAGAAGCATAGAGTACCTTCTCATTTCCCATGAATTGAGCAATGTGTAGCTTCCTCTCTATTGACCTTAATCAATCATCGGCCTCCAACGGATTGGCATTCCCGGAGAAAGTGGGTGGATGAGTCCTCATGAACTCTGACAGTCTCGAATTCTGGCGTTGTCCCTGATTTGTCAAGACCCCACTCTCTGAAATTCTGGGACATCCGGAGTGTCCGGATTAAACATCCGGAGTATCCAGATCAGGCCCAGAATGTCCGGACAAAATGTCCGGAGTATCCGAGTTGAAGTGGCCGAAGGCCCCAACCCGGAGTGTCCGGACTAGTTATCCGGAGTGTCCGGGATGACTACCGAAGACCCCAACCCGGAGTCTCCGGGTTAAATGTCTAGAATGTCCGGACTCATCGGGGGTTGAAATAAAAGTCCCGTTTCTTGGTTTCCCCACCTCATTTCCTTTTCCCCACCTTGGTTCCCCACCCGTGTGTGCCTTCCTCCTCCACCCTAGCTCCACTCCGGCGAGCTCCCACCGGTCGGTGACCTCCGTGGCTTCTCCCCGGCGTCCTCTAGCTCGTTCACAAGCCGGCGTCCTCCTTCCTCTACCCCGGCATTTGCCCCTCTTCCGTCTTCCTTGGAGGTAGGTCCTCTTCTTGGGGTTTGGTCCGTAGGATCTTGATCTCTAGGGTCATCCATGGTGGTTTAGGGTTTAGGTTTGGATTTGGGGGTTTGGAGTTGTATCTTGAGCTCTAGGGTTTTTGGGTGTGGTGATTCTAGGGCTGGGTTGGGCTTGGGTTGGTGAATGTGGGTGTTAGCGGGGTAGATCGGGTAGTGGTAGTGCCGATCCAAGGGTCAATTAGGGTTGGCTAGTGGTTTTGTGGTTGGGTGTCGTTTTCTCGAGGTTTGAGCTAGATTGAAGTTTCTCCGGCCTTGCCGCGTGTAGGAATGTCGTAGATCGGGTCCCCGCGGTGCCGTAAGACTTGGGAAAACCCCCATGTCTCGTGCCAGCTCCCAAGTTTTGGGCAGTCCGGAGTGTCCGGATGGAAGACCCGGAGTGTCCGGCCTATCCGGACTGTCCGGCCTATCCGGACTGTCCGGATATAAAATCCGAACTGTCCGGGTTAAGCTGATCTGTCCGGTTTAAGCTGATATGTCCGGGTTAGGTTGGTTTGTTCGGTTGCGTCGTTTCGTCGGGGTTTTTCCAATTCTAGTCGTTTCATCGCATTGCGTGCATCTTATTGTTGCATTATGTTCGTGTAGAGAACGAAACCGCGGAGGGTAATACCGCCGTGGTCGAGGGTGTTGCCGAGGGGCAAGTTGCTGTTGATCCGCAAGCAGAAGAACAAGGCAAGCACCTAAGCATTTCGAACCACAATTATAATCTATTTTTGCGAATTAACTGCTTATTGGTCGATAAAGCGTTACCTTAGGAATTGAAAATGTGGGATAGGCTAGATCCTATTTGCTGCATGTACCCTTCTTATTGTTGCTTGTTGAACACCTCCTTTGGAGCTAGATTATGGGAACTAATTGTGTCATGCTTAGTTTGCTTAAAAGTCGGGTTTGGGCCAAGTGGTGGAAGGTTCCA
Organism: Rhipidocladum racemiflorum; assembly: GCA_036346355.1. NCBI lineage: Eukaryota > Viridiplantae > Streptophyta > Magnoliopsida > Poales > Poaceae > Rhipidocladum > Rhipidocladum racemiflorum. The sequence goes on along the minus strand of CM070574.1, from coordinate 44,272,942 downwards.
CCGCTTGAGACTGATGTACTTTACAAGTATTGGGTTGCAATGGGTTGTTTATGAGAAATGAAATGATGAAAATTGAGACCGGGCGAGAGAGTTGGATCACTTGGTTAAGGAGACCCAAGTGTGGTAGTCTCGTCCGTGTCGATTAAGGACCGATCGGGTGTAACGTGGCTAAAGCACCTTTTTGGTTGATTGCATGCCTGATTATGGTACGGTAAGCCGCTCTTTCACCGCATGCCGTTCGATGAACTGTAACCTCATGCGGTTGGACGTGGTTGAGGGCGGGGCCGGCTCGAGGGGGTGCTAGGTTCCTGGGCCGCATGAAGATGCTCCAACGGATTGGTATGGTTGGGAGGGGGTTGACATGAGGCTCCTTCGTGACACTTGTCGTGTGATCAATGCTTCCCTGCAGGGTTAATTAAGCGATTCGAATTGGTGTGCTCACGGATATGAGCAAGCTTGGTCAGATGTTACTCAACGTAGTAATAACTTGAACAGAAGTTCGCCTTTGGGCTTGAGCTAGAAGTAAATGTGATTAATTATTACATTTGTTAAATGTTAACTTCACATTAGGAGTAGGTGCTGTTATAACCGCATTGAAGTTTTGAATTTAGTAGTTTAAGTAACTAAACCACAAAGGTAAGCATCTCTGCAAATTTTACCTTCAGCTTAGTCCTTGCTACATCCAAATACATAATCCCTTGGGAGTCGGTCATATATGGACCACGGGTAAGACTTGCGAGTACCTTTTGTACTCAGGCTTCTGCTTTTGTGATTTGCAGGTGAGGATCCAGCGGGGTGCGAGTTTTGCCCCTACTGCCTATCGGTGACCGGGCGGGGCACCGAGTAGAGGCCGTCTTCGCGCGTGCGCCCGGAAGTGTTAGGGCATGACACTTCTGGGGTGTTTTGTTTTTGTTGTATAGAATAGTGGGCAATACTTTTGTTGATCAGTTGTACTTTTAAATTCTGTAATGGAACTGTCTACTTTTCGCTTGTTCGTTTGGTCATCCCTTGGGCCTCCTTGTGCCATGTGTGTTTGTTGCTTCCGCGTTTTTGCTTCTCTGGTAGTGAGTTTGGGCTCGATGCCCCTTTGTGCGAATTGATGTTGCTGTGGCATTGGGAACCGGTATGTGGGGATCCTGGGCGAGTTTCGGATCGCATACCGGGGGAATACCGGGATGGTTGTCGAATTGTTTGGATGTTCTTGGAGTTGTCTCGATTGGGCTTGGGTGTTAGCACCGAGGTCACCTTAGGTGATCTGTTGCTAGGATCCAAATCCGATGGGAGTAACCGTTCATCCAACAACTCGATGACGATCTGGGCGGCTCCTCTCAGGGCTGGTGTGGGATGTCAGAGACAGGGGTCCCGCAAGAGGGGCCTACACCCGACTGGGCCTGACAGGCGGAATAGAAAGCCCAAAGCCCAGAAGCACCACGACGGGCCCAGAGGAGACCTTCGACTTGCTCCCCAAGACAACTCCCGATCCTTCAAGGAAGCTTCGCGCCCCGCCCTAACAACCCGCCAGGAACGAAGCATGCGATCGACATCGCCGAGAACCTGCGGATGCCGAACTCGACAAAGGCGGCAGGCGTGGGTCGGAGAAAGCATAACCACCTCTCCAGGACGTAGAGCGTGAAGGTGGATAAGGACAAGGGACATGTCGTCCAGGCCACCATGTTCAGGGCCCGGTGGCGCCCATCTATCATGTATTCTCCCCCCAGCATATAAGGGGAGGAGGGAGAAACAAGAAAGACACACGATATATCCAAGAACACAGGACTAGGGTATTATCTCCTCCGAGAGAGCCCGAACCTGTCTAAAACAGATTGCCCCTGCATCCTGTGTTACCATCAAGCTCAGATCCCGCACAAATCCCCTAGAATCACAAATCTTATTGCCGGCGAAACAGATCGTCGACAGTTGGCGCGCCAGGTAGGGGGCTTGTGTCAAGATCTTCGTCAAGCTTGATGGCTGCGACGAGCGAAGTCTCCACAGTCTTCTTCCCGGGCCAGGTCTTCCGTTTCGGAAGCCTGACCTTCATCTCCAACGACCTCGGAAGCCTTTCTCTCTCTAAGGGAACCGCGCTACAGCGCGGTGAGGTTTCCGGCAATCCATCGTCACGACTTCCGCGCCGATCGGAAGGTCCCCTTGTCTCGTACCCTAAAGTACCGAGTGGGGATCCGAAGACCCGTTCCAGCCGCGGAGTCGAGCTCGAGGACGCCGAGGCACGAAGGGTGGGGGTTCTCACCGCCAAGCCACTCGGCACCCCCGAGCGCCTAGGTTCATCTTCTCCAGACTCACCCACCTCAGCGGCCGAATCAGAAGAAAGCCTAGAGAGCTGCTGGAATTTCCGTAGAGTCTATGTAATCGAAGGCTCGCGGGCAGATTCGCAGCAGCGCTTCGACACCTCAGTCGCCGCCGATTTGGAAGGAGGCCGAGTGGATCGAGCCTGGCGTCTTGAGCGCGTACTCTCGGGACCGTGCCGGGCTGTCAATGAAGACATTCTGAAAGACTAGTTTGGGGACCAGGCTGTTTTTCGTACCCCACGAATATATCGTCGCCTCCAAGACACTCCTGGATACCACGACCCCTATCTTTGAGGCGGATGATCCAGATTGCCCGATCATGGCCCAAGTAAAGGCCATGGTGACGGCGGCAACTATCCAAAGATGCCCAAACCGACCCGGCCGGCGAAGGAGGCTGTCACATGGTCCGGCGAGACCCGTGACAAAGCCATGGGCCAAAGGTTGGGAAGCCCGCCAGACACATCATGTTCTACCTCGCGAGAGACGACTTGCGACACGGCATCGCCCGCGACCTCCGTTCGCACCTCGGCGCCAGCGCGCGGCCAAGAAAGGGAGGAACAACGCCCGTCAAGCCGATTTAATATGAGCGCTACGGCATCCTTCCGCGAGGCCGTGAAGTACACCAAGCGCGATCCCCTCGCGTCGATCACCTCCCGGGGTATCGCGAGGTCATCGAAGGGTTCGTGCGTTTACCCCTCACCTCCGCCGAGTGGTTTGGCCTGATGGATTTAATCCTAAGGGCATCACTAGGTTCGACGGTGAGAGGGACCCGGAGGCTTGGCTACAAGTATACGCTCTGGCAGCGTCGAGGGCAGCGGGATCAGTAATGGCAAACTACTTGCCGGTTACCCTCTCGCCCAGCCCAAGCATGGCTCACCAGGACTTCCAGCGAACTCTATAGATTCCTGGGAGATCTGTGTGAGCAGTTCATCTCAAATTTCCAAGGCACTTACGAGCGCCAGGCACCCCTTGGGACCTATACCAGCTACACCAAAGGAGGAACGAATCCCTCCGGAGTTCGTCAGCGCTTCATGAGCAGGAAAAGCACCGTTCGGGGCGTCACGAGATGCGATTGTGATAGCTGCCTTCCAGAAAGGAGTCGGCGACCCGACCTCATCAAGAAGATGACCGGAAGCCACCCACGTCGGTCCGGGAGCTGTTCGCCTAGCGGACCGTTACGCTTCAGCCTCCGAGGCTCTGGCGGGCAGCGTGATGAGGAAGGATCGACCTGAACCCCTCGGCGGAAAGAAAAGAAGCGCAAGGGCGAAGAGCCGTGGCGCCGCCGCACCAACTCATCCTCGCTCTCAAAGAGGATGGATATGATAAGGTTATGAACTCACCCTGCCCTTTCCATCCGAAGGGGAGGCATGCCGCCAAGGACTGCTTCACCCTAAAGAGGTTCGCTCGCGAGCAAGAGGCAGGCCGACAAGGTCCGAGTGGTCACGCCACGGCCAACAAACCGCCTCTCCCTGGTGAGGAAGACTATCAGAAGTCGACCTCGAGCTTAACTACATATTCGGGGTTCGGCCGCATATGAATCCAAGCGGAAGCAAAGCTCACCGCCGGGACATCTGTGCGATAGAGCGGAGACCCCGATATGTCCGGTGGTCCGAGGTCGCAATAACTTACGACCGCACGGATCACCCGGATCGCGCCCCATTCCGGACAGATACCGGTCTTGGCGCCGGTTGTCCGCGGCATCAAGCTCAAAAGGGTGTTGATTGACGGTGGGAGTGGGCTCAACGTCCTCTTCGTGAAGACACTCGATGATATGGGGATCCCGCGGTCTGACCTCAAACGCGGGTCGTCGCCTTTTCATGGAGTGATACCCGGAACGTCGGTGATACCACTCGGACAAACCACTCTACCAGTCACGTTCGGCGCAAGGGACAACTACCGGATCGAGCCTTAGCTTCGAGGTGGCGGACTTCGCGACGGCAGATCACGCCATCTTGGGGAGACCAGCGGCCAAAGTTCATGGCGGTGCCCCACTACGCGTATCGATGCTGAAAATGCCGTCCGAGTGGTATTATCACTCTCTTGCGGCGATGTTAAGCGATCTTTCTCTTCTGCGACAGGGAGAGGCTGCGAAATGGCCGAGTCTCTGGAGGCGCTGGCGGGTCGGGAAAGGATTAAATCAAGAGGCGGATTTCGACAAGCCGGAAGGCGATATCCCTACCCGCAAGCCGCGAACTCCGGATCGGCCCGAGGAAGGCACCAAAAGGATTCTCCTCGACCAGTCCGATCCGGCGCGAGCCGCCTCGATCGGGACAAGGCTCGGGATGAATAGGAAGACGCGCGCTCGTCACCTTTACGTGGGCAAACCAAGACGTCTTTGCCTGGAAGCCGTCCGACATGCCCGGGGTCCCAGTGGAGGTGATCGAGCACGCATCGAATGTAAACCAATCCGCCAGGCCCGTCAAGCAAAGGTTACGACGGTTCGCTCAAGATCGCCGAGAAGCCATCGAGAGGAGATCACAAAGCTGCTAGCCGCGGTTTCATCAAAGAAGTGTATCATCCCGATCGTTGGCGAACCACTGCTCGCCCGTAAGAAGAATAAAAGGCTGGCGCATGTGTGTTGATTACACCGACCTCAACAAGGCTTGTCCGAAGATCCCTTTGGTCTCCCTCGTATTGATCGGGTGGTAGACTCCACTTGGGATCTCGGCTACTCAGCTTTACGGGCGCCTATTCAGCTATCATCAAATCCGGCCGAGAGGAAGATCATGCGAAGACTTCGTTTATCACTCCATTCGGAGCATATTGCTATATCACCATGCCGTTCGGGCTCAAGAATGCCGGCGCAACGTACCAGCGCGCCGTGCAGCGGTGTTTTCACCACCAGCTCGGGCGCAATGTGGAAGCTTATGTGGATGATGTGGTAGTTAAAACGCAAACACGAGATAGCCTTACCTCCGACCTGGCCGAGACGTTCGCAAGTCTAAGGGCGTTCCAGATGAGGCTAAACCTCGAGAAATGTGTTTTCGGAGTTTCTTCCGGGAAACTACTCGGGTTCATCGTCTCTCATCGTGGGATCGAGCCGAACCCGGAGAAAATTGGAGCCATCATGAAAATGGCCCCGCCTACCAGCCAAAAGGAGGTCCAAAAGCTCACCGGATGCATGGTAGCGCTTGGCAGGTTTATCTCACGGTTGGGAGTCCGGGGAATGCCTTTCTTCAAGCTCCTTAAGAAGCAAGATCGCTTTGATTGGACGGCAGAGGCACAGCAGGCCTTCGAAGAACTCAAGGTGTTTCTCTCCACTCCCCCAGTCTTAGTCTCGCCGGCGCCAGGTGAACCTCTTCTGCTCTACATGGCGGCAACATCTCATGTAGTAAGTGCCGTGATAGTTGTGGAGCGGGAGGAATCTGGACACCGCTACGGCGTAACGCCCTTGATTTATTTTGTCGGTAATCTTTGGCGAATCCAAGACAAGATATCCTCAAATCCATAAGGCTCAGACGCCATTTTGATCTCGTCACGGAAGCTGAAGCATTATTTCCAAGGACATTCGATTTCAGTAGTCACTTCTTTCCCCGTGGGAGAGGTCCTCCGTAATCGGGAAGCTACTGGAAGAATTTCAAAGTGGGCAGCCGAGCTTGGAGCTTTCGACATCTCATTCAAGCCGCGCACCGCCATCAAGTCCCAGGCTTTGGCTGACTTCACGGCCGAGTGGACCGAATCCCAGACTCCCCGCACGGAAGAAGAGCCAGAATATTGGGTCATGCACTTCGACGGATCTCTCATGCTTGGGGGAGCAGGGGCGGGAATCCTCCTTATCTCGCCTAAGGGCGACAGGTTGAAGTATGTCATTCGGATTCACTTCCCGGCCTCAAACAATGCTGCGGAGTACGAGGCCCTCATCCATGGGCTTCGTATCGCCACATCACTTTCGAATCCGGCCAATTTGGCGGTTCGAGGCGACTCGATTGGTGGTGAATCAAGTACGAAGGACTGGTCGTGCGTGGATCGAACATGGCGGCATCTTGCCCGACAAGTCCGAGAATTGGAAGGCAAGTTTGACGGCCAGAGCTGGTTCATGTCCTCCGCCGCAATAATGAGGCAGCGAGGCAGCTGGCTAAGATGGGAGCCACTCGGGCAGATGTCCCAAGTGATATCTTAAATGCAGGATCTTCACGAGCCGGGACCCGAATTTGCAAATCGGACCCTCTGTGTATTCAGCACTAGTCCAGGAACGCGCTAGTGCACACAGTCTTAACATCGGTATATATCACAATCATACCAAACGATACTATCAAAGTACTTTATTTAAATAATCAAAGGGTTACTCGACCTTATGGCCAAGTTACAAATATATGCCTACTTAGTAGAAACTTATTAAAAGAGAAATAACAGAGCGGAAAATCAAATATCTTCGTGGCGCCATCCAAGATACCACGTGCAACTGATCGGGCTCGCATCCCTAAGTAGGACGGGTCCTCTTGGAACTCCTCCTCCGGCCAGCGTAGTCTCCTCTTCAAGCGGTATTGTGTTGAGGCAAGGGTGAGTACTTGGTACTCGACAAGTCATGCACGAATGCAAGCTAATATACTATATGCATGGCTTGGTACAAAGGAATAGCTCAAGGTATATTTGCGATGTGACTTTTGACAAGTAATAAAAGTAGATTCAAAGCGGTAGAAATAAGTAAAGCATAAATAACTTCTCAAGAAATTTAATAAACATTTTCCCCATCCTAAACCACATTTCCATCAACTTCATTACTAAACCAACCCAACCTTTCAAATCCAAGTTATTTTCGAAAGTCTAACCCTTGACTGTAATTCCCGAGCATTGTCGATCACAGTGGACTCGGCTATTCAAATAGATTCTACACTCTGTGAGGTTATGCACTTTACCCACAAGATACAGTCAAACACCACAAAGGCGAGTTCAGTAACAAAGCTTTTGGAAGCCTCAAACAACACAGGTGGTCCTCTCCGGTTCGTGCTCTACACCATCCCTTCCCTTAGCTAAGGCGAAGTATGGGACCAACACACCGTTAGATGGGTATCTGGCCACAACCACGATACGCTCCCCCGTACAATCACACAAACGGTGTAACTGACACCCTGAGGCTCCACAAGTGAGTCCTTAGCAACTTAGTCAACTAGGGCCGTCCCATTCCAGCCATGTGGTTGCAAGTATGACCCAGTTCAAAGGCTTGCAAGGTTAAGTCCTTAGAGTGACCAGGGCAAGACTACCCGAAAAACCAAATCAACATCCCCAATGCCACAAGCGGCCCACGATTACTCTTGCCACATGCCCTGGTCAGCTGTTTATCAAACCCAGGTTGATTACCATGCACCACGTGCCATCAACATCACATGATACTTTTCCAAAACAGGTTCAATATATCATTAAGTCAATATTAGCATTTGATTATCCAAAATCATGTCATGAGCACGTACGTGTCTAAGCGACATACTACAACGATCTAAACCCATGTTGGCAATTTAATAATGTCCAACTAGTAAACCACAACTAGGGTGACAAAGGGTCATGGCACATACTTAAGTAATCAAGGTGTCATATAGCAAATTGGTATTTATCTAACCCCATGTTCAATCAAAGTATCTTTCTACTTGAACTCGCATGCAATAGTTTAAATCAAAATAGGTTTCAAAATGGGATCAACATGGTCAAAGCACAACTTGCCTTCAAAAAGTACTTGCTCTTGGTCTTGAGTTGGATCCTGAGTCAACACTTCTCCCTCGAATCCTTAGGCACTTCAACGTCTACTCGTAAAAGCGTGCAAATAGCAAATACACAAATAAACACTAGGCAAAAACATCCCAAAACTCCAAATAAAATCCATAAACAGAGAGAACATAATTTTCTGGATTTTTAGAAACTGGAATCGTCAAATTTGGAGTTAAAATGCAAAAGTTATGATTTATTAAAGTTTAAATAATCAATTAAATAATATTACAGAGAAAAACTTTAGTCCAAAAATTAAATAAAATTCATATTTGAGTAGATCTGAATTTTATACAAATTTAGAAATTTGAATCACTCAAATCGGAGTTGAAAGCATAAAAGTTATAAGCGTTTGAAGTTTGAATCTAAATTTGAATCAATATTTCGAATTAATAAATCATTTTCTTTTTCGGAAATTAATTATTGCGTCAGCATGGACACGTGTCAGCTCTGGATTGGTCGGTGGCGCCCGCGATCCACGGACTCGGTTCGGGTCCACGGTGGATCTGATCCACCGGACGGTCTGGTGACCAGCGGGTCCCACCCGTCGATGGGTCGCCTACGGTGCGGCAAGGCTACGTGGCGACCTCGGGTTGGCTCGGCTCTCGGTCAATCTCGGCCGTTGATTTAAGCTCCAACGGTCGGATCAATCCCGGCGACACGTTTGACCCGGAGCATGATGCGTGGCGAGATCTCAACCGTGCAATACCAATCCGGCGGCTAAGAACCAATCTACTGATAAAACTTGATCCAATCGGCCCGTGCGATCTAAAATCAACGGTGGAGATTCAATCTAAAACATAGCGTGGGAATACACGGGGTAATGTGGGCTAACCTGGACCGTTTGATCGAGATCGGCGGTCGATGGGGCTCAAAACGACGGCGATGGCGGCGGCGCGGTTCGGCCGGGCGGGGAGGAAGGCGGCCTGGCCGTCGCCGGTCGTCTCTGCGTGATCAAGGCGTCCCTCGGTAGCGCCTTGTCTTGAGGTTCGAAACCAGGGCTCCAACACGGCGAGGAAGGAGCTAACGGCGCCCGGAGAAGGCAGGAAAAACGCGGCGGCTCCACCCAACCGGCGAGCAATCGGCACGGCTTGGCGGCGGCAGGCTCTAAAAGCTAGGGCAAGCGGGCGCACGGGAGAGGGCAACCTCGGGGACCGGTTCGAGCTTTAAATAGCCTCGTGATGCGCCGCAACCGGATCCTAGATTCCGGCGGCGAGTCAAGCTCGCATAGCAGTCGAGCGGCGCTACGTGGCTGCATCGGCGTGCATACACGCGTCCGGATCGGACGATGCGCCGCAGTGATGCCGGCGGTCTCTTGGCCGTTGGATTCGGATCCAACGGTCGGATCTCAATAGGGTTAGGGTTAGGATTCGGAAACGCGGTTGAGTCAAGTCACGTGGCGCGGGTCCGGCTCGGGTCTGGCTCGAGTCGGAGGAACAGTACTAAACCCGACTTGGATTTTCCAGCGATTTAATATTTAAAATAATTCCCAGTAATTCATTTAATTCATTATAAATATCAAAACACTCAGAAAAATTCCAGAAAAATTCTGGAAAATACTTTGGATCATTTTGGACTCAAATAAAATATTTCCAACAAAAATTTATTTGCAAAATTAAATTCTTCAATTATTTCAAAATGGAATAAATTCAAATAAATTCCAAATAAATCCAAATAAATTCCAGAAAATTCCAAAAATTCACCAAAGTGCCAAATCACACATGAATTTAGGAAAAGTAAAATTTTGGGGTGTTACAAACCTCCCTTAATAGAATCTCGTCCCTAGATTCGGGGCTTACTAAAGGAATAGGTTTGGAAACTCTTCCTTCAAATCCTCTTCGCTCCCAAGTCGCTTCACTTTCTTCATGGTTGCTCCAATCGAACTCTCTGAAGCAGGTTGACTTGTTTCTAGTTTCTCGATCCATTGTGTCTAGAATTCTCACGGGATACTCCTTATAAGTCAAATCCTCTTGCAACTCAATTGATTCTAACTGTCTGTTCCTCAGAACTCGGAGACACTTCTTTAAGCCAGGACACATGGAACACATCATGTACCCGCCAACGATCAGTGGCAACTCCGGTGATAAGCAACTTAGCCTCTGCGGCTCAAAATCTTAAATGGTCCAACATAGCAGGGTGCAAGTTTCCCTTTGGCATGGAACCTCTTAACTCCACGAGAGGCGTAACTCGAGGTATACAAAGTCTTCTGGTTCAAAACTCAAATCTCGGCGACGATTGTCGGCCATAACTCTTACGCGAGATTGGGCTATCTTCAACCTTTCCTAATCATGGCGACTGTTTTCAGCTTCTTGAAGAATATCAGGCCCAAAGACACGGCTCGCCGGTCTCATTCCAATTCAATGGCGTCCGACAGTCGACCATACAAAGTGCCTCAAAGGTGACATCGTAAACTAGCACGATAACTATTGTTGTAGCTGAACTCGGCATACGGCAAACTTTTATCCCAAGAGGTAGCATAAGCCAATGCACAAGCTCTCAACATATCCTCCGAATCTGGTTGACTCTTTCGATCTGTCCATTCGTCGCATGGATGATAAGGTATCTTGAAGTTTAAGCGGGTTCCCATGGCTTCATGCAACTTATTCCGAATCTTGAGGTAAATTGGGTACCTCTGTCCGATACAATCCTCTTTGGCACTCCGTGCAAACAAACAATCCTGATCATGTACAACTCTGCTAACTTATCTCGAGTAGGTGGTCTTCACGAGGATAAAATGGGCTACTTTGGTCAAGCGATCCACTATAACCCATATGGAGTCATAACCCCTTGAGTCTTCGACAAGCCGTAATGAAATCCATTCCGATTTCCTCCCACTTCCACTCGAGGTATCTTCGTAGCTGTAGCAATCCTGCTGGTCTCGATGCATTGCCTTGACTCTCTCGGCATACGTCGCACAATGCAACATGCTCCGGCAACTTCACGTTTCATACTCGGCCACGAGAATCTCTCCTTGAGATCCTGATACATCTTGGCGCTTCGGGATGAATTGAATACTTAGAGTCATGGGCTTCTTCCGAATCGATTGCTTTAACTCCTTTTTGTTAGGCACACAAATGCGATCCTTCATCCACAACGTGCCTTGCTCATCCAACTTGAAGTCCTCTGCCTTGCCTTCCTCCTTGATGGACTTAATCCTGCGGATCTTGTCATCATCCTTACATCCTTCTCGGATCTGATCCTCTAGGGTAGGCTTTACTTCCAATGCGGCCAAGAATCCGCTAGGTACTACCTCAATCTTCATTTTTAAAATCCTCACATAACTCATCCTGACTTGTGGCTAGCAACGTACTCACGGTATGGCTTTTCCGACTCGAGCATCGGCTACTACGTTGGCCTTCCGGGATGGTAATGGATTCCAACATTATAGTCCTTGATCAACTCTAACCATCTCCTCTGCCTCATATTCAGATCCGATTTGGGTGAATATGTACTTAAAACTCTTATGATCCGTATATACTTCACATCTGTTTCCAATCGGATAGTGACGCCATATCTTCAAAGCATGCACTCTGACTAACTCCAAGTCATGTGTCGGATAAATTTCCTCATGCGGCCTCAAGCGCCTTGATGCATAAGCGACCACCTTTCCATTCTGCATCAGGACACATCCAAGTCCTTGGCGCGATCGTCACAATAAATATCGAAGCTTTGAGCAACATCGGTAGAACTAACAACGGTGCTTGGCGTCAATCGCTTCTTCAGCTCCTGAAATCCTTTCTCATTCTCGCGTCCATGCAAACTTCTTTTCCTTCTTCAAAGCAATTGCGTAAGAGGTTTTAGCGATTGTCGAAAAAGCCTTCGATGAAACGGGCGGTAATATCCTGCCATTCCAAGGAAACTCCGAATGGGTCACAGTCTTGGTGCTCCCAATGTAACACAGCTTCTACTTTGCTTGGATCTACGGCGACTCCTTCGCGGTCATTACATGTCCAAGAAACTCCACCTTGTCCTTCCAAAAATCACACTTGCGAACTTGGCGAAAAGTTGCTTTGTTCCTCGACTTTTCCAAAACTCGCCTTAAGTGTCGGCATGTTCATCCTCTGTCTTGGAGTAGATTAGGATATATCGTCTATGAACACGACGACAAACTTGTCCAAATATTCCATGAACACCTTATTCATCATATTCATGAAATAATTTGGCGCATTAAATCGGCCCAAAGGACATAATCAGTAAACTCGTAATGTCCATATCTTGGCGAGAATGCGATCTTGAATATCTTACGATCGGATCTTCAATCGATGGTATCCGATCTCAGGTCAATCTTGGAGAAAACTCCGGCTCCTCTTAAGCGATCAAACAAATCATCAATCCCGGGTAGCGGATACTTATTCTTCACGGTGACTTCGTTGAGTGCACGGTAGTCAATGCACATCCTGAAACTCCCGTCCTTCTTCTTGACAAACAAAACTGGTGCTCCCCACGGCGAACTCGGTCGATAAATCCTTTCTCCATTAACTCTTCTAGCTGTTTCTTCATCTCTACCAACTCCTCGGTAGACATCCGATAGGGTCTCTTTGCTATCGGTCTTTGTGCAGTACAAGCTCTATCACAAACTCTATGTCCACTGTCTCGGCATACCGAGGTAGATCTTCGGGAAAGACATCTGGGTACTCATTCACTCTTTGAGACATCCTCTATCTTTGATTGCCTTGATCGTTAATCATCAACTGTCCATCTCTAAGCTGCAGTGGCTTGAAATTCCACTTTCTTCCCACACGGGCTCTCAATCGAGATAGTCCTTCGTCCACAATCCAATACGGCCTTGTGCTTGGATAACCAATCCATTCCCAATATGACGTCTAAGGTGCAGGTCTCCAAAATTAAAAGGTTTGCTAGGAATTCTATTCCACCTATTAGTATTCTCACCCGGAACATCCTACTTTGCTCGGAGTTCGGAACCAGGGGTTTGAACTAAAAGCATGCACTTAAGTCTTGCAATCCTTAAATCATTTCTAGTAGCAAAGCCTTGCGAAACAAACGAATGCGAAGCTCGAGTCAAACAAAGCTGTGCAGTGCTAGTTAACAAGTAACTTACCCGATCTGACGTCAGTAGCATTTTGCGGTGCATCTGCGGTGACATGGTTGACCCGGCCTCTCACCACGTGCAGGGTGTGGCTCCTGATCTTTGGCGTCCTAGCTGAGGTGGTTCCTAGATTGAAGCGGCGGGTCGCTCCTGCTGTCTTCTTTGGACAAGCTGTTGGCAAAGTGTCTGGCTCGTTGCGATTGTAGCGGCGTCTCACTTTGTTCCTTCTTGTTGCACAGAGTAAGCGTTTCTAAGCGGTGAGTGCAGTAGTTACGATTGGCAGGTCTTGGTGCTTTGAGGATGGTGTCCTTGTTGCATTCGTGGTTGGAATCGAAGAATTGATTTGGTGCAACTCTCGGCTATTGCGTTCCACTGGCGTGATCCTTCTTTGTTGCATCCTGCGCTTCTGTTCTCATCCGGTTCCTTGCGCTTGTCCTCAAGAATAAGCGCCTTATTCACCAATTCTTGGAAATCTGGAAAGGTGTGGGTGATCAACCCTACTTGCAATCCTGAGTTAAGTCCCTTCATAAAGCGAGGTATGCGGATTTATCTGTCGCTACATCCTCGGTGCGTAGCATGCTAGGCTGTGTGAACTTGTTCGTAGTCGACCCACCGGTGATTACCTTGCTTCATGCTCTGAACTCCTCCTTCTTAAGGTCCATGATTCCTTCAGGCACGTTATCTTTGTCGGAATGCATTGTGAACTCTTCCCAAGTGATATCTTGAGGGTTCTCTGCGTGGCACGAAGTTCTCCCACCATTACGGTTGTTCCTTCGGTGATGAGAAGCGTAGAGTACCTTCTCATTCCCTATGCATTGAGCTATGTGTAGCTTCCTCTCGATTGATCTTAACCAATCATCGGCCTCCAATGGATTGGCATTCCCGGAGAAAGTGGGTGGGTGAGTTCTCATGAACTCAAGCGGCCTTGTATTACAGCGTGGTCACTGATTAACTTGATTAGCGGTGGCAGAAGCGATAACGTGCTGCATTTGTTGCATCATAGCATGCATCAACTGAGTCGAGCAGCAAGAAAGGCTCCAAAATTCTGCATATCAAGCTGGCGGTCTTTGGTGCTCTATCATTGGGGTTTTCTGGGGCGAGAACCACTCCCATTGCTTCCAAAGTTTCCACGGGTGTTCACCATCTGTCGATTTGCTCTAGGTTTAGAGATGAGAGGGAAACAAGAATAGACAAGTAATATGGAACTTATGCGGGCGAAAGGTGTAGCCTTAAGGTCCAACTTTATTATTTAATAACTTGGTATGGCTGCTTACAATGCCTAAGGGCCTTGCAACACATAATGCACACTCGACAAACAAAGCAAATCCAAATCGAACTAACTGGAGTCTAACGCCTAAAGGGTGACTCTTTATTCTATGTCTCGACTCGGCGAAGGAGTCTCACTATAGAACCTATGCTCACTCATCGAGAAAACCTCCACGGCCTGAGTGCAGGTGCTGCGGCATAAGCGCGAAAGCGATTGCCATGTCCGGCAAGCGTGTCCTCTATGGTAGTCGAAGAAGCGGTGTCCTCATCGAGATCGACTCCTCAGGATCGGCTCGTGTAGCTCAATCTTGGCTCTGGGTGCAGTCCGTACAAAGTCATCTCCAACTCGTCAATCCTTCGTAGAAGGTGTGCCACATACTCTTGAGCTTCCTGCCATCTGTTCTTCTCTGTCGTGATCTCCTTGCGGGCCTTCAGCTCCTTGCTTGTATTATCAGTACATCCTCCTGGCGGCGACAAATCGTGCCAAGCGTAACCGTGGCATCCTCATCCTGAATCTCCTTCGGGTCAAGAAGGTTATCGCTTGCGGATGGTAACGGAACACCGTACTCTCCAATTCTCGGGCGTAGATACGGGTAATGTGCCGCCTTGCTCGTCGTGATACTTCTTGGAAACCCATCTGCAATGTAGATCTCTGGCGGTCACGGTGTATCGGCGATTGCACAGGCCCTTTTTCCTAGCAGTACCTCAATCCTCACGTCACAAGCCTTGATCAATCCCGCTTGTGTCGATCACTTCCACTTGGTATTGGGGCTTCTCAAAATCTCAGAGAGTCTCAAGCATATGCCAAAGTTCCGGCGTGACCAACTCCTAGATCAACGTAGTTGAACTCTTCCTCCATCTGTCACAAGAGTGCTTTACGTAAGAACTTCGAATTTTTAAATTGTGACAAGGTAAGGGAAATTTCAGCAAGAGACAAGAAAAGAGAGAAGGGATAAGTCGAGATGTCATTTCTTGTCTTCACAAATTTTTAGCTTTAGAAAATAGGTTTTATCCTCACTACGACCATTCTAGCCGAGGTTGAGCCTACAGGTCAAGTATGGCTCGATACCACCTCTGTCGGGACCCCGAATTTGCAAATCCGGACCCTCTGTGTATTCAGCACTAGTCCAGGAGCAGCGCTAGTGCACTGATCTTAACATCGGTATATATCACAATCATACCAAGCGATACTATCAAAGTACTTTATTTAAATAATCAAAGGGTTACTCGACCTTATGGCCAAGTTACAAATATATGCCTGCAAGCGAAACTTATTAAAGAGAAATAACAGCAGCGGAAAATCAAATATCTTCGTGGCGCCATCCAAGATACCACAGGCAACCGGCGGGCTCGCATCCCTAAGTAGACGGGTCCTCTTGGAACTCCTCCTCCAAAGCTGGCGTAGTCTCCTCTTCAAGCGGTATTGTGTTGAGGCAAGGGTGAGTACTTGGTACTCGACAAGTCATGCACTGAATGCAAGCTAATATACTATATGCATGGCTTGGTACAAAGGAATAGCTCAAGGTATATTTGCGATGCTTGACTTTTGACAAGTAATAAAAGTAGATTCGAAAGCAGTAGAAATAAGTAAAGCATAAATAACTTCTCAAGAAATTTAATAAACATTTTCCCCATCCTAAACCACATTTCCATCAACTTCATTACTAAACCAACCCAACCTTTCAAATCCAAGTTATTTTTGAGAAAATCTAACCCTTGACTGTAATCCCCGAGCATTGTCGATCACAGTGGACTCGGCTATTCAAATAGATTCTACACTCTGCAGAGGTTATGCACTTTACCCACAAGATACAGTCAAACACCACAAAGGCGAGTTCCCGTAACAAAGCTTTTCGGAAGCCTCAAACAACACAGGTGGTCCTCTCCGGTTCGTGCTCTACACCATCCCTTCCCTTAGCTAAGGCGAAGTATGGGACCAACACACCGTTAGATGGGTATCGGCCACAGCCCACGATCGCTCCCGTCACAATCACACAAGCGGTGTATCGACACCCTGAGGCTCCACAAGTGAGTCCTTAGCAACTTAGTCA
This sequence comes from Rhipidocladum racemiflorum, assembly GCA_036346355.1. Lineage (NCBI taxonomy): Eukaryota > Viridiplantae > Streptophyta > Magnoliopsida > Poales > Poaceae > Rhipidocladum > Rhipidocladum racemiflorum. Next base: position 44,256,578 of record CM070574.1, on the reverse strand, counting down.
ACTAGGGCCGTCCCATTCCAGCCATGTGGTTGCAAGTATGACCCAGTTCAAAGGCTTGCAAGGTTAAGTCCTTAGAGTGACCAGGGCAAGACTACCCGAAAAACCAAACCAACATCCCCAATGCCACAAGCGGCCCTGATTACTCTTGCCACATGCCCCTGGCCGAAAATCGTTTATCAAACCCATTGATTACCATGCACCACGTGCCATCAACATCACATGATACTTTTCCAAAACATGTTCAATATATCATAAAGTCAATATTAGCATTTGATTATACCAAATCAAGTCATGAGAACGTAGCAGGTCTAAGCAGCATACTACAACGATCTAAACCCATGTTGGCAATTTAATAATGTCCAACTAGTAAACCACAACTAGGGTGACAAAGGGTCATGGCACATACCTAAGTAATCAAGGTGTCATATAGCAAATTGGTATTTATCTAACCCCCATGTTCAATCAAAGTATCTTTCTACTTGAACTAGCATGCAATAGTTTAAATCAAAATAGGTTTCAAAATGGGATCAACATGGTCAAAGCACAACTTGCCTTCAAAAAGTACTTGCTCTTGGTCTTGAGTTGGATCCTGAGTCAACACTTCTCCCTCGAATCCTTCCGGCACTTCAACGTCTACTCGTAAAGCGTGCAAATAGCAAATACACAAATAAACACTAGGCAAAAACATCCCAAAACTCCAAATAAAATCCATAAACAGAGAGAACATAATTTTCTGGATTTTTAGAAACTGGAATCGTCAAATTTGGAGTTAAAACGCAAAAGTTATGATTTATTAAAGTTTAAATAATCAATTAAATAATATTACAGAGAAAAACTTTAGTCCAAAAATTAAATAAAATTCATATTTGAGTAGATCTGAATTTTATACAAATTTAGAAATTTGAATCACTCAAATCGGAGTTGAAGCATAAAAGTTATAAGCGTTTGAAGTTTGAATCTAAATTTGAATCAATATTTCGAATTAATAAATCATTTTCTTTTGGAAATTAATTGTGCGTCGGCATGGACACGTGTCAGCTCTGGATTGGTCGGTGGCGCCCGATCCACGGACTCGGTTCGGGTCCACGGTGGATCCAGTCCACCGACCGTGCGGCGTGACACGCGGGTCCCACGTCGATGGAGTCGCCTACGGTGCGGCAAGGCTACGTGGCGACCCTCGGGTTGGCTCGGCTCTCGGTCAATCTCGGCCGATTGATTTAAGCTCCAACGGTCCAGATCAATCCCGCTGACACGTTTGACCCGGAGCATGATGCGTGGCGAGATCTCAACCGTGCAATACCAATCCGACGGCTAAGAACCAATCTACCGATAAAACTTGATCCAATCTGACCGTCACGATCTAAAATCAGCGGTGGAGATTCAATCTAAAACCGCAACGTGGGGAATACACGGGGTAATGTGGGCTAACCTGGACCGTTTGATCGAGATCGGCGGTCGATGGGGCTCAAAAGCAGCGGCGATATGGCGGCGCGATTCGGCCGGAGGCGGGGAAGGCGGCCTTGCGGCCGTCGCCGGTCGTCTCTGCGTGATCAAGGCGTCCCTCGGCGCGCCTTGTCTTGAGGTTCGGCCAGGGCTCCAACACGGCGGGGAAGGGCTAACGGCGCGGAGAAGGCAGGAAAAACGCGCGGCTCCACCCAACTTCGCGAGCAATCGGCACGGCTTGGCGGCGGCTTGAGCTCTAAAAGCTAGGGCAAAGCAGGCGCCGCAGGAGAGGGCAACCTCGGGGACCGGTTCGAGCTTTAAATAGCCTCGGCGGTCGTGATGCGCAACCCGGATCCCTAGATTCCATGGCGGCGGAGTCCGGCTTCATAGCGAGTCGGGCGGCGCTACGTGGCTGCATCAGCGTGCATACACGCAGCGTCCGGATCGGACGATGCGCACGCGGCGGCGGCGGTCTCTTGGCCGTTGGATTGGATCAGCGGTCGGATCTCAATAGGGTTAGGGTTAGGATTGAAGCGCGGTTGAGTCAAGTCACGTGGCGCGGTCCGGCTCGAATGCGGCTCGAGTCGGAGGAACGATACTAAACCGACTTGGATTTTCCAGCGATTTAATATTTAAAATAATTCCCGATAATTCATTTAATTCATTATAAATATCAAAACACTCGAGAAAAATTCCAGAAAAATTCTGGAAAATACTTTGGATCATTTTGGACTCAAATAAAATATTTCCAACAAAAATTTATTTGCAAAATTAAATTCTTCAATTATTTCAAAATGGAATAAATTCAAATAAATTCCAAATAAATCCAAATAAATTCCAGAAAATTCCAAAAATTCACCAAAGTGCCAAATCACACATGAATTTAGGAAAAGTAAAATTTTGGGGTGTTACACGAGCCAACCGTTACAAAACGGCAAAAGCCAAGCGAGGGTCCTGGAACCAGGGTCCTGCTCATCGATCCAGACTGGACTACCCCGTACCTTGATTACCTCCTGAAGGACAAACTCCTGAAGCCACCACTCTGCGGCAGAGCGCGTCTCCGACAAGCCAAATCCTACGTGGTGGTGGGCGGCGAGCTCTTAGAAAAAGTGCCTCGGGTGTCCTCAGCGGTGCATTTCGGGACAAGTGGGAAGAGAGCTGCTCCAAGAAATCCATTCGAGGATGTGTGTGGCCATCACGCGGCATCAAGCGCCTTGGTTGGGAAAGCCTACCGACGGGGTTTCTTACGGCCAGCGGCGATAACGGATGCCAAGGAGATAGTTCGAACCTGCGAGGGCTGCCAATTCTATGCAAGACCGAGACACACTTGCCGCACAGAGCTATGAGACTATACCCATTTCTTGGCCTTTCGCGATGCAGGGGCTCGACTTAGTGGGCCCGCTCAAGAAGGCTCAAGGCGGTTTTGCTTACCTCTTCGTGGCCATTGACAAGTTCACCAAGTGGATCGAAGCCAAGCCGGTCGTCACTATCACTGCAGCTTAAGGCCAAGGAGTTCTTCCAGGATATTGTGGTCGATTCGGAGTGCCCAACCGATCATCACGGACAACGGCACCCAATTCAGGAGTGAAGAATTCCAAGAATGGTGCGAAGGCGTCGGGATCAAGATCTGCCCGCCTCGGTGGCTCACCCACGAAGCAATGGGCAGGTTGAGCGAGCTAATGGTCCGTCCTCCAAGGCCTCAAGGCCGGGATCTTCGACCGCCTCAAACCATACGCTGCTCGATGGGTGAAGGAGCTACCGTCGGTACTCTGGGGACTCGTAACCACTCCCGTGAGCGATCGCCAAACCCCTTTTTCCTGGTCTATGGCGCAGAGGCGGTTCTGCCGACCGAGCCGATTCGAATCCCGAGGGTTCGGAATTACCACGGCCGAGTCCGAGGGAAGCCGAATGGTGGAGCTTGATCAACCGGGAGGCTCGGAGCGTTGCCGCCCTCGGTCGGCTAAGTACCTCCAGGGACTTCTGCGCTACCACTCTATAGCGTCAGTAGAACCTTTTGAAGGAGATCTGGTCTGAGGAGGAACGAGCGAGCACAAGCTCTCTCCAATTTGGGAAGGTCCGTACATTGTGCGTAAGACAATCCGGCCAGGTGCTTATCGACTGCAGGCGAGAAGACGGGCGAGGTTAGCGAATACTTGGAACGCCGAACAACTCGTAAACTTCTACGCATGAGTTATGTATCCCACTCTTACACATTAAATAAAAGGTGGTCCGTCTTATTTTACGAAGTTACGTGTAATGCTAGCCCGAGTGGTCATTACCCGACGGTGTGGTGCCTAACCCTGGTCGTGCCAATATAGAGTGCACGGAAATAACAAGCCGCGATGAGCACAAAGCCTCGGCGGTTTACACCACAAGACAACGGAACGGGTACAAAGCACTAACCACTAGGTGACTGCAATTCGCAGCACCAGAATCTAACCGAGATTCGCCTGATCGCGAAGTTCTAACCGTCAAAAGCTCGAGCCCCAGCGCCTGCGTTCGGGTAATCGAGCAACCGACTAGAATAAGTTGATCAGCGGAACCACTAAACTCGGATTAAACATGATGGCACAATTTGGATAAAATTTCGCATTGCATTCGTAATGTTAATAATTTACATTCTTGACTTTCTTTTTTCTTTTCTCGCTAAAAAAAAAAAAAACTAAGTCTTCTTCTTTGGTGCTCTTGGTGCTCTTTGGTGCTCCTGCCATCGGGTCTTGGGTCTTTGTCTTTAGTCTTCTTTGGTCTTGTGGCGCTAGGAGGCCCGGAGGCGAGATCATTGAGGTTAGACGCGACCCACGCGACCCAAAGCCGCCAGAATCTCGTCCTCAACCACCCACAAGGGGGGTATAAGCCGGACGAGGGCCCTGACGGCAAGGTCGTCGCGGCGATCGCGACCAACCATCTCGAGGATGATCTCGGCCACCTCGTGGAGCCCCGGCGCAGCCTCCAACAAGGTGGCCACGGCGGCGGCATCCCTCGCCGCTCCTTCCTCCTCCTCCGCCTCCAGTGTGGCAAAGTCGAGGTCTTCCCAAGACTCCGCCTCCTCCCAGTTGTGCAACATCCCGAAGAATCGCTGGCGAAACAATGCCGCGTAGGGACCGACGAACTTCCTCATGTTAGACATGAAGGAATGCTGGAAGAGAAGAAGAGGGACGAGGCAAAAGGGAAATGGGCAATCGCTCATCAGCGGTGACGCCCTATTTATAAGCCACCCCAGCCCCGGAAATCGAAGCGTCTCCAAAGGCAATCAAATGCGCCACCTCGCAATCAACGAAGCGCGAAAAACAAAGCGGCGGTGCGAATACCGAAGAAGACCAGCACCTTGAACAAAATCAAGGAGAATTTCACCAGACACGTGTAAATGGCGATTCAAGCTCGTTCGGCTTTCGCTTAATTATACCAAATTAAGCGCCAAAAGCCGAGGGCCGAGAGCTCGCAAGCGATGCAAGCCTGGGGACTAAACCACTCAGCCAGGTGGCCACAACGTAAGTCCCGACGCTCGAGAGCTGCACGCCAGCCTCTCGGAAAAGCGTGTCTGGGGCAAGAAAGCCACGGGCCAAGGCCCTGGCGTTTGGAAGCCATACCAGTTGGCTGAAACTCACCCGGAAAGGCGCAACAGGATCCAAAAGGCTACGGGCCTATATTCAGGTCTGAAGACCACTCAGCGGAAGACAATACAGGCAAATCATATTGAAGTAAGAAGACACAATATTTCAAACAAGGAGGGCGAGCACTCGGCATCAAGGCCCACATCGAAGTCAGAATTCTAGATTCTCCAACAAGGCCTGCGATGCACCGGACACCTCTTCGAGGAGCGCGTTGGCCTTGTCTTCATCACAGGCAAAACCTTCTTTCACAGCTTCGAGGTCAATTCTCGGATAATGAGACTTGACCACCGCCAATGCCTGGTTCGCACTCATTGCTGCGGACTCTTTGGCGTAAGCTCTGATCCTGTCGGCTCCTCCCGAGAGAAGTGGAACAGCATCGTCCCCCTGGCCCGGCGTGACTCCTTCAATACGCAGAAGGTGCGGGGCGGCTCGCGAGGTGGCCTTGATTCAGTCCGGCCCTGTTCGACAGTGGCCATCTTCTCCTTGCACTCTGCAACAAAGTCAAACGGCCATCAAGAGCACACCCGACGCCAAGTATGTTCAACCCAAGTCAAAGAAATTTACCCTTCGGCTCCATTGCATCCTTTCCAAGCTGACTCGAGCTTCGAGGCCAGAGTTCTCTGAAGCCTCCAGTCGGGCCCTCAGCTCAGCAACGGTCGAGTCGCGCTCTGAAACACGAGAGTGTCATCATCCTCTCCAACCATCCAAAAAGACATCCAAACCGAATCCAGGGGAGAATCTCACCTTCGAGCATATGCTCAAGCTTCGTCTTCTCCTCCCGGATCGTCATACACTCGCCACAAGCCCATGGACTTCTTTCCATCTGTCGCGTTGATCTCAGAGCTTGTCCTGCATCGCTTATGCTCCTTGAGCCGGGAGCACCTTCCGAAAAACCGCGACCTTTGCTCCGAGCGCTCCCCATGTCCTAGGTAACAGGCGTAATCTCGAGGAGAAGTCGGCAAATGATTGAAGACAAGAAGCTCACCCTGCAGCGGCGTGCTACACCTGACGGTGAGCTCATAAAGCTCCGTCCGTGCCGCTCTCTCCATCTCGTCGTCCTCTTCCATCCCTTTCCAGTCGGAACCCCCTTCCCACCATACGGTCCGATTCGGGGGCTTCGGCAGAGGACCGAGCGGCGGTGGCTCTCGAGGCACTTCCTCCACTCCGGGAGATGGTGCCGGGTCGATCTCGTCGGCGGACGGACCACCGGATGGTTAGACCATTGGGCCGCCGGCGCCCGGTGGCGAAGCCGGCGATCGGCGGCAGTGTTTGACCTAGCCGACGCGGCGAGGCTCCCCTTGGGGAAGCCTCCGCTGGGACTCCTTTCAGAGACCCCTCCACGAGGGCGTCCATAGCGAAGTCCTGAATCGGCAAAAGGAAGACACCTCAAAGATGCATAACAACAAAAGACAAGGATCGCCCAAAGAATACCTTTTGGATTTCTTGAATTTCATCCCGAGTCTCATCCGAGACCCAAGACCACTCGGAGGAAGTTAGCGCTGCAATGCTACCCACTCAGAAGGCTGAGGCCCCGCTTTGCGACCGGGTGCACCGGAGGTCGAAGGCCCGGTGACGAAGACCGGCGACCTCCTCCGCCGACTCCGGCGCTTCGTCGGATCGATGTGTCACCACTCGCTTCACCTGGCGTGTTTCAGCCACGAGAGAGGCCGACAAGCTGGGCGTCGAGAAAAGGAAGGGCGCGTTCTGAAAAAAGGAACGATCGCACCTGTTTGAATCACACATCGATCAAAGAAATCATGGAATAGCCTTTCGAGAGAATAGTGCACTCACACGAGGAGGAGGCCTTGCCGTCGAAAATTTATGAGGGCAGCCCTGTTGGTGATTATTGTGCCAGGCATGAAGAGATCAACTACGTCTTTGCCGGCGCCTCCATCGATAGGGCCACGTCCGACTCCGCGTGGGGTCCAGAGGCCCGTTGTATTGGAACCCCAAATGGACTCTCTCCTTCAAGGGCTGCACTCGGCGCTTCACAAAGCGATCGCAATCCGGGACCCGTCGACCCTCGGTTCTTCACATCGTCAATCAATGCCGAAGCTCGGGATTTGCGCCAAACCTCCTCCGTCAGGCGTCGCTCCAAAGATCGGGAAGCTTTAGGAGCACGGCCGGCAAAGGGGCGAGGAAAGGGTCAACATTGGCACAATAGAACCACTCCCGCCTCCAACCTTTGAGGGAGGTCTTGAGAGGAATGACAAAATCTTGCTTCTTCGAGCCCTCCGCAGTGGGCCGGCACTAACGACGTTGGGAGCGGCCCGGTCGGATGAGGCTTCAGCAAGAAGAAGGAGCGGAACAAATCCAAATGAGGACGTATCCCAAGATACGCCTCGCAGAGCCGACGAAGATGGCAATGTGAAGAATCGAGTTGGGGTTCAAATTGATCAACTCGATTTCATAGAAGTGGAGGAGCCCGGAAGAAGGCGCTCCCAGAATGCTAAGTCCCCGCTTGAAGAAGGACTCAAACACCACAATCTCATTCTCTAGAGGTGTGGGGTAAGGGTCACTGCGGCGGGGCAGGCGAGATCAACTCCAATGAGGGAGGACGCCGGCGGCGACCATCCCCTCCAAGCGGGACGTCGTCGTGATGGAAGTCTCCCTCCCTGCCGTCGCAGGGTCGGCGCTACCCTCCGATGACGAGGAAGAAGACATTGCGAAGAAGAAGACCTGGTGGGAAGAACCGCCGCAAGCCAAGGGCGCGAAACCAGAAACCCTAAATCGCCAAAGGAGGTTTGAAGGTTTCGCAGCCATGGTGGGGAAGGTGCAAGGAGGCCGTTGCTCCAACGAGGGTCCTTCCGACTTATAAGAAATGGGCCCCAATTTCCACCTTTCGGTGGGAAGAAACGAGGGCCCTCCTGTTCAGTGCAGGCGAGATCCAGGGCACGCCCCATGACGGGCCAATAGCTGCGTCGCGCAAAACGCGGCCAGGTGTCAAACCTGGTCCAAAGTTTGGGATAAAGTGCGCCCCACGACGGGCCTGAACGCCGGCCGCCATGGAAGCTTGGGGCTGGGCACTTTCCGAACATCCTCCGACGGCACACCCCATAATTTGGGGTCAATTGCTGGTCGCTGTCTCACAATGCGATTGGGTGTCGCGGGAGGATCTACAACCAACACGGTCTTGAGAATGCGCCCCATGAGGGTCTAAAGCGGTCTTGGCAAATAGCGAACACGAGCATTACTCTGTATGACCAAGGTATGCCCCATGAGGGTCACCAGCGACAAGCCGCTGTCAAGGCCAGAACCGCGGTACCGCCGCCCCGAGCCAAAAAGACCAAGGTATGCCCCATGAGGGTCACCGAGCGACAAGCGGTTGCAGCGCCGTAAACGGGCGCGGGTACCACTCGACCACGAGCCAAAGACCAAGGTATGCCCCATGAGGGTCACCGAAGCGACAAGCCGGCTGTCGTGCACCGTAAACCAAGCGCGGGTACCACTCGGCCACGAGCCAAAAGACTATGGTATGCCCCATGATGGCCAGTTGAGCGACAAGCCAGTTGCCGTGCACCGTAAACGGGCGCGGTACCACTCGGCCACGAGCTAACCAACCACGGTGGCTTCATACTACAAGTTCTTTATGATCTCTCTCCCGCATAATCCTCATGACAGGGTAAGGGACGGAAAGTCGATCCTAAAGCACTTGGGGGCTGCTGGGATGTCGAGACAGGGTCCCGCAAGAGGGGCCTACACCGGCCCAGGCTCGACAGCGGAATAGAAAGCCCAAAGCCGGAAGCACCACGACGGGCCCAGAGGAGACCTTCGACTTGCTCCCAAGACAACTCCCGATCCTTCAAGGAAGCTTGCGCCCGCCCTAACAACCCGCCAGAACGAAGCATGCGATCGACCTTTGCGGAACTGCGGATCTTTGGAACTGACAAAGGCGGCAGGCGTGGGTCGGAGAAAGCATAACCACCATGTTCAGGGCCCGGTGGTGCCCATCTATCATGTATTCTCCCCCCAGCATATAAGGGGAGGAGGGAGAAACAAGAAAGACACACGATATATCCAAGAACACAGGACTAGGGTATTATCTCCTCCGAGAGAGCCCGAACCTGTCTAAAACAGATTGCCCCCGCATCCTGTGTTACCATCAAGCTCAGATCCCGCACAAATCCCCTAGAATCACAAATCTTATTGCCGGCGAAACAGATCGTCGACAGCTGGTATCAGAGCAAGGCGCACAAAGATGGACCCCAACTTGACGACCAGTTAGGGGATTATTTAGGACTGTCATGATGCATTAGGTAGAAAGTAGTGTTTATCCCCGCCCTAGGTCATAGGGGTGAGTGTGAGTTGCGTTGGAATCGTGCATGTCATATCATTTCATGCATGTGTTATGCCGCTTTGCATCGGAGGTTTTGATTTGGGTGTGCTAGACTTGTGGGACCCCAGTACGGGGTGCTACAGTCTAAAGAAGGGATCAAATTGGGGTTTCCTATGTTTAGGACTTGTCCCTTCTGTGGGGGTTCTAACTTTCGTCGCCGGTCCTTGGTTGACGATAGAATGAGGACCCGCGGAGGCATGGGAGGTGATGATGGTGCTGGGCGGTCACAACCTAGCCATGGTGATCCGCCTCCTCCTCCCAATGTACTGGATATCCTGCTGCGGTCAGAGAGGAACCAGGAGACTACCAACCGGATTCTGGAGATGCTAATCCAGAATCAGGCTGCTCCGGGTGGCCGCGGTGAAGGGCGAGCCCACCCAAATGGCTATTTGGACTTCCTCCACACTCACTTGATGTTCTCCGGGCAGTGACCCCTTGGAGGCGGGCATCGGCTGCGCCGCGATGGAAGCGAGAGTTCGCTCTTATCCAGTGTGGGGATCTTCAGAAGGCTCCCTACGCAGCGCAGCAGCTTCAAGGCCCTGCTGGAGCATGGTGGGCCAATTTCCTGGTGATGCAGCCCGCCGGTCATTAGGTGACTTGGGCGGAGTTCCGTGAGGCCTTCCGGGCATACCACATCCCGAAAGGACTCATGGATATCAAGAAGCAGCAATTTCTGGCCCTCAAGCAATTGAGCAAGACTGTGGTGGACTACTCACGAGAGTTCAACTACCTGGCTCAGTATGTACCGGAGGAGGTCGATAGTGATGAGAAGAAACAGAGCCACTTCATGAATGGGTTAACGGCGAAGATGCAAGACCGGCTCTTGGTGTGCGGTTTCGCCGACTTCAATGACTTGGTGAGTCGGGCGATCACCGTTGAGCATAAGATGAGGAACCATCAAGAGGAGAAGAAGTGGAAGCGGGGCGCGCAGTTCTCGACGGGCAGCAGTTCGCAGCGGGCCCGCATGGTCCCTCCACCATTGAGGGCCCCTGTCCCTGCACCTCCCCTGCCGGCTGGAGTGGCTCGTCCTCCTGTTGCGGCTCCTCGTCCTCCCCAGCCACAGTCGGGAGTGCGAGTGGTGATAGGCTCTGGATCGGGCCCATGCTATAACTGCGAGCGTGCGGGACACTTCATTCACGACTGTCCGTTTCCAAGGCGGGGCAACAATCCTACCGCCCCACGACTTCCAGTGGCAACAGCTCCACCTCCACTTCCTGCGCCAGCCCGCGGCCGAGTCAACTACGTCGGTGCCGAAGAGATTCCAGAGGACAACACCGTGCTGACGGGTATGTTATGCATCAATGGGGTTGCTGTGAGGGTACTATTTGACTCGGGGGCATCTCATTCCTTTATCCGTAGAGAGTTTGCTGTGCACCATCAGATGAGAGTGAGTAACAGCGCCACTCCATTTTTGATTGAGGCGCCAGGGTCAAAACTTGTGGTAGATCAAGTAGTTCAGAAGGCGTCGGTACTGGTTCAAGGGGTCTCTTTCGTTGTCAGTTTGTTGCTCCTTGACCTTCAGGGAATGGATGTCATCCTAGGCATGAACTGGCTGACGCGGCGGCAAGCCATCTTGGATTGTTCTTGCCGCACCATCTCGCTTAAGGGACCGAAGGGAGGCTGGCTGACGTTACTTCTTGATGAGGGCAAGGCCACCCTCTGCTCCTTGAATGGCGCCGAAGTCGAGAAATTAGACACTGTCCCTGTGGTGTTAGAGTACCCTGATGTGTTCCCAGTGGAACTGCCAGGGATGCCACCTGATCGAGATATTGAGTTTGTAGTGGAGCTACAGCCTGGGACCGCTCCAGTCTCCAAGCGGCCGTACCGGATGCCGCCCAACGAATTGGCTGAGCTGACGACTCAATTGAAGGAGTTGATGGACAAGGGCTTCATTCGTCCGAGTTCCTCGCCTTGGGGCTGCTCGGCTCTCTTCGTGACCAAGAAGGATGGTTCACTTCGCCTCTGCGTGGATTACCGTCCCTTGAATGCTGTCACTATCAAGAACAAGTACCCCCTGCCTCGGATTGATATCTTGTTCGATCAGCTTGCTGGTGCACGGGTATTCTCCAAGATTGACCTGAGACTCGGGTACCATCAGATCAAGATTCGGGCCGAAGACATCCCGAAGACAGCCTTCTCCACTCGGTATGGGCTGTACGAGTACACTGTCATGTCGTTCGGACTGACGAATGCGCCAGCATACTTCATGTATCTGATGAACTCCATCTTCATGGAAGAGCTGGATTCTTTTTTCGTCATCTTCATCGACGACATCCTCATTTATTCAGCCAACGAGGAAAATCATGCCAAGCACCTTCATGTCATTCTCGGGAGACTCCGGGAACACCGCTTGTATGCGAAGTTCAGCAAGTGCGAGTTCTGGCTGAAGGAGGTGTCTTTCTTGGGACACGTTCTTTCTGAGAAAGGCGTAGCAGTTGACCCAAGCAAAGTGCAGGATGTACTTAGTTGGGAGCATCCCAAGTCTGTCACATAGATTCGCAGTTTCCTTGGGGTGGCTGGCTATTACCGCCGTTTCATTCGGGACTTCTCTAAAATAGCTAAGCCCATGACGGAGTTGTTGAAGAAGGGCACCGAGTTCAAATGGTCTGTGGGCTATGAGCAGGCATTTCAGACTCTAAAGCAGTGCCTCACCACAGCTCCAGTCCTCACCCAGCCCAATATTCATGAGCCGTTTGATGTGTATTGTGATGCATCTGGCATCGGACTCGGCTGTGTGCTTATGCAGGATAGCTGAGTTGTCGCTTACGCGTCTCGGCAGCTAAAGCGCCATGAAGAGCACTACCCCACCCATTATCTGGAGATTGCAGCAGTGGTCCATGCTTTGAAGATTTGGCGCCACTATCTCCTGGGGAACAAGTGCAACATCTACACCGATCACAAAATTCTCAAGCACATCTTCACGCAGGCAGACTTGAATATGAGGCAAAGACGGTGGCTTGAGTTGATTAAGGACTACAATTTGGAAGTCCATTACCACCCTGGGAAGGCTAATGTGGTAGCTGACGCATTGAGTCGCAAGGCCCAATGCCATTGCCTTACTCTTCCCCCACGTAGTGCCACCCTTTGTGCTGAATTCCAGAAGCTCAACCTGGAAATGGTAGAAGAAGGTTTCTTGACTAATGTGGAGTTGAAATCCACATTGCTTGATCAGATTCGGGAAGCAGAAGGCGGAGATGCGGGTGTTGCCAACATTCGCAATAACTTGAATTCTGGTCAGGCCCCTGGTTTTCGCCTAGATGAGCAAGGAACCTTGTGGTTCGGCCAGCGCATAGTTGTTCCGGATACCCAAGAATTGAAGCGGACGGTCCTTGATGAAGCCCATAACTCGTTGCTCACAATCCATCCGAGCAGCAACAAGATGTACCGAGATCTGAAGCGGCGATTCTGGTGGACTCGCATGAAGCGCGAGATTGCTCGTTACGTGGCTGAGTGTGATGTCTGCAAGCGTGTGAAGGCTGAACACTTTAAGCCAGCTGGTACTCTTCAGCCGCTACCCATCCCGAGTTGGAAATGGGAAGACATTAGCATGAACTTCATTACTGGCCTGCCTCTGACTTCTTCGAGTCACGACTCGATATGGGTGATTGTCGACCGGTTAACAAAGTCTGCACATTTTCTAGCCGTTCGCACCACCTACTCAGCTAAGAGGTACGCGGAGTTGTATGTCACCAGGATTGTATGCCTTCATGGAGTGCCCAAGCGGATAGTTTCGGATCGAGGCTCTCAATTTGTCTCGCGATTCTGGAGAAGTCTGCATGAAGCACTGGGCACGAAGCTACTCCACAGCTCAGCATATCATCCCCAGACTGATGGACAGACCGAGAGGGTCAATCAAATCCTCGAGGATATGCTGCGGGCATGTATACTGTCCTATGGGAAGAAATGGGAAGAATGCCTCCCCTACGCCGATTTTGCGTACAATAATAGCTATCAAACCAGCATCCAAATGTCTCCTTTTGAGGCACTGTATGGTCGTAGCTGTCGGGCACCTTTGAATTGGTCTAAGAGTGGAGAGCGTTCATTTCTTGGGCCTGAACTGCTCATGGAGGCCGAAGAAAAAGTGAGGGTCATTCGAGAGAACCTGAGGGTAGCACAGTCGCGACAGAAGAGCTATGCCGATCGCCGTAGGAGACCCCTCTCCTTCGATATTGGTGACTTCGTCTACCTGAAGGTGTCTCCTCTTCGAGGCACTCGTCGGTTTGGAATAAAAGGGAAACTGGCGCCTCGTTACATAGGGCCATTCCGAGTCCTTGAGAAGCGTGGTTAGGTTGCATATCAGCTAGAGCTTCCTCCCACCCTCGAGATGGTCCACAATGTCTTCCATGTCTCCCAGTTGAAGAAGTGTCTCAGTACTCCTTTCGAGTCGCTTGAAGTGGATGACCTCGGAGTTGCGCCTGAACCGGATCTATCCTATCAGGAGCATCCGATTCGGGTTTTAGCAAAAGCAGAGCGCAAGACTCGACGGACAACTCTAAAGTTTTACAAAGTTTAATGGAGCAATCATACTGAGGATGAGGCTACTTGGGAACCTGAAGATCGCCTGAAAACAGAGTACCATGGGTTCTTCGATACCATGTAAGTACGTGCGTACAATTCCCAAAGTTTAGAGCATGTCTGTTAGGGTCCTAATCCGCGTATGCGTTTGCTCTGAATCTCGGGGCGAGATTCCCTTAAGGGGGGAGGGTTTGTCAAGACCCCACTCTCTGAAATTCTGGGACATCCGGAGTGTCCGGATTAAACATCCGGAGTATTCGGATCAGGCCCGGAATGTCCGGACAAAATGTCCGGAGTATCCGAGTTGAAGTGGCCGAACGCCCCAACCCGGAGTGTCCGGACTAGTTATCCGGAGTGTCCGGACTAGTTATCCGGAGTGTCCGGGATGACTACCGAAGACCCCAACCCAGAGTCTCCGGGTTAAATGTCCGGAATGTCCGGACTCATCGGGGGTTGAAATAAAAGTCCCGTTTCTTGGTTTCCCCACCTCATTTCCTTTTCCCCACCTTGGTTCCCCACCCGTGTGTGCCTTCCACCTCCACACTAGCTCCACTCCAGCGAGCTCCCACCGGCCGGTGACCTCCGTGGCTCCTCCCCGGCGTCCTCTAGCTCGTTCACAAGCCGGCATCCTCCTTCCTCTACCCCGGCATTTGCCCCTCTTCCGTCTTCCTTGGAGGTAGGTCCTCTTCTTGGGGTTTGGTCCGTAGGATCTTGATCTCTAGGGTCGTCCATGGTGGTTTAGGGTTTAGGTTTGGATTTGGGGGTTTGGAGTTGGATCTTGAGCTCTAGGGTTTTTGGGTGTGGTGATTCTAGGGCTGGGTTGGGGCTTGGGTTGGAGAATGTGGGTGTTAGCGGGGTAGATCGAGTAGTGGTAGTGCCGATCCAAGGGTCAATTAGGGTTGGCTAGTGGTTTTGTGGTTGGGTGTCGTTTTCTCGAGGTTTGAGCTAGATTGAAGTTTCTCCGGCCTTGCCGCGGGTAGGAATGTCGTAGATCGGGTCCCCGCGGTGCCGTAAGACTTGGGAAAACCCCCATGTCTCATGCCAGCTCCCAAGTTCTGGGCAGTCCGGAGTGTCCAGATGGAAGACCCGGAGTGTCCGGTCTATCCGGACTGTCCGGATATAAAACCCGGACTGTCCGGGTAAAGCTGATCTGTCCGGTTTAAGCTGATCTGTCCGAGTTAGGTTGGTTTGTTCGGTTGCGTCATTTCGTTGGGGTTTTTCCAATTCTAGTCGTTTCTTCGCATTGCGTGCATCTTATTGTTGCATTATGTTCGTGTAGAGAACGAAACCGCGGAGGGTAATACCGCCGTGATCGAGGGTGTTGCCGAGGGGCAAGTTGCTGTTGATCCGCAAGCAGAAGAACAAGGCAAGCACCTAAGCATTTCGAACCACAATTATAATCTATTTTTGCGAATTAACTGCTTATTGGTCGATAAAGCGTTGCCTTAGGAATTGAAAATGTGGGATAGGCTAGATCCTATTTGCTGCATGTACCCTTCTTATTGTTGCTTGTTGAACACCTCCTTTGGAGCTAGATTATGGGCACTAATTGTGTCATGCTTAGTATGCTTAGAATTCAGGTTTGGGCCAAGTGGTGGAAGGTTCCACCGCTTGAGACTGATGTACTTTACAAGTATTGGGTTGCAATGGGTTGTTTATGATAAATGAAATGATGAAAATTGAGACTGGGCGAGAGAGTTGGATCACTTGGGTAAGGAGACCCAAGTGTGGTAGTCTCGTACGTGTCGATTAAGAACCGATCGGGTGTAACGTGGCTAAAGCACCTTTTTGGTTGTTCGCATGCCTGATTATGGTACGGTAAGCCGCTCTTTCACCGCATGCCGTTCGATGAACCGTAACCTCATGCGGTTGAACGTGGTTGAGGGCGGGGCTTAGGCCGGCTCTCGAGCGCCAAGCCGGGCTGGGGTTGCTCGAGGGGGTGCTAGGTTCCCGGGCCGCATGAAGACGCTCCAACGGATTGGTATGGTTGGGAGGGGGTTGACATGAGGCTCCTTCGTGACACATGTCGTGTGATCAATGCTTCCCTGCAGGGTTAATTAAGCGATTCGAATTGGCGTGCTCACGGATATGAGCAAGCTTGGTCAGATGTTACTCAACGTAGTAATAACTTGAACAGAAGTTCGCCTTTGGGCTTGAGCTAGAAGTAAATGTGATTAATTATTACATTTGTTAAATGTTAACTTCACATTAGGAGTAGGTGCTGTTATAACCGCATTGAAGTTTTGAATTTAGTAGTTTAAGTAACTAAACCACAAAGGTAAGCATCTCTGCAAATTTTACCTTCAGCTTAGTCCTTGCTACATCCAAATACATAATCCCTTGGGAGTCGGTCATATATGGACCACGGGTAAGACTTGCGAGTACCTTTTGTACTCAGGCTTCTGCTTTTGTGATTTGCAGGTGAGGATCCAGCGGGGTGCGAGTTTTGCCCCTACTGCCTATCGGCGACTGTAACACCCCAAAATTTTGCTTTTCTTAAATTCATGTGTGATTTGGCACTTTGGTGAATTTTTGGAATTTTCTGGAATTTATTTGGATTTATTTGGAATTTATTTGAATTTATTCCATTTTGAAATAATTAAAGAATTTAATTTTGCAAATAAAATTTTGTTGGAAATATTTTATTTGAGTCCAAAATGATCCAAAATATTTTCTAGAATTTTTCTGGAATTTTTCTGAGTCTTTTGATATTTTTAATGAATTAAATGAATTACTGGGAATTATTTTGAATATTAAAATCGCTTCGGGTTTAGTACTGTTCCTCGGGTCCGAGTCAGACTCGAGTCCGACCCGAACCGACCGAGCCAACCGCTTCGATCAAACCAAGTCATCAACCCTAATTCTCGACCGTTGGATCAAGATCCAACGGCCGAGAATCGCCCGTCTGCAGTCGGCCGTGTCGGCCCGAACCGCTCACGCCGTGCGATCCCGGTAGTCCATCCGACACGTGGACGGTTCCCAGCCATCGTCTCCGATTCCGACTCGGGCACGAACGGCTCCGCCGTGTGGGTCTTGACCTCCGGGTTCCGCGCGAACGCCGAGGCTATTTAAAGCCCCGCCCCTCGTCCGAGGATCGCCAGCTCGCCCCGCACCGTTTGCCCTAGGTTTCCGCGCTCAAGCCGTCGCCGCCGCCAAGGAATCCCTCACCGGAGTAGTCGAGGGTTGGCTACGGGTGTTAGAGCGATTCCGCCGCCGTTAGCCATCCTCCGCCGCGCCTGAGGCTGGATCTGAAAACCCCACGTTGAGGCGCCCCCGAGCGTGCTCTCCTTCTCGCCGGGACACGCCCTGTACGCCGTTTCGGGTGTCGTCTTTCCCGGTTCCGGTCTGCCAGCGCCGCCGCACCGCCACCGCGACCTTGGAGCTCCACCGGCCGTTGGATCATCATCGGCGGCTGAGGTAAGTCCACCTCTCTGTTTGGCGTATTAGATCCCCACCGTAGGATCAAGATCGTAGGGCACCGATTAGATCTGAGTTATTGCTTATAGGGTAGTCTCGGCGAATCTCGTAGTCCCATCCAAACTTGTGCGGCCGAGATTGGCGCCACGTGTGCCTAGTCGCACCCACGCGTGTGAGCGTGTCCCCGACTGTGAGCTCCGCAAGTCAGAGGGCCCACGCGTCAGCCGCGTTTGCGTGAGACCCCGCACAGACAGGTGGGTCCCATCTGTCAGTCTCACCCGAGCCGTGGACCGGGTTCACCATGGACCGAACCGCGCCGTGGGCTGAGCCCATGAGCCGGCTGACGTCAGCCAGCCAATCAGGAGCCGACGCGTGTCATGATGACGCAATAATTAATTTCCGAAAAAGAAAATGATTTATTAATTCGAATAATGATTTCAGATTTTGTTTCAAATTTCAAACGCTTATAACTTTTGCGTTTCAATTCCGATTTGAGTGATTCAAATTTCTAAATTTGTATAAAATTGAGATCTACCTAAATATGAATTTTATTTAATTTTTGGACTAAAGTTTTTCTCTGTAAAATTATTTGAACTTTAAATAATCATAACTTTTGCGTCTTAACTCCAAATTTGATTTATTCCAGCTTTCTAAAAATCCATAAAATTATGTTCTTTCTGTTTATGGATTTTATTTGGATGTTTGGACACTTTTTGCCTATTGTTTATTTGGGTACTTGCTATTTGCACGCTTTACGAGTAGACGTTGAAGTGCCAGAAGGATTCGAAGGAGAAGTATTGACTCAGATCCAACTCAAGACCAAGAGCAAGTACTTTTTGAAGGCAAGTTGTGCTTTGACCATGTTGATCCTATTTCGAAATCTATTTTGATTTAAACTATTGCATGCTAGTTCAAGTAGAAAAATACTTTGTTTAAACTTGGGGATTAGATAAGTACCAATTTGTTGTATGACACCTTGATTATTTAAGTATGTGCCATGACCCCTTGTCACCTTAGTTGTGGATTACTAGTTGGACATTAGTAAATTGCCAACATGGGTTTTAGACCGTTGTAGTATACTGCTTAGACACCTTTCGTGCTCATGACATGGTTTTGGACAATCAAATGTTAATATTGACTTAATGATATATTGAACCTGTTTTGGAAAAGTATCATGTGATGTTGATGGCACGTGGTGCTTGGTAATCAAGCGGGGTTTTGATAAATAGTTTTCGGCCAGGGCATGTGGCAAGAATGATCGTGGGCCGGTGTGGCAATCGGGATGTTGATTTGGTTCTTGGGTAGTCTTGCCCTGGTCACTCTAAGGACTTAACCACGCAAGCCTTTGAACTGGGTCATACTTGCAACCACATGGGTGGAATGGGACGGCCCTAGTTGACTAAGTCGCTAAGGACTCACTTGTGGAGCCTCAGGTGTCAATTACACCGTTTGTGTGATTGTGCGGGGAGCGTATCGTGGCTGTGGCCAGATACCCATCTAACGGTGTGTTGGTCCCATACTTCGCCTTGGCTAAGGGAAGGGATGGTGTAGAGCACGAACCGAAGAGGACCACCTGTGTTGTTTGAGGCTTCCGAAAGGCTTTGTTACGGGAACTCGCCTTTGTGGTGTTTGACTGTATCTTGTGGGTAAAGTGCATAACCTCTGCAGAGTTTAGAATCTATTCGAATAGCCGTGTCCGCGGTATTGGACATCGCTCGGGAATTACAGTCAAGGGTTAGATTTTCTCAAAAATGACTTTGGTTTGAAAAGTTGGGTTGGTTTAATAATGCAGATGATGGAAATGTGGTTTAGGATGGGGAAAAATGTTTATTAAACTTCTTGAAAAGTTATTTATGCTTTACTTATTCCTACTGCTTTCGAATCTACTTATATTACTTGTCAAAAGTCAAGCATCGCAAATATACCTTGAGCTATTCCTTTGTACCAAGCCATGCATATAGTATATTAGCTTGCATTCTGTGCATGACTTGCTGAGTACCAAGTACTCACCCTTGCCTCAACACAACGCCAGTTGAAGAGGAGACTACGCCAGCTTCGGAGGAGGAATTCCAAGAGGATCCGTCTACTTAGGGATGCGAGCCCAGTCAGTTGCTGTGGTATCTTTGGATGGCGCCACGAAGCTATTTGATTTTCCGCTGCTATTATTTCTCTCTGAATAAGTTTTGCCTTGCGAGGCATACATTTGTAACTTGGCCATAAGGTCGAGTAACCACTTTGGTTATTTAAATAAAGTACTTTGATAATATCGAATGGTATGATTGTGATATTTACCAATGTTAAGACTGTGTGCACTAGCGCGTTCCTGGACTAGTGCTGAATACACAGAGGGTCCGGATTTGCAAATTCGGGGTCCCGACAGAGGTGGTATCAGAGCCATACTTGACTGTAGGCTCAACCCTAGCTAGAATGGTCGTAGTGAGGATAAAACCTATTTTCTAAAGCTAAAAATTTGTGAAGACAAGAAATGACATCTCGACTTATCCCCTTCTCTCTTTTCTTGTCTCTTGCTGAAATTTTCCCTTACCTTGTCACAATTTAAAAAATTCCGAGTTCTTACGTAAAGCACTCTTGTGACAGATGGAGGAAGAGTTCAACTACGTTGATCTGGGAGTTGGTCACGCTGCAGAACTTTGGCATATGCTACAGACTCTCGGAGATTTTGAGAAGCCCCAATACCAAGTGGAAGTGATCAGACAAGCGGGATTGATCAAGGCTTGTGACGTGAGGATTGAGGTACCGCTAGGAAAAGGGCCAGGCAATCGCCCGATACACTGCCTTTGCCAGAGATCTACAATGCGAGATGGGTATCCAAGAAGTATCACGACGAGCAATGCGGCACATTACCCTTATCTACGCCAGAGAATTGAGAGTACGGTGTTCTGCTACCATCCGCGCAGCGATAACCTTCTTGACCCGGCGATTCAGATGAGGATGCCACGGTTACACAGCTTGGCACGATTTGTCGTCGCCAGGAGGATGTACTGGATAATACAGGCAAGGAGCTACAGAAGGCCCGCAAGGAGATCACGGCAGAGAAGAACAGATGGCGGGAAGCTCAAGAGTATGTGGCACACCTTCTACGAAGGATTGACGAGTTGGGGATGACCTTGTACCGGACCAGACCCGAGCCAAGATTTGAGCTACACGAGCCAGATCCAGAGGAGTCAGATCTCGATGAGGACACTGCTTCTTCGACTACCATAGAGGACACAGTTGCTGGATATGGCGATCGTTTCGCGCCTATGCCACAGCACCCGTACCCAGGCCGTGGAGGTTTTCTCGATGAGTGAGCATAGGTTCTATAGTGAGACTCCTTCGCCGAGTCGCGTCATAGAATAAAGAGTCACCCTTTAGGCGTTAGACTCCAGAATTAGTTCGATTTGGATTTGCTTTGTTTGCTGAGTGTGCGGTATGTGTTGCAAGGCCCTTAGGCATTGTAAGCAACCATACCAAGTTATTAATATCAATAATAAAGTTGGACCTTAAGGTTACCCCTTTCGCCCCGAATAAGTTCCATATTACTTGTCTATTCTTGTTTCCCTCTCATCTCTAAACCTAGAGCAAATCGACAGATGGTGAACACCCGTGGAAACTTTGGAAGCAATGGGAGTGGTTCTCGCCCAGCAGAAAACCCCAATGATGGAGCACCAGCACCGCCACTGGATATGCAGAATTTCGGAGCTTTTCTTGCTGCCCAGACTCAGTTGATGCATGCTATGATGCAACAAATGCAGCACGTCACTGCTCAGGCCACAGCCAATCAAGTTAATCAGGGACCACGCCAGAATACAAGACTATCAGAGTTCATGAGAACTCACCCACCCACTTTCTCTGGGAATGCCAATCCATTGGAGGCCGATGATTGGTTAAGATCAATCGAGAGGAAGCTACACGTAGCTCAATGCATAGGAAATGAGAAGGTACTCTACGCTTCTCATCACCGAAGGAACAAATTACCGAATGGTGGGAGAACTTCGCCACGCAAGAGAACCCTCAAGATATCACTTGGGAAGAGTTCACATTTGCATTCCGACAAAGATCACGTGCTGAAGGAATCATGGACCTTAAGAAGGAGGAGTTCAGAGCATCAAGCAAGGTAATCAGCCGGTGGCCGACTACCTAAACAAGTTCACACAGCTAGCACGCCACGCTTTGAGGATGTAGCGACAGATAAATCCAGATAGTCTCGTTTTATGAAGGGACTTAACTCAGATTGCAAGTAGGGTTGATCACCCACACCTTTCCAGATTTCCAAGAGTTGGTGAATAAGGCGCTTATTCTTGAGGACAAGCGCAAGGAACTGGATGAGAACAGAAGCGCAGGATGCAACAAAGAAGGATCACGCCAGAACGCAATAGCGCTGAGAGTTGCACCAAATCAATTCTTGATTCCAACCACGAATGCAATAAGGACACCATCCTCAGCACCAAGACCTGCCAATCGAACTACTGCACTTCACCCGCTAGAAACGCTTACTCCGTAGTCAAAGAAGGAACCGTGAGACGCCGCTACAATCGCAACGAGCCAGGACACTTCGCCAACAGTTGTCCAAAGAAGACAGCAGGAGTGACCCCAGTTCGCTTCAATCTAGGAACCACCCCAGCTAGGACGCCAGCACCAGGAGCCACACCCCAGACCGTGGTGAGAGGCCGAGTCAACCATGTCACCGCAGATGCACTGCATAATGCTACGGACGTCGTACTGGGTAAGTTACTTGTTAACTCAGTACCTGCCACAGTTTTGTTTGACTCTGGAGCTTCGCATTCGTTTGTTTCGCAAGGCTTTGCTACTAGAAATGATTTGAGGATTGCAAGACTTAAGTGCATGCTTTTAGTTCAAACCCCTGGTTCCGAACTCCGAACGAAAGTAGGATGTTCCGGGGTGAGAATACTGATAGGTGGAATAGAGTTCCTAGCAAACCTTATAATTTTGGAGACCCAGACCTTAGACGTCATATTGGGAATGGATTGGTTATCCAAGCACAAGGCCGTATTGGATTGTGGACGAAGGACTATCTCAGTTGAGAGCCCGTGTGGGAAGAAAGTGGAATTTCAAGCCACTGCAGTTAGAGATGGACAGTTGATGGTTAACAAGCATCAAGGCAATCGGCATAGAGGATGTCCCGGTAGTGAATGAGTACCCAGATGTTTTTCCGAAGATCTACTGGTATGCCGCAGACAGGACATAGAATTTGTAATAGAGCTTGTACTGCACAAAGACCGATAGCAAAGAGACCCTATCGGATGTCCACCGAGGAGTTGGTAGAAATGAAGAAACAGCTAGAAGAGTTAATGGAGAAAGGATTTATCGGCCGAGTTCGTGCCCGTGGGGAGCACCGGCTTTGTTTGTCAAGAAGAAGGACGGAGTTCCAGGATGTGCATTGACTACCGTGCACTCAACGAAGTCACAAGTGAAGAATAAGTATCCGCCACCCGTGATTGATGATTTGTTTGATCGGTTGAGAGGAGCCGAGTTTTCTCCAAGATTGATCTCGAGATCGATACCATCGATTGAAGATCCGATCGTAAGATATTCAAGACTGCATTCTCGTCAAGATATGGACATTACGAGTTTCTGATTATGTCCTTTGGGCCGATTTAATGCGCCAAATTATTTCATGAATATGATGAATAAGGTGTTCATGGAATATTTGGACAAGTTTGTCGTCGTGTTCATAGACGATATCCTAATCTACTCCAAGACAGGAGGATGAACATGCCGAACACTTAAGGCGAGTTTTGGAAAAGCCGAGGAACAAGCAACTTTTCGCCAAGTTCAGCAAGTGTGATTTTTGGAAGGACAAGGTGGAGTTTCTTGGACATGTAATGACCGCGTAAGGAGTCGCCAGAGATCCAAGCAAAGTAGAAGCTGTGTTACATTGGGAGCATCCGAAGATCGTGACCATTCGGAGTTTCCTTGGAATGGCAGGATACTACCGCCGTTTCATCGAAGGCTTCTCGACAATTGCGAAACCTCTTACGCAATCGAAGAAGGAAAGGAAGTTTGCATGGACGCCAGAATGTGAGAAAGGATTTCAGGAGTGAAGAAGCGATTGACGTCGGCACGGTGTTAGTTCTACCTGATGTTGCTCAAAGCTTCGATATTTATTGTGACGATCGCGCCAAGGACTTGGATGTGTCTTTGCGAAACGGAAAGGTCGCCGCTTATGCATCAAGGCGCTTGAGGCCGCATGAGGAAAATTATCCGACACATGACTTAGAGTTAGCCGTAGTGCATGCTTTGAAGATATGGCGTCACTATCTGATTGGAAACAGATGTGAAGTATATACGGATCATAAGAGCCTTAAGTACATATTCACCCAGTCGGATCTGAATATGAGGCAGAGGAGATGGTTAGAGTTGATCAAAGACTATAATGTTGGAATCCATTACCATCCCGGGAAGGCCAACGTAGTAGCCGATGCCCTGAGTCGGAAAAGCCATACCGTGAGTACGTTGCTAGCCACAAGTCAAGATGAGTTATGTGAGGATTTTCAGAAAATGAGGATTGAGGTAGTACCTAGCGGATTCTTGGCCGCATTAGAAGTAAAGCCTACCCTAGAGGACCAGATCCGAGAAGGACAGAAGGATGATGACAAGATCCGCAGGATTAAGTCCACCAAGGAGGAAGGCAAGGCAGAGGACTTCAAGTTGGATGAGCAAGGCACGTTGTGGATGAAGGATCGCATTTGTGTGCCTAACAAAAAGGAGTTAAAGCAACTGATTCTGGAAGAAGCCCATGACTCTAAGTACTCAATTCATCCTGGAAGCGCCAAGATGTATCAGGATCTGAAGGAGAGATTCTGGTGGCCGAGTATGAAACGTGAAGTTGCCGAGCATGTTGCATTGTGCGACGTATGCCGTAGAGTCAAGGCAATGCATCGAGACCAGCAGGATTGCTACACCTGAAAATACCTGAGTGGAAGTGGGAGGAAATCGGAATGGATTTCATTACCGGTTTGCCGAAGACTCAAGGAGGTTACGACTCCATATGGGTTATAGTGGATCGCTTGACTAAAGTAGCCCATTTTATCCCCGTGAAGATCACTTACTCGGAGATAAATTAGCGTAATTATACATGATCGGGATTGTCTGCTTGCACGGAGTGCCAAAGAGGATTGTATCGGACGAGGTACCCAATTTACCTCAAGGTTACGGAATAAGTTGCATGAAGCCATGGGAACCCGTTTGAACTTCAAGATGTGACTTATCATCCATGCATCGGATGGACAGGCCGAAAGAGTCAACCAGATTCTGGAGGATATGTTGAGAGCTTGTGCATTAGCTTATGCTACCTCTTGGGATAAGAGTTTGCCGTATGCCGAGTTCGATTACAACAATAGTTATCAGGCTAGTTCTGAGATGTCACCTTTTGAGGCCTTTGTATGGTCGACCCTGTCGGACGCCATTGAATTGGAATGAGACCGGCGAGTGCCGTGTCTTTGGGCCTGATATTCTTCAAGAAGTCAAGAACAGTCGCCATGATTAGGGAAAGGTTGAAGATAGCCCAATCTCGGCGTAAGAGTTATCTTGATAATCGTCGCCGAGACTTGAGTTTTGAACCGTAAGACTTTGTTTACCTCGAGTTACGCCTCTCAGGGAGTTAAGAGGTTCCATGCCAAAGGGAAACTCGCACCCGTTATGTTGGACCATTTAAGATTTTGAGTCGCAGAGGCGGTTGCTTATCACCGGAGTTGCCACGATCGTTGGCAGTGCATGATGTATTCCATGTGTCCCGATTGAAGAAGTGCCTCCGAGTTCTGAGAGCAGACACCGCTAGAGTTAATTGAGTTGCAAGAGGACTTGACTTATAAGGAGCATCCTGTGAGGATTCTGGACACTATGGATCGAGAGACTAGGAACAAGTCAACCCGTTTCTGTAGAGTTCAGTGGAGCAACCATACAGAGAGTGAAGCAACTTGGGAGCGCGAGGAGGATTTGAAGAAAGAATTTCCAAACCTATTCCTTTAGTAAGCCCTGAATCTCGGGGACGAGATTCTATTAAGGGGGGGAGGTTTGTAACACCCCAAAATTTTGCTTTTCTTAAATTCATGTGTGATTTGGCACTTTGGTGAATTTTTGGAATTTTCTGGAATTTATTTGGATTTATTTGGAATTTATTTGAATTTATTTCATTTTGAAATAATTAAAGAATTTAATTTTGCAAATAAAATTTTGTTGGAAATATTTTATTTGAGTCCAAAATGATCCAAAATATCTTCCAGAATTTTTATAATTTTTCCGAAGTCTTTTGATATTTTTAATGAATTAAATGAATTATCGAATTATTTTGAATATTAAAATCGCCGGGTTTAGTATCGTTCCTCGATCCGAAGTCGACTCGAGTCCGACCGAACCCGACCGAGCCAACCGCTTCGATCAAACCAAGTCACGAACCCTAATTCTCGGCCAGTTGGATCAAGATCCAACGGCCGAATCGCCGTCACGGCCGAGCCGTGTCCGCCCGAACCCGTTCACGCCGTGCGATCGGCCGTCCATCCGACACGTGGGCCGGTTCCCAGCCATCGCCTCCGATTCCGACTGCACGAACGGCTCCGCCGTGTGGGTCTTGACCTCCGGGTTCCGCGCGAACGCCGAGGCTATTTAAAGCCCCGCCCCTCGTCCGAGGATCGCCAGCTCGCCCCGCACCGTTTGCCCTAGGTTTCCGCGCTCAAGCCGTCGCCGCCGCCAAGGAATCCTCACCGAGTAGTCGAGGTTGGCTACGGTGTTAGAGCGATTCCGCCAGATTAGCCATCCTCCGCCGCGCCTGAGGCTGGATCTGAAAACCCCACGTTGAGGCGCCCCCGAGCGTGCTCTCCTTCTCGCCGGGACACGCCCTGTACGCCGTTTCGGGTGTCGTCTTTCCCGGTTCCGGTCTGCCAGCGCCGCCGCACCGCCACCGCGACCTTGGAGCTCCACCGGCCGTTGGATCATCATCTGACGCTTGAGGTAAGTCCACCTCTCTGTTTCGGCGTATTAGATCCCCACCGTAGGATCAAGATCGTAGGGCACCGATTAGATCTGGGTTATTGCTTATAGGGTAGTCTCGGGCGAATCTCAGCCGTCCATCCAAACTTGTGCGGCCGAGATTGCGCCACGTGTGCCTAGTCGCACCCACGCGTGTGAGCGTGTCCCTCGACACGCTGAGCTCCGCAAGTCGAGGGCCCAGCGCCGTCACCGCTGCGTGAGACCCCGCACGCAGTGGGTCCCATCTCGCCGCCTCACCCGAGCCGTGGACCGGGTTCACCATGGACCGAACCGCGCCGTGGGCTGAGCCCATGAGCCGGCTGACGTCAGCCAGCCAATCAGGAGCCGACGCGTGTCATGATGACGCAATAATTAATTTCCGAAAAAGAAAATGATTTATTAATTCGAATAATGATTTCAGATTTTGTTTCAAATTTCAAACGCTTATAACTTTTGCGTTTCAATTCCGATTTGAGTGATTCAAATTTCTAAATTTGTATAAAATTGAGATCTACCTAAATATGAATTTTATTTAATTTTTGGACTAAAGTTTTTCTCTGTAAAATTATTTGAACTTTAAATAATCATAACTTTTGCGTCTTAACTCCAAATTTGACGATTCCAGTTTCTAAAAATCCATAAAATTATGTTCTTTCTGTTTATGGATTTTATTTGGATGTTTGGACACTTTTTGCCTATTGTTTATTTGGGTACTTGCTATTTGCACGCTTTACGAGTAGACGTTGAAGTGCCAGAAGGATTCGAAGGAGAAGTATTGACTCAGGATCCAACTCAAGACCAAGAGCAAGTACTTTTTGAAGGCAAGTTGTGCTTTGACCATGTTGATCCTATTTCGAAATCTATTTTGATTTAAACTATTGCATGCTAGTTCAAGTAGAAAAATACTTTGTTTAAACTTGGGGATTAGATAAGTACCAATTTCTTTGTATGACACCTTGATTATTTAAGTATGTGCCATGACCCTTGTCACCTTAGTTGTGGATTACTAGTTGGACATTAGTAAATTGCCAACATGGGTTTTAGACCGTTGTAGTATCTGCTTAGACCTCGCTACGTGCTCATGACATGGTTTTGGACAATCAAATGTTAATATTGACTTAATGATATATTGAACCTGTTTTGGAAAAGTATCATGTGATGTTGATGGCACGTGGTGCTTGGTAATCAACTGGGTTTTGATAAATAGTTTCGACCAGGGCATGTGGCAAGAATGATCGGGTGGGCCAAAGGTGGCAATCGGGATGTTGATTTGGTTCTTCGTAGTCTTGCCCTGGTCACTCTAAGGACTTAACCACGCAAGCCTTTGAACTGGGTCATACTTGCAACCACATGGTCGAATGGGACGGCCCTAGTTGACTAAGTCGCTAAGGACTCACTTGTGGAGCCTCAGGTGTCAATTACACCGCTTGTGTGATTGTGCGGGGAGCGATCGTGGCTGTGGCCAGATACCCATCTAACGGTGTGTTGGTCCCATACTTCGCCTTGGCTAAGGGAAGGGATGGTGTAGAGCACGAACCGGAGAGGACCACCTGTGTTGTTTGAGGCTTCCGAAAGGCTTTGTTACGGGAACTCGCCTTTGTGGTGTTTGATCAGATCTTGTGGGTAAAGTGCATAACCTCTGCAGAGTTTAGAATCTATTCGAATAGCCGTGTCCGCGGTATTGGACATCGCTCGGGAATTACAGTCAAGGGTTAGATTTTCTCAAAAATGACTTTGGTTTGAAAAGTTGGGTTGGTTTAATAATGCAGATGATGGAAATGTGGTTTAGGATGGGGAAAAATGTTTATTAAACTTCTTGAAAAGTTATTTATGCTTTACTTATTCCTACTGCTTTCGAATCTACTTATATTACTTGTCAAAAGTCATTTCTTTGCAAATATACCTTGAGCTATTCCTTTGTACCAAGCCATGCATATAGTATATTAGCTTGCATTCTGTGCATGACTTGCTGAGTACCAAGTACTCACCCTTGCCTCAACACAACGCCAGTTGAAGAGGAGACTACGCCAGCTTCGGAGGAGGAATTCCAAGAGGATCCGTCTACTTAGGGATGCGAGCCCGATCGATTGCCTGTGGTATACTGGATGGCGCCACGAAGCTATTTGATTTTCCGCTGCTATTATTTCTCTCTGAATAAGTTTTGCCTTGCGAGGCATACATTTGTAACTTGGCCATAAGGTCGAGTAACCACTTTGGTTATTTAAATAAAGTACTTTGATAATATCGAATGGTATGATTGTGATATTTACCAATGTTAAGACTGTGTGCACTAGCGCGTTCCTGGACTAGTGCTGAATACACAGAGGGTCCGGATTTGCAAATTCGGGGTCCCGACAGAGGTGGTATCAGAGCCATACTTGACTGTAGGCGGCGTCCTCCTCTAGCTCCGGATCTGGCTGTTGCTGTGGCTATAGTGCGGGTGCAGGTGGCGCCTCTTCTAGGTCCTCCTCTGGCTCCGGGGCGTCCAACTCCAACACTGGATCGGGGCCCTGTCCATACAGTGCGGTCTCCAGCTCTGCGATCCTTTCCACAGCATAGGCGACGTACTCACGAGCATTCTCTAAGTGCTTCTTCTCTTCCTCAACCTGCTTGCGAGCCTTCTTCAACTCCTGTACTGTGTCATCGATAAGCTCCTCCTGGGCGGCGACGAATCTGGCTAGGTGAGTGACGGTAGCATCCTCATCTTCCATCGGCTTCCGCTGAGCTCTGCTGTCTCGGCGTGGGTGGTGACGAAATAATGTGCCTTCCAGCTCCCTGGAGTAAGTGCGAGCGATCTACTGCATCGCCCGACGCGACACCTCCTGGATTCCCATGTCAAAGGTAGACCTCCTTGCGGTGAAGTGGAAAGGGCGGCTGAACTTTGTCTTCTCTCGGGCATACACTGTGATCCTAACGTCCCATCCTATGACCATTCCTGCCTGCACGAGTGTAGTCCCTCGGTAGAGCGGCCTCTCAAAACCTCCAAGAAACTGAAGCATACTGTAACACCCCAGCATTTAATATGCCCGAGTGCTACCAAACATAGGCTAAAGAACATCTAACTACCATAAATTAAGGTAAATTACAACAAAGGAGTAAATGCTAAAACCCGAAATTTCGGCAGCATCTCCTTTGTTTTAACATGAATAGAAAGAAACACAATAGCATAGCAATATAAGGCATTATGAGAGACAACTAAAATAGAAATAATTAAAGACTTGACAACAATATAAGTCTAATTCCAAACATTAAATGTCTCCATGAGCCAAACAGACAATAAGACTCTTATAACGCAAAGCTAAACCATAAAACAATAAGCATCACACTTAGTTTATTATCGAAACCCAATTGAATGACTTGTGAGACGAATGAGTGAAACTACGTGTAGAAGTGTGACTATTTCCCTTCCCCGCATGCCGGTCTCATGGTACCTAAAACAACAAGAAAACACAAGCGTGAGTTCAAAACTCAGCAAGCATATTGCAATGGTACAAAAAAACAATTACATGGCTATAACAACTAACATCATGTAAATCATCTCATTCATGATCACATTTCATTATCATCATCATTATGTATGCAATGCGATGCGATGCTCATGTCTCCTTGGAAACTCATACCGGTATGGTTGAGTACACACGCGTCGGCGTGCACCCTCTCCCCCCTTCCATCCCGAAGATGGAGGGTGCCTACTCCTCGCTTCCAAACACCGTGGTGGATGGAATCACGATGTAGGACTTACTCATTGGCTCTCCGGAATAGTCATAACATTCTCACCGACCTTCCCCGGACTAGTTATGACTTTCTCACCGCCCGGGCCATGTATCATGCCATGTATGCAAACATGCCAACATCATAATTAACTTGTAAATTAACACATGGCATCATAACATAATAAGAATACTCATCATATCATTGGAAATCATTAAATCATGGCAAGTGATCATATCATATAATCAATTTCATCTAGTCTCAACTAGCAACCTACAAACCGCTGTCCATTACAATACACTTGCCTCAACCACGGGCAACGGATTGGCGAGAAGTAGAAGGAACTCCCGGGGTCACACCACCTGCACGTAGGTACCACACACTCACAATCATGTCCACAAAATAGTACGCAAACCCTCATCTATCCCGACATTGCCAACTACTCGCAAAAACCAAAATCAGAGGTTCTGTCCCGTCGGGACAGCAACCTTCCAAAAGGCATAACTCGGGTTCTAAGACTCCGAATCAATTAAACGAGTACATCCTCGCGTAGCTTAGGAAGTTTCCTAACTTTTTCTAAGTATATGGAAAAGCTGATTCGGACTCTAAAGTTGTTTAATCTACAAAATACCGTGATCTGTTCCAATCACGTCACAGATTTTAACACGCTCGGTAAAACAGCCATAACTTTCAAACGGCTGATTGGAATTACGCGTTCTTTATACCCACTGAAAGGTATTGAAATTACCTACAACTTATTCAACAGGAGGCCGACCAAATTCCGAATCTAAATTGACGAAAATCCTATCCCTAGGTCGACAGCTCATGCTGCCCGAAACAGAGAACGTGGCAACTTCTAGATTTCGTCTAATCTACTCAATTCCAGCACCACCAATTGATCTAAAAACTTGATAATCACCCTTAGAACAGATCCTAGCCCAACCCCAAGGATCCCCATGGCCATACCTTCGCCCGACGCACGAAAACCCAATAGATCTCCTCCCGGTTCGCGCGATCTCCTTACTCGCTCCAAATCCACCGGATCTCCTCGTCGCGGAGCGCTCCAATGGATGGATCTTCAAGGTGGTGAGGTTAAGAACTCACCTAGGTGCAGCAAGGGAGGTGGAGAGGTGGTGGAGAGGGTGGCGGCGCAAGGGGAGAGGCTTGGGGGAGGTGGAGGCGCCCAAGGAGGAGGTGGGGAGGTGTGGGAGGCGGCTAGGTCACTTGGGGGCGCAAGGGGCAGGGGTGGGGGCGCAATAAGAGGTAGGGGGAGGCCCCCAACCAGGACTCCTACTCCCAATTGGACTCAAACTCCATCCCACCAAAGCCCACGACCCCTTCTCTTAGGCCCAAAACTCCCCAGAAAGGCCCAAATTCCCGGAAACGGCCCGAAAACGCTAATAACCTCCATACCTTATGGTTTTAACCTAAATTTCATATTTCATAATGTTTTTGACCTCATCATTCACATAAATAAGGTTACGACACTCCGTGGTGTCACAACTCGGCAGCGTAGCCTCCTTCACGCTCGGCGTAGTTGTTCTTCATCATCATCTGTCAAAAGACGCTCGCGTAAGAACGCAACATTTTAAAATCAATGTGGAAGACAAAAAGAACTCAGCAGGGGTATGAACAAGGAAGAAAGGGGGTAAGTTGAGAATTCATTCATTATCTTGACGAATTTTATCTTTAGAAAATAGGTTTTATCCTCACTACGACCAATCTAACTATGGGTGAGCCTACAGTCAGTATGGCTCTGATACCACCTCTGTCGGGACCCGAATTTGCAAATCCGGACCCTCTGTGTATTCAGCACTAGTCCAGGAACACGCTAGTGCACACAGTCTCAACATCGGTAAATATCACAATCATACTCAACGAAATAATATAATACTTTAAATAGTTAACCAAGCTGGTTTCTCGACCTTAAGGTCAAGTTACAAATATACGCCACGCAGGGCGAGAACTTAAATAAAGAGAAATAACAGCAGCGAAAAATAAGATAACTTCGTGGCACCATCCAGTATACCACAAGCAACTGACTGGACTCGCTCCCTAGTTAGACGGTTCCTCTTGGAGCTCCTCCTCCAAAACTGGTGTAGACTCTTCTTCAACTGGTGTTGTATTGTGGCAAGGGTGAGTACTTGGTACTCAGCAAGTCATGCACAGAATGCAACTAATATTCTACATGCATGGCTTAGTACAAAGGAGTAGCTCAGGGTGTAATTGCAAAACATTTGACAAGTAACATAAGTAGATTCGAAAGCAGTAGGAACAAGTTTAAGAGCAATAACTTTTCCAGGAATTAAATAAACATCTTTTCCAATCCTAACCCACATTTCCATCAACATCATTACTAAACCCAAACCCAACCTTTCAAGTCCAAGTTATTTTCAAGAAAGTCTAACCCTTGACTGTAATTCTCGAGCGATGTCCAATGCCGCGGACACAGCTATTCGAATAGATTTTACACTCTGCAGAGGTTATGCACTTTCCCCACAAGATACAGCCAAACACCACAAAGGCGAGTGTCCGTAACAAAGTCTTTCGGAAACTTCTAACAGCACAAGTGGGCCTCCCCGGTCATTGCACACTAATCCTTCCCTTTTTGAAGGGGAAGTTTAGGCCAATCAACCGTTAGATGGGTACCTGGCCGCAGCCCCGGTACGCTCCCGCGTACAACTACATAAAAGATATAGTTGACACCCCGAGGTCCCACAGGTACGTTATTAGCAACTTAATCAACTAGGTCCATCCCATTACAGACATGTGGTTGCACGTTTGACTCAGTTCAAAGGCTTGCAAGGTTAAGTCCTTAGGGTGACCAGGGCAAGACTACCCGAAGAACCAAAACAAAGTTCCCGGTGCCACAACTGGCCCGCCCGATCATTCTTGCCACATGCCCCGGTCGAAATCTATTTATCAAACCCCAGTTGATTACCATGCACCATGTGCCATCAACAATCATAACACATGATACTTCTTTCAAAAACAGGTGCAGTATCTCATTAAGTCAATATTAGCATTTGATTGTCCAAAGCATTTCACGTGGCAAGGCTAAGCACACTACATCGGTCTAACTATCCAGGTTGGCAATTTAATAATGTCCAACTAATAATCCACAACTAGGGTGACAAGGGGTCATGGCACATATTTAATTAACCAAGGTGTCATACAGCAATTTGGCATTTATCTATTTCCCCGTAATTAAATAAAGTATTTTCTAATTAAACTAGCATGCAATAATTTAAACCAATTTAATTTGAAAATGGGATCAACATGGTCAAAGCACAACTTACCTTCAAAGAGTACTTGTTCTTGGTCTTGGGCTGGCTCCTGGGTCAACACTTCACCTTCGAAGCCTTCGGGCACTTCAACGCCTACTCGTAAAGCGTGCAAATAGCAATAAATGAATAAACAGTAGATAATAAGTGTGCAAATATCCAAATAAATTCCATAAACATAGAGAGCATAATTTTATGAATTTTTAGGAATTTGAATCGGCAAAATCGGAGTTAAAACGCAAAAGTTACAAGCGTTTAAAGTTTGAATAATCAATTAAATAATATTATAGAGAAAAACTTTGGTCCAAAAATTAAATAAAATTCACCATTAGGTAGATCTCACTTTTCTAAAAATTTAGAAATTTGAATCACTCAAATCGGAGTTAAATTGCAAAAGTTATAAGCGTTTGAAGTTTCAAAATTCAAATAAATCAATAATCCGAATTATTCTATTTATTCTTATACTAAAAAACTGAATAATGACGTCAGCATGACGTCAGCGTGGATTTTGATTTTCCACCGAATTATTTTTCTATTGAAAAATCGATTTATTGCGTCAGTCGGTCCATGGACGTGGTCCACGGTTCGGTTTGGGTCCACCGTGGACCGGTCCACGAATACATGTCTCACTGACATGTGGGTCCCATCGGATGACGTCAGCGGTGACGTCATCCACTCGGCTGAGGACGGCTGACAGCTGGGCCCCACCGTGACGTCAGCATGACGTCATGGTGAGGTTTGGCTCGGTCGCTGACACGCGGGCCCTGCGTGACGTCACGGCTGACGTCAGCGGCGACCGCGGCGACCACGGCTGACTGGGTTGACCGCGACGGTCCAACTACGGAGCACGTGGCATGATCTGGTCCGTTGATTTGACAATCAACGGCCCAGATCGGATCTAGCCTCACGCATTAGGAAAACTACTCGGCTGATCTGGACCGTTCGATCTTGATCGGATGGTCAAGATCCAATCTAGAGTTTACAACGTGGCTAACCCTAGCCGTTCGATCTAGATCTAACGGCTGACATCCCACTAAGCACGGTGCGGTTTTGGCTATGTGGCACAATCTGAACCGTTGGATCTAGATCCAACGGTTGGAAATAGATCTAGGAATTAACACGTGGAATCTCACTGGGGGTGACGTGGACGATTCTGGGCCCTTGGATCTTGATCGGATGGTTGGTGGAGCTCGAGCGACGGCGATGGCATGCGGCGGAGCTAGCTCACCGGAGACGAGGACGACGACCACGGAAACGGCGTTGCGGGGCCCCTCCGGCGAAGTGAATGGTACCCTCCGACGCGTCTCGTCCTTGCGGTTCCGGATCTGGGCTCAACGGTGGCGTAAACAACGCTTAACCGCGGTGGAACCCTAGCGCAACTACGGCGAGCGATTGCGGCACAACCACGGCGGCTTGAGCTCGGCGGGCTAGGTCTATGGGTGCGCAAGGAAAGGGCGAACACGATGGCAGCGATGACGCATTAAATAGGCCCCTCGGCATCCGTGAAAATCGCGGAAACCGAGGCCCACACGGCTGTGGCGGCGAAATCCGAATCCATTTCGGATTCGGTGACGTGGCTCAACGTGGACCGTTGGATCAAGATCCAACGGCACGGGGGTTTGGGCTCGGGTCCGGCTCGGGTGACCTGGCTGGCTCGGTTGGGCTCGGGTTCGGGCGACGTGGCGCGATCGTGGCCGTTGGATCTCGATCCAACGGTCACGTGCGTTAGGGCTTGGTGACTTGGTTCGACCGGAACGGCTGGCGCAGTCGGGTCCGGGTCGGACTCGAGTTTGACTCGTACTCGGGTCCGATCGGATGAACAGTGAAACCGGTTCGGGTTTTTCCAGCGATTAAATAATCCAATTAATTCCCAGAAATTCATTTAATTCATTAAAAATAGTAAAACACTCAGAAAAATTCCAGAAAAATTCTGGAAAATATTTTAGAACCTTTTGGACTCAAATAAAATATTTCCAACAAAAATTTATTTGTAAAATCAAATTCTTTAATTATTTCAAAAGGGAATAAATTCAAATAAATTCCAAATAAATTCCAGAAAATTCCAAAAATTCACCAAAGTGCCAAATCTTATTTAATTCATGAAAAGCAAAAATTGGGGTGTTACAATCGCCTCCCTCTCCTGGGCTCCGGCTTCCCCTTTCTCGACAATTGCCTTCTTCACCTCGGCCTGGGCCTCCCCCATTTGAACCCGGAGAGTCGCTAGCTCAGCCTTCACGTCAGAAGTTTCTTGGCGGGCGGCCACGAGCTGCTGCCCGGTCTGATCAAAGAGGACCCTGAGTTCAAGCAAGGCTTTGTTGACCTCAGCCCAGTTTCGGGCAAGTGTTGGAGGCAAGAGGAGGATTGAGGTCGAAGGCGAAAGAGCCAGGGAGGCTGCGGCACCAGTGGCAATGCTGGTAGAAGCAGGAGTTGCTCCCAGCAAACCACCGTCCATCATTCCCCTATAAAATAAGGTCAACCATCAGAATGGGGAAAAGGACATCGATAAAGAAAAAATAAAAATGAAATTTACTTGGCCAAGGGATACTGGACTCGTATTCCCTTCTTCAAAGGCTTTCGGGCCAACGGTCGAAGTCAAGGAGTGACCACGGCAGGTGGCAGGACGGTATTCTCTTTTTCAACCTGCCAGTCGAGTAAGTAACAAATCAACTACGGCTAAGTAACAAGCAACCACGCGTGGTGTTAAAAGTACCTGCGTGTTGGTCGAAGGGAGCTTTGATCGAGGTGATAGTGGCGGGGGTGTAATCAACCTCTGAAGATTGTCCCTCAGGGTTTCCCGCTGTTCATTCATCAGTTGTCAAATGAATTCGGGGCTAAGCTCGTAACATCTAAGCAAGGGATAGAAGATCACCTGAGCGGGCGACCGTGTTTTGGCCCGTTTGGTGGGCAGAGGGAGTTCTGGGAGCAAAGATTCCTCGGTGTTAGGAAGAACCTCGAGCTCTCAACCTCCAGCATTTTCATCCTTAGAAGCAGCTGGAGGCGGCCCCTGCTCGGGTGCAAGAACGGCTGGTGGAGCCTCTGGATTGATCTCGTCACTCCTAGAGGTGACAACCGCGGGGTTCAAACCATCACTTTCAAGGTCGATGGTTCCCTTCGGTAGTTCATTCTCATCTCCAAACGTCGGCTCCTGCAGGTGAAGTCGATTAGCAGCGGGTAACACATGCATGAACATTGCATTGCATAGCCCAGAAGCAGCACTCACCTGTGGTCGAGGAAGGGCTTTGGAGAAACCCACTATGCCGCTACGGCCCGGGTGGGAACCGTGAAACAATTTGCTCAGATGGGCTCCAATGACTGTATGTAGAAAAACTGAGAGAAAAAACCAAGTATCATCACAATGCCACTAAAGCAGAAATATACGGTGCATCACCAACCCTTACTGGCAAGGGAGTCCCTGGTAGTATCCTTAGACCCATCATAGTCCGAAGACAAGTGATCACGACTCTTGAGGGGGCTAGTTCACCGAGCGATGAAGTCGTACACCACATCCCAGCCTGTCAGGCCCCGCTTCGCCAGCTCCGCGATCTCCTGGACATAATGTACATTGCAGGCAGTCGAAGGAGGAGCTCGGGACTAGAGCTCGGTAGAATAGATCAGAAGGCTACGGTAAGGAATTGGACAATTGACGGTGTCCAGAGAAGTGAGGTAGAACCATTTCTTCTTCCAATCGGATTACCAAGAAGTGATGAAATGAACAGAAACGTAGGATCTGTCGGGACGAAGGCGGAATCTGGCACCCCCACCACCTCTTGCTTTACTCTCGCCAAAATGTAAAAGTGATAGAAAAGGTTGAGGCTAGGTGTAATGCCCAGGAACGCCTCACAAAGATGCACAAACACGCTCAACATTGTGAACGAGTTGGGCGTCAGATTGAAGAGCTGGACCGAATAAAACTCCAGAATGGAAAGAAAGAAAGCCGAAGGCGGAAAATTCAGACCGAATAAAAGAAAGATGAGAAGGCCATGGTTTCACCTTGGTCTCACGGAGCAGGGTACGGCTCACCTTCGGAAGGACGCCAATTGACTAGCGCGCGAGGGGGAATCAGGCCTTCCTCCTCCACGTCGACGAGGCACTCCTCGGACATGATCGAGGGCTGCTAGTGCTTCTTAAGCCCTTCATCCTCGAGCCTCATCTCATTAGTCTCCACCTCCTTTGGTGGGGCGCCATCTCCGGTAGCCTTTGCGCGGGATTCGACGGCCATTGCAAAGGGGAGAAATTTTTCATGGACGAAGAAGGTGAACATAAAGACGGAGAAGATGGAGCTCTTTGGAAGCGCAGGTGACGGATGCTTACTCGAAAAGGGAATATATGCAGCTCCCTTAGCTAGTAATGGGTGGTTCTGTTCCCTATTACACGACGCAACAAACGGAGGAGTGGTTGGAAAGCAAAGCAATTGCGCAAAACGTCATAGCTTTTTGCAGACTGCCGCATTTAATATCGCGCATTCCCAACACGGCGATATTTGGAACCGAGTCTCAACTCTGTTTAGCATCGAGTTCTCAAGGTCAATATCGAGCAAGGAACCGGTGGACGGAGAATCCGAGGAAGGTTGACTGACAGGCTGACGATCCTACATCCTCCTACTCGATCCTCGCAGCCCAATCCTACTCGATGCGGTCGACTACAGGCATGTATGGCATTATCCGTCCGAGTCCATGGCTTGGTGATAATCGACCTAATGCTTGGCACGGACCCATCACTGAATAGAATTCAGGAGCTACTGTCGAATATCTAAATATGGGATATGCACGCGCATTGGAAAGACGAAAATCGTACTACGTATCCCGTACACCAACAGCCCTATTTCTACGAGAAAACAGGCTAACGGGAATGGTATCCCCACTTTTGGAAGGGCTCGATCTTGCTCCCATGACGAGGAGACCAGATCGAGTACAACGAGCAAATAAGGAAAATCAGTTACCTACGAGGATCTCGGAACGAAGATCCCCGATCGGGAACAATATGGAGTCCTCACCCGGCGATATCTCGAGAAGATGGTGTACCCAGCTATAAATATAGAAGAGATGCACGGAGAAAGGGGACTGATCCTAGAGAGAACAGAAGCCATTGGAGCACACGTGCAGAGGAGCCCGAGGAGAGCATCTACTAGATATTAGTAGCCAGATTAGATCTAGCAATAGTTTTCCCATCTTGTAACCAGAGATTACGCCCCCCAAATTTGTACTCCCTTTGAACGATCCAATAGTGCTAAACAATAGGAGTAGGGTATTACTCTTCTTAGAGGCCCGAACCTGTCTAATTCTTTGCATCGTCAGTGTCTGTTGATCCTGCAAACCCCGAAGGTACTCGATTACAAGTTTACCGTCGATTTCATAATCTTCGACAAGCACCTAGTGAGGAAATATACAAGTAAAATCTACAAGTTTCATCAAATTTTCATTAAAGCTCAATTTTAAATCTCAGCAAGCTTAGCATGATTAATTAATACTAATTTAGATATGACTAAGCTAGTAATGATCCTTAGAAAAGTAGCAAGGTGCATAACACGAATGTGAATTCAATTGCATAATAGACAAAGCTTAGAAGTAGAAAATAAGGTCTATATGCAATGCATGATGAAAAGCTTCTCGAAACTCCCCCCTCAACAAATGAATCAATTTTAAGTTTATTTCTGGTTCAAGTTGAGTTACAATAGAATTAAGTGCAAAGACAACTCCAAATGAACTCAATTGAAACCAGAAAAACAGAATGAGAAGAGGAAGCCGAGAAATTGAAAACAGGGTGTTCTAAGAGCATAGGAAAGATAGTAGAGATCACTATGGCTCAGACTTGCTCTCATCTTCCCCATATGACTTACATTGGGAAGCTGACCCTACAAACCCTAGTTAGGGAGTTCACACAGACCCTGTCTACCTAGGGGGCCCAACACCTGCTAGACCTACAAGACTGTGAGGGAACTCAACCTAAAGAGAAGAGAGACAACTAATTAAGCATGATAGCAACCTATAACATAAGATGAGAGGTCCATGCAAAGCATGCCCGAATTCTAAGTGAAGTGAACTCAACAATGAAGCACTAACCTTGAAAGCACCCATAAAATGCAAAGAAAAGAAATTGCTGGAAGTAAATATATCATACATATTATACAAAACCAGCTCCCTCGCAAGATATGCATATGGGCTCATAACTATAAGTTCTCCCCTCAAGGTCACAACTCTAGAGCTATCCAAAGGCTTGGTAAAGATATCAGCCAATTGGTGGTCACTCTTCACAAACTGGAGCACTATGTCACCCTTCTCCACATGGTCTCTAAGAAAGTAGTATCTAATATCTATGTGCTTGCTCCTAGAATGTTGCACTGGGTTCTTGGCAATATGAATAATAGAAGTGTTATCACAGAAAAAGTGGAAGACTATAAAAAATAACCCAAAGTCCTGCAAGGTCGATCTCATTCAAAGCACCCGACTACAGCAACTAGCTGCAGCCATGTACTCGGCCTCGGTGGTAGATTGTGCAACTACGGACTGCTTTCTAGATGACCAAGAAACAAGAGAAGTGCCGATAAATTGGCAAGTGCTAGAAGTGCTCTTCCTATCTATCCTACAGACTACAAAATCTGCATCTCAAAAGGCTCTAAGGGACAAACAAGAAGAAGAGTACCAAATGGCATAGTCAATTGTAGCTCTAAGATACTTAAAGATGAGCTTCACCGTTTGGCAGTGAGAGACGTGAGGAGATGCTTGAAATCAAGTGCACATACACACATCAATGTGTATGTTCGGCCTTAAGGCAGTGAGGTACAAGAGGGAGCCAATCATGCTCCTGAACTCCTTCGGATCAACTGGCTCACCATCCTCATCGGGCTTGAGGACAGCAGTGGTGGCCATAGGAGTTATCACTGGATTTTCATCAGACATGTTGAAGCGCATCAGGAATTCTCGAGTATACTAGCCCTGATGCAAGAAAATACCTTTCCGAGTCTGCTTGATCTGGAAGCCGAGAAATTAGCTCAACTCATCCATCATGCTCATCTTAAATTATGTGCTCATCACATCTGAAAACTGAGATGCAAGAGCATGCGAGGAACTACCAAAGATGATTTCATCCACATAGATTTGGACAAGAAGAAAGTTTGAGTCTAAGCATTTGACAAACAAGGTCTTGTCTACTTACCCATATCAAAACCATGACTGAGGCAGAACTTAAACCTCTCATACCAAGTTCTAGGGGCTGCTTAAGTCCATACAAAGCCTTAGAAAGCTTATAGACTTGAAATCTGGAGGCTGTCTGACATAAATCTCTTCCACAATGTATCGATTGAGGAACGCACTCTTAATATCCATTTGATATAGCTTGAAACCCTTGGTTGCCGAGAATGCAAGCAGGATCCTGATGGCCTCTAGTTTAGCTACAGGGGCAAGGTCTCCTCAAAGCCAAGACCCTTAACCTGAGAAAATCCATGAGCAGCTAGTCTAGCCTTGTTCCTTATGACCACCTCATCCTCACTTTGTTTGTTCTTGAACACCCACTTGGTCCCAATGACATTATAACCAGATAGGGGCTCAACAAGCTACCATACCTTGTTCCTCTCATCCTTTGGCTCAAAAGAGGCAATGAAGGCATAATGAAGGCAGATAAGAGACATACCTATCTTTGAGCATGTGACAAGCTCAAACAAATCACCGATTATTTGATCAAGTGGATGAGCCACGCTAAATGTGGCGGGAGGTCCAGAAGCAGAAGTGGCCTCTACCTCACACACAGGAGAGGTAGGAACAGAGCTACTACCTGTAGAAGAGTCAAAAGTTAAGGGCTGATCTCTCTGAGGTGCAAAGATAGAAACAGGAGACACCTAAAGTGCAGAGAGGACTGATCAGATGGAGTACCCTCATCTCCATCATCCTCATCCTTTACAAAGATGTTCTACGAGAAGTCGAGTAACCCGGAAAAATCCTATTAGCAGAACGTGACTCGAACTTATCTAGGTTCTCAAACTTCAGAAAGAAGCACTTGCATCCAAACACACGAAAATGAGCAATAATTAGCTTTCACCTATACCTCAACTCATATGAGGGATGGTGCAAATGTGCTCTCAAGAAAATACAGTTGGACACATGGCAAGTAGTAGATATATTCTTAGCCCAAAACTTCCTAGGAGCTAGGAGTACTGTACTCATCTAGCATTGTATTGGCCATTCTGCTCTCCTCAATTCTAGACTCCACACAGACTCCTGTCCACTACGCCATTCTGCTAAGGGACGTAAGGACAAGAGAACTGATCCTCAATTCCAGGCTCCACATATAAACTCTGAAAGTAGGAGTTTTTGTTATCCGTGCCATTATTACTGTGTATAGCTCGTAAGGCACCTGGGAGTAAAAGACTCATCCTTCGAAGCCATGAAAAATACCCAAGAGTATCTCGAAAAATCATCAGTGATGACAAGAATGTACCACTTGCCACCCGCTGATTGCACTCAAGTTGGACCCACTATGTCCATATGTAAGAGTTATCCTGGTGCATTAGTCATCACTATGGT
Source organism: Rhipidocladum racemiflorum (assembly GCA_036346355.1). Lineage (NCBI taxonomy): Eukaryota > Viridiplantae > Streptophyta > Magnoliopsida > Poales > Poaceae > Rhipidocladum > Rhipidocladum racemiflorum. The sequence continues at coordinate 44,214,757 of CM070574.1, read as the reverse complement.
GACTAGGGATGAGAAGCAACAATCATCTTGCCATGTCGGCTTGAGTTTGGGCAAACCACAAATGATATCATAGCCGCTAACTTGGGTCAAATGATCAAATCCAATGTGACCAAGTCTCCTATACCAGAAGGACAAATCACATGACTCAGAAGCAACTAGACATAAGAGAGAATAACTAGAAGAATCAGTAAAGTTAGCACAAAAAACTCTCCCATACATAGCAATCCAACAAACTAACCCTCCAGAAGAATCGAGAATTCTATAGGCATTACACTTAAACCTTACCTCGAAATCGTCATCGGTTAGCTGAGAAACATAAAGCAAATTATACTGCAACTTACTCACTAAGGCAACACCCTTAAGAATAAAACTATCATTAATGCATACAGTACCTTTAGCAATGACTCTACCTGATGAAGTATCCCCAAAGGTGATTAGCTCATCACCGAGGCATAGACTAGGGAAGAGAACCAATGAGAGTCTCCGATACTGTGGTGAGAACAACCGAAGTCTACAATCCAAACCTCTCCCTTCCTAGCCCTATGAACCTGAATCAAAGAGAGTGAAAGGTAGATGACTCAGTACTAGGGCAGATTAGTGCAGATCTAGGAACCCAATACTGAGTCACCTGACGAGCAGAAGTAGCAGTCAAAGGAGCAAAAGACTAAAATCTTATTTCTCTCTGACTCTCAACCCTCACAAAGCTAGAATCAACTCTTGTAGGGCGTTTTGGAGCTGGTGTTGGGTTGGTCCGCCAATGAGCAAAGGCCAGACCATCCCAGTAACACTGCCCATACCTCCTACTAGAGGAAGCAAACTCGTGATGCTGATATCTACCTCGATGGGAAGAACGAAGAATATCAAGAGGACGGTGGAAACTCTGACAATGAACAACTCTAGGATTAAAACCAGAAGGAACAGTGTGGAAACCATGTCCTGGACGCTATCCAGAAGAACAGGACTCTCTAGCCTGTCTAGGAGCCATGAGTTCCTTAGGAGCACTTAGAGTCTGAGGATGACCCTGAATACCCCTAAGAGCATGAACACACTCATTCCGAGTGATCTTGGTGTGTCTAAAGCAGAAATCAGCTAGATGTTCATCCTTCTGATAGAAGATGCACGAGTACTTTGCCTTACTAGAGGTTGAAGCTACAGGAGAAGCAACCTTCTCATTCGATATCCCATGGACCAGATCAGCTGACCTAAATACTGTGGTGCTAGTCCTAGGAGCAACCATAATCTCTCTACTCTTAGAGACATGCACAACAGTGGGAGGATGAGCCCGAGCTAGCTTCAAGTAGTCAAATCCTAGACCCTGATTGAATCTACTCAACTTAGATTGGTCTAGGATGAGATTGAGCTTTTTTTACCTCCTACAAACTTCTTGTAACACCCCGGCATCTAATATGCCCTAGATGTCACCAAACATAGAGTAAACAGCGACTAAATACCACAATAAAGATTAAATTACAGCAAGGGCGTAAATGCTTTAACCGAAAATTTTGGCAGCATCTCCTTTGTTTTTCCATGATTTGAAGCAACAGCAATACTATCACAAGTTATAACATAATGAATGACCAATAAAACAGCAATTACGAGAGATATAGCAATAGTTTAAGTCCCGAATAATGAATTCAACCACTTCATAAGTTAAAACGAAGAAAATGATATAACCAAGCACACACTTAAGACAAAATCCAAGCGAGAACGCAATAAACTTATTGTCACAACTACAGAAGGTATAATGTAGTTGTCTAAATGAATGACGCTATGTGAAGGTGTGTCGCTAAGCCCCTTTTCCGCAAGCCGATTTCATGGTACCTAAAACAACATAAAGCACAAGCGTGAGTTCATCACTCAGCAAGTATATTGCAATGGAACAAGAAAACAGTTTCAATACCATCATCACTACATCTCATACTCAACATCATAACCATTTCATATTCACATTGTATACATCTCATTAACATCATCATATATGCAATGTAATGCACATGTCTCCTCGAAGCACATATCGGTATTGCCGAGTGCACACCCGTCGGCCTCCACCCTCTTTCCCCTTCCATCCCGTAGATGGAGGGTGCCTACTTTTACTGACTTGCTCCCATACACAACCGTGGATGGGACTACAAGGTAGGTCTTTCGTGTTCACTATGTGTGAACACAGAGGCCCGCATCAGAATGGGACGCCTCTTCCATTATGAATGCACATATGACATGAACATGTATAAACTTGCATAAACAGTTAATACAACAATTTCATAACCAATATGTAACCATGTTCATCATATCATAAGCTATCAAGCATGGCAAGTTAACACATCATTTAGCCATATTGCACCTATGCAAGTACAATAATCATCCAACACCCAAACCCATCCCAATACACTTGCCTTCAACCGTGGGCGACGGAGTGGCGAGCGGTTGAGGGCACTCCCAGGGTCACACCACATGCACATAGGTACAACACACTCAAAACATGCTCACAATACAGTACAAGGAAGCTCATCTACCCCGACTTCGCAAACTACTCCTAAAACCCAAAAACAGTTAATCTGTCCCGTCGGGACAGCGGGCTTCCAAATAGCATAACTTGCATTCTAAGACTCCAAATCAAGTAAACGAGTACATTTTCTCGAAGCTTACGAAATTCCCCAACTTTTTCTAAGTATTTGCAAAGACTGATTCGGCATCTAAAATTGTCTAATCTACAAATGAACACGATCTGTCCCAATCTCTTCACAGATTTGACAGCATTCGGTAAAACAGCCATAACTTTTAAACAGCTTAATAAAAATTCACATTCTTGGTGTCCACTGAAAGATAATTAAATTATCTACGACTTCCATAATAGTCGACTGATCAGGAAACGCCTCTAAAATTGCCAAAACGCAAGCCCTAGGTCGGGGAGCAAATCTGCCCGAGGACAACGTGGGACAACATTGCAAATTTCCTATTCTCATCTAGGAACAGAACCTAATCAATGATCTTAGGCATGGAATAGCCCATCTAGCAGCACCTAGACCACCCCAAAAGAACCATGGTTCATTACCTCTTCTTGAAGAACCGATGACGACGAAAACCTTCTCCTCCCGGTCCCGATCTCCCTCTCGGCGCTGAATCTGTCGGTTCCTCCCGGTTGCGGAGCTTCCCAACGGCGAAATCAATGGGGAAGGGTGTGGCAGCAAGGGAGGGGATGAAACCCTGCTAGGGCCGGCTAGGAGAGGGGTGGAGAGGTGGAGGCGCATTGGGGCAAAGGGGGGAAGGCGGCTAGGGTTAGAGGGGTTTGGGGGGCGCACCAAGGGGGAGGCGTAGGGGCAGCAAGGTTTGCTACCCAAAATCCCCTCCACATGGGCCATTGATCCCCCACCTTTGGCCCAACAAGGTCCCTCCAAGGCCCAAGCTTCCCTGGAAAGGCCCAAACACCCGAAAACGGCCCGAAAACACGCTATAAAGTCGTACCGTAATGCCGAAATCTATAATGTCACATTTTATAATGTCACATTCTCTATTGTCATATCACGTGATGTCACACTTCTTGAGAGTGCTCATGAGGTACTTACACTCCCAGAAGAGAGGCACATGAAGAACAGAAGGAAGATGATGAAGAAGAAGAACCAGAACCAGAAGAACAAACAACACGTGCATATCTCTCCCTATGCACGACTGCCTCAATCTTGAGGGCCTCACAAGAAATGCATTCGCCATTCCTAATCCTCTGGGACTCTATCTTCTTCCTAAGATACTCATGAATCCTATCCAAATCCCCCTCAACCTCAGTACATCGCAAGCAATATTCTTGTGACTTAGCTAGTAGGTCCTTATCAAGATCATCACACTTAATATTCAAAGCACCATTGCAAAGTTTTAGTTGCCTATAGACCTCACATGAGCTGACTGGGTCCTTAGAAGCAAATTTTTTAAGTTCTTCATTTCTAATAGAAAGCTTCTTAAGGTGAGTGCACATGGTGTCAATTTCAACAAATAATTTTGGGCAATTTTCACAAGAAATGCTAGTATGAGCATGAAAAAACTAGCATATACACGAATAGCATTAGTTGGACTAGTGCTAGCATTCTTCAACCTAAGAACCTCTACCTTAGAAAGCACACTATCATCCATGGTCCTTAGGTTCTCAAGCTCCATAAGCAAAGTGTAACACCCCGGTATTTAATATGCCCGAATGCTACCAAACATAGGCTAAACAACATCTAAATACCATAAACTAAGGTAAATTACAGCAAAGGAGTAAATGCTAAAACCGAAAATTTCGGCAGCATCTCCTTTGTTTTTCCATGAATTGAAGCAACAACAATATGATCATAGGAGATAGTATAAAGAATGACAACTAAATCATCAATAATAAAGGTTCTAGCAACAGTATAAGACTCGAATAAAGATTCCAACCATCTCATGAGCCAAACGAAGTAAATGAGGAAACCAAGCACACAAATTAACCATCACAATTTAAAGGAAGGAACATGTCATTGTTTATATGTGTGATGCTAAGTGATGACGTGTGACTAGCTCCCTTTTCCGCATGCCAGTTTCATGGTACCTAAGAAAAACAACATAAACACAAGCGTGAGTTCATCACACAGCAAGTATATTGCAATGGAACAAGAAAACACATTCTAATACCTTCATCACCACTTTTCACATACGACATCATACACATCTCATATTCATAGCGTAAGCATATCATTGACATCATCATATATCATCATCACATAACATCCTCATATAATGCAATGCAATGCGATGCACATATCTCCTGGAAACTCATACCGGTATGGTTGAGTACACACCCGTCGGTGTGCACCCTCTCCCCCCTTCCATCCTGAAGATGGAGGGTGCCTACTCCTCGCTTCCACACACTGCGGTGGATGGAATCACGATGTAGGACTTACTCATTGGCTCTTCGGAATAGTCATAACTTTCTCACCGACCTTCCCCGGACAAGTTATGACTTTCTCACCGCCTGGGTCATGTTTCATGCCATGTATGCAGATATGCCAACATCATAAATAACTTGTACATTAACACATGGCATCATAACATAATAAGCATATTCATCATATCAATGGCAATCATTAAAGCATGGCAAGTGAAAATATCATATATTCAATTTCAATCTCAACCAATCTAGCAAACTACAACCCGCTACCCATTCCAATACACTTGCATCAACCACGGGCGACGGATTGGCGAGAAGCAGAAGGCACTCCCGGGTCACACCACCTGCACATAGGTACCACACACTCACAATCATGTCCAGAAAACTGTACGCAAACACTCTTCTACCCCGACATCATAAACTACTCGCAAAACCAAAAAACAGAGGTTTTGTCCCGTCGGGACAGAACCCTTCCAAAAGGCATAACTCAGGTTCTAAGACTCCGAATCAATTAAACGAGTACATCCTCGCGTAGCTTAGGAAATTTCCTAACTTTTTATAAGTATATGGAAAGACTGATTCGGAATCTAAAGTGGTTTAATCAACAGAATACCGTGATCTGTTCCAATCACATCATAGTTTTTAATACGTTCGGTAAAACAAGCATAACTTTCAAACGGCTAGGCAGAATTGGACGTTCTTTATACCCACTGAAAGGTATTGAAATTACCTACAACTTCTTCAACAGGTGACCGATCAAATTCTGAATCTAAATTAGCGAAAACCCAAACCCTAGGTCGACTGCTCATGCTGCCCGAAACAGAGAACGTGGCAAACTCTAGATTTCATCTAATCTACCCAATTACAGCACCACCAATTGATCTAAAAGTATGATATTAACCCTTAGAACAGATCTTAGACCAGCCCCAAGGATCCCCGTGGCCATACCTTTGCCCGACGAATGGAAACCCAACAGATCTCCTCCCGGTTCGCGCTATCTCCTTCATCGCTCCAAAACCACCGGATCTCCTCATCGCGGAGCGCTCCAATGGACGGATCTTCGGGGTGGTGAGGTTGAGAAGCTCCCCTAGGTCAGCAAGGGGTGGAGGAGAGGGGAGGGGAGGCGCACAAGGCGGAGAGGAGGCGTGAGGGAGGGAGGGGCGCAAGGGAGGAGAGCAAGGGGTGGCAGCTAGGGTTTCTCCAAGTGGGGGGCGCAAGAGGCAGGGGTGGGGCGCACATATTGGCTGGAGGAGGCCCCCAACCAGGTCTCCTACTCCTAAATAGACTCAAACTCCTCCCCACCAAGGCCCACGACCCTTTCCCCTAGGCCCAAACTCCCCCGGAAAGGCCCAAACTCCCGGAAACGGCCCGGAAACGCAAATAAACCTCATACCGTATGGTTTCAACCCTCAATTCCACATTCCATAATGTTTTTTCCCTCAACATTCACATTTTATAAGGTTACGACACTCCGTGGTGTCACATTCTCCCCCCTTCAACAGGATTCAACCTCGAATCCAAGACATGCCACTACGCCAAACCAACAACACAGAGATCTAATCTTCACGGTTCAAACCTGAAGAAAAAAGAGCTTTGGGTAAAGCCGCCCCCGCGAGACTTCAACTCCCAGGTCGCTTCTCTAAATAAAACCACTGGAATTTACACTGATCGAGACTCGATGACAGGACGCCTAGGTTCGAAGACCAACAGCTCTAACGATAACTCGCAATCAACACTTGCGAGCACTTTACTCAACTTTGAAACACAAAGTACTCACACATGGTCTCAGCACGACCCCAAGCGATAAGATAAATCCTCAAACAGCCCACAAAAGAAAACTGTCTCATACTCCCCGTTCTATGCATTCCTTGGCACTGAAGTGCCCGATCCCTTTAACTAATGCTACTCTCCAGAAGAACACGGTACCAACCTCCCTTCTGTGGTTCCTTGTACTCAAGACGACGCGAAACAGGAGAGAAACAACGTTCTAAGATTACCACCAGAATGAACAACCTACTTTATATCCAGGATCCGTAAGACTCGCGCAACAGGAACGACCGAACGTTCCTCTGCGGTTGACACAACTCGCTCATTGCCCAACGACAAAAAGATCCAATACGCTTCAAAAGGAAAAGTGATTACTAGTAACCACCAAATGGTCCACTAATAATTTAATCAACCCTATCGAGGAACACCTCAAGGACACAATTCTCCAAGAAGGTTTACATTGAGTCATACACAACCTTCCACTCAAAGGACCACTATAAAGAGTACAATCATTGAGTAAGCTCAACCGTAAAACATGAACCCAATTGGTCCACATACAACAACTGAAACCCCAAAGCGCTAAAACCACTTTGGAAAGGATCTGGCAACATCCAAAGAGCACACATTTTATTCATTCTTTCTTTTCATACTAGGAAGAAATGGAAATCTCGATACATGACAAGAATGCACACTTTTCAAGAGCACTCCGGATTAGTCATATATCCATATATGACTTTCTCACCGACCTGGCTCATCGACTCCTTTATGATTAATTATGCATAAACAATGTCTCGTTTTCCTTTTCACCATTCATTCATCATGTAACAATGGTACCGAATAGTCATTCACCAAATGACTTCTTCGTCGGTATCTAATAATGGAAACACAATTAACATCGAAGGTTGCGGAAATTCATATAGACTATGACGGCAGCATAGTTGACAGTGAAACACCACGTCGCATCACATCCCACATCAATTGAAAACTGAACTTGCAAAACATTGCATTTCATCCAAATTCATCATTTTGGAAGAGAACATCAAAATTTCAAGTCGAGCATCTGCTCCCACAACCGTCACCAATTTTCTCAAGGAGAGGGAAACTCATTTCCAAAAGGGAACACCTCACTAACAAAATCACTTTATAAAACATTCATAAAATTCACCCTTTTTAAGCCCTCGCAAACATCACATACATTTTGCAAATAAATCCAACTCCAGTCAAAAAGAGTTACAAATTAAATCTCAAGAGTTTCCAACACAACCCACTATGTCCATCTGCTTCCGTTAAAATTTATTTCAAAGATAATTCAGGGTGAATGCGAAGGAGCGAGATCCACTCAAAATCTTTTGGGTGTAAATCCATACTCATAACACAAATTAAACGAAATAGCCAAAACCAAAGATTGGCACCAAAAGCTACAGGTTTTAGGGAACCTCGGAAACACAACACAAGGAATACCTTGACCAAAGGCATTCAACCAAAATGGCAAACAACCACACCAGTTCAAAAGGTTTTAAACACCAGCTCAGCATGAATCCCACCATAACTTGTATTCCACTACACTTACCATTTAAGCATTCAATAATCACTATTTACTCATCAAGAGAGTCCAACCGGATTTAACAAAATTTACATAACAATTTCTTTCTCTAGTTACCATTCCCAACACTTTTAATTAAGGTTTAAGATGCTTATCACAAAGGCACCCAACCAAGACTACATTGACATGATCCCCACAGATCACCAAATCATATAACAACGTATTCTATATTTCAAATATAGTACTTCAACAACTACTTGAGCATGGTCAACCTATCAATTTTATACTATCCATACGTCAAAATCTTGACAATTGAAACTTATTCAATCAATAAAATGACTTCAATAACTAAGAAATATCTTTACAAGATAAAATTCGTAAATAGGATTCTAAGACATGCATTCATTAAGGTTAAAATCTTGCATCATGATTATTATCCATTGTTCATCCCATCACAACATGTACTCGACATAATACCACAGTTTTACACTTTTCTTCTATTGGATCAATGGTTTCCAACAATTAACAACACTACCAAGGCATCAATATCAATTCTTTGCATAATCATCAATCAACAACATTGCTTTTAGCTACCTTACACATAGGTTGCAACAAAATTGTCACTACACAACATACTCCAACTATTAAATTAGATTTAATAAGTTAGATCAGCACAATGCTCTTAAAACAACAACCAGACCTATGTTTTTTTTTCTCAGTTGACATCGGTACTAGCATTAACACTGCCCTTAACAACATCATTAACAATAAGTCTTATGTCTTCTCAATTGATATGAATACTAGCATTGTAGAGACACAACTGCATACTTCCAAATTACTAGTAGTTTGCAACAACATAAATAGCAACTCTAATCAACTTCCAAATTAAGGCCACTAGTCAACATGATTAAATTTCTCTATTAACCCGTTAGATTAGAACATCTTTAAACAACCGGCAAGGTTTCTTTAACAGTATCCTTAATTTACATCATCTTAATGTTCTAACTATGCATCAAGGTTTAAACTTTTAACATTAACGAGGATCATAAGCACTTTTAAAGCAAGGCAACAGATTCTAAGCATGTACATTAACCCATTTAATCATTCTCGCTACAGAGTAAACTACAACACTAGTAGTCTATTTATTCTCCAGCTAGAGATGATAATCACATTGAATTGATTCAACTCAAAATTTAACTTAGCAACACATCATTCCATAAACCACATTGTTACCTACTACATAGCACGGACATAAACTTTTCTAAACACCTTCATGGGCACGAACTCTTGACAAACAGGATGCAACTCAACTTTTAAAGATAACCACAACTCAAGAACCAGAACGAACACCGATAGAAAATTTCTCCTTTCCAGGCAAGGAAGAAAAACAAAACTCCAACAGAAATGCAGGAGAGCTCAACTCTCAAATTCCCAAATTTGCCCACAAAACTCTTCAAGAAATCTCAAGATCTATACTTCCAAGAAGGAAGAAGGATGCAAGTCGGGACCCCGAATTTGCAAATCCGGACCCTCTGTGTATTCAGCACTAGTCCAGGAACACGCTAGTGCACACAGTCTTAACATCGGTAAATATCACAATCATACCACTCGATACTAAATAAGTACTTTATTTAAATAGTCAAACTGGTTACTCGACCTTATGGTCAAGTTACAAATATATGCCTCGCAAGGCGAAACTTATTCAGAGAAAAATAATAGCAGCGGAAAATCAAATAACTTCGTGGCGCCATCCAGTATACCACAGGCAACTGACTGGGCTCGCTTCCTAAGTAGACGGATCCTCTTGGAGCTCCTCCTCCAAAGCTTGTGCAGTCTCCTCTTCAACTGGTATTGTATTGTGGCAAGGGTGAGTACTTGGTACTCAAGAAGTCATGCATGTAATGCAAGCTAATATACTATATGCATGGCTTGGTACAAAGGAATAGCTCAAGGTATATTTGCAAGAAACAGCATTTGACAAGTAGCATAAGTAGATTCGAAAGCAAGAGAAGCAAGTATAGCATAGATAACTTTTCAAGGAATTTAATAAACATCTTTCCCATCCTAATCCACATTTCCATCAACTTCATTATTAATCCAAATTTCAACCTTTCAAACCAAAATTATTTTTGAGAAAATCTAACCCTTGATCGTAATTCCCGAGCGATGTCCAATACCGCGGACACGGCTATTCGAATAGATTCTAAACTCTGCAGAGGTTATGCACTTTACCCACAAGATACAGTCAAACACCACAAAGGCGAAGTTCAGTAACAAAGTCTTTCTGAGACTTCTAACAATACAAGTGGTCCTCCCTGTTATTACAAGACTAACCCTTCCCTTCGCTAAGGCGAAGTCTAGGCCAATCGATCGTTAGATGGGTACTGGCCTCACTCTCAGACGCTCCCCGCACAACTTACACAAAGGGTGTAGTTGACCTCCTGAGGTCCCACAGTGCGTTATTAGCAACTTAGTCAACTAGGTCCGTCCCATTACAGGACATGTGGTTGCACGTTAGACCCAGTTCAAAGGCTTGCAAGGTTAAGTCCTTAGGGTGACCAGGGCAAGACTACCCAAGAACCAAATCAACACTCCCAATGCCACAATCGCCCACTGATTACTCTTGCCACATGCCCTGGCCGAAATCGTTTATCAAACCCCGCTTGATTACCATGCACCACGTGCCATCAACATCACATGATACCTTTCCAAAACAGGTTCAATATATCATTAAGTCAATATTAACATTTGATTGTCCAAAATCATGTCATGAGCACGTAAGCGTGTCTAAGCAAAGGTACTACAACGGTCTAAACCCATGTTGGCGATTTAATAATGTCCAACTAGTAATCCACAACTAGGGTGACAAGGGGTCATGGCACATACTTAAATAATCAAGGTGTCATACAAAGAAATTGGTATTTATCTAACCCCATGTTTAAACAAAGTATTTTTCTAATTGAACTAGCATGCAATAGTTTAAATCAAAATAGATTTCAAATAGGATCAACATGGTCAAAGCACAACTTGCCTTCAAAAGTACTTGTTCTTGGTCTTGAGTTGGATCCTGAGTCAATACTTCTCCTTCGAATCCTTCCCAAGACTTCAACGTCTACTCGTAAAGCGTGCAAATAGCAAATACAAGAATAAACAATAGGCAAAAAGTGTCCAAACATCCAAATAAAATCCATAAACAGAGAGAACATAATTTTATGAGTTTTTAGAAACTAGAATCGTCAAATTTGGAGTTAAGACGCAAAAGTTATGATTATTTAAAGTTTAAATAATCAATTAAATAATTTTGCAGAGAAAAACTTTAGTCCAAAAATTAAATAAAATTCATATTTAGGTAGATCTCAATTTTATACAAATTTAGAAATTTGAATCACTCAAATCGGAGTTGAAACGCAAAAGTTATAAGCGTTTGAAGTTTTGAAATTCAAATCAATTATTAAACCGATTTATTAAATCATTTTCTTTTTTTGAAAATCATTTAGTGCGTCCGCAGGGACACGTGGCGGCACCGATTGGTCTGCTGACGTCGGCCGTCCATGGACTCGGCCCACGCCGGCCGGGTCTACTGTGGACCCGGCCCACGGCTTCACGTGAGACTGACATGTGGGACCACTCGGGTGACGTCATTCTTGGCGTCGGCGGGCTCGGCCACGCCGGCAGTGGGTCCCATGGGTGACGCCATTGCCGACGTCGCCGCTTTGGCCGACAAACCATCGACATGCGGGCCCGCCATGACGCCAGCGTGACGTCATGGTGCGGTTTGGTTGTCCCGCTGACACGCGGGCCCCGCGTGTCAGAGACACGCTCACGCCGTGGATCGGCCCGACCGCGACGGTCGGGCCTCCGCGACACGCGGGTTAGATCTCGGCCGCTGATTTGAAAATCAACGGCCCGTATTGATCTGGACTCACGCGTTTGGGGTGAACGCGGTTGATCTGGACCGTTGGATCTAGATCGGACGGCCAAGATTGGATCTCGATTTTGGACGAAATCTCACCGTGAGATGACGTGGCGCAATCTGGGCCCTTGGATGGAGATCCGACGGCTGAGAGATCTTGAAGTCCGTCGATGGCCCACGGCGGCGCTGGCTTGCCGGAGTTGGGGACGACGACCACGGCAACGGCGCTTCGGGCGTGCTCCGGCGATGTGAGAGGTCCCTCCCGACGCGACTTGGCCTCCTTGTTCGAGATCTCGACCTCAACGGCGGAGGACGACGGAGATGGCGGCAATCGGCGAAAAACTACGGCGGAACGCTACGGCAACTCCGGCGAGCGATTGCGGCTAGACGGCGGCGGCTCAGGCGACGTTGTCTAGGGCTACGGGTGCGCACGGAAGTCGGCGTCACGGCACGGGTGGCGGCGCATTAAATAGGGCCCTCGGCGTCGTGGAACGCACGGAGACCGAGACTCGCTCCAGGCGGCGAGTCCGGCGAGGACTCGATCGGGCTACGTGGCACGCAGACACCGTTGGATCGAGATCCAACGGCGCGTGAGTTTGGGTTCGGTCGGACTCGCGAGCCGGGCCGCTCTGGCCGGGCTCGGTCCGGATGACGTGGCTCAATCGTGGCCGTTGGATCTTGATCCAACTGGCCGCGACGGTTTGGGTTCTACGAGCGGTTCGACTCAACCACGGCTCGGTCCTGGTTCGGCCTGACTCGAACTCGAGTCCGACTCGGGCTCGGCCGGATGAACAAGATAAACCCACTCGCATTTTCCAAATGATTTAATATTTAAAATAATTCCCAGTAATTCATTTAATTCATTAAAAATAGCAAAATACTCAGAAAAATTCCAGAAAAATTCTGGAAAATATTTTGGAACATTTTGGACTCAAATAAAATATTTCCAACAAAATTTTATTTGCAAAATTAAATTCTTTAATTATTTCAAAATGGAATAAATTCAAATAAATTCCAAATAAATCCAAATAAATTCCAGAAAATTCCAAAAATTCACCAAAGTGCCAAATCACACATGAATTTAAGAAAAGCAAAATTTTGGGGTGTTACAATGCACCAGGGAAAATCAAATGTTCATTAAATCTTTTCCGATAAAAGATTCAAACTTAGCTCCACCAACTCAGGGCCTGCACAAGGGGAAACTCCAACACTTTTTCTTAGATAGGGAGAACAACAACCACAAAATTTTCCTCCTCAAGACAGCCCGTAATGACTAACAAAACCGGTGTCAAAGCAAAAATAGCGACCAACAGATGCGCAACACAAAACCTTTCTTCTACGTCTTCAACCAAGGAAGACAAAACCATGAACCACATACGGAACAATCCGTGAAAATCCAATACCAAACACTTTTCTTTTGGTTTCAATCAACCAGAGCCAAGAAGACCAACCGAAACCGACCGTTAGAACGGTAAAGAGCAACTGAAAGAATCCACCACAACTCTTCTATTCGACTCCAGCCAACTATCCGGTCTACCACAGAAAGGATAAGCACTCTTCTCCCACAGGGGTTAATAGTTCTTCGGTGATGGCGCTAACCGGCCACAACGTCAAACCACACCCTTACTATGAACAAAAAGAGGTGACCGAAACCCTTTGGCACCACAACCACAAGAACAATTCAATTATTTATCTCATAGACATAGCAACATGCATTATCAAATGAAGCATTCAACATCAATGCTTAAATACAACATTTAAGCGTAAAGAAACGATACCCATACCCTTTCCTACTGTGCATCCATTGTGTGTCAAATTTTTAGATTAGTTATACCACTTTTGCAAGTTTTAATGTTGCTATCCTATGACAAAATTTTAGTTAAGACCTAATCCATGTTTCTAAGTTATTCCACATCACATTTTAGTTGTACCCTATAGCATGACACTAAAAATACACATTCCAAGGACCTACAACCTCGCTCTGATACCAACTGTAACACCCCGGCATTTAATATGCCCGAATGCTACCAAACATAGGCTAAACAACATCTAAATACCATAAACTAAGGTAAATTACAGCGAACGAGTAAATGTTAAAACCAAAAATTTCGGCAGCATCTCCTTTGTTTTTCCATGAATTGAAGCAACAACAATATGATCACAGGAGATAGTATAAAGAATGACATCTAAATCATCAATAATAAAGGTTCTAGCAGCAGTATAAGACTAGAATAAAGATTCCAACCATCTCATGAGCCAAATGAAGTAAATGAGGAAACCAAGCACACATATTAACCATCACAATTTAAAGGAAGGAACATGTCATTGTTTATATGTGTGATGCTAAGTGATGACATGTGACTAGCTCCCTTTCCCGCAAGCCGGTTTCATGGTACCTAAGAAAAACAACATAAACACAAGCGTGAGTTCATCACTCAGCAAGTATATTGCAATGGAACAAGAAAACACATTCTAATACCTTCATCACCACTTTTCACATACGACATCATACACATCTCATATTCATAGCGTAAGCATATCATTGACATCATCATATATCATCATCATATAACATCCTCATACAATGCAATGCAATGCGATGCACATATCTCCTAGAAACTCATACCGGTATGGTTGAGTACACACCCGTCGGTGTGCACCCTCTCCCCCCTTCCATCCCGAAGATGGAGGGTGCCTACTCCTCGCTTCCATACACCGCGGTGGATGGAATCACGATGTAGGACTTACTCATTGGCTCTCCGGAATAGTCATAACTTTCTCACCGACCTTCCCCGGACTAGTTATGACTTTCTCACCGCCCGGGCCATGTATCATGCCATGTATGCAGACATGCCAACATCATAAATAACTTGTACATTAACACATGGCATCATAACATAATAAGCATATTCATCATATCAATGGCAATCATTAAAGCATGGCATGTGAACATAGCATATATTCAATTTCAATCTCAACCAATCTAGCAAACTACAACCCGCTACCCATTCCAATACACTTGCCTCAACCACGGGCGACGGATTGGCGAGAAGTAGAAGGCACTCCCGGGGTCACACCACCTGCACATAGGTACCACAAACTCACAATCATGTCCACAAAATAGTACGCAAACACTCTTCTACCCCGACATCGTAAACTACTCGCAAAACCCAAAAACAGAGGTTCTGTCCCGTCGGGACAGCAACCTTCCAAAAGGCATAACTGGGGTTCTAAGACTCTGAATCAATTAAACGAGTACATCCTCGCGTAGCTTAGGAAATTTCCTAACTTTTTCTAAGTATATGGAAAGACTTATTCAGACTCTAAATTGGTTTAATCTACAGAATACCGTGATCTGTTCCAATCACGTCACAGTTTTTAATACGTTCGGTAAAACGAGCATAACTTTCAAATGGCTGGGCGGAATTTGACGTTATTTATACCCACTGAAATCTATTGAAATTACCTACAACTTCTTCAATAGGCGGACGACCAAATTCCGACTCTAAATTAGCGAAAACCCAAACCCTAGGTCGACTGCTCATGCTGCCCGAAACAGAGAACGTGGCAAACTCTAGATTTCATCTAATATACCCAATTACAGCACCACCAATTGATCTAAAAACAAGATATTAACCCTTATAACAGATCCTAGACCAACCCCAAGGATCCCCGTGGCCATACCTTTGCCCGACGAACGGAAACCCAACGGATCTCCTCCCAGTTCGCGCGATCTCCTTCATCGCTCCAAATCCACCGGATCTCCTCTTTGCGTAGCGCTCCAATGGACGTATATTCGGGGTGGTGAGGTGGAGATGCTCCCCTAGGGCAGAAAGGGGTGGAGGAGAGGGGAAGGGAGGCGCACAAGGTGGAGAGGAGGCGTGAGGGAGGGAGGGGCGCAAGGGAGGAGAGCAAAGGGTGGCGGCTAGGGTTTCTCCAAGTGGGGGGCGCAAGAGGCAGGGGTGGGGCGCACATATGGGCTGGAGGAGGCCCCCAACCAGGTCTCCTACTCCTAAATGGACTCAAACTCCTCCCCACCAAGGCCCACGACCCTTTCCACTAGGCCCAAACTCCCCCGGAAAGGCCCAAACTCCCGGAAACGGCCCGGAAACGCAAATAAACCTCATACCGTATGGTTTCAACCTCCAATTCCACATTCCATAATGTTTTTTCCCTCAACATTCACATTTTATAAGGTTACGACACTCCGTGGTGTCACACAAAGCATCATATAGAGAGTACAATCATCAGTGTCATGGGAGGAACAAGACCTGAGTGAAGCAATCTCCTGTGATAAAGTACCTACTTACTTCGCTAACTCCAAACACCTAGTTCTAACCATAGCATAAAAAAATTTTAGCTTGCAGAAATCCTCATTGAGTTGGTCAGAGGAGGGTACCTCATCCGACTCACTGTGGAGCACATGCTGATGTCGTTCATGTCGTCCATGAAGCACATGCTGGTGAAGTCATCACCGCTCTTGTTCTTCTCTTGTGGATCATCCTCTCCCTTGTTGCTCCACATCTCGTTGTCGGAGAGGTTGATGTTGTAGAGGGCGGCGAGAACGCGGTGGAAGAGATTCTTGTTCTTGGAGAAGTTGTTGTACTTCTTCTCACGCGCGGGTTCTGAACTGGAGGCTTCTTGTTGCAGTTATTATCTGTGTAGTCATTCTTTTTTGAACCACCGTGAGTCATTCTTGCCCTTCTCTAGCCTTGGACAGTTTGCCCCCAATGTAGTTGGGATCACCACACTCGAAGCAAATGATCACTCCTCCTCTCTTCCTCTCTCTTACCCTTTTGTATGCATGTGAGAATTTTCTGGCTAAGAGGGAAAGGTCGGTCTCTCGAAACCTCTCCAGCTACTCATCGCTCATCTCACAAGGAGTGGAGGGAATAACCAAGAGACAACTCAGAAGTGGATACAGCGGGATTGGTGATCAAGGCCATTGACTGAGACTTTGTCTTCTGAGAAATAATGTCAATCTCATGATTCTTGAGTTGGGAATAAAGCCCATCAAGAGTGAGAGTAGACAAGTCAGTGGTGTCCTTCATAGTGGTCACCTTCATCTCCCAAACTCAAAGATCGAGTGCGGTAAAAAAATGCTAAGCATTCTTCGAGTTAGAGTATGTGCAACCTGCTACTAGGAGATCGCTCAAGATCTTCGTGAACCGTCCAAAGCACTTGTCTTGAGACTCACCATCGTGCTGTTCAAAATTGTTGTAGTCATGCTTGTACTAATCTTACTGTTTTGATCTAAGTGGTTCCCTCATGGTATGCATCAGGTGTCACCAAGATCTGGGGGGTAGATCAAAGGTGAGAGATCCTATCATACTCACCGCTGCTAAGGTAATGTATAAGGATGTTCCTTGCCTTAGCATTCACCTCAATGTCAGCCATATTGCCGTTTTCATCGGCAGGATCCTCATACGGAGCTTCACCTTCTGCTAGATCATGAAGCCTAGGGTTGTGATAAATGACTCCATTCTTGACTTCCAAAATGGATACACAACCCTAGAAAAAAAATTGGAGGTTTGATGGAATACTTGTCCAACACCAAGGCTCTTAAGACCGGTCAAGATCTAGAAAAAAGCTATGTGATCAGAGGGGGGGTGAATGATCACAAAACAAAAAATTTCACCCTCAAAGAACCTACAAAAACCTCTCCATCAAAGAAGCACTGAAACATATATTTTTGGAGAAATTCATGATGTAACATTGGGTGTCCCGATCTTTCGATGAGAGTGATAACCCTCGATTTGGGTGGAGACGACTTTGACGATCTGACTACAACGTACAACGACGATGCGCCTTAGCAATCGCTATGTGACACCTCGGAGTGTCGTATCCTTAAGTTTTGAGCATGATAAGGTTAAATACAGTATGAGATGTGGAAATAAGGTTAAGATCATAAGGATCGGGGGTTAATAACGTTTCCGGCCGCTTCGGGCCGCTGGGTTTTGGGCCTTCCCTGAGGAGTTTTGGGCCTTGGTGGGCTTTGGTGGGATGGATTAGGACTCAGAACGGACTAGGATTGGGTTGAGGGCTGATAAAAGGGGCTTCCCCAGCCCCTTGCGCCCCCACCTCCCTTATTGCGCCCCACCTCCCTCTTGCGCCCTCCTCCCTCCTCCTCCCTAAGCCCTAGCCCCCCCAAACCGCAAGCGCACTTCTCCCTTTCCTCCACCTCCACACCACCTCCTCCACCCCTTGCTGCCCTAGGGTGGCCTCCCACCCCTGCACCTTGTGGAGTCATCCCGTGGAGCGAGGAGCGAGGAGCAAGGAGCGAGGAGCGAGGAACGTGGGAGCGAGGAGCGATTCGCGAGGAGATTCATGGAGATTGATTGGAGTTTTGGCGCTTCGGGCAAAGGTATGATCTTGGGGATCCTTGGGGATGATCTAGGTACTGTTATTAGGGTGTTTATCAAGTTTTTAGATCAATTGGAGGCGCTGGTTTGAAGTAATTTGGGTTAGATCTAAACTTGTCCACGTTTCTGTTTTCGGGCAGATTGAGCAGTTGAACTAGGGTTCGAGTTTCCGTCGATTTAGAATCCGAATCAGACCGTACGGACTTCTAGGAAGTTGTAGATAATTTAATTATCTTTCCGTGGACGTAAAGCACGTTAATTTCCGATCAGCCGTTTGAAAGTTATGGCTGTTTTACCGAGCGCCTAAAAATCTGTGACGTAACTGGAACAGATTGTGGTAATCTGTAGATTAAACAATTTTAGAGTCCGAATCAGTCTTTCCCTATAACTAGAAAAAGTTGGGAAATTTCCTAAGCTTCGTGACGGTGTACTCGTTTATTCGATTTGGAGTCCCAGAACTCAAGTTATGCCTTTTGCAAGGCTGCTGTTCCGCCGGGACAGAACCTCTGTTTTTAGGTTTTGCGTAGTAGTTGGCAATGTCGGGTTAGATGGGGGCGTGTGTACTGTTTTGAGGTTATGATTGTGAGTGTGTGATGCCTATGTGCAGGTGGTGTGACCCTCGGAGTTCCCTCTTCTTCCCGCCAATCCGTTGCACGTGGTTGAGGCAAGTGTGTTGTGATGGATAGCAAGTTGTAGGTTGCATGTTGAAATTAGATGGAATTGCCTACATGATATATGTCCACTTGCCATGTTTTAATGATTGATATGATATGATGAGCATGTTTAACATATTATGATGACATGTGTTAATATGTGAATTGAATATGATATTTGGCATGGTTGCATGCATGTCATGAGATAGGCGAGGCGGTGAGAAAGTCTTAACTAGTCCGGCAAGGTCGGTGAGAAAGTTATGACTTGTCAGGAACGCCATTGAGTAAGTCCTATGTCGTGATTCCATCCACGTGGTGTTTGGAAGCGAGTTGGCACCCTCCATCTTCGGGATTGAAGGGAGGAAAGGGTGCACACCGACGGGTGTGTACTTCCCATACCTGGTATGAGGTTCAGAGGGTCGTGAGCAATGCATTACATCGCATACAAATTGATGATGATATTGATAAGTATTCATGAATGAGATGTTATACATGCTGAAAGATGTTATTGACTTGTTGTTATGCTTGTTGTCCATTGCAGTATGCTTGCCGAAGTTTCGAACTCACCCTTGTGTTTTCTTGTTGTTTTAGGTACCATGAGAACGGCATATGCGGAAAGGGGAATAGTCACACTCTCACACGTTGCTTCACCTTAATGTTTCCCCAAGTCAATTCATTTAGTTGGATAATAAATTGCGTGTGATGGCCTTTAAATTAAGTCTTAGCTTGGTTAATGAGAGTTCTATTGTTTGATTGACACTTGGAACTTGAAGAGCTTGATGTTAGTCTTTTATTGTCGTTAAGACTTTATTTATTGCTGTTTAGATGTTTCTCTTATTGCCATATAATGCTATATTGTTGCTGTTTCTTAAATTCATGATAAAACAAAGGAGGTGCTGCCGAAATCTCGGTTTTTAGTCTATGCACCTTTGCTGGAATTTGATGTTAAATGTGGTATTTAGATGTTGTTTAGCTTATGTTTGGTAACATTCAGGCATAGTAAATGCCGGGTGTTACTGATTGGTATCGAGCTGGTCAGAGGTCCTTGGAATGTGAATTTTTAGTGTCATGCTATAGGGTATAACTAAAATGTGATGTGGAATAACTTAGAAACATGGCTTAGGTCTTAACTAAAACTTTGTTATAGGATAGCAACATTAAAACTTGTAAAAGTGGTATAACTAATCTAAAATTTGACACACACAGTTTGCACAAGAGGGATGGGGTTTTGTTTCATCATTGCATTGCGCTTAATTATTTAATTTATTATATGATTTTGATTATGTTTTATATATGATCTTGATTGTGTGTTTTTGTTTTTATGTTTTCGTGTTTGGATGGTTGTCTGTCTAAGCAGCCATGCCAAGGGGTAGAGGTCAGGACGCCGTGGGCTGTGGAGGCCAAAGCAGGCTCCCAGAGAGTTGCGGAGTCCGTCTGTATAAATGATTGGGTTGTTCCTGTTGTGGTGATAAAAGTGGGGTTGTGGTGCCGAAGGGTTTCTGGCCACCTCTTTTTGGTTCATAGTAACGGTGAGGTTTGACGGTGTGGCGGTTAGCGCCATCACCGAAGAACTATTAACCCTCAGAGGAGAAGAATGCTTATCCTTTCTGTCCTTGATCGGGTAGTTGACTGGAGTCAAATAGAAGAGTTGATGGTGGTTCCCTTCGGTTGTTCTCTCTGCCGTTACGGCCGGTTTTTGTTTTCTTGGCTTTAGTTGAGCTGAACCAAAAGAAAAGTGTTTTGCATTGGATTTTTGCGGATCGCTCCGAAAAGCGGTGGTGAGCACCGTGCTTCGTAGTGTGGTTGGACCGGGAGTTGCAACCACCGTGGCAAGCCCGCCATACGGATTTGAATCGCGGATGAATCCCTGTAGCATCATCAAGTGGGAGACGGTGTCTTCTCCTCCCACTCCAAAGCCGTCTTCCGTGAGGATCGGTGCACATGATGGCTGCCCCTGTTTCTCAGCCACCCTTTGCGTGGGCGCCACCACGGCCATCGGGTGCCCGCACCGTCTGCTCCTCCTCGCTGCCTCCTCCGCCCCAGCCTTGATGGGGCATCACCGAGTCGGGCTCTTCTCGTCGGCGCCACCAGAGTGCGCTTTGCCGACCGCCCGAGTCGGCCCGGGCATCGAGAGGTGGTTTCGTACTCGCTCGTGGATTCCGTTGATGCCTTTGTTCTATTTGATTCCTGAGCATCCTATTCTTTTGTGTCGTCGGAGTTTGCTAGTAGAGCTAAGTTGGGAGTTCAGCGGATTTACGAGTCCGTGTTAGTCGATTCTCCTGGGTTTGATTGCTAGTTCTTTGGTTTGCCCAGTTGCACCATTGCCATTGATGATGAGGTTTTCTTTGCCAATCTCATGGTGATCCAGTTGGCTCCTTTTGATGTCATTTTGGGCATGGACTGGCCGCATCGCACTGCTAAGATCTGTTGTTTCGGAAGACGCTTCCTTGCAGGCCTCGTCAGGAAGAGTTGACCTTTCAGGGTGGTATACCCTCCAGCCTCCGTCTTTGCTTTGACTAGTTTGTTTTCTGGCCTGTTTGAGGCTATTGGGTTTCCTCATGACTTTGTCTCGAGAAACCATCTTCTTCGATTTCCATTGAGGAGATTTACGTAGTGAAGGAGTTCGTTGATGTGTTCCCCGACGAGTTGCCTGGTCTACCTCCTATGAGGAATGTGGAGTTTCAGATTGATCTTGCTCCTGCACTCGACCTATTTCTATCTCTCCATACCGCTTGGCTCGACCTTTTCAAGACGAGTTGAAGAAGCAGCTTGGAGGATCTGCTGGCCAAAGGCTTCATTCGGCGTAGCGTATCGCCATAGGGAGCACCCGCCCTCTTCGCCTCAAGAAGGATGGAAGTTGGCGTATGTGCATTGATTATCGTGCTCTTAACCAAGTGACAGTCAAAAACAAGTATCCTTTGCCTCGCATCGAGGATCTGCTTGACCAACCAAGGGAGCAAAGGTGTTCTCCAAAATTGATCTTGATGGGGTATAATCAGATCCGTGTGAGGGAGCAGACATTGAGAAGACTGCTTTCTCCACTAGGTATGGGCATTATGAATTTAAAGTTATGTCTTTTGGACTAACTAATGCTCCTCGCCGTCTTTATGGAGGCGATGAACAAGATGCTACACAAGTACCTTGATGAGTTTGTGGTAGTGTTCATCGATGACATTCTCGATTTACTCTAAATCGTAAGAGGAGCATGAGCGACACTTGAGGCTTGTGCCGAGTACCGAGGGGAATCAATTCTTTGCTAAGCTGAAAAAGTGTGAGTTCTCGATTTGTATGGGTTTTCTTGGCCACATCATCAATCCAGAGGGCATATCTCAGAGATTCTAGCAAAGTCTCGCTAGCTTTGGATTGGAAGAGGCCTTCCAATGTCAAAGAGGTGCGTAGTTTCCTTGGGTTGGTGGCTACTATCGGCGTTTTGTGCAGGATTTCTCTATCATTGCCAAGCCACTTTCGCACCGACTCGAAGGGGATGAAATTCAAAGGACTCGCAGAATGTGAGCACGCTTTACACTTTGAAGGAGAAGTTAGTGATCGCCCCTCGTTCTTACCCTTCCCGAGCCGGAAAGCGCTTCACCTGCTTATTCGATGCTTCTCGGATGGGACTTGGGTGTGTGCTCATGCAAGAGGGCAAGGTGATTGCTTATGCTTCGAGGCGCTTGAAAAAGCATGAGCAGAATTATCCCACGCATGATCTTGAGCTAGCCGCTGGTGTTTGCATTGAAGATATGGAGGCATTACTCAGACGGTGAGTCTTGTGATATTTTCATCGATCACAAGAGCCTCAAGTACATCTTTACTCGTAAAGATTTGAACTTGAGGCAGAGGAGGTGGCTAGAATTGATAAAGGATTATGACCTCACTATCCAAGATCATCCGGAAGGCAAATGTGGTGGCCGACGCTCACCGCAAGACAATGCCCCTGTTGTTGATTGTCTTGTTGCTGATTTTGAGCGCTTGGGAGTCTCCTACCGCTTATGCGGGGACCGTGCAAGCTGAAACTCAATTGATTCTTGAGTCGGGCCGATTCCGGCGTGTCAAAGTGGGAGGCACAAAGAAGATGATCGCTTGCTCCAGCAGTGAGGAACGCCTTGAGGATGGCAAGTCGGAGACTTTACCGTTGATGATGCGGGAGTTTTGAGGTTTCAGGGCCGTCAGGCGCTCCCGTAAATCTCAAGTGAAAGAAGACATTCTCGAGAAGCTCATCGCACTGCATACCTGGTCCATCCCGAGAGACCAAGATGTACAGGACTTGAAGAAGAATTTCTGGTGGAAAAGGATGAGAGTGGATATTGCCAAGTTTGTGGCGTCTTGTGGATTTGCCGTAAGATCAAAGCCGAGCATAAGCGTCCACTGCCTGTTGCAGCCATTGGAGGTTCTGTGTGGCCATGGGATGACATCTCCATGGATTTCGTGGTTGGTCTACCTCGCTCTCCACGAGGAAGGATGTCGTTTGGGTTGTGGTGGACTGTCTCAAGAAGTCGGCGCATTTCATTCCCATCTGCATCGACCAATTCAAATGAGCGAGTTGGCTCCCATCTATGTGGGAGATTGTGAGATTGCATGGTGTACCCAAGACCATTATCTCTCGATCGGGATGCGAAGTTCGTCTCCAAGTTCTGGGAGAGTTTGCAGAGTGCTTTGGGCACGCAGCTTTGCCTTAGTACCGCTTTTCACCCTCAGACAGATGGGCAAACCTGAGCGCATCATCCAAACTTTGGAGGACATGCTCAGGGCCTGTGTGATGGCTTGGAAGGGTAGCTGAAGACCATTTGCCCCTGCGTAGTTTGCTTACAATAACGACTACCATTCCAAAGATCCTGGGCTGCTCCTTATGAGGTAATCAGATGGTCGGAAGTGCAGACGCCATTTTGTTGGGATCGTGGGCGAGAGAGCTATTCTTGGACCGGATTGGGTTCAAGAGACCGTTGATCGCGTGTCGGAGGTTCGGCAAAACCTTCTCGCAGCAGGCAGAGCGCATGTAAGAGCTATCTTTGATGTGAGGCTGGCGAGACTTGGAGTTTGAGGTGGGTGATAGCGCACTCTTGCGAGTATCTCCCACTCAAGGGTGTGGTGCGTTTGGCACCAAAGGAAAGCTCACCCAAGGTATGTTGGGCCTTTTCCTATCCTCGCCCGAGTTGGCAGGTTGGCCTATCGCCTAGAGCTACCTAATCCATGCAAGGTGTGCATGATGTGTTCCATGTCTCGATGTTGAGGAAATACTTGCATGATCCGGAGTTGGTGGTTCCATTGGAACCATTAGTGCTTCAGCAGACCTCACCTTCGAGTCCCGTCCCGTGGAAATTTCCGGGACTTCTGAGCGAGTGATGAAGAACAGACGCTTAAGTTTGTCAAGGTCTTGTGGTCACATCAGGAGAGAGAAGCGACTTGGGAGCTGGAATCTCGCATGCGCCGAGAAGTATCCGAGCTTTTCACCTCAGTGTATGTGATGTGAAAATCTGGTCTTTTGGTTTTCTTTGGGTTTCATGTTGGTGCGTTTAGATTCGAGGTCGAATCCTGTTGAAGGGGGGAAGAATGTGACACCTCGGAGTGTCGTATCCTTAAGTTTTGAGCATGATAAGGTTAAATACAGTATGAGATGTGGAAATAAGGTTAAGATCATAAGGATCGGGGTTAATAACGTTTCGGGCCGTTTCGGGCCGTTTTGGGTTTGGGCCTTCCTGAGGAGTTTTGGGCCTTGGTGGGCTTTGGTGGGATGGATTAGGACTCTGTAACGGACTAGGATTGGGTTGAGGGCTGATAAAAGGGGCGTCCCCCAGCCCCCTTGCGCCCCCACCTCCCCTTATTGCGCCCCCACCTCCCTCTTGCGCCTCCCTCCCCTCCTCCCTAAGCCCTAGCTCCCCCCAAACCGTCAAGCACCCTCCCTTCCTCCACCTCCACACCACCTCCCTCCACCCCTTGCTGCCCTAGGGTGGCCTCCCCACCCCTGCACCTTGTGGAGTCATCCCGTGGAGCGAGGAGCGAGGAGCAAGGAGCGAGGAGCGAGGAACGTGGAGCGAGGAGCGATTCGCGAGGAGATTCGCGGAGATTGATTGGAGTTTTGGCGCCGGGCAAAGGTATGATCTTGGGGATCCTTGGGGATGATCTAGGTACTGTTATTAGGGTGTTTATCAAGTTTTTAGATCAATTGGAGGCGCTGGTTTGAAGTAATTTGGGTTAGATCTAAACTTGTCCACGTTTCTGTTTTCGGGCAGATTGAGCAGTCGAACTAGGGTTCGAGTTTCCGTCGATTTAGAATCCGAATCAGACCGTACGGACTTCTAGGAAGTTGTAGATAATTTAATTATCTTTCCGTGGACGTAAAGCACGTTAATTTCCGATCAGCCGTTTGAAAGTTATGGCTGTTTTACCGAGCGCCTAAAAATCTGTTACGTAACTGGAACAGATTGTGGTAATCTGTAGATTAAACAATTTTAGAGTCCGAATCAGTCTTTCCCTATAACTAGAAAAAGTTGGGAAATTTCCTAAGCTTCGTGACGGTGTACTCGTTTATTCGATTTGGAGTCCCAGAACTCAAGTTATGCCTTTTGCAAGGCTGCTGTTCCGGGACAGAACCTCTGTTTTTAGGTTTTGGCGAGTAGTTGGCAATGTCGGGTTAGATGGGGCGTGTGTACTGTTTTGAGGTTATGATTGTGAGTGTGTGATGCCTATGTGCAGGTGGTGTGACCCGGAGTTCCCTCTTCGTCCCGCCAATCCGTTGCACGTGGTTGAGGCAAGTGTGTTGTGATGGATAGCAAGTTGTAGGTTGCATGTTGAAATTAGATGGAATTGCCTACATGATATATGTCCACTTGCCATGTTTTAATGATTGATATGATATGATGAGCATGTTTAACATATTATGATGCCATGTGTTAATATGTGAATTGAATATGATATTTGGCATGGTTGCATGCATGTCATGAGATAGGGCGAGGCGGTGAGAAAGTCTTAACTAGTCCTGCAAGGTCGGTGAGAAAGTTATGACTAGTCCTAACGCCATTGAGTAAGTCCTATGTCGTGATTCCATCCACGTGGTGTTTGGAAGCGAGTAGGCACCCTCCATCTTCGGGATGGAAGGGAGGAAAGGGTGCACACCGACGGGTGTGTACTTCCCATACCTGTATGAGGTTCCAGAGGGTCGAAGCAATGCATTACATCGCATACAAATTGATGATGATATTGATAAGTATTCATGAATGAGATGTTATACATGCCGTGAAAGATGTTATTGACTTGTTGTTATGCTTGTTGTCCATTGCAGTATGCTTTGAGTTTCGAACTCACCCTTGTGTTTTCTTGTTGTTTTAGGTACCATGAGAACGGCATGCGGGAAAGGGGAATAGTCACACTCTCACACGTTGCTTCACCTTAATGTTTCCCCAAGTCAATTCATTTAGTTGGATAATAAATTGCGTGTGATGGCCTTTAAATTAAGTCTTAGCTTGGTTAATGAGAGTTCTATTGTTTGATTGACACTTGGAACTTGAAGAGCTTGATGTTAGTCTTTTATTGTCGTTAAGACTTTATTTATTGCTGTTTAGATGTTTCTCTTATTGCCATATAATGCTATATTGTTGCTGTTTCTTAAATTCATGATAAAACAAAGGAGGTGTCGCCAAATCTCGGTTTTTAGTCTATGCACCTTTGCTGGAATTTGATGTTAAATGTGGTATTTAGATGTTGTTTAGCTTATGTTTGGTAACATTCAGGCATAGTAAATGCCGGGGTGTTACACGCTAAACCAACTCCATATGGTTATTGACCTTGCCATGGGCACGATCAACCTGATCACGAAGATCAATTCCTGCAAGCAATCAAAGAACAAGCAAGAATAAGGCAAAAGCAATCTAAAATTGCAAATATAGATTAAGTATTGAAAAGTTGGGGTTCTGATACAAGGAGCTTATTAGGCGGCCGTTGAGCACGTCTAAAAGACTCAAATAGTAGCAAAAGGCTAAACTATCAAATAACCAAAATCCAAGTTATTTTGGGGGACTCCCTAGCTATATATAGGAGAAATAGGAGGCCAAAACCGTGCTAGGGGCATCCAAAACACATCCATGGCCGAGTAGGACTCCTATTCCTAGTTTGACTCGGATTTGGAAAGATGACCGAACTTATTTTGCAGATTCCCGTTGACTCGTAAGGAATTTGGATATGAGGCCAGATCCGTTGGAAAGAGGACGACGAAACCTTTCAAACCAATACTCATGGACCTCAAACACCCTTGTGGATCAAAAGTTATGTTCGCTTTTAAGTTGGTGCTGTCCCGAGGCCGAATCCGAGTTGAAGTTGTGCACCTAAGAATTGGCTTCATGCTTGACTTTTGGGAGTCCTTCTCCTTGGTTCCTAAGGACAATAAAATCATCACAAGGATTAAATAGCATTCCATTCATTAAATTATTTGTATGCAACCCGAGGAACGCATTCACCTGGCAACTGAATTGACGTGCGCGAGCTCGAGTAATTAGCCCTTGTATTACATTGTTGGTTTCAATTGGGTTTGTAGGCATGGCCGTATCCATGGTAGTAATGTCCTCATAATCATCCCCTTCTTGCATTTGAGTCGTCCTCGACTCAAGTTCATCATCATCTCCCAAGTATGGCTTTAGATCTGATAATTGAGTTGACGGGCTCGAGCTCGAGTCAATGGTCCTTGAACCGATTTAAGATGTAGAAGGATGGCCAAGGTGGGGGCCAATGAAGCCATGCAGATGGAGTAGAGGATGCCATAAAGTGTCGCCAACTTAATGGTCCTGGCCAAGCTGAGGGTCGATGAAGCCATGCAGTTGATATAATTGCGGCAACACTTTGTGATGACCATATGTATGCATTGTTAGTTATGTCCATGATGAGCATGGTCTCATCATCCTCCCTTTCTTGAAGTGGAGTTGTCCTCGACTCCATCATATTGTCCTGCAAAATGTTAGTAATGACAGGAAACAAAGCAATATGCACATTTGCAATCAAATCAATGGATCGAGAATTTCTATCAACCATATCCTCCCTTTCTTGAAAACTATCATGTGACTTGTGAATGGAACCAAATGTACTTGGTATGACATGATTAGTGATATGGCAATTATTAAATTGATGACATTGTTGCATTGCAAACGGATGTTTAAAATCTGAACAAATGTAAACTCGATGTGCTTTATACTCGATATTTTTTATACTTTCATTTTTATTTTCTAATTTTGTTTCTAAATGAAAATTTGATTTTCTAGTGCAGAGCCTGACAAGTGGGATTAGGTTCATGGTGCACCGAGTTCATAGGACTAATTTAATCTAACTACTAATGATGTCATTAAATCTAATTAATCCTTAACCACTGATTTACTATGTTGAGCACAATGCTACGCATGACGTTGTCGGCTCTGGCGAGCTCGTCGCCAGGGCGGGGACGATGCTGGGGACGTGCACATGCATGGAACGGGTAGAGGGAAGCTAGGCGAAGTTGCTGGTGGTGGCTCAGGGACCAATGGTCATCGAAATTGTGATCACGATGAACAAAAGCGGTGGAGCTGGCTACTGCTATGGCGGTGACATCACAAGCTACTATTTGAGGTAACTGAGCTGTGCACTAGCTAGGATCAAGAGCTCCACCAAGAACATATAGGTGAGGTTGGTGATGGTGGAGAAAGTCTAGAGCGGTGGGACGATGGCGAAACAGCGGCGATGGTGATGGCTTCAACAGCAAAAGCTCTCCATAGCTCGAACCAACTAAAATGGAGGCACGACAAGGTTGAGGGAAACGAGGCAATGCTGGAAAAAAAACTTGGCAAAGCTAGAGGCTTACTGGAGAAGAAACTGCTCAAGGGCAATGGTGTTGCAAAGTGATGTGAGTAGAAGGTCAAGAGCTCATCAGGAAAGACGATAGCCACACTACAGCTCAAGGGAGATGGTGGTGCAAAGTGATGTCGATGGATTCCAAGCAAAATCCAATTTCATCAACGGTTCATCCTGTTGTCATGTTCTAATTTATCTTTCACTTCATCCTCATCCCCAAATGAGAATACCATAGATAGTCTATTTTCACTCTAATCTTATGTAGGAACAAGATTATTTTGATGGTTCTCTATTTCATCAAATATAGAGTTGATTAAGTCATTGTTTATGGAGCAGACATGTCGTAAATTAGTCTATGATCATGTCCCTAGTAGTGAGGTCTTTTAATTAAGGTAGCTTGACATCCGAGAGCAATCGCTTAAACAACTTAAGCTATTATTGTTAGTTGTATACCACTATTACTGTTCATATCATTTTTATGCCTAGATACTTGATTATGAGCTCTTATGCTTTGATTTTACCAAATATATGTTTCAGTATCTAGGCATTTCCAACAATCCAGAAAGTAGTGAATATATATATCTTTCCAAAATATATATCAATTTTTCTAGCATTGATACAAGAACAACATCATAATATTTGACAATATGTTGGAGACATAATTTTCAATTGCCAAGTCAAAATATCTTCCAACATATGCTTTGTCCCAGTAACTCCAAATTGCACAGATAAAATGGGGCCTACAAACAAGATATATGACATGAAAAATCTATTAGATGTTAAACAAAAACTTGAAGTGGAGATATAACAATTGAAGGAAAATTATGATGTAATTGAGCCTAACAAAAATTGAAGAAGATTTTGAGTTAATAAAAAAGATTTATAAGATGAAACAAAAACTGAAAGACATAGATGACAAATCATAAGATATTGAATTTATTAACACGGTACTCATCATTAAGGAGCGCAAGACCAATGTAGACACTACTAGAAATCTAACTTTTACCGAGTGTGAAATGTAATGGCCTACGGGCCGTCGGGAAAAACTAAGGTGGCCGACGATGCATTTTTTTTCTGACGGTAGAACAAAAACGGACGGCTATTAGAAGATTTACCGATGGGGCTTACCACAAACCGACGGTTGGTGGAAAACCCTCAGTCATAGTATGAAATCACCGAGAGGGTACAACAATTACTGTGAGTGCAATGCTAACCGTCGGCCATTACAAACAATCACCGAGTGAAAATACATTTAGTGTGTGTGTGTATAGGTAACACTTGGTTATTGCAATGATTTGCCGACGGGTTACAAACTTTTAGCGATGGTACAAATCAAACACTGGCTATTGCAAAATTCATACGAGGCTGGATGAAGGTGATGTATATATGAAAAATGTAGCTCTCATTGAAATCTACGACTTTGTAGTTGAAAAATGTAGCTCTCATTGAAATCTACAAGAATCTAAACATGAGCTTATAGAGGTAATATGAAAGTTTCTAGTATTTAATTCGACGTTGTTATTGACAATATACGAAGACACTATTTTCACAACAACATGATCACTTTTGTAGGAATTAAGAGATATAACTAGAAGTCAATCAATTATTGGTATCAAATAAATGGAACCTATAACGGAGCTGTGGAATTTCAAGGAGAACCAAAAAGCCTATGTTGCGGAAGCTATAGCACATATGATGGCAAACAAGGAAAATGATATGAGCACTTAAACACTGTATAACCATGTTTTTTGAACTTACCTGGAACTTTATTACATAGTTTATGTGATTTGATGAGAGTTATGCAACCTTGTTTTCGACCTCCTCTATAGTATATTATTCAAGTTCGATGTGAATGAACCTATGCTTCTCTTTTTTCTTGTCATATCATTAATTCCTTACTACTTTGTGAACTAGCGCTTGGGTTAATTTGTGAAATTTGTGTTGGGAATTATAGTGGCATATGTGTACTTGTGCATTCAATTGGTTAATATATCCGAGTTGAGTCCACGGCAATTCTTGGGTGGTAGGCATAGGGAACTGCCATAGGACACTATTCAAGCTTTGTCCTCCAGAGCTTGAAGTGTCCTATGGCAGTCCCCTATGTCCACCACCCAAGAACTGACTATCATAGACGATTCTTAATATAAACCATCTGTGATAGCATATCATCATAGTTGAATAGAACTATGAACCGTTTGTGATGCGCCGTATTATCACTGACATATGCTTATAGATAGTTAAAAAAATCATCTGTAATGGCCTTTTTTGTAGTAGTGAGACGTTCCACGATGACATTGTCACGCTTTTGCTCGTCCCAGCTGGGGAGTCTACCACCGTTTGTGTCGTCCTCCTTTGGAGTCTACCG
The DNA here is from genome assembly GCA_036346355.1 of Rhipidocladum racemiflorum. NCBI lineage: Eukaryota > Viridiplantae > Streptophyta > Magnoliopsida > Poales > Poaceae > Rhipidocladum > Rhipidocladum racemiflorum. The sequence goes on along the minus strand of CM070574.1, from coordinate 44,183,453 downwards.
CGTTGCCGCCCCCACCCCGGTCATCGGTAGCTCCCTTGCCTGGCAGGGATGCCAAGGTTGGCCACACCACCACTTCCCACATCCTAGCATTGAACCAAATCACATCGCCTCCACTCCCTCGAGGTCCACATCACTATCGCCAGTGCCGACCGCAACACCCTCCTCCCAATGGGTCAATTCGTCACAATCGCTGATGGATCTCCATATAGACGGGGCCATGTGGGGATGAGTTAGGAGGGAGCTCATGTCTGTTGTGGGAAGAAATTGGGGATTTCAATTGATGCAGCAGATATGGATGAAGAAGGGAAGGTTCCCCTCCAAAATGGTGGGCCATGTAGGTCAACTCTGGTCAAATCTAGTGTTTCCCGGTTTGAGCAGGTCGTGCATACCAGTATTGCATGATGGAGGACCATTTCTAAATGATATTACACTTAAGGAGACAACATTAAACTATTGCAAGAGTTGATTCATCAAAGATGGACTTTTTCTACCATTTACATCTCAAGTCCGGGTTTGTGGCTTGTTTTGAGTGATGTGGTTGAGATTATCAATTTTGCCATGTCATATACCACATCACCAATTTGACCCCACATATCAGTCCCCTCTTTCATGCCTCTCTTCTCTTATTCTTCTCTATCTCTCAATGTGTGAGACCCTCCATTTTATGCTACGGGGCAACATAAAAGAAAGGTTCTATAGCGCCTTCTGTGCTAGTCCCATGATTAGTAGTTAGCACGCGCCATCATAATTCGAGATCACAGCCATACAAAAGTTTACAAGTTTTATTGCAGCAGAAGTTCATAATTTACATAACATGAAACAAAAGTAATAAAAGCATAATAGTAGCAAAACATCATCTTACAGTATGCTAGCTAGACCCATAACTACACAGGCAACTGACAAGGTGACCTTAGAAACAGTCATTGCATAAAGCACAAGTTCATCGCTAGCGTAATCGTCATCAGGATGTTCTGGTTTTTCACCTAAAAACCACATTAGAGCATGTTGAGTACAAAAAGTGTACTCGCAAGACTTACAAATCCTGATTACATGCAAGCTGTATAAAGAGTGGGTTTCTATGGTTGATTTGCATAAAGCTAAATTTTAATTGTATTACTGAATGATAATTGAAAGCATAAATGAATTTAAAACATTTTGACGAATAATTAAATTATCAAGTAATCAAATGATAAAGTAACAATCCACTCACGTTCCTTCATGAGTGAGAAGCGATAAATTACTCACAACCCTTCGTGAGTAATAAAACCATCATCCCAAATTCCAAGAAGGTATCAAGATGAGTTTCATCAAAATTTGAATCACATGTTCCTTTTTGTCAAAACTAAATCATCTAACTAGTGTCAGTTTTTCAAGTTATCCATAACCGTGGATATGGCTAATCGATTAGTTTCATACTCTGAAGAGTTGTACAACTTTACCCATAAGGAATGATCGTCTCTTTGTGCAAAGCTTAATTAATACACTTCTTTTGGTGTGCCACAGAGAGATCATACATAACTGTTACATTATTCAATTCCAACTTTGCACCAGCCCTGTGATGTTAAACCCTTGCTATGGTAGAAACAAACAATCGCAATAATCATAAACTTTTCTTAGCTCAAATGAGACAACAACCGTCTCACACCATAGCCAGCGCATAATCGCTGCACGTATGCATTGACCCACAAGACTCATGTGGCAGCCCCGAACAAGCTAACACGAAAGGATTTATAGCTTGTGCTACTATCGCATTCCAAAGTGCAAAGTCGGTTTTAAATAACTTAATAAGTTAAGGCTGTCACATGCCAGCCCTCATGGTTGTAGGGTTAGACTTGGATCATACAACACTAAGTTCGATCCTTAAAGTGATATGGGCGATAATCTCCCCCTATCTACGTACAAGTATACCCTCGCACATCCGGCTTGAAAGATGTGACAATTGCCTAGAGGGGGGTGAATTGGCTATTTAAAATTTTAAACAAAATTTACTGCTGCGGAAAACGGTTCGAAACTTCTGATAAATAATTGGAACTTCCGAAATAATCGGAACTTCCAACCAATTATTAGAATACCCGATCAGTACTAAGATTCGAGAATAAGTAATGAAATCTAGCTAGCTACGGATTACTCCTACTCCAACTTGGTGCAAGATAGAATAAGAGATCTAGGATCAACTAGTAACTGATTAGAACTTTAATGGAGAGAATAGTACAAGATTCACAACGAGCAAAAAACAAATCAAACTAGTAGACAAGAGTATTTGTTCTCGGAGTTCGGATCCTTGAGGGGATCCTACGTCTCCGTTGAGGAAGCTCACAAAGAGCCGGGTCTATTTCAACCCTTTCCTCCCAAACCTCGGTCACACTTGAGATTTGGTTTCACTTTTGATTTCTTCCCTTCCGGAGGCGAAATCGGCCTTCACAAACTTCTCACGGCTATCCACAATCTTCGGGAGCTCGTGAGTGACGCCTAGCCGTCTATGAGTCCTTCAACCTCCAAGAGTAATGAATGCAACTTGAACCCAATCTTGGAGATGATCTCTAATGCTTAAGAGTGTCTCTCTCGTGCTCTAAGCTCTAGATCTTGTTCAACCCTCACTCTTTAATTTGATCACTAAGATCAAAGAGGAGAGGAAGAAGGAGCAACTCAAGAAGTGTGTTAAATGCTCAAGAGAAACCATAGCCAAAAAGTTAGCTTCATTTAATGGGGTAGAGGGGTATAAATAGGAATGGGCAAAAACTAGCCGTTATCCCTCCACTCAGCAACATATCGGAACTTCCGATGTGGACATCGGAACATCTGATATATCTAATTTTTTAGAAAATCAATTGGTCTAAACGGTCAAAAACCACACATAGGAACTTCTGGTATTGACGATCGGAATGTCCGATGTGTCTATACTTTTGAAAAGCAATTTCAGCATGGTTCTAAATCAACATCGGAATGTTCGATCCATATATCGGAATTTTCGATCTATCCAGAGAGTACCCCTTTTCAAATTCTATATGGATCGGAACATCCGATTAAAAGCATCGAAACTTTCCGAAGTGCCCAGAGAGTACCCTAAGTGTTTAAAACACACATATCGGAACTTCTGATGTATACATCGGAATGTCCGATGTATCCAGAGAGTGCACAAAACACTCACACCGGACAGTCTGATACATTGGAACTTCCGATATAATATCGGAACATCTGATATGGACAGAACATGAAGCTACTCGGTGTGCATGTTTCGACTCGTGTCTCTCGATGAAAATGAGTAGGCATTCATCTGAGCATAGAGACTTGTCCTAGATTGACTAAGTTGCATCCCTCTTAATAGTATGGCATATCTATGACCAAACAAGAATGCAAATTACATCGATATGACGTCATGTTTCTTTCCTTCGCTTTTTGAGGGTCGTCAACGTCAGAACCCTTTTTTGCTTTGGGACTTTCACATGTTCATTAACTCATTGAACCCATTAGTCCCTTAATCGCTTGTCATTAATCATCCAAAACATACTTAGGGGTCTAGATGCACTTTCACTGCTATTGCCAATAATCACCCAAGTCAAATCCATAGTTTTATTTTCATTTTTAACAAACTACCGCATTCTTACTGCTCCAATTAACCATTTATAAATTCATTTCGAAAGACGGGTATATGTATAAATGTCACCCATAACCTTCTAGAGCAGTGCTAAGCATGAGCTATTTAGTAAACGGATATTCCCAGTTTCGCCCAACCATTCCCTAGGGTTATCATGGTTCACGTTTTCACGGTAATTGAGGAGAATCCATCAGTGAGGTAATAACTACCAGTAAGCATAAAATAAAGATCGCTAGAAATATAAAGTATGCAGTCAATTTATTAAGCACATTTTAAGTAATTATGAATTCTGGGTTCGAGATGGTCAAGGAGGTGCTTGCCTTGCTCTGCTGAAGCCAGATCAATTCCAGTATTGTCAGTGATAGGATTATCATCAGTATCTACTCGTCGTTCCAATATAAAGACATAGTAAAAGCAACATTTCAATAATAGTAAGATAAATCAAATGAAGATCAAAATGAAATAAGTATACACACAATTATAGTCGCAGTCATGACTCCAAAAGTGAAGATTTTATAGTTGATTATATTTGAACTTTTGATTTAAAAAGAGTCAAAATTCTTATAAACAATCAATAGTATAAAGCAATACAAAGGAACAATTAAAAAATAATTATTATACCCAAATTATTTTTCTAAAATCAGGTTCTACACTTTTTTGTGATTTAAACAAAACTGGTTTCATAATTTTTGGAGTTATATTTATTTAGTTATGATTATTTAATTATTTTCTTCATTGAAAACCTACTTAATTTCAAATTAATGCAAATGAATTTCAAATTCAAATTTAATTGCATAATATGAAATCATATTAGATCTTGAGTTCAGCAAAAATTTATTGTACTAAATTTGTATTAAATTTACCCAACATTTATATGTAACATACGATTCAAATTTGAATTTAAATTTAAATTTGTAAACTAAATTTTTATATGTTTGCATATTCTGATTCTCGACTATTTTATATGAATTTATAAACTGGTTTGACTTGATTTGGGTTTGTGGTTCAAAAGATATGAGCATTTGAATGGGTTCGGTTTGATTAAATCCAGGAAAACGGCAAATGCACTTTTACTGTTAGAAAGCGTATTGCTATGCGTTGGCGCAAAGGAAGCCGAGCCGAGCCACTGACAAAACGGGCTCAGTGTCATGTGAGACAAGGAGCGAAAGAAAGAGGTCACTGACCTCGGAGCCCTCTTGTCGGGGAGCCGATGCAGGGGAGATGGCCGGAGGTAGCGGCGCCCGCGAGGAAGGGCAGGTCGTGCTTGGGCATTAGCGGAACGAGCTGGAGGAGGCCGAGAGGGTCCCAAAGGTGGGCTCCAAGGTGCTTCGACGCCGACCAATAGGGCTGTCCATGGTGGTCGGCGGCAGATCCAACCACAGTGAGCCGTGACGGCGAGCAAAGCACTCTCAAATCGAATGGTTGGTTTTATAAACATAGGTGGGGTCTAAGGTTCACGAAGGAATAACTCACCGGATGGGAGAAGCTCCGGGGCGTGCTCGCGATGTGCCGCCGGAGGCAAGGAAGAAGACGTCTCGGTGCGGGGTTGCTCCGGAAGGCCCTAGACTAAATCAGAGGGTGAAAAAGGTCCGTGAGTGACTAAATAAGCTACGCGCATGGTCAATTACAAAGCCACTCACCGTAGCTCGACCAATACGGGTTTTCCTCTTTTCGGTTTCTTGCCGGAGCCAAGGAAGAAGAAGTCGGTTTGGGGAAAAGTATGACTTAAAGGCGAAATGGTTAAGTGCTTTGAGCTGAGATGAAAATAGCGTTTCTAGTTGCTCCTTAAATAGAAGGAAACAAGCAGGGAATGAAGATTGGAATAGACTAGAGGGCGGCTGTGACTCAGATCCTTCTCAGGTCTGATCGCGGGAAAGCAATCTGGATGAGCTGGAGGAGACAAGCGCGCAGTGGCCGGCAAAACAGTCCAAGTGCACTCAGGCTTTGGCACAAGAGAATGAGAGACGAAGCGATGATCGCTATCTTCTCCGGTGGGCTTGTACGGGAGAAAGCAGGGAAGAAGAAAGGAACGAAGAAAGAAAGAGAGGGAGAAAGATATGACAAGTCGGACCCCTGTCCCACATGATAGAGAGAGAGAGAGGATAGAGAGGGAGGGTACCATCCTGACGCGTGAGCCATAAAACATCAGGGCCCGGTGGCAGTCAGTGGGTAGAGTATAATAATATGGGTCCTACTGGTCATCCAAAGGAGGGAGAAACCGGCTCAATGCCTCAAGCAGTCAACAAAAAGGAACCGATAAGTGGTATACATCGTTCATGAATCTTTGGAATCTTTCCCCAAGGTTTCTAGTTAAGTTATCAATGTGATACGAAAGTTTGGCATTCAAACTCATTGCAGATAAATTATAATAATCTTGACAGTGAAGACCTCGCAGAGATTTTCATTGGGAAAATTGATTTAATTAATAGAGTAAATTAATTCATAAATTTGCCAAATTTTACAGTAGGTTTGAAATGATATCAGGAACCTTCCAAAACGATTTTCAAACCTAAATTATGAGTAATTATTTTATTAAAATTCCTTTTTCTAGCTTCTATTATTTAATTGTTCAATTTCTTCAAGACAAATAATTCTCCAAATTGCATAGAATTTCATGAAATGCAATAATAATTTGCTAATGGATTTTACCTTTATTTAAACATATGAATGTTACACAATGCTTTGGCCGGTAGGAGTTGAGCGGCTGACATGTGTGGATCAAGTTGATGATGTGGTAATTGACATTATAAACTTGTTGATGTGGTAACTTGTTGATGTGGTCACTACTACAGAACCGGGCATCACAACCGGCATATTAGAAACGGTTTCATGCGAACCGGTTGTACTGTGCGCACTGTGGCGGTTCGTGGCAACGGGCAGGAGAGGACCTCTAGAACCGGTTTGAGCCACGAACCGCTTCTGATATTTGAGCTTTAGAAGCGGTTCGTGTATAAAACCGCTTCTGGAAAGTTAGAAGCGGTTTAAAACACAAACCGCTTCTAAAGCTCAAATATCGTGGCGGTTTGTGTCTCCAACCGGTTCTAGAAGCCCTCCCGCCAAAGACATTTTAAACCCTTCTTTCTCCCCGAGCCAACAAATATGAACAATGGAGGCCGAGCAATCGCTTGCTCCGGAGGTGCCGCCCAAATTTTTAGTTTTTAAATTGCCGTGATTTAGCTTCAAATTAAGTGTTTCAAGGTCAAGAAGAGCATGTTAGCATCTTTCTCACCTACATATTGCTGTTTTTTATGCATTGGATGTGGAGAAATTATGATTTATTCATGTTGAAATGTGTTCCTTAATTTGCTAGGTCACTCTAGAACATGTTGAAATGTGTTCCTTAATTTGCTAGGTCACTCTAGAACATGTTGAAATGTGTATGGCATGAAGTTGTTCCCCAAAATTTATTTTGTATGCTTGTTTTTGTTATGGTATGAAGATGTATGGTGGTGATATAGTTCAAAATATGACATTGCAATTAATGAATTAATTAGTAGTGTATAAAATAAAATAGGAAAACATGTGAAGGATAAAAAAATAATTACAAAGGCAGAAAGGGATAAAAAAAATAATTAGAAAGGTAGATCTTTAATTGCATGAAGGTGTAGGTGGGGTTGTTTTTCTTGGAGAAGAAAAAATATATGAAATTATAACTTGTTGTAGATGAACCGGCAATGGATGTACAATGCGGACCGTCGCTCGAGAGAGTTCATTGATGGCGTGCAGGCTTTTCTCGATGCGGCCATTGCATTCCTGCCTCCAAGCAGCTTCATATGTTGTCCGTGCGTAGATTGCAAGAACGAGAAGGAGCACTCACAGCGATGGAAGGTTATGAACCATTTGATGATGAGAGGTTTCATGCCAAACTATACCTGTTGGACCAACCATGGCGAAGATGAGGAAGACGATAAAGAAGACGAGGAAGAAGAAGAGGGATTCAACAATATCCTGGACGCCACGCAATGCTATTCCGTGGGAGATACACTCAGTGACTTTGGTGATGAGCTGGACCAGATGCTGCGTGATGGTGAGGGAGACTACACAGATGAAAGATACCGAGAAGTTCCAACAAGCATGTTAGAGGACTACGTAACTCCTCTCAGACTCCAAACTGCAAGGTGACCACAAAAAGTTGCGTACCACACTTGAACTTATGCAATGGAAGGCCACAAATAGTGTGTCAGATAAGGGATTCGATGAGTTGTTATCACTCATAAAGAAATTGCTTCCAGAAGATAACACTTTGCCTGAATCTACATATGAAGCAAAGGAAGTCGTCTGCCCTTTGGGACTGAAAGTACAGAAGATACACGCATGTCGTAACGATTGCATCCTGTATCGCAATGCATATGCCAATTTGGATGTTTGTCCAGTGTGCAAAGAATCACGGTATAAGGTGAAGAGAGATGATCCAAGTGAAATAGATGGGGAGCGTAAGAAGAAGAGACCTCCAGCTAAAGTGTTGTGGTATTTCCCTATGATTCCCCGATTGAAGCGTATGTTTGCTAACAAAGCGCATGCCCAGATGATGCGTTGGCACAAAGAAGAGCGTAAGGATGTCGGTATGCTTAGACACCCCGCAGATGGCTCACAAGGAGGAAAGTCGATCGGACGTACCTGCACTTCGCACAAGAGGTGAGAAACATAAGGTTTGGGTTAAGTACCGATGGGATGAATCCTTTCGAGAGTTGAGCAACAACCATAGCACCTGGCCTCGTTACACTATGTATGTATAACATTCCTCCATGGCTGTGCATGAAACGAAAGTACATCATGATGCCGTTGTTGATCCAAGGCCCCAAGCAACCTGGAAATGACATCGATGTCTACCTGAAACCATTGGTTGAAGATCTTGTGACGTTGTGGGAGGATGGTGCACGGGTATGGGATGAGTACAAAAGGGAGTATTTCACCCTACGTGCATTGTTATTTGTAACAATCAACGATCGCCTCGCTTCTCGTGAACCTGTCCGCCAAACTATCAAAGGATATAGAGCTTCGCCCAATGCTTAGATGAAACGGATAGCATGTACCTAAAAACTCTCGAAAGGTTGTGTACATGGGTCACCGTGAGGTTTCTTCCTACGAGTCACCCATGGCGGAAGAAGTGCAGAAATTTAACTGCAACTAGACCTTCGTATAGGCCTCAACATCGCATCGGGCCACATGTACTTGCTATGGTAAAGAATCTGAAAGTAGTATTCGGAAAGGGTCCTGGAAGTAAACTCCAGCCGAATGAGGATGGTCATGCACCAATGTGGAAGAAGAAGTCAATATTTTGGGACTTGCCTTATTGGGAAGTCTTGGAGGTTTGACACTCACTTGACTTCATGCACATTACGAAGAATGTTTGCTTGAACTCGCTAGGCTACATAGATATGTATGGCCAATCAAAAGATACACTGCAAGCTCGGAAGGACCTTAAACTCTTGGAACTGAGGAACGACCTACATCCGGAAAAGAGAGAAAAAGGACAACATTACCTACATCCTCGCGAGCTACACTCTAAGCAAAGATGAGAAAAAGCATGATAGAGTGCCTCGAATAGTGTGAAGGTCCCTTCCTGATACTCATCGAATGTAAAGAGACTCATAAACACGAAAGAGAATAAAATCGTACATCCGAAATCCCATGACTGCCTTGTATTGATGACACAAATTGCTCCCAAAGGCTACAAGAGGTATACTTCCGAGTGGGTACGAGGGACAATCACAAAGTCGTGTTCTTTTTTCAACGCGATTTCGCAGAAGGTCATCGACCCGTATAAACTAAGTAAGTCGCAGGATGACGTGGTACAAAGTGTGGTTTGTCTTGAGATGATATTTCCTCCTGCGTTCTTTGATATTATGGTTCATCTCACTGCTCACCTTGTCAAAGAGATAGGTATTCTCGGGCAGTATCTCGCACAACATGTTCCCTTCGAGAGGTACATGAGTGTGCTAAAGAAGTATGTTCAGAATCGCTCTCGTCCTAAGGATGCATTGCCGAGGGTTATGGGACAGAGGAGGTGATTGAGTTTTGTGTGGATTACATTAATGATCTAAATCCGATCGGGCGTCCTATATCACGCCATGAGGGAGGCTACGGGAAAAGGGACACTAAGAAGGGACGCAATTGCATGCAATGATCTTCTTACATTTAAGCAAGCACATTTCACGGTTTTGAAACAATCAACTGTGGTGGCCCCGTATGTTGTTGAGCACAGGAGTATTCTACGCCGTGAATTCCCTGGGAGGTCTGAGGATTGGATAACATTGAAGCACATGGATTCTTTCGGCGCTTGGTTACAAAACTATATCCTTTTCAAAGGGTCAGACAATGAACAGTTGCAACGATTGGCACAGTGGACCTTCTAGTGAAATCGTGAAATTCAAGGGGTACGAGATAAATGGTTACACATTTTACACCAGATCCTGTGATAACAAGAGCACCAATCGTATCAGCGGTGTCCGCATAGATGTCAAGACAACAAAGGCAAGGTGGACACATATTTTGGTTTCATAGAAGAGATATGGGAGCTTGACTATGGACCTTTAAAGGTCCTCTATTCAAGTGCCAATGAGTCAAACCGACTTCAGCGCGTAAAGGTCGACAAATACGGCATGACAACCGTTGACCTCATGCAAGTCGGCTATAGGCGCGAACCGTTCGTCCTTGCAAATGATGTGAGACAGGTCTTCTATGTAATAGACATGTCAAGCAAACCTAAGAAGCAGAAAGATAATAATAAGCCAAAGCGACACGTGGTTCTCCAAGGCAAACGAAGGATTGTCGGAGTTGAGGACGTCATAGATGAGGAAGAGTATAGTCAGTTCGACGAGCTCCCTCCTTTTGCGGTGGATGTTGACATAAGCCTCCTGAATGACACAGACGTGGATGCTCCTTACATACGTCACGATCATAACGAAGGAAGACTTGTAAAGACATAGTATGGTACTACTTAAAATGTAGTACTACTGTATAAACTTATTTATTTGAACTTGTGTGATAATTTTTATACGTGTCTTATACTGCTTATTTGAAATAAACCATATAAAGAATATACAATAAAGAAATTAACCCTATGGAATAAACAATAAAGAAATAAAGAATATAAAGGATAAACAATAAAGAAATAAACCTTATGGAATAAACAATAAAGAAATAAAGAATGTAAAGGATAAACAATAAAGAAATAAACCTTACAGAATAAACAATAAAGAAATAAACCTTATGGAATAAATAATAAAGAAATAAAGAATATAAAGGATAAACAATAAAGAAATAAAGAATATAAAGGATAAACAATAAAGAAATAAACCTTACGGAATAAACAATAAAGAAATAAACAATAAACAATAAAGAAATAAACAATAAAGGAATAAACAGCCGAAATAAAGAAAGTAAAAGAGACAGCCGAAATAAAGAAAGTAAAAGAGACAGCCGAAATAAAGAAAGTAAAAAAAAAAAGAAAGGCGTGCGGGGCGAGAGTGGGGCTCGAACAGGCGACCTCGTGGTTGCCCGCACTCAAGCGCACGCGCTAGCCAGGGGGGAGGGGAGAGTTCTTGTTAACCTGAATAGGCAACACAATCTTTTAAGTATTATGTGTCGGTACTATTACAAGCGGTTCCAATTAATAACCGCTTGTAGAGAGGGATACTACAAGCGGTTCCAATTAATAACCGCTTGTAGAAGGTTTTACATGCGGTTCGTTTTATGAACCGCTTGTAGAGGTCACGTTTACAAGCGGTTCGTAATACGAACCGCTTGTAGAAGTGGCATCCTTTATATATCGCTTGCGTGCTCTCACTTGGTCACACCTCCAATTTTTTCTAAGTCCCGCGCGCCCTGGTCACGCCGTGCGTGCCCTGCTCGACTCCTCTGCGCACCGCGCCGACGACGCCTCCGCCACCGCGCCGACGCCGCCTCCGCCACCACGCCGACGTCGCCCTACGCCACCCCACCCCGGAGGAGCTAGGTATGGCTGTGTGTACACCCCCAGCTCCTCCTGTTGCGCTTTCCCATAAGGTGTTCGACGAAATGCCCACACCGCGTTTTCATGTATTTGGTATGTTCGCGATGGTATATGTATGTTGGTATGATGGTATATGTATGTTGGTATGTATGTGTATATATATATATTGGTTATGTATGTTGGTATGTATGTTGGTATGTATTTGGTATTTGGTATGTATGTTGGTATGTATTTGGTATTTGGTATGTATGTGTATATAATTGTATGACAATTGAAAAATAAATCACAAACACGGATTCAAAGTGATATACCATATTAATGTAGAGCATACACCACTAGTCTTGGACAGTTCTGATTAAGGGGCGATCTATCAATTTAACAGACTAGTCCACCTCACTTGCACCACTAGTTCATTGGTGGGACTCGTTGGTTCGGTTCAAAATTGCTTCAATTATACTTGTTTATTGGATAAACATTGAATGAGTCAATTCCGAATGAAATTGAATTTTGCGCTAGCTCGGCTCGGCTCGTTAGCTCAATTCCAAAATAACTATAAATAAAATGATATTAAATTAAACTATGTTAATTTTAAAAATGACCGAAAAAATGTGAACTTGACTCCAAACTATATATATATGTTGTTATAGATGTTTTCGAATTTAAGGTTACATTATATCAACATTTATAGATGGCACAACTAACACGTGGTGACCCTAATTTCGACGAGGAAGAACAGTTCCTGTTAGACTCCATCGCCGACTATGAAGGTGATCTCGCAAATGCCGTGGGCTTGTAACACCGTTCCGGCGAGAATGTGGACACCGTTGACACCGAGGTATGGTCAGAAGAAAATAATTCCCGTGGGCATGTTAATTAATCGCAATTCATTATTAGAATACACTCTGACATGTTATATATATGTTTGTTTATTTAAAGCCTGGTACATCGAGCAACCAATCCAAGAATCGGGGACCTAACAAGAAGCCGTCCACAAAGCATGTGTTTACCGATATTGACAAGGATGGGAAGACGATTGCCCCTCTTTCAGCAGTTGGGCCGTTCAACAACGCCTGCGGTTACCACGTAAGGGATCACGTCCCAATTAGCATCAAGAAATGGGCTGAAGTTCCTCAAGCTACCAAGGACCTCCTCTGCAAGATATTCGAAAATTTCACATTTCCTCAAGGGTTTGGAGACAAGGCCAAGAATTATACTTTGAAGAAGATGGCACTCTCATTTCAGTCATGGAAGTCGGCTCTCAAAGAAAAAGTACGTATGCGAAGGAGAAAGACCTCGACTTCAACCAATTTCCTAATCTGGCCGATCACCGAAGCATTCGAGGAGTACAAGATGTCACCAAGGCCAGCCGCAAGTCGAAGAATAAGACCAATGCACAGATGAAGAAGTACCACCACCATCTCGGCACCTGGTGGTTACCTCAAGGTCAGACCTAAATGGGACAAGAAAGAAGAAGAATTATTGGCCAAGGACGCTACACCTACATCGCTTTAGGAAGAGCGCCTGCGCAATTGGTTCATGGGTCACGGGGGGAGCCTTGCAGATGATGGAAGTTTGGTGATGCTACCAAATGTACAAGATGTTGGCTAGAGAATTGTACAAGCCGTCGAGCAGTCTCAGTCAGGCTCTTTTGTGGTAGACAGGGAGAACGATGAGCTAACACATGCCCTCCAAACCCCTGAGCACCCGGGACGGACACGAGGTTTTGGCAAGACGCCATGGAAGTACGGTTTCGTGAAGGATACGCTTTCGTACAGGAGCCGCCAGAGAACCAAAACAAGAGAAGCAAATAAAATGCGCCAATTGGAACGGGAGCTTAGAGCAACCCAGGCTAGCATTGGAGACCTAGTGGCGCAACAAGTTGCGCAAGAAGTTGCGCAACAAGTGCAGATAGCTCTCAAGAACTTTCGAGGATCAGCAGTCCAATCAATCACCGACGCCGCGATCAGCCCCTCGTACAAGGAGTACCTGGCGTCAACCGGCCCCTCAAGGGGACGAAGACTTGCAAGCCCATTATCCCGCTGATGACATAAGGGTTTGACGCCAATGAGCTACACGTTGATGCGCCGCAACCTCTCCATCAAGGTGGCTTACGGCATGGCATTGCCGGTGTCACCGGGCCAGACCTTCCACTTCAACACAATACCGATGGGTTACTCGAAAGTCGTTGTGGAGGAGGTGCTGAGCGGATTTGAAGAAGTACTACTCGATATTGCTGGAGGCGACGACGTTACCAAGCTTGGACAGGCCCTCCACAATATCATCCTCTGGCGAAAAAGGATGATCATATTTCCAGATGGCGTGGAGGCGTCATCTCCGGCAAGAGTTGAATCGCAATCGGAGCCGCCGGCTGGACGAATCTCGTCTCCTCCACAACGTCAACCGACTCCTCCTACACAACAACAACCGACGCCTCCTCTGCAACGACAACCGACACCTCCTCGACAACCGATGCCTCCTTCACAACAACAACCGACACCTCCTCTGCAACGACAACCGACACCTCCTCGACAACCGACGCCTCCTTCAGCGTCACCTCCTCCACAACGACAGACCACGCCTCCACCATCTCCTCCGAGGAAGAAGCCCAGGAGCCATACTACTCCACCTGCTCCCATGAAGGCACACCCACCGGTCAAAAGGGTAAAGGAACCTCCAAAGAGGGCATATGATCGGACCGACGAGGAGAATTCACTGTCATAACCAAAGAAGTGGCTGCACATTTCGCACCAAAGAAGTCACCGACCCAAACGCATAAATTGATCCAAAAGTGATGGAACACTTCTTGACCTCGCCGTGCAAAGCCACTCCTGTGCCGCCCAACTACGAACGCATAATAAGAAAGGCTACACTAAGAGTAAACGGGTCAAGCGGTGCCAAATAGAGATCAAGATCACCGGCAAGATCAGAGAACCTTGAGAGATTTATGAAGGAGGCAGGACTCGATTCAGTAGTCGCTCTAGGATCGATGTTCCCCAATGGCGTAAGTCGATGGCAATATAAGCTTGGCCGGGAGTTAATTGACCCAAATAAGATAAAGGACCTGCCAACCAAGATGCGACAATTTCATGAATGGTACATGATAGAGTCTGCTCAACAAAGAAATGTTCCCCCTCCGGTCGGACAAGAAGATTTCTATCGTGGGGACAACACCATATGGCTCGACCAAGACATATACAATATCTACCATAGCGACTCTATGAACGTGTCTCTCATGAGCTGCTGGTGCCTGTAAGTATCAAGCTCATAACTTTACCATTTTCTTCCTTGTACCATAGAAGTGCAACTCTAATAACTTATCCATTTCTACGTAGAATGGAGATACAACGATGTAGAAAACAGAACATATTCAACGTGGGCTTCCTCGACCCGGAAATTGTCAATGAGATCGTCTTTCGATACAGCGCTAAGGCTCTTGAGGATTACGTTCTAGATGCATTCATGGGACAACACTACAAACCATACATACTTCTGCCCTTCAACTTCATGTACGTATATTTACGTGTTCTCATAACGCATTAATAAACTTTTCTTTTCCAAGGCATTGATAATATCGCTTAGCTAGTTATATATATGTCGCAATATATGACCAGGTATCATCGATCCTTTTGGTCATCAAGCTTGATAGTAGCAAGATCATTGTTCAAGACTCAAAAGGGGACCATGGAACAATATCAGTATATCATTGATGTCCTAAACAGGTTTATAGCAAATATATATACAATTGTTTCCTTATTATATTGAAATACCTTGCTAATTCCAAGTCTGATAATTGCTATTCATAATAACGCGTCACACAGGGCATTCGCAAGGTTTCGCAAGAAGCAACAAGGACATTTCGAGAATGAATTCACTGTCGAAATAAGCACTCGAGTATTAAAACAGACAGCTGGAAACAACTTATGTGGCTATTATGTGTGCCACTACATGCAAAATATTACCCACGGCGATGTGCCCATGTTTACAACGAGGTGAGTGCACATATCAATTAATACTTACACTTTAATTACATGCTCAGAGATTTATTAATTTCGTTCTTTGTCAGCCCAACATCGATGTGCAAGATGTGATCCCGCCGCACCGGGTTGAAGCACTCCAATAGCAACTCATTGGCTTTATTGTCGACGAGATTGTATCCCCTGACGGCGAGTTCCACACACCGGGTTGGAGAGATTGTCCTTCTATAAGGACAGGTGAACTGACATCAACGTCGACCAAGGACGTAATAAATGATGCACGCAAGAATTAAATCAGCTCGAGATTCACCCTTTTATTCTTTCAAACTTGTAAAAGTTGCTTATGTGTAAATCAAACTTGTAAAAGTGCTCATTATTTCATGTGTCCATCAAACCTGTCCATCTTTTAGTCTATTAAGTTCGTTGTGGGATGTCAGAGACAGGGGTCCCGCAAGAGGGGCCTACACCCGACTGGGCCTAACAGGCGGAATAGAAAGCCCAAAGCCCAGAAGCACCACGACGGGCCCAGAGGAGACCTTCGACTTGCTCCCCAAGACAACTCCTGATCCTTCAAGGAAGCTTCGCGCCCCACCCCAACAACCGGCCAGGAACAAAGCATGCAGCCTGACACCGCCAGAGCCTGCGGATGCTGGAACCTGACAAGGCGGCAGGCGTGGGTCGGAGAAAGCATAACCACCTCTCCAGGACGTAGAGCGTGAAGGCGGATAAGGACAAGAGACATGTCGTCCAAGCCACCATGTTCAGGGCCCGGTGGCGCCCATCTATCATGTATTCTTCCCCCAGTATATAAGGGGAGGAGGGAGAAACAAGAAAGAGAGAACACACAATATATCCAAGAACACAGGACTAGGGTATTATCTCCTCCGAGAGAGCCCGAACCTGTCTAAAACAGATTGCCCTCAAGATCCGTGTTACCATCAAGCTCAGATCCCGCACAAATCCCCTAGAATCACAAATCTTATTGCCGTAAACAGATCGTCGGCGGTTGGCGCGCCAGTAGGGGCTTGTGTCAAGATCTTCGCCGAGCTTGATGGCTGCGACGAGCGAAGTCTCCAGCCTTCTTCCTGGGCAGGTCTTCCGCTTTAAGCCTCGACCTTCATCTCCAACGACCTCGGAAGCCTCTCTCTCTAAGGGAACCGCGCTACGGGGTGAGGTTTCCGGCGATCCATCGTCACGACTTCCGCTGGCCGATCGGAAGGTCCCTTGTCTCGCACCCTAAAGTACCGAGTGGGGATCCCAAGCCCCGTTCGGCCAGTCGAGTCGCTCGAGGACGCCGAGGCACGAAGGGTGGGAGTTCTCACCGCCAAGCCACTCGGCACCCCAGCGCCTAGGTTTATCTTCTTCGACTCACCCACCTCGGCCGAGTCGGAAGAAAGCCTAGAGAGCCGCTGGAATTTCCGTGAGAGTCTGTGTAATCGAAGGCTCGCGCAGATTCGCAGCCGCTTCGACACCTCGATCGCCGCCGATCCGAAGGAGGCCGAGTGATCGAGCCTGACGCTACGGCGCACTCTCGAGACCGCGCTGGCTGTCAATGAAGACATTCTCGCAAGCCAAGATGGGGACCAGGCTGTTTCGTACGCCAGAATATCGTCGCCTCCAAGACACTCCTGGATACCCCGACCCTATGTTGGGGCGGATGATCCAGCTTGCCCGATCATGGCCCAAGTAAAGGCCATGGTGACGGCGGTACCGCCCGAAGATGCCCAAACCGACCACCGGGCCGAAGGAGTCGCCACGTGGTCCGGCGAGGACCCGTGACAGCCAATGGCCAGGTCAGGTCGAAGCCCGCCAGACACATCATGTTCTACCTCGCGAGACGACTTGCGACACAAAGATCACCGCGACTCCGCTCGAACCTCGACGCCAGCGCCGCGATCGAAAAGGAGGAACAACGCCGTCAAGCAGCGAATATGAGCGCTACGGCATCCTTCCGCGAGGCCGCGAAATGCCAAGCGATCCCCTCGCGCCGATCACCTCCCGGGGGGTATCGCGGGGTCATCGAAGGAGTTCGTGCGTTTACCCCTCACCTACGCCGAGTGGGTTGGCCTGATGGATTTAATCCTAAAGGCATCACTAGGTTCGACGGTGAGAGGGAACCGGAGGCGTAGCTACAAGTATACGCTCTGGGCAAATGTGGCCGCCGAGGGGGATCGTAAAGTAATGGCAAACTACTTGCCGGTTACCCTCTCGCCTGCCCAAGCATGGCTCACGGACTTCCAAATAACTCTATAGATTCCTCGGGAGATCTGTGTGAGCGATTCATCTCAAATTTCCAAGGCACTTACGAGTGCCTGTGCACCCTTGGGACCTATACCGGCTACACCAAAGCGAGGAACGAATCCCTCCCGGAGTTCGCCAAGCGCTTCATGAACAGGAAAAGCACCGCTCGGGACGCCACAGATGCGATTGTGATAGCTGCCTTCCAGAAAGGAGTCGCCGACCCGACCTCATCAAGAAGATGTCCCGAAGCCACCCACGCCGGTCCGGAGCTGTTCGCCTAGCGGACCGTTACGCTTCAGCCTCCGAGGCTCACGGAACGGGCGTGATGAGGGGAAGGATCAGTCTGAACCCCCTCGGCGGAAAGAAAAGAAGCGCAAGGGCGAAGAGCTGGTGGCAGTCACTACACCAACTCATCCTCGCGCTCTCAAAGAGGATGGATATGATAAGGTTATGAACTCACTCTGCCCTTTCCATCCGAAGGGGAGGCATGCCGCCAAGGACTGCTTCACCCTAAAGAGGTTCGCCCGCGAGAGCAAGAGGCAAAGCCGACAAGGTCCGAGTGGTCACGCCGCCACAAACCGCCTCTCCCTGGCCGAGGAAGACTATCGTGAAGTCAACCTCGAGCTTAACTACATATTCGGGTTCGGCCATATGAGTCCAAGCGAAGCAAAACTCACCGCTCGGGACATCTCAGGCAGAGAGCCGAGACCCCGATATGTCCGCCGTCCGAGGTCGCAATAACTTATGACCGCACGGATCACCCAGATCGTGTCCCATTCCCCGGCAGATAATTACCGGTCTTGGCGCCGGTTGTCCACGGCATCAAGCTCAAAAGGGTGTTGATTGACGGTGGAGTGGGCTCAACGTCCTCTTCGTGGAAGACACTCGATGATATGGGGATCCCGCGGTCTGACCTCAAACGCGGTCGTCGCCTTTTCATGGAGTGATACCCGGGCGTCGGCGATACCACTTGGACAAATCACTCTACCACCACGTCGGCGCGCAAGGGACAACTACCGGATCAGAGCCTTAGCTTCGAGGTGGCGGACTTCACGACGGCAGATCACGCCATCTTGGGGAGACCAGCTGCCAAGTTCATGGCGGTGCCCACTACGCCGTGATCGATGCTGAAAATGCCGGGTCCGAGTGGTATTATCACACTACGCCGCGATGTTAAGCGATCTTTCTCTTGCGACAGGAGAGCCGCGAAATGGCCGAAGTCTCTGGAGGCGGCGGGTCGGGAAAGGATTCGCCAAGAGGCGGATTTCGACAAGCCGGAAGGCGATATCCCTACCCGCAAGCCGCAGAACTCGGGATCGGCCCGAGGAAGGCACCAAAGGATTCTCTCGACCCGTCCGATCCGGCGCGAGCCGCCTCGATCGGGACAAGGCTCGGGATGAATAGGAAGACGCGCTGTCACCTTTCGCGGGCAAACCAAGACGTCTTTGCCTGGAAGCCGTCCAACCTGCCGGGGTCCTCAGGAGGTGATCGAGCACTCACCGAATGTAAACCAATCCGCCAGGCCCGCTAGCAAAGGTTACGACGGTTCGCTCAAGATCGCCGAGAAGCCATCGAGAGGAGATCACAAAGTCGCTAGCCGCAGTTTCATCAAAGAAGTGTATCATCCCGATCGTTGGCGAACCTCATGCTCGGCCCGTAAGAAGAATAAAAGTCGCGCATGTGTGTTGATTACACCGACCTCAACAAGGCTTGTCCGAAGATCCCTTTGGTCTCCTCGTATTGATCAGGTGGTAGACTCCATCGCCGGATCTCGGCTACTCGGCTTTACGGGCGCCTATTCAGGCTATCATCAAATTCGGCTTCGAGAGGAAGATCGCGAAGACTTCGTTTATCACTCCATTCGAGCATATTGCTATATCACCATGCCGCTCGGGCTCAAGAATGCCGGCGCAGCGTATCAGCCCGTGGTGTTTTCACCATCACCAGCGCAATGTGGAAGCTTATGTGGATGATGTGGTAGTTAAAACGCAGACACAAGATAGCCTTATCTCCGACCGCCGAGACGCTCGTAAGTCTAAGGGCGTTCAGATGAGGCTAAACCCGAGAAATGTGTTTTCGGAGTTTCTTCCGGAAACTACTCGGGTTCATCGTCCCCCATCGTGGGATCGAGCCGAACCGGAGAAAATTGGAGCCATCATGAAATGGCCCCGCCTACCCGACCAAAAGGAGGTCCAAAAGCTCACCGGATGCATGGTAGCGCTTGGCGTGTTTATCTCACGGTTGGGAGTCCGGGAATGCCTTTCTTCAAGCTCCTTAAGAAGCAAGATCGCTTTGATTGACGGCCAGAGGCACAAAGAGGCCTTCAAGAACTCAAGGTGTTTCTCTCCACTCCCAGCCTTAGTCTCGCCGGCCAGTGAACCTCTTCGCTCTACATAGCGGCAACATCTCATGTAGTAAGTGCCGTGATAGTTGTGGAGCGGAGGAATCTGGCACCTCTACGCGTGCAACGCCCGATTTATTTTGTCGGCATCGGGCGAATCCAAGATAAGATATCCTCAAATCCGTAAGCTGCCAGACGCCATTTTGATCTCGCTACTAAGTCAAGCATTATTTCCAAGGACATTCGATTTCAGTAGTCACTTCTTTCCCGTGGGAGAGGTCCTCCGTGTCGGGAAGCTACGGAAGAATTTCAAAGTGGGCAGCAGAGCTTGGAGCTTTCGACATCTCGTTCAAGCCGCGCACCGCCAAGTCCTGTGCCTTGGCTGACTTCACGGCCGAGTGGACCGAATCCTGCACTCCCCTGCACGGAAGAAGAGCCGAATATTGGGTTATGCACTTCGACGGATCTCTCATGCTTGGGGAGCAGGCGGGAATCCTTCCTTATCTCGCCTAAGGGCGACAGGTTGAAGTATGTCCTTCGATTCACTTCCCGCCTCAAACAATGCCGCGAGTACGAGGCCCTCATCCATGGGCTTTGTATCGCCACATCACTCGAATCCGGCCAATTTGGCGATTCGAGGCGACTCGAGTTGGTGGTGAATCAAGTACGTATGACTGGTCGCGTGCGTGGATCGTAACATGGCGGCATACCGCCAAAGAAGTCCGAATTGAAGGCAAGTTTGACGGTCCGAGCTGGTTCATGTCCTCCGTCGCAATAATGAGGCAGCAGCATTTAGCCGGGCTAAGATGGGAGCCACTCGGGCAGATGTCCCAGGTGATATCTTCGTGCAGATCTTCACGAGCCAACTGCTACAAAACGGCAAAAGCCAAGCGAGGGTCCTGGAACCGGGTCCCGCTCATCGATCCAGATCGACTACCTCGTACCTTGATTACCTCCTGAAGGACAAACTCCGGAAGCCACCACTTTGGCGAGCGCGTCTCCCGACAAGCCAAATCCTACGTGGTGGTGGGCGACGAGCTCTTCCGAAAAGTGCCTCGGGTGTCCTCAAAGCGGTGCATTTCGGGACAAGCGGGAAGAGAGCTGCTCCAAGAAATCCATTCGGGATGTGTGGCCATCACGCGGCATCAAGCGCCTTGGTTGGGAAAGCCCTACCGGCTGTGGTTTCTTCGCCAACGGCGTAACGGATGACAAGGAGATAGTTCGAACCTGCGAGGGCTGCCAATTCTATGCAAGACAGACACACTTGCCAAGACAGAGCTACAGACTATACCCATTTCTTGGCCTTTCGCATCTGGGGCTCGACTTAGTGGGCCCGCTCAAGAAGGCTCAAGGCGGTTTAAACTTACCTCTTCGTGGCCATCGACAAGTTCACCAAGTGGATCGGCCAAGCCGCCGTCACTATCACTGCAGCCAAGGCCAAGGAGTTCTTCCAGGATATTGTGGTCAGATTCGGAGTGCCCAACCGATCATCACGGACAACGGCACCCAATTCAGGAGTGAAGAATTCCAAGAATGGTGCGAAGGCGTCGGGATCAAGATCTGCTTCGCCTCGGTGGCTCACCCACGAAGCAATGGGCAGGTTGAGCGAGCTAACGGTCTGGTCCTCCAAGGCCTCAAGGCCAGGATTTTCGACCGCCTCAAACCATACGCTGCTCGATGGGTGAAGGAGCTACCGTCGGTACTCTGGGGACTCAGAACCACTCCCAGCCGAGCGACTGGCCAAACCCCCTTTTTCCTGGTCTATGGTGCAGAGGCGGTTCTGCCGACCGAGCTGGGATTCGAATCCCCGAGGGTTCGGAATTACAACGAAGCCGAGTCCGAGGGAAGCCGAATGGTGGAGCTTGATCAACTCGAGGAGGCTCGGAACGTTGCCGCCCTCCAGTCGGCTAAGTACCTCCAGGGACTTCGGCGCTACCACTCTCGCAACGTCAGAAGTAGAACCTTTTCAGAAGGAGATCTGGTCCTGAGGAGGAACCAGAAAAGCGAGCACAAGCTCTCTCCAATGTGGGAAGGTCCGTACATTGTGCAGAAGACAACCCGGCCAGGTGCTTATCGACTCAGACGAGAAGACGGCGAGGTCCTGGCGAATACTTGGAACGCCGAACAACTCCGTCGCTTCTACGCATGAGTTATGTATCCCACTCTCACACATTAAATAAAATGGTGGTCCGTCTTATTTTACGAGTTACGTGGTAATGCTAGCCCCTGAGTGGTCATTACCCGACCGTGTGGTGCCTAACCCTGGTCGTGCCAATATAGAGTGCACGGAAATAACAAGCCGCTGATGAGCACAAAGCCTCGGCGGTTTACACCGCCACAAGACAACGGAACGGGTACAAAGCACTAACCACTCGGGGACTGCAATTCGCAGCACCTGAATCTAACCGAGATTCGCCTGATCGCGAATTTCTAACCGTCAAAAGCTCGAGCCCCGCCTCGTTCTTGGGTAATCGAGCAATCGACTAGAATAAGTTGATCAGGCGGAACCACTAAACTCGGATTAAACATGATGGCACGGACTGGATAAAATTTCGCATTTCATTCCATAATGTTAATAATTTACATTACTGACTTTCTTTTTTTTTCTTTTTCTCGCGCTAAAAAAAAAAAACTACTGATGTCTTCTTCTTTAGTCTTTCCGATGTTCTGGTGCTCAGGTCTTTAGTCTTTGGTGCTCTTGGTCTTGTATTTCTTGGGAGGCCCGGAGGCGAGATCGTTGAGGTTAGACGCGACCCACGCGACCCAAAGCCGCCAGAATCTCATCGTCAACCACCCACAAGGGGGGTATAAGGCGGATGAGGGCCCTGACGGCAAGGTCGTCAAGGCGATCGCGACCAACCATCTCGAGGATGATCTCCGCCACCTCGTGGAGCCCCGGTGCGGCCTCCAGCAAGGTGGCTACGGCGGCGGTGTCCCTCGCCGCTCCTTCCTCCTCCTCCGCCTCCAGTGTGGCAAAGTCGAGGTCTTCCCAAGACTCCGCCTCCTCCCAATTGTGCAACATCCCGAAGAATCGCTGGCGAAACAATGCCGCGTAGGGACCGACGAACTTCCTCATGATAGACATGAAGGAATGCCGGAAGAGAAGAAGGGGGACGAGACAAAAGGGAGCGGGCGATCGCTCATCAGCGGTGACGCCCTATTTATAAGCCACCCCAGCCCCGGAAATCGAAGCGTCTCCAAAGGCAATCAAATGCGCCGCCTCGCAATCAACGAGGCGCGAAAAACAAAGCGGCAGTGCGAATGCCGAAGAAGATCAGCACGTTGAACAAAATCAAGGAGAATTTCACCAGACACGTGTCGTAAGCAGTTCAAGCTCATTCGGCCTTCCCGCTTAATTATACCAAATTAAGCGAAAAGGCCCGGGGGCTGGAGAGCTAGCAAGCGATGCAAGCCTGGGGGCTAAACCACTCAGCCAGGTGGCCACAACGCAAGTCCCGACGCTCGAGAGCTGCACGCCAGCCTCTCGGAAAAGCGTGTCTGGGGCAAGAAAGCCACGGGCCAAGGCCCTGGCGTTTGGGAGCCATACCGGCTGAAACTCACCCGGAAAGGCGCAACAGGATCCAAAAGGCTGCGGGCATATATTCTAACAACTCAGCCAGAGAAGAAAGTGGAAGAGGTCTGAAGACCACTCAGCGGAAGACAATACAGGCAAATCATATTGAAGTAAGAAGACACAATA
Organism: Rhipidocladum racemiflorum; assembly: GCA_036346355.1. Taxonomy (NCBI): domain Eukaryota; kingdom Viridiplantae; phylum Streptophyta; class Magnoliopsida; order Poales; family Poaceae; genus Rhipidocladum; species Rhipidocladum racemiflorum. Next base: position 44,159,648 of record CM070574.1, on the reverse strand, counting down.
TTTCAAACAAGGAGGGCGAGCACTCGGCATCAGGGCCCACATCAAGTCGTAATTCTAGATTCTCCAACAAGGCTCGCGATGCACGGACACCTCTTCGAGGAGCGCGCTGGCCTTGTCTTCGCCACAGCAAAACCTTCTTTCACAGCCTTCGAGGTCAACTCTCGGATAATGAGACTTGACCACCGCCAATGCCTGGTTCGCACTCATTGCTGCGGACTCTTTGGCGTAAGCTCGATCCCGTCGGCTCCTCCCGAGAGAAGTGGAACAAAGATCGCCCCCCTGGCCCGGCGTGACTCCTTCAATGCGCAGAAGGTGCAGGATCGGCTCGCGACGCGCAGCTCAGTCCGCCTCAGCCGGCTGGCGCGCCATCTTCTCCTTGCACTCGCAACAAAGTCAAACGGCCATCAAGAGCACACCCGACGCCAAGTATGTCCAACCCAAGTCAAATAAATTTACCCTTCGGCTCATTGCATCTTTTCAAGTCGACTCGAGCTTCGAGGCCGCAGTTCTCTGAAGCCTCGGTCGGGCTCTCAGCTCAGCAGCGGTCAGTCGCTGGCTCAAACACGAGAGTGTCACCATCCTCTCCAACCATCCAAAAGACATCCAAACCGAATCCAGGGAGAATCTCACCTTCGAGCATATGCTCAAGCTTCGCCTTCTCCTCCGGATCCTCATACACTCGCCTGGCCCGTGGACTTCTTTCCACCTGTCCGCCGATCTCGTTGAGTTTGTCCTGCATCGCTTCGCTTCCTTGAGCTTCGGGAGCACCTTCTGGAAAAACCGCGATCTTTGCTCGAGCGCTCCCCATGTCCTAGGTAACAGGCAGAATCTCGAGGAGAAGTCGAGGCAACAGATGGAAGACAAGAAGCTCACCCTGACGAGCGTGCTACACCTGACGGTGAGCTCATAAAGCTCCGTCTGAGCCGCTCTCTCCATCTCGTCGTCCTCTTCCATCCCTTTCCAGTCGGAACCCCCTTCCCACCATACGGTCCAATTCGGGGGCTTCGGCAGAGGACCGAGCGGCGGTGGCTCTCGAGGCACTTCCTCCACTCGAGAGGCAGTGCCGGTCGATCTCTTCGGCGGACGGACCACCGGATGGATTCGACCGCTAGCCGCCGGCGCCGGTGGCATGGCCCAGCTGATCAGCTGCGACGGTGACCTAGCCTCACTGGGGCTCCTTTTCAGAGACTCCTCCACAGGACATCCATAGCAGAGTCCTGAATCAAAGAAAAAGGGAAGACACCTCAAAGACAGCAAAGAATAAAGACAAGGATCGCCCAAAAGAATACCTTTTGGATTTCTTGAATTTCATCCTGTCTCATCCGAGACCCAAAGACCACTCGGAGGGAAGTTAGCGCCTGCAGTCGGGGCTACCCCTGGGATGTAAGGTCGAGGCCCCGCTTTGGCGATCTGGGTGCACGGATGTCGAAGGCCCACTGACGAAGACCGGACCTCCTCCGCCGACTCCCGCGCAGCTCGTCGACCGATGTGTCACCCACTCGCTTCGCTGGCGTGTTTCAGCCGAGAGAGGCCGACAACCGGAGCGTCAGAAATGAAGGACGCGCGTTCCTGAAAAAAGGAACGATCGCACCCTGTTTGAATCACACATCTGTCAAAGAAATCATGGAACAGCCTTTTGAGAGAATAGTGCACTCACAGGAGGGGGAGGCCTTGCCGTCGAAAACTTATGAGGGCAGCCCCTGTTGGTGATTATTGTGCCAGGCACGAAGAAATCAACTACCCGTGCTGCCAGCGACTCCATCGACAGGGCCACGTCCGACTCCCGCGTGGGGTCCAGAGGCCCGTTGTATTGGAACCCCAAATGGACTCTCTCCTTCAAGGGCTGCACTCGGCGCTTCACAAAACTGATCGCGATCCCGGGACCCGTCAGCCCTCGGTTCTTGGATCGTCAATCAATGCCGAAGCTCGATTTGCGCCAAACCTCCTCCGTCCGGGGCGTCGCTCCAGCATCGGGAAGCTTTAGGAGCACGGCCGGCAAAGGGGGCGAGGAAGGGATCAACATTGGCACAATAGAACCACTCCCGCCTCCAACCTTTGAGGGAGGTTTTGAGAGGAATGACAAAATATCGCTTCTTGAGCCCTCCCCAGCCTGAGTCCTGGCGCCCCAACGACGCGTTGGGAGCGGCCCGGTTGGATGAGGCTTCAGCCAAGAAGGAGCGGAACAAATCCAAATGAGGACGTATCCCAAGATACGCCGCAGAGTCGGGACGAAGATGGCAATGTGAAGAATCGAGTTGGGGTTCAAATTGATCAACTCAATTTCGTAGAAGTGGAGGAGCCCGGAAGAAGGCGCTCCCAGAATGCTAAATCCCCAGGAAGAAGGACTCAAACACCACAATCTCATTCTCCGCAGGTGTGGGGTAAGGGTCACCCGGCGCGGGATTCGGCGGAGATCAACTCCGGGCCGAGGGAGGACGCCGTGGCGCGACCATCCCCTCCAAGCGGGACGCTGCCGTGATGGAAGTCTCTCCACCGCCGCCGCCGCAGGGCCGGTGCTACCCTCGATGACGAGGAAGAAGACATTGCGAAGAAGAAGACACAGTGGGAAGAACCGCCGCAAGCCAAGGGCGCGAAACCAGAAACCCTAAATCGCCAAAGGAGGTTTGAAGGTTTCGCAGCCGTGGTGGGGAAGGTGCAAGGAGGCCGTTGCTCCAGCGAGGGTCCCTTCGACTTATAAGAAATGGGCCCCAATTTCCACCTTACGGTGGGAAGAAACGAGGGCCCTCCTGCTTCAGTCTGGGCGATTCAGGGCACGCCCATGACGGGCCAATAGCTGCGTCGCGCAAAACGCGGCCAGGTGTCAAATCTGGTCCAAAGTTTGGGATAAAGTGCGCCCCACGACGGGCCTGAACGCCGGCCGCCACGGAAGCTTGGGGCTGGGCACTTTCCGAACATCCTCCGACGGCACACCCCATAATTTGGGGTCAATTGCTGGTCGCTGTCTCACAATGCGATTGGGTGTCGCGGGAGGATCTACAACCAACACGGTCTTGAGAATGCGCCCATGAGGGTTCTAAAGCGGCGCCGTAAGCGGGCACAGGCATTACTCAGTATGACCAAGGTATGCCCCATGAGGGTCACCGGCGACAAGCCGGTTGTCGCGCAAGATCAGAACGGGCGCTGGTACCGCCTGCCCCGAGCCAAAGACCAAGGTATGCCCCATGAGGGTCACCGAGCGACAAGCCGGTTGTCGCGCCAGAAGCGAGCGCTGGTACAGCCCGACCCGAGCCAAAAGACCAAGGTATGCCCCATGAGGGTCACCGAGCGACAAGCCTGGCTGTCACAAGATCAGAATCCAAGGCTGGTACCGCCCTGCCCCGAGCCAAAAAGACCAAGGTATGCCCCATGAGGGTCACCGAGCGACAGCAGCGCCAAGACCGTGAACAAAGCGCTGGTACCACTCGACCCACGAGCCAAAAGACCAAGGTATGCCCCATGAGGGCCAGAAGCGACAAGCCAGGTTCTGGCCTTGCCAAGACCGTAAACGGGCGCGGGTACCACTTGGCCACGAGCCAAAAAGACCAAGGTACGCCCCATGAGGGTCAGCCGAGCGACAAGCCGGTTGCCGTGCACTGTAAACGGGCGCGGGTACCACTCGGCCACGAGCCAAAAAGATCAAGGTATGCCCCATGAGGGTCAGCCGAGCGACAAGCCGGTTGCCGTGCACCGTAAACGGGCGCGGGTACTACTCGGACACGAGCTAACCAACCACGGCGGCTTCATACTACAAGTTCTTTATGATCTCTCTCCCGCATAATCCTCATGACAGGGCAAGGGACGGAAAGTCGATCCTAAAGCACTTGGGGGCTGCTGTGGGATGTCAGAGACAGGGGTCCCGCAAGAGGGGCCTACACCGGCCCGGGCCTCGACAGCGGAATAGAAAGCCCAAAGCCCAGAAGCACCACGACGGGCCCAGAGGAGACCTTCGACTTGCTCCCCAAGACAACTCCTGATCCTTCAAGGAAGCTTCGCGCCCCACCCCAACAACCGGCCAGGAACAAAGCATGCAGCCTGACACCGCCAGAGCCTGCGGATGCTGGAACCTGACAAGGCGGCAGGCGTGGGTCGGAGAAAGCATAACCACCTCTCCAGGACGAGGCGTGAAGGCGGATAAGGACAAGGGACATGTCGCCCAGGCCACCATGTTCGGGGTGGCCCGGTGGCGCCCATCTATCATGTATTCTTCCCAAGATATAAGGAGGAGGGAGAAACAAGAAAGAGAGAACACACAATATATCCAAGAACACAGGACTAGGGTATTATCTCCTCCGAGAGAGCCCGAACCTGTCTAAAACAGATTGCCCCGCATCCCGTGTTACCATCAAGCTCGAGATCCGCACAAATCCCCTAGAATCACAAATCTTATTCTTTGTAAACAGATCGTCGACATTCGTGATTTTCTCAGAAATGATCTGTGATTATTTCAATGAGTACACATGAGTAATATATATTTAATTGTATACAAAAACCAAATATTTCTATGTATTTTTAATGTCAAAATCCATACATATTGATACCCTACTCAAAAACATATTATATATTGAATATATAATATACAATGCCTCTCCACAAGCGGTTATTATCTCCAACCGCTTGTGGAGAGAGCACCTCCACAGGCGGTTTGTAATACGAACCGCTTGTGGAGAGGAAGTCTTCACAAGCGGTTTATAACACAAACCGCTTGTGAAGATCTCCCACGTGGCGGTCCCCCGAGCCTTCCTGGACGCCTTTCGAACCGCTTGTGGTGTCTCACCACAAGCGGTTGTCTGAATCGCCAGGATACCCGAAGGGTATCACTCCTTGCTTACTGGGCCAAGTTCTAAAACCGCTTCTGAAAGCGGTTACGAACCGCTTGTGATGACCGGTTCTGTAGTAGTGGGTAGTCACGTCACTAAAAACTATACACAAATCCAATCTTGTGATGTGCTCTGATTTTACTAGTTAGGTGATAGGTTCCAAACGGTATGGACATCAATTGAAAGAGTTGAAGGACCACATATAGATTTTTTTTTCTTCCAAAAGCAATGCAAAGAAAAGCATCAACCCCAGTAGTGTAAAATTTGTTACTTACATTGAATAAAAACGAGTTCAGACTGTTGTTTCTACCATTCCTCCGTTCTTTTACTTCATGCCATCGAATCCATGTCGTCAAACTTTCCATCAATAGATTTAAAACTATCTAGGTTTGCTATTTGAAATTTGTACCATTTGGTTTGTTGTTAAAAATACTTCTATAATATTGCAATTTTATTAGTACATCTTAATGTAAAATTATGAAAATGAACAATCAAAGTTGCATCTCGAAGATGATGAAAAGTAAAAACAATAACGTAAGTTAAAAAAGCTCCGTTTCACAATATTTTTTATGGCCTTAGAAAATCCCCATTTCAAAATATTGCTACATTGAGAAAATCAAAAGTATAGTTATTGTGATATTTTTAATATCTACTCCTATTCAAATGCTTTAGAAAAATGCTACGTGGTTATAGTATATATTATTTAATGGATCGTGTATGTGATTATTTCTGATTAAACTTTTATTAGATTCAGTTCTTCTTACCTATGCATGTGGTAGGACGTGGGTACGTACTTGACACGAGGGAGTAACAGGCGGTGGCTTTTGACCATTCTTGTTGTGAACAATCGGGTGTTGAAGCTGTGAGAGAGAATTGATCAACGACAAATCTGTATTGATCTTTGAGTGTATAATTTATACAACAATGACACAACAGCTAGCGAGCGCAGCGCGCGTGCAGTAGTTGCTGATCATGGCAAGCATGGCGCGCATGCCGCGTGAGCCGTTAGAGCTATACCCGGTCATGGCTGTTGGAGTCTGTTGGAGATCTTGCATTGTTCAACACCCCCCCTCAATCTCGACTCTGGCGGAGCGACGGAGAGATTGTCCCTGAAATCAAGGAACAATGGCGACGGCAATCCTTTGGTAAAGATGTCAGCCAGTTGACGTCCGCTTGGCACATGATGAACGCGTAGCTGCCCGAGCGCCACTTTCTCCCGGACGAAATGGATGTCCAGCTCGATGTGTTTGGTGCGCCGATGATGAACGGGGTTGTGGGACATGTACACTGCAGAGACGTTGTCACAGAAAACCACGGTGGCCTTGGGAAGGTTGAACTGGAGCTCGGCGAGAAGATGGCGAAGCCATGAACACTCGGCGACAGCATTGGCTACCGCTCGGTACTCTGCTTCTGCGCTTGACCGGGACACCGTAGTTTGTCGCTTGGAGGACCACGCGACAGGTGAGTCACCGAGGAAGACGCAGTACCCGGACGTAGAACGGCGAGTGTCTGGGCAGCCGGCCCAGTCGGCGTCGGAATAGGCAGTGACAGACGCTGTTGCGATCGGAGCAAGCTGAATGCCGAGGTCGATGGTGCCCTTGACGTACCGTAAGATCCTCTTGAGCATCGTTTGGTGAACATCGCGAGGAGCATGCATGTGAAGACAGATTTGTTGCACGGCATACGCGATGTCGGGGCGCGTGAGTGTCGTCTTTGGAGGCGCTCCGGCGAGCTGCGGTAGGCAGGAGCATCGGTGACGAGGACGCCATCGTTGGCGGACGGTTTGGACTTGGTGTCGGCCGGTGTGGCGGCGACCTTGCAGTTCGTCATCCCAGCGCGTTGGAGGAGCTCGGAGGCGTACTTCGCCTGGTTGAGGAAGAAGCCGTTGCGGTCGCGATGAACTTCCGTGTTTGAGGAAGTACCGTAGTAGCCCCAAGTCCTTAACGGTGAATGAGTGGCGGCTACGTGGATTTGATGCGCTGAGGGGAGGCGGCGAGTCGAGGCGCACAATATCATGTCGTCGACGTAGAGAAGAAGATAGGCGGCGTTGCACCCGTTGTTGAGGACGAAGAGTGATGTGTCCGCCTTGGATTGAACGAAGCCGAGCGCCATGACGTGTTTGGTGAAGTGCTCGAACCAAGCTCATGGTGCTTGGCGAAGGCCGTAGAGTGACCGCGAGAGCAGGCAGACAGCGTCCGGCTGCGTAGAGTCGACGAAGCCGGTCGGTTGTTGGCAGTAGACTTGCTCGCGGAGATGGCCATGAAGGAACGCGTTGGAGACGTCAAGCTGATGAGCGGGCCATCCGTGGGTGGCGATGAGAGTAAGAATGGTTCGGATTGTCGCAGGCTTGACGACGGGAGAGAAAGTCTCACTGAAGTCGAGGCCGGGCCGTTGATTGAAGCCGCGCACTACCCATCGAGCTTTATAGCGTTCCAGCGAGCCATCTGGGTTGAACTTGTGCTTGAACACCCATTTGCCGGTGATAATGCGCGCGCCGGGCGGTCGTGGAACGAGGGTCCACGTCTTGTTCTCCTGCAGTGCACGAAACTCATGTTGCATCGCGACGAGCCAGTTGTTGTCGCGGAGTGCTTGGCGGACGGACGTCGGCACAGGTGAGATCGTAGCACTAGCGGGGACAGAAGCAGTGGCCATTGCATAGTCGGCGTACTTGGGATGTATAGAGATGTTGACGCCGGCTTTGGAGCGTGTGGTCATCGGATGCTGGTGCACATGCGGTGCAGCCGGTGGAGTGCGCCGCGAGCGATGGAAGCGGCGTGTCTGTGGTGCGGCGAGCATATCTGGTGTCGCTACCGAGAGTCATGGGGAGCCGGCGTGGTTGGCGGGGCGGCGGCAAAGCTGGTGCAGCGGCGGTGTGAACGGACCGACCCAGTACACCACGCAGGCGGAGCTGCGATGCTTGGGGTGTGGCGGTGTGTCGTCCTCCCGCGGCGGGTTGGCCTCGGTCATCGGTGTTGACGATGGTCGAGCAGGTTCATCCCTGAATGGGAACGAGCGCTCGTCGAAGACCACATGTCGAGAGGTGATGACGCGGCCGGAGGAGAGATCGTAACAACGATAACTGCGATGATCCGTCGGGTACCCGATGAACACGCAAGCCGTAGAGCGGGCGCTTAGTTTGTGCGCGGCTGTGGCAGTGGTGTTGGGGTAGCAGCGGCAACCAAAGACTCGCAGGTCGTCGTAACGAGGAGGGACGCCAAGGAGGAGCTCGTGTGGCGTGGTTGTGCCGGTGGCGCGACACGGTCGCCGGTTGATGAGGAAAGTCGTCGTGACGAGTGCCTCAGCCCAGAACGCCAGCGGAGCTGCACAGTGAAGCAAAAGAGTGCGCACGCAGTTGTTAATTGTGCGAAGCACGCGCTCGGCTTTGCCGTTTTGCTGCGACGTGTAGGGGCAGGAGAGACGGAGCTGGGTGCCGTGGTTGGAGAAGAAGGCTCGAAGAGCATAAGAGTCAAATTCTTTGCCATTGTCCGTTTGCACAGCTAATATGGGTAGACGAAATCGAGTATAAAACATAGGCAAAGAATGCACGGATGGTGGGCGAGGACCTCGGTTACGGGCGCAAGGGAAAGGTCCAAACATAATGGGTGTAATCATCAAGAAAAACAACATAATACTTGTAACCCGTGTGACTTAGCACCGGTGAGGTCCATACATCCGAATGCAACAGTTGAAAAGGAAAATAACTGTATGATGTAGAATCTGAGAAGGGCAGCCGAGTGTGCTTGCCAAGGCGACAGGCATGGCAAGCATGATCAGCGGCCTTATGGCAAGTGAAATCAAAATCTTGAAGGACTTGAGAGAGGGATGGATCGCCGATGCCCGAGTCGCTCATGCCACAAGGATACGGTCGGTGCAATGGAGGTGGTGAGGCCGTGGTGTTGTGGTGGACGAAGGGGGTAGAGATCGCCGGTGCTGTTACATCGGAGAATCTCCTCCTTGGTTGGCAGATCCTTGATAGAGAAGCCATCGGGGTCAAATTCAACAGAGACATTGTTATCACGAGTTAAGCTTACTAACTGGAAAGAAGGTTCTTAACGAGAGGAGGGCGAATAAGAATGTCCTTTAGTTGGAGAGAATAATTGGGGATGGGAAGAATGGCGGCGACGGTGGTGAACAGCAGCGTGGCGCCATTGCCAACCGTGATGAGCGAAAGGTGGCTGGAGGCGAGGTGCCGTGAACATACCAGGCATTTAAGATGACATGTGAGAGGTGGCGCCGGTGTCGAGAACCACTCGGGACCGGAAGGAGCAGTGGCGACGCCGGCGGACTGAAGCGCGGAGTATAGGGCGGAGGTGTCCCACGGCGAGGTGTTCGCGGGAGGGAGCTGCGTCGCAGTCATGGCCTGCTGGGGTTGGAAGGGCGGCCGTGGACCGAGGACGCCTGCGCCGGGTGCACGGAAGGGCATTGGCCAGGCCTGGACAAGACCAGTCCAGGGGTTGTACCCAGCGGCCCATGGATGAGAGGGCGGCCGTGGTGCACCGCAGCCGGGAATGTTGGTGTTGTTGGTGCCGCCCGGGCCGCGGCCGCGCTTCTTGTTCTTGGGGCGTCCGCGCGAGCTGCTGGATCCTGAGGACATCTCGGTGGAGCCGGTGGAGTTGTTGGTGGCGGAGTTGTGTCCGGCGGCGAAGGCCTGTTCGGCCTCGGCCTTGGCGTCGTGTTCCTCGCCCAATTCCTCGAGGAGTAGGAAGGATCGGGCGCTCATGAAGGTGTGGGGTGGGAACTTCGACTTGAGTACCGGCTTAACGTGGCGGAAGCGGGGATTGAGGCAGCAGAGATTGAGCACCTGACTTGGTTCGGAGATGGGGTGGCCGACGTCACGAAGCTGATCGGCGAGGTGCTTCAGCTTGGCGCAGTACTGGGTAATGGACATGTCGCCTTGGTTGAGACTGCGGAGCTCCGCCTCGAGGTAGACGGCACGTTGGAGCTCGTTGTCACGGAAGAGGCTCTCGACGTCGCTCCAGACAGAGAACGCAGAGCGCTTCGGTTTGTGGACGATGTCGAACACCGCCGTGGAGACTGTGGTGTAGATCCAGCTAACGATGCAGTGGTCGGCCATGCGCCATTTTCGCATCACGCTCGGCCCAGCGCGGCGCGAACGAACGTGGCGAAGTGAGACCGAACTTGCCCGGCGCCGCGTCGAAGAAGCGGCGCCCGATGGTCGTAGTTGGCGGCGTCGACATCCAGGGTGACGGGAACATGGGTGCGGATGTTGACTTGCTGGAGAACGGATGCGGGAGTGGGCTGCTCGGGCTCGACGATGATTTCGGAATCGGAGGACGAGTGGCTGGAGTTGCCGTCCATGGCGGCGACGACGACGAGATCAGAGAGAACGAGAATCAGCTTAAGCTTTTGAGTGAACTGGCTAGTGCATGCAACTCAATATGGTATCAGAGCCAAGAGGTCTCAAGTTCAAGACCCGGTTGGTGCAATTAAAAAATAATAATTGCAACCCACTTCTATTCCACGTCTTAGGTCTGAGGGAGCCTACACGTGAGGGGGAGTGTTGAAGTATAAGTGAATTGCCCGTCTTTCCTCATCAGCTTAAGCTTTTGGGTGAACTGGCTGGTGCATGCAACTCAACATGGTATCAGAGCTTAGGTTTTTCTCCTAGCTTATCCTTCCGCTGTTTTAGATCTAATCCGCTGCCCCGGGAGGAGGAGACTCCCGGGGCGGCACCCGGCCGGCCGGCGGCTTCTTCTTTGATTTTGGCTCAACGCCCGGACATCTGTCCGTCGAGCTCGTCGCCCAGATCTCGTACCTCTTTCACCGTCGCAGTCCCGTCCGACTCCCCTGCTCCTCTTCTGCTGCTGCCTGGAGGTCGCCGCCTGGAGCCGGAGCAGCTCCACCGCGCCGAAATCGGGCGAACGAGAGATAGTGTCGGGGGGCTTTAGGACCCGGTCACTGATACCATGTGAGAGAGAATTGATCAACGACAAATCTGTATTGATCTTTGAGTGTATAATTTATACAACAATGACACAACAGCTAGCGAGCGCAGCGCGCGTGCAGTTGCTGACTGCGCGCATGGCGCGCATGCCGCGTGAGCCGTTAGAGCTATACCCGGTCATGGCTGTTGGAGTCTGTTGGAGATCTTGCATTGTTCAACAGAAGCAAGCATGCTCGACGTACGTACGTGTGTCACGCAAACGAAACAGGGTAGTCCATATCCGTCCGATCGAAATGTCGAGCGGTGCATGCATCCAGCCATCCGCTGTTGCTCCAGTTCCCGCTCGCAGCGCGAGAGATGACAACGCACGGGAGGTGTACTACTTTTGGCTAAACAGGACGACCTTATTTAGGCGTCAGCGATTCAGCAGCGTCCTGCACTCCTGCTGTAGACCTTATTTAGGCGTCAGCGATTCAGCAGCGTCCTGCACTCCTGCTGTAGACCTTATGACACAGTAGTGGCTGTAACGGAGAGGAACTGCAAATGATGTGGCTTAATGAAACACCAACCTAGCCCGATAGCGCGAGATCCTGTTTTGAACGGTTTAGTTTGATTCCTTCCCTCTAAAAACTAGAAGCTATTTTAAATAGCTGATTTCCCTGTAGCTGGAAGCTAAAAGCCAGTAGCCTATTCGTATTACGAAAAGCTGAAAACCAAAAGTTGATTTGGAGTAGCTTCTACGGTTTCGGTTGGCTAGGGTTCTAACTTTGCAATTAAAGTTGAAGAAAACTACCCCTTCCTAACAAGTATAGAATCCCAAATAGCACCCTCTCACACTCATTCTCAATCCATACCCCTAGCTCACACCTAAAAGCCAAGGTTACCAGATACCAAACCTCTTTAGCTCAAGAAGACAAACTCTTCAGCCATACAGCCCAGCCAAAAACTACTTCTAAAAAAAGTTACAGCCATACCAAACAGGACCTAAGTTAGCTCCCTAGCTCCACTCCAGCCATGCATGACCAGCCCAAGTGCATCTAACCAGATGATCTCGACAACCACTATTACAAGAATGTACATTAGAATTAGTTCTTTTTCGTCATCATAATCGGTTTTGATGGCGATACAAAGTTCAACGACAGTAATGAGGATGCACTATCACAATCTGTTTTCCTCTGATAGTAATAAACATTCATTACAATCGGTTCGATTTCAGAATCGACAGATGATACCCCTCATCAATCGGTTCCATCTCGTAACCGACAGATTTAGGGAAATGTCATCACAATCGGTTTTTTACCTAGAACTGATTGTGATGATAGGGTATCACAATCGATTCTAGCTCTGAATAGATTGTGATAACCACACTCATCACAGTCGATTCCATCTCAAAACCGATTGTGATGACCCCCTCATCACAATCATTTCTAGGTAAGAACCGATTGTGATGAGGTGCATCTCATCACAATCGGTTCTAAGCTAGAATTGATTGTGATGTCCATATTATAGCTGTACACCATCCAAAAATAGCCCCAAATTCACAGTATATGCATTCACAATATACAATTCATAGTACACATACATTCACAATATCACAGATCATTCACAATACTTATGCATATCACATAACATTCACAACACAACCATATCACGTTCACAATACGCATCATATTCACATGATATAATATTTTTTACAACATATGAACTAGTAGGAGCATGTCCGTTCGATCTCTATACCTACAATCCTCTGCTATAACTTCTGTCTAGTACCACATGCCTAAGTGGTCTCATAGATTGTTGAGATATTTGTTGTCTAGGCTCTTGAGGGGGATATTGAGTTTGTGCAAAATAAAAAGTAGTGTATTAATTTAAGTTTTAAAATAAGTACGTAAATGTCTTAGCGTATTATGGATGTACATATATCTTAGGGAAAAGGTATGAGTGGCCAACCAGGATATACATGTGATGCATGACGTTGAAAATCGCACAAGTTGTCGCACCCCTGTTGATGACACTGTGAAAAAGAAAACTAAATTAGGAGACAAAGAATAGATGTCAGAAAAAGAATTCTATGCTAGGCACTTGTACCTTAGAGCGCTTCCACTTCAATTGATCACCTCATTTGTCATCGTGTTGCCCTCCTTCAGCAACGTACGACAAGAAAGCCCTACATACATTGGAGAGATCTCATTGAGAAAAAAATGAACGTAGTTAATTACAGAAAGTGTTGCTTTTGAGGAATGCACTTACATATGCGAAATAGGCTTGATCACATAGGCCATTGATCTCTTCTCGAGTGAGTTAAAAGTGTAGACTTTGTTTTCACTCGGAACGAGCTGAACCCAATGGTTGCTTTTAAAATGATACGTAGTGCAAGAAAATAAGTTCATATACGGTTTATGCGCGTACAAGTAATTGAAGAGTAAATTCATTAGAGTAGTACTTACACCTTGTGGTACGGGAAGATAATGAAGTCATTTTTTGCCTCAACATGAAATGCCCACTTGATATAGTTGGCAACGAACTTCGGTTCAAGCCTAACCATGGTCGCAGACACCATATTGGGGCCGATTTAACCCAACTTGGTGTAGATCCGTCATGACTCGCTGCCTCATTATCCTGCAACTCATATCAATTGTTAAAAACATAGTACAAAATCCTATAACAGTCATAGGCTCATGCTTTATGGTGCAATACTCACAGCATCCAGGATCGTATAGTAGAAATATCGATGGCTTTCAGTCCATACAAACGGAACATATCCTCAAAAATCATTGGAAATGTCCCATACTCCTCACAATGGAAATGCCCCCCTCGAAACCTCACATTGAAATTGATGTGACGCTTCACCGAATTCACCTTGACAATGTACCATCCTTGCAGCATGAAAGTGCACTTACCTAACGCATTCATTTTGTGGTAATCTACATTGGGCTTTCCATATATGTACTACTCAAAATCTTTTGGTAGCTCTGTGGCATCTGTCATCTTTACTTTCGGATGTATGAGTCTTTGAGGTTGGGACAAGGGGCTTTCCTTGTATTGGAGGGGACCATGTGGCCTCTGACAACTTTGCCTACTTGACAGAAGGATTCTCCGAGGCCTCCTGTGGATCTTTGGTGATCACCGTGCTAGTCCTTTTGTGCATCAGCTCTGCACTCTATGTAGGGGCAGGAGCAGGAGCAAGTGTAGGAGTAGGAGCAGAAGCAGATGCAGGTGCAAAGTTAGTAGGAACCTGCAAAGCACATGCATATGTAACATAACATTTTGCAGTAATGGAATAATTGAGAAGACGCGGGGATTTATATCTTGAGCAATATGACACTCGTCATAGACCACTTGATGAACGACATTCGTGTTTACTCCGAGAGTGGTGATATCTTCATTCGAGGACTCCAACACATGAGATAGGAATTCATTGTGGAAATAGTCCACCTCGCACTCCACATGTAGCCCTTCCCCAAGGGGTTAACATGCACCGTGAAATCCTCCTTGCATGGAGATGCAACCCCGTGTCCAGCCTCAATGGTAAATCCGTCTTCGATCAGGACTAGCTATGTCGGGACCCGATATGCAAATCCGAACCGTTTGTGTGTTCAGCACTAGTCCAGGATCACGCTAGTGTACACAGTCTCAACATAGATGAATATCACAATCATACACAACGAAATAATAAGAATAACTCAATTAAAGAATATAAACTATGGAATGACCTTAAGGTCAACCTTACACTTGTGAGGCCTTGATGGTCAGCAACTCCAAATAAGCAAAGAATCTTAACGAAGAACGCTTCTGAATACCATCAATATGTCACAGTAACCGACAAGGTTCAACTCCTAGATATTCGCTCCTCGCGGAACTCGTTCCTCTTCAAAGTTGTAGACTTTTCTTCAACTGGTGTTTGTGTTGTGGCAAGGGTGAGTACTTAAAGCACTCAGCAAGTCAGAATGCAGTCTAATATTCTATATGCATGGCTTATTACAAAGCATAGGCTAAGTGGTTCATTTGGCAAGAAAGCAAAGATTCACGAATAACAATAATAGATTGAAAGTAGTAAAACAGTAGTAACAATAATAACTTTCACCAATGATTCTCAAGTAAAGCATTTTCCAACCTAAAGCAGGTTCATCAATTCCATACCAAGTAACCAAAGTCGTTTTATGAAAGTCTAACCCTTGATTGTAATCCTCGAGCATTGTCCAATACCATGGACTCGGCTATTCGAATGGTTTTGACACTCTGCAGAGGTTATACACTTTACCCACAAGATACAATCAACTCACCACATCAGCCGTGAATCGCCATACAAGAGTATGCAAATGAGCGATCATAACAAAGACTTTACAATGATCTTTCTAGACCCAAGACGCCACTAAGGTTTCAACATCAAGGGACTGTTACCACAATCGTGGCCCCTTTTGCGCCATGTGAGCCTACCCACAACTCGAGTCTCATGTCCCCATGATAGTACCAAATCTAGACATCACAAATTAACTAGCTAGATCAGTCCCATTCCGGACTTGTGGTTGTATGTTTGGCCTGATTCAAATTATTGCAAGGTTAAGTCCTTAAAGCGACGAGGCAAGACTTACTCTCAATACTCTCATAGAAAACCACCTCACCATCACTCATATATATATATCATGTTTCCATGTCGTCCCCCCAATCGCCTAACTGCCCACTCATAATATTTGCCACTTGCCTCACTTCTAAATCATTTTATCACCCCGCTTAATTATTGCGCAAACACAATGCCAAACAACAATACAACATCTTTGAAGAAGCACGAAGCCTCCCATATCAACATCATTGTGTCGGCAACATGTCACACCATTTCAAAATACGCTGCATATTCCATTAATCAATATTGACATTTGTCTTTCCAAAATGTTGGCACCGAATTCGCTAAGTGTCTAGCAAACTAATACATTCTATCTAACCCAAGTTGGCAATTTATTAGCTACCAGCTATTAATCAACAATCCTAGGGTGACAAATGAATCATGGCATACAAATAGTGACAATGTGGCAATAACAAATAGGTTGATTATCTAAGCCCAAATTAATTGAAAACAGTTTAACTTAAACTAGCATGCAATAATTTGAAACAACATAAGTTTCGAAGATGGGATCAACATGATCAAAGCATAACTTACCTTGGAAAAGGTCCTATTCCTAGTCTTGGACTTGTTCCTGGGTCAAAACTTCTCCTTCGTACCCTTCGGGCAGTTCAACGTCTACGCGAATCGGATAAATAAATAACAAAAAAATAAAAATAGAGAAAAACTCATATCCAAAAATTAAATAAAATTCACCAATAAATAGAAATCGATTTTACAAAAATTTAGAAACTAGAATCGCTTCAATCGAGTTAAAACGCAAAAGTTATAGCCGCTTGAAGTTTGACAATACAAATAAAAAGAAAACTGAATTAAACGAATTATTTTTCTATTGAAAATTGATTTATTGAATCGGCATTGCGTCACCGACACGTGTCGCTCTGGAGTGGCCACGTCGATTCGAGCACATGGATCGGGTCCACGGTGAACCTGGCGCGCACGCTTTGATCCATCACGTGAGTTCGCTCGGACGACGTCAGTTGACGTCGCGGAGCGTGTGCTATTCGCTACGGCGTGGACGTGCTAACAAAACGTGCACGGCGTGCTATTCAATCTGAACCACACATTTACTGCATCTACGGGGTTGGCGATCGAACTACGAACGGATCGTCCGAATCTTAATAAAGCATACGTGGCCTAATCGAATCGCTGAACTCGAATCAGACGGTCAAGATCTAGATAGAATAGCGTGCTAAACTGCCCACATGACGTGTAACAATGTGCTAACGCGACATGGCCCAATCCACATCGTCCATCTCAGATCCGACGGCTAAGAGCAGATCTAAGCCGAACTACGCGATCTAATCTAATCCGCACGATTTAGATCCCACGGCTAAGGATAGATCTACCCTACGACGCTGGTTTGACTACGTGGCAGGATCTGAAGCGTTCACCTGAGATCAAACAGTGGAGATTGATTGCAAGCGTCGGTGATGGTGCGGCGAAGTTGGATGGCCGGAGATGGAGACGATGACCAAAGAAACGACGTTCCCGCGGGGATCCAGCGAGGTGAAACGTACTCCCAGGTGCACCTCATCGCGGGGTTAGAACCAGGCACCAACGCGACGAAGACGGCAGACGGCGCCGAAACAACGAAAACCCACGGCGGCAAATTTTCCAACTACGGCGAGCAATTAACCCTGTGACGGCGGCAATCGAGGCTAAAGCACCTAGGCAAAACGTCTGCCGGATGACCAAGGTGATCCTGGGGTTGGTTCATGCTTTAAATAGCCGTGGGCGCACACGACGAACACGACGCGCTCTCCGACTTCGGAAATGGAGATGTCGTGGGCACAATCACACTGTCGGATCGAGATCCAATGGTTGGTGAATTAAAGCTTCGATGCACGGCAGTGCTCGATCCGGCTGTGATGGGCTCGGTCGTCCAACAAAGTACAAACTCCATTAGGTTTTCTGATTTTTCTTTTTCATTTTTAATACTTAAAATAATTCCCAAAAATTCAAATAAATCGAGAAAAATAGTAAAATGCCTCGAGAAAAATTAAAAAATTACGGAAAATACTTTTGAGACATTTTGGACTTAAATAAAATATTTCAACAAAATTTTATTTAATTTTTTAAATATTTAAATAATTCAAGAGAGGGATTAATTCAAATTAAATCTAAATAACTCCCAATAAATTCCGTAAAATTCCAAAAATTCAAATAACTCAATAAATTGAATAAAGCCAAAAATTTGGGATGTTACAAGCTAGCACTTGGCTTACTTGATTGTAAGAAGTGTGCAACTTGATTGTAATCATTATTTGGCTTACTCCTACCTTTAACTCGTAAAACAATTATTACCTTGAGGTGAGGATCGAGTGATCATTTCTAGAAGCGCTGCAACTGTGAGGCGTATCACTAGTGGTTCTACGGGAGGCGAGACTATATGACTACGGCTCTAGGAGATCATTGCCATCATCTCGAACCTTAGGTGCTCCTCACATTCCTTCATCTCCTCCCTTAGCTTCCGACACTCAGGCACACCTCACGTGCTTCCCATGATATTGATCTAGCAATGAAGCGCTCTTGCCTTGGAAGAAGGACCTTTTGTATTTATTGCACCTGCAGCAAGTACTCGACCCTTATGGTGGGCTTCCGATTGCCGAAGACAGGATGTGGCAGGATATTATCGCTGCTTTCATAGAAGGATTCTCTAGAAAAGCCGGACTCTCTCACTTAATTGTTGAAAAAGGAGCGTAAATTTGTTTGGACACCGTAATGTGAATAGAGTTTCCAAGAATTTAAGAAGTGCCTCACCACCGCTCCGTGCTCATCTTAGGGACATCGAAAGGGTTTTGAAATCTTTTGTGATGCATCCCACAAGGACTTGGATGTGTGCTAATGTAAGACAGAAAGTTGTAGAAGACGCCGCGACAACTAAGGCCACATGAAGCTAACTATCCTACCCATGACCTAGAATTGGCATCCGTAGTGCATGCTTTCAAGATTTGGTGCCATTACCTTATTGGCAAACTGCTGTGAGGTTTACACCCGACCACAAGAGTCTCAAATACATATTCACTCGGTAGATCTTAATATGAGGCAAAGAAGATGGTTAGAGTTAATCAAGTATTACGATGTTAGATTCATTATCATCCTGGAGCAAGGCCAATGTCGCATTTGATGCTTTGAGTAGGAAGAGCTCATCAATGCCAATACCCTCGATGATTAAGGAAAATTAGCCGCAGTTGCATGAATAGAATTTCAGTAAGCTTAATTTAGAATTGGTTCCAGAAGGATATCTAGCTACTTTAAAGTGCAACCTACATTGGAGATCAAATCCGACAATCACTTAGAATTGAAGATGCCGACATAAAAAAAAATTAAGCGGCACATGAAGAAGGGTAAAGCTCCCAAATTTCTGCGAGGATGAGCAGGTGATGCCAGCTTTGAAATACGAGAAAGCGTATTCAGGTGCATGCCAGGAATCAGTAAAGAGCTCAAAGAGTTGTTACTTAAGGAAGCACATGAGACTTTGTACTCCATTCACTCCTGAAGCACCCAAGATGTATCAAGACCTTAAGGAAAGATATTGGTGGCCCCTAGCATGAGAGCCGTGAGATTGCAGAGAGTATGTTGCTCTTCAAGTGATGCTCTCGCCGGAAGGTCAAAGATGAGCATCGAGAGACCGGCAGGATTATTGCAGCTATTAAAGGTTCGAGAACGGAAATGGGAAGAAATTGGTAGTGGATTTCATCAACGGACTTCCCTAAAACCCAGAGTGGTTATGACTCGATCCGGGTAATGAGTGGATCGATTGACTAAGGTAGCTCACTATCATTCGATCCAAGACTACATCATCTATACGGGAGATAAACTTCAAGATAATTGTAACATGTCAACGGATTGTCGATCTTCATGGATTACCCAAGAAGATATAGTGCTCTAATAAGATAACTGCCACAAACAAATCAGCTTACTAAGCTGCAATCCCTCGCTGGCAAAGTTTGCATGATGAAGCCTTGGGCACCCAACTCAGATTTAGTAATCTGCCTATCATCTCTCAAACCACGATGGGACGATTCGAACGGGTGAATCAGATCTTGGAGAGATATGCTAAGAGCTTGTGCTCCCTAACTTATGGTATCAAGTGGGATAAGTGTTTGCCATATGCTTTTGAATTCCTTCTTACAACAATGAAGTTACCAAGCTAGTTCCTGCAGAAATGTCTCTCGCTTGAAGCCTTATATGGAAGAAAATACTAACCCCTCTCCAACCAGAGAGATCGGCGAACTGACAAGCTGCTTGGCCCCTGCCATACTTCAAGAAGCCGAAGAGCAAAGATTCAATTGAGTTTGAGGAGCGGAGTTGAAGATAGCTCAAAGCGCATAAAAAGAGAGTTATGCGGATAATGCGCTACGTTTGAGATTTGAGTTTCTCGAGCCCAATGATTATGTGTATCTCAAGTCACCCCTCTTACCGCAGGAGTTAAGAGATTCCAAGTGAAAGGAAAGCTTGCCCTCGATATGTTGGACCGTTTAAAATCTTGGAACGAAGAGGAGTGGTTAAGCTTACAAACTTGAGTTGCCACCATCTCTTTGGCCGGGATCCATGATGTAATTCTCATGTGTCGCATGAATTGAAGAAGTG
This sequence comes from Rhipidocladum racemiflorum, assembly GCA_036346355.1. NCBI lineage: Eukaryota > Viridiplantae > Streptophyta > Magnoliopsida > Poales > Poaceae > Rhipidocladum > Rhipidocladum racemiflorum. Next base: position 44,139,712 of record CM070574.1, on the reverse strand, counting down.
TTTGGGAGTGCTAGAGGAGTAGATGCCTTTGGAGGCCCATAGATTTGGTACAAGGGGATCTCACCTACAAGGAGCCGCCAAGGAAAATTCTCGAAGTGGCGCAGAGCGTGTTACAAGGAGCAAGATGGTCCGTTTTGCAAAGGTGCAATGGGAAGCAATCACTTTGTAAGAGAAGCCACTTGAGATGCGTGAAGAGGAGTATCCAAGCCGAAGTTCCCCACCTATTCTCTAGGCGGCTGAATCTCAAGTAGAGATTCCATTTGGTGTGGAGAGGTTTGTAACATCTCAATTTTTGAGCTTTTGCAAAGTTTCAAAGTAAAAGAATCCATTTGGATTTTTCCCAAAATAATTCCAGCCTAATTTGAATTCTTTTCTAAACACCAAAAGATGTTATTTATTTATTCGAGGTGCTTCCAAGGAATTTTTAACTTGTATTTTTTAGGATTTTTCTGAATTTATTTGCTATTTATTTGAATTTATTTGCTTCTATTCGATTTTATGGAATTTTCTTTATTTAGAAAATGATTTTAAAAGCCTAAATCGCCTCACGAGGCTGAATTTCCACCGCCCGCCCCGGGTTCACTCAAACCGCCACGTTGGCCGCCGCTTCTAGTGCTTCCTCGACTGGCCACATTAACTCCAGCGACGGTCTGGTCGCCCAAATTACGCCGCAGTATTACACGAAAACTCCTAACCTCACCTTTTTCGCGTCGCCGCGCTTCACTCTTTAAAGCTACCACCGCGCCTCGGACCCGGGTTTTCCACCTCGTGTCGCCCTCTCTTGCCTCCTGCCTTGCACCGCTTAGGAGATGTCAAGGCCGTATCACGAGAGACTTCAACAAGTCGCCGAGTTCCCCGCCGCCACTCATCTTCCACCTGCCGATCTCGCCACTCTACCCATCTCCGTCGACACCGTGTGCTTCCTCCGGTTCAGCCGTGCTATCCTTCTTCCAAAACCCCAAGGATCGCACCGATCCGGCCGAAGTTTTCGCCAAGGGGCTGGGTTTTCTCCTTGTCGGCAAAGTGCTTCACCGCCTTCGCTATCTCCTCTCCGGCTGGCCGACTCTGAAAGGCCGTCTGATCACGATGGATTAGCGCTTGACGAAGCCACATTACAGCCGAGTAGCTGCTGTGCTCCTTCTACCTGCTCGATCTAATTCGATCCATGCTGATGCACGCCACCTCAACGCCCATCGCTGGGCTACCGCCACCTGAACTCATGCCGCCCACGCAGCATCCTCAGATTATCGCTACCGTGCTACACGCTGCCTTAACCCGCTTCTGGCACCCAAGTTCACCGTGGAACTCGCGTTTATGATAATCAGCCCGCTTGTCACTAAATCATTTTTGATTTATTCTTTTTCCATAAAATTCGAAAAGCCTCAGCCAATCACAAAAGTGTCGCCACGCGGTAACTTCTCTCTCTTCCTTTTCTTTTCCTCATTTTTCAAACTTCCCAAGAGCCTGCTTCCTCCTCATACTTAACT